>JAIFGZ020000044.1:3675867-4901156 GCA_019925245.2 Oryza australiensis
GGAAACCTAAGCGAGGATGTATACATGATACAACCTCAAGGTTTTGTCGATCCGAATCGCCGAAAGATATGCAAGCTACGAAATCCATTTATAGATTGAAGCAAGCATCTCGGAGTTGGAATATTCGTTTTGATGAAGTAATCAAAGGGTTTGGTTTCATCAAAAATGAAGAAGAGGCCTGTGTTTACAAAAGGTCAGTGGGAGCGCAATTGTATTTCTAATCTTATATGTGGATAACATATTACGATTGGAAATGATATCCCTATGCTAGAATCCGTCAAGTCTTCATTGAAAAATAGTTTTTCCATGAAAGACCTAGGGGAGGCATCATACATATTGGGCATTCGGATCTATAGAGATAGATCCAAGAGGCTAATTGGATTAAGCCAAAGTACATACATTGACAAGGTGTTGAAAAGGTTCAACATGCATGATTCCAAGAAAGGTTTCTTGCCCATGTCACATAGCATTAGTCTTAGCAAGAATCGGTGTCCTCGGACACATGATGAGCGGAATAAGATGGGTATGGTTCCATGTGCTTCAGCAATTGGATCCATCATGTATGCCATGCTATGTACACGCCCAGATGTCTCGTATGCTTTGAGTGCTATGAGCAGATACCAGTCAGATCCAGGTGAAGGTCACTGGACTGCCGTAAAGAATATCCTTTTTAAACCTCTTTTAAATAATACCAGTGTGCCACCAGAAATTAGAGGCCCAGTTGCTAAATAAAAAGTATGGCTCTTAAATATATTTAATATAAGTATATAACCAAGATATATTTTCAGATATATTTTCAGCCTATGTCATTTTACACAATTATTTAGAAATATTTTAAAATATAAAAAATAAATACAATACTAACCAGGGTTTACCTTTCTGTTATAGCTTGCCGTGTCGCCCTTCGTCGGCACGGCGGTTTTCGCCCGAAAACCGTGGATTCCACGAAACCGCCCGACGATGAACAGTGATAGATTTGAATTTGGATGATTTCGTGCGTCCGCGGATTTCGTACGTACCGCGCGAAAACCGTGAAGATAAGTGTGGTAAATAGCAAACGCGCGAAAATGTGTAAATGATGTCCAAAAATTAGGAAAAATACTAAAATTAGTGAATACATATTTATAATATTTACACTAATATATGTGTGTGATAAAATTTATATTAATATGTATGATATTGACATAAGTATAGTTGTATGAAATACGGAAAAAAAATACTTAATGTAATGTTAAAAATGTAGTAAAAAATAAAAAATAGTGATAACTATGTATATTATTTACATTAATAAATTTGATTGATAAAAATCTTTTGTGCAAAGAGATATAATAAACTTGGTTTGGCCAACTTCATGAAATAATTAGATTATGAAACGAGAACGAAATATTCGTGTTAGTATATGTTACAAAGTTGCAAATAGGTCCCATCACAAGATTGAAAATAAACATAATAAGCACCCGCATATTTTGCCATGAGTTGTTGCGATCTTCATGACCAAAGAGGTGACGCGCGCATATTTCGCACGAGTCCGGCACATAAATAGAGATATGTCAGCATCAATAACTATTTTTGGCACAAATTTGAAGTACTCAATGAATTTGGCTAAGTATGAAATTTGTTGAAAATTTCGGCATGACCTTTGCTAATATTTGCCTATAGGACATATGTACAATGATTATACATTCCTCAGCCAACATATCATAAAGCCACAACTTCATAATTCACCAACATATGACAGAAGTTCTCGACATCACGATTCACATATGACACGAACATATCACATAGTCACAATGCAATTAACATATAATGTAGAAAGAAGGGAGATGATACATTAATGGCTGTAGATGTACAGTCTATTAATTCCATTTTCTGCCAACCAATGAATATTTTTCTGTGGACATTACCATTAGGCCATTAGTTCGAGAAACTCCACCTTGTACTCATTCCAAGTCTGTCCAGTCAAGCGGTGGTTTGCCACTGGTCAGAGTTGAGTGTACCACTTGTTAGTGATATGCCCTAGAGGCAACATGGAGATGTTGGATATCACGTCAATGTTTATGTATAAATGAATAAAGTGTTATTCAGTTCCATGAAATAGACATCTTGTATTGAACAATAAGTACGTGACTTATTTATGAGACTCTTTATGTTTGAATCTATTTCTAAACGGTCCCTGATCATATGTCATATTGTTGGAACAAATATGATTTTAAGATCGGCATGTTCATTGATTGATGATCATGTCTCATAGATCATGAGTATGGAGATACCAAATCAATAAATATGGACACATGTGTTGGAGAACACATTGTTGGATAGACCCACCATGAGACACTACAGGAATTAGTGTGCCATTAGTTGGTCTCAGGTAGTGTTGGTACAAAGTCCTTAGACCTGAGATCACCATGGATTCCAACATGTGTAGTAGCCTACTTTGGGACTACCAAACGCTGTGCCGTAACTGGATAGTTATAAAGGTAGTTTTCGGGTTTGCTGTGAAACATGGAGTGGGATGTGAGTGATCAAGATGAAATTTGCCCCTCCTTTGGAGAGATATCTCTGGACCCCTCGAGGTAATGGATTATGGAAATGCATGGCCATGCTAAGTTGATTGAGGAGTCAATCAACAGACAGATAATCCAATACGGTTCGAGTGAATGGTTAAGCTATTGAAGGGATGGCACACATCTTGCCTATAGCTTAATTGGTATCGTGAGGCAAAGGGATTTGTGTACACATTACGGGTTGAGCCGATATTATTCTTGTATACTATGGTGTCAATATGTGCTGCTAGGCGCCGCTGTGACGGTCGAGTGAGTTGGACTCGAGCCGACGATCGGCTAAGTTAGACTATAGCCGAAACCGAGTATACCCGAACCTACTGTGGTCGCACGCTTAAGGGGATAAGAACAGGCATTCGAGTTGGACTCGGATACGGCTCGATCGGATAGGGATCCGATCGGATAGAGTCTGTGGGCTTACGACGTACGGGCAAGACTCTATGAGATTCGGATGGGATCCGATTCAAAATAGAGTCCGATCGGCTACTAGTCCCGTCGGCCAACTCTATATAAAGGGGTGAGGGTGGAGAGCGGGTACGTCAATTGATTGCGCCGAAATCAATCTGATCACACGCGGCTTTAGAAGTCGGCGAGATCAATCTCCACGGAAACCCTCCCACCTTCGAGCCAAACCCTAGTCTTTCATCGCGTGCTACCACACGGGTGTTCGGCGTTCTATTCTGGACGTGTGGATACCTGTAGAGGCGCCGTGTTAGTGATATGCCCTAGAGGCAACATGGAGATGTTGGATATCACGTCAATGTTTATGTATAAATGAATAAAGTGTTATTCAGTTCCATGAAATAGACATCTTGTATTGATCAATAAGTACGTGACTTATTTATGAGACTCGATATGTATGAATCTATTTCTAAACGATCCTCGATCATATGTCATATTGTTGGAACAAATATGATTCTAAGATCGGCATGTTTATTGATTGATGATCATGTCTCATAGATCATGGGTATGGAGATACCAAATCAATAAACATGGACATATGTGTTAGAGAACACATTGTTGGATAGACCCACCATGAGACACTACGGAATTAATGTGCCATTAGTTGGTCTCGGGTAGTGTTGGTACAAAGTCCTTAGACCCGAGATCACCATGGATTCCAACATGTGTAGTAGCCTACTTTGGGACTACCAAACGCTATTCCGTAATGCGGATAGTTATAAAGGTAGTTTTCGGGTTTGCTATGAAACATGGAGTGGGATGTGAGTGATCAAGATGGAATTTGCCCCTCCTTTGGAGAGATATCTCTCGGCCCCTCGAGGTAATGGATTATGGAAATGCATGGCCATGCTAAGTTGATTGAGGAGTCAATCAACGACGGATAATCCAATACGGTTCGAGTGAATGGTTAAGCTATTGAAGGGATGGCACACATCTTGCCTATAGCTTAACGGTATCGTGAGGCAAAGGGATTTGTGTACACATTACAGGTTGAGCCGATATTATATTCTTGTATACTATGGTGTCAATATGTGCTGCTAGGCGCCGCTATTGACAGTCGGCTGAGTTGGACTCGAGCCGACGATCGGCTAAGTTAGACTATAGCCGAAACCGAGTATACCCGAACCTACGGGTCGCACGCTTAAGGGGATAGAATAGATATTCGAGTTGGACTCGGATACGGCTCGATCGGATAGGGATCCGATCGGATAGAGTCCTATGGGCTTACGACGTATGGGCGGCCAACTCTATGAGATACGGATGAGATCCGATTCAAAATAGAGTCCTAATCGGCCACTAGTCCCATCGACCAACTCTATATAAAGGAGGGAGGGGTGGAAGAGCTGAATAGACATCAATTGCATCGCGTGCAACGAAGTCGCCGAGATCAATCTCCACGGAAACCCTCCCCACTTTCGAGCCAAACCCTAGCCTTGCATCGCGTGCTAGCACACGGGTGTACGGCGTTCGTCCCCGGACGTGTGGATACCGGTAGAGGCGCTGCTACGTTGCGCGCGTTGATTGGCTTCGGATCGGCTACGGCATCTCGTGAATCGGTTGATTGGCGAATCGGCTGTCCCGGTATCGGCTGTCGGCTTGCGAGAATCGGCTACACTGCTCCGGATCGGATAGCCACGATTGGCATTTCGCCGCACACTCCAATCGGTAACGATCTATCGGCCCTTACTTGCAAGTGTTCTGGTTTTGCGCGGTATAAGTTTTTGTTTTTGGCTAGCGTAGCCTCCGCGTAACCCTTCACCGCTACGTTGCGGCGCTGTTGATCGGCTATGAATCGGCTGCAATCGGGGCAAGGCGACTGCGGTAGATCGGCAACGAGAACGCAGTCGACGACTCGGATCGGCTGCAGCACAGGGAATCGGCTGTCGGCTCGCGGGAATCGGCTACACAGTTCCAGATCGGATAGCCCTGATTGGTTTCCGCTGCACACTCCAATCGGTAACGATCTATCGGCCCTTACTTGCAAGTGTTCCTGGTTTGCGCGGTAGAAAAATTTTTGTTTTCGGCTAGCGTAGCTTCCGCGTAACCCTTCACCACTGCGGCTCTTGCCACTCATACACCCAAGTAACAGGAGGACTATCAGCCGCACTCGGTTTAGGGTAGTTGTAAGTTGGATAACCACTGTCCACACTAGATGAGCTGTAGTCGGTGTAGCTCGATTGCGATGGATACTCTGGCCATATACCGTATGTCGGATATTGCCTCCCATGTTTGTAGGCACCACCTCTTTCTTCCACACCCCTTCTGTATTCCACCTCGTGGCGCGATGCTGCCAACGCCGCCTCCATCTGCTCTTCCTCGTCAGCATCTGCAGTTAAATGAGTATATCTTCTTGGAGCTGCATCCTCCTTTCTTGAATTCTCAAGTTTCCGTTCATCAGAAACCTGGACCATTCTATCCACGTGCCGGCTAAAGAAATCCCTTACATCAGGTGGAACGGCGGTGCAATACTTCACTCCTTCAAACCGATGAACCAAATGGTACTTAAATCTTGTGGCTCCACCCCCACTCCTCTTAACACCACAATATTTGCAATGGAAACCACCTCCATGCTTTGCTCCATGTTGCCACACGATGTCTTGGTTTGCCATTTTGAACCTACAATGGACAAACAAACATGTAACACACAATGTTACTCAATAGACATATTGAAGAAAGCTTTATGAAGCTAATCAAGCAATTGAAACGGCATGGGCGAAGTTAAAGCTCAACATGCAAAAAAATCACATTATTGGCCACTATAGCAATTACTATAACAAAGCATCTTAAATCACATTCAAGCATAACATATCATCTACAATTTAATATCATAAAGTTCTTATAAGTATGTCTATAGATAAACTTGATTTTGAGATGAAATAGTAACGACTATATATAGAATGGCTATATAGAGCGGCGGTTTTCGCAGCCTTTCACGCGGCAAGCTTGCGCCACAGCCGCGGTTTTCACCGCTTATCGTGCGAAACGACGGCCATTCCGTGCCACCCCTCGCCACCATATAGTGCGCCAAAACCGTGGAAGTCTACACGGCAAGCTAGCAAATCGCTCGCGAAAACCGCCCAGATCTACACGGCAAGCAAACTAAATCCTGCAAAAACCGTGCGCTGACGCAAGAAGGGGACGGCGTACCTGAAGCCGTGGTTTTCACGCGTCTCGCCACGGTTTCTGCTCGTGCTGTCGTAGGATATTAGTCGCCGATGGCGGTTGTGTACCTCCGTCGTCGGCTTGCAAGGGAGAGGATGGAAGAGTGAGAGGATGGGAGAGGATATATTTTTCAAAACAAAAGGTGATGGGCTTGAACGGGCTTCATGAACAGTGTACTTGCACAATACTTTTTTCCATTTTCTTTTTTTGAAAGTAAAAACGATTTTTTAAGCGCCCATAATTTGTGTATTTTCATGCGTAAAAATTACCATAATTCTAGTAAATTCTTGTTCTACAACCAGGATTTTTTCAATGAATTTTTCCAAAATTTTTGAATCTTTGTGAAAATTTTCAAATGAAACCACGCCGCTACCGTTTCGCTTCCTCGCGGTAAGGCCGAAAACCGCGGATTTCGTGGCGGTTTTTGCGAAAAGAAAAACCCTGGTACTAACCTCATGTTCGACTAAAAAGCATCATCCGTCTAGTATTTACTGAAATGAAATCTTCAATTATGTCTTCATAATTAATCTTCTCCAATACATCATTTTTAAGAGGAACAACGGAAGAGAGGAACAACGAAATAACGAAAGAGAGGAACACATGAATCACGATGACTGCCAAACTGCCGATGAAACCAGGCCCGTTCATGAAACATATTAATTTAATTGCCAAACACTAATTTAATTGCTTGTCAAACACTAGTGCCAAACACTAATTTAATTGCTTGTCATGCACTGCGGTCATGGATGGACTGTTAATACCTTCATCATGAAACATACGCATACCTAAAGTGAACGGCTGAAACGAACTGCCTGGCCTCCTGTGGTCCTGCCTATAGGCCGCCACGGTAGGGGCGATGACTGACATCTGGTTTGGCCGCCAAACTTTGCGACAGCCGACTCCAAACAGGAGAAGGCAGAAGGGCGCGGAAAGAGCGGCGTCTACAGATGCGGAACGGGGCAACTTTTCCATCGATTCAGTTGCCTTCCGCGGCCGACGATTCGGTTGCCGAGTTACGACGTTGGGGTGCCATAGTAGGTTTAAATTTTGGGGACCCATGGTTTTTTGAAGGCCCTTCTTGGTCGAACACATGGAACCTGGCCTTTGATGGACCTAAATAATACTTAAAAATAAGCGTGGCAGTAGGTTATTTGTAGCCCGTGCATATTAGATCATCTAGAACATATCAAATTATATACCTGATTTGCATAAGAAGTCGAAGAGAAGCATGACGCGGCTGAAATGTTAAATGACGAGGAATAGTCTTTGCAGGACGAGGAACAGAGGAGAGCTATCACTGACGACAACGGTGATGGGGTTCATTGGGATGAAGAGCTACACCAGCGAGAGCGTAGGAGCCACAAGCACAACAGCAAGATCTGCAAATTTTTGTGGCCTTCGTTTTAGAGGGGTCGAGGAGTCGGTCTGGGACCAACGCCGTCGGACCCGGCTCCTGGCCATCGTGGCAAATACCGCAATGTGATCCCGGCAGATTTCGTCCTATGGTGGAGCGCCCGCCTGGCCCAGCAAGGCATAGGAGCACACCGACATACGACAGCCAAAGCCCAGATGGTGGTGATGAAAAAGATGGGCGTCTTGGAGGAAGGGGAAGAGCCTACAAACTCTGCGGTGCAGCGTTACGAGGGTCTGTTTAGTACTCCACTGTCTCACCAAAATCTGGAGGCGTTGGTCGAGCCGCTCGACTTGCGCATCACTGATGATGCACCGATCGACCTGGCGACGGATGCAAGCAGGCAAGCTGTCTCGGTGGCCTGAAGGAGCAGTCTTCTTTGGCTGCCCCAACCATGTGTGTATCTTTTCTTGTTTGCTTATGTCAGATCCCATGTCAGTAGCTGTGGCTCCTTCTGTGGTCTTTTCTTCACTTTCTTCTTTCAGTACTCTTAATTGGAATGTTAGAGGTCTCAATAGTGACCAGAAAAAGGTGGTTGTAAGGGAGCTAGTGTTGTCTTCTAGAGCTTCAATTGTTTGTTTGCAAGAGACTAAGCTGAGTTCGGTCTCGGCGAGCGATGTGTTTGGTTGTTGTGGTTCTGGATTTGGGGATTGGGCTTGTTTGCCAGCTCAGGGCTCTCGAGGGGGGATTGTTATAGCTTGGAAGGATTCTATGTTCTCAGGAAAGTCGGTGCACATCGGTCAGTGGTCCGTGACAGTGGAATTGAGGTGTTTGCTGGGTGACACGATTTGGTATCTAACTTCGGTTTATGTGCCATAGGAAGAAGAGGAGAAAATTCTTTTCCTTCAGGAACTCGGTGCTGTGCAGGCCATTGTTTCTGAGCAGTGGGCAGTTTTTGGGGATTTCAACTTGATTGCCAGCGCTTCTGATAAGAACAACCAGAGAATTAATAGGAAGCTGATGAACACTTTCAGGGCCAAAATGAATGAGCTCGAGCTTAAGGAGATGTACATGTTCGGCTGACGCTACACTTGGAGTAACGAACAACGGCAGCCCACTCTAGTTAAGCTTGACAGGCTCTTGATCTCGACTCAGTGGGAGCTAGGTTTCCCTGACTCAAATCTCCAGGCTCTTAGCAGCTCTGTTTCCGACCATTGCCCCTTGTTACTGACTTGCGGCTTGGGTTACAGTACAGATCGAAGGTTCAAATTTGAATCGTTTTGGGTGAAGCTGGAAGGGTTCCAAGAGGTCGTCAAAGAGTGTTGGGAGAGAGAAGTTCAATCTGAGGATCCTTTTGTCGTGTTGTACGCGAAGATGGCCAGCCGTCCAAATGCCTGTCCAAATGGGGTCAGCGCAAAATTAGCAGAATCAGACTCCAGATACAAGTTACCCATGAGATCATTTTACGGCTTGATGCCGCGCAGGACTGTCATGCTCTTTTTGCTGTTGAGAGGACTTTGAGGGCGGCCGCGAAGGGCAAATGTCTAGCGCTCGCTTCGATGGAAAGGGAGAGGTTAAGGCAGAGGGCAAAAAATAAAGACCTTCAGGCTGGGCAAGCTTCTCCTCTTTCTTTCGTCTCAAGATGCATTCCAGGAAGAGGAAAAGCTTCATCCCTAGACTAGAACATGAAGGGGAGGTGTTTACATCGCAAAAGGATATGCAAGGAGTGGCCACTGCTTTTTTCAAGTCGCTGCTTGCTGCTGAACCAGGAGGGATCGGACGGATTAACCTTCATAGCATCGGGATCAGTTCGACAGATCTTGCTTCAATTGAGGACGAAGTCTCAGAAACTGAGGTCTGGGAGGCCATCAAGGCAATGCCTAGCGACAAATCCCGGACGGACGACGGTTACTCGAGGTGTTTTTATAAAACTTGTTGGGATATTATAAAACCAGAGTTTATGGTAGCGGTAAAGAAGTTTTGGTTGGGAAATTCTCAGAACTTGGATCTTTTAAATTCTTCGGTGTTAACTTTATTTCCCAAGAAAGAAGGGGCATCGATGCTTCGGGATTTTTGGCCTATAAGTTTGATCCATAGTTTTGCAAAGCTGGTTGCTAAACTGATGTCATGACAGTTGGCGTCGAAACTTCCTGACTTGGTTCCTCCGTCGCAAACAGTGTTCATCCAGGGGAGAAGTATCCACGAAAATTTCTTGCTGGTTAAGGGGTTGGTGAGAGGTCTGCACAGAGCAAAGAAGGAGGCAATCCTTCTCAAGCTTGACATAACCAAAGCATTCGACATGGTTTCTTGGGCGTTCCTTCTTGAAATGTTGAGACACGAGGCTTTGGGAGCCGGTGGAGACGCGCCTTTCGGCTTTGTTTTCAACGCGAAACGTCAGTCTTGTTGAATGGCGCCAACTCGAACCGTTCAAGCCAGGCCGGGGTTAAGGCAAGGAGACCCTTTGTCACCAATGTTGTTTGTACTTGCAATGGACGTCTTACGCGCTCTAGTGCAGAAGACAGGCGAGGCGGGACTGATCTCTCTTCCACGGCTGGGCAGAAGTGCAAGATCCTTGCCGGCAATCTCGCTTTATGCCGATGATGCCATAATCCTTTTCAGCCCCAAAGCATCGGAGGCCAATGCAATTAAGGAGGTTTTGCAGCTATTTGCAGATGCGACGGGACTCAGGGTTAACTTCTCAAAAAGCTCAATTTCCCCAATTCGATGCGCAGATGACACGACAAGCCTAATTCAGGGATCTTACGGTGCAAAATTCAAGCTTTTCCAATCACGTATCCGGGTCTTCCTTTATCTTTCCGAAATCGACCAAATTAGAGATGCACCAATGATTGATAAGTTGTCAAAGAAAGTCTCGGGGTGGAAACCTAAACTGCTAGCAGTGGATGGGCGTCTTTGTCTCATTAAATCGGTGGTAATGCAGATCGCCAGGTGGGTGATCAAGGAGATAGAGCGCCGCTGTAGGGGCTTTCTCTGGAAGGGAGAAGAATCTGTGAATGGTGGTCGTTGCTTGGTTGCGTGGGATAAAATCTGTGCACCGGAAGGGAAGGGAGGGCTGGGGGTTAGGAACTTGAACTTTCTCAGCAAAGCTCTCATGTTGAAATGGCCAGTGATGAATTTCAAACAGGGCGATTGGCCGTGGGTCAAAGTGGGAATTGATTTGGAAAAAGAAGTCTTGCAAATTTTTGGCTCAGTGGTTCAATACAAGCTAGGGGTTGGGTGGAAGACGGCCTTCTGGACGACAGATTGGACGGGGACAGGAAGTGTTGAGGTTAGGTGGCCATGTTTGTTTTCGTACGTCCGAAGATCAAAAGTCTCGGTGGCACAAGCTTTACATAACCAATGTTGGCTCAAAGACATTCAAGGATCTCCATCCACACAAGCGCTCCAGGAGTTTTTCCAGTTATGGACCGAGGTGCAGGGAATCACTCTGACCAAAGACCCGGATGAAGTCAGATGGACACTGGAGGACCATGGTGAATATACGATGGCGTCGGCCTACGCGTTGTTCTTTCAAGCGAGAAAAGATAGCGCTTACAGGGACATCCTTTGGAAATCGAAGACACCGGGGAAGGTGTGGTTCTTTCTTTGGCTGGCGCTGCAGGGAAAGTGTTTAACCACGGAGAATCTCGCGAAGAGGAGCTAGCCACACGATCCGCAGTGTTCTTTGTGCCGACGGGAGCAGGAAAGTTGTGAGCACCTGTTCAAGCTGTGCGAGTACACGGATGAGATTTGGAGGTTAGCACTGCTGTTGTCCAGAGCACGGTTTCAAACTCCCCGAGAATCGGGTGAAGCTCTCTCGGATTGGTGGATTCACACAAGGCTGGCTTTTCGGACGGGCTACAAGGAACGGTTCGACGCATTCTTTATGCTCATTTGCTGGCGAATTTGGAAGGAGAGGAACGTGAGGGTGTTTGACAACCGGGAGTAGACGACGGCTTTGTTGTTCGAGTCAATCAAAGAGGAAGCCCGCGTTTGGAAGGAGGCGGGGGTGCTCCCAGGAATCGGCGAGTAATCGCCTAGCGTGGTGGCAACAGGGCGCGCCGGCCTGTTCCTCGGCGGCACTTTGCCTCTTGTTTTCCCCTGTGCTTTGTTTTTCTTTTTGATTCCCTAATAGCGCCACCGGTTGGCGAAGGGTTAGGATCGGTAGTCTAATGCCGTCGTAATCACGCTTTACTCCCAAATCTTAATAAAATTGGTCGACCGTCCTTCCGGTCGTACCCGACAAAAAAGTTATTTGCTAGGTACATGGGTTAGTTTAATCTATATACAAATCATATTCTCAAAAGGATCTCTTAGTGGATTTTGATTTTATATATGTTTGTCGAATCTTGAGGTGGATCAAAGTAGACTAGTAATTTATTCTTTGTCAATAATTCTGTTGGGTAGAGAATGCGCTTTTGTCAGAAATACAAATATGTATTATTAAAGATAAGAGTCAAATATGAATTATATAAATGAGATAAAATTCGAGAGATAGAATCCTGAGATAAATCTGTTCTAATTTGTCTTGTATTCTAAGTCTTTATCTCCTATGTACTTTATATATATCTTATGAGAAAATCGATGTAATACAACAGAATATAACACAATAGATTTTTCCACATTGTTCAACTTAATGATCATAGGTATTATTAGGGAAAAAGAGCAAGTTTGTGTTCTCAAAATTATTTCCTTCATTTAACTTTTCTATTTGTTGTTGTTCTTTTGTAAAAATATAGCATATTGTTGATGAGAAATTTCTCACGCACTGGCTTGAGAGGTCTGCTTAACTCTAGTGCAGGTCCAAATTGGATCGCCTTTAGTGATTTGCAGGGTGTGCCAGTTGGTTTGATCCTGTAACCAACAAGAAACAAAGAATAGATAATTAAATTATGATTAGATCCTACTCGACCGACTATAGATTTTCATAATACATAATTACTATTCCAAAGCATGTTTAGACTAAGTGATTGGGATAGATCGGTAGTATACCGATACAATATAAATCACTTATATCTAAAAACGCATTAGAACGATAATTATATATTTTTATAACTTAGTCGATGTCGTAGTATTTCTGATATAAAGTCATATTTTTATTTTTAAGAATTGGCATTTGTCGATAACAAAACGTGAAATGAGGTTCTTATAAATGACATTTTAATTTCTCTAAGAAAACATACGTTCACTAAAAATGTTTTTCTGCAAACAACCAAAACAATGTTTTTCTAGGCGGCCATCCACCCCGCCTGCACTTTAAGGCATGCGAAATACATGATTTTTATAGACGGTCATCGGCCCACCCTATGAAAATCATTTTTATAGGCTTCTCCATCTTCGTAGGCGTTATAATCACCTGCCTACGAAAATATTTTCTGCGAACAAAAAAAATCCTTTGTCACCCCTTACCCCACCCCCGGTTCAGACCATAATCCAATAACAAATCACAAATTCTTCATCCATTCAATAGATCCAATCACTTGAAAGCCGTAGATGTCGCCTAGAAGGAGGTGAATAGGTGTTTCGAAAATCACTTTTAATTCACAATGGTTAAATTCAACCGGACCGGAACTTCTTCGCAAGAACCCCGAACTCCCGACGCTCAGTGGACCGGAACTTTCGGTGTTTTGGTCCGAAACTTTCAGATCTTGATTCTCAGGGAACTTCAAGACTTGCCCATGTGGAGGAGACAAAGTGAAATAAGCAGGATACAGAAAAACTCAACAGAAAATACTAAACATACACAAGAGAGACAATAAGTTTTTTTCCAAAGTTCGGATTACAAGAATCCTACTCTCCATTTAGGAACTCCGTAGAGCTGGGTATTGATTAACCCCTTGCCTCACTAAGCAAAACTCTAGGAAGAAGTATCTCGGTTTTTAATCCAACATCCCTAGGTCCTTCACTAGGATTCAAATGACCACAAAGATCGCTAACTTGAACCCTTAGCAAATACCACGAATGAGGATCGCTCTACCAAGATAACCTCCGAAGGCTCTACTCGAATTTTTACTCAACATACTTCGTTTTCTTGCAGAGGTAAGAAAAACCTTTACAAGCCCGAGTCAATCCACAAATTGAAGGAAACTCACCGGCGACGCCTAACCGTCTAGGAAGTCACCCTCCAAGAGAAATAAACATCAAACAACAGCCCAACGAAAATCACCAAGAGCTCAAGTCATCCTAGTCCTCTCAACCTCATCAATCCTCATCAACACCCTCAATTCTCACTCAATTTCACTTGCAAGGCTCAAGAACAAGGTGGAGGAGACAAGAACACCATGAGAGAAGCTAAAAGACAGAAAAACGAAAGTGGAATTGTAAAAAGTAAGCTGTGAGGGTGTGGAAAATATATAGGTTTGTGCTGACATCATGTAGCCGTTACTCACACTTTGGACTGCAGAGGTGCTCGAAAGTTTCGGTCAGGGGCCAGGAACTTTCAGTCAGCACTTAGAAAAATTTTGACTGGAGGTGGCTCCCGAAAGTTCCGATCAGGGGGCCAGGAACTTCCGGTCAGGCCTTGTTGTCCTGCCCAGAGCAGTTTTTGAATTTTAAGCTAGAAAATTATCTCTTCTATGGATTTTAACTTTAAGAACTTAGATCTTCTCATGCAACCATTTGAAATCTCTCTTGATAGTATCACTTTCCCAAACTCAAGAGCAAAAGGAAAAAAATTTCAATAAAGCTTTGAGACCTCTCGCCGCTTTGCATTTGTTGTTGGGGGGTCTGCTTCGTATATACTTTACACACCTAAGCTCTGTAGGACTAATTACCTGCATTTATCTCAATAAACACATTAGTCGCTTAATCGGTTTGTCATTAATCACCAAAACCCACTTAGGGGAGTGGATGCACTTTCATCACTAACATGCTAACATCCTTACATCGGATTCAAATCCATAACACCGACTTGTAGATAAACATCCATCAACATGGAACAGCAAACAAAAATAGCATCTGACAATCGTTGTCGTCGCAGCACGTGCCGATGAAGGGGTCATCGTCGCAGCGCCACCCACTCGTGCCCATGCCACCTCCACGCCACCGCCCCCCTCCGACCAGATCTGGGGAGGAGAGGGAGTGAGGGAAGGGCCACGCTGCCGCATCCTCTTCTGCTACTGCCGTCGCCCTCCCCCTTCCGGGCGGATCTGAGGAGAGGGAGGGAGGGAAGGAGAGGGTCGTATCGCCATCGTCACCTGCTGTGGCCGTCGTCGTCGCCCTTCTCACTCCGGTTAGATCTGAGAGGGAGGGAAGAAAGGGAGGGAAGGGCCGCGCCGCCGCAGCCGTCCTTCCCCCTCCAGTCGAATCTAGGAGGGAGGGAGGGAAGGAGGAGGCCACGCTGCCCGCCGTGGCTATCGCCACCGTCCTTCCCTCCTCCGGCTTAATCCGAGAGGAAGAGGGAGAGGAGGGTCAGATCTGCTAAGAGGCCGAGGAAGAGGGAGAGGAGAAGGAGAGCCGAAGGGACTTATGCGTGGCTGAATGGCAGACTCATTGTCAATTTTTAATACTATATATCGGTATATATATTCGTAGGCGGACGACTATCATATCTTCAGTCCATGATAATGCATGACTATTTGGGTACAAAAATTTGGTTGCATCCAAAATAAAATGGGTGTCGCCTTCCAAAATTTTTGTGGTGAGAATCACAAGACCTGCTAAAATAACATGCGTGCACAACGCAACAGTAAGTACAACACCAATTAGCATATTATTATATTCTGAATTTTTTTAGATAAATATTTTAAAGTTTAATTAAGTTTATAAAAAAATTTAGCAACATCTCCAATGACAAATTGATTTCACTAAAATTAATATTTAATATATTTTAATAATACGTCTGTTTTAGTTTAAAATGTTACTATAATTTTTATCAATTTAATCAAACTTAAAAATTTAATAAAAAAAGTTAAAAACTAATATATAATATGAAACGGAGGCCAATCTAATCGTCGTTCGTCCCGACCAGGAGTATATAACCAATCAAACGAACCCATCGAGCACTGGCAACGGTAAACACGCCCAATGCGAGAACGCAAAGTAGGGGCTGTTTAGATTTTACCTTTTTTTTTAATCCTCTAGATGAAAACCAGCGGCATTGTATAGATGAACGCCTAAAAACATTGCATCTCTTGTGACTTGTGTGTTGTGACCGAGGACGCGAATTATGGGCTATCTGGATTTTAGGGGACTTTAAAATTTTAATCACTTTTCTTATCCTTTGGATGAAAATTTAGTGGCGATCCGTGGATGAATGCTGAAAACGTCGATCGCCACCCATTTGAGCAAGCGAAACAAACAGTTGTCAGAAAATCCTAACAAAAGCTTATAGCAGATTTGTGAATTGTGATAATTAACCAGCTAATCGTCCCTAAAAACAAGGCTTCCTTTTCCACGTTGTTCTTCGTCTCGCCGAGAATCTCGTTCATAAAAAATCATGAGACGCCAGGCGGCCGGAGAAGAATTCTTTTAGGAGTTGTGGTTTTTGATCACAATAAACAAAGTGACAAAAATCAAGATTGTAGCTACCGAATTCATATTTTATGAACACGCTTTTCATCATCTGAAAGAAAAATAAAAAAACATGCTTTCATGGTACATAAAAGTAGTAGGTCTATGTATATCTTTTTCACTAGATGTATATTTAACAGAAGCATGTACAAGTGTACAGCCTTGCATTGGTACATATGTACGCATGTTCTGGTTGGCCTTACACATGCATGTAGCTTGCCCACATGGAAACAAATCTTCAGTTTATGGAGTACTATTTTATAAAAGTGATCCAAACACCTAAGATAAGTTGGGACCACTACTATTAATCAATCATATAATTAACACTTAGTGTGATCCTCATTTCGTGCAAACAAATTAGAACTGAAGCACTAGCTGCAACTGGCTAGATCATATCTCTGTTGAATTAATCGACCAGATACTCAGATAGCATCAAATCAAATTAAAGAAATAACTAATCCTAGAGAACGAGCAGTCAACACGAAAGCTGCCGAAGTTCTGATGATGCCAAGAGCTTAGAACGTGAACCAAATCTCCCTAAACAGCTAGCAGGGTGGTAGCCTGGCAGGCCACGCTCTCGAATGCGTTCCGTCGTGTCAACCCGTCACGTTGCCTGCCAACCCTCTACAAGGCCAGGCAAATCACAGCCAGCAGCAACACACACAATGTACATATAAAACTAGCCTTAAATAATAAATAATATAATATTACTATAAAAAAATAGTGTTATGAGCAACCTTATGCTAAAGCTATCCATAAGCAATAAAATAACATTTTCAATTTTTTACAACATGACTTATTCACCTGCATATAAGAGAGTGAATATGATTATTTTTTAGTAGGTCCCATCTTAAGATCAAGAATAGACTATATACGTAGTATTAGTTATAAGCAAAATAATGTAAAATTATAGGGCCCACGTTATTGCTCAATAACATTAAGCATTGATGATGCCTACCTTATAAGTAGAATGATTTTTACAGTACTGATATCCTTCGTCCTAAAATTAAATTATTTTTTCATTTTATTTATTCTAAATAAGTTTATTTTTAGTAATGGTTAGATATCAAAGTTTATGAGAAATAAATATATTGAGAGTAAAATATATATGAATAATTGTATTTAGATCTAATAAAATAGGAGGTATTCTATTATTTTTATTATTGATACGTGTGAGATGAATTAAAAAAACTTAATATCACTATGATAAAAAGATGTAATCTACCAATATATTAAATGAGTGGTGGAAAAGAAATTAAGTAGATTTGGTTTCTATTTCTACGCGGCATCCAAGTTATAAAAAGATAGGGATGATATTAAATTAGCCGATTTAAATAGTAGTGTGTATTAGTGAATTGGGTCTAGCATTAGTTTTAACTGATCTTGAAGGCATAGATACTATCGACAGTGCCTTTTTGCAGTGGAATTGCCACAATGGGAGTAGATTGTCATTTGTCATAAGAGTATATTAATATATTGTTTCTCTAATTGGTGTAAATCCGGGAAAAGGTATCGCCATAATGGGATGGTCGTGCTTGCTTTGGTCTTTCTTGTTCATGCCCTATTCGGGCAATCCTCTCTTAATCGCTACAAGTAAGATACCGTATCGGCTTGGTACAAAAGTATTCAATATACTATGTATAAATATAAATATACTAGCAAAATGTCCGTGCGTTGTAACGGGACGACGACGCAGAAAGGGAAGCAGACGGAGGGGAAAGGTCCAGGCGGCGATACAGGAGCTCCGAGCGGCAACGCGAGGAAGGGCGCGCAGCGCGGCACGGGCGCGACGCGGATGGGGACGAAAGAGAGGACACATGAAGTCTTTCTTTTTCATTCAAACCCTCCTTTTCTTTTCAAGCATTAGAACTACGAGTTAATTTTATAAACATTTAAGGGGTTTTCTGCAAAATAACTCTTTTTTCTTTTTAACCGAGTTTTTAAATAGACAAGTGGACTACGGGTTAATTTCAAAAAATCAAAGGGTTTTTTGCAAAATAGTCGACAAAACAAAATTTAGGTGAAAACACTACTTGCTTTTTATATATATATATAAATGTATTCATATATTTGTTAATTATTTTCTTTGGAATATACAAAAGCATTAACATATTTGTGAGATGTTCCATATTATTACAGCGAGGCAAATATAGGGAGCTCGAGAGTGACAAAATTTGGAGAGGCAATTTGGACAAGAAGGTTCCATGTACAGTTTTAGGGAGCTAAAAAAATACAAGAAGGTGGATGATATGATAAATGCCCGAGTATAATGTTTGATAGCCATTGCCTGGTATGGATGAAAATGAACCGAGCCGACTCGTGAAGGCTCGCAAAAACACAAGCTTGGCTCGGCTTGGTTAGGTAAGTAAGCTAAAACATGAGCTCTTGAGCCTTCCAACAAGATACACCTCTCCAGATATAACTTATAAACAATAAATCATATTCACACCTCAAATTCTCTATAATCCATATGATAAATCCCAAGCTAGCAAATGATAATTACACCAGATAAACCATAGGAATTTAATAATAAAAAATATATTATTTTTCGTAATTTTGCATATATACACGCACATGTTTTAAAATATTCATAAAATGTACATTCCCTGTGGGTTGAGAGACAGGACACCATGTTTTCGGCACACCTCTTACACGTGGGACCAACGGCAATAGTGGTATCGTGCCATCAACACGCGTGACCGCGTCGGTCCCACTCGGCTCGCGCACCGTCGACACTAAGGACGATGTCACGGGGCAACGCGCGATCGTGCATGTCGATGTCACGATACCGTCTCTCCGATCGGTCTCACGCATTCGAGCTACACTGACATCACGATGATGTGTCCCAACACACGAGGAATGTATATTTACATAAATATTTATATATATGTGTATATATATAAGAAAAATATGAAAAATAATATGGATTAAATTTTAATTCCAAACCACGTCACCATGTTTGTACACGAGATGATAAATTGATACAGCACTTAACTAGCCAAACGAACAGCCCACGAGTCAGCTCGGGATCGACTCTATTTGGCCTTCAAGACGAGCCAAGCCATGCGAGCCTGAACCAAAGCTCAAGCCGGGATCACGAGGATGAGATTTTTATCCACCCCTGCCGCTAGGCTCCGACCAGCCGGCCAGTCACTGGACCATGGAGAAGCGTACCGTGCGAGATTGGGAATTCGCTATGCCTCGGTGATAAGGGAGAGAAATACAGAGGAAAATAAAATATATGAAAGAGATTGTTGTTAGTCCGTTAAAGCCGTAGCCCCTATAAACTAAAAGCAATTTTGTGCTCCCAAAATAATTTAGACGGGGAAGCGTCGGTAGGATGTCATGATTTCACTCACTAAGAATTAAATATTGATATCTACAAATATTTACACGTACATATGATATGCTTTTAATTTCATATATATGCCATTGGGTTATTGTCTCTTTAGCGCATACAAGTTTATAGGTGTGGTGTGTGTATACGTGTATATTTCGTAGAAAAATAATATAGGAAAACATTAGTTTGCTCGATATTCTCTTCTTCCAACAAGCAAGTCTGTCTCCTACACATAAATATGGCAATAAGGTCTCGTTACCCGTTTTTCCACAAGTAATTTTTCTATTTAAAGACGGAGATGATTAAAATTCATTCTTTACTGAGGAGATAAGTCATTCCTGCCGAATTTCGCGGGAACGAGAATGAGCAGCCCATGAAGATATGTATATGGGTCTATATTTAATGTTTTTTTAATTCTTTTACTTATCTTATGTGACTCCTTTTGATAAATGACATTATTATATTTTACATATATAATTTGATATATATATATATATATATTATATAATTTTAAATGAGGAGGGAGACCCAATAGGATTAATTTCCCATACATAGGCAAAGATGAAAATAAAGTTATCCCCTTCATGAAATAGAGAGGAAAGTTTTTGTCGGGAACAGAGATGAGATGCATGGGATGAATTCCCTGGCAAAGAATTCCCGTTGACATCTTCGGCTACGTACTATCTTCATTTTAGCATAGCATCTATTTTTTATATATATTTTTTCGATCAATCACAATCATTTTTATTTACATGTTTTCTCTTATTAACCAATCATAACATTCCTTCAATAATTTATACCCCATCTCATTAAAAATCAAACTAGAATAAGATATGACATTTTTTATATAATAAATTTGACCAAGGGACTGTTTTATCACAGTAGAAAACATCCCATCTTATTTTAAATTGATTTTTATAAGATTTAAAAATATTTTTTAATATTTATGTTAATCTTAAAATTAATGATATTTTGAGACGGTGGAAGAAAAGCTGCGGCAACTTTCTCCCCGAGCCCCGTTCCGTTGCCGCGCCCCTCTACATATATCCCCTCGCCTCGGCGTCGTCGTCGTCTTCGACTTTTGAGCACAGGCGTCGTAGCCCGCGCGGCATCGACGACGAGAGACTGAATAAGCACGGTGGGGTTTTGCATTTCCGGCAGGGGAAGGGGAAGGGGGGTGGAGATGAGCACGGGGGTGGTGGAGATGCAGAAGGTGGCGAGCTTCCGGAGGGAGGGCGGGGGTTCGATGGCGTCGATGTGGCTGAGCGCGGACAACAACGGGGCGTTCTCGCGGTCATCGTCGTCGTCGAGGATGAGGGGGGAGGAGGACGACGAGGAGGCGCTGCGGTGGGCGGCGCTCCAGAAGCTTCCCACGTACGACCGGGTGCGCGCCGCCATCCTGCCGATGGTGGAGGGCGG
This sequence comes from Oryza australiensis, assembly GCA_019925245.2. Taxonomy (NCBI): domain Eukaryota; kingdom Viridiplantae; phylum Streptophyta; class Magnoliopsida; order Poales; family Poaceae; genus Oryza; species Oryza australiensis. The sequence continues at coordinate 3,696,674 of JAIFGZ020000044.1, forward strand.
GGAGGGGGCGGCGAGGCAGGGAAGAGGGTGGTAGACGTGCACAGCCTCGCCCCGCAGGAGCGGCGGGCGCTGCTCGAGCGGCTCGTCCGCGTCGCCGACGACGACAACGAGCGCTTCCTGCTCAAGCTCAAGGAGCGCATCAGCCGGTGCGTAGCGTATATACTGTTGCCCTTGGCGGCGGTCGCGGTTGCCTTATCTGCTAGGTGTTTGATGATTTGCGTGTGCTTGGATGTGCAGGGTGGGGATCGACATGCCGACGATCGAGGTGCGGTTCGAGCACCTGGAGGTGGAGGCGGAGGTCCGCGTCGGCAACAGCGGCATCCCCACCGTCCTCAACTCCATCACCAACAAGCTCGAGGAAGCCGCCAACGCGCTGGGCATTCTACCCAGTCGGAAGCAGACCTTGCGCATCCTCCACGACATCAGTGGCATCATCAAGCCCCGCAGGTGAAAAGAAGAAAAAAACAAGCGTCATGTTTTTTAATCGCTTCTGCTTCATATATATACAACGTTTATTGGGGAAATTTGAAGCATTGTAACGGAGCCTAGATTAATTGTTAACCAAGATATTTTGGAATTCAACTTCTGTGTTTCTCCTACATCACGTTTCCTTTGTTTATGCAGGATGACTCTGTTGTTAGGCCCACCCGGATCTGGCAAGACCACCTTTCTACTTGCTTTGGCCGGAAGGCTCAAAGACCTCAAGGTTTGCAATATTTTTTCTTCACTTCTTTTGCAGCAACTGCAATGCAATGAGGCCTTTAGCTTTGGCAAACCAGTCTCCACTTCATCTTCAATGCAGTATATGATTCGCCAAAAAACAGAGAGCTTTGTTTGGGGAATGCGTAAAAGACTCGGGCATTATTGCATTAAGTAGTAGAAACAAAGTTCTCACGAACAGATAACTTCTCTTAGGGGACATGTCCCAAAAGAATGGTGGACCTTGTTGTAGAGTGACATTATTGATTACCAACATACACAATTTATAATGGGGGTAAAACTATTTTGCAGTTCTCTGGCCAAGTAACATACAATGGACACCAGATGGAGGACTTTGTGCCACAGAGGACAGCTGCGTACATCAGCCAACATGACCTTCATATTGGGGAAATGACCGTTCGGGAGACGCTGTCATTCTCAGCACGTTGCCAGGGTGTTGGGAGTCGCTTTGGTATGATTATGTGGAAGTCACAACAACCGCAACCGCAAGTCCATGCATTCTTTTCTGCAGAATTCGCCTTTCCTGGATCGTCCTGGTTTGATCGATATCCTTATCAAGTTCTATTGTTATGTCATTAGATATGCTGACCGAGCTATCAAGGCGAGAGAAGGCAGCAAATATCAAGCCTGATTCTGATGTTGATGCATTTATGAAGGTGAAATTTTGCAATTCCTATATAGCTAGAATAAGAATTATTGTGGTGTCTATAGTTATGATTTTCATGACAAGGTAACTAATTTGAGTGAAGACTTGCTATAAATTTTATCTCTTTTAACTTCACCAGGCTTCAGCAATGGAGGGACAAGAGAGTAATTTGATAACTGACTATATACTGAAGGTGCATGCATCTCTAAGCTACAATAGCTAATGATTTCAGTTTCTATTAAGCAAAATTGTCTTGCTCCATACTTTACATGTTACTTGGTGCAGATATTAGGGCTGGAAATATGTGCAGACACGATGGTAGGAGATGATATGGTGAGGGGTATCTCTGGTGGACAACGGAAGCGTGTCACCACAGGTAAAAAGATAGAATTTCACTCTAAGAACATGGGATTTTCCGGACAACGTTGTGATTGACTGTTTCTTGCAGGTGAGATGCTTGTTGGGCCAGCCAATGCATTTTTCATGGATGAGATATCGACTGGGCTCGACAGCTCAACTACGTTCCAGATCGTGAAGTCGCTCAGGCAGACCATCCACATCCTCGGTGGCACAGCAGTCATCTCGTTGTTGCAGCCAGCTCCTGAGACATACGACCTATTTGACGACATCATACTCCTCTCTGATGGCCATATTGTGTACCAGGGCCCTCGAGAGAATGTGCTCGAATTCTTTGAGTTGATGGGGTTCAAGTGTCCTGAGAGGAAGGGTGTTGCTGACTTCTTACAGGAAGTGAGTGACTACAATTTTCGAAAAATATATATGCACAAATTTATTGGTTATATATCTATATGAAAATTTTGAGCAGGTAACTTCCAGGAAAGATCAAAAGCAGTATTGGATGCAGCATGACAAGCCCTATCGGTACGTGCCAATAAAGGAATTTGCCAGCACATTCCAGTCCTTCCACACTGGGAGAAGTATAGCAAACGAGCTTGCCACTCCATTCGACAAGAGCAAAAGCCATCCGGCTGCATTGACCACCTCAAAGTATGGTGTTAGTGCCATGGAGCTGCTGAAGGCAAATATCGACCGGGAGTTATTGCTTATCAAGAGGAATTCCTTCGTCTATATCTTCAGAACCATCCAGGTTGTTAGAGATTCATTCAAACAAATGGAGTAATCGGTGTATGTGGCAAACTAACGACGTCATGACTAACTTCTTGCTGAATTTGTATGGCAGCTGATGACGGTGTCAGCAATGGCAATGACTGTCTTCTTCCGTACAAAGATGCACCGTGATTCAGTGGCTGATGGAGTGATCTTTATGGGCGCACTCTTTTTTGCAGTGATGATGATAATGCTCAATGGTTTATCTGAGCTACCGCTAACCATTTTTAAGCTGCCAGTTTTCTTCAAGCAGAGAGACCTCTTATTTTTTCCAGCATGGACCTATACCATACCATCATGGATCCTCAAGACCCCAATGTCCTTTATTGAAGTTGGTGGGTTTTGTTTCATGTCATACTATGTGATTGGGTTCGATCCGAATGTAGGCAGGTGAGATTTTTGGAGAAAACCATTGGTCACAGTAACTTATCAAATTCCTTTCACTGACTATTCTTTACTCCTGAACTGTTGCACGACATTAGGTTCTTCAAGCAGTATCTGCTTATGTTAGCAGTCAGTCAGATGGCAGCAGCACTCTTTAGATTCGTTGGTGGGGCAGCAAGGAACCTGATTGTTGCGAATGTCTTTGGATCGTTCATGCTGCTAATCTTTATGGTTCTGGGTGGTTTTATTCTAGCACGAGGTAAAACTTCACCTCTGTATTATGTAGTTCTTTCCAATGTTGCATTTTTTAGCAAGGCAAGTTCTTATTTATGTACGAACTGGCAGACAAAGTGAATAAATGGTGGATTTGGGGCTACTGGATCTCCCCAATGATGTATGCACAGAATGCTATCTCAGTGAATGAGTTTTTGGGGCACAGCTGGGACAAAATCTTGAATAATTCTCTCTCCAATGAGACCCTAGGTGTGCAAGCTCTCAGGTCCCGTGGAGTCTTCCCAGAAGCCAAGTGGTATTGGATCGGCCTTGGTGCATTGCTTGGATTTATCATGCTCTTCAATGTTCTCTTTACTCTTGCACTAACATACCTCAAACGTGAGTTCCTTCCGAATTGGTTTGCTATTTTTCTTTCTTTTTTTTTTGGGTAGAAAGTGTGACAAAAGTTCTGCCTCATTTCAAGTAAATAGTGGGAAGATAATGCAAACACCAACCCAAAATCTGGTAGACTAAACACTAAGACCACAAAAATAAAATGTGACACAGAAGCACCTCAAAATCATCATGTTTGCTCGCCGTTCTTACCTTAAAACGGTTTTATCTTCTGAATTTACAGCCTATGGTAAGTCCCAACCATCAGTGTCAGAAGAGGAGCTGAAAGAGAAGCAAGCAAACATCAATGGTAATGTTCTAGATGTTGATATCTTGGCATCAAGTACTAATCCAGCAATAGAAGGCAACACCGAAACCGGTTCAGAAATTGCTGATATCTCTCAACCTACACAAAGGGGTATGGTTCTCCCTTTTACCCCACTTTCACTCACTTTCGAGGACATCAAATACTCCGTCGACATGCCACAGGTATGTTATTTTAATTTCTTGACTTATATTGTCCACCAGTGAGTCAATGATGACAAGTTGGTCATGACCTTTTGTACTAAATTAAAATACTAATTCAGGAAATGAAAGCGCATGGAGTGGTTGAGGACCGGTTGGAGCTCCTCAAAGGTGTCAGTGGGTCTTTCAGGCCAGGAGTGTTGACTGCGCTTATGGGTGTTAGTGGTGCTGGAAAGACCACTCTGATGGATGTGTTAGCAGGGAGAAAGACAGGTGGGTACATTGAAGGAAACATCACCATATCAGGATACCCAAAGAAACAAGAGACGTTTGCACGTGTGTCAGGATACTGCGAACAGAATGACATCCACTCACCGCAAGTGACAGTCTCTGAGTCACTGCTTTTCTCAGCTTGGCTTCGGCTTCCCAAGGATGTAGATTCAAACACAAGAAAGGTCAGTCAAACAAAATAGTTGTAATTCCTTCTCTTAGCTGATACTCAATGGTTAAATTTGCTTAACCTTTGTCTATGCAGATGTTCATTGAGGAGGTGATGGAGCTTGTGGAGCTTAAGCCTTTGAGAGATGCTTTAGTTGGTCTTCCTGGTGTTAATGGCCTCTCAATTGAGCAGAGGAAGAGGCTGACCATTGCCGTAGAGCTTGTTGCTAATCCTTCAATCATTTTCATGGATGAGCCAACTTCAGGGCTTGATGCCCGAGCAGCTGCCATTGTGATGAGGACAGTGAGGAATACTGTAAATACTGGTAGAACTGTGGTATGCACGATTCATCAGCCTAGTATTGACATATTTGAAGCATTTGATGAGGTGAGCATACGTCGGAATATTTGCTGCACCTTTTGGCGAATTCTTTTTCATTTTTGTAATCTAAATTAAATGGATTAACTTGGTGAAAGTTGACCTAGTTTGTTTGGTTTTCCAAAGGTTTCATGTGAATAATATTCTATAGTCCTATTTTTTTAGATAATGTATATGGTCCTCAATGTATTATTTTTTTTGTAGCTTTTCCTTATGAAGCGAGGAGGAGAAGAAATATATGTTGGCCCATTAGGCCATCATTCTTCCGAGCTAATTAAGTATTTCGAGGTATAATGATATTACAGAAGTTTTAATATAACTCCATTTGGTTTGTTCAAGACTGTTGCTAATCTTATATTGTTTCGTGTTCTCAAGGGGATCCAAGGAGTCAGCAGAATTACAGATGGCTACAATCCAGCCACGTGGATGTTGGAGGTGACAACAGTTTCTCAAGAACAAGCACTGGATGTTGATTTCTGTGACATATACAGGAAATCTGAACTCTTCCAGTAAGTAAATTACTTTTATAGTAAATCCAGAAATTCAAATATTTGACTCACTTGCAATCTTAGTAGTCAAAGCTAGAACCTCTCCTTATGTTCTTTATGCCTTTATGGTGGTGACAACCAAGAGTAAATTCATGCCATTACATTTTGCTTTTATTCATGCCATTACATTTTGCAGTTTTCAGTAGCATCAAGGACAATCAGTTTATCTTTTATGCACTTCATGTACACTTCAGTGACATGTCAATAGACATCTAAAAGTGTGAAAAAAAATAGGAGAAGTGAGAACTTGGAAGATTTACGTAAGGAGGTTCTGAAACCTTTTTAACTAAGAAGTGGTCATTTCAACTTTTTCCATAGCATCTGTGTCAGATTACAGAATGAGAGATTATACAATTCGTAATTGCAATATGAACATTGGCTATTTCTATTTATAGGAGGAACAAGGCATTGATAAAGGAACTGAGCACACCACCACCAGATTCAAGTGAACTATATTTCCCTACACAGTACTCACAGTCTTTCTTAAATCAATGCCTGGCTTGCCTGTGGAAGCAGCAGCTGTCATACTGGAGGAACCCTTCTTACAATGCCATACGAATATTTTTCACTACTGTCATAGCTCTCATCTTCGGTACAATCTTCTGGGACCTGGGTGGTAAAACGTATGTACTTACCAAGTAAACATATATGGCCTATGACTAAACCATCTTCAAAACGTTATTTATGCACCTTTTGCTTCTTGATCCAGGGGCCAGTCACAAGACTTGTTCAACGCCATGGGGTCAATGTATGCCGCAGTGCTGTTTATTGGCGTGCTAAACGCTCAGTCAGTTCAGCCAGTGGTATCAGTGGAGAGGACAGTCTTTTACCGTGAAAGAGCTGCTGGCATGTATTCAGCTCTCCCGTATGCATTTGGACAGGTATATACCTCTCATATCAATTCAACAATGCCAGACACTGCTTTTCCTGCTGGTTATTGTATTGCTGAGAAACCTGACAGTAATCAACTTCTCCCTCGCAGGTTGCCATCGAATTCCCGTATACACTGGTTCAGTCTGTTATATATAGCATCATAGTGTACTCGATGATTGGGTTCCAATGGACGGTGGCCAAATTCTTCTGGTACCTCTTCTTCATGTTCTTCACGCTGCTATACTTCACATTCTATGGCATGATGGCTGTGGGCCTAACACCAAGCTACCACGTTGCCTCAATTGTCTCCTCGGCTTTCTACGCCATCTGGAACCTCTTCACCGGGTTCGTCATCTCCAGACCGGTAACCATCGTCATCCTTATGGCCCCTGCCTTTAATATGTGTTCATCATTTCCATAGCTCAATTCCATTTTCCCCTGACCCATGTGCTCAGGCAACTCCAATCTGGTGGAGATGGTACTGCTGGATATGCCCTGTAGCATGGACACTGTACGGGCTGATTGTCTCGCAATATGGAGATATCGTGACTCCAATGGATGATGGCATACCCGTGAATGTCTTCGTGGAGAACTATTTCGACTTTAAGCACAGCTGGCTGGGTTTGGTGGCTGTGGTGATCGTCGCCTTCACCATGTTATTTGCCTTCCTGTTTGGCTTTGCCATCATGAAACTCAACTTCCAGAAGAGATAGTGATTGCTAGGAACTAGGAAACTTGTTCAAAACTAGGAATCAGGTCAATTGATTTGCATATACGAATTAATTTGTGCATATCGGTGTAGCACATGAAAAAAAAATGAAATGTTTGTTGTAGTGGTCTTGTAAATTTTGGTGGTTTCTTCTCTTCCTTTCCTTTATAGTTGGAATTAGACATTGGTACACTAATTTGTAAAATATGTGCTGGGATTTGTACAGTCTATCAGTGAGAAAATCAAGAGTGCTAATTTCGTTAATGAGCAATGTTTATAGATATCCATCAGTATCTCCTTGGAGTAGCCAGATTTTTCAGAGCAGTTTTTAAATGAGTTGGAGATGAAAGCAGGTGCAGGTGTCTTACTGCATTTTATCATAAGTTTTGATCTTGTTAATACTATGCTACTGAAATCTACGGGAGCAGACAGCAGCAGATGACTGGTGGTCTGCACAGATACGGCATGAATATAACCACCCTGCAGAGGAAATGGCGTACAATTTGCTCAAAAGAAGAAATTGATTAGCACAAATGGCTAGGCTCCATGCCCAGTACGTTGACCTCAAATAGAACACGAAGATTTTGCAGCTCTACCAGATATAATTTTGAAAGAACCCGGTGCTAGCTACAGGTCATAGTGCGACCTGAACCTCCCATGAGCTACTAAATCGCTTAGCAAGAGGGATGGTTTGAGGAGGTCTCGTTTGATTTGAATGAATTCAGCCCAATGCAATGCAAGATTTGTCTCAACAATCTCTTCCCTCGTCTTCTGGATTATTACTCCGCATCAATGCTGAGAAGTGAAAGGTGGATTTTTTTTAAAAAAAAATAAAAAAAATCTCGTCACAGAACGGATGAACCGCCATCCCAATGCGAGAGTTCACGGCAACTCCGAAACAAACTGAAATACAGGAACAAGGAGGACTTACTTGGGCACGTGGATGTCGCGCGCGGCGAACTCCCCTGTCCCCCCGGGCCCCGGCGACCGGGAAGACGACGCCACCTGCGTTGCGCTCGTTGCGCCTTCCACCAAGGGTCTGCCTATATAGCAAAATTGTCCACCAATGCCCTGTTTGGGAGTTTGGAGGGAGGAGGGGAGATGCAGGGCTTGTCCCATTTTTCTTTTTAATTTTTAATCTTTTTTAAAAAATATTTACAAAAATAATTTTGTTTTAGAAATTTACAGATCTTTACACCCCTAATGCCCTCACCCTTTCTAAAAGTCGCCTTCTAGAGAGAGGGTCTTCAATGTAAATTTTTTTGTTTATGTTTAGACTCTTCTCGTTGGTTTTTATTATAAGAAAATGTTTATTTGGTACTTTATATAATTTTAAATGAAAAACTGATAAATATTTACAACTTTTATATAAAACTTGTCTTCATTGAAGGTTATTTAAAGTATATATCTGATATTTTCTAAAATAAATTTTTAGATTTTGTAACGAATATTTGAACTCTTAAACGATCTTAAATCTTAGATGAAAAAAGTTGTTAACCACAAAGTTAAGTTTGTAGATCTTCTTGTGCTCTGCAATTTTTATATCTGTAAATTTTTGTAAAACACAAAATTGTTTTTTTAAAATATTTTAATAAAAAGATTAAAAATAAAAAAATCAGGTATCTAATGTGTTATTGGGCTGCGAGAACGGCTCGCCGAATCAATTTTTGATCTTCTATTGGGCCCATTTGGTACAAGAATTAGATTTTCTTTTTCTTTTTCTCCTACATTTCTTTGCTTGGGAAGTTTGATGCAATTAAATCGACTAGCTATACCCGCCTATTTGTAGAGTGCCTATTTGTAGAGTGTAGGATACGTTAATATTAGGATGTATGCAAGATCAGATCTTAGGAGACAAATCATAGATTTGTACTGATTCAGACTATTAAAAAATAATATTTTTAATTCAATTTTTATGTATATAGAAGAAAATACCGCACGGATAGACTAGCGGAGGCATATCCGCCGACTAAAACTCGCCGAGTACAACTAAATGAGACCTCTATCGGGCGAATAGGGCTCTGGTTTTTTCTAAATTCTCCTCCGATGTGGCCGATGGCTATGGTTTGTAATTCGATTATCCTTATTTTTATGGGAGGCTTTCTATTTATACTGACAATTGGCTTTTTCTCCATAGAACTTGAAGATCCTGGATAGAAAACAAGCTGAGAAGATCTTGTATTTTTCGAGTAAAACTCTAGTACCTTTCATCCGATGAAGACAATTTTCTTATGAACTCAAATTAATTATCATATCTAAGGATATCTTCTCATGTAACATTAGATATGTTGTATTTTTATACAACACAAACTCATATATAATATCATATATAATAGATATGTTTTATCTATAATCTTGACAAAAGGTTTGCAGTATGCACTAGAGATTAGAGTTGCCTCCGGTTGGTATGCAATTTGTGCAAACTACTTCCATTTTGTAGTCTATGTATAAGCCCATTCTCACACGTTAATAAGGCCTTCACACATGATATCACTAATTGTTGACACCATCCACAGTTGGGAATAAATCAATTACAAACTCTTCATTCTTCATAAAACAAAATTAAGAGAACACTTGCAATCAATGCATTGTTATCTTCTGTTGCTACCACAAGACAATTATTTTTGAAATAAGATCACAATACACTCATATATATTTATGATGAAATTACGCGTTGATGAATTTTGGCAAATCGTATATAGTACTGTTATCTCACAACCACAAACAAGTCGATAATTAAGAGATCCATATGCATACATACGAGAGCAGGCGAGCAGCGTAGCTAGCTAGCTATTCCTTCGGCCTCGACGTCGACGTGCGTCCGGCCGATCGATCATCAACATGCGCCGGCACGGAAGCCGACGACGACGTCATACCGGACCTCGAACGTGGGCTGCTGCACGTTGCCGGTGGTGCCGAAGGTTTTCTCCGCGGGTGGGTGCAAACGCGAGGCAGCTATATCAGATAAGATGCCGTGCGCGTCGAGGTCGACGACCCGCGCCGCCGGCGAACACTAGCACGACGATCGGTATGCTGACCTTGTCCAGGCATATGAAGTTCACTGTTGGAAAAGCGACTTTAATCTTGATTTATAACCCTATAGTTTTGGGTTTTAAATTAAAATTATAAAAACATGACTAAAAATATTTTTTAGTCCTGATTAAAATAACCGGAACTAAAGATGTCATGTGGCTGGCTTCGTTATCTTTAGTTTTGATTGTGTTACAACTAGGACTAAAGATTTTTTTTCTAATTTTGCTCATGCTTTTATATATTATCCTCCCGATATCATCAAATATTTTTCTCGGTTGTTTTTCGTTATTTTTTTGTCGAAATCCAATTCACATATCAAATTAACATCCTTAAATCTCCTCCATATCGAGTAATAAACATCACAAAATTTACATATATTAAGCAAATCCTCGGGTTTGAAGCAACAATTAAAGTGAAATTAAAGGAATGTGCGGTTCTCGGAGACAGAGTGTGCGTCGGTTGATATCTGAATCGGCTAAGGGATCAAGCGGTTGAGATCGAGCCGGACAGGACATCCGGTGTAGCCGATTTTGATTGGGATAACAGATATGATCGACTCTGGTGGGAAGGCGTGAAGATCATCATTAGATTTGGTTTTCAAGTGCAGATATTACTATCTACGGATAAAGTCCCGAAAAGACAATTGTATCTTTAATTTAGGATATTTTGTATAGTTTTCTTGTGAATCACGGCAGTGACCTTGTCCTAGATAATTTTCGTATTTTAAATAGTGTTAGGATAAGAGTCGTGTCCTATAAGCACTGTATTTTATAATTGGGTATAAATACAACCCAAAACCCCGTAAAAGAAACAACACACAATCAATACAACTTTGGCGTATCGCCACCTTTTTCTTTAATAGTTTCGACGAGTTTTTCTTCTAGTTGGGCTGCATCGTTTGATCTCCAACAAAAAGGTAATTCTTGTCACAGCGGTTTGCGTTATCGAGGTTAATGCTTCCATCATCATGACACTCTAATCCTGTCTCCGTAATCTGCACAGTTATCATATATACTATATAATTTAGATCGATATTATGGTCCAAACCCTAATCGGCTAGCATCAATCGCTAGATGATAGCTGATAAGTTTAGATTTTAATGTTTTGGATTATATAGTATATCTACCATCTTGAAGGTGTTCATAGACTCGTATAGATCCTATGCTTCTTTTGGTACTTAATGCTGCATTGGTTAGGTTCGATCTATTAAGTCGCCTCTAGAATCATAACAGATCTATCTTGTTTTATGATCATTATTAGAGATAGTATCAGAGTTTCAGCCGATCTTATCTATTTTAACTGTCTTGTATGTTTTATATTTACTTGATATGTTAAAGTTGTCCTTTATATTAAGATCTCTCTATAATTAAATATATTAAGCTTGTAATCGATTTGTTAAGTCATCTTAGTATATGATCGATCTCTGTTTAATATATTTAGCTAGTAGTGATATCTTAGGATAAAGCGGTATCAGAGTACTAGCCGATACACATTAAATCTATGACATCGGCTATGATTGAAATGTATATATAATCTGCATATTGGAGCACTTTTAGATTTAAGTGATTTATACTGTCTCGGTATACTATCGATCTATCCCAATCACTTGGTGTAAACGTGCTTTGATATCTAGATTATGTATTGTGAATATCTTCAGCCGATCGATTAGGTTTAATTATCTCGACCGATTCAATTTACGCCATATCGGCTCAACACTAGACGATACGTCATCGATCACCGATCGACTATCGTTGCTAATATTTTTTGTTGTTTCTTGTTGAATACATGATCAAATCAACTGGCACACCTACGAACCTTGAATCAATAATTTGGACCTGCACTAGAGTTAAATAGATCTCTCAGGCCAGTGCATGGAAAATTTTCTTATCAACAATTTCATATATACACATATATCACATATCAAATTCGAGTATAGAACATCACAAAATTCTAGAAAAAATTCACAGTGTCGGATCCGGTAGAGGGAGGCTGGATCCAGTGGAGGGGACGCCGCCGCCCCCACCCAGACCCCGTCCACGGCCCACCGCCGCCCGCCGCTCCTAGAGAGGACAAGGAAGAGGAGGAAAGGGAGAAGACACCGCCGCCACCTTCGAGCCGCCGCCGCCGCCATCTCTAAGGCGCCGCGCCGCAGCCACCTCCAAGCCACCGGGTCGTCGCCATCTTCGAGCCGGTACCACCTCTCCTTCCACCGGATCTTGCGGAGGGCAGGGCGCTGCCGCCACCTCCAAGCCGCCGTCATCTCCTCCCCTCCCACCTAGAGATGGCAATAGGTACATACCCGATGGGTAGTGGCCACCCATATCCGTACCTGTTAAGTTGAATTTGACTCGTTGGGTTACTAGTATCCGCACGCGGGTAAGAAAATACTTCCATACCCGTACCCGCGCGGGTAATTTTACCTGACGAGTTACCCACACCCAACAATAGTGATGAACACACTTTTGGTTAGGTTTCATTTCAACCATCAAATCCAACCAACTCGACAAACTTAACCTTGTGTTTATAACTCAATCCCCAAGTAGAAATTCAACCACCAAATCCAAAACAACTAAAAAACTTAGAGAACATGTCACAAATGTGGGCATATGGGCCATATGGGATAAATGAGCTAAATGAGGGAGGACAACTGAACTTATTTATACGGGTATTTCTTACCCGCGGGTAGACGGGTATGGGTAGTACACACCCACACCCATACCCGATATACCCGATGGGTATGTGTTTTTGTCCAACAACGTACCCGTGGCTAGAAAATTCATCCCATACCCGTCTCTTTATCGGGTAAAACCCGTCGGGTACTTAGGTTTTAGGTACCCATTGCCATCTCTACTCTCACCGTCGTCGCCGGAGCAAGAGAGAGCTGAGGGAGAGAGAGCTGAGAGAGGAAGAGACATCTAAGTGTTGGATCGGTGAAGAAGACGATTCACGTCAGGATATATACCCCTGGATCTATAGTCCTAGTTGGTGCCAACAACCAGGACTAAAGATATATTAGTCCCGGTTGGTGATTCCAACCAGGACTACATATAATTTTCCGCTATTTCCAATTCATCTTTAGTGCCGGTTTATCCACCAACCGGGACTAAAGATAATTTTCCGCTATTTTCAAATTTTCTTTTCCCGGCTAGGGTTAACAACCGAGACTAAAAGTTAAACAATCCATTAAATAAGACCAAATTGATTTCATTAAATATAGGTTTAAAATAATAATAAGTAATGTATAAAAATTTAATCAAATATAGGTAATCCTAGACATTGATGTGCTGCTCTAGATATTGTTCCTCTTTTGTCCCTCTCTCTTTTTCCTTTTCTGAATTGTTGTCCTTTTTATGAAAAATTTGACTTTACTTTATATTTTTTTATATTTTTTCTTGACTTAGGAGCACACGAGAGGTAACCACAAAAAATTTGAGCATAAACAAGTGAAAGACGTGGTCGGTGGAAAAATCAGAAGGCGTGTTCAAAATTGACAAAAGACTTTCGGGTTCGAAAAGGCAATCTTCTTCGAGTAGTTTCGGGAAAATAAAATCGTCGAACCCAGCAAAGCATAATTTTTTCGATCAATTTTCATATATGAAACGTCTCAACCGGAGTCCATACACGAAAGTTATGGCCATTTTAAAAACCGACTCGACTTAGAGGACAAAACGGGAACAATGCGCGAAAAACTTGTTACACGTGTATAAACTAGACACGACGGCTAGGGTTTGATGAAAACAAAGGGGAGAAACACACGAACTGGACTCTAACACGATCGACCAGCAACAAGACCTCGACCGGACACAAACTCAACATGACAGACTCTGAAACTAAAATATGCAAAGGCTATGGCACGGAAGGTTCTAGTGACACACCGATCTGGCTTCAGACGAAAGATCCAACACTGCAATCTTAGCACCACAACTCCTCTGGTCATCAACCGAGACACAGACCCAGTTGACCTCGCCAAGAAGGCTAATCCCTGCCTGCGCAACGAAGAACACAAGCAAGAGTGGTTGGACCTTGCACGTCCAGCGAAGGAATGTTGTGCGTATCCGAAGAAGTGATGTTCTTATCAATATTGTAGATCCCTCCGATTTGTATATTATCACCAAAACAATTTCACAAAAAAATTTGTATATTGAGAATCATTAGTTAATAACAATATGGTAATTTGTAATTACAATATAATGATTAAAGCTTTCTTCTATCTTCAATCACCCACCCCCACACAACACCACCCCTTTTCAATTACGAGATCCTCTCAAATTAATTTCAGCCATTTGAATCATGCAACAAAATTATGTCCATTCCTTTACAACAAACCATATTTTTAACTGACGCAGTTAAAAAAAGCACCTTCACTTTAGTCCCGATATGTAACACCAACCGGGTCAAAAGATAGGATCTTTAGTCCCGTTGGTGTTACCAACCGGACTAAAGATCGCGTGCCCCGATAGCCTCGACAAGAATTCAAATTTTTTTCTTACAAATTGGATTTGTTTCATACATTTATCTATGAGAAAATCCAGGGGTCGAATTCCTTCCAATCCGAAAGTCTCAAATGATCCGAGGGGCGAAAAGAGAGGGATTCGAACCCTCGGTACAAAAAAATTGTACAACGGATTAGCAATCCGCCGCTTTAGTCCACTCAGCATCTCTCCTCGTTCTAAATCGAAAGGTTTTCGTGATATGGTAGAGGCAAGAAATAACGATTGCAAAAAATTCTTCCTTTTTCTTTCAAAAGTTCAAAAAAATATTGCCAACTCCATTTTATTTATATTCTTTTTCTTAATGTTAATAAAAAGAAGAATTTTCTTCTTTTTCTTTATAATTCTAAAATTGGATATTGACTAAAAGACAATCAAATAGATTTTCTCTTCGGGCATTTCCATATAGGACTTGTTATAATAAAACAAGCAAGGTTATATAAAAAAACTCTTTGTTGATTATTTATCAACAAAGGGGTCTTATCAAACCAACCCACCCCATAAAATTGGAAAGAAAGATAAAGTAAGTGGACGACTCCTTGAATGAGGCCTCTATCCGCTATTCGATATATAAATTTGATGTAGATGAAATTGTATAAGTGGATTTTTTGTATTTCCTTACACTTGGACCGCGCAAGGCAAGAATTTCTCACTATTTATGATTTCATATTCTTGTTACTAGATGTTCTATAGGAATAAGAAGAAATCGCAACCCCTTTCCTCTACACATAAAAATTAATTTCGACAGTCAATTTTCTTTTTAATATCTTTACCTTTTTCGAATCCTATTTTTGTTCTTATACCCATGCAATAGAGAGCGAGTGGGAAAAGAGAGGTTACTTTTTTCATTTTTCCCTTAAAAGATAGGCTTTCTTGGAAACAGAAATCATGGAATAATCCTGAATTCCAATATTTATTTCTATAGTATAAGAAAAACTAATCGAATCAAATTCATGGATTTACCACGACCTCGGTTGTGACCCATAGATAGAAATGCAAAATTTCTATCTTTGAGACCATTAAAAAAGGCATTGAACGAGAAAAAACTCGTCCAGAGATAATCAAAGTATCGTGTGCCTTGAAAGTGATATAAGGTGCTCGAAAATGGTTGTAGTAATTGAATAGGAGGATAACTATGACTATAGCCCTTGGTAGAGTTACTAAAGAAGAAAATGATTTATTTGATATTATGGATGACTGGTTACGGAGGGACCATTTTGTTTTTGTAGGATGGTCTGGTCTATTGCTTTTTCCTTGTGATTATTTCGATTTAGGAGGTTGGTTTACAGGGACAACTTTTTTAACTTCTTGGTATACCCAAGGATTGGCGACTTCCTATTTGGAAGGTTGCAATTTCTTAACCGCAACAGTTTCCACCCCTGCCAATAGTTTAGCACACTCTTTGTTGCTACTATGGGGCCCAAAAGCACAAGGGGATTTTACTCGTTGGTGTCAATTAGGTGGTCTGTGGACTTTTTTTGCTCTCCATGGGGCTTTTGCACTAATAGGTTTCATGTTACGTCAATTTGAACTTGCTCGGTCTGTTCAATTGTGGCCTTATAATGCAATTTCATTCTCTCGGCCCAATCGTTGTTTTTGTTTCGTATTCTGATTTATCCACTAGGGCAATCCAGTTGGTTCTTTATGCCGAGTTTTGGCGTAGCAGCGATATTTCGATTCATCCTCTTCTTCCAAGGATTTCATAATTGGACGTTGAACCCATTTCATATGATGGGAGTTGATGGAGTATTAGGCGCCTCTGCTATGCACTATTCATTGGGCAACCATGGAAAACACTCTATTTGAGGATGGTGATGGTGCAAATACCTTCCGCGCTTTTAACCCAACTCAAGCCAAATAAACTTATTCAATGGTCACCGCTAATTGCTTTTGGTCCCAAATCTTTGGTGTTGCTTTTTCCAATAAACGTTGGGTATATTTATGCTATTTGTACCGGTCACCGGTTTATGGATGAGTGCTATTGGCGTAGTCGTCCTGGCTCTGAACCTACGTGCCTATGACTTCGTTTTTCTTGGAAATTCGTGCAGCGAAAGATCCTGAATTTGAGACTTTCTACACCAAAAATATTCTTTTAAATGAGGGTATTCGTGCGTGGATGGCAGCTTAGGATCAGCCTCATGAAAATCTTATATTCCCTGAGGAGGTTCTACCACGTGGAAATGCTCTTTAATGGAACTTTCGTTTTAGCTGGTCGTGACCAAGAAACCACCGGTTTTGCTTGGTGGGCCGGGAATGCCAGACTTATCAATTTATCGAGTAAACTAATTGGAGCTCACGTAGCCCATGCAGGATTAATCGTATTCTGGGCCGGAGCAATGAACCTATTTGAAGTGGCCCATTTCGTACCAGAAAAACCCATGTATGAACAAGGGTTGATTTTACTTCCACACTTAGCTACTCTAGGTTGGGGAGTAGGGCCATGAGAAGTTCTAGATACTTTTTCGTACTTTGTATCTGGAGTACTTCATCTAATTTCCTCCGTAGTCTTAGGCTTCGGTGGCATTTATCACGCGCTTCTGGGACCTGAGACTCTTGAAGAATCTTTTCCATTCTTTGGTTATGTGTGGAAAGATAGAAATAAAATGACTACAATTTTGGGTATTCACCTAATTTTGTTAGGTATAGGTGCTTTTCTTCTAGTACTCAAAGCTCTTTATTTTGGTGGTATATATGATACCTGGCTCTGGGGAGGAGATGTAAGAAAAATTACCAATTTGACCCTTAGCCTCGGTGTTATATTTGGTTATTTACTAAAATCCCCTTTTGTGGGAGAGGGTTGGATTGTTAGTGTGGATGATTTAGAAGATATAATTGGGGGACATGTATGGTTGGGTTTCATTTGTGTATTTGGAGGAATTTGGCATATCTTAACCAAACCCTTCGCATGGGCTCGCCGTGCATTGGTATGGTCTGGAGAAGCTTAGTTGTCTTATAGTTTAGGCACTTTATCTGTCTTTGGTTTTATCGCTTGTTGTTTTGTCTGGTTTAATAATACAGCTTATCCGAGTGAGTTTTATGGACCTACTGGGCCAGAAGCTTCTCAAGCTCAAGCATTTACTTTTCTAGTTAGAGATCAGCGTCTTGGAGCTAATGTGGGATCTGCCCAAGGACCCACAAGTTTTGGTAAATATCTAATGTGTTCCCCAACGGAGAGGTTATTTTTGGAGGGGAAACTATGTGTTTTTGGGACCTTCGTGCTTCATGGTTAGAACCTATAAGGGGCCCCAACGGTTTGGACTTGAGTAGGTTGAAAAAAGACATACAACCTTGGCAATAACGACGTTCGGCAAAATATATGACCCATGCTCCTTTAGGCTCTTTAAATTCGTGGGTGGTGTAGCTACCGAGATCAATGCGATTAATTATGTTTCTCCTAGAAGTTGGTTAGCGACCTCCCATTTTGTTCTAGGATTCTTCTTTTTTGTGGGCCATTTGTGGCATGCAGGAAGAGCCCGGGCTCCTGCAGCAAGATTTGAAAAGGGAATCGTGGTTTGGAGCCTGTTCTTTACATGACCCCTCTTAACTAAGATTTTCTTATTTATACCTGTTCTATTGTTTTTTCTGTTCGGCTTGGTTATTCTATCTAGTCGAGCCATCCATTCCTTTCTATGAAAGAAAGATAAGGGGATAGAAAAAACAAATAAAGAAACAAACATATTCAATACGCAAAAGAAAAGAGAGAGGAAAGCAAAAGGAGAGAGAGGGATTCAAACCCTCGATAGTTCTTAGAACTATACCGGTTTTCAAGACTAGAGCTATCAACCACTCAGCCATCTCTCCACAGCCTAATCCTTATTTTATTCCTACAAATAGAACATAGCCATACGAAATGACCCACTAACCTCTAGAAACATCTCAAATACAAATCCCTTTTTGATATATTTCTGTATACTGTATATATGGATACATGATCTGCTATATTTGCTTGTGAAATAAAGAATAAAACCCCCTCAAACCCATATCCAAATAAAAAAGTGATGAGTAATAAGTTTTAAAGAGAAGAATCAATGGATTCATGATTAAACCCCTCCTACTTCTTGTATTTTATTACAATTTTGATTAAGTTAGGGATCAAATATAATATGTAGTCAACTTTATTTGATGGTAGCTTGGAGGATTATAAATATGACTATTGCTTTCCAATTAGCTGTTTTTGCATTAATTGTGACTTCCTCAGTCTTAGTCATTAGTGTACCCCTTGTATTTGCTACTCCTAATGGTTGGTCAAACAATAAAAACGTTGTATTTTTTGGTACATCATTATGGATTGGACTCATTAATTGTGACTTCCTCAATCTTAGTCATTAGTGTACCCCTTCTATTTGTTTCTCTTGATGGTTGGTCAAACAATAAAAACGTTGTATTTTCAGGTACATCATTATGGATTGGACTAGTCTTTCTGGTGGCTATTCTAAATTCTCTGATTTCCTAAATGTGTTTAGTATTTAGTAGCCTGATACAAAATAAAAAGGGTCGTTTATTCGGATTGTGAGACGCATTAAAATGCAATTTGCGGCCCGAATTGATTGACAGACAATTAAATTAATAAAAAGAAAACTCAAATAGAACATGAAACAATCGACCCAGGACATAGACGGTCGACCCAGCGGATATACCCTATAAAATATAGGATGTAGCGAGCATAGTTCAATGGTAAAACATCTCCTTGCCAAGGAAGATACGGGTTCGATTCCCGCTGCTCGCCAGCTTAATTTAGTAAGGTACTATGATAAAAAATTTAGTCTACTTTTATTAAAGTAATAGGTGTTAGTCTAGTACCATACCCCTTACTATCTTAGCCCCCCTTTGCACCCCACTCAAAAAAGAGCATTGTAGTGGCAGGAATCTAACTCGGCAACAGTGGCTCCCTAAAATCGGGATTCACCGAGACAAACAACCAGCAAACAACTTTTAAAGGGATGGGAGATTGACTGTGCCTTTCTTTCATTTATTTTTTCTTTTCTACAAGGTAGGAGGCCTTGAGAGTTCCTCTTGTGGTAGCAAGTTACTTCGCAACCTGCTCAATTTGGCCTTATAGGGCTGGGAACTAACGAATAAAAAGGGTTGGATACCATCCAACCACCCAGCCCTCTACCATATCTAGACAAATAGAATAGTCCTTTTATACAGACTGCTAAGTGCGGAGACGGGAATCGAACCCGTGACCTCAAGGTTATGAGCCTCGTGAGCTACCAAATTTTATTTGATTTTACTAAAATCAATGTAGTTATATGCAAACGTAGAGCAATAGCATGATGAACCAAGAAATCTCCAGGTCCTATTGTTAAGAAAAGCGAATTACTATTCTCGTTAACAACATTCAACCATTCGGGTAACCATAGGGTTCGACTCGCATTGAAAGCGGGATTGCTCATTGAAGATAAGAGTATATCGAACCCATATGTCGTCTTACCATGAGCCGATTGTATCCATTGAGCAAATATAGGTTCGATCAGGATTTGCTTTTCTGGAGTACCAAAAGCAAGAATGACGTCATTATGAACATAAAGGCCCAATGTATGGAATCCTAGGAAGAGACTAGCCCAACTTAAATGAGATATGATAGATTCTTTATGGTCTAACATTCTTGCCAATACATTATCCTCATTCATTCGGATTGTAGTCCCTAATGAAAAAATAGCTCCATGAGCAAAAGCCCCTAACATGATGAACCCCGCAATGTATTGGTGATGCGTATATAAAGCTGCTTGAGTAGTAAAGTCTTGTGCTATGAATGCATAAGAAGGTAAAGAGTACATATGTTGAGGTACTAAGGAAGTAATAACCCCTAAAGAAGCTAGAGCAAGACCTAATTGAAAATGAATCGAATTATTGATTGTGTCGTAAAGGCCCTTATGCCCACGCCTAATCGACCCTCGGAGGAGTATGTTCTTCTAAAAGATCTTTGATACGTGCCGGTCCGAGTTAGTTCGATACATATGACCGGCAATGAGAAAAATAAATGCAATAGCTAAATGATGGTGCGCAATATCGGTCAGCCAAAAACTTTGTGTTTGTGGATGGAATCCCCCAAGAAGACTTAGAATAGCAGTTCCCGCTCCTTGAGTGGTACCAAATAAATGATTACTCGAATCGGGGTTTTGGGCATAAAGATTCCACTCGACCCGTCGAAGGGGTCCCAACCCCTAGGGATAGGGTAATACATCTAAGAAATTATTCCATAGAACGTACTCTCCCCTGGATGCTGGAATAGCGACATGAACTAAATATCCTGTCCAAGCCAAAAAACTTACCCCGAAAAGTCCTGACAAATGATGATGGAGACAAGATTCTGCGTTTTTGAACCACGAAAGGCTTGGTTTCCATTTGGGTTGTAGATGTAACCAACCCCTATTAAGGATAGCATAGAAAGAAATAATAGAAAAAGAGCTCATGTATAAAGATCTTCATTGGTCCATAATCACAATTGTATACCACCACTGATAAACCCCAGAATGGCAATATTCACTAGACCAGCGGTGCCTCCTCGAGTAAAGGCTTCCACAGTGGGTTGACCAAAATGAGGATCCCAAACCGCATGAGCAATAGGTCTTACATGTAAAGGATCATGTATCCATGATTCAAAATTTCCTTGCCAAGTGACATGAAACAGATTTCCGGACGTCCATAGAAAGATTATTGCTAATTGCCCAAAGTGAGAATCAAAAATGTTCTGATAAAGACGTTCCTCGGTAATATCATCATGACTTTTGAAATCATGTGCGGTAGCAATACCAAACCAAATACGACGAGTAGTGGGGTCCTGAGCTAAGCCTTGGCTAAACCTGGGAAGTTGTAATTCCATAATGCCTTTCAAATCCTCCTAGCCACAATCCTACTGCAATAATTCTCGCTAAGAAGAATGCCCATGTTGTTGCAATTCCACCCAGAAGGTAATGGGTTACTCCTACAACACGTCCTTGTATAATGCTCAAGGCTCTAGGCGAGTAGCGGAGCAACTTTTAATTTGTTATGAGCCCAAACGATAGATTCAATCAGTTCTTGCCAATAACCACGGCCACTGAATCAAAACATTAAATTGAAGGCCCGAGACAAAATGAGCACCTAAGAAAAAAAGATCATATGCGGATAATGAAGAACCGTAAGACTGAAATACTTGGGTGCTGTGCCCACAAGAAATCTTGGAGCCACCCATTAATCGTAATGGAACTCGTGCAAAGTTTCCCCGTGATATGAGTTACCACCCCTTGATCACTTATAGTACCCCAAACATCCGATTGCATTTTCCAACTAAAATGGAAAATGACTACCGAAAATGGAATTGTACATCCAGAATAGACCTAAGAAAACATGATCCCAGCGAATACTTGACATGTTCCCCTCGCCGGTGCCCATCGCAAGGGAAGCGAAAACCAAGATTTGCTTTATCGGGTATCAAACGGGAACTGCAAGCAAATAAAACACCTTTCAAAAGTATTAATACAATCACATGGATTGTAAATGCGTGAATGTGATGGACTAAAAAAATCTGCGGTTCCTAATGGAATAGGTAACAAAGCAACTTTGCCGCCTACTGCTAGTAACTCGCCACCTCCCCATGTTAAGCTGGTACTTGTTGTTGCACCAGGAGATGTTACGCCGGGCGTGCCAGCATGGAGATTTTGTACCCATTGAGCAAAGTTCTGCCGTAATTGTATGGCGGTATCCAAAAACATATCTTGGGGACGACCTAAAGCACTCATGGTATCATTATGAATGTATAAACCAAAACTATGAAAACCTAGAAATATACATACCCAGTTAAGGTAGGATATGATTGCATCACAGTGTCTAAGGACACGATCTAGTAGATCATTGTATCGAGTCGTTGGATCATAGTCTTGTAACACCCTAAAAATCAAAGAATTTAAAATCAGGAATTAAAAATCGGAACTTACAAAAACCTTTTGGTTTTATTGCTTCTTATCGTATTTATCGTTCTTATTTGCCAGCTCGGTTGCATAAGAATTCTTTTGAATTTGCTTGATGTGAATTTGGGATAAAACCCTAAAAATAAAAACCCTAGTTGGGAAGAAAATTCTAGGGTATATGATTTCAAAGGAAAGATAAGTGCACAATTTGGAAGATTTCTAAAGTTAATTTGGGAAAACATATAATTAGGTCTAACCCTGAATTGAAGGGGAAAAAGTGATTAAGGTTTTGGGGCTTAAATAGTGAAATAATTTTAAAGAGAAAAATATAGATTTGAAAGACATCTTGCCAAAAATCTTAAAATCTTGAAATTTAAAGGAGAGATAAATTCAATATGAAAAATATAGTTTTAAATAATAAAAGTGGGGAAGATTTGAAAATATAATTCTAAGAATTGTTTTGGGAATATTAGATTTTGTTTGAGATTTTTAGGATGAAAGGAAATAGGAAAAGGGAATTAGGAAAGTTAAAATCAGGAAAAATAGAAAAGTACACTATTCATTACCTCGCAAGTGTTCGACCGGTCAATCGGCCGTGTCCATGCGCGCCACGTGCAGCCCACCTGTCGCGCCATACCCGGGGACGTGTGCACGCGTGTTCCCGTGGTCGTCGGCTCTGGTCATGCACAGTGTACGCCGGAACGGCCTCGCCGTCCCGCCGGACGCGGAAGTCCACGCCGTACCGCGCGCCCATACCGCCGCATCGCCCTGCGCTCGCCCAGTCCACGCCGTGTCCTCGCCACGACGCCCACGCACGCACGCGCTCGCCGAAGTCGTGGGACCCCGCCCGAGCGCCGCCACGCGCCGTGCCCGTGCCCGGTCCCGCCACCCCTCACGCCCACGCGTCACCCTTCACCCAGGCCCCCTCTCCGCGCGTCGGCTACACCTCCCGTGCCCATGCCGCCGTCGTCACCGTCCTGTTCCCACGCCTCGCCAACGTCGGCCATGCGTGTGCCACGCCCGTGACGCACGCGACGGTGCCGCGCTATGCCCCGCACCGCAACCGTGGTCTCACCGCGAAATCAATATAAATAGACCTCGATAGCTTGAGCTCCAAACACCAAACTTGACCGCCTCTTTTCCCGCTTAAAACCCCCCAAAAATCCCCTGCTGCCATAGCCCGTCCATGAAGAATTTCTCAGAAGATTGAAGCTCGGTCGGGAGAACCCTAAACCGGCCGCCCGGAGCAAGGATTTGAAATTCGACGTCTACAATCCGATTCCTCTGAAATTAAAGGTATGATAGCCATCTATGAAGCCCTAGAATTCGTTTCCCTAGGTTTCCCGAGCCAATGCACCGTCGGAAATTGCCGGCGACGAGCGCCGCCGAACTCCCCTGCCTCGGCCGTCGCCATGCGCACGTTGCTAGGTCGCTCCGTTGCTTTTCCGGCCGAACCACCACCGCCATTAGCATCCCCATAGCATGTAGATGCTTAGTGACCCGTCGCCGTGGCCATTCCGTCGCCGGAAACACGCCGTCGACGTGCACCACCGCCACCATTATGAGGCCGCCGTCGCTAGCCCGCTCCGTTGCCTCCCCGGCTAAGCAAGCGCCTCCGTTAGCTTCCCTAGGTTCCCTAGGTGCTCTACGACCCATTATGGCAGCCATGCCATCGCCGGATTATGTCGCCGCCGTTTGCTCTGTGCTTCGTCGGTACCGCGTGAAGAAGAAGAACAGTGGAGAAAGGAATAAGAAAAAAAGAGAGAATGAAAGGAGCGAAGCGCTGCGTAGCGCAGTGGAGAGAGAAGCGTGAGGTCTCAGGTTCGAATCCCTCCCCGCGCCATTTTATTTTTCTCTTCTTCTTTTCTTTTGCCAGCGCAAGAGAGGAAGGAAGGAAGAAAAGAAAAGAAAGGAGAGAAGGAAACGAGAAAGGCGCGATAACCCAGTGGAGAGAGTGAGTTGGGGCTGAGAAGGAGGTCGCGGGTTCGAACCCTAGCTGTGCGAAATTTTGCCGATTTTCATTTTTTTTGTCCTTCCTCTCCCACCGGCCCACACGTCAGAGAGAGAGAGAGAGCGCCATAGAACAGAGAATAAGAGAGCGATTTTTGTCCTTCCTCTCCCACCGGCCCACACGTCGAGAGAGAGAGCGCCATAGAACAGAGAATAAGAGAGCGAGTATGCACAGGTCTTGGTCTAAAAAAGAAGAAAAAGAAAAATTAGAAAAAAATGGGGAAAAATTTTAGAAAAATTGGGAAATACTTTGGAGATATTTTGGGAATATTTACGCCAAAATTTTGTAGTTTTCAAAGGTATTTTCTTCAAAATGAAATGAGCTCCTATATACGATTTTCGGAGAACTTTGCGTTTACGAAAACTCTTCCCGAAGATTTATTTTTTTACTTTTTCTTTTCTTCAAACTATAATTAACCTTTTGAACTCAATAAAAATGTATCAACGAATCTCTTAAACAACATTCGTAAGAATTCCGCTCTTCGCTCTATCGATTCTTTTTTACAAAAACCCTAAAAAGCCGTAACTCGTCGCTACGGTCGATTTTGCCCTAAAAATCCTCCGTAACCCGAGTAAGATCGTAGGGGATATTTTGAAGAGTTCTTTATGATTTTTCATGCTTTTCATTCGTTCTTATCGGATTTTAATTGGATTCAATTTTTCCTTTTCGCACGTATGTCTAGCAACCGAAGAGGCCTCTACGGGCTACATCGAAGACCCCACTCAACAAACGTGTGAGCAAGGCAAGTCAACATTCCCCTTTGAACATATTGATCCTATTTTGTGAAATGATGTTGATTTAAACTTCAAACATGCATGCTATACACAAAATACCTAGGCTTGATATACCATGCCTTGATATTGCTTAACTTTAAAATTATTCCTTGTAACCCTCGAGGTGATACATACAACCGAAGAATAACTTCGATAAAAGGCTTAGCCATGCTTATACTAGAATATTACATACTCATATTTTTACAAAAAGCTCTATACTTGGGCAACTACCTTAGGGAAGGTAGTTGAGGTGCGGCATGTGGAGACATGAGCGCCACATTGCCTTGAACATGATGAAAATAGTTTTGATGGAAAAATGAAAATACAAAACCAATGTTTTTAGACTGGGGCGGATGGATGGATTTGGGTGGATTCCGGGAAAGGCTAGTACCGTCCCTGGTCAATTAAGGACCGAGCCATGAGATAGCCGGGAAACGAGCCAGTACAACCGTACTTCTCGAATGGGTATAGACCTAGCGGAGTAGATAGCCGAGCGGAGGCAGTATCCCTGCATAGTGGTTCAGGTGTAGGTGTTGAGTTGAGGACCTACCGATAGGTAGAGTGTCCTGGGCCTACCAATGGTAGCGTGCCCGTAATTGTGATGAGACAAAATACCTTTATGTGAATAATAAACTGAACTTAGACAATGACTTAAAGATTAAGTGAGTTTTCTCTCTCACCCCGGGAGCGCCAGAACTCCTCTCACTGCTAGGAAATGATGGCTAGAGTGCATGAGGACTTAAGTTTATGGAGCGAGTACTGCCAAAGTGAGGTTATCGAAAGGCTTTGCCATGACCGTCCCATATAGAGGGATGTAAGCTCATTCAATGAGTAGTCACGGAGTACGGGTAAAGTGTACATCCACTGCAGTGTGAATGAATCAATCTATTCGAATAGCCGTGCTCGCGGATATTGAGCATCGTGACAAGACTTTCGCTTGGCTAGACTCATAAATTTTAAAATGATGGGTTGGTATGCATAATGATTATGTATGCTGGTGGACGCAGCTTCTCGACCTGCGAGAAGAGGTAGACTCCCCAGAAAACCATGACGCACCGGAGACGGGAAACCATCCTTGGTATCACGATGGATGGCAGACAGAACCGTCGCCGATTTAATATACTCTGGAACTAAAACTTGACTTGGCTAGCTGTTAGCTTTGTGAAAAGATTTGTGAAAATTAGCTTTATGCAAAAGAACCCCAGCTATCCTTTGAATGACCCTATCATGTGCATCACTTCTGTGTTGGCTTGCTGAGTACGGTTGGTACTCACCCTTGCTATACGCACAAACCTTCAGATGGTGGAAATGAAGAGTTGGAGGATCCATATGCCTACTACCAGGATGGCGGAGAAGACGATGGTGCCTGCTAGGTCTTAGTCCCCAGTCGTTGCCTGTAGGCGATCGACAAGCCGCTGCCTTCCGTCTACTATCTTATCTAATTTCTATTTTCAGTTGTATCCGGACCAGTAGGTCCTATATGTATTAGATATTGCCTTCGGGCCTATTATTGTAATAATTTCGATGTAAGACTATTCGTGCACTTTGCACCTGGTAATTCAGAACTGTATTCATGGGTACCAAACTACTCGATCCAGGGATAAGGTACTATGAACACGAATGATTCCCGTCCTCAAAAACGGGGTCTACGAGCAGTATCGAGCAGTGCGGCGTAGGATAAGACCAAGCGGCGCCCCACCCCTTTTTATAGCTGGTCAAAGGGAAATATCCTTACATAGGATTATTTTGGAAATACAAACTATTTTCACCAGACAAACATATTTTTCTCTCTTACCCCAACTTCTCTACAAACATTTGATTTTATCTTTCTCTAAATCCTAAACTATCTTCAAAAAAATAAATATAGGACTATGACCTGTTAAAGCTTGAGAGATTGTTTATTCCACCCGCTAAAGCAATAAGAGTACACGGGAATAAGGTTCCAACCAGAGCTTAACCTTTCTTCTGATTTCTTTCTCTCTCTGACAATACATGGGAAAGAACAAGGGCAAGAAATCAAGATCTCAAAGCAATCTCATGGATTAACCCAAAGCGACCCTGTGGACACTCCATCTCCTTTCCCGTGAACCCAACCTTAGCCGGTAGTGGCAAACTGCATACGTTAATGGCCATGATGATGCAACAGATGCAACAATTGTTCCAACAGCAACAGATGCAAACCCAGGATTGGTACCCAGAGCAACGCCGATACGTTCCGTCGCAAACGCTGATGGCTCTCGCAAGTATACTGTCAAATCCACGGGGAGCAATGACACCAAACTCACCATTAGGATGGAAGGAAACACTTGATCCCCGCTACGGTTTCATGGAACAAGGACATGGAGTAAAGAACAGTACATGGGACAAGTACACTAGGACCCCAATCAAGGAAGAGATACAGTGCGGAAGAAAGGATAAAGAATCCGATCAAACAACCGGCCAAGATTTCAGTTCGCCACCATCTAACCCCAAGAAGAGGAAGTCACCAAAATTGAATATAGGTGGTACTGGCAAGATGATCATTACGAGCACAGTGTGTACCCCTGAAGATACTGAGGAGATTCCTCGACGTCTAAGGAAGAATGTGACTTGCTTCAACTGTGGAAAGTTTGGACACTTTGCCAACCACTGCCCCAAGCCACGCAACATTCCTCCTCTTACCGGTGCCAATGCTACAGCCATAGGTAACAATCCCAGATCAGGCAACAACCCGGATAACTAGACGTGAAACCTGCAGCAACCCTAGTCTTGCTTTGAAAGGAATCAAGACAGCAACGACCATGCCCTACCCTTTATGTATGAAGACCCTAGATCGATGTTAGTGTCATTGTATTGTGTTGTCTGGGACTACACATGTCCAGTGTACCCCCATGATGTAACACCTATGAACTAATATAGAGTTTTGTCGGTGATATGGCCGGGGTTATGTCGGGGCGTGGCATTTAAGAAAAGGAAGGCACCCTTGTCCATCAAGGAGCGTCAAATGCCCTGAAAAGCTAGGCGAGTCTCGGCCACGGGCGGCCACGTGGCCGCCCCTGAAGGGGCTGGCCCGGAGGCTGCCCGGAGGCCACCATACTCCCGAACGGCGGGGTCCGGGATCTCCCGGACCCCTGGTCGGCAGGGTCCGGGATCACCCGGACCCCCCATCCTCTACCCGCACCTCTCTGAGAGAGGGGCGAGTCCAACTACCAACCAACCCATTTAATGCTCAAATAGAAGAAAGCTGAGCGCCTGCCTCGCCGCATTCAATGCGATGTGAGGCGCGGCTGTCAGTCGCACCCATCATTACCCCTTTTTGCCTATCATAATGCAAAGGGGGCTAAAAGTATTTGACTAAGACCGTGGTATGGCCGCGCACCCACTCCGCGCACGCCCCCCTCACGCCCTGTCCAGTCGCATTTAATGTATTAGGCGGCTGCGTGGGAGAGAGAGTGCGAGCGCAGGAGGCACAGTGCCAGTGCCTACCCGTGAGGTGGGTCTCTGACCAGTGGGTCCCGTTGGGCCGGGTAGGCAAACCATCATCACATCAGCGGCATGGCTACCACGACGACCACTCTTTTTCCGCTTTCCATGACACAGCAAATAGGAAGGAGTAGGAATGGAATGGCTTCTCCGACAAGACAAGACAAAAACCACTCCCCGCGTGGAGTGAAGTAGAGAAAGGGTAGGACTACTGTGGTGTTCCCTTGTTCTATAAAAGGAGACCCAAGTCCTTCATAAAGGGGGTTCTGTTCCGTTCTGGAAAATAGGTTCAGCTTCTTCATATAGAACAGAGGAGAGGTTCTGCTCGAGGCTCAGCCTCTTCAACTAGCCTGCAGAAATCTCTCATCCATCGCTAAGTCTAAGGGAGAGGGACATTCTCATTGTTCTTGGCAACCTGCCCCATATACTACATACAAACAGGAGTAGGGTATTACACCGCGTTGGTGGCTCGAACCTGTATAAACCCCCGCCTCATCTGCATTATTTCATCTTTTATACGAGTTTGAACCAGGGTACACTGCTCCCCGTGCCGAACCAAAAAGTGGGTCCCCAGGATCCCTGCGTGTCGATCTACGACATCGACAGCTAGCGCGCCAGGTAGGGGGAGCGCACTGTGTTTTGGTTTAAACTCCCGTTTACCATCCATTTTTTGGCGGGAATCCTCTCTCCCCATCTCGGCCATGGTCCACGGCCGTGCCCTACGCTCCGCGTCGAGGCTCGCCGCTACGCGCGAGCGTGGCCGGCCAACGAGGCCGCGGAAGAGGTCAATGCGGGCGAGCACGGCCCCAACTTCCGCCACCTCCGCTCGAGGAGGATCTTCGTCTCCTCATCACCGTTGGTGGCGACGGTGGCAGCTGCGCGCCCGCGCCATCCCTCGCCCCCGCCGAAGGCGCGGTTGGAGGCGGAGGGCCCGTGCATCCGGGCAGGCCGACGACGCTCCCGTGGGACCCAGACCACGCCCTAGCGGGCGTATCGGCGAGCCCCGCCGAGGCGACGTCCATCGCCGCCCGGAGTTTGGCACTCCCGAGGGTGCCTGCAGCGGCGAAGCTCTTTGCGCCACCCCCCAACCACCCCGTGCGAGGGTCCAACGCCAAGAGGTGGCTCGACGACGTGGCAAAGCTCGTAGGCACGGTCTAGCGCCAGCTGGCTGCTGACCTCGCTTCCTCCAGCCGCCAATCGCGCGGCTCGCACGTCGTGGTAAGCTCTTCCTCCTGGTGACGGGCTCGAAGGGCAGCGGCAGCTGTGAGGGTGGAGGAGAGCCTCTCGACGGCGGCCCAACCGGAGCCGCCCCGGGACTTGCTGTACGCAGGGCGCGACGACCGCCTCCGCATCGAGCAGCGCCGAGACAAGCGCCGCTTAGGGCGGGCGTCGGACTGCGCCTCCTCGTCGGGAGGCGCCACCTCACGGCGAGCGGCCACAGCGGCCCTCCCGCGAATGGAGCCCCTTGGCGGTCGGCGAGCGGCCATAATGGCCCAGCCGCAAGCGGGAAGCTCCGCGCCACCCAACGAGGCCCCGCAGCCGTTGTCGCCCCCTACGGCCGGCAACGGCTGTCAGGCCTTTGTTGCCGACCTCCGTAACGTGCGCTAGCCTAACAAGTTTAGGCCGGCCCTTACGGAGAAGTACGACAGCTCGGTTAACCCTGCCGAGTTCCTCCAGATCTACACCATGGACATTGAGGCCGCCGGAGGAGACGAGCGTGTCATGGCCAACTTCTTCCCCATGGCGCTCAAGGGCCGGGCCCGTTCTCGGGCGATGAACTTGCTGGCCCGGTCAGTCACCTCTTGGGACGACCTGTGCCGCCAGTTCACCTCCAACTTCCAGGGCACATACCCGCGCCCGGGAGTGGAGGCAGACCTTCACATGGTCCGACGAGGGGAGGACGAGTCCCTGCGCAAATACATTCAGCGTTTTTGCCAGGTACGCAACACCATACCCTCCATCGCTGACCATGCAGTGATCTTCGCCTTCCGGAGTGGCGTATGCCACGACGTCATGTTGGAGAAGATCGAATCCAAGGCCCCCCGGACCACCACGGAGCTCTTCGAGCTCGCAGACCGGGTGGCCCGCAAGGAGGAGGCCCGGGTTTGGAATCCTAGGAATCCTACCCCGGCCTCCACCGGCGCTGCCCCCTCCGCGTCCCGTGAAGAGCGGCGCGAACGGCGACGGAAGCGCCGGCCATCGCGCGGCGGCGAGGAGGGCCACGTCCTCGCCACCGACGGAGCCGAGAAGCCCTCGCGGAAGGGCAAGCCCGCGGGTAACCGCAGGCGGTCCCCGGACCCTCGCCCCCAGGGCCGGGCCGGAGACAAATGGTGCATGGTGCACCAAACCTCCCACCACGACCTCTCTGAGTGCCGTTCGGTCAAAAATCTGGCCGAGCGAGTGCAGAAGTATGAGCAGGAGCGGAGGGAGAACGAGAAGGAGATCCGCCGCAAGGGCAAGGCACCGGCGGAGCGCCCGAACAACCGGCGAGAGGAGGCCAGGGATACGGCCCCCGCCGGGGATGACGACGACGACCTGGGCTACCAGGATCCCCAGCACGTCGTCGCCACCATCGACGGCGGCGCGGGCACCAAAATGTCCCGCCGGAGCTTCAAGTCCATGAGACGCGAGCTCCTCGCAGCCGTGCCGTCTCACGAGGCGGTCCGGAGATCGCGCTGGGCAGAGGTGCCCATCACCTTTGACCAGACCGACCACCCAGGGAGTGTCGCACGTAGCGGCCATTTGGCCCTCGTGACCTCCCCCACCATCTGCAACGTCAAGGTCGTCCGAGTCTTAATTGACGGAGGTGCGGCCCTCAACGTGCTATCCCCGAAGGCTTTTGAGGCAACCAAGGCCCAGGGAATGGTACTCGGGCCTTCTCACCCCATCATTGGGGTGACGCCCGGAAAGGTGTGGCCCCTTGGGCAGATCGCTCTGCCGGTCACCTTTGGGGCCCCCACTAATTTTCGCACCGAGCGGATCGACTTCGATATGGCGGATCTCAATCTGCCCTACAACGCCGTGCTTGGGAGGCCGGCGCTGGTGAAGTTCATCGCGGCTACGCATTATGCCTATCGCCAGCTCAAGATGCCGGGCCTCGGAGGCCCCATCACCGTCCACACTGACGTCAAAACCGCGCTAGACTGTGTGGAGGCGCGCGTGGACGACATTGCGGCGGCCGACCACGTTGAACCCGAGGACCCTCAAGGGGAGTCGTCGGGTTCCCGGGCCCCGAAGCAACGCATCACCTCTGCCGATGAGGTGGTGATTAAGTCTACCCGTTTGGGCGACGACCGCCCTAGACCGCCAACATTGGTGGCGGCTTGGACCCTAAATAGGAAGACGCACTCATCTCCTTCCCGCGGGCGAATGCCGACGTGTTTGCTTGGAAGCCGTCGGATATGCCTGGAGTCCCCAGGGAGGTGATCGAGCATCGACTCGTAGTACGGCCGGACGCACGCCCGGTCCGGCAAAAGGTGAGGCGACAGGCCCCGGAGCGGCAGGCGTTCATCCGCGAAGAGGTGGCCCAGCTCCAGGAGGCCGGCTTCATCCAGGAGGTGCTGCATCCGGAGTGGTTGGCAAACCCAGTGGTCGTCCCGAAGGCCAACCACAAGTTGTGCATGTGCATCGACTACACCGACCTCAACAAGGCATGTCCCAAAGACCCCTACCCTCTACCCCGAATAGACCCGATAGTCGACTCCACCGGGGTGTGACCTTTTATGCTTCCTAGATGCGTATTCTGGCTATCATCAATTTTGCATGGCTGTAGAGGATGAGGAGAAAACTTCATTTATCACTCATGTGGGTACTTTTTGCTACATGTCTATGCCCTTTGGTTTAAAAAATGCCATGTTCACCATTCAACGTGGTGTCCGCATCACGTTAAAGGACCAAATAGGGCGCAATGTTGAGGCGTATGTCAATGATCTCGTAGTCAAACCTCGGGATCAAAGAACTTTGCTCCCGGATTTGGCCGAGACATTTAATAATCTCCGGTCCTCCCGCATAAAACTGAACCCAGAAAAATGCGTATTCGGGGTACCGACAGGCAAGCTATTAGGGTTCTTGGTCTCTGCCCGAGGCATCGAGGCCAACCCCACTAAAATAAAGGCAATAGAGGAGATGCGCCCCCCTAGAAAACTCAAGGACGTGCAGAGGCTCACGGGTTGTGTAGCTGCCCTGAGTCGCTTCATATCCAGGTTAGGAGAGCGGGCGCTTCCTTTATTCAAGTTGTTAAAACGAACCGGCCCCTTCACTTGGACGGACGAGGCGGAGAAAGCCTTGGGCGAGCTCAAGCGCTACCTCTCCTCGCCACCCGTACTGGTGGCTCCTCAGGAAGGGGAGCCCCTCCTCTTATATTTGGCAGCGACCCCAAGTGATTAGTGCAGCCTTGGTTGTGGAGCGTGACGACGAGCTGGGCTCTCAGTTGCCCCCAGCCCTGTCAAAACCGAAGGCAGGAGACCTCGGATCGTGGCTGGCCGGGGAAGCGCCCGAGCCCGGAGGTGGCCCCTGGCCCCCCGAGCTTCAGGGAGCCGCCCGACCCCCTAGTCCGGGGACACCCGAAGCCCCCCACCCGGAGCGGCCCTGAGGCACCCGGTGGGGGCGATGGCTCAGAAGCCCCGGACACCGAGAGGACCCGCCCGAAGCACGCGCGGCGAAGCCTCAAAACGGAGTTGGCCGAGGAAGCGCCCGAACCCGGAGGTGGCCCTTGGCCCCCGAGCTCGTGGAGCCGCCCGGCCCCTAGTCCGGGCTCCCAAAGCCCCTCCACCCGGAGCGGCCCCGAGGCCCCGGTAGGGGCGATGGCTCGGAAGCCCCGGACACCAAGACGACCCGCCCCGGTGTACCCGAACCCGCCGCTCCTAATAAAGTAGTCAAGGCCCGCACCAAGGTGCAGCGGCCGGTCTACTTTGTCAGCGAGACGCTTCGGGACACGAAGAAACATTACCCGCAGGCCCAGAAAATGCTATACGCTCTACTTATGGCCTCCAGGAAGTTGCGTCATTATTTCCAGGCGCACCGGGTAACGGTGGTCACGTCCTACCCTCTCGGACAAATCCTGCATAACCGAGAGGGCACGGGACGGGTAGTCAAATGGGCCATTAAGTTGTCGGAATTCGATCTACACTTCGAAGCCCGGCACGCAATCAAGAGCCAAGCCTTGGCTGATTTTGTGGCGGAGTGGACACCAACGGCCGGAAGCGATCCACCCCCGGGGGAACCTGAGAGTGCGGAGGATCGCGGCCAAGGAACCGCGCACTGGGTGATGAACTTTGACGGTTCACTCACCTTGCACGGAGCCGAAGCAGGCGTGGTGCTAACTTCCCCAACGGGCGACGTGCTTCGGTATATTGTCCGGATCGACTTCCGAGCAACCAACAACATGGCCGAGTATGAGGGGCTCCTGGCGGGATTGTGAGCGGCAGCAGGCGTGGGCATCCGCCGTCTGCTGGTCCTCGGGGATTCCCAACTGGTGGTAAACCAGGTCTCCAAGGAATACCAATGCACCGACCCCCAAATGGAAGCCTACGTCAAGAAAGTACGACGTATGGAGCGCCATTTCGATGGCCTCGAGCTACGCCACATTCCCAGAAGGGACAACTCCCTGGCGGACGAGCTATCAAGGATCGCGTCCGCGTGAGCCCCGCACCCCGCAGTGCCTTTGAGGAAGTCTCACGAGCCGTCGGCGCACCCCGAACCGCCCTGCAGGCGTGAATCGGCCGGTCCCGACGCCCGGACCCGGCAGAGCCGCCCACGCCGGCCCCGGGGACCGACATCACGCGCCAGTGGCTTGGATTTCGGAAATCCGAGCGTACCTAGAAGACGCGTCATTGCCCGAGCAACGTGAGGAAGGCGAATGCATCGCCCGGACCTCCAAGAGGTACGTGTTGGTAGAAGGGACGCTCTACCGACGCGGTACCAACGGAGTACTCATGAAATGCATTGCTCGGGAACAGGGTCTCGAGCTCTTAGCTGAGATCCATGAGGGTGAAATGCGGCGCACATTCAGCCTCCCGAACCTTGGTGGGAAAAGCATTCCGCCTGGGATTCTATTGGCCGACCACGCCGGAGGATGCAACAGACCTCATGCGGCGGTGCCGAGCATGTCAATTCCACGCCAGCGACGCACCTGCCGGTCCAGCCCTTCAAACCATCCCGCTCTCATGGCCATTCACGGTCCTGGGCTGGACATCCTGGGCCCGTTCAAGCGGCGCGGAGCGGATGCAAGTTCCTATATGTCGCCATCGACAAATTCACCAAGTGGCCAGAGGCCTATCCAGTCAGCGTCATCGACAAACACTCGGCTGTGCGGTTCATGAGAGGCATCACGGCAAGGTTCGGGGTCCCCAACAGGCTCATCACCGACAACGGCACCCAGTTCACGAGTGAGCTGTTCGGCGAGTATTGCGATGACATGGGCATCAAGCTCGTTTCGCCTCGCCCGCCCACCCCCAAAGCAACGGTCGGCCGAGCATGCAAACGCAGTAAATACTAAAGGGCCTCAAGACCAAGACCTACAATGTGCTCAAAAAGCATGGGGACTCGTGGACTGATGAGCTGTCTGCAGTCCTTTGGGCCAATCGGATGACCCCAAGCCGCGCCACCGGGGAAACACCTTTCTTTTTGGTGTATGGAGCCGAGGCGGTCTTGCCCTCCGAGCTCACCCTGGGATCGCCCCGAGCCACATTATACACCGAAGCGGATCAAGAGCAAAGGCGTCGAGACGATCTGGATTATCCGGAGGAGAGGCGGCGCGGCGGCGCGCCGCGCGGCCCGCTACGTGAGCCTCCGCCGCTACCATCAAAGCAAAGTCGCCCCGAGTGCCGCAAGTCAATGATCCGGTCCTGCGTCGTGTGCAAACGCGTGCAGGGCTAAGTAAGTTGTCCCCGATGTGGGAGGGGCCATACAAGGTTATCGGCACCCCGTGTCCGGGGGTAGTCCGCCTAGCCACAGAGGACGGCACTCCGTTGCCGAACCTGTGGAATATTTCCCACCGCGCAGTTCTACCCATAAGCCGCATGGTGCGCCGAGACATGCATAGAAGTTCATCCACCGCCCGGTGCCATGAACAATGCGTTTGTTACTACATTTCATATGTTTCCATTGCAAATACATGCTGCTGTATGTTTTCCCCCATGTGCTCGAGCATGTGCTGTGGATACGGCTTTCCAGTAGTTCCTTGGCCTTGCCCGCCTCAGCCTGAGAGCCCTAAGGGTGTCGAGGGTACAGCGATGCTGCATACTACCACGCCTGGGGGCAGTCAACGCTTGGGGGTTCGGGTGCGAACGACACACGCCTGTCCCGCCCCCCCGTTGCCGCTGCCCTCGCTGGCCTTTTTATGCCTTCGCTCCTACCCGGAATCCCAACGAAGGCACCAGCCAACGGCCAGTGTATGCTGCCCGAACCTGGAACAGCCCCCCAGCGGCATGGGACAAATCATGGGGGAGAATAACACTATCGCATTATCGCAATAACTAAGTCTTAAACTATCAATCGCAGGGAAGCTAACATGTAGGGGCTCGGGCCAACCAACCGCCACTACGTGCGCGCTAAGTTGGCCGGGGGCTCCCAACATACACATACATGAATCATCAAAAGCAGCCACGATGAGCTGTCACAACGCAAGTAAAGGCAAGTCCGCTAACTTTATAGACAATGCATAAATATCTTTTTACATAAATACAGATACAAGCCGAAGCAAGAGAGCCCTAAGCGGCCGGTGGGTCGCTGGGAGCTTCCGTCGGGGAGTCTGCATCCGGTGAGTCCTCGCAGAGGGCGAGCTGGAAGGTCGCCAGGGTACCGTCGAAGCCCATCATGATGGAGTCGACGGCGTCTTGGACGCGGCGGCGGCGGCCTCCTCGGTGCCTTCGGGAAGTCCTCGGTGGGGATATAGGGGTCGAAGTCGGGGTCGCGGGCTTGGTAGCTCGCTAGGATGAGTGACGCGACCGGCGGGATAAGTCATATGATGACTCCTTCGCCACGTCGTCGACCACCTCCGGCACCCTCCGTATCCCCGCGCCGATCGTTGATGTGTGTGGCCAATCCCCCCAAGGTAGGGACGCTGGGGGGAGTACGGTTCACCCCCACCCCGCGAGCCGCCTCCCGAAGGCGCCCGACGGACCAGGCGCAAGACGCGCTCCGCCTCCGCGATCCGGCGGCGCGCCTCCTCCAGCTGGGACCCGCCCCGCAGCTGCGCTCGCGCGCCCATAACCACCGCTCCCGTGGTGGCCAGCCTCGCTCCCATCGCTTCCAGCTCGCCCCGCCGGCACTCGAGGCGGAAAGTGAGCAATCGTCGCGATCCCATACGCCCTTCGTGCACCGGAGGCCTCCTCCCGGGCTTCCAACACCGCCGCCTCTCGCCCCCCCACGGCGGCCTCGTGCTCGGCGACGGCCTTCTCCTGGGCCAGCACGTTGGCCTCCCGTGCGGCAGAGTCTTCCTCGGCCCTGGCGACGGCGGCCTCCCGGCTCTCAACTGCCCGCCACGCCGCCTCAAGGGCCCTCTCCCGCTCCGCCAGGCCAGCCTCGTGGGCCCGGAGGTCGCGTCGCCGGCGGCGGCGGCCTCGGCATCGCACAAGGTGCGCTCACGCTCGTCGAGGCCCCGGGCGCGCTCTCGAGGTCGCGGACGAACCGCCCGGCGGTGGTGCGCACCCTCTCCTCAGCGGCGGCGGCGACCTGCTCCCGGAGGTCGGCGGCGTGCCGCTCAGCGACGGTGTCTTCAAACACCCGACCGAGCTCCTCCCGGCGCCGCACGATCTCCGCCGCCTCCCACCTACGGATGAGGCCCTCCGCCCTCGCCGTGGCCGCCGCCCTCGACACCCTCCTCGACCTCGGCCTCCCGCCGCGCCACCTCGATCTCCCCGGCGGCTAAGGCCCGCACTGGGCCCGAAGCCCTCCAGGAGATGGCGTTGGCCGCCTCCAGTGCCCCCGGCGACGACCTCTCGCTCGCTCCCGCGACCGGACGAGAGGCTCGTGTCCAAGGCGGCCACGAACCCGGACCGGCGCCCTGCACTCGGAGTCGAAGCCGGCCCGGATCGACCGCCCGCGTCGGCCGAGCCGCCGAAGACCCCCCGTGGTCGGCGCTGCCCGCTTCTTGCCTTGGGAGCTCGCGGCCGGCCTGCGCCGGCAGGATTAATGGTTGCCGGCGGGGAGATGGCGCCGCTCAGTGCGATGCAGGCGAGGGCTGCTGTGGCGGGTGTACTTGCCGCTGAGATGCGCCCCGGGCCTCCCCCACCGCCGGTGTACTTGCCGAGGACGCGCCCGGCCTCCCTCGCCGTCGTTGTCGCCGCCGTTGTGGCCGGCCTGGCCCTCGGCGTAGCGACCCCCGGGGATGGGCCCGCCGCCCGCGAGCCCCCTGGCCTGTGGGGGGGTGCGGCGCGCTCCGCTCTGTCGCCTCGTGGTGGAGATGGGGGAGGAGAGGGGTCCTCCTCTGGCCTCTTCCTCTTCCCTTTGGGATCCGAGGCCCCCGGATCGCTTCGGCCCGGACCCCGGCGGCTCAACCGCCCAATCGGGATGTGGTCGTTAGGGTCATCGTCGTCTCCGCCTCCGCCCTCGGAGCAGCCCCTGCAGCCTCCGTGCGACCGACGACGAGCCCACGGCCGCGCCCACCACCCGCAAAGCAGTGTGATCTCCTGAAGGGTTGCACTGAGGCTACGCTAGCCGAAAACAAAAAAAATTTAACCGCGCAAACCAGGAACACTTGCAAGTAAGGGCCGATAGATCGTTACCGATTGGAGTAGAGTGCAGCGGAATAGCCAATCGTGGCAATCCGATCCGAAACAAGTAGCCGATTCTCGCAAGCCGACCCGATACCGGGACACCGATTCGCCAATCGGCCGATTCGCGATGCCGTAGCCGATCCGAAGCCGATCAACGCGCGCAACGTAGCAGCACCTCTACCGGTATCCACACGTCCGGGGACAAAACGCCGTACACCCGTGTGCTAGCACGCGATGCAAGGCTAGGGTTTGGCTTGAAAGTGGGAGGGTTTCCGTGGAGATTGATCTCGGCGACTTCGTTGCACGCGATGCAATTGACGTGCCGCAGCCTCTCCACCCCTCCCTCCTTTATATAGAGTTGGCCGATCGGGACTAGTGGCCGATTAGGACTCTATTTTGAATCGGATCTCATCCGTATCTCATAGAGTTGGCCGCCCACACGTCGTAAGCCCATAGGACTCTATCCGATCGATCCCTATCCGATCGAGCCGTATCCGAGTCCAACTCGAATGCCTGTTCTTATCCCCTTAAGCGTGCGACCCTGTAGGTTCAGGTATACTCGGTTTCAGCTATAGTCTAACTTAGCCGATCGTCGGCTTGAGTCTAACTCAGCCGACCTGCCAACAGCGGCGCCTAGCAGCACATATTGACACCATAGTATACAAGAATAATATCGGCTCGAACCTGTAATGTGTACACAAATCCCTTTGCCTCACGATACCGCTAAGCTATAGGCAAGATGTGTGTCATCCCTTCAATAGCTTAACCATTCACTCGAACCGTATTGGATTATCTGTCTGTTGATTGACTCCTCAATCAACTTAGCATGGCCATGCATTTCCATAATCCATTACCTCGAGGGGCCCAGAGATATCTCTCCAAAAGAGGGGCAAATTCCATCTTGATCACTCACATCCCACTCCATGTTTCATAGCAAACCCGAAAACTACCTTTATAACTACCCGCACGGAATAGCGTTTGGTAGTCCCAAAGTAGGCTACTACACATGTTGGAATCCATGGTGATCTCAGGTCTAAGGACTTTGTACCAACACTACCCGAGACCAACTAATGGCACATTAATTCCCGTAGTGTCTCATGGTGGGTCTATCCAACAATGTGTTCTCCAACACATGTGTCCATGTTTATTGATTTGGTATCTCCATACCCATGATCTATGAGACATGATCATCAATCAATAAACATGCCGATCTTAGAATCATATTTGTTCCAACAATATGACATATGATCAGGGATCGTTTAGAAATAGATTCATACATATCGAGTCACATAAATAAGTCACGTACTTATTGATCAATACAAGATGTCTATTTCATGGAACTGAATAACACTTTATTCATAAATACATAAACATTGACGTGATATCCAACATCTCCATGTTGCCTCTAGGGCATATCACTAACATCCGGCGCACGAGTCCCGACACAACGGCACCAACCCGGCGGAGCGCGCCAAGTCCATCTCCGTGATGCCGAGGCTGCGACGAACCAGGGTCCGGAGGTCCCTCTCATCCCAGTCGAAGACGGCGCCCACGAAGGTCCGCATGTCGTCGTTGGGGCCCGTGTACATGTAGGCGGGGCGCGGCCTCTCCTGCAATGGCGCTATGCGCCTCATCAGGAGATCACGGAAGACCGCGTGGCTGGACATGCCCCCTCCGCCGAAGGTAGCCGATCCGGTCCAGCACCCCGTCCAGCTCCCTCCCGGCTCGTGGGCACGCCCCCAGCCTCCGGTTCACCGGATCCCCGTCGGCAGGGAGAGGCGGGGTGGTCGCCCAGCCGGTGTAGAACCGTAACGCCCTCCAGCTTCTCCCACCTTGAGCGAGGGTGGATGTCGATCAAGGGAGTTCGACCGCCCCGTCGTTCCATGGTTGGATCGCCACGTACCCAACCGCACCGGGAGCCACCGACATACCCGGAAGAATTGCTGGGAAGAGGTGAAGAAAAGGCCTCACCCCCCATGAACATCTCGCAGGTGTGGGTGAACACGGCGAGATAGAAGACGGCGTTGGGGGTGAGGTGGTGCAGCCAGAGGTCGTAGAACTCCGTGACGTCGAGGAAGAAGCGGGAGAAGGGCGGCACCAGCCCGACCATGGCGAAGGAGGCGAAGAACACCATCCCGTGGGAGGCCGCTCCTCCGGGATGTCGCCGCCGCTGCGCGTGCCACTCGGCAAGAACTTATTGAAGAGACTGCGAGCCTCCGCAGTGCGCACTAAGGACTTAGGGAGCACGCTCCCTGGCTCCAGAGGTGAGTCATGACCCATTGCGGGAGTGGATGCGGAAGTACGGAAGGGAAGGCTGAAGGCGGAAAAAAGGAAACAGAAGGAGCAGGAGGCGCTAGGTAGACGAAGGGCGAATGGTAATGAGAGGAGATGGCAGTGGAAAGCGTAGAAACCGATCCCCCTCCATGAGGATCTGGTTTAATAAGCTACCACCACCCCCTCGGATTCCACGACATTAAATTCGCCCCACTACCACACGAAGCGCCCCCTCGTCTCCGCGCCCTTTCGATTTTCTCATCCCCTTGGATTCCCGCGCTGTTCGGATTTCGTGCCGCCTGGGGTTCCGCGCCCGCCAGGCGCACTACGCGGGACGGAGAGTGCTAGGCGGTTTAAATGGGCCCCCGTGCGCGTGGCCCAAACAAACTCGCGCCCCTGTCCTAAGGAAAAGCTTGGCCAAGTGCGACATCAGTTGTCGCGTCCCGGCCACCTGCCATAGCAAAAGCGCCCGAATGCCTGAGCCTACACGCTCAAGAAAATGGCGTCAACCGCGCCTGAGCCCGACTCGGCCCCGGTCAACGCCGGGGGCTACTGTCGGTGATATGGGCCCGAGGGTATGTCGGGGCGTGGCATTTAAGAAAAAGGAAGGCACCCTTGTCCATCAAGAAGCGTCAAAGTTATGCCCTGAAAAGCTAGGCGAGTCTCGGCCACGGGCAGCCACGTGGCCGCCCGAAGGGGCGGCCCGGAGGCTGCCCGAGGCCACCATACTCCGAACGGTGGGGTCCGGATCTCCCTGACGGGTCGAGGGTCCGGGATCACCTGGACCCCCCATCCTCTACTCGCACCTCTCTGAGAGAGGGCGAGTCCAACTACCAACCAACCCATTTAATGCTCAAATAGAAGAAAGCTGAGCGCTCGCCTCGCCGCATTCAATGCGATGTGAGGCGCGGCTGTCAGTCGCACCCATCATTACCCATTTTTGCCTATCATAATGCAAAGGGGGCTAAAAGTCTTTGACTAAGACCGTGGTATGGCCGCGCACCCACTCCGCGCACGCCCCCCTCATGCCCTGTCCAGTCGCATTTAATGTATTGGGCGGCTGCGTAGGAGAGAGAGTGCGAGCGCAGGAGGCACAGTGCCAGTGCCTACCCGCGAGGTGGGTCTCTGACCAGTGGGTCCCGTTGGGCCGGGTAGGCAAACCATCATCACGTCAGCGGCATGACTACCACGACGACCATTCTTTTTCCGCTTTTCATGACGCAGCAAATAGGAAGGA
Source organism: Oryza australiensis (assembly GCA_019925245.2). Lineage (NCBI taxonomy): Eukaryota > Viridiplantae > Streptophyta > Magnoliopsida > Poales > Poaceae > Oryza > Oryza australiensis. The sequence goes on from JAIFGZ020000044.1 coordinate 3,738,458, forward strand.
GTAGGAATGGAATGGCTTCTCCGACAAGACAAGACAAAAACCACTCCCCGCGTGGAGTGAAGTAGAGAAAGGGTAGGACTATTGTGGTGTTCCCTTGTTCTATAAAAGGAGACCCAAGTCCTTCATAAAGGGGGTTCTGTTCCGTTCTGGAAAATAGGTTCAGCTTCTTCATATAGAACAGAGGAGAGGTTCTGCTCGAGGCTCAGCCTCTTCAACTAGCCTGCAGAAATTTCTCATCCACCACTAAGTCTAAGGGAGAGGGACATTCTCATTGTTCTTGGCAACCTGCCCCATATACTACATACAAACAGGAGTAGGGTATTACACCGCGTTGGTGGCTCGAACCTGTATAAACCCCCGCCTCATCTGCATTATTTCATCTTTTATACGAGTTTGAACCACGGTACACCGCTCCCCGTGCCGAACCAAAAAAGGGGTCCCCAGGATCCCTGCGTGTCGATCTACAACATCGACAAGTTTCATGTTATGTCTTAAATGAGTTTATTCCACCATGCTTGTTGTGTGTAAAAGATCACTTACAAACAACTGGAAGATCAAAAAAAATTTGATTAGAACCGTGACCTTAGTCGATCCAATCTCTTACTCCATCTATACTCTTCAGATGGCGCATCGTCGCAGAGCCCCCGCAGCTACTGAGAACCCGTCGGAGCCTAACCTCTCCACCCTAGCAGAGGTCATGGCTTTACAAACCCAACTGCTTCAAGCCATTGCCAACAACCAGGGGAATCACGGAAGTTCAAGTTTAGGAGAGTTTATGAAGGCCAAGCCGCCTACCTTCTCCACAACAGAGAAACCCATGGATGCTGAGGATTGGTTGAGAGTGATAGAGAAAAAGCTAACCCTCGTCCGAGTACGAGAAGCGCGATAGAGTCATCTTCGCCACTAACCACTGGAAGGTCCCGCAAGTGACTGGTGGGACACTTACAAGGAAACCCAGTGAAGATGCCGAGAACCGACATGGGAAGAATTCACGCTTTTCCCGAAAATTTTGTACCCACCGCAGCTTATAAGAATGAAGAAGAATGAATTTAGGAGGCTGCGCAAGGCAAGACCTCGGTGCAAGAATACCTCAACAAGTTTACCCGGCTTGCCCGTTACGCCACAAGTGACCTGACGGACGAAGAAGAAAAGATGGATAAATTTATCGAAGGACTGAACGACGAGCTGAGAGGACCAATGATCGGTCAAGACCACACCAGCTTCCAAAGACTCATCAACAAGGTCGTAAGGCTTGAGCATGACCAAAGGATGGTTGAAAACAACCGAAAGAGAAGGCTTGCTCTAGCCCGTCCAATTCAAGAGACATCTCGGCGACCCAAAGGAGCAACACCAACAGGATGGAAACCAGCCATCATTGCGGCCAATCGTCCCTTTGTACCCAACAACACTAGCAGCCACCGGCAAAACCTTTCCGCATCCCGGCCCCCACTTTGGCAGCACCGGGAAACCGGAATGTTAATTGCTTCAATTGCGGAGAATTCGGGCATTATGCTAATCAATGTCCCAAACCGCACAACACACCCAACCGTACTGGAGCCAACGCCATGGTTGTGAGGGGAACCTCTACCTCGGTGCCCGGACGAAGCTTGTTCAGAACGCCCCAGCCAAAGGAGGCTACCACCGGATTCCGCCATGGCCAAGTGAACCACGTGCGCACGGAGAAGCTCGGGAGGACCAGGTCGTGCTAATGGGTATGTTCTCTATCCATGTGGACCCCCATTTTTGGAACAGGAATCTTTCGTGTTCTTAGTACCATTTCCCTGGATCGAGTAGTTTGGTACCCACGAAATAAAGTATTGTATAACCAGGTGCACATGCACGAATAGTCTTACAACGAAAATTATTACAATAGTAGGCCCGGAGGCAATGTTCATCACATAGGACCTCATGGTCCGGATACAACCCAAAAGCAGAAATTAGATGAGGCAGCGGAATAAAGGCAGCGGCATGTCGGTTGTCACAGGCAATGACCGGAGACTAAGACCTAGTAAGCGCCATCAGCTTCTTCGCCTTCCTGGTAGTAGGCATATGGATCCTCCGATTCTTCATTCCCAACATCTGAAGGTTTGTGCGTATAGCAAGGGTGAGTACCAACCGTACTCAGCAAGCCAATACGGAAGTGATGCATATGATAGGTTTATTCAAGGAATGGTTGATGCTCTTTTGCATAAAGCCAATTTTCACAAATCTTTTCACAAGCCTAACAACTAGCCACGTCAGTTTTAGTTCCATAGTTCATTAACTCGGCGACGGTTCGTCTACCATCCATCGTGATACCAAGGATGGCTTCCCGCCTCCGGTTCGTCATGGTTTTCCGGGAATCCACCCCTTCTCGCATCTCAAGAAGTTGATCCACCACGAACAAAATCATCATGCAAACCCATCCCAGCATTTTAAAGTTTAAAGTCTAGCCAAGCGAAAGTCTTGTCATGATGCTCAATATCCGCGAGTACGGCTATTCGAATATAGATTGAATCATTCACACCGTAGTGGATGTACAATTTACCCGTACTCCATGACAACCCAACAAATGAGCCTACGTCCCAACACATGAAACGGTCACGGCAAAGCCTTTCGATAACCTCACTTTGGCGCACCCGCTCCATGAACTTAAGCCCTCATGCACTCTAGCCGTCCTTTTCTAGCAGTGAGAGGTGTTCTGGCGCACCCGGGGTAAGGGGAAATTCCATTCGTCAAGTAAGAATAAATTTCAAATTACCATCATCTCTTTCACATCTCATCTCATCCATAAGAACCACTATGCAAGGGTACCGCCTCCGCTCGGCTATCTACTCCGCTAGGTCTATACCCATTCGAGAAGTACGGATGTACTGGCTCGTTTTCCGGCTATCTCATGGCTCAGTCCTTAATTGACCAGGGTCGGCACTCGCCTTTTCCGGAATCCACCCAAATCATCCAGCCGCCCCAGTCTAAAACATTCGTTTAGTACTTTCAATTTTCATCAAAACTCATTTCATCATTCTCATGGCCATGTGACGCTCATGTCTTCGCATGCCGTATCTCAACTACCTTCCCCAAGGTAGTTGCCCAATCATAAAGCTTTTCATAAAATCATGAGTATGCATGAATCTAAGTTTAGCAAGGGTAAACAATTTGCCGAAGCTATTCTCCGGTTATTTGTATCACATCGAGGGTTACAAGGGATAATTCTAAAGGAGTGTGATGACTTGCCTTGCTCTCACGCTTGTGGAGTGGTGTCTTAAATGGGGTCGATGCCGGCCTCTTCAGGTGCTATCCGTACGTGCGAAAGATCAATCGAATTCGATTAGAATCCAATATAACACCAAAAGATCGAAAAGAACCATAAAAGCCACGAAAACGATTCCAAGCGCTTAGCCTAATTTCTACTTGAGTTCGTACGAGGATCGCCTGGGGAAAACTCCAAGTTTTGACATCGGTCGATGCCTTAGGGTTTTCGCAAAGCGACGATCGCGATTTGTTCGAGAAAATAGATTTGAAAATATCCGTGGAGGGATTTGTGCTCGAGGTTTTGAAGATTCGAGCACAAAAGAGCAGCACATTAAAACGGCGAGAAAGGATTAAACGAAATCCGGACTTGAAAACGACGCGAAACGATATTTCGGAAAAGTCACATTTTGATTTTCAAATTTTTCACCGAGAAATCATGCAAGAAAATAATTTATTTTTGCCCAAAATTTTACTCAAGTCTTCCCAAAATATTTTTCCAAATTTTCCAAAATTTTTCCTAATTTTTCCCTATTTTTCTTTTTCTCTTTTTCCTTTCTTTTTCTTTTTCTTTTCTCTGCGCACTATTCAATGCCCGCAAGGTGTTCGACCGGTGCCGAGGAAAACAGAGGCGGCGGCCGGCGCTAGCACGAGAGGAAAAGGGGCGGCGGCGTGGGCTTACCGGCGACGACGGCTCACGGCGGTTAGGGCGGCGGGGCTCGGGCGTCGGCGGCGCACGGCAACAACGGCGACGGCGGCTTCGGCGGTTAGGCAGGGCAGCGGCGGCGGCGCTCGGGAGAGGGAGGAGGACCGGCGAGAGAGAGGGGACGGCTAGAGGCGGCGGCGGTGTGGGAGAGGGTGGGGGTGTTGCCCCCTTTTTATAGTTGCGGCCAGAGGTGAACGGGAGAGGAAGGGGTCCGGCGCGGCGGCGCCACGCGGCGGCGCGGGGTCCGAGGCCGGCGCGCGCGGCGCGGCGCGGGGCGGAGCGCGGGGCACGGACGGGTCCGCGCGGCGGCGGCGCGTGGCGCGACGGCGAGCGCGGGCGGGGCCGAGTACGGCGGCGGGCGCGCGCGGGCGCGGGCGCGGCGGGGTCCGGCGCAGCACGGCGCGCGTGCTTGAGTGGCGTGTGGCGCTGCGGCGCGTACGGCCGGCAACGCGCGGCGGGCGCACACCGGGGCCGAGTACGGCGTCGAGCAGCTAAGGCGCAATGAATAGTGACGCTTCTCATTTTCCCGATTTTTAATTCTATTTTCAATTCTCAATTTTTCCTTCACCCTAAAAATTCAAAAAAATACCTAGCACTCCCAACATTTATTAAAAATATATTTTCAAGTTTTCTCTCCACTTTTTATTTTTCCAAATATATTTTTCATATTTATTAAATTCCCTTTTTCATAATTTCATAATTCCCTATTTTTAAATTCCAAAAATTTCCTAGATTTCTTGTAAATCCCCTAAATATTTTTATTGTCTATTTTATACCCTAATTAATCTTCCATAATCAACATTTAATATTTTATCTCAAATACATATTTTTATAAATCGCATCCCCTTTCGATTTTACTTTAACATTTCACATCCTGAATTGCGAATTTTCTTCCCCACAAAATCCAAGTCATCCACGAACTCCGAGAGGAATTGTTCACAACTAAACTTATGCAACTGAGCTGGCAAATAAGAAGCAACAAATCCGAGGAAAAAGGCAATAAGTGAAAGTTTTTGTAAGTTCCGATTTTTACGTTCCGATTTCAGTTTCTTCGATTTTCAGGATGTTACAATCCATGATGCACTAATCAAAGTTTTGTTTGGTTTTGGAAATCTGCATTCTTTCATAACCTCAAAATCAAGCACGTAACATAACCTATGTCGTAGACCTTAAGAGACCCATAATAGTACATTCACCCAAGAGAGATATAGCTGTACACCATACCGGCACCAATATAACCCTTACCCTAAGAAGCCAAGCTTGGACTTATTGTTAGGGGGGTAGGGTGTCATAACCCTGGACTCGCAGATTGGACACTATGCTAAAGCTAGGTAGAACCGAACCTTCTCTGGATAACCTCCTGTCTCCTACCAAAATCACACGACTGCAATCCTACCAGGATCACCACCCATCCGCAGCTAAAGGTTCCAACAGTTTAGAACAGCGAGTCTATTATACAACTTAAAGAAAATTAGAGACCTACCGAATCCTGCATGCTTGAAGGATGCCCAAGGATTAAGAGCTGACAACATCATGTTACCTGAAACAAAAAAAATCGAAGTGGACCACCCTTAGAAACTCAGTGATAGATTCGAGCGTCACCCAGAGCAGCCAATCCATCCGTCATCCTGTTAAGAAGGAGTCCCAATGGATCCATCCTATATGATTATACTGACCGATTCCCAGTCACGACCCGACCCAAATCTCGGGGACGAGATTTATTGTTAGGGGGGTAGGTTTGTAACACCCTAAAAATCGAAGAATTCAAAATCGGGAATTAAAAATCGAAACTTACAAAAACCTTTTGGTTTTATTGCTTCTTATCGTATTTATCATTCTTATTTGCCAGCACAGTTGCATAAGAATTCTTTTGAATTTGCTTGATGTGAATTTGTGATAAAACCCTAAAAATAAAAACCCTAGCTGGGAAGAAAATTCTAGAGTATATGTTTTCAAAGGAAAGATAAGTGCACAATTTGAAAGATTTCTAAAGTTAATTTGGGAAAACATATAATTAGGTCTAACCCTAAATTGAAGGGGAAAAAGTGATTAAGGTTTTGGGGCTTAAATAGTGAAAGAATTTTAAAGAGAAAAATATAGATTTGAAAGACATCTTGCCAAAAATTTTAAAATCTTGAAATTTAAAGGAGAGATAAATTCAATATGAAAATATAGTTTTAAATAATAAAAGTGGGGAAGATTTGAAAATATAATTCTAAGAATTGTTTTGGGAATATTAGATTTTATTTGAGATTTTTAGGATGAAAGGAAATAGGAAAAGGGAATTAGGAAAGTTAAAATCAGGAAAAATAGAAAAATACACTATTCATTACCTCAGCAAGTGTTCGACCAGTCAATCGATCGTGTCCATGCGCGCCACGTGCAGCCCACCCTGTCGCGCCGTACCTGGGACGTGTGCACGCGTGTTCCCGTGGTCGCCGGCTCTGGTCATGCACGTGTACGCCGAACGGCCTCGCCGTCCCGCCGGACACGGAAGTCCACGCCGTACCGCGCGCCCATACCACTCGCATCAGCCCCAGCGCTCGCCCAGTCCACGCCGTGTCCTTGCCACGACGCCCACGCACGCACGCGCTCACCGAAGTCGCGGGACCCCACCCCGAGCGCCGCCACGCGCCGTGCCCGCGCCCGGTCCCGCCACCTCGCGCCCACGCGTCACCCTTCACCCCAGCCCCTCTCCGCGCGTCGCCTACACCTCCCCGTGCCCATGCCGCCGTCGTCACCGTCCTGTTCCCACGCCTCGCCAACGTCGGCCACGCGCGTGCCACGCCCGTGACGCACGCGACGCTGCCGCGCCATGCCCCGCACCGCAACCGTGGTCTCACCGCGAAATCAATATAAATAGACCTCGATAGCTTGAGCTCCAAACACCAAACTTGACCGCCTCTTTTCCCTCTTCAAAACCCCCCAAAAATCCCCAGCTGCCATAGCCCGTCCACGAAGAATTTCGCAGAAGATTGAAGCCCGGTCGGAAGAACCCTAAACCGGCCGCCCGGAGCAAGGATTTGAAATTCGACGTCTACAATCTGATTCCTCTGAAATTGAAGGTATGATAGCCATATATGAAGCCCTAGAATTCGTTTCCCTAGGTTTCCCGAGCCAATGCACCACCGGAAATCGCCGGCGACGAGCGCCGCCGAACTCCCCTGCCTCGGCCGTCGCCATGCGCACGTTGCTAGGTCGCTCCGTTGCTTTTCCGGCCGAACCACCACCGCCATTAGCATCCACATAGCATGTAGATGCTTAGTGACCCGTCGCCGTGGCCATGCTGTCGCCGGAAACACGCCGTCGACGTGCACCACCGCCGCCATTATGAGGCCGCCGTCGCTAGCCCGCTCCGTTGCCTCCCCAACTAAGCAAGCGCCTCCGTTAGCTTCCCTAGGTTCCCTAGGTGCTCTACGACCCATTATGACAGCCGTGCCATCGCCGGATTATGTCGCCGCCGTTTGCTCTGTGCTTCGTTGGTACCGCGTGAAGAAGAAGAATAGTGGAGAAAGGAATAAGAAAAAAAGAGAGAATGAAAGGAGCGAAGCGCTGCATAGCGCAGTGGAGAGAGACGAGAGAGAGAAGCATGAGGTCTCAGGTTCGAATCCCTCCCCACGCCATTTTATTTTTCTCTTCTTCTTTTCTTTTGCCAGCGCAAGAGAGGAAGGAAGGAAGAAAAGAAAAGAAAGGAGAGAAGGAAACGAGAAAGGGGCGATAACCCAGTGGAGAGAGTGAGTTGGGGCTGAGAAGGAGGTCGCGGGTTCGAACCCTAGCTGTCCGAAATTTTGCCGATTTTCATTTTTTTTGTCCTTCCTCTCCCGCCGGCCCACACGTCAGAGAGAGAGAGAGAGCCATAGAACAGAGAATAAGAGAGCGAGTATGCATAGTGCCGGTCTAAAAAAGAAGAAAAAAATAGAAAAAAATGGGGAAAAATTTAGAAAAATTTGGGAAATACTTTGGAGATATTTTGGGAATATTTACGCCAAAATTTTGTAGTTTTCATAGGTATTTTCTTCAAAATGAAATGAGCTCCTATATACGATTTTCGGAGAACTTTGCGTTTACGAAAACTCTTCCCGAAGATTTATTTTTTTACTTTTTCTTTTCTTCAAACTATACTTAACCTTTTGAACTCAATAAAAATGTATCAACGAATCTCTTAAACAACATTCGTAAGAATTCCGCTCTTCGCTCTATCGATTCTTTTTTACAAAAACCCTAAAAGCCGTAACTCGTCGCTACGGTCGATTTTGCCCTAAAATCCTCCGTAACCCGAGTAAGATCTTAGGGGGATATTTTGAAGAGTTCTTTATGATTTTTCATGCTTTTCATTCGTTCTTATCGGATTTTAATTGGATTCAATTTTTCCTTTTCGCACGTATGTCTAGCAACCGAAGAGGCCTCTAAGGACTACATCGAAGACCCCACTCAACAAACGTGTGAGCAAGGCAAGTCAACACTCCCCTTTGAACATATTGATCCTATTTTGTGAAATAATGTTGATTTAAACTTCAAACATGCATGCTATACACAAAATACCTAGGCTTGATATACCATGCCTTGATATTGCTTACCTTTAAAATTATTCCTTGTAACCCTCGAGGTGATACATACAACCGAAGAATAACATCGGTAAAAGGCTTAGCCATGCTTATACTAGAATATTGCATACTCATATTTTTACAAAAAGCTCTATACTTGGGCAACTACCTTGGGAAGGTAGTTGAGGTGCGGCATGTGGAGACATGAGCGCCACATTGCCTTGAACATGATGAAAATAGTTTTGATGGAAAAATAAAAATACAAAACCAATGTTTTTAGACTGGGGCGGATGGATGGATTTGGGTGGATTCCGGAAAAGGCTAGTACCGTCCCTGGTCAATTAAGGACCGAGCCATGAGATAGCCGGAAAACGAGCCAGTACAACCGTACTTCTCGAATGGGTATAGACCTAGCGGAGTAGATAGCCGAGCGGAGGCGGTATCCCCGCATAGTGGTTCGGGTGTAGGTGTTGAGTTGAGGACCTACCGATAGGTAGAGTGTCCCTGGCCTACCAATGGTAGCGTGCCGTAATTGTGATGAGACAAAATACCTTTATGTGAATAATAAACTGAACTTAAACAATGACTTAAAGATTAAGTGAGTTTTCTCTCGAACTTAAACGAACTTAAATAATGATTTTGTATCTTGGTGGACGCAGCTTCTCGACTGCGAGAAGAGGTAGACTCCCAGAAAACCATGACGCACTGGAGACGGGAAACCATCCTTGGTATCACGATGGATGGCGAGTAACCGTCGCCGATTTAATATACTGGAACTAAAACTTGACTTGGCTAGCTGTTAGCTTTGTGAAAAGATTTGTAAAAATTAGCTTTATGCAAAAGAACCCCAGCCATCCTTTGAATGACCCTATCATGTGCATCACTTCCGTGTTGGCTTGCTGAGTACGATTGGTACTCACCCTTGCTATACGCACAAACCTTCAGATGGTGGAAATGAAGAGTTGGAGGATCCATATGCCTACTACCAGGATGGCGGAGAATACGATGGTGCCTGCTAGGTCTTAGTCCCCAGTCGTTGCCTGTAGACGATCGACAAGCCACTGCCTTCCGTCTGCTATCTTATCTAATTTCTGTTTTCAGTTGTATCCGGACCAGTAGGTCCTATATGTATTAGATATTGCCTTTGGGCCTATTATTGTAATAATTTTGATGTAAGACTATTCGTGCACTTTGCACCTGGTAATTCAGAACTGTATTCGTGGGTACCAAACTACTCGATCCAGGGATAAGGTACTATGAACATGAATGATTCTCGTCCTCAAAAACGGGGGTCTACAAGTCTCTTACCATAAAAATAGTTGCGTGTGCAGCAGCACCAACTATTAGAAATCCGCCAGTCCACATGTGGTGTGTGAACAAGGAAAGTTGTGTACCATAGTCAGTAGCTAGGTATGGATTGGGGGCATAGAGTACATATGATGAGCTACAACAATGGTTGTAGAGCCTAGCATAGCTAGGTTAAGAGATAATTGAGCATGCCATGACGTTGTTAGGATTTCATAGACCTTTATGGCCCTGTCCTGTAAATGGGCCTTTATGAGCCTCCAAAATATCTTTCAGGCCATGACCAATACCCTAGTTGGTCCTATACATATGACCAGCGATTAGGAAAAAAATAGCAATAGCTAAATGATGGTGCGTAATATCGCTCAACCATAGACCACCGGTTATTGGATCTAGCCCTCCACGAAAACTAATAAATTCTGCGTATTTGGACCAATTCAAGGTGAAAAAGGGGGTTGCTCCTTCGGCAAAACTAGGATAAAGTTGAGCCAAAAGGTCGCGATTCAAGATAAATTCATGAGGAAGTAGTATCTCCTTAGGATCAACCCCAGCGTCAAGAAATCGGTAAAGATACATGGATTTGGTGCCCCGCTCAAGAAAGAGACCCAAGTCCTAATAACCCTGCTAAGTGATGATTCAACATGGATTCTACGTCTAGAAACTAGGCTAATTTGGGAGCGGCTTTGTGATAATGGAACCACCCAACAAAAAGCATTAACGATGCAAAAATCAATGCACTGATTGTGGTACAATAGAGTTGTAATTCACTAGTTATTCCGGATGCTCGTCAAATCTGAAAAAAACCCAAAGGTTATTTGGATTCCTCGGAAACCCCGCCTACATCAACATTCAATATTTCTTGCCCTACGATTGGCCAAACTACCTGAGCACTGGGTCCAATGTGAGTAGGATCACTTACCCATGCTTCATAATTGGAAAACGGGCACCATGGAAGTACATGCCACTCAACCAAAGAAAGATAATGGAGAGTTGACCGAACCGAGCACTAAAGACTTTTCGAGAGATCTCCTCCAAATCACCGGTATGACTATCGAAATCGTGAGCATCAACATGTAGGTTCCGATCCAAGTGGTAGTATCGGGGCCCTTAGCTATTGTTTTTGAGAAATGGTTGGGTCGGCTCATTCCTCAAAAGATGTTTTTACGGGATCCCTATCCACAACAATTTTTACTGGTTCCGCGAACGAATCATCATTAAGTCCTCCTCTTTCGGACAAGACATACAAAGAGACCCTCCAACTTTTTAGTGAACCTTTGAAAGATAGATATTATGATTAGTCCTTTTCTTTACTATATACCATCCTTCTATTTTTTTTAGTTATTCACTGGAGCAATTATATATTGAAGTCAATCTAAGTCAAGTGTTTGGATCTACTATGACATAAAGATTGGGTGCCTAACTGACTTTTTTATCTTGGATTTCTCAATGTAACAAAAAACTTTTTTTAAATTAAAGAAACTAGTGTATTTTTTAAGAGTATAAGTCCCTATCTATATCTACTTTAATTGAACATAACATAGATATTTTTATTCGATTCCAAATTCCAAGATAACTCATTAGAAGAGGCTTATGCTCCGTTTTTTAAGATAAACACCTTTGTGCAAAGATGATCTTTAGTCTCGGTTGGTAACACCAACCGGGACTAAAGATCATAAAGAGTCGTTGTCTTTTTTAACGGGACTAAAAACTTTTTCTAATCTCGGTTCCTATTGCAACCGAGACTATTGTAGATTTTGGCTAATGGAGCAAAGACCATCTCTCCAGTAGTGGTCGAAGCACGAGTCGAGGATGCCCAGGGGCTCTTTGCCCTCGTGTTTCAATTCATCCCGGCCCTAAACGCCGATGACGCGCCAAGCATGTCGCCGGTGGCAGCCACGTGATGATCGTGCCGGAGTCCACCAATGACCCCGCGAAGAAGACCGACGGCGACAGCTCAAGCTTCTCCCCGCCCATGGCGATGTCCTCGAGGACTGTGAAGTAGTACGTCTGAACCTGCTTGCTTCTGAGCATCGGTGCCATCGCGAACCGCGGTGTGTCGCTGCCATTCGGCGATGCTCTGATCATGAGGAACCCTGACGAGCCTGACATTGGTGGGAGGCAATAGAAGGACTTGCCGTACTTGTCCGCCGTCTGCGACACCAGCGACTACGTGTCACCGCCAAGCCTCATGATGATCATAGAAGCCCGCGTCGGAAAATCCTCCTCTTGAACTCATCTCGCCGAAATTTCTTAACACCAAACCCTCTACCTGACACGTCATTGTCGAAGAGTTATACCCAATAATGATATTTGTAAAGTATGGGGCCGTTGGTAACTAGTTATAGACGAGATTTTCGTAAGAAGACAAGGGTTCATACTAGTTCGGACCCTTGAAATGAATAATAACCATATTTTAGTTTATATGTATGCTTTGGAGAAACATCACATGGATTACAAACGAGAAAGTTAGCTAATCTAACTCACCGACTAAGATCTATCGAGTATGTATCAACGAGATGTTATCGGTGACTAGGGCTTTGACTTTGTTGACGCCAAATCCATACCGCCGCTGTGGTACCAAAAGATGTGTTGGCGTCGAATCACACGCGGCCTAGGAGATCCGCTAGCTCCAGCTAAGGTGTCCTAAAATCATTAAAGTGCGGGCGTGCCAGTCAGTTTGATCCTGCCACTGACAAAATATGCAAAACAGCAGAACATAAAGCATATCGACCGATAAGCCGATAAACGAGACAACCGATCTGTTGACAGCCAATCGGCTGATAAGCCGATAGAGTGATTCCAGCCGATGCCAATGACAACCGATGCAGTTATGGTTTTGAATAATTAGCTATATTTCCGATGTAGATTCCAACACTTGTATAAACAATGATATAAAGACAGTCGGCTGATCATAATGTAATAAGATAATAAACCAATCGACAGACAATAGTATGATAGAATAAATACTAATCCGATGATTAAAGAATACATCGGCTGGAGGTCCGAAGTCATTAAATCTGACAGATAAGCAATGATTGATGATTATTGTGTTGTCATCGGCTAAAAACTAATTCGTACGCAATCCTTACAAGTCGATGCAACGTCCATGGGACTGACAATTACTCAATCGGCTAAAGATATTAATAGCATATATTAATAGCATATAATCTAGATCTCAGAATATGCTTACACCAAGTGACGGGGATAGATCGGTAGCTTACCGAGACAGTATAAATCACTTATGTATAAACATACCTCAAGACAAAGATTATATGTATTCATAACATAGCCGATGTAATGTCCAGATAACTCATCGGTTGAAACCCCGATGAAACCCTTATTGGCAGCCAACAAGCAGGCTAGAGATTACGGTTCTAATCATGACTTTGTAGATCAAACTGAACTAATGCAGCACTAAGTATGAAAAGAAACGCAATATCTAGAAAATCAAGCCCTTGACTTGATTTTTAGAGTGATAGATGTCTAAGCTAATCTAATCTAGTAAACAATTTAACCGGTATCGGCAGAAACCCTAAATCGAGAGACAGCTGATAGAGCCAAATCGAGATACTAGGACTAGATTCAACAAAGACATATGATAAATAATCAGGCAAAAATGTTAACTGAATCGAAGCAATCCAAGAGGTCGAATGTACTGATGCAGCCTTGGACGACGCTGACGTAGCCAATACGATTGCTTGAGCTAGCGGGACCTTGGACTTACCCCTTTGCCGGAGATCGAAGTCGATGCAGCCCCGCGTCAGGTGCCAAGTTTCGCCGGATGATAAAGCAGAACAAATGAAAAAGGTGGCGATGCGTCGAGTTGTATTGATCGAGAGATGATTACATGAACCTCGGGCTTACATATTTATATCCATAGGCTGACAAAGATCCTAAAATATTACAGTTCAAACTTTCCTAAAGATAAAAGAAAACAACTCGAGTCCTTATTGGACACTAACACACTTTTCTAAAGATAAAATAGAAAGCTAACAAACTCTTCCTAATTAATAGATACAAACTGCATTCTCCTTGAACTTGGTCTCTTCTGGATAAGATCTTTCCAAACCGAATCCAACAAGAATCCGACTGCTTGAGATGTTGATAAACGAAAAGTCCCCATCGTCTGATGCAAAACTCTAAGCCAATACTGGCTTTGAGCCGATATGAATCCTTAGCCGATGGGGACATTGGGGCTTACCAAATTCTGGCGTTAACAGACTTCCTCCAAATTGTATCTCAATGTGGCTCTAGCTATGGCTTGTGATTCAATGCCCTGTTCAGGAGGCCTTGTATTTATATCGGTAGACGCATTTTCTCCAAGTAGAACTCGAAGAACCTTGATAGGACATAGGCCGAGAAAACATTGTTTTCTCGGAGTTGGACTCTGACACATTCTATTCCCATGAAGACATTTTCCTTCATGGCTCGCTCTATTGCCATATTTGAATATACTTCCCGTATAATATTAGGTATGTGGTATTTTCGTGTATTACGAACTCATGTATAGGAGGTACACCTTATCCGTAATACTGACAGTATATTATAAGCCGATGAAACACCATACATGTTCTCGCTATTATATGAAGTAGATGCACTACCTAGCAATCAGTTATTTAGTTGATTCTCTAGTACGTTCATGCGAACATCTAGGGTCTTCTCAAAGTTAGAACTAAAGGAGGTAAACGGATTATTTAGACTAGCAATAATAGCACCATCTATTATTTCAGCGACATTAGATGCAAGAACAGGAGTATTGCTATAATCGATTGTTACCTTAGATGTGGTGTAAACGGATAATGAGAATTTTGTTGTTTGATGACGCCTTGCCTTGTCTTTCGGTAGCATGAAGCCATCTTTCACCGTAGATCTTCAAGATGAGCTTCAAACGCTCTGCGATCAACTTACGACAACTCTTCATGGTCCATAATCATGATATTGTCTTGATATAGATTGCTGCGAGAGTCCATAATAGAGAACTAGCGTTTTTCGGCTATAGTAACCAAAATGTCCCCATCGATGTCGCCAAAAAAGTGTGTTAGCACAGAATCATGCCGCCTCACCTTGAGCACGTTGTGTATAACCCGCAGCGGCAACCAGAGATGGCATCGCAAGGGAGTGGTAGATGACGTCGAACGAGCATCCAGGAGGGACCCTGTCAAGATGAACGTGTGCCAGTTTATCCTAGGCTCAGCAGACCAGCTAGAACGTTCTCTAATGTTGTAGAGATGAACGACAACAAGTAATTGGATGATTGGAGCTTGTTAGGATAGAAAAGATTGCAAACATACAACCAGATCCAGATATTGATCTATATATGAAAGTAAGTATAAATGCATCACCCTAAAAATAAAGGATTGCATACCTTTATGCCTTGCCTTTTTTTGAAGATAAAGAGAGCCCTCACACCTCTGTAAAGGCACCCTTGATACCTCAAGTCTGATGGCCAGTATAGATCTACACTATGAAAACCACTTCAGTAGAAAATTATTAGCTTTCATCAATCATGGTTAATTAGTTTCTATTTGCACAGGCATCATCTGGTTATGCTGAAGTTGTTACTGACTACATTCTGAAGGTCTACAGATTGATCCCATTCTCAAAAATTTCATACATCTTGAAGCAAGGATGCAAGCAATAAGCCTATAACAAAACCTTGTATGCATCATATAATGCAGATTTTAGGCCTAGAAACATGTGCAGACATCATGATTGGTGGTGCTATGATACAAGGAGTATCTGTAGGGCAAAGGAAGCGTGTGACAACAGGTAGAGAAAATGCATTCCTTTGAACTTCTCACCAACACATTAAGCAACCCTTGTTCACTCATTGATGCCTAACAGAACAGAAGTAATGAAACATGCATCTACTACCTTGAGCACCTTACTGGAATGATGTGGTAGAGGAAATATGAAAGCAAAATAGAAACGCTGGATATGAGAGGAAGGGCTCTTACATCGAAATTTATTAAGAGATGGGTGAGGCTCGAACCCTGGTCGGCTAGCCCACACCTTGTGGTGCTAGCCGGAAGACTTCCGGAACTTCCTCAAGCAAAAGAGAAACAACAAAGGAAGTAACGAGTAATGACACAATTCATCCTATGATCTAATATGCAACTTGTTACATTACACCGACCTGCTCGCAATGATTCTTAGTTTCCACATACTCAAAATCAAAATGATACTGTTTATTCATGCATGCTTGCAACACCAGTATTTTCATCTAACAACTACCTGATTTCTACACAGGAGAGATGATTGTTGGACATGCTAGGGTTCTATTCATGGATGAAATCTCCAATGGGTTGGACAATTCCACAACACTACAGATAGTCAAGGCTCTTCAGCAGTTTGCCCATATCCTTGAAGGCACTGCACTCATATCGCTGCTTCAGCCTGCACCAGAAACTTATGAGCTCTTTGACGATATCATCTTACTATCGGATATCGGATGGGTATATTGGGCACCAAGGTCCCCGGGCACACGTGGAAGAGTTCTTTGAATGGATGGGCTTCAAATGCCCAGGCAGAAAATCTGTTGCCACTTATTTTGCAGCAGGTATATCTGACTGGAGCAACATTTATGATTCCCTGATTAATATGTTACTCCCTCCTTTCCAAAATACAAGGCATATTGTTTTCTCTACTGTCTCCCAAAATATAAGTCATGCATGTGAATTTGTGGAAGTTTCACTATAGGTGTACTTTGCACACTCTCCACTACATTTAGACTTAGCACTCTCACTAACCAGTGCAATTCATTAGGTATCTAATCCCTTAGGGAGGATAGCATGGTCATTTTCTCTTCCTGGTTTCTTGGTTTTTATAACCATCTTAATCTATGTGCCCACTGCCCACACAAAATATACCTTCTGTTTTGACCATGAAGTGTTTTGTTTACCTGATTCTTAAATCTCATTGCAATAATAGGTAACTTAAGAAAGAGATCAAGAGCAGTACTGGATAAAAGATGTGCCGTATTGCTATGTCTCGGCTAAAGAATTTGCAGGTGCATTTACAGGATTTCATGCTGGCAGTGCATTACAAGCTGAACTCAGTACCCCTTTTGACAAGAATAGGAACCATCCAGCTGCTCTGACATGCTTGAAATACGGTACCAGCAATATGGGATTATTTAAAGCTTGCCTATCAAGGGAATATCTCTTCATGAAGAGATGTTCGTTTTTTTATATTTTCAAGCTACTCCAGGTCCGCGGCTCTCTTCTTTAGTTTTTCACATTTTTAGAGAATGATATATTTTCATCTTAACATACTATATTTTACCGCTCAGAAAACAGTGTAGAAAATTTTGGCCAGGAAAAAAGTCTACAACCTTTTTGTTCAGTAAACCACATAGAACTCTAGCCTACAGTCTTAAAGATAGCAATCAGCAAAAATTCACTCTACTGTTCGAAAAAGTTACAACTCTTCGATGGTTAACTACATATGGACTACCTACTGTGTAGAAGCATCACTAAAGCCCTATCTATAGTTTCAAAACTTCAACTACTGAAAAACATGTACAAGTTGTAATACTGAAATCGGTGTATGCCATATCAGAAATGCAGCAAGACTTTTTTCGCAGTTGGTGTTGTAATTCTTTAAGACTGCTGTTGCATATTTTTGATAAAATATTCTCTGCAAAAATGGATGTTTCTGTTATTCTAAGAATGTAAAATTCAGAATACATAAACAAGTCAGAATGGCATTTATGCACTTTAATTCTGCCAGAAAATTATTCTGACATTACTTGAGTGACAAAAAAAGATCTCTTAAAGACTATACAAACTTTTGAAAAACTATTTTGATTCCACTACTGATATTTTGAGGGTCTTTTCTTGATCCAGATCATTTTTCAAGCCTTGGTAGTGACAACTGTATTCCTGCGAACAGAGAAGCACCATGACACTATTGAGGATGGAATAGTACCTCCGGATATTATATTTTGGCCTAGGAACTTGCATATTTAATGGGATCCAAGAGCTTGCTTTTACCATTCTCAGGCTTCCTGTGTTTCATAAACAAAGAAATCTTCACTTTTTACCCAGCATGGGTATATGAACTCCCAACATTTTTGCTTAAAGTTCCAATATCGCTCATCGAATCTGTTGCTTGGACAGCTGTGACTTACTATGGTTGTGGTTTTGATCCTATGATTGAAAGGTAACATTACACGAATATGAAATCAAAGAATCAAAATATATAGGGATATGCCAATAATAATAATTGCAACATCTTAATTGGTCCAGGATGCTCAAGCAAATACTATTATTTACTCTATTTAGTCAGATGGCTAGTGGGCTATATCGGTTCCTTGCAGCAGTTGGAAGAGACATGGTCACTACATACACCCTTACTGCACTAGCAAATTCTGTGCTAATAACCCTTGGTGGTTTCTTCATGTCAAGGGGTATGATTTGTACGCAAATTGTCAAGAAGTAAAAATAGAAATCAAGCTCAAGACATGTATGGGTTTGGATTAACCACTGCTTTGACCTAACCACAGATAATATCAAAAAATGGTGGATTTGGGGATATTGGACCTCACCATTGATGTATGCAATGAATGCCATAGCTGCAAATGAGTTTCTGGGGAAGCAATGGAAGAACACAAGTCCACACCGTGCTCCAAAATTCAGCAGTATCAACTATATTAGGGTTATGTCTAGATTTTATTTCACTTACATAGGAATTAACAATTTATCTCACAGGTTATTATCAACAAACAAACCATAGGTGCAGCCAAAATGAGAAGTCGTGGGCTTTTTCCTGAATCCTATTGGTTATGGATTGGCATAGCTGCATTGATCCTCTACATTATTGTTCTGAACAGCATGTTTGCTCTTGCACTTTCCTACCTTGATCGTAAGTGTGCTTCTGACTCAAGTTAAACATCAACAAATTAAGACAATTTAATTTTGGAACAACCATGAACAGCTATCAGTGAAGGGAATGGAGTCCTCCAGGAGAACACAGTGGAGGAAACACAGTCAAGTACAACAGGCTGGTGCTTTGGAATGTCAAATGAAAAGAACTCCACGTGTTCCCAGACAAAGAACAGGTTAGATACAGTTTAGTCTGAAATACTGTGCACAATTATAGAATGATTTCACTGATCCCTACCAACTACTAATGCAGAAATTCTAAGTCCTGTTCCCTCAGACATTTGTCAGTCTACAAGAAAGAATAAACAAAATGATATGCTCCTACCGTTTACACCCCTTGCAGTAGTTTCTGAAGACATCAAGTATTCTATACTCACTTATTTCTTTGTATATATTGTGCTCAGCTTCGAGAATAACTTTAACATCAAAATTTTGTCCTAGGAATTGAAAGCACAAACAGCTTCAGATGACCGATTAACACTTTTAAACTGTTTAACTGGTGCGTTCCGACCAGGAGTCCTTACAGCACTTATGGGTGTCAGTGGAGCTGGTAAGACTACGCTTTTGGATGTTTTTGCAGGAAGACAGACTGGTGGGTACATCGAAGGAAGCATCAAAATATCAGGATATCCAAAAAAGCAAGAAACATTCGCTAGAATTTTAGGGTACTGTGAACAAAGTGGCATTCATTCCCCTAATGTCACGGTATATGAAGCCTTAGTTTTCTCCGCATGGCTACGTTTATGTCCTGATATCAATTCTGCTACAAGAATGGTGAGACAAATTATATACCAGCTTATGGTAATAAATATAAGATCAAGATAATACAATCAAAATAAAAAAACAATCCTGAATTGTGCATATGCTTATCAGAGAAGTGATGGAAATTGTTGAACTTACAACGCTGAAGGATACAATCATAGGGTTGTCTGGGTTTTTTGGATTGTCAACAGGGCAGCGTAAGAGATTAACAATAGCTGTTGAGCTTGTCGCAATCCTTCCATTATATTCATGGATGAGCCAACAATAGGACTTGATGCAAGGGCTGCCGCAATAGTGATGAGAACTGTCAGGAGCACTGTAGATACTGGAAGAACTGTGGTTTGCACAATTCATCAACCCACCATTGATATCTTTGAAAGTTTTGATGAGGTAAATCACTTAAAAAGTAATATCATACTAATTAGGGTAGCATCAAGACAACCTGACACAAGTAAAAAAAATCTGCAGCTAGTTCTTATGAAACAAGGAGGAGAAGAAATATATGTAGGTCCATTAGGAGAAAATTCGAGTCAGCTTATCAAATATTTTCAGGTATTCCTTGAGAACTGTTCTTAAAGATTTGCGCATAAATTCAGTATAAGATTATTCCTTTTGTTAAATGCCACTGTGTTTTCCTTCTCTGTTTTTCCCTCTACATTCAGTCCATCACTGGAGCGAAGCTAAAGGAAGGGTTTGACCCAGCAACATGGATGCTAGAGGTGACAACTACTGGACAAGAGGAAATTCTTGGAATCAATTTTGCTGAAATATACAAGAACTCAGAGATATATAGGTGAAATGACATGAAAAAACAACTCCTATAATAGAAATTCGTCCACAATTAACAGCTAATGTTGATGCTGTTTCAGGAGATCAAAGAACAACTTGGGGAATGGAGTGAGGCAGGGGTTCTCCAAATTGATTGTGAGTAGTCCGCAAGATTGATCTCGGCGGCTGGAAATAGGGCCTTGTGATGTGCAAGAGCAGGGCTCTGTTGTTCAGCCTCTGTTGTTTTCTTTTTGATTACTTAGCCTTCGCATAAGCGTCGTCTAAGGTCGGCATTATGGTGCCTGTGTAATCAAACTTTTGTTCCTCCCATATTCTTAATAAAATTGGTTAGCCCCCTTCGGCCAACCCGACAAAAAAATAAATGTTGAAGGAGAACCAAAGGATTGGTGCATCAACTTAGTGAGCCAAATCCTGGTTCTGAGGATCTTCATTTATCTACTCAGTATCCACAGCATTTCCTGGAACAGTTAGCACTTTGCTTATGGAAACAGCATAGATCATATTGGTGCAATCCACAATATAGTGCCACAAGAATTCTCTTCACGACTCTTATAGAACTATTGTTGGGAACTGTATACTGGAAAAGTGGCTCCAGAATGTAAGTTCATTATGCACAAGCATTTGTCTCTTAGACAATTAGAATCATACACAAGATAACCAAAACAAGTCATTTTTTTGCTCTTGGGTTGAAAAGTTTCCCAAGGAATGGATTTTAGTAAAAGTGGTCAGCTCTGAGCACAGTGTTAGGAATCAGACAAGTTTATATTTTGAAATAGAGGTACTGATATTTTCAGAGAAACAATGCAAGATCTGTTCAATGCTATGGGATCAGTGTGGACTGCTGTTTTCTTCATCGGCGTACAGAATACAGTGACAATTCAACCTGTCGTGGATGCAGAGCGCGTGGCCTTTTATAGAGAGAAGGCTTCTGGGATGTACTCATCTTTTACATATGCAGTTGCACAAGTAAGCAAACCAACACATAAGAGAGTGACAAGGAGATCCTATTCAAATGCATTTATTCATGGATAATTGGCTATTGCTGAAATATGTGCCCCTGAACCCCGTTAAATCAGCATAAATTTTGCATTGTATTTCTTATTTGCAGCACAGAAGCATAATATTTTGGTAAGCATTCTAAGACAAATATTCTTGTTGTTTCCAGCTCTTGATTGAAATACCATATGTGTTCTTCCAGAGCGTGATCTTCAGTCTCATATTGTATGGGATGACCAGCGGCTACGAGTGGGAACTCACCAAGTTCCTGTGGTTCCTATATTTCATATTCACCTCATTTCTCTATTTCAAATATTATGGCATGGTATCAATATCCCTGTCACCCAATTGTGATATCACAGCAGTTATCTCACCAACGTTCATTGGAATTTGGTCGGTTTTCTCAGGCTTTCTGATCCCATATCCCATAAGTGATAACCTCAAAATATTTCTTTCTCAAACATATGTGGCAGGAGTAATAGCATAACAAAATTGCAGAGAATCCCTGTGTGGTGGAGATGGTACTATTGGGCAAACCCAGTTGCCTGGAGCCTCTATACGGGGATCGGGATGGCATGCTGGACACCGGCGAAATCATAAGGCCTTATTCGTTTAATCCCTCTCATAGGGGATTGAGGGGGATTTCAAGAAGATTTGTTCCACACTTATTGTGTTGTGGAATTATTCCCCCTCAATCCCCTCCAATTCCTCACTCTTGGGGACTAAACGAACAAGCCCTAAGCGTGTTCCTTCTGCAGCACTTTGGTTTCAAGATGGGCTTCTTGAAGCATGCCGCCGTGGCTGTTCTTTGCTTCAATCTCCTCTTTGCTCTCATCTTCATAGTGTCCATGAAAGTGCTCAACTTTCAGAATAGATGAACAATATGGACCATCTCCCCACTTTCATGTACTTCTTGGGCATGTTAGCCCTAAAATCTACGCTCCAATAAAAAGAAGAATCATCTTCTTGTCTTGAATGAGCTGGGCTATCTTGTCAGCCCTAAATTGTGTTGCATAGGTACTTGCTTTACTTCTCTCTTTATGCACATCATTTCGGATTGATTCACTGTTCCAGGACGCATCAGATTATGGAATACATCAACATTTGCAGCATCTACGGAAACGTACACAAACAGTTGGTGATACTTAATAAATGGGAGGGAAATCCAAGGCTCCAAGCCACTGGATTAGATCAAAACAGAAAGCAGAAATCAAAATACACCAGCCCAACAAAAAAAAAGGGGGGGGGCAAGAACAAAGCAGAAACGCCCCTCGGCGCCATCGGTAATAAATCGGGAACCAGGAAAATCGCGAGCAAACCAGGAAAAGGAAATGCGCGTACCAACAGGTATAGCCATGGATGGGGATGCATCTCCAGACTCCAGGAACTCCCCCATCGGCCCATCCGCTCTGCGTCGATCAAATTGAAGGGGATTCTCCGTTTTTACTACTAGTTATCTCTCTACTTTTTTTTTTCAGGGAAGGGATTCTTTGCATCCTGTTTGGCGATGGCCCATGATGTGAAGCCAGGAACGAAGCCCAAATTCTGGTGGGCTTTGGCCCTCGGAGAATGATTCGGTTTTCTGGGCTGCATCAAAACTCCGAAGAGATTTTTTTTCCCTTCTTTTCTTCTTACATAAAACTACCTGATGAGTATTTAGAAAAGTTGTTTTTCTCTCTTCTAGTTCCAGTAAGGGAGCTGAAAAGCTGTTAAGATTCCTCAAACAGGGCCTTAGTTTTTTTTTCTTTGCGAGGAAAAGGGTTACATGATTTAGAGCTTTGCTTATTCCTTCCTAAGCATTCTCCCTTATCTACAGAAAAGGATTTTTTTTTAATATGGCAGTAGATTAAGTTGGTACTGCAACAAGTTTAGGTACAGTTAGTCATAAAAGCTTTGATGGCTCTTTTTTTTTTGCGGGTGAAAAACATGGCCGAATAATGCCATTGAAGGATCAAGCATAAATCATGGGTGCAACAACTATCCAGCCTTGTTGTGTTGTGACACAGATTTTGCATCATACAGTTAGGTGTTGAGAACTCGATTGAATGTGTGCTTTTCTAGAGCATTTGATTCCTCTGTCCTCCATGGGAGCATCCATTCAATTTTTTTTCTTTTATTATTTTTGAATAAATTGTATTTTGTTGTACGGCACTCGGGATGCACCTAACAGTCTATCTATCAATCAAGTGTGGCTGGTTGTTATACATACAGGGTGTGCTAGCTAGAGCAACCTAATGTGAGTATGTGACCAATGCCGTCCATGTTAGACCGTCACATTAAGTGACATAATTCCTCAAAACCGGTCATAAAACAGATCGAGCGTACAATCCCTACTCCCTCTCACGGTCATAAGAACATACACACCCTCTGTTTTTCTTAACTAATGTTTACTCTTAGATGATTATACTAAACTGAACAAAAGTTTTACTATCATATTAACAGTACATGTTACACTTTAATAACCTGACATTACTTTTAGTATTTATAAAAGGTAAATGCTCGTGGTATAAAAACTTAGTATATGGGTATAATTTAGTACGCGTACTTAAAAAATGAACATATACCAGTGCAAGAACTCGGCTAGCTTTTACGTTTTTGTTCAAAAACAGTACGACCAATGATTTTGCTGCTATGCATGAATGATTCGTCTTCCTCACTTTTCCAACTTTAATTCTTCCTTTTTCACGTGCATGCTTCTTAAATACTAACTATACGTTTTTTAAAACTTTTTATAAAAAGTACTTTAAAATTTATATTAATTTATTTTAAAAATTTTATATTGATGTGTTAATTAACGACACCGTATTTTATGCAAGGTGAAGTTATCAACTTTATCTCTCGAACACAGCCTTATGCAACGAACACATTTCTAAGACTAGTCAGTTCAATCCCCATTTGATTAATTTTGTTCCTTCGTATTTCATTTCCAGCTGAGGATATGTTTTTTTTGGGTGCGGCACAAATGCGTCATGAGGCAACAAGGTAAGGGCTAGTGTAAGCGATCCTAAATAGCAAATAGCATGGATAGACCACTCACATGGCTGCCAGACCCTAAGTGGCAATATTTTGGACTAAAACACAGTCACCGGCCGGTCAAAAGTTTCTATATTAATACGCTTATTTTTTAAGTTGTTGTATTGAATTGCATCCACATACCAAATTTTTATACCGATACATTTAATTTTTAAGTTTTACACTAAATTACATCCGCCTACTAAGTTTTTATACCGGAAGCATAATTTACTCTTTATAAATACTAAAGATAGTGTCATGTAGTATTTTAAAAAGGTGAATGGCAAAAACTTAAAAGCGAATAGTGCCCTCTGTCAGTTATTTAAAAATGGAGGGGCATCTTTTCAGCATTGACAGGTATCCAGAATATAATCTTGATCATTAATTTCTATACAATAAATACTTACATAACCCGACATAATATTATGAAAGTACACATGTATACACATAAGTTTCATAGGCCTAGCAAAAGAAGCACAAAGAAAGCTTTCTTGTAGAGCTAGTACGCGCTTGTACTAGTTGTGAACCATTATCGTTCATTGTAGGAGGAGACTTTAACATTATTAGAAGCCCTTTGGAGAAGAGTAGTGATTTAATAATAAGTTGTCATTTTTATTCAATGCGATTATTGAAACGTTGAACCTTCAGGAATTAGAGTTAACGGGAAGGAAATATACTTGGGCTAATTATACGGAAATATCTACTTATGAAAAGTTGGATAGAATCTTAGCTACAATAGAGTGGGAACAAAAATTTCCTTTGGCATCTGTTCAGGCTCTATCCCGAGAATTATCTGCCACATACCATTATTGCTAGATGCAAGGCAACCTTCTCATAGAGGCAACTCCATGACCTTTAAATTTGAGTTGGGGTGGCTGATAAGAGATGGTTTCTTTGACATGGTGAAAAATGTGTGGACTGCTAACAATAGAGGACGAACACCAATGGAAAAGTGGCAGAATAAAATAAGGAGAGTTAGAAGTTCTCTAAGAGGGTGAGCTAGGAATTCAGTTTCACAAAAAAGAAATCTTAAGTCCACTTTACTTAACCAAATAGATGTGTTTGATAGAAAACAAAAACTTGTTTACTATCGCCTGTTGAGAAGGAAAATAGGTGTCATCTAAAAGCACAACTGCTTAAGTTGCTCAGAGAAGAGCAGATCTACTGGCTTCAACGCTCAAAAGCAACAAAGTTGTTGTTAGGGGATGATAACACCAAATATTTTCATCTGTTAGCAAATGGGAGGCATAGAAAAACAATAATAACGCAGCTAGAGCAAGATGAAGAAATTATTGTTGGGGATGACAATCTGAGGACTTATATAACGGAGTATTATAAAGGATTGTTTGGACCTCCTGTGCCAAATTCTTTCTCAATGGACGAGACTATGAGGCATGACATCCCTCAAGTATCAAAGGAGAAGAATGAGGCATTGATGGTTCCATTCAGTGAAGAAGAAGTTAGAAGGGTTGTTTTTGACATGGAGCATAATAAGGCGCTAGGGTCGGATGGTTTCCCAGCATAATTTTATCAATTCTTTTGGGAGGTCATAAAGACGGATTTAATGAGCCTTTTTAATGAGTTTCATATAGGACGGCTGCCCATTCATAGCCACTTCGGAATTATTACTTTTCTGCCAAAAACTACGGAGGCTGTGAGGATTCAGCAGTATAGGCCTTTGTCTTCTTAATATGATCTTTAAGATTGTGAATTCTTCTAAAAGTGGCTGACAAACTCATAGGTCCATCTCAATCAGCATTTGTGCCAGGACGTTATATCATGGATGGGGTAGTAGTTTTACATGAAACGATTCATGAATTACATCGAAGAAATCAGGATGGAGTAATTTTGAAACTAGATTTTGAAAAGGCATATGACAAGCTAAATTGGTCTTTTATTCAACAAGTGTTACGAATGAAAGGATTCTCTTCAAGGTGGTGTGATTGGATTTCAAAAGTCATGTCTTACGGGAGTATTGTTGTCAAAGTTAACGACAGCACAGGCCACTATTTTCAAACAAAAAAAGGGAGTTTGTCAGCGGGACCCTTTATATCCAATTTTGTTTAATATAGTGGTGGATATGTTGGCCATATTAATTTCTAGGGCTAAAGGGGCTGGGCACATTCATGGGGTTGTGCCATATCTGATTGATGAAGAACTGTCAGTCCTCCAATATGCAGATGACACAATTATTTTTGTGGATAATGATCTTGAGAGGGAAAAAAACATGAAGCTCTTGCTTTGTGCTTTTGAATAGCTTTCAGGGCTTAAGATCAACTTCTTTAAAAGTGAATTGCTCGTCTATGGATCATCTAGAGATAACCAGCTTGCATACACACAAATATTTGGCTGTGATGTAGGTTCTTTCCCTTTTAGATACTTAGGAATTCCGATGATCCATAGGAAGCTTTTAAATAAGGATTGGAAACATGTGGAGGAACGTTTTCAAAAGAAACTTAATTGCTGGATAAGTAAAATGTTGTCAGTTGGTGAAAGGATGGTCTTAGTCAACTCTGTGTTAAGCAGCCTCCCAATGTACATGCTTTCTTTTTTTTTGAACTAACTAAAGGGGTTTTGAAGAAACTTAATTACTTTCGGTCTCGCTTTTTTGGCAAAGTGATGAAAAAAATACAGGTTAACGAGATGGGATGTAGTCCGCACTCCCAAAGACACAGGAGGCTTAGGGGTGCTTAATTTAACCGCCCAAAACAAGTGTCTCCTGAGTAAATGGCTGGTAAGGTTGTTCAATAGCGATGGGATGTGGCAACAGATGATTAAGAATAAATACTTACGAAATAAATCTTTGACTCGGAGTTCAATACATGCACAGGGACTCTTATTTTTGGTGGCCTCATGAAGGTCAAGGATGAGTTCCTATTTATAGACAAGTTTGACATAGCTGATGGGTCTTAAGTTTGATTTTCGGAGGATGCGTGGATTGTGGTGCGTCCCTAAAAATTATCTTCCAGCTTTGTATAGTATTGTGAGGAAGAAAAGTGTTTTAGTGAATACGGTTTTGTCTACAGTTCCGTTAAAAATATAGCTTTTAGAAGATCTCTGGTGGGTGATAATCTGCAAGCATGGTTAAAAATAGTAGCTATAGTTGTTGATGTTCAGCTAACGAACCAAAGGGATCATTTCAGGTGGGGGTTACATCAGACTGGGTTGTTCTCGATAAAATCTATGTACAGAAGAATAGTGACATCACAATATTTGCCCTACAATGTTGATATGGAAACTTAAGTTACCTCTTAAAATAAAAGTCTTTTTATGGTACTTGTACAAGAGGGTCATATTAATAAAGGATTAATAAAGGATAACTTAGCAAGACGACACTGGCAAAGAGATAAGAAATGTTGTTTCTGTTGTGAGAACGAAACGATTCAACATTTACTCTTTGATTACCATATTGCTAGTTTCCTATGGCGAATTATTCATGTGTCTTTCAACATACAACCTCCTTCTAGTATACATAATTTGTTTACGAATTGGCTAACATGGATTAATAAGAAACTCAAATCTTATATTCTTGTAGGTACGAGTGTAATTTGTTGGCGATATGGTTATCCAGAAATAATGTTGTGCTTAATAGAGCGTTAGTACCATCTTATTTGTATATTCTGTTCAAGGGAACTTATTGGACCAAATTTTGATCAGCACTACAGAAGGAGGAAGCTCGCCAATTGATGAAGACGGGTTGTGTTACTATTAAGGGAGTTGCTATGGAGATGTTTGTCAGGCATAAATAATATTTTATTAAGAGAATTGCTTTGTAATAAGGATAACTGTATTTTTCTTTATTTTGTTATGGATCAAAACTTTATCTTTGAGATTCCTTAAAACTTCAGATCTTTAGTTTATAATAACAAACAACTATATACATTTACCGATGTAGAGACTGAAATATTAATTAGACTGAAATAGATCTTTTCAAATATCTTAGACTAGGCATGTGAAACTTTTTTTAAAGATGAAATATATTATATAATATATTTTATTTTTAAAAAAGTTTCACAGGCTTAGTCTAAGATATTTGAAAAGTTCTATTCAGCACGCTATATTCTTGTGACGGGAGATTAGTACAAATCATTATTTAACTATGAAAGTGGTGGGTTCTAAACGAGTCTTCTGCCCACTCCCAGTGGCTGGTAGCATGAGCTAAGGGTCTGTTGATGATTTGAAGTAATAAATGTAAATTATTTATAAAACAAATTTATAATCGATGAATTATTCGTGAGACAAATCTAATAAGTTTAATTACGTCAATATTTACGAATTAATTAAGCTTAATAGATTCATCTCGTGAATTATTTTTCGATTTTATAATCATTAATTAGTTCATATTTAATTTTTTAAATTAATGCTTAAACATTTAACGTGATATGGATTAAAGTTTAATTACTTTATCCCCCAAGCTACAACTTAAGTCCAAGTCTTTGGTGTGGCGCGTGACTCCTGTCGTGAGAAAGTCGTCATGGCATCTTTGCTTTGTCCGTAGTGAATCTGCCGTCTTTACGCTCGGATGGATCGATCGGTTTCAGTTTCTCTGGTTGGCAAGTGGCGAGAGCGAATATAAATGGCCCATGCCAACGCACCCAGCAGTCGTACTGTCGGCTGGGAAAATAGCATTTTCCATGTTGACCAACTTGTCGACTAAAAATTTTTGGTCATTCTGGCACCCACCGGTTCATATCATCGCATGTTTTTTTCTTTAGAGGATTTTGTTTATAACATGCTTTGTGATAGATTAGGGGTGAAGTTTTGTAGGTGACCTAGCTATATTTTGCTTCTGAGCTTTGTTTGGGGTCATTTTTTGTCCAAACGTCACCGATCTACTACCTTCTTTCTCAAATATTTGACGTTAGCTAGTTTAATTTTGAGATAACTAACATTAGATATAAGAAACGTATGCGTCCCAAATTAAAATAAAATACATGTGTGTTTTTAGAAAAAAAACAGAAGTTAAAACTTTTGACTAATTATTAAACTATCAATACATTATTGACTTCATATTTAAAAGATTTTTTTATGATATTAATTTTATAGTTGTTGATAATATATTATGAAAGAAATCGAGGGATTTTATGGACTATGGCTACGACTAATTCATTAACAGCTATTGACATATGGACCTGAAAAATCATGCCAATAATAATTGTTGCACCCACAATACTACATAGGATCAACGTTCATACTATTGATAGGGAATATACTTATATGCTGTTGTAAGGAAATGCCACAAATAACACCTTCATTTCTAAGGAATCAATCGAGTGGTTTGAATATATTACACTTGTTTGTTTTCAGAAATGAGATGTTATAATTTATGCCCCCCTTCATGGCTGGTCTGAATGAAAATAACAGATCAAGGATGTAGTACTAGAAGACAACGAATATGAGTATATATATACACACACATGCCAATCGCAATGCCTTATCCCTCAAAGTGGTAAGTTATCGTGATTATTAATTCCAAAAAACCAAACCAAATCAGTCGATCATTTCACCATAGACGAAGCCATCCTAGAACAGGATGTCACCTAGCCAAACACCTAATTAAAACGCTTTTTAGGCGCGCGTGCCCGTACTTAACCCCATGATTGCGCCACTAAACACATGGACCGAGATGCTTTTGCAGTTGAAGGATGTAGTACAACCGAAGAATCCAGGTACTCCAGATAAAGTGCGGTTTAGGTCCAACTTAATCGCGATATATATTCGGTGTGATTAAGAAAACCACCAACCTAGAGATGCTACGGCTGTCGTCGCATAAATGGATGTCTTGATAAATCAGTTAATGCTTCGATCTGGCAGCACACGTCGATCGCAAACCAATTTCTCCTGCCTTTTACTGGAGATCGCTAGCATTGATTTTGAGTCGGCTTGTTTAATTAGAGTATAGGCATCAATTAATTTTAGATTTTAAATTTTAGTTTTGTAATTAATTTAAAGGTTTTTTATCATTGTGTTGTCTAGTCCACACAGCTAAAAATAGGTGTAAAAGTTTTATCCTGAAACTAGTTTTCACTGTTTCGGCATATCAGGTACATGAAACACTTTTGCATTTTCTCTTTAATTCTTTGCAGAAAGAGATATTGTATTTTATTTTTAGTTGCATACTCGTCTATATTTGAACACGAGATATTTATAAACTACTCTTTCTGTTTAAAATATAAAAAATTTTGGTTAGATAAAATATATCATATCCTGTTCAGATTTATAATACTACGTGTTCCATTTAATTGATTTTTAGTATAGAACTATTACATGTAACTATATTATATATATTAAGTTACCTGTACCAACTAATTTAATATAAAACTTAACCTAATAAAATAAAGGTAACCAATTGAATAATTCAATATAAAACTTAACTAATAAAATAAAACTAACCGATTGAATAATTCAATGAACTATCTATTATTCTTTTGACAGATAAATACAAAGACATAAATCTTAATGCAAGATCTTACGGACGAAAAAAAAGATAAAAGTCCAAAAATTATCACAAGTAAAATAGCAGATCGGATAATTCAATTATACTCGTACCATCCGGTGGAAGAATGTGTGTCTTAACGTTATCGCGTTATGGATAAATGTGCTGTGCTGTGCTATAGCTAGTAGGAGTATAGTAGCTCGTAGAAGCGCACGTAGAGCCGCCCGTGGCCATGTGCGTATGTACAAATGATACTCGATAACCGCACGCGCGATCTTGGCCGTCCGATCGGGCATCAACAAACAAATATTGGATTTTGGATGGTCCGTCCGACCGGCTGGCCGGCTACACCGCACGCGGCGGGCGACGACCTGAGAGCGAGTAGAGCACGATCTGATCTAGAAGCATTGGCGAACGCAAAACCATAAGAGTTAAACGTATGTAGTAGGTGACTTCGTTAGTTCATATATATTTTATCATAACATTTTTGACATTAAAATATGTTTGAGCTTTCATTGATTAGCGTTATCAATCGATTTGTATCATCATTTGTATAGAACTACTACTGTATCATATAAAGAAAACATGTAGTATGTTGTTGTTTTTATTTACAAAACTACTAATTACAGATAATAATAAAAAAATAGTGCAGCAATAATAGCCTAATTTTAGAACTATATTTGAAATGTACAAAAATCAAACTACAGTTTAATGCTAAACAAAAATTAAAGCAATTACTTAATTATTTGTTAGAGATAAAAAACCCATAGGCCTAGCACTCTCACTAATCACACGAGATAATGGTATATTTATGGACTTATGGTTGAAGATGTAGCAGAGGTGTCTTTTGGTCGCGCACTATAGAGGATGCTCGATCCCTCTTTGTTTCCTGCTCTATCCGCCACTGTACGGAAGGGATCCTAAATGTAGCTCTCGAACAATTTTAGTTTTGAGTTTAAGGCTAAAAGTTAAGGTTTAGCAGAGACCCTACTCACTACTTCAAAAAAGGCATTAGTCTCAGTTCGTAACCCATGTTGTCCCGGTTCAAACCGGGACTATGAAACCGAAACAAAAGATCGACATCTTTAATTCCGGGCAAAATAGCCAAAACAAAAAAATCTTTAGTCCCGGTTGGTAACACCAACCGGGACTAAAGGTATTGGCGCCACCAGAAGAAAAATATTTTTATATTATTGTTTCTCCCACTGCTTCCCGGTTATCCCAAATACACATAAAAAATTGATGTCCCCAAATACCATTTCAATTTAACATCACAATTTACATATCATAAATTCACATATCACAAATTCATATACCAAATTCCACAAATCGAAACCATATCCAAATACCACAAACCTGACAGATCATAAATCATAGATCAAAATCATAGATCTATCAATACAATGTCACAAATCATCAAATACATCAAGAAAAAATACAGATCACAGTGCATGCCGATCGGCCCGCCGCCGTGCGCCCCGGCCCGTCGCCTCTCGCCCGCGCGGCCGACGCCGCTTGCTCGCGTGAGAGAGATCAGGAGAACTGAGGGAGAGAGATCAGGAGAGCTGAGGGAGAAAGATCAGGAGAGCTTCGCGAGAGAGATCAAGAGAGCTGAGGTGAGGAGAAAGGGAGAGGAAGAGACACATCTGAGGATAAGGATAAGACAAAGAGAGATAGAGCCGCACGCGTGAGGAGATAAGGCCGAGGAATTTTTTTGTCCCGGTTGATACAATGAATCGGGACAAATATTAATCTTTAGTCCCGGTTGATAACACCAACCGGACTAAAAATAATGGAGATCTGATATGGGCTACGATTTTTTATCCGGAACTAAAAATAAGCTTTTGTCTCGGTTGGTGTTACCAACCGGGATTTAAGATTTAACAAGGACTAAAAATATTTCAGTCTCGTTTATATTGAAATCGAGACTATTATAGATTTGGACAGATAATCAATTCTTCAGTACTGACTTCAGCCCTTAAACTAAGAAAGACCCCAAATTATCTCCCTAAGCCCTAGTCGTGGGGGTTCTAGCTGCACAGAGCTAAGGCAAAGATGAGCTCAATTCATCGCACATCAATTGGAGTGGGCCGGAAGACAAAGAAAAAAATAAAAAAATAACCTGTCACGATAGACAGGTCTCATAACTCATAATAAAACGGGTCTAACGGTCTAAGATTTAGAGGCTACATCAAGATTAAATAAGAAATATAAGTGTAAAAATAAAATGAAGAGCAGCCTCTGTTTAACATTTTATGTCTCTGATTTGAGGCCACTGCTGAAGACGTAAGGCAAAAGAAACAACATGTCTAACAGGTGGTTTTTTAAAATAAATTTTTGTACAATCCTCTCTTTTTTATCTCTCCTTTCATTCATCTGCCTCTTATTTTTATTCTTGTGTAAAAATAGTTTCTTATTTATTTTTTTCTTTTCTCTTATTAAATCTTTTATCATCAAAAAGTTTTTACATAACAGTATATTTAATTTGTAAAAATTCACTAAAATAAAAAGTTGAGTCCGGTGGCGGCAAATAAAGCGGCGGTTGGAGGGTGGCCGGCTCGATCGCTGTGAACTCCCCACGCACCGCACATTGGCACATGCATGCATGGCAGCCGACGGATGGACAGGCCGGGTGGCGGATTAATTGTGGGATTTTGTCCTATCAATGGGAACGCGTTGATTAGGGTTAGATCGTGCTACAGTACTTGCACTGCCTTCATTTTTCTTTTTAGCTTTTGGGTTTAAGATATTGGATGATTTCCAATGTTTATTATGTGGTCTTTTGCTTTTTAAATCATATATTTTACGTCTCAGATAAAATTTTATGAATTATTTTAATCTGTGATCATTGATTTTGTACTAGAATAAGGCTCCACGTCGAGTGGTAGGAATTACCACATGGTTAATTGAGCATTACCTATTCCAAACAATTAAACTAAATTAATTTAATTTTTAAATAAATTTTTATATAAAAGTTTTTAAAATAATATATTGTTTAATTGAAAATGGTGTAAAAACGAGATAGTAGCTATGCCCTATAGGTAGATTTGAACTTAATATAAGTTTTTTAAATCAAATTTGATAAGTTTATGATAGTACGATAGACATTTTTAAAGTAAATCAAGGTATACTGTTTTTTCTTTTTAAACTAATCATTTAGAAAACGGTTGAAGTTTTGAAGTTTAACCGAATCCTGTCATGAACGCTAAAATTTCATGACTAGCATGAGTAATAATATTGATAAAAGTAGATAAACTATAACTAAAAAACTATTTTTGTCATGTCATAAACGTTAAAACTATTTATGATACTTCTAAGTTTACACATTTATGATATAAAATAGATTAAGTATAACTTTAAAAACTCTTGTAATGTGGCTTGTAACGTCTCACCCTTTTCGGGCTGGGCCTGCCTACATCTGGAAGCTCTCTAGGATCTTAGACTGTCCTCACAGACCAACACCAGTCTTTTCTGCGCACTTTGTCCTCACTCATGCGCACCCGAGAAGAACTTCCCGGTCGCACTTTGTCCTCACTCATGCGCACCCGAGAAAGAAATTTCCGGTCGGTCACCCATCCCCAAATTGCCCCAGGCCAAGCACGCTTAACTTTAGAGTTCTTTGGAGATGAGTTTCCGGAAAAAAGTTACAACTTGTTGCAACTTGTTGGTATGAGTATTCTATTAATCCTATTAAGCCCTGGGGTCAACCCCAGGCCAGGAACCTCCCCTCTTGGCCATGTCCGTGTGTCCCGTGCCGACGCATGTACCATGCCGTGTCCTCTCAGGGCCTACGCGCCATGCGCACCATGCCCGCGCAACTGACCCGCCACGAGCCCCATGAAAGCGTGAGGGTCGGCTCTGATACCACTTGTAACGTCCCACCCTTCCCGGGCTGAGCCCGCCTACATCTGGAAGCTCTCTAGGATCTTAGACTGCCCTCACAGACCAACACCAGCCTTCCCGGGCTGAGCCCGCCTACATCTGGAAGCTCTCTAGGATCTTAGACTGCCCTCACAGACCAACACCAGTCTTTCTGCGCACTTTGTGCTCACTCATGCGCACCCAGGAAGAACTTCCCGGTCGGTCACCCATCCCCAAATTGCCCCAGGCCAAGCACGCTTAACCTTAGAGTTCTTTGGAGATGAGCTTTCGGAAAAAAAGTTGCAACTTGTTGGTATGAGTATTCTATTAATCCTATTAAGCCCTGGGCCAGGATGTTACATGGCTCCACCCCTGAGGTCAGCGGCGCTAAATCGTGTATCATTGTCGCTATCAACGGCTCCACGGCCAGCCGTTGTCGAGGTCATCATCGCCGATGAGAGTTGCTGTCGTGGCGGAGAGGGAGCCTCATTGTCGCCCCTGCTGGAACCCCAGTCGCCGAGCTCGTCGTCCTCCTCCTCTCCGTGTCATCGAGCTCATCGTCCCGTCTCCTTGATCTGCGTCGAAGAGGAAAGGCACGCCGACGCTGAAGGGGAGAAGGGAGAGGTCGCCGCGGGTGACGAAGAGGAGAGGGGACGGGCCACCACGGGTGTTGGCAAGGAAAGGGGAGAGGTGAAAGGCCAGCGCCCGTGTCGAAAAGGAGAGGGGAAGGCCTCAGGATGGAGATGGAAAAAAGAAAAGGTGAAGGTGGAGGGATTTTATATTTATTTCTGATTTTAAGGATGCTCTGTGTAGAAAAATTAGATCACTCTGCAAATTAAAAACCTATCGAGACTAAAATATAAATTGTCAGGGACTGGCATGAAAAATTAAAGTCTTAAGGTCACTCCTAGAGTCTCTTACATTATGAGAGAGAGAGAGTTTTTGAGGCTTCTCATAGAAACGGTTCTATTTGGTACTGTGAATGGCTTTATAGGCGCCTCCATCATATCAGGAGGAAAACCAGCATGTGACCCTGGCAGCAATAGGTAGCGTAGCATAGCAAAGCATAGGTGGCTGTGGTCCTTATCATGCCGGTGACCGTAGGAATACTCTTTTTATTTCAAAATATATAAGAGACAATTATTTTTTTCTCATGTCTCATAGTGTATGTATGCATATATTATTCAGCATTTTTGGTCCTCTAAATTTGGTTGGTTTTAAATCATCTACTATCAAGCCCTCCAATCATATTCACTACCGGAATTTAGAGGTTTGTCTAGGCTAAGAGTTTACGGAGTGCATAACCTCGGACACTAGACAATAAAGGTGTTTGTCGAGTGTCATTCGGCAAAGCCTAGCACTCGGCAAACTTTCTTGTTTGCCTAGTGTTACACTTGACAAAGCCTAGCACTAGGCAAATTCTCTTTGTTTGTCGAGTGTCACAAAGCGGCACTCGGCAAATCGTGGTGTTTGTCGAGAGTCTCGTCAAGGCACTCGACAAAGATTAAAGTTTGCTCAGTGCTTTAACGAGGCACTCGGTAAAATTTTAAGATTTTTTTTGCAAAACACCCTCCACACTTCCCCCCATATACAACATGAATTACTACATGTTAAAATTTGGTGTATTTATCTAATTGCTCGCTATATTTAAATAACTTTTTGTATTTATAGAAATTTCTTTACTAGTGTCACATTTGAACTATAAGTGATTCGAATAATGGAATAAAATCTGTTAAAAATAATATTCATGTTATTGAGACCATATCTAGAAAATGGAAAGTAATTTCAAAGACTTAATTCAGAAAGACAAGTGAGTCAAGTAGAATCCGGTCGGTTTTTAAATTATTAAAAAACAAATAAAGTCCAAAAATTACGAAATTTGTGAGAGTATCATAAAATCAGACATTGAGGCTATGGTAAAAATTTTAAAAGGTTTCGAACATTTTGTCACATACGACGCTAATAAACCGAACCATCTCCCAATACGAATATTAGAGTTTATACTCATATCACAAATTTAGAGTCATAATGATGGTTGAATTTATAATTTGGCTCCAAAACTTTTTGTGGACGTAATATATAACATACATGACACCATGCCAAGTTTTGAATTTTTGCATCAATTTAAAATTTTTTAATTATTTTTTGTATTTAGTAGGAAATTACTTTGCCTAGTACAGCACTCGGCAAAAATTTTGCCGAGTACCTGACACTAGGCAAAGAAACTCTTTGTCGAGTGTTTGGCACTAGGCAAACCCTTTGTCGAGTGCTGCACTAGGCAAAACCTTTGCCAAGTGCCTAGCACTAAGCAAACCCTTTGCCGAGTGCTGCACTAGGCAAAGTAATTTCCTACTAAATAAAAAAATAATTAAAAAATTTTAAATTTATGAAAAAATCCCAAAACTTGCTGCAGTGCCATTTATGTTATATATTGCGTCCAAAAAAAGTTTTGGAGCCTAATTCTAAATTTGACCATCATTATGGCTCTAAATGTGGAAGATCAAAGTAAACTCCGCAAAGGTCGACACGTGCCCCTATCCCAGCCGAAAGAAAAAAAAGAAAAGAAAACTTTGCTGAGTACCAAGATCCGTCACTCGGTAAAGAGCCTCTTTGCCAAGTGCCCGAGATCGGGCACTCGGCAAAAAGTGGATCCGCCCTGCTCATAATAAGTATAAACACAACTCTCCTTTGCCTCTGTCGTGGGCACTCGACAAAGTTGACATGTGCCCTCTACCCGGCCACCGCAAAAAAAAATTCACCGCCCGACTAGCTAGCTTACACACTAATACACACTACACATGCGCGCGCGTCTGCCGTCGCTGCCCTCCCGGCCGTTTCTCCCCGGCCCACCGTCCCCGGTCGCCGCCCTCGGTCGGCTTCCCCGGGAAGAGTGGGACGTGACAAAGTGGTATCAGAGCCGACCCTCTCGGTTTCATGGACGCATGACGGGTCAGTTGCGCGGGCATAGTGCGCATGGCGCGTGGGCCCCAAGGGGATACAACATGGCACATGCGCCAGCACTGGACGCACGGACGTGGCCAAGAGGAGAGGTTCCTAGCCTGGGGTTAACCGATAAGGACGTCGGTCTTCTAAGGGGGTGTGGATGTAATATCCCGGCCCAGGGCTTAATAGGATTAATAAAATATTCATACCAACAAGTTGTAATTTTTTTCTGGAAGCTCATCTCTAAATAACTCTAAGGTTAAGCGTGCTTGGCCTGGGGCAATTTGGGGATGGGTGACCAACTAGAAAGTTCTTTTTGATTGCGCATGAGTGAGAAAAAAGTGCGTAGGAAGTTCTTTTTGATTGCGCATGAGTGAGAAAAAAGTGCGCAGAAAAGACTTGAGTTTGGTTGCGCATGAGTGAGAAAGCATGAGTGAGAAAAAAGTGCGTAGAAAAGACTTGAGTTAGGCTGTGAGGACAATCTTAAGATCCTAGAGAGCTTCTAGATGCAGGCGGACCCAGCTCGGGAAAGGGTGAGACGTGACAGAGTGCTGCCATATTTTGTCTGGTGCCTAGCACTAGGCAAATATTTTTTGTTTGCCAAGTGCCTAGCACTAGGCAAACATTTATAGCTTTGCCTAGTGCGTGGCAGTAGACAAACAAAAAATATTTGCCAAGTGCCTGACACTAGGCAAACCTTACTACTTTGTAGAGTGTCAGGCACTCGGCAAAGAGTTTGCCGAGTGTCTGTAGCCTAACACTTGACAAATAACCATTTGTCAACTCCGGCTTTGCCGAGAGAGGTTTGTCGAGTATTACACTCGGCAAATTCTTTGCCGAGTGTAATACTGATTTTGCCTAGTGTCCCTAGGCAAGACAAATAACATGGATATGATTTAACTAAAAATGATTAAAATTTGTTGGTCTTTGTATTATAAGTGATTGAGTTCTATGGAGGGAAAGTAAGACCAGGATACACTCAGCTAGCCAACAATTTCGTCACAAATTCGCTTCAATCATTGTACCGTCCATCCTATTGGTTCTACTGTTATAGTGCCGGTTTAGCTCGATGGTCACGCACCCTGGCTGGTAGATAATATCAACCGTCTTCATTAGTTCATTTGGCTAAAATTAATTATAGTATTAGATTGATTAGTTCGTGTGTAATGTCTAGTTACTCTCAATGTACAGTATGCTGCAATTCCTAGCTGATAGTAAGTGGAGTTTTAGTTCGATTAATTATCAAGTGACTTGCCTTGCTGGCCTCGTCGCCTGATCAAATCATACTAGTGCATGAGTGATTAAGCCGCGTTAGAATAATGGCACGTCCGCGAATTGAAGGATATCGTACTCCATGCATTGCATATTTGCATGCATAATAGAGCAAGCTGGTGCATGATGAGACCACATGGCATGCGTTGGGGATAACATTGAGAAAACGTAGCTTTTCGAGGCAGTTTGAAAATTAGAACGTAATCTCCTCGCTTTAACTAGGCACGCTGCCCTGATTGCCAATTATTCAGCTTCGCTTAGATTCATCACGCTGGGAGATCCCCATCAGTCTCCGCACAAATTATTAATTATAGCCTCCAATACAAATCTATCAAATTAGACATTGCTAATTATCAATTTCGGACATTAGGATTACAGTTATTAAATAGTAGTATGATACTAAATTGAGAGCCAAAGCAGATACATTTTCATTTTTATTAGTTCCGTTTGTAGAATTTATTGAATAAAAAATAAAATTGTGACTCCAAGTTGAACACAACTTTGTATTCGGTAATCCCAATTTTATAATTTTGTATAAAAAAGAAATTAAGGCTGTACACCAAGTACAATTTTGTGTTTATTAAATTTTTTTGAAACGCATTACAAACGAGAAACTCATGTACATGCGCCTATACTCACCTATAAATACACGCTTACTACGTAAAAGAGCATTGGTACTGTTTCGGAACCGGTTATAGATATCAGATTTTTCGATCGACACCCAGCAAACGACACTGATAACTTCGGTCATCGATGTCGGTTGTAGAACCAACACCTACAATAATATATAGATGCCGGTGTTAGCCAAGAACCAACACCTATAGAATGAACGAGGAAAAAAAGGCCCGGCTCAAGCCGAGCCGAGCATAGCGAGCATCGCAGAGCAGATTCACATCACTAAATTCATCAAAAATTCACTAAATCACAATCACTAAGAGAAAGATTCACCATCCAATCATATTTAGGAATCAAAATCAACCAAAAAGTTCACTAAATCACAATCACAATCACTGAAAGATCACAGTTCTTACCATCTTGTCCTCTTCGATTCCGTCCCAACCGGATCCCGCACTTGCACAATCAACAAGAAGTAAGGATAAGAAGAAAAGAACGTGAAGAATCAAGCAAATCCAAAACGAAAGTGAAGGATCCCAAGTTAGCAAATCCAAATCAAATCAGGCAGTGCCGGCAGTGGAACAAGCGGAACATGGAATGCCTCCATCTTCGCTCGCGGTAGCACCACCCTGACCTCGATGTTGTCGCCATCCCCGTCGCCACAGTGGTTGCTCTCTGCCAGTGCTAGCGTGCCCGTCCGCTCCACCAACGCCCCCATGACACGTCGAGATCCACTCTTCACCTACGCTGACTTTTTTGTGATGGCGGATCCAGCCTTGTGGTCACAATGACATCGTTTGGGGTGGTGACGACGACTAAGAGGAGGAGGGACAGATCCAGAAAGAGGAGGAGGAAGGAGGGACAACGGTGGGGACTGAGGAAGAGGCGATGGCGAGGAGGAGGAGGAGACGGTGGCGAGGTGGATGAGGAGGAGGAGGAGGAGAATGGAAGGAGGAGGATGAGGAATAAGGGGCTCGACTAGATAAAGCCGGTCGGCTCGGTTGGCCGACTTTTTTTAATTATAGGTGTCAATATTTTTTAAGAATCGATACCTAAAATATTAGTATAAGTATCAGTTTTCTGGAAAAAAAATGATACATACAATATAGATACCGGATTTTATCTAGAATCGGCACCTATAAGTTCTTAAAGGTGTCGGTTTTTATTTTTTTCATTGGTAAGAAACGGTTAATAGATGTCAGTTTTGACCGACGCCTATGAGCCATCTTCTATTAAGGTTTCTGTAGTAGTAACATCCCACTGTAGTAGTAACATCCCACCCTAACATGCCAGCTAGTTATTAAACCTGATTTTTAGAATTTCAGTCTATTCATATGCACCTTTATTAATTAAGCAATTTAACAAAACTGCAAACTGGATTAGAATTACCAGTCAATTTAGTAAGTTGGTTGGAAAAAAACAAATAAAATTACTATTCATCTAGGCGGACCAAATTTTAACTATTTAGATTAGAGAATTATTAATTTTGTAATTGAATTATTGTGTTTAAATTGAGAGTCCGAAACAAAAGCATTAACTAATCCTAAAATTTGGATTTAATAAATGTTTAAAAATCTAAAAGAAACTCTGGACCGATTGAGATATGATGGAAATTTATAGGGAATGATGCCTATTGACTAAAAAATAATTATTAGATGAATTTAGGGAAATAATGTGCCGATAATAAAGAGGATGCGTGAGAATCTAGTCCCAATAATGCGAGCAACATCTTATGATCATTACTTTTATCATTTCAATGGGAGGAATCTGATGCCAGAAAATTCTAATCATGAATGGACGTATTTACACACTTAGTTCATAAAATGTGGTACTCTTGTTAAGAGTAGATAGTGTTCATGGTGTACAAACTTGTATTTTACTCATTCTATTTGTTTTTTTAATGTTGGTTAGTTCAAAAAACAAACATCTCAGAACGAAAGGAGTACTTCTCCGTTAAAAAAAAGGCCAATTTCTCGCTACGACCGTGGACAGTGTTAGCCAGAAGTTGATTTTTTTTAAATGAAGGGTGTAAACAAAAATCGATGCTATGGCTTAAACAAACATGAATGCAACAAGTTGCTTAGTCCATGTAAATTTCGACTAAAATAGGCCACCCAAGCAGTTTAGGACCTGATTGATGTTATTTTAAGCTAACATTATTTGGTAAATTTGATAATCATGTGGCTACATTTAGTTTGTTATTAAATATTAGTAATGTTTATAGAATTTTGATAATATTATATTGAGCTTATCTAAAAAACTTGATAATGCTATCAATTTACTAAAATTTTGGTAAAGTTTATTTTGGCACCAAACTAAACAGACCTTTAGTGCTCTGAAACAAATTTGGGGCTTGTGTGTAAAAATTTTATCTTCACAAGCCCTCAATTGCAACTCCAGCGTATGTGACATATTTACAGTCCAGCAGTAAACTAACTAGCGCGCCCACTCCCAAAACAAAAAACTGTAATCTAGTATCTCTTGTCGTTTGGACAGGGGTTATCGTCCGTTTGTGGTTTGGCGATAACTGTTAAAAACCGTACGAATTTCATCCTTAAAATTTTCAAATCAAACTGTACGATTTGGTCATGGTTATCACACAATTTCGCACGATAACCACGCGGTTTCCTATGATAACCACGATATGAGGTGTGATTACCACGGTTTGAGATATTTTTTTCTCATTTGAGCCTTAATCGACCAGATGAACGGTGCAAATAAAACACATAATTTTGTAAACTAATCTTGGTTTTATCCTTAAAGTGTACCTTCATGATTTTTTTTTATTTTTTGATTTTTTTCATAATTTTGAATTCGAACGAAACTCAGCAAACCTTACTACCGACCCTTATAATAACCGCGAGGTTATCAGCGCTAAAGGAAACCTGAATACTACCAAACTTGACAGCGAAAAGATTGGGGAAAAAAGGCAAATTATGCATAGAAGAGTACATGTCTACGTGCATGTCTTTTTTTTTCAGCTAAAAAAACTTATTGGTTATGTTTCAAATGGCAGAGGCTGAGAATGTAATATATTTTCATTATTAAAAAATGTTTAGTGCACAGAACTTACAGTG
The DNA here is from genome assembly GCA_019925245.2 of Oryza australiensis. Taxonomy (NCBI): domain Eukaryota; kingdom Viridiplantae; phylum Streptophyta; class Magnoliopsida; order Poales; family Poaceae; genus Oryza; species Oryza australiensis. The sequence continues at coordinate 3,780,889 of JAIFGZ020000044.1, forward strand.
CACACTAGTTTTTTAAAAAAAACACTCGCGTACTTGCAATCGCACAGGTCGCGGCACAATAATAAACCCCACGTTGATTCTTAATACATACCTCGACCGGCTAAGGGGTAATTGCTCCTGTCCGGACGTTGAGAGCGGATTATCTCCATGTGATGTCCCCGTTTTGCCTGCACGTTTTGCTGCCCCAGAGGACAACGCTACGTGCCGGGGAGATTCCGGTTTTCTGACTCCGGAACAACGAGAGCGCTCGCTACATTGTCTTTAACCGCACCGAGAGAGCCGCTGCATGACAGAGTGAATTTTAAAGTCTCAAATAGAGGTCATTCATGGTTTACATGTCACTTAAATAAATAACAAAAAAATAAAAAATATATTAACATGTGATATAACACTTCACAAACAAGTTTAAAAACAAATTAAATTACATTCAATTAACATATATTCACAGTTAATCTATTTTTAAGTTAAATTTGATTTTGTATATTTATGGAATGATCTATCGCATTTTAATTTATCTTATTAAATTTTTAAAATTTATTAATAATATATAAACAACAAAAAAATTTAAGTTTAAAATAGTTTTTCCGCTGCATGCTATAGATCAGATAAGATCAGCATCTGCGTGACTGCGTCTGCCACAGTAGACTGTTGGTAAGACGCGCGAAGCCCATGTAATCTCGCTGTCAGGGACAGTATCAATCAACGGTCCAAAGCAAGCTAGCTAAGCCAGGTGGTTTGGTTTCTGATCTGGACGCTGGAAGAGCTAGCGCGCGCATACGTGCTGTGGTCGTTGACGTGCGCCCGGTTGGTCGCTCGCCGGGGTCCGCTTCGCCCGATCGATCCGCGCGCAACGACGACGGCGACCGGCGATCCGCTCAATTCGAGCGGCCGGCCGGCTTCAGTGCCCCCGCCAACTTTCGGCAACTGTACTTAACCGCCGCGGCGCCGATCGATCGGTTGATTGATCGAGCTGGCTGGCTGGCTGTTTGCGTGTGCCGCGGATTGATTGACCTTGTGTGTGGGACTCAGTGAGTGCCGGACTAGCTGGTGGCTGCCTTGTCCGCTCTGCATGCTCGTTGCTCAGATGGGGTTTGTTTGTTTTGAGGGGGTTAAGAGATGGAGATGGCTTGGATGGATTTGTTGGTAATTTGTTGGAATTTTGGACCCAACGTTTTCGCTTTGCTGGAGCGAGAAGCTATTAGCGGGTTTCTGTTCTCTGGTTGCCGGGTGTTTTTCCGGGTTGCATACCGTGGCTTCTTTGATTGATTAGCATCGCTGACAAAGGATATTGGAGGGATACGTTTGTGTGATACACGAACGAGACACTGTTGAGCACCCGATAGCGTGAGCCGTGGAAGATCCTGGACAAGGGTCACTTTTTTGCACCTGATGTGCTCTACAATCCTCTCATTTAATTCGAAAGCTGCATTAGAGAACTAGTTATACGATCTGTTTGTCAAATGATGCTGTTGCCTCATTCATGTATGTGGACGTGCGAACGGGGACGGAGTGAAGTGATTTGCTTGCAACACTTGAAAGCTAGGATGACTAACTACTGATCTCCACAATCTCTAAAACGTGTTTACCAAACAAGATTAAATTAACCACGTCGATGTAAACGCAAACACATATAGAGAGAGATATAAAGTGCTCGGCGTTTGGTGGTATGAAAACGAGATGAACGCTCATCTTAAACGGAGAAGCTCAAATTGAAACGACCTCGAAAATTTTCCCAGAAATTCCCCAGCTGGACACGCACTGTACACAACGACACCCCCGTGCTCCGCATGCAAACCATGACGCAGAACCGGCACCTGCCGCACCACCCAGCTCCCCCTCCCGCTCACGACAGTCACGAGTCAAGAACGCAACAATGCCCCAATGCGTGAGCCATCCGTCCGTCCGTCCATCCATCCATCCAGCTTAGCCAGCCAGAAACCAACAAGGGCGCAAGCCCAGACACGGACAGGCACACGGCACGAGTGCAGAGCAGCGCCCTCGCGCCACTCCGACGCACAGGCACAGCGTCCACGCCCCCACAGATCACAAGGCGAGCGCCGCGCCGCGCGGCGCCCGCCAGCCCGCTGCCCGCCCGCTCGCGAGACGGCGTCACGGGCGCGCCACCCCGACGCTGTACTGCGCGCCACTGCCGATCCGAACGCGCGGCTGCGCTGGCTGCTGTGTAGTACCAGTACTAGTGTGTACTCCTACTGATACTAGTATACTAGCACACACACCACGCCATCCACCGTTTCCGCGCCTCGCATAAAACGCTCCCGGGCACGCACATTCTCCCGGATTTTCCCACCCCCGAGAAACCCTCACCACTCTCTCCCTTCTCGCTAAGCTGCCGCTGCAGTTAGCTTAGCTCGTGGTTTTGTTTTGCTTTGCTGGTTCACACTCCGATGCCTCCTCGCCCGTAGCCGCGTGTCCAGCTGAGCTTACCCCGTCGCCGCGCGCCGCGATGGCCGCCGTCGTGACGAGGGCGGTGGCGGCGGTGCTGGTGGTCTTGGCTGCTGCCGCGCTCGTCGCCGCGGAGCCGCCGCCGAGCGAGCGGTCGGCGCTGCTGGCGTTCCTGGCGGCGACGCCGCACGAGCGGCGGCTCGGGTGGAACTCCTCGACGTCGGCGTGCGGGTGGGTCGGGGTGACGTGCGACGCGGGGAACGCCACGGTGGTGCAGGTACGGCTTCCCGGGGTGGGGCTCATCGGCGCCATCCCGCCGGACACGCTCGGCCGCCTCACCAACCTGCAGGTGCTCTCCCTCCGCTCCAACCGCATCCTCGGCGGCATCCCCACCGACGTGCTCCAGCTCCCCCAGCTCCGCCTGCTCTTCCTCCAGAACAACCTCCTCTCCGGCACCATCCCGCCGGCCGTCAGCAAGCTCGCCTCCCTCGAGAGGCTCGTCCTCTCCAACAACAACCTCTCGGGCCCCATCCCCTTCACGCTCAACAACCTCACCTCGCTCCGCGCGCTCCGCCTCGACGGCAACAAGCTCTCCGGGAACATCCCCAGCATCAGCATCCAGAACCTCACCGTCTTCAATGTCTCCGACAACAACCTCAATGGCTCCATCCCGGCGTCGCTCGCGCGCTTCCCGGCCGAGGATTTCGCCGGCAATCTCCAGCTCTGTGGCTCGCCGCTTCCGCCCTGCAAATCGTTCTTCCCGTCCCCGGCGCCGTCGCCCGGGATGAGCCCCGCCGACGTCCCCGGGGTGGCCGCCTCCAAGAAGCGGAAGCTCTCCGGCGCGGCAATCGCGGGCATCGTCGTGGGCGCCGTGGTGCTGGCGCTGCTACTCCTCATCGCCGCCGTGCTCTGCGCGGTGTCTAAGCGGCGGAGAGGCGCCAGCGAGGGACCGAAGAGCACGACGGCGGCGGCGGCGGGTGCCGCCGCGAGAGGTGTCCCCCCGCCGGGGTCCGGCGAGGGAACCGGCATGACGTCCTCGTCCAAGGAGGACATGGGCGGCGCGTCCGGTCGGCCGCCGCGGCGGCGGCGGTGGCAGCGGCCGGCGCCGGCGCGACGGAGCCGAGCAGGCTGGTGTTCGTCGGGAAGGGCGCCGGATACAGCTTCGACCTGGAGGACCTATTGCGCGCGTCGGCGGAGGTGCTCGGGAAGGGGAGTGTGGGGACGTCGTACAAGGCGGTGCTGGAGGAGGGGACGACGGTGGTGGTGAAGCGGCTCAAGGACGTGGCGGTGGCGCGGCGCGAGTTCGACGCCCACATGGACGCCCTGGGCAAGGTGGAGCACCGCAACGTCCTCCCCGTCCGCGCCTACTACTTCTCCAAGGACGAGAAGCTCCTCGTCTACGACTACCTCCCGAACGGCAGCCTCTCCGCCATGCTCCACGGTCAGTTTTACTCTCCCCAACACCGTCCTCTCCGTCTCTGCCGCCGTTGCGCTCTCTCTACGTCACCGCATTGCCATTGCCAAGTCGTCTTTGGTCGCTTTCTTGCTCGGGGTTTTTTCGACATGAGATCGCCGGGCAGGATTCGCCGGCATTACGCGAGAAATTCGCCAACTCCAAGAAGCGATCGATGACGGCGCCGTGCGTGCATCGAAGACGCAGAAATCGTCGCGGAATTCGGCGGCATTGATGGGTGTTCGCGAGCAAGGTAGGTAGGAGCGAAGCCAAAGCCCCCCACCCATGGGAAGAGGAGGACGAAATTCCCTCTCCTCTTTTCCTCGCCATGGCGGCACGTGGACGGTGGCGTGGTGGCTCCCGCGCTTTTCCTCTTTTTTTTCCCCTCTCTTTTCTCTTTCTCATTTATTTTTTTCGCGTCGCTTTTCTTTGATGCGGAAGTGTGTGTGGGTGTGGAAGGTGGTGGTGATGGTGGTGCGTGCGTGGAGTGATGACTGCGAGGTTTGGGCTGTAAAGCGTCGCGACGGTCTGGTCCAGGTCCATCCCATGCTCGCCTCACGCGGGACCGGTGCGTGCCATGACATTAGCTGCTAGTCCAATACACTTGCCGCTCTGCTGCACCTGCACCTGCACCTGCACCTGCAGCGACGAGTAGTAGGACTCGTAGCGTATAGTGTCGTTGCGATCAAGCCCGGGACAAGTCCAGAACACACACAGGCTGCTGCAATTTGCGACGGGGACCCCCAGGGCTCGTAACCACCCATTGGCCTGGTAGTTTTTGTACTCTTCGTGGCGCCATATCTGTGTATATCAAAGTAGTACTAGTATCATCAATTCATCGTCATGTGCACTTGATGCGGTGGGAGAGAAAAGGTGTTGTACTACTATTCCTTGGGGTCCCTGGCATGTGGGGCCCAGCTTTTACCGTAGAGTAGAGAATGTCTAGTGCCTCTCCACTTAATCCTGTCCTGCTGTACAGCGTGGTACAGTGTACACCCCTGGGTTTTAAAGGTGTGTGAAATGTTGCAACGAATTTTAGGTGTGTGCGTGTGTAATGTGTACTGCTGGCCGGGCCTTCGTGCACAGTGGTTGGTTCCCTCGAAGTCAATATATTCTTCAATGGTAGGGCAATGAGGAAGGAGAGTTTTATCTCTTTTTTTAAAAAAAAACTTTGTACGGTTAGCATATATTGTCATTGGTACAGTTCCCATCTGGCTATGGCTTAGCTAGCATGCAAGATTGGGGGGAGTAGAATAAATAATGGACAAGTGTATTGTAGTGTGTGAGTTGTCATGGCGGGCCATGACCATGGACATGGCCATGGCCGCCTTGCTCGGCTACTACGTGCGTCTTCATGGCTTCGGCGTGGCTTGTCTTCACCCCGAATCCGTGAGATTATTGTGGAGCTGTTCGTGCGGCCGGCCGCGACGGCGTTGACGCCGTGTTGTGGAGTGTGTGTGTGTGTGTTTGCCTCACCTGATCGGGCTCCTTAATTGCCTGCGCTTAAACGTACCCCAACTCCCTGGAAAACGACGGTTGATAGTTGAATGGATGAATTCATACACAGTCTGAGGTGGTTGCCTGTTAGTGTCCATCACTATCTTGGCGTCCTAATCCTCTAGCTCCGTTTTCTCCCAGATAAATTGGAGCTGCAGCCTGTATCAGCTGGATTGCTGTAGAGCCTTGAGAGTGTTCTCAGATGTCAAAGTTGAGAGAATGTGGTTTTTGACTTGGTTGGGATCGGACTGCCAGTGGCAGCAACTCTGCACTATGGCTTGCAAGTAATTCAGAGAAGGGTCACAGGAGCAATTGCACTTGCACATGCATGTTCTTGCTCGCCTGGCCTCCAATTGCATGGTACTAGCTGTAGGTCCATGGCACCAGCCAGTGCTGCCACCCACATATGTGTAACCAGTGCCCTCTGCTGCCTGCTCGTCAATGTTCTCCACTACTTGACAAGAGAGTAGAAACCACAGCCTTGCTTTTGGATCTTGCCCAGTGGTTAGCAAGCTCACTTGCTCATCAGCTCTATTTGCCTAATTGCTCGGCAATGTTTAGAGAACACTTGGCAGAAAATTCAGCTTTGCACATTTTGAAATGATGCTGCATACTCTGTCGCTATAGGATCAGTAGGACCATTGATTTTCGCCTTGCGTTTTAGACAAGAAACTAACAATTCGGTGTGTTTGCTGGTCTGTAATGTACTAGGCTACCTAACAGATATGCTAATTGATGACCAGATGAACAGCTAATAATCTATTTGTAGTAGTACCAGCTAAATTGCAATCTATGTAATGCACTGATCTATTTAGCGTAGTATTTATTCTCTTCTTTAGTAGACCTACTCAACCAACTATTGCGCTGATTGATTAGTCGTGTGATTGTTTGTGCTGTCCAACTGTACTTGACCAATGAAGATGTCTTGTCCTCTTGCAATGTATAGCCTGCAACAGTCGCCCCATTCTATGCATACAAGTTAGCACTACATTTTTTTGTTTAAGAAATGCTTGTTTGTCACCACCGATTTCTTTAACAGTGACCAACTCTGGACCAGTCCAAGATGACATTTTTATTCGTCCCATCAATAAAAATATCAACCTTTTGTCTATCCTTACCAAGAATCCGATATAACAACCAGGAGTATTATGCGATTTCAATCAAATGATGGGAGCAAAATTTTTCTTGTGAAAGACCACTAATTATATTTTTTATTGTTATTTCCTTGCAATGTTCACCAAAGATCATGGTAGAATGTAAATGCATTGTTCAAGTAATTGGATGGTACTACAGCAGAGTTATTTTCAGTCTTTCATTTTTACAGATACTCATTGCATTGCATTAAGTTTGGTGGTGTTTGCTTGGAGAATAGAAATTTCTCACCGGAGTTGTGTTTTCTTTTTACCCAGGGAGCCGGGGCTCCGGCAAGACGCCGCTGGACTGGGACGCGCGGATGCGGTCGGCGCTGTCGGCGGCACGCGGGCTGGCGCACCTGCACACGGTGCACAGCCTCGTGCACGGCAACGTCAAGTCCTCCAACGTCCTGCTCCGGCCGGACGCCGACGCGGCGGCGCTCTCGGACTTCTGCCTCCACCCGATCTTCGCGCCGTCGTCGACGCGCCCCGGGGCCGGCGGGTACAGGGCGCCGGAGGTGGTGGACACGCGGCGGCCGACGTACAAGGCCGACGTCTACTCCCTCGGCGTGCTCCTCCTGGAGCTCCTCACCGGCAAGTCCCCGACGCACGCGTCCCTGGAGGGGGACGGCACGCTGGACCTCCCCCGGTGGGTGCAGTCCGTGGTGCGGGAGGAGTGGACGGCGGAGGTGTTCGACGTCGAGCTCGTGCGGCTCGGCGCGAGCGCGGAGGAGGAGATGGTGGCGCTGCTCCAGGTGGCCATGGCGTGCGTGGCCACCGTGCCGGACGCGCGGCCGGATGCCCCGACGTGGTCAGGATGATCGAGGAGATCGGCGGCGGCCACGGCCGGACGACGACGGAGGAGAGTGAGGAGGGCGTGCGCGGGACGTCGGAGGAGGAGCGGTCGAGGGGCACGCCTCCGGCCGCCCCGACGCCGTGACGCCGGCGCCGGCGGAAGACACCTTCTTGGTCAGGGTAAAGGTTAAAATTGCATAGGTTCTTGGCTACCTGTATGCCAATGCTCTGTTCTTTGCCATTTTTCCCCTCTTCTTCGGTTTCTTTTCCTGGGTATTGTTTTTGTTGGATCAGATTGTATTTTCTCAGGCTTCATTCTTCCAAGTAAATGTATTTTTTTGTTCTCTTTTTTTACCGTCATTTAATCGTCTGCCCCTTTGTGGTCATTGTTCCTCATCCTTCTTTCGTTTATGTTGTTCTAGAATTGAGTAATCACATGTTAAGCTGGGAGCAAAGGAATTCCAAAATTAATCATTTCCATGGCCTTCCTATTGTCCATGGCACTATTACAGTGCTCCCTCTGTTCTTTACACGATCTCCAATGCAAAACATTATTAGTCAAGTTTAACCGTTAGTCAAAGTGCAAATATTGATTATTTTTCTCTAAAATTGTGAGCGGATATAACGGATGGAGTATCAATCTCATGAAAGACACATTTGTACACTCACCACTGCGTACGGTCACCATACACCTATACCGTGTGTCTGCCTGATTCGCAGTCTCATCCGCTGTTCATATTTTTAACAAATCGAGAATAAAAATTAATTTATAGTTTTTAATAAATTGAGAATAAAAATTAATTTAGAGGTAAAATATATATATATATAGCTACTTAAAATTAATGTTAAAAATTAAGTTAAAAATATTTTAAATTCAACCTCATCAAAACTAAGTTGAAAAATCAAGATTTAGTTTTAGCGATTTATTAGGTGACCGATGGGGCCTCGTGCAAAAAGAGACGGACGCCAGTAATAATCCTTAGGCTCAGCTTTTTTTTCTTTCCCTCGTATTATGTTTTTGTTGCTGCCCACTTTATGAAACCAAACATTTGCGCTGATAGGTGAAGCAAATTTGTTTTTCTTGTGCCAGTTTTGGCGAAGAAGAGCAAGGTCTCCAGAGTAGGGTTGGACATTCCGTATTATTGAATTGATCGGTTTGGTTTTTGGTTGCTATAGAAATTCGGTTTTTAAAAGACCGGTATTGATCGGTTAAAAAATCGGTTAAATTTGGTTCGGTTTCGGTATTTACCGAAAATACCGAACGAACAAAGATACAACACAAAATAATATTAAATAACATTAGGTTCGATAGCCAATTTTGATAGGAATTTAATATATAAAATTATACATATAAAAACCCTCAAAAATCAAAACTAAATGTTCACAATACATAATATAATTTTTCATAATGAAGCCATCAATAATATAAAAATCAAGTACAAGTCAAGAAAAAAATAAATTCGATACTTCGATAATTTTGGTTTACTGAGGTATAAAACTAAATTTATGTCAGTAAATTTGATTAGAAATAGGAATAGAATAAACCAATTTTTTTGGTTTCGGTATTTTTCGGTTCGGTTGTCGCGGTAACCTCTACTCCAGAGTTTTCAGATGCGGCTGTATTCGTCAAAGGGGAGGACGTTTGCGCAGCAGTGGTAGCGTGGCGTTTCCATGGCATGCATCGCAACGCAACACGATGGAGAACGAGGAAACCAAGGGAGAGCTACACAGAGACAAGGTGACAAGGCACGGGCTGCATGACATTGGCGCGGTGGGTTGGCCCGCTCGTGCTAGGCTGGCCTGGCGCGTCTTTTCTTGGCGCTATCTTAGCCGTCTACCACATCCCCTCTCTCCCGTCCTTGTCGTCTAAGTTCCATCTGTTTTTTTTTTTACCAATGCAGAGTTGCAGATACTAGTAACAAGTAACAAGCATGATATTGTGACAGTGAAGGAACAGTGGTAAAAAAAAGGCACGACGGACAGTGTGAGGTCAGTGTGACTGTAGAGTAAATCATCGTCGCCTCCACTAGAGGAGACTAGAGAACCAGGGAAGGAAGTACCAACCGGATACGCCTGTCTATTGATTTGATCTCGAAGCAGCAGGATTTGCAGTCACCATCTTCTGCAACTGTTGTGTCTACTGTCCATCGTCGACGTCCAAATTTTCTTACGCTGCAGCCGCATTTCGAACTTCTCTGATGCGTTGCTTTGCCACGTTATCATCGTCTTTCACAGACCACCGAACTTCCCGTCACTCCAGAGCGTCGTCGATGACTTTATTACCATGAGCTTGTCGATGATGCTCCATCGTCTTCCACACCTAAACACAGCCAAACCTTTACGCCGACTCCTGCTCAACAGCTGCCGCCTCTAGAACGCCATCGCCATCCTCATTTGGGCTAAGCGAGCCGATATCCATCGCACCGTCGAGGTGCTCGGTATAATTTGACTAAATCCATATCATAATCGAACGGTAATTGGCAATTCCTCGAGGAGTCATGCGTACGCATGTGCGTCTTTCGTATCATCGTTTGAGAGAAAAGTCTGTAATTACGCTATATTCGCCCGGCTCAACGATCCATCTCATGACGGGATGGATGGTGCCTGCTCATCACTCATCATTCAAGGGGGGGTCGCATAGATGTGCCCTTCACGCGCGCTGTAGACTTGCATGGACGGCACGAGATCATGGCGCCCTCCACTCGACGGACGCACAAGACCTCGTGTGGCTTGGTCCATGTACGGCCGTGCGCCGGTCGATCGCTACACGCATCAACGATGTTGGCTGCGAGATCCGATCTACGCTGCGACACCTCGCCCCCAGCAAAAAAGACACGACGAGGCCAGGCGCTTGTACAAACTGATGGCTAGTTCCTGTCAACGGAAACTTACAAGGTTGACAGGTTCGAATGTAGGCATGGGCATTTGGTGTTATCGAATCGATCGGTTTGGTTCTTCGATTCATATAGAAATTCGGTTCTTCAGAAACACTATACCGATCGATTCCTAAAAAATTCGATATTTAGTTTCAGTAAATTCGGTTTGGTTTTGGTATTTACCAAAAGTACCAAACAATATACATCACAATGTAACATTAGGTTCAATAGCCAATTTTAACAAGAATTCAACATATAAAATCATACATATAAAAAACCTCAAAACTAAAAGAGTAAAGGAAACCTCAAAACTATGATTAAGCTTCGCTTTTCAAACTTTTTAAAAGGCTAGGCTCTTGGCCGATGATCTTTTCTTATTAGCTTTTGTAATAAATTTTATCTTCTTAGCACACCAAAAACTAGCAAAAGCTTATTTCACCAACTTTTCACTTTTTCCGTTCATTTCCTCGGCCCAGGCTTTCCAGGTTTCGGCAAAGCTACGAAAAAACCATGGTACATTTGTTTTAAACTTTTTAGGCAAAGCGGCTGAAAAGTGCAGAGAAATTTGAAACAAAGCAGAGCCTAAATGTCCGCAAATGTGGTCCTCAATAGAGCCATCAATAATATAAAAATCAAGCACAAGTCAAGCACAATAAAATTAATTTCAATACTTCAATAATTTCGATTTACCGAGATATAGAACCGAATTTAGGTAAATTTGGTTCGAAAACTAGGAACCGAATAGGAACCGAATTTTTAGTTCGATTTTCGGTTCTTGATGCCCACCCATATTCGAATGGGTCAGTCAGAATATGACGACCCCGTTGCATCACCAAATACAACTCACAACTCGCAAATTCCGTTCCAGTTTCCTCAAATTACATCGAAGCCTACGGAATCCTATCGATTGGAGTGGTTTTCATCGCATTTGCAAACCAGTATAGCACTTTTTCTCTGGAAAAAAATAAATCGTTTACATACTCATATTGGCATTTGGTACGGAGGCCATTGTTGTGTTTTCTTTTGTAGGCCTTGCTGAATGGTGATGTTGGGCAGTGACGAGGACATATGGGGGCCACTCGCACTCGCTTGGGGTTGGGAACCTCCATGATTTGGCCTCGGCGCGTGCCCACTTCTCACGTGCCTGCCTTCCTAAAGCTGGACCGTGTCGTCCCCGCCCACCGCCTCTCGTCGCCGTTGCTGCCCGGCCGTCGACAGCGAGGGCGACGAGTCCAGCTAAGCGAATCGGAGGGGAATAGCTGCTTAATTAATCACGCCGTCAGGTCAGGTCAGGTCGGGTCGGTTTGCACTTTACGGAGTCCACTGTGGCGGAGGCACCGTTGCAGAGAGTTCTTCCTCGGGTCGCAAAGCACATGTCCCATTCTATAATGAGCACTGTTACGCGTAACTTCACATTTTTCAAACCGTTTGATTTTATAACAAATCTAGATTTACTCCTAATTTGCCACATCAGTTTGTAATTATTTTGTAAGAAATTTTACGTATGGACTTTTCCTATTAGTTTTGTGGGAATTTCGTAGAAAATTAACATGAACCGTTTTAGTTTCCATGGTAGTAACATGGAATTTCCAATCATTCCAATCAAGTATTTTCCGCGGATGATTTTGGCTGATTAACTTTATGTAATAAAAAAATAACATATAATTAATTAAGTATTGATTATTAAAAACTTAACAAATAAATTTATTTGATTTTTTAAAAGTGCCTGCATAAAGAATTTTCGAACAAAATGTATGATTTAACGGTTTAAAAATTATGTTACGAAAAAAAGAGAAGTAGCTAAGCGCAATAAGCTCTTTAGAACATGGCCTTAGTGATGCTCCCTCTTCATGTTCTGCAAACGAGCAAGGAATTGAAGCCAGTTATGTGATGTCTATCTATGAAGACTTGATGCTTACCGCAGGAAACCAAAGTAACCAAAAGATCTGCGCAACGAGTCCATTCCAGTGCCACAGTAATGAGAAACACATGTTACTGTGCTACTGCAGCGACAATGTGCTCACAGCATCGATCGCGGCGAGCATGCCTTCCCGAAATGGGCCAGTGCAGGGGCACACATTCTGATCCAAAACGGAGCAAACCGGGGCACACACACCATGAATGCGGCACATCTCTCGACATGTTATAAGCTGTTACAGGAGCTAGATATATATGCAGTACGCCCCCTTTTGGGCGAATAATTTCGATCGTCTGTAGTAGATGCAAGTTTCATGTCGTCAAGAGGAGGGAGTCATATGGGCCCAACAGCTGCTGCAACATCTAGCTGCTCGATTGTCCAGCCTCTCTATCTCTCTCTCTCTCTCTCTCTTTTAAGACGCCGGTTTTTCTGATTGGAACCTTCTGCTCCCCATCAAGATCAGATGCAGGGCTGCGAAAAGAGACAAGCACCAGATGTTAGTATGGGCGTGTGAAAGAAAGTGGTAACTCATATCAAGTGGGTAATAACTCTGCAAATTCTGGAGTGGCATTGCTGTGTATAGTTGTTCAGAAAGATACGTACAATTAGTTGATGACACTTTACAGGACGAATATACAGTTACCCTTTTGTTTGCAGTGTAACAAGAACTAAATGACATATAAAATGATAATAATTTTGCCCATAACATCTGGACATTGTTCTCTGCCAGTATCCGAAAAGAGGCCAGCACAGAGTAGCCACATCTTAACTCAAAACCGAACAATTGGGTGACAGAAGAAGTGCAGCACATCTGTCAGCATGTTATCATATCCATCGTTACAGGGGGTAACAGTTGTGCTTTTTCTGAAAAATAATTCGACCACCTGTAGCTGACTAGATGTAGGTCTCTAGGAGAGTCATGTGGCCGCAGAAGCACTGTCTACTCGCTGGTTTCAGCCCTTTAAGGTGATAGGTTTTTTTATCAGAACCTTCTGGTTTTATGAATAATGCCTCCCAACAATAGATGCATACTCTGTAATGTATCTGCAAGGTTAATACAATCATGTAAGAGATGTTATTTCGTATAGAACTGATATGATGGATCTTTGTTTCATGGCCACTCTGATTTAGAACATACTCCATCTCTCGAAATAGGAATCGGATTATGAATGTGAATTCATATGTGCAAACGCCATGTATCTATGTACAGCTGTAACCTATAAGCTCGTATGCCCTATTTTACTGGCACCACATTCTTGACGCCCTGAATTATTTACTGTGCAGCAGCAAGAAATCTTAGCAAACTGTCTACTGTGCCTCTATCATTGAAGCTACCGTACATGTTTAGCAGCGACTGCATAACGTGTTTCGACAATAATAGGCCCTTCTTAACAATGCATGCGTGCATTGCTTTTCCATACTGTACTGAAGCTGCACATTTAACAGCAAGAAGTGCTGCAGAAAAAATTGTTGGACTAGGTGCTGGCTCTACTTCTTGCATCTTGCAACATAGATTCATTACCTCAGTATGCATGCCATTTCGAGACAAGCCACTTATCAACAGACTCCATGTGCGTAGATTGGGGCGTGTGCTCGTTAGAAGCATATCATAGAAGGTGTTCAGGGCATCATCAAACTGTCCATTTCGAATAAAAGCTGAAAGTACTGAATCCCACCATGCTGCAGTTGGAGATGTGCCTTCAGGCTGCATTTGATATAAAAGCTTCAGAGCCTCAGAACCCATTCCATGGTCTGCATAAGCACAGATCATTGCTTTCCATGTGGCTATATCTCTCCGTCTAATGGAATCAAACACTCTGCGGGCATGTTCAATCCTCCCATTACTTGCATACAATTCTATCAGGCCACAAGAAACCGTTTTATCTGATTCAAGATTGTTTCTCACTGCATAAGCATGAGCAGCTCCACCCACCTCCATTCTGTAACATTTCGCGCAAACCAAGATAATGGACGCTAACGTCACACAATCAAACTTCAGGCCACTCTCCAGCATTTTATGGCATGTGCTAAAGGCCTTGTCAGTTCGCTCATCCTGCAAATATCCTGAAATCATCAGATTCCAGGTGACAACATCTCTTTCAACCATCTGCTCAAATATCACCTCTGCAGCCTCCACCAACCCAACCTTACAGTAAAAGTTGATCATCGAACTGCCCAGAATCAAATCCATCTCCAGGCCGCTTGATACTGCCACTGCATGGCCCTGCCTTCCCCCATCAAGAGCCTCAAGATCCGCGGATGCGGATAGAAAGCTCAGAACGCTCACCCTTGTCGGCAGCACGCCCTCGACCCTCATCTGACAGAACAAGTCAGCAGCCTCATCAATCATCCCATTGTGTATATACCCCATCAGCATCGAGTTCCAGCTCACCACTGTCCTCTGCTGCATTGCGTCGAACACCTCCCGCGCATCATCCACCTCGCCGCATTTTCCGTAGAAGTCCACCAGGCTGCTCATCACGTACACGCAGTCCCCGACCCCGGCCTTCCACGCGTAACCGTGTACCGCCCTGCCGGGCCCAAGCAGCCCGAGGCCCGCGCAGGACTTGAGCACGTTGGGCACGACGAAGTTGTCCGCTGGAACGCCCGCCTCGAGCATGGCGGCGTACCCGGCGAGCGCCTTACCGTGCAGCCCGGCGCGGCTCCACAGTCCGATGACGGCGGCCCACGCGAAGGCGTTCTTGGCCGGCAGCGCTTCGAACGCGCGCTCGGCGTCGTCGAGCGCGCCGCACCGGGCGTAGAACACGGCGAGCTTGGTGCCGATGTACGCGTGGCGGCAGTAGTAGGGCCCGCGCTTGACGGCGGCGGCGTGCACCTGCCGCCCCGCGCGGAGGCACCCCGCCGCGACGCAGCACTGCAGGAGGGACGCGTACGCCTCCGGGCCGACCGCGACCACGGCGGCGGGGCACGCGTCGCGCTCGGCGCGGGCGACGAGGGCGAAGGCGTCGTGGAGGGCGCCTCCGCCTCCTCCCGCTCCGCACTGCTGGGAGAGCGAGGCGAGCGCGGCGTGGAGCGAGGCCGAGGCGGGTCCTCCCCTCGGGGGGGCCTCGTGCGGTTTGGGAGGGTGGCGAGTGGCGGGAAGCGGAAGGGGGAGAGGGAGCGGTGCCATGGCCGGGTTGGGAAAAAAGATCTTCGGATGTGGAAGATAAGGGATTTTTTTATTTTTAATTTTATTTATTAAAATATTTTAAAAAATTTTCGATTTGAAAAAATTACAAAACTAGTCGCTAATCGTTTTCGGGAGGACGATTTTAAAAATCCTTCTTTCGAGAGCGATTTATCCGACTTGAGAAACGATCGTTGGTCCTCGCCTAACGACCAACCACCGAAAACAAAAAGTTACGGCGGCCCCTACAGCCTAAGAGGGCAATTTTGCCAGTAGGAGGCTACCTGCAAAAATTTTGCAAAAGGTGAAAAATAGCCCTTTTAGAGAGCAATTTTTGTGGTTTTTTAGGTAGCCTCTGCACAGTGAAAAATGCCTTCTGTAGAACGATTTTTCGAAAATGCTATCCTAAAGGACGTTTTTGCTGTAGGGGTGTAATTTTTAAAAATCGCCTTCCAAGAGAAGCGACTAGTTTTGTAATCTGTTTCAAATCGGAAATTATTTTTTAAATATTTTAATAAATAAAATAAAAAATAAAAAATCAAGATAAGGCGCGTAAGGGCCGTGAGGTGGTCGTTCCACCTACTCATGGGCCTAACTGGGCCTATACTAACTTGACTATTTATTGGGCCTCCTTTTTTAACAACCCATGGGCCTAACTGGGCCTATACTTACTTGGGCCTTTATTAGGCCTCCACTTTTCTATGCCTATTAAGAGTTGGATCATTTATTAGGCCTCCACTTTGCTAGGCCTATTAAGCGTTGGATCGTACGTATTGAGGAATCAGTTCCGATGAACACTGTACCCCCGCAGAAAATGACGTTAATACCCCAACCGAATCGAAGTATTCATCACCTGTCGCGGAGGGCTTTTATGTATTTTTCTCCTTTTGTTCTACTCACTCCCTGTCCTTTTCCTTCACCGCAGGCAAAGTCGATGAGATATTTTCTTCTCACTAAGCCATGCAAATTATGAGCTGTTACAGTACTTTCGAAGCCATTATGATAAGTGACTTGATCGGTACTATTTTTATTTCAAAATATTACGATATAAAATAGGATGGGATATACTTTAGAAATGAATCTTAGGAATGAATCTAGACGACTAGATCAAAATAGGTTTATTTTATTTTAGATAATAATATGTTGAGACTGATAAAATATTAAATAAGAAAAGATCAGCCATTTTTGTCTTCGCGTCAATCCTATGTACCTTAAAACATGCTTTGATGATTTTTTTTAGATAACGCTAGACGATTAATTGGTTGTGTAGTATAACTGTATAAACCTATAAGGAGCTTTTTCTCCTCTTCTTTTGGACAAATCCTTCTTGCACAGCCATAATAATTCTTGCACCTAGTCTACATATAAAAAAGGGAGTAGTTCGGCGGATTGGATGAGTTTACGTGCAGTCGTGGAGCCAGAAATGCTAGTTTGTACAGTCAATTATAATCGCCTCATAGTTGTATTTGTACTTAAAAGAAGACCACTGTGTTAGTAAAGTAAAAAAATCTTATGGGTTTAAGGTCCTGTTTGGATCCTGGACTAAAGTTTTAGTCCATGTGACATTGAATGTTTAGATATTATTTTAGAGTATTAAATATAGACTATTTACAAAACTATTCATAATCAAAAGATAATTTACGAGACGAATGTAATGAACCTAATTACGTTATGATTTGACGATATGATGTTATAGTAAACTTTTGCTAATCATGGAATAATTAGGTTTAATAGATTCGTCTCCCGAATTATCCTCCGATTCTGCAATTATTTCTATAATTAGTTTATGTTTAATCCTTCAAATTGATGTTTAAACAGTCGATGACACACGGACTAAATTTTAGTCCCCAATCCAAACAACACCCAAAGCCATATCCGCATATCCGCCTATCGATATTCGGAGTCCTAAAATAAATCAACTCAGAAGTCTAAATTTTATCTCAAAATAAATCTAACTTCTATCTCCTTACTTATCCTGATTTCACAAACTTCTATCTCCTTACTCAAGATATTTTATCTCAATATTCTTACATACCCATCACCAATATTATATTATGTTTCTTAATGTAAGGCATTTTGGTTTTTTTCCTCCTTATAATGCTAGGAGTAGGTTTTTTATGGTTGGAGGAATAGAAGTACATAGGCCCTGTTTACTTCCTATAAATTCTTGTAAAGATTTGGAATTTTGGTCATTTTTTAGCATTTTGGAAGTAAACATGTAGGTGTAAAGTTGGCCTGTAAAAATTTTGGATTTGGGAGGTTTGGGAGCCAAAAAATGCAAAATTTTCTTGGGAGAAGTGCTGCCCACCCCTACCCCTGCGCCAATAACCCCCTCCCGGCCGCTGCCCTACCCCGGCGCGCAAGAACACGCAAGAACCGCCGGCAGATCCGAATCTGGCCGCCGCCGCCGCCTCCTCCCACGCGTGCGTGCATGGCGCCGCCGTTGACGCCCCTGCCGCCTCCTCTCACGCGCGCGCCGTCACGGATGTCGCCGTCGCCGTCGCCGCCGCTCGGATCGGCCACCGCTCGGATCAACGCCCGCCGACCTCCTCGACCTCGTCGGAGGCAGACGTGGGTGCCGTGGACGCCGTGGACGCTCGGATCCGGTCACCGTGGACGCCGTTGCCGACCTCCTCGACCTCGTCGGAGACGCGTGGGGCCGCCTCGCCTCGGGGGAACCCCGCTCCCGAGACGAGGCGTCGAGATCGGGATGGCGGCATCGCGACATCGGGCTGGGCGGTGGGGGCGGGGCACTCGGCGGCGAGGTCCTCGGAAGTCGGCAACGGGGACGGTAGAGCTTGTTGCCGGAGAAGGTGGCGGTCGACGACGGGGAGGTGGCGCCCGACGGCGGCGGCGGCGACGCTTAGGGCGCGAGGACGGGAAGGGAGCAGCGAAGGGAGAGGAGGAGAAGGGAGGCGTGGCTGGTGCGAGGAAGGAGAGAGAGTGGGAGAGAGAGGGATAAATTTGTATTTTTATAGCATCCCAAATTTTTTACACAAATGAAAGTAAACACTCTTTTTGGGTGTAAACTTTACACCCAAAATTTTTTAGGTGTAAAGTTTACACCCAAAATTTAGAAGTAAACGTGGCCATAGTATAAGAAGCATGATTTCTTTTCCCCCTTCTTGCATAGATTATTTTTAGTTAGTTTCTTTTTCGACCACAAAGTTGGACACACGTACTCTTACACATATTTCATATCCTATGTTTAGTTGGTTGTATGACTAATGAGAAAGGAAAAAGTTATCAACACTAGTTCATGGAATAATGAAAATTCAGCACGATCATACTTTGTTTTCGAGAAATTCTCCTGATGTGGAAGTTTTACCTATACTTAACACAGTAATAGTGTGGAGTACACCGCTTTATCATCAACCTATTACTTGATCACCACCTACTTAGCGCAATTGATTTCTTGACTAGCAAGGGTATTTTGTCTAGTTTGTAGAGTTGCAATCCTGAGAATTTGAACACAAACCTGTACCATAATAGTAGTACCGCATCATCAGCCGCCAAATCGTTCGTCAGATTCATGAAACTCTTATGCCACTTCAGTCTTGTTGGGTTGTGCTTTTGCTGATGCTAGTTTGCTGTTGATTTTGGATCATTCAAGTGCATGTAAACTTTCTGATACTGAACTAAAGGAGTGCATGCTTTACTGCCCGATTGAAACGCAGAGAAGAAACTTCCATGTATGCTCTAATGCCTGTTTGAAATGTTGGGAGAAAATACAGGAGCATGAAAGATGCAAGATTGAGGTGTACATACTGCCAGTTTGGCGTCCCATATATGAACTTGGAGAATGAATGATAAAAATGCAAATGTTATTTGGATGCATCGCGGGGGTAAATATGAAAACATTTTTTCTAAGAAAAAAGAATCACATGAAAAGTAGCAGGATAGTCTTGCAGCTAGCAAAAGATAACATAGCTGAAGTTCGAATGTGTACCGACATTCCAACTGCATTGAAAAATAGATCAAATTTCTGGTGACCGCCTCTAAGTGTGTAAATCTAATTGTACATGATTGTTATCTCTCCTCATGGCATACGGTGTTATTATTAGGATGTTAGTAAATTCTAGGTCTTTATACACTTTGGTACTTTTTTAGCTTGTAGATGCGCATTTACAAGGTTGATGCACATTTTTTTTGCTTGTATAGTAGATGCAGGCTTTCAATATTCTTAACAGTACTTAGTAAATTGTTAATGGCTGGGTATAAGAATAAAGAAGGTTGTAAAAAATAGAATGATATATGAAATGAATGGTTGAGAGGGTTAATCATCAATGCATATGTAAGGTAGCTATAGAAATGTCGACGAGCAAGGAAAAGAAATATATCTCCACCCATGCATTATATATTATCTCCAAATAGAACGGTGAAAGGGATGTGTGTACTAAATGAAGAAATGGACCATGTGATATTTTGGCGGAAATGACAAATCAATCAAATCCATAACCATCACATAGAAAATGTGCAATCTAGATTATCCCTTCACTTCCCTATAAGCTCACCTTCCCTCGTTGTAACCTAACTCACTCCTATCTTTTTCCTCTCCTAGCCGCCTCCCTATCAGGGCATGTCACATCCTGGGGTGGTTCCCCTTTTAAAAATTATTAAAGAAAATCACAAAAAACAATTGGAAAATTAACAAAAACAAATTCTAAATGAAAATAGCATGGTAAGATTTTTTTAAATTCTACATGTCAAAATAGATTAACAAATTTTTATTAAAATTTTCAGAGCACTAAAAATATTTTTTAACCAATTAAAATCAAAATCAGAATTAAATAAATTCCGAGAAATTCTTTTCTCTCTCATCCTTTTCCCGTTATTTTTTTGGCCTTGGGCCGTCGGCCCGAGCCGACGGCCCATCTCTTCCCGCGCCCGCCCTTTTCTCTCTCTTGCGCTGGACGAAGGCCGCGGCCCGTTAACCTTGCACATGCGCGAATAAGTCCATTTTACCTCCTTTGACTCCGGGTCACTAACAGGTGGGGCCCACCCATTAGGCCCGTCTCCCGCCTCCGGTCGCCGCCGCGGCCACGCCTCACCCCGCGTGCATCCGGCCACCCCCGCCTCTCTCGCGCGCCCATAACACTGCCATCACTCCCTCGCCTATCCCGCCGGCCGTTGCCGCCCCGTCCGCTGCTCCCGCGCCTCATAATGGCCGGATTTAATCGTCGGCCATTACTTCCCCAAATTTCTCCCCGCGCGAACTCCGGCGAGGAATTACTCCGCGCCCCGGCCGCGACCAACCTCCCCGAGCCCTATAAAAGTCGACCCTCGCCTCTCTTGTCCTCCCCACACCCTCACTCGAGCTCCCCGCTCTCTCTCTCGTCGTGCGTCCTAGCTCCGTCGCCCTCCGTCATCGTTCGACCATCGTTTCTCGTCGTCCCGAGCCACTTCGGACCTCCCCTCCACCTCCGTCCTCTTCGTCAGCGTCCGAGCTCCCTCGGTCGTCCCTCTCCGTCACCTCCCGCCGTCCCTCTCGCCGCCCGCGCCGTCGTCTTCTCCATCTCTGGCGCCCCACGATGAGCCATCCCTCCCCTCTCCCTCTCGGCTCGAGCCCGTCTGCCGTCCCGTGAGCGTGCGGTTTCGCCCGAGCGTAAACCACGCCACTCTGCCGCCCCTGCGTCGCTGCTCCATTGGCGTCGGCTGGTCTCCGGTCGCCGCGCGCCGTCGTCGATCGTCGCGCCGCTCACGCCTGCTCTATGCCGACCGACCCCGCGCCCGCTCTCGGCCGACCGATCTGCCTCTGCAGATCGGGATCGCTCGACCCCGCGCTCGCTCTCGGCAGACCAATCTGCCTCGGCAGATCGGGATCGCCCGACCCCGCCACCCGCTTTATTGCCCGACCCCGCCGCCGCCTTTCCGCCCGACCCCATCAGCCCTAGCCGCGACACACTCTCGGGATTTATTGGGCAATAAAATATTAAACATTTTCCGGTTTCTAACCACGTTAATCTTCTAAAATTTATATCTTTTCAATCTGAGCTCCGTTTAAGTCCATTCAAATTTCATTAAATTTATAAAAATGCTAAGAAACCATTAAAAATAGTTTTATTCCCTGTTTTAGTATATTTTTAGCAAGTTTTGTTTGAGTGATTTGCTTATCATGTAGATCCCGGTAGTTTCGCCGACCCTGTTTCTTCGAAGTCGTTATGGAGTTTTCCCAAGTCGAAGAGCAAGGCAAGTCATGCTTTTATTGTTGATTATATTGCACCCAGTTTTGCTAAAAGTATCTCATTTATTATGTTAAAATTTCTTTTACTTTTTGCTCTTAAGTTTAGGAAAGTCGTATTATCAAGAGAGGTTTCAAATGGTTGCCTGAGATGATCTAAGTGCTTAAAGTCAAAATCTATATAAGAGAGAATTTTATTTTTTTGGCACAAATTTTGAAAAAGACTCGGGGCAAGACAATAAGTGTCGGCCGGAAGTTCCTGGCACTCTGCCCGGAACTTCCTAGCATCTCCTCCAATCAAATTTTTCTAAGTGTTGACTGGAAGTTCCTAACATCTTGGCCCGAAACTTCCTCGCACCTTTGCAGTTCAAAAATGTGAGTAACGGCTACATGATGTCAGCACGAACCTATATATTTCCCACAACCCTCACAGCTCAATTTTGATAATTTCACTTTCGTTTTTATGTCTCCTATCTTCTTCCATGGTGTTTTTGACTGCTCTACCTTGTTCTTGAGCCTTTCAAGTGAAATTGATTGAGAATTAAGGGTGTTGGTGAGGATTGGTGATATTGAGAGGACTAGTATGACTTAAGCATTTGGTGATTCTCGTTGGGCTGCTTTTTGGTGCATATTTCTCTTGGAGGGTGATCTCCTAGACGGTTAGGCGTTGCTCGCGAGCTTCCTTCGATTTGTGGATTGACCCGGTAAGTTTGTAAAGGTTTTTCTCACCTTCGCAAAGAAACGAGGTAAGTTGAGTGAAAATCCGAGCTGAGCCTTTGAAGGTTGTTTTGGTAGAGCTATCCTCATTCGTGGTATTTACTAGGGGTTCACGTTAGGGATCTTTGTGATCACTTGAATCCTAGTGAAGGACCTAGGGATGTTGGATTAAAAACCAGAGACTTCTTCCTAGGGTTTTTCTTGGTGAGGCAAAGGGTTAATCAAGACCCAACTCTACGAAGTTCCTCAACGGAGAGTAGAATTCTTGTAATCCGAACTTTGAGGAAAAAACCCTTGTCTCCCTTGTGTATGATATGTACCTTATGTTGAGTTTTTCTCTATCTTCGTTGATTCACTTTGTCTCCTGCACATAGGCAAGTCTTGAAGTTCCGTGAGAATCAAGATCTGAATCTCGAAGTGCTAGAACATCGTGAGTTCCTGAACATAACACCGAAAGTTCCGGTCAGTCTGAGCTGCCAGGAAGTAACGAGGTTCTTACTAAGAAGTTTCGATCCCTGTTGAATTTTACCGCTGTGAATTTGAAGTGACTTTTAGGAACGCCTATTCACCCCCCTCAAGGCGACATTTACGGAATTTCAATTGGTATCAGAGCCTAAGCTCTTGATAAGCTTTACCACTTAGAGCAGATTCGAGATGTCGGATGTGAAAACTCGAGAAGAAGAAGATGCAAATGGAGAAAAGTCTCCAAGCAAGGATATGCCACCATTAGGGGGTGTTTCTATAGCTTTTAATTATAACAAGATTAACATCCCCTCTCACAACTTTATCTCTGTACCTTTCGAGCATGCACCTTATTTTAATGAGACTCACTATGTCGCTTGGAAACACAAGATGAAGTTGCATGTAATATCTTTGCATCCTAGTATTTGGAAGGTTGTTGCATAGGAATTGATGTACCCATGGAGAACATGGACCTCACTCTGGAGCATGAACAAAGCATCCACCGCAATGCTCAAGCCGCCAATACAATCCTCTCCGCCTTGAGCCCGGAGGAATTCAACAAGGTTGATGGGCTTGAAGAGACCAAGGAGATTTGGGACACATTGCAAGTTGCTTATGAAGGCACACCTGGGGTGAGAGGGTCCAAGATTAAGATTTTGGAAGGAAACCTCGGTAGATTCATGATGGAAGATCAAGAGACCCTCCAAGAAATGTATGATCGCATGATGCTATTGGTGAACAAGATTTGATGACTTGGGAGTGAAGACATGACGGACCACTTCGTCGTCAAGAGGCTTCTTCGAGCCTTTGGACCAAGGAATCCCACCTTGGTCACTCTCATTCATGAGAGGAAGGATTTCAAGAGGCTTACCCAAAGCGACATCCTTGAAAAAATTGTGACGCATAAGATGTTTGAAGAAGAAGAAAAGGAGGTCAAGCAAATGGCCAAGAATGTCGCCATGATCAAGAATATGGAGATTGCTTTGAAGGCCGTCAATGAACAAGCTTCAAGTGAGGAAAGAAGTGATGATGAAGACATGACACTTGTTTTTAGGAAGTTTAAGCAATATCTTCGCCGGGGTGGCTTTGACAAGAACAAGAAAAATGACGACTAGGGAAAAGCTCGGCAATCCAAAAGGGCATGATTTTAATATGGCGAATATGGCCACTTCATTACCGATTGTCCCAAGAACAATGAAGCCAAACCCAAGGTGGTCAAGAAGAAGATCGGGCATGCTCACATCGGGAAAGTGTGGTAGTCGGGTGATGAGGCGTACCGTAAGGAAAAGGAAGAAGGAGATGAAGGAGTTGCTACCATTGCTATCAAGACTCCATAGTCCACTAAAGAGCGTCACTTTGATAACTTGAGTGATGACGACGATGACTTCTTCAATCACTCTTGCTTCATGGCCCAAGGTCGCAAGGTAATCCATTCATCCAGACCCTCTATAGATGATGACTATAAGAGTGATGAGGAAAATGACGATAACATGGATGATGTGCTAAAGAGTTTTAGCAAATCGGTCATGCAACAATTGGCTAAGCTAATGAAGGCATTTGATCACAAGGAAAAATCTCTCGAAAGGTAAGAAGATATACTCATTCTCGAAAAGAAGATAAACCTTGCCTTATAGGAGGATTTTGCTAAGGAACGTAAGAGGGTTGAAAAATTGTTCGATGAACTATTGATGGTCCTTAAATACTAAAATCTGACTGTCAATCTCTGCATTAAACAGATAAAAGATGAACATCAACATAACGGTAGGGTTATTTACTAATCCGTTCGACAAGTGTTGGTGAATATTTGTATGCAGGTGATTAGTACACTAAAATGGAGCAAAAGCACACCTACGTAGTGAAGAAACACAACTCCAACCAACCGACACTCGCCACGTCGCATCCCACGATTGAAGGGCCCACAATCGCACTAAACCGATGTATTCAACCGTGGGCCAAGGGTATCCAAGGCAAGGGGCCACACATCAGTCACTTAGCAAAAGATGGGCATGAGAGTAGGATTCTTGTAATCCAAACTTCGGGAAAAAAATCCCTTGTCTCCCTTGTGTATGATTGTGTCTTCTGATGAGTTTTTCTGTATCTTGCTTGATTCACTTTGTCTCCTACACATAGGCAAAACTTGAAGTTCCCTGAGAATCAAGATGTGAACCTCAAAGTGTTAGAACACTGGAAGTTCTTGAACAGAACACCGGAAGTTCCGGTCAGATTGAGCTTTCAGAAAGTTCCAAGGTTCTTGCCAGGAAGTTCCACTCCCTGTTGAATTTTATCGCTACGAATTTGAAGTGATTTTTAGGAACGCCTATTCACCCCTCCTCTAGGCGACATATACAGGCTTTCAACACTAACCTTAGCCTTCTTTGAAAATGAAAAAGTTTGCGGGAATCGAACTAATTCCTATAAAATATATTTCTACAAAATTCATGCATATCACAAAGGGCCCATTAATTTGATAAGCTCTTTAGAGAAGAAGAATCTCACAAGTCACAATACATAGAGTCGTTGTCAGGTCAAAAATTCAATTATTTTATAAAAAAATATTGTAGGCACTAAATATGGAACAATTGATATATTTCTACCCACATGTCAGTTAAAATTTCCAGACACCCGATTTTGATCCAACGCTTCATAGCCAATGACCTCTCTACTATATAACTTGCCCCACCCCACCTAACCTAACCCTAACCAATCCTAGCCACCGCCGCAACTCCATCACCTACCTCGCCACCATCCCCCTCAGTGTGCCATCCCTAAACTCCTTTTCAACGTCGGCAAGGGCCACCACCTCCCTCTGCCACCGTAAACCTCTCATCGCCACCACCCAACATTGGACCAACCTCTCTCTAAGCTCGCTTCCTCATTCCAATCCCTTTCTCAACTTTGAAACCACCATCACATCCTTGTCCTCGGAGGCTGTTGGAGTTGGAGAAGTGGAAGCATGGTAGATGGTTCTGAATTCAGATAAGATGGTTCAAACATTGTGAGATTTCTTCACTGATTTTCTACCAAATAATTGTTAGTAGACCTGTTTATTCTAACATGCCCCTCTTTTAGATCTAGAAAGCTTTGCTATATTCCAATCCGATTCGCTTTGATTATTGAACTATCTTATAATATCCAATCTTTCACCCTAGCATACAACAGTTTCCTCATATATGAAAGAGAACACAAGAGAATCATCTTGAGTCACTACTTTTGAAGTACTATATGATTATGATGATATGCATCATGCATTTTTCATGATTTCTGTCCATTTTTCATCGGTTTTACTCCCTCTATTTCCAAAATATATGTATTTTTAGTTTTGGCACAAAATTAAGATTGAGATTAGAAATGGTTGTGATTTATTAAGATAAAAAATAGATGGAGAAATTAAATGATAGATGGTTGTAACTAGTTGAGATGGAAATTAGTTGTAAAACTACTTGTATACGTTATAAACTTTGAACCAAGAAATGATTATATTTTAGTACAGGTTGAATATGTGTTTTTCCCCGATGCACCAATGAGTCCTCATATGCCAATAAATTATTCCACATGGGCATCTATGAAATTAGTAATCTGATGTTTCCATAATGAATTGAAGTAGTAATAATTCCTCCCATTGTTTAATCCCCTAGCCCCCAATAGCAATTCCTCTGTTCTTGAATTACGGTCTTGACACTTACCTGAGATACAAATCGGACCTCCACCTGACTTGTCCACATCGGGCCTGCATGTCAGTGACTTGCATGGTCGGTTACCATGTGAGCCTTGGGTGCATGCAGCGAGTCCCGCGGTGTTTTTTCATTGCTTTCCTCCCCTCCTCCATTCCTCTACCACCAGTACGTATGTCCTCCTCAGCTCTTTACTCCCCCACCCGTCGTGCTTTGTAGGGTTCTCTGCCTTACTTAGAGTGTAGCTGGTTGGACTCAAGTAATGGCTTTCTTTTTCCTTTAGTTCCAGGTGAAGGTCGTCACGTTGTTTCATATACTTGAGATCATTACATGATTGAAGTGTATCTTTCGACTTTCTATATACACCAATGAAGCTCAGCAGGTTAACGCAAAGGTTCTTAGTGATGTGCATCACGTTGATTGCGCGGCGGACATCCAAAACTTCCCAATAGGATAACTCTCAAAAAGTAGACTTCTTCTTCCACATCGCCACATGACCATCTTCACTTGCTATAGGTTGGCTGTTAGGTCCATTTCCAAATACTACTTTAAGATCTTTCAACATAGCAAACACGACTTTTCCGTTATGATGTTTTGGCTTAGTACGGTGGTTTGCCTTTTGTTCCAAATGTTTGCCTTTCTTCCAAACAGGGTGGCTTGCAACAAGAAATCGATGATGACCCATATACACAACCTTCTTACAATGTTTCAGATACGTACTTTCAGTTTCATCTATACAATAGGTGTAAGCCTTGTACCCCTTGTTTGACTGTTCGGATAGGTTGTTAAGTGCAGGTCGATCGTTGATGGTTACGAACATCAATGCTCATAAGTTAAATTGCTCCTGTTTAGTCCTCATCCCATACGGGGATATCTTCTTTCTTCCACAACAGTTTTAGATCTTTGACCAATGGTCTTAGGGACACATCAATATTGTTACCAGGTTGCTTTGGGCCTGTAATAATAATCGACATCATGATGTACTTTCGCTTCATGCATAGTCAAGGGGGAGGTTATAGATACACATCGTAACAGGCTAAGTACTATGACCGTTGTCCATCTCTCCAAATGGATTCATGACATCTGTACTTAAATCAAACCTGACATTTCGTGCATCCTCTTCGAAGTCTTTAAATGTTAGGTCGATGTTTCACCACTGCGACCCATCGACGGAGTGTCTCAGCATCCCTCTTGTTGATGTTCTACTACGTGCCAACGCATCATTCTAGCATGTTGTTTGTTCCTAAACAAACACCTGAGCCCTGGTATTATAGAAAAATGCCACATCACCTTGCAGGAACTCTCTTCTTCGAAGGTTGTCTGTCAAGTTCACCTGGATCATCTCGTCTAATCTTGTATCGTAGTGCTTTACAAACCTGACATGCTTCTAGGTTCTTGTACTCCTCACCACGATAGAGGATACAATCGTTCGGATATGCGTGTATCTCCTGTACTTTCAGTCCTAGAGGGCAAACTACCTTCTTAGCTTTGTACTTATTTCGGGCAATTCTTTTTCCTCTGGAAGAATGTTCTTTACGAGTTTTAATAACTCGCCAAATGCCTTGTCACTCACACCATTTTTGCCCTTCCATTGCAAGAATTCCAGCGTGTTATCCAACTTTTTGTGCCCCTGTTTGCAACCTAGGTACAAGGATATTTTATGGTCCGCTAACATACCGCTCTAATTTCTGGATCTTCTTTTCACCTTCGCAGTTCTCCTGCACATGTGCGCCCTATTACATGTAAGTGAGTTTATAAGGTGAAGACTCTCTCTGATGGTTCTCTTGAGCACTATATAACTCGTCTCGTTGCTCGTGGTTTTCAACAGGACCATGGTCGAGACTATAACGAGACTTTTGCTCCGGTTGCTCATATGACCACTATTCGTACTCTTCTTGTCGTGGCCTCTGTTCGTGGGCGGTCTATCTCTCAATTTGATATCAAGAATGCCTTTCTTAATGGTGAATTGCGTGAGGAGGTCTATATGCAACCGCCGCTTGGGTATTTTGTTCCTGAAGGTATGGTTTGTAGTCTTTGTCGCTCACTTTATGGCCTCAAGCAGGCTCCTCATGCTTGGTTTCAGCGTTTTGCCTTTGTGGTTACCATTGCTGGTTTTTCTGCCAGTGCTCATGATCCTGCGCTTTTTGTTCATACTTTCCCACATGGTCAAACTCTTCTCCGTCTTTATGTCGATGATATGATCATTACTGGAGATGATCCTTAGTATATTGCCTTTGTCAAGGCCCGTCTCAGTTAGTAGTTTCTTATGTCTGATCTTGGTTCTCTTTGTTTCTTTCTTGGGATTGAGGTTTCTTCTATTTCGGAGGGTTTCTGTTTGCCTCAAGAAAAATATATTAAGGATCTTCTTGATCATGCTTCTCTTATTGATCATCGGACTATTGAGACTCCCATGGAACTTAATGTTCATCTTCGAGCCACTGATGGTGAGCCTCTTGAGGATCCCACTCGTTATCGTCATATTGTTGGGAGTCTTGTTTATCTTGATGTTACTTGTCCTGATAACTCATATGTTATGCATATCCTGACTCAGATTGTTTCAGCTCCCACTCATCTGCATTATAGTCATCTTCTTCGTGTCTTACATTATCTTCGTGAGACTCTTTCACGACCTCTTTTCTTTTCACGTTCTAGTTCCTTACATCTCTAGGCTTATTGTGATGGTACCTTGGCTAGTGATCCCTCTGAGTCGATCTCTTTCTGCTTATTGTGTTTTCCTTGGTGGTTCCCTTATTGCTTGAAAGACTAAGAAGCAGGTAGCAATTTCTCGTTCGAGTGCTGAGGCTGAGTTGCGTGCTATGGCTCTTGTGACGGCAGAAGTGACTTGGTTATAGTGGTTGCTTGACGATTTTGGTGTTTTAGTTTCTATGCCGACTCTTCTTTTGTCTGACATTACTGGTGCTATTAGTGTTGCCCGTGATCCAGTAAAACATGAGCTTACAACATATTGGTGTGGATGTTTCTTATACACACTCATAGGTTCAGAATGGGGTTATTACTCTTCAGTACGTGCCTTCAGAATTGCAGTTGGCTGATTTCTTTACAAAGGCACATACCTGAGTTCAACATAGATTTTCTCTCTAAACTCAGTGTTCTTGATCCATCATGAGTTTGAGGGGGTGTTACATGTATATATATTCGTATTGGGGTTTTGTGTATATGTATTTATATTGGGGTTTTCCCTTTCTGTACCTATATATATTTTGGGTACCTATGTATATTTGGGCCTAGTGCTCATGTTAATAGATATATGCTATTTCAAACATGTATCACATTTTTTTTTGCTTTTTTTCTTAGTGCTGATATACGTTGTTTGTAAGCTGAAACTTGACCCAGATGCCTTTTGTACCATATCTTCACAGGGAGGTGCTACTCAGTTGAGATTTGAACCTCACCATGGGAAATATCTTGCAGCAGCCTCAGAAAAGATGATATCCATACTATATGCAGAAACACTGCACATTTATAGGAGTGATTTACAGGTAGATAACCAATGATATTTACCTATATCTTTTTACACATGCATTTCCAGGAGAATTTCTCATATTAATAGAATTGTTGCATAATATAATATACGCACTGTTCAACTATGTTTAGTAGAATTCATTTTTCCATTACACATTGGACCATCATTCCACTGGTTGGCTAGATCTTTTTAGATTATTCAAGAAAAAGAAAATATGGAATTGCATTCTTTAGTGTCCAACGCAATATTTATTCCAGAACTTGACATCACCATATTGATATTACAATTAAAAATAATGATAACTTAAGCTATAATTGTGCGCACCCATGACTTCCACCATTACATAAATACTTAAGCTATATCATTCCGTATTTAACTCATTTGGAGCATGTGAATATGTGATCATGTGCAAGGGCATGTAAAGAATATTCAGTCAGTTTGCTCATGTTGGGATGCTACGGGTGGCTAGCCTCTGTTTGTGAAGATTCTGTCAAGGTGTGGCCATTTACTACAGGAAATGATGGTGATTGTGTGCATGAGTTGATTTGCAGCGGGAACAAGTTTCATTCTTGTGTCTTCCACCCAAATTTTCCGTACTTGCTTGTGATTGGTTGTTACGAGGCAAGTTCTCTTATATATCATATTCAAGATAATCATTTGTAGTACTTTAAAAATATTTTAATTTCAAACTTGTATCGTTAACATCTTGTAGTCTTTGGAGCTGTGGGACATCAAGGAGAAGAATACCATGACCATCAACAACGCTCATGATGGCATGATTCCAGAGCTAGCAGCATCAAATGCATCAGGGTTGATTGTCTCAGTGAGCCATGATAGGCTTGTCAAGCTCTGGAAATGACATTAAGTTGCAACCTTCATCAGCGGCACGTCTCAACAAATAGGGTTACGTAGGAACATGTCTTTTCTGCTGCAGATAATCACAGGACAAAATAACAGCTAACCAAATTGTTGAACCGTTTGTGCTGAGAACTAACCCAATTTGCATTTTATGGCTGTCCTGGTCTCTCAAACTCCGTTGCTGCATGTGAAACTCTGGTAACCATTGTATATGTCTCCTTGTAGAATGGCCCATACTTTGCTGGCTGCGGTACTTGCGCAAACTCGTAGTAGTTGACGTGGACTCGTAATTGCTAGGGTGCTCTGCTGGAAGCCAAAAAAAAAAGTATGGTCTTGATGCGCTTCAGGTGTCTGTTGCATATTTATGGTCAAATGGGCACTTTTTCCTTTTTATTGGAGAAAGATAGGAGTAGATTTTTTTCTTTGAAAAAACAAGAAATATATTTTGCTATGTGCTTTCTAGGTCTAAACCGAGTTTTTAGGCTGTTGGCTATAGGCAATGTTTTAGGAAGCATTTTGCAGCTAAAGCTCTCTCTCGTATAGATTCTGATAATTAGTTGTCACAGAACCCAAAAAATGAAGTACGGTTTGTTTAGATTGTAGCCAATTTTGCTATCAAAATTTTGACAACTTTATCATATGAATATTTGGTTTGCTACCAGCTTTTGCCCATGCTTGTTCAAATTGGTAGTGCCGAAGATTACCAAGGTTCTCACTATGTTCTCATAGCCTCCAACCCCAAAACAAAGCCTATGGCTCTTTTAGTTGGGCTGCCTTGGCTAGCCTGCTAAATGCACTGTTGTAATAGACTTTTGAAGGAAAGAAGCAATTTGACTGCAACGCCGAGAGTCTAACCCAAATAAATCTGTCAATTCATTAGGAAGATTTTTGTCCTCCATGTATTTTTTTATGTTTTAGCTAAGCACGCCACCAAATCATCCACTTGCAATGATTCAGAATTATTAATGTGGAGTAATAAAAAGAGGGATAGATTTTCAAATTAAAACCGACTGCTTAAGCTGAATTTGATTCAGCTACTCTACTAAGGTACTTTCTCAGGAACTTCATCATTCTTCGTCGTTATATTTTTCAAACCGTTAAATGTTGCGTAAAAATTTTATTATATAAGTTTTTAAAATAAAATAAATATATTTTTAAGTTTGCAATAGTTAATACTTAATTAATTACTCTAATTACTTGTTGATGACTATCTCATTTTACATGAAACATATTAGCACAGCCTAACGAGAGGTTCGAACACCCTTACTGATTTAGTCGTCATATTCGCTTATGTCATGTTTGGATAAGAAGGGTTTGATTCAATTCCTTTTGAGTTGTAGTATGAGTTTAGTTCAATTCCCGTCAAATAGAATAAGGGTGATTGTACCCTTTCTTCACTCTTAGGTCCCAACACTATTGTAGCCTATTAATTATTGTAACACAAAAGTTTGTGTAAACATATAAGAACCCTTTATTTATTTGTCACCTAATAGGTCAATGACGCGTGGGCAAGTAAATGGATCTTTTGTTATAAATTGTCATGGTGTTATTGAATATTCGTTGATGGCGTACTTCCTCGTATCAAAGTATTAAAGTATTTTTTTATGGGATTGTGTATTTGTCAAGTACATAATTTATTTGCCTAAATATCACTATTTTTGGGCATTAGGGTTACTACAAAATTCTAGCCTCCTATGAATCTTAATAACCCCTCCCCTTCTTATCTTTAAACTGACATCGTCATAACTAACGACACTTGTTATCATAGTCTGTGTGTTGGTGAGGCTCATTTAGGTCATGTTTGATTTAGCTTTTCAAAAGTCGAAACCTGGTTTTGATTTTTGCTTTTTTTGAAACTCCGTAGTCGAAGTCAAGTCGTTTGGTAGCTAACTTTTGAGTTTGCTTATTTAGAATTAAACCCTTTTTTTTAATATAGACAAGTAATTATTTTTAACTTTCCCTTCAAAAGCCAAAAAACTGTCCAAAGTGAGTTTCTGACTTCTAGACTTTTCTAGTTTAATTTTGGCTTTTGGTCAGATTGAAAAGCCACCTGTTCGTTTCAGCTCCTGGTTTTTCAGGCTGAAAAGCCAGCTTGAAGCTGAAACAAACATGCCCTTAGCAATGGTTATAGAAACACAGAAACTTTTTTAAGCCCGAACAACATATACACGAACCTCATAGGCATTGTTGATCACTGAAAATTTAAGATAATGCAATGACGTGATTCATCGACGAACCTGGCGGTTGCCCGGGGTAGCAGGGCTTTGATCTGGGCCTATTGGATCTCTTCCTCTATCGCCACCTCTTTCTATAGGAAGCTTGGGCAGCATCGGAGGTCGAAGAAAGAAAGGAGATACACGTATCCTTGATCATAATCTTAGCATCTAACAGCGGGCACGGATCAACAAGTTTTGACGAGCAGCTAGCATTAATCTTAATAACTTTATACTTTTACTAGCAAAATGCCCGTGTGTTGCAACAAAACGACGACGCAGTGAGGGGAGCAGGCGGAGAGTGAAGGTCCAGGCGGCGACGCGGAGCTCGGAGCGACGACGGGGAGGGTGCGGCGCGGCGAGGGATGCAACGCGGATGGGGACGAAAGAGAGGTACGTAGGAGATTTTTTTTTCATCCAAGCCCTCCCTTTCTTTTCAGCATTGGGATTACGGGTTAATTTTATAAATACTCAGGGATTTTCTGCAAAATAACCAGACGAACAAAAATTTTGGATAGAAATACTACTTACTTTATAGATAGTTATATATATACACATATATATAACTTTGAAATAAGGATATCTTCAACTTTATATACCACTGGACCTTGATTAAGAAATAATATCAGATAGACATTTAGCCTAAGTTAATTTAATTTCACCAAATTAAGTAAAAAATATAATGGAAATAGATATTGACTCATTGATACTTTAAACCGATTAGAAATTTGGTAAAGTTTAAAATATTTACGACTCGGATATTATTAGTTAGAAAAATATATTGATGAATAGGATAAGTTGCATGTATATCGATGGCGGCGCGTTAGCTCACGCGTGTAGCGTGTGCTCAGCAGCCGCTCAGGGCAATGCACGGCGACGCAGGAGGTGTGTGAGTCGGGCTCGCCTGTTGGAGGTGAGGAAAGTGAGGCAACAATGGAGCGAGAGGTTATACTGATTGAAAATTTTATAAATTTGGACGAAAAAACGATTTGATGATCGAAAAGTTATAGATTTTTTAAGTAGTTAAGATAAGGTATATCGTACGTATAACGGGTTTTTTTAAAATAGCTAGGTGGATTACGGGTTAATTTCGGAAAAACTCAAGGAGTTTTCGTAAAATAGTCAGCAAAACAAAATTTGGGTGAAAACACTACTTGCTTTGTAGATAGTTAAGTTATAGTTATAGTAAAAATGTCCGTGCATTGCAACGGACGACGACACGTAAAGGAAAGGTGTGGCGGCGGAGCTCCAAGCGGCGACGGAGGAAGCGGCGCAGACGCGGCGTGGGAGCTCCGAGCAGCGACGGGAGGAAGGGACGCATGCGCGACGCGGATGGGGACGGGATGAAGGGACGCATGAGGTCTTTTTTTTTTCATCCAAGCTTTTTTTCTTTTCAAGATTAAGATGGATTAATTCTATATATAAATATTTAAGGGGTTGACGATAGATATTACGTGACACTATCTTTTTCGTCAAAGTTAGGTTAAAAATTACGTGAAAATGAGTTCCAAGTGAACCCGAACCTATGCACTTCCTCAATACGCCCTTTTTTCTATTATCATTCACATCCAAAAACTCCCCGTTCTGTACATTAATCCCAAAAAAAGCGATACCCGCGACGACACGAGTGTCGCTATTGTCCTTTACATATTTCCTGTGTGCTGATACGATACCAGCCAGCGTACCCTCCTCGCGTGTCCATTTCACAAATTCCTCGTCTCCTCTCCTCTCCGCTTCCGCTTTCCTCCCCCTCGCCTCCCCTCCCCCACTCGCCTCTCCTCACGCCGCGCCCCTCTCCCGACCACCATCCCAACCCGCCTCCGCCGCCACCTCGCCTCGCCTCGCCTCGGCTGCTCGGGCGTCTGTCGGACGGTCGGCGGGTGGGCGCGGGCGTAGCTTGGGGGGCAAGGGCGGGGTTGTTCGGTTCTAGGGTTTGGGGTTCGGTCGCCATGTCGCAGACGAACTGGGAGGCGGATAAGATGTGAGGATTTATGTTCCTTTTTTGTTTTCGTTTTCCCCCTCCGCTCCCCTTCTTCCTGTGGATTCACGCCGTGTTTTGGTGGGAGGCGGTTTGGTTTTTATTTTTTATTTTTGCTGCGTCTGGGGTGGCGATTTTGGAGATGAAATCACAGGAAGGGAGTGAGTGGTTCCGGTTCGGCCTGTGCTCTAGGTGGGAGGAGGGTTGTTGCGGCGTGTTTGGCCGCTAGGGTTTCGCGGGAGCTGTTGTTTTTTTTGGGTGGATTTCCTTTGAACTTTGTTTGTTTATTGGATGAAACCCACTGTTTTGGTTTGCCGGGACTGTGTTCTGAATACCGGTATAACTGATTTACGAGATTTGAAATAGCGGGAGAACTTCTCTGTACGATTTGGAATATAACTCAACATGATTTCTACCAGTAGGTTTTGAATATTCAACTGTATTATTTGAGCTATAGTGAACGTGAGAAAAGAGGAGCGGGATTTGTTTTGCGGTGATGAGTTTTTTCAGGACCTGTGGAATCCTGGATTAG
This sequence comes from Oryza australiensis, assembly GCA_019925245.2. Lineage (NCBI taxonomy): Eukaryota > Viridiplantae > Streptophyta > Magnoliopsida > Poales > Poaceae > Oryza > Oryza australiensis. The sequence continues at coordinate 3,816,187 of JAIFGZ020000044.1, forward strand.
CCTCCTACATCTTTTTACTTACTGACAGTATGATAGGGAATACTAGAGAATAACTTGATTTCGCTTAGACATAGATGGAATGATTTGATAGAGCAGTTCCAGTATGCCACTACAAGTTAAATTAGATCAAAGCGGGGTTTGATCTCTATAGGAATTTGAGAAGGAGTGGAAATTTCTCATTCTTCTGGTAACTAGGCTATACTTTCACTAATTAAGTAATATAAGCATTATATTTGCATAGGCAAGTAACAACAACTAAGAAGCCTCATTTTAGTGTTTGTCAATTGAAAATTGGTCACTCTAAATGCTTCTTTCAAAATATAATGATGTTGATTCATGGATGGGGTAAGGGTCGGAAGACAGGGATAAAGGCGAGATCGCTGAGCTCGGTCCAATCACCAGGAGTCTCTATCAAGCCAGACATAATATTATATTTCCTTAATTTCTTAATTATAATGGGTTATATGAGTCCTTTTATATTGGATATATTAAAACCTCTCCACTTGAAGCCACCTCACAGTTTTGCACTGACGTGTTCCATTCTGGTGATGTCCACGTCACCACTGCGCTAGCAGGCAGCGGGATTTTGAGCATCCCCATTGCTCGGTAGTGACGTCCCTCTGTATACTATATAGGGAAGACTGACTTGGCATCCAAGGAACTTATCTTTGATATCATAAAAACTAATTCGTTCTCTATCTCTAATCTCTAATCTCTAATCTTTCCTACTTATATAATCTCCTACCTTTATTTGATTTATTCCTAATTTATCCTGCCTAACCTGCCCCATGGACCTGGCCTGTGGCCATAACACTAAAACCCTCATCGTGACACAGCTTGAACAAGCCGTCAGCTATTCCTCCCTGATATCTTGACAATGCTGGATTTGTGTCCATCAATAGGAATCGAAACGTAAGTGGTAAGTCCTGGAGAAGAGCTCATCGGGTGCCAAAGGAACTGAACCACTGGTCTTGAATATAAACAAATGACTCTGCCACAGTCTGAAGGTGGAATGTTGGTGTATGTACTACCAATAGTCCGTAATTTGCTGAATAAACGAGGTTACCATAAAAGCAATTGGTAGCTATGGAGGTGGACGAGCACAAAAGTGCATCAATGTGGCAATGAGAGAGGCAGGTTGATTGTCCTCTTGCCATGCTGGAGGTGGGGTTCTACAATGTGGTAATATCACAAAGATGGAAACTGGAGCAGCGGTAGACGAAGTCAGCCAAGTTGAACCAAATCCTCCAGTCAGTGAGTCGAGTACCCTCATCTGCAGCAGTAGTTCGAGGGGCTAGAGCAGTCCAAGCTGGTGGAACAGGGGCAGGAAGCTGAGAGTTGGGTGTCAGCTTGGCTGACGTGGGTTGCTGATGCAGAGCAACATGGCTGATAGCGAGCAGAGCGGGTGGAGGAACCAGAGCACAGGACGTGGCTAGCACCAGGGAAATTGGTGGCAATCCAGTGGATCTGTGGGACGGAAGGAGAGTAGGCAACGGCAGAGGTAGAGACGAGTTGATGGACGCATGGGAGGTTTGGGTGCAGTGGAAGTTAATGGCAAAGCAGAGTAGTGGTGGTAGCCAGATTTGTGCTGGGGGCGGAGAGAAGCAGCAGGGAAGCCAGGGGCAGAGTGAGCGGAGGCAGAGAAGGTGAGGGGCAGTTAAGAATGGACAGAGGAAGTTGGCAGCACTCTAATTGATTCATTGAGAAACTAGAAGTAGAAGGGAATAAATGGATGTACATTGATGTAGATAGATGCACCATTGAATATGTTCACATTTCCAGCTATTTTGCTGTCATTCTTATTATATTTTTTTCTATACCTGCTAGTTTCTTATTCACCATTCTGCTTGAACATCCTTCGTAATGGTCTTGTACTTGGATAAAAGAGTTGTATGTTTGAGCATTTTTCTAACCTCCAACCTAAATGTTCGACTGCTTGCTGAAACAGGCTGGATGTCTACATATATGACTACTTTATGAAGAGAAATCTGCAGGCAACTGCAAAGGCCTTCCAAGCAGAAGGGAAGGTCTCTTCAGATCCAGTTGGTATGTATTTCCCAGCAAGTTGAGTGAAGCTATTTGTGTCATGAGTTTTGCTACACTTTTTGACCTTTTATTAGTAAAGACTGTTGCGAACTTTCTGAACTCTCGTTTCTTGCAGCGATTGATGCTCCTGGTGGTTTTCTTTTTGAGTGGTGGTCGGTTTTTTGGGATATTTTCATAGCAAGAACAAATGAGAAGCATTCAGATGTTGCGGCTTCATATATTGAAGTAAGCGTCTGTGCATCTAATTATCTTTTTGTGGACATATTAATGTTTCAGGCATTTTAGTTTGCCATGCTGATGTTTTCAAATAAGTTCTGCTTGAATTGTAAAGCCTTAGGCTCAGTTTGTTTCTGCATATTGAAATGGCAACTCTGTTGTTTCCCGTTAGCACGCTTCCCGAACTGCCAAATGGTGCGTTTTATGCAAAATATATATATATATATATATATATAGAAGTTCTCTAAAAAATCAAATAAATCCATTTTCAAGTTTATAATAATTAATACTCGATTAGTTATGCGCTAATGGCTCGACTTGTTTTGCATGTCGCAGATTAGCTCATGCAAAACACGCAGTCGAACTGAGCCTTACTGATTTTACCTTGTCAATAACCGCCTTTTGATTGGTTAGCGATTCTTTCTGGTTGTTTGTTGCTTTATGATTCAACTGCTTGTGTTGTATGTGTGTCAGATCCACCACAAGCAGGTAATTCCATTGTAACTTATATTTTGTTTCAGTTTTACATTGTAGGCTTGGTTATTCAATTTTCTTTTGCCTGGGAGCACATTTTACTAAGGGCATCCACAATGCTTATTGTTTATATAGCAATAAGGTAGGTCCCACATGCATATGTCACTTTGCTTATAGCTCATGTCACAATGTACATTGTTCTTTTTCATCTTAAGATGGGTCCCACCAAACAAAATGAACCAATAGTCATGCAACAAAAGCATAGGATAATTTTTTTTATTCCTTATGGCATAGCCTTAAGCTTAAGGTGAGCCATAGCACTATGCAACTTTTGTTTTCAATTTCAATACATAAAGTGAGAAAAGAAATAATAGTTTATTGTTTAAGGTGACCTTAAGATGCACATTGTGGATGCCCTAATGCTGTAATCAAGTGCGATAAATATTCCAATTTGTCTGATTTGCATCATTAGTTATGGCAGTATGAACTTGAAGAGGTCTTTTTCCTTGAATTGACAGTTCTAACTCAGCTTCAACTCACCACTCTTTCAGACTCAGCACATGAAAGCCAGGGAGCAGCAGCAGCAGCAGCAGCAGCAACAGCAGCAGCAGCAGCAGCAGCAGCAGCAGCCTCCTCAACAGCGACAACAACAACCACAGCATATACAAATGCAACAAATGTTGCTACAAAGAGCAGCACAGCAGCAGCAGCAGCAACAACAGCAGCAGCAACAGCAGCAGCAGCAGCAGCAGCAACAACAGCGCAGAGATGGTACTCATCTTCTTAATGGTACTGCAAGTGGACTTCCTGGAAACAATCCTTTAATGCGGCAAAACCAGAGTACTGCAAATGTTATGGCAACAAAAATGTATGAGGAGAGGTTAAAGTTGCCTTCCCAGAGAGATGGTTTGGACGAGGTGTCAATTAAGGTGGACTGTTATCCATAATCATTGATTGATGTTATTTTTATAGATTCCTCATTTCACCAATATGTTCGTTTCGTGGTTAATATTATCATAACATGTGAACTTTGGTTTCAGCAAAGATATGGAGAGAATGCTGGACAACTACTTGATTCAAATGAAGCGTTGTTGAAAGCATCTGCAAGTGGACAATCTTCAGGGTACCTGCTGAATTTGTGAATTATAAGTACTAAGTACTTTAACAAGCTTTATACTGCGTACAAATGTAGCTGATGTTTCACCATCCGTGTTACAGCCATCATTGTAATCTAATCCACACGACACTAACTTCTGGTATCAAAATTCACAGAGTTGTCTATCTATATAATAGAGATGCAAAAGTACAATATTATCCTTTTAATCCCTCAAGGGGATGTCCACTCGTTTCTTTGCATGTTACCCAAATAGTTATAATAAATTTTTTAAAAAGTAAGAATAATATATGATATATAACTCCACAATCAATTGTGCCATGTTAATGACGGCTGAACAGAAGCAATTGGAAGATCGCACGAGGATAGTTTTGCCATTTTGTTGAAAAACTGATATGGTCAAAGCAGTTTGACCTTAATAGTGGCATATAAGGGATGAAAAATTTCGTTGGAGGAAATAGTAACTCTCCAATGGCATATAAGGAAACTTGTGTACTTTGAGTGGCATATAAAGAATTTTCTGTTTCTTTTTAGTCATTTGGTTAGTTATGAGATGAATCAGACACACACTTCTATTTGTTATTCCTGTTTACATTGGATTTGCTGCTTCTGCATTTTGGTGTTGTTTTTTGTATAGTTGAGACATGCATGCATTGTCTTGGCTCTTATTACTCACTTTGCCAGTTCCGGCACGCTACTTAATTGCTTGTGTAAATCATTTAGTTATGTTCTGAAAAATGATGTGTCCAAAACAAAATATACTGGAGTGTCATCTCATTCCATGTATTTTCTTGCTTATTTAAATGGAATCTAGATGCCTTTTGAACGTCACCATCTTTAATATTGACCATAATATACATGCGCTGCAAGAGGTAACTTTTCTCAGATGGTTTACTTCTTACCTTTGTAGGCAAATTTTGCATGGTACTGTTGGTGGTCTGTCAGGCAGTCTGCAACAAGTTCAGTCCAGGAGTCCACAAATTCCTGGACCAGCTCAGGTTAATCTTCTATTTATTCTGATCTAGCGTGTATCTCTAATCTCCAACCATGCTTATCTCCAAGGCGAGGAGGATAAAAAGAATAAATGTCAACATGTATTCCTAATATTATTCATATTATTAGCAGAGTATCAAGACAGAGATGAATCCCATTTTGACACCAAGGTCAGCAGGTCCTGAGGGGTCATTTATTGGTGTCCAAGGTAACATGTGTTTTCAGTATAGTCCCTGGAATTACTGTTCTTGTAATTTTTTTCTTAGTTCAATCTTGAAGAGTTTATTAGCCTTGCTATAAAATTATAGGACCTTGGAACATGATCTTTTTGATGTTATGCGAACCTGAATCGGATGTATTTTTAACAGGATCTAATCAAGCTGGAAACAATTTGACTCTAAAAGGATGGCCACTCACGGTAAGGTTTAGTTTATGATCAAGTAGTAACTTTAATCTTGGACATGAATGATTTCTTTATAGATTGACTGGCTTAAATATGGATAAATTTATCTTTTCCTTCAATTAGATGTTGTAAATCGCCAGCCAATTTTGGATGCCATTTGATTTAAGATACCAATATAAAATTAGGAGGATCTATACTTTTTGAGATTTTTCTAATAATGGCTATTGGCTTAAAAGCATCTACTCCTTCCATACAAAACCAGTCCGACTGAATCAGAAAACAAATTTTATGCATTTTCCTTATGATTAATGCTCCTGCAATAGACTGCGCGTAGGTTTAACTCCCCTATATAGAGGAAATGCAGCAGCCTTTTTCCCCTTGGGTGTACATGCTTGCTCTAGTTTGTTAATGGCGTAGACTGTCTTGTAGCACTTCTGCTGAGCAAGGTAAGCTTATAAGTTTTCCCATGTTGTTTCTGTTTTGTTTGCACTATCAATTTGCATAGTGCAATTGTAGTTCAGTTTATTTTATTAACCATCTTTCACCAAATTTCACACTTGCCTTAGTGATTCACCTTATATTTAAAACTTTAAATCCATCCTTCATTTTTTGGGTCTATTCCTCTGCATATGCGTAATTAATTTGTGGCAGTTTGTGTATTGGTAATATATGCCAGCATTAATATCATCGGTAGCAATTATGGGACCAACTTGCAATTTTATTTTCCAATATAGTGGTAAATGACTGTGATTGGCATCTATTATTAATTGACTGCATATGCTATCTCTCAGTGCTTATTTTCATATGTTTTTTTTCTTTTTATTTTCGCAGGGACTTGAACAACTTCGCTCTGGACTTCTGCAGCAGAAGTCATTTGTGCAGAATCAACAGCAATTGCAACAGCAGATTCATTTTCTTACCCCACAACAGCAGCAGCAGCTTATGTTGCAGGCTCAGCAAAATATGGCTTCCCCTACATCTAGTGATGTTGACAGCAGACGATTAAGGATGATGCTTAACAACAGGAATGTTGGGCAGACAAACAGTGGTGGTGATATTATTCCAAATATTGGTTCTCCTAGTCTAAGTGGTGGAGATGTAGATATCCTGATAAAGGTATATCTTTTGATTTTTCTACCTTACAAGTGTCATTCCACCATTAAACTGGTGTAAATAAAAGCTTTTGTTTGTTGAGATTTACTTTCTAGGTTTTGCTGTTACTACATGTTGTACGTTCTTAATTCTTGCTGAATGTAACAGAGCAGCTCTCTTCCATTTTCTGTTATACTAGACCTGTAATTCTTTACAGAGATGGTTGATATGATAAAACAATGCTGCATGTTCAGTTTTTGAGAAGATTAACTCAATTTACCTTGTATCCATAAAATTTCCTAATATCTATGTTCTATGTTCTCTAATATATTTTTTATCGAACACTTATGTTTTCTAATATGGAATTAATGATTTATTTATCTTTTAGTATTGTTACATCTCTGCTCTTTTCTATATGCTTACCTTATGCATATAAGATGACCTAGATTACTGTAATGATTCCGTTGCTCATTCTATGGACACCTTCCTGTTCATTATTTTTCTCCTTTGTCTCTTCCCATGTTCTTATATGGATTTTTCTGCGTAGTAGAAGAAAATTGCTCAGCAGCAACAATTGTTACAGCAGCAAAGCAACAGCCAGCAGCATCCACAGCTTCAGCAGCCTGCTGTCTCCAGTCAGCAATCTCAAAGCTCAAATCAGTTTCTCCAACAAGAAAAACCAGGAATTGGAAGTATGCCTGTTGACGGGGGCATGCCAAACTCTTTCGGTGGAGCTGATCAAGTATAATTCTTATCTGTATACATCCATGCTTGTCATGCTTCATTTTAATTAATGCTTAGACCTAATATACTACTATTCGTTGTGGTCTGAATGGATCACTGTCAGTTTTGTGGAATCTAACTGCTTTTTTGTTTCTATTCTGATATATATATAATTATAGTATTTCTACGTGATACAAAAATTGCCATGAAATGTATCGTGCTACTTTTGGTTTTAAACTCAAGTCTTGTTCAATGACTGAGCTGATTGCTTTGTGCTTTATTGTAAGCACTAATTGCTTTGTGCTTTATTGTAATCACTAATTGCTTTGTGCTTTATTGTAATCACTGGAAATGAATCTACTATATAAGGCTCTGGAGCTAAGTGATTTGTGCATTCTTTGATTATGTTGTTCTGAGCTAATTGATTGTCCTTTGGCACGGAAATTATGTTGTTATGTAGCTTTTCCTGCTGACAGAGTCACCATATCCCTCGCTGCTACTGATGTTCTTTCACCTTTTGTCAAAAAAAGAATTCAAAACCGCTTGCCACTGTTTAAGATAAATTGAAGAGTAAATATAACTTGACCACAGTCATTGAGTCACATAAACTGTGCTGTTTGTTTTCCAGTCTACGAAGAAGAGGAAGAAACCTGGTTCATCCTCTGGTAGAGCCAATAGTTCAGGAACTGCAAATACTGCTGGCCCCTCTCCAAGTTCTGCACCATCGACGCCTTCCACTCATACACCAGGAGATGCAATGTCTATGCCACAGCTTCAGCAGAATGGTGGTTCCACAAAACCATTGGTAATGTTTGGCTCTGATGGTGCTGGAAGCTTGACGTCTCCAGCAAATGCACTGGTATGAACATATTTTATTTGGAACAACTCCATTTTTGACCATTCAAGTACAGTTTAGATTCAGAAAACCTCCTTGAACATTAACCTTTCATCTTTCATCTCTCAAACTATTAAATCCGGTGCAAACACCTCCCCTTAAACCACATTGGTTTTTTGTGGTGTGGGACCTGTGTCAAAGCAGGTGCGTAACACATACTTGGGTGTTATCTTGAACATATCAGTATCTCAGCACCCCTCTCCTAAACATCTTAGTTTTTTTTGGTTTCACTCCATCCCTTGTCAACCATCCTAGGCGCTAGGATACCAGATTTCCATTAACACGATAGTATTGACTAGAATTTCCACATTAAGAAAATAAAAATAAATTGCTTAGTGCTACTTGCCTACTCCCTCTGTCCCAAAATGTAGCAACATGGCACTACAAATCTGGACAGTTCCCTCTGTCCCAAAAAAAAAGAACTTTTTAGTCTTCACTAATTCTAAACTCATCCATCCATTCAAACAGATTCAATACAAGATATGTATCAAGAGTAAGTGATTACTCGTTCAATATAACTATAGACTTGACTAGAAGAATTAGTGGTTTGACTGCCAACATAGTGAACGATTTTGATAGTTTTGAGGTGGAGGGTGAAATGTGAATAGTTTTCAGAGTTGGAGATTGTTCTCTGGATTCGGGCAATAACTGAGGGCATCAGTTAGTCTTGTTATATATCCTTAAAACCCCCAAATTTTATTCTTGTTTTTCATTTGTATTTAACAGCATGATCAGAGAGTCTTCAATTTCAGGCTGACGTGGATCGTTTGCTAGAAGATGGTTCGTTGGACGAAAATGTTGAATCTTTTCTATCTCAGGATGACATGGACCCTAGGGATCCCTTGGGGCGCTCCATGGATGCCAGTAAAGGTATGTTAATATCCTACTGATACCTGCCTTTTCTATCCAATCAACAAGAGTCGTAAAGGAATGAACATAGTCTCACTAATAATCTGCATTGTTGATCTTGCCACCACTGGCCTTTGAGAAGGCAAAACATGCTTGCCATTGTTTTACATTTTAAATATCTATCATCACATCTGATTACACATTAAATAAGAAATGTCTCCATAACAGATCATATTCAAAATGCATTCTTTTGGTCTTTGGTATGGGTGATTTTACTTATTGTTTCTCTTGGCCATATGATGAAGCTTCTGCTTGATCGCAATTGTTTTCTTCTTGATTGATCTGTTTTTACAGGGTTTGGTTTTGCTGAAATTTCGAAGGCACGTGCGAGTGCAACCAAAGTTAGCTGTTGTCACTTCTCCTCTGATGGCAAACTGCTTGCTACTGGTGGACATGATAAAAAGGTGCTGTTGTTAACATAATATACTTTATGGTGTACAGTGTAAAAATTCTTTAACACATGCCTCTTACTATGCGCAGGTTCTTTTATGGTGTACAGAGCCTCTTCTAAAGCCTACATCTTCATTAGAAGAACATTCGGCTTTGATTACGGATGTTCGATTTAGTCCAAGCATGTCACGGCTTGCTACATCTTCCTTTGACAAAACCGTGCGCGTTTGGGATGCTGACAATGTATACTCATTTGCACCATATATATATTTAAGGAAAAAAGCTCCACTTTACAGCATTGAACTTTTAAGTTTGGGAATCAACCAACTACAAACCCAACTGGACAACTGTAAAGCAAACTGTTTGAATGTTTGAACTAGAAAATGCCTGGTGTTTTGTTTCAATACTTTTGCAAGAGTTCAATTTTGTAGAATGGACATTTTCCTATATCTTATTGCAAAGTTATCCTATTAGGGTGCTAATAGCTTATTGTGATATCAATTAAAAAAAAGACTATTGCGATAGTGATTGCAAGATGTTCCATATCCTGAAACCATGTAGCGACTAATCATTTGATTATGTGCAGACAAGTTATTCACTCCGTACTTTCACGGGTCATTCAGCATCTGTTATGTCACTTGATTTCCATCCAAATAAAGAAGATATGATTTGCTCCTGTGATGGTGATGGTGAAGTCCGCAGCTGGAGCATAAATAATGGTAGCTGCCTGACCTTTGTTAAGGTCTTTAAGGTATGCAATACAACTTCATGCGTTTCATGGTATCTTCTGCTTTAACATTTAACATCTGATGCTTGTCTCTGTTTCCAATCATTTTTTTCCCATAGGGAGGTGCTACTCAGATGCGATTTCAACCTCAAAAGGGAAAATATCTTGCAGCTGCCTCAGAGAAGGCCATCTACATACTCGATGGAGAGACACAACTTGCTTGTAGAAACCCTCTGCAGGTTTGTTAGCGTTTATATATTCAGAATGTGTATAAGGAAGCATTCACTTTGCTCTTATAATTAACTGCATTTCTGTTTATGCGGCATCATGCCTTCGCCACTACCACTAGTATACTCATACCAAATTGTGGTTGCCACTCTTGATCATTCACTTGGTACAGTGCATCATGAATAGGTTTATTAGGACTTAGAAAAGTTATTAAACCAATGAACATTATTCTTATATCCTTGATTTGTTAGCAGTACTAGATTTTTTTAAGCCCATTACATTTGATTTACAAATCCTTTGAAGCCCATTACATTTGATTTACAAATCCTTTGGTTCTTAGTTCTAAATTTGGGGGGAACTCCTGCAAACACTTCATGAGTTGAGAGACTCCAAGCAGTTGGTTTTATGACAATGAAATTTCTTTAGGTTTGAGATATAATTTAGTTTTGACAAATTTCCATTGGTTTTTCTGTCTGGCCTGGTAGGAGTATTGCAGAAGAAACCCATGATGGTAATTCCCACAATAGATGTATAAGCTGCAAGATGGAGCCCTGTTCTGTGCACTCAGATTAATGCCTTCTTTGCTATAACCTACTCCAATATAGATATTACATGTTAGAGATCATTGCTCGACTGATATGACTTGCTTTATATGGCAATATTTTTATATGGCAATTGCAAATCTTTAGGTTCAAGTTTCATTGGAAGTTTTATTGGTATCTGTACTCTGTAGGGGCACACAAAGAATATTCTATCACTTTGTTGGGATTCTACGGGTGACAATCTGGCTTCTGTCAGTGAAGATAGTGTCAGAATATGGTCGTTTGCTCCTGGACATGATGGTGAATTTGTAAATGAGTTGAATTGCAGCGGGAACAAGTTCCAGTCATGTGTTTTTCACCCCTCGTACCCATATTTGCTAGTAATTGGATGCTATGAGGCAAATCTCTCTTATCTTGTTTGGCATAGTTCATTATTTGTGAGTGCATTTGATTAATAGTGTACATTTTTTTATTTATGTCATGCAGTCTTTGGAACTCTGGGACATCAGGGAGAAGAACGCCATGACGGTCCACAGTGCTCATGATGGTTTAGTTGCAGCGCTAGCAGCATCGAGCGCAACAGGCAAGGTTGCCTCAGTAAGCCATGATAGGTTTGTCAAGCTCTGGAAATGACTTGCTTCAGGTGACCACATGACAAAAGGGGGTAGCTAACAAAAAAAATTCTTGAACCGCTTGGGTGCAAGAACTAACCTGGTTTGTGTTTTGTGGTTGTCTTCAGTTGTACCGTGTATGATGCTCTATTAGCTTCTGAAGTTTGTAACTCTGTAGAAATGTTTGTTGGCGTGCTGTAACTCTGAACATGTCTCATTTGTACTGATCATAAGTTACAAACTCTGTTAAGTTTTTTTCCCTGCATTGTGATGCATCGTCTTATGTTTCTCGTCCCGATTTTCATGGTTCAAATCTTTGGCCCTGTTCTAGGGAGTTGGGCAGCTGGTGAATAATTCTAGAAGCAGCTAGTGAGTATCCTGGTTAGCTGATGAGAATATGAAGATTTTATTTTTGTGGATTAGGTACTGAGCACTCTCAAGCTCTGGAGCAAATTATGCGTTCGCTTCCGCGATTGGAGCTATTCTCTCCTTTTCGATCTGCTAAATGTGTGTTTTTTTAAAAAAATACATATTGAAGCTGTTTAACCAAATAAATTTATGTTTTAAGTTTATAATAGTTAATATTTAATTAATCACATGTTAATCATCTGTGGCGGTTTGCGTGTTGGTGAGTAGCTTAGTCAAGCAGCTATATCAAACGCACCCAGCGTTTCGAGGAGATTTTTGGTAGCTACAATTATCAAAGGGACTACTTATACATTGTATAGTAGAATCGTGATGTGATATAATTATATTGAACTAACTCTCTGTTAAATATCATTTACAAGAAAAAATAGGTCTCTCGGTTAAATATCGTTTATAAGAAAAATAGGTCGTAGGAGCAAATTCTTTCATGTGTTTATGTTGTGATTTGTTTTTCTCGTTTACACGAATTTTAAAATAAATGTTAAATGTCGTTTTCAAGAAAAATAGGTGGTAGGAGCGAATTAATATATGCTGTGATTTTTTTCTCGTTTGCTAAAGTAAATTTTAACGGTTTAAAATTATATGAAAATTATATAAACAACATCTATAACTTCTTCTAAATTATCTATATCGTCTTGCTTACACTTTATCTTATTCATAAAAAATAATGGCTTTGAATCTTGTCGTACTAACTGGACGAATTTGTCTCTTCTGCTGGAGCTTTTAAATAAATCTATTTTTCTGAATTTATAGTTCTAGCTGATGACATAATTTCTGATGAAGCTAATATTATGTCCATGTTACCTTCCGCATTATTAATCTTGTCTAATATTGTACTAACAACTGTAAAATTGTATTATTTTGCCTGATTAATTTTTTAGAATCTTCTTTAGGTGAGTCGTAATTAGAAAACCCAACAGGTTGCAGTTTCTTTTAGGGCTTGATTATGTTCAGACATATACCTTAAGGAAAGTAAAACCACAACAAATATACCACATGGGTTTCTTTGACAATAGACATGAGCTATATAGAATATCAAGGGAGGTAGAATTAATTGTTTTAACTCATCCAGTGGAATTAAGAATTATTAGTAAGCAAATTGAGGATGGGCTGAAATATTCAGGTTATAAATACATACATCAAGGAATGTATATTATAGGAATTAAAGGGATGAGACGAAATAAATTAGGAACAAATGTTTTAATAACATTATTAGATAAAAAATGAGATAGTATAAATAAAGCAGCACTAGGTTTTATAGAAGGAGATATGAATGAAAATAGGTTAATAACTTATATTGCTCCTGATTTAATGATGCCCATAAAAGAATTCATAAATAAAATGAGTTTTGGGTTTCAAACAAAAGGATATGAAGATTTTTATAGGAACAAATCTTTTAGTAAGCATAGAATTTCTAGGAAGATTAACTAATAATAGCAGTTCAAAATATAGGATAAATGTAAATAATGTGATTAAAAGTATAGGCATCCAATTCATGAGACCTCTAAATATAAGCTCTGAAGAACGGGCAGGAGAAGAATGGAATATAAGTAATTTAATAGAAAGTAAAGAATTAACACAACCTAACGCTTATATAAGCTACCAAAATCATGAAGGTAGTACCCGCATTAGATTTACAAATTACAAGTCGTCAGGAATAGATGATGCCGAATCAATAATTTCAGAACCTGAATGTAATAGGCGTCATAGTGTTTCTGAACTAATGGAACGGCCTGATCTAGATAAAGAAATCTTATATTATGAAGAAAAATTAAAGGGAATAGAACACAAATATAATAATAACATGACGGATAAATGGCCAACGATAAGAGAGAGGGAACTCTTTTTATTAGAGAGTTAGCTAGGTTAAAAAGGATAAAAAAGGAAAAATTGGCACATAAAGGATCACCTAAAAACATAGTAATAAAGGAAGAGAATAAAATCAAGATATTACAAGTTGAAAGGGAAAGTAATATAGATATCAGCGAAGAATAACAATGGAATATAAATAATACATTTTTATTAGAAAGCTATGAAGAAGAAGAACTAGTTAATAAAGAAAAGTTTCATATCGATGGTTCTGAACAATATTATGATTTTATTCAAATCTTAGATGAAGAAAGCTTGAATAATTTAGAGAATTCAATGGAAGCCATGGAAGTAGACATAGGAAAAGTAAAAAGAAGAAAATATGGAGAAAGTTTCGTTAAAAATGAAGGAGAAAATGAAAGACAACATAGGACAGCCAGAAGTTGGCCTCCTGAGAAAGACGATAACCCATATGCATACATCCCAAGGCAATATAAATATATAGGAAATAAAAGAAGAGATTTTAAAAAATCAGTGAAATTTCAAAACTACAAGGGAGACGGAGCGATATTAAATTTAGCTGCACATGACCCGATTGACTGGCCAAACATTATAAGCATATGGAAAGGGTTGGGTAGTGCAAAAATACATACAAAATCAGCATAATATAGGAAACAAAGTAGAAGATATGATAATATATTTAGAAACTTTTGGAAAATCTATAAAGGTACTTTGGGAACAATGGGTAGAAGCTTATCCTAATCAATATGAAGAATTAAAAAGGGCCAGAAATAATCCTAATAATTTTGTTAATGTAATATCCAATATAGTTATTGCAGATGATCCAGAATTAGGATATACAACTCTGCAAAATGAAAGGCTAAGGGAAATTGAGAAGTTAACTCTGTCTAGTTAGAAAGGAATAAAAGAATTTTCTCAACATTTTCTATACAATGCTACTACGGCTAAGCAAGGATATAATAAAGGTGTAATAGAAAGGTATTTTAACAAATTAACTGATCCTTTAGGAACGATAATATTTGAAGAATATAAAAAGGAAACTAAAGGAGCAGTCATTAATATCTCTCAAGCCATAACATTTGTTTTTAAACAATTAAAAAAGATTTGCACAAATATACAAGCCTAAAGGTCCATAAAACAGTCAGACTATAATTTTTTAATAACATTATTCAAATATCTTTGTCATATGGAGAAGATAGATATAGAAACAATAAGTACCGTAGACCTCATAAGAAGAGTAACAATAATTTTAGGACAAGACGAAGATATTTTCTTAGGAGATCAGATAATAAAGCTCCATATTTACATAAAAAATGTAAGAAGATACAACCCTAGAAAAAATTATGATAAAACATGTAGATGCTTTATATGCAATTCACCTGATCATTTAAGCAAAACTTGTCCAAATAAAGACCAAAAAAGGTACTCCAGTAAATAGGAGGAACAAGAAAGAGTTTTAATTGTAGACAACGTAAATGAAAATATATTAGTTTGTGATGATGAAATTAAAGATGATGAATTAATATATTCAATCATAAATACAGATAAAATAGAAAACGAGTATGAAGAATATGACTCAAACATAGAAGAAATTGATTTAATAGATGAATTGTCAGGTTTAAAAATTGAAATGATGAACCAACTTGTATGTGAACATGATTGGGTAAAAGGAAAAGGTGATTATAATATAAAGTGTGCTTTTTGTATATATTATCCAAGTCAAGACAATAGAGTTACTTGTAGTATATGCTTAAAACAAGCATGTACGGAATGCTTGAAAACAAAAAACCAAAGTTGAAGAAGAGAAATAGAATTAGAACTAGATGATATAATTTTATCTAGTAGAGTTAGGACTCTCGAAAATAGGATAAACAAATTAGAGGTAGAGATTGAAGAATTAAAAATTAAGTTATACCGAATATCTAACACTAAGCAAGAATATAAGGCCATAGAAAATATTGAATGCCAAGAGCAAAGCGTTATAGTAAAAAATAAAAAGGTAGCAAAATAATTCAATTAAAAGATGCTATAACAAGCTTTGGAAATAAGTATATAGTTAAGTTACCATTTAAAGAGATATCTGGTATAAGGATTCCCATAAAGCTAAAGTTAAAACAAAATATTACATACAAAGTTTTAGCATTAGTAGACACTGGGTGCACAAAAAATATTATTCATGATAAGTATTTTGTAAAATGCCCAGACTTAGTGCATACGTTAGATAACAACAAAGCAGAAATATCTACAGACATGTCCGGGATCAAGAAAATTCACAATCAGTTAGCATATAACATTGAGACATATATAAATGGTACCAAATATGTTATAGATGATATCACAACTAGAGACTTATCAGTAATCAATGATGACATGATAATTGGATTAAAATTTTTTCAGTTCTCTTTACAAGCTGCAATTATACATGAACAAGGAGTTACATTAATCCCAACTCAAGATAATATTGCATATATCTCAGAAGTTCTAAAACAAGGACACACGCAAAAACTTTCCGAAACCTCTAATCTTGAACCTGAAGACAGCCAGGTAAGTGAGCCTCCTGAAATAAACGAAAATCAAGATTTTAGTACAAATATAGAAGTATATTATGCAGAAAATACTAACATAGATTATATATGATTACAATCTTTCTCACCTAATTGGTATAGAGATATAAAGTCCAAAAAAGATATTGAAAGGGTTGTACAAAGGTTAGAAGACATTCAAATTATAGGAGAAATACCTATGAAACA
Source organism: Oryza australiensis (assembly GCA_019925245.2). Lineage (NCBI taxonomy): Eukaryota > Viridiplantae > Streptophyta > Magnoliopsida > Poales > Poaceae > Oryza > Oryza australiensis. Next base: position 3,832,556 of record JAIFGZ020000044.1, read on the forward strand.
TTGGGATAAAAATTCTATTGTATGCAAATTAAACATAATAAACCCTAATTATATTATAAAAACTTGTCCTATAGAAGCTACACCAAAAGATATAGAAGAATTTAAATTGCATATTGAAGAATTATTAAAGTTAAAAGTCATAAGAGAAAGCAGAAGTCCTCATAGATCTACAGCGTTCATAGTAAGCAACCACGCTGAAATAGTTAGAGGAAAATCTAGAATGGTTATAAACTACAAAAGGCTTAATGACAATACTATAGATGATGCATATAATATACCAAACAAATAAGAATGGATTAATAGAATACAAGGTAGTAGATATTTTTCAAAATTCGATTTAAAAGCAGGATTTTGGCAAGTAAAAATGGCAGAAGAATCTATTCCTTGGACTGCATTCACATGTCCCCAAGGACATTTTGAATGGTTAGTTATGCCACTAGGATTAAAAAATGCACCTGCACTATTCCAGAGAAAAATGCAAAATATATTTAATGAAAATCAAGAGTTCATCCTAGTATATATTGATGATTTATTAATATTTTCAAAAACATATAAAGAGCATATAGCTCATCTTGAACTGTTCTTCAGGAAAGTTGAACAAAATGGTTTAATTTTATCCAAAAAATAGAAATATGCAAAGAAAAGGTTAATTTCCTACGTCATGAAATAGGAGATGGGAAAATATATTTACAAGATCACATAGCAAAGAAAATACTAAATTTTCCTGATAATATGAAGGATAAAAATATTTTGCAACAATTTTTAGGAATAGTAAATTATGCTAGAAACTGTATAGATAATCTAGCAAAACATGTTGGTCCTTTATGTGCTAAACTAAGAAAAAATAGTCAAAAATATTTTAATTCTGAAGATATAAAATAAGTAAGAAGCATAAAACAAAAAGTAAAAAATTTAAAACCTCTAGAATTGCCTCTGGATAATAATTATTTCATCATTGAAACAGACGCATCTATGTTAGGATGGGGAAGTATATTAAAGCAAAAACCCAATAAATACTCTGCAAAAACAGAAAAAAATATATCCAGATATGCCTCTGGGAGTTATAAATTAAAAGCTGCAAATAATACAGATAGAGAAATTTTGACAATAGTATATGCGATAAATGCTTTTAGGTTGTATTTAGGATTTAAAGAATTTACGTTAGAACAGACTATGAAGCTATTGTTAGATATCATAATCAATTTAATAGCAAAAAGAGCTCAACTAGAAGATGGGTTCTATTCGAAGATATTATCACTATAAATGGATATAAAGTAATTTTTGAACATATAAAGGGTAAAGAAAATAATATTCCTGATCTATTTTCTCGTTCTGTTATTTTGCAGAAATGAAGAGATCAATGGGCTTCAGTGGTGTGGAATCATTTAGCTTTGGAACTAAAAATAGACTCAGAATATTTCCACCCAACACATATAAATTCAAGCCCAAAGATCATATAGTAATAGATAAAGTTCAAGAATGTCTTTTAGATAATTTCTGATATCAATATCTATAATTATATATAAAACAAGTAGTGTTTCTACCCAAATTTTGTTTTGCCTGGCTATTTTGCAGAAAACCCCTTGAGTTTTTCCGAAATTAACCCACGGTCTGCCTGGCTATTTAAAAAACCCAGTTAAAGAAGAAAAAGGGGTTATTTTGTAGAAAACCCCTTTAGTGTTTATAAAATTAAGCTGCAGTCCCAATGCTAAAAAAAGGAGGGCTTAGATAAAAAAACCTCCTGCTCCTGTCTTTCGTCCTCATCCGCGCCGCGCCCCACGCCGCGCCTGCACCCCTCCCTCCCGTCGCCGCTTGGAGCTCCCGCGCCGCCACCTGGACCTTTGCCCTTCGCGTGCTTCCCTCCCTGTGTCGTCGTTCCATTGCAACGCATGGACATTTTGCTAGTAACAATAAAACGGAAAATAGGGTTATGTGCTATCAATTTTGAATAGTTTGGCTGAATATTTTAATATGATAAATCAATTAATGCCTACTTCAGAATATGCAGAAGAAATAGAACAGAAGCCAATTTATGTAGTATATGAAGGGAAAGCTCCGCGAATATACATATCATTTGAAGAAGTAATATGCCAGAAGAAAGAAGCAGCTCTATCAGGAGGAATATCCTGGAAAAAATATACGAAGATTGAAGATGCATTAGGCCAAGCCGAAAAATATTAGGTTTAAATTATTACATTGAGCCGCTCCAAAAGAATATATGACCAAGCATAAAAGAATACAGAACAAAAAAATCCAATGAAACCAATAAATCCAGTTGAAATACCGTCTATGAATCCAGTAGGGATGTCATCTACAAATATAAAAGAATAAGAGTTAGGCCAGAAACAAACATATAAAGAATGTCTACTAAAATGAGTAGATCCTTTAGATGGATCCTATATTGAATGGGCTGTAGAAAGAAAAATTGCTGAAATAACACCAAAATTAAAAACAGAAATAAAAGAAGAAGTTCTTATCGATATCAAAAAAGAAATAGATGATAAATTCGAAGAATTCAAAAAGTTATATGATGAGAAATTAGACATACCACTGTCAGATATGGATGGTTTGGATTTTGGTGGTCAAATAGATCCATCTCTATTCTGGCTTGAAGGTAATACTTCAGCGCTTTTTGTAAATCTCGGGGTTCCCGAAAGGGAAAACCATATGTAAACTTGTTCCAGTTTTATGAAGTAATTTTTTTATACACCTTAGTTTATTTGTTCAGCTGAGTGTTTATGCAAGGAACCCTATAGAAGAAAACTCTGCGGTAGTTCTCATCTTTAGCCTGCATCTTGCTTAGGCATCTGAAGAACCGTTGCCCGTAGAGAAGTGTTCCCTTCGGGTGGAACTGCCTGGGGAGACGATAAGCTTTCAGCTAGAACGAATATTTTAGGTGATATCAAGAGAAGTTGTTTTCAAAACGCGAATAAGTTATGTATATGATGAGTACCGAGTAGGATTTTACAAACAATTGTCTACAACAAGCCGGCTGATCCCTTAAGTCTCGTCAACCAGAACGATCCTGTAAAATTAACACAAACAATCAATCCATAAGGACGTGCAAATATATATTAATTTAATTTATCCGTACGAGTGTACGAGTGCGTGTGTGTTTAAATATTTTCACGAGTGCGTGTGTGTTTAAATATTTTTGGTATATAAAATTACAATGTAATTAAATTATGATTGTATTATAGCTATATCTAATTTATCGACTAATGTGTAACAAAACCGATTACCAAAAACTTCCGGGACAAACTCGAACTTGGATGTGAACTTATGTTATATTCTTTTCTCGTGTTAGGTACTTCAGCCTGTTATTTCTCTTTTACCTCTCTTTCTCTCTTCATCCTCTGTCTCAGCCAACACGTTAGGACTGTTTGGTTTATGGTTATAAGTTACCACACTTTGCTATATTTGGTTAGAAAAGTTTCATCATGTTGAGTGTCTTTGTTGGCTACCATAAGTGTGGCAAAATTTCCGTAGTGTAATCTAAGTCTCATATGACACTAACTAAAAAGCATGGCATGCCATGGCTTTGCTTTGTTAGCTATATGGTTAGGATTTTGATAGCTAAAGTATGGTTAGGATTTTGATGGTCTTACCATTAACAAACTTGGTAAAAAAAGTATGCGAAACTTAGACAACCTTAAGTTCTGTAATCACTGAGAAAATTCCATTTTAATGCTTAATCAGGACCATCCATGTCTTCATCGCCGACCTTCTCTGTAGCCGCTTCCCTAACTCGTTGTTCCGCTCTTCATTGGGCTAACGACGAGATTACTGATTTCTTTCCTTTTCTTTGCGGCTTGCATCAGCCGGTGCCACGAGTCTGCCGAACGATTTGAGCGCTGCAGCTTTGGCGAAAAAACTTGTGGCAAAGCAGTTCATGGGCGCCCAAGTTTTTTATTGGCAGCCTAATGTGTGGTCAGCAAAAACACGGTACGCTAACTACCTTTGGCATGTCTAATGTAAGGTGCGGCAAATTGAAACATCCATCCAAACAGGCACTTAGTACATGAACCAAACAGCCCCTAGATGACAGTGACCCAAGCAAACCAGCTTTGAATTTACTTCAATCAGCATCTATAGCTTTTTATTTAAGAAAGCAATTCCACGAATAGCTAGTTTTAAATATTTTGAAGTTTTACATGATGAAGATTAAGAAAGTGGGTATAATTAAATAGAGAATAATTTTGACTGACTGAGATAAGAAAATAGGCAAAAATTAAATGTGAAATAGTTGTGATTAACTGAGGTGAAGAAAGTGGAGAAACTAGTGTTTCTTGGAATAAATTTTAAACATTAAAGCTGATATAATATGTTTTGACGAAGGGAGTAATTAAAGAGAATATATCCTATGTACACAAGCATCGTGTGCACACTCTGTGTAGACCAACTAACGGATGCCTTAAAAAGTAAAATAAATTATGCATATACTTTCAATAGAGTTACACATGTGTGTGTAAAGTTTTAACATCAAATTCATTATATGTTTTAGATGTAAAAAATTCTAACAGTTTTAAGACTATAAATCTATTAGATTTTTTCTTTTTATGCATGATGAATTTAAAGATGAGATTTTACACGTAGATATAATATTATTGAAAGTACATGTATAATTTTTTTATTTTTAGAATTTTCTGTAATTCTTCCTCCGTCCTAAAATAAGTTCACTTTTTACATATCCCACATATATAAATACAAAATAAAAACTAGAATATCCTTGCCTTATCAAATCCTAATACAATTATTACTTACTTTATCTACTCCTAATACATACTTTATCTACTCCAAATACAAGTATTTCTTACTTTTCATAAACTTCAATGATCGCTTAAAAATAAACTTATTTTTGGACAAAACTGGAGGAACCAAAAGTGAACTTGTTTTGGGACGAAAGGAGTATTTGTTAATTGGTGCACACGTAAAGATTTATGTATATAGGATACATTCTCTTAGTTTGGAGCAATTGCAAAAACCAAAGCAAAAATTCCATTCCATCCAGGTACATGGGCGCTTTGCAACTTGCGCAGTTGAACTAAAAAAAGCTAGGAATTGTTTGGAATGTAGGAATTTGAACATAGAAATATGAAAATACATTATGTAACGCCTTACGAAGTTCTACCAGAATTAGAAACATAGCAATACTCAAACAATTGTTTGAATGTCACACGGGAAAAATACAGGAAGAGTAGACAAATGAAAAGAAAAAACATGGGCTAAGATATCATGTTTGTTTTTCTCCAAAATTCCAATGGAATGGCTCATTCCATAATATTTCCGTCTGTAGGAAACTTTAGGGACAAATTCAAAATCCTCGTATTTCTCGTATTTCCTTTGTTCCAAAGGAGCCCTAAAATGCTCAGGAAAATAGTTTGGTGAGTGGATAGGTAAGAAAAATTGAAGAGATAAACTTCTTGATTTGTGAACCTAAGATAAGTAAGAGGAGGATAGTAGAAATCAACTTAAATGCTACTTTTGACCACATGATTTTGCGGACACGGTAATAGAAAAAATACCATGTATGTCCACGCGCAATAGAATCCTATATGATCTCAAAACACGAGAATATTAGTAGTACCTTTGGATAGCTTTACGGGAATAAAACACGGTGTCGAAGCCCGAGCTCGAGAGTTGTGCAACTCTTTTTATGGATTCAACTACAGAGCAGGTGTACAGACGTGAGCTCTGGGTGGTCAGCTGAAAAGCATATAGACATGTGGTTTATACATGTTTGGGTCGCTCGAAAACATAATACACTACTTCTGTTATGTTTTTCTCTCGATCTCTTAGTTGCAATCTTTACAAGATGTGGGAAGTTTTCGCTCTGGCTTGTCCTACTAGAAACTAAGCTGGAGTTTGATCTAGATTCCTCGTGTGTTTTTTGGTTGCGATCCTCCGTCTCGGTAGCCTTGGCTCTTCCCTCATAGTCCACGGGGGAATACCACAATGAAAGGTCCATCACTAGAGGGCGCCAGTAGAGAGGCTAGGTGTGGAAGGTCGTGTTGCTTGCTGATGAGTGGGCCCGATTGTCGAGCCCAGCTAGGATGGAACATTCCGTCGCACGTCCTAAGTGTGCATGTAAAGCTTGGAGTAGAATCCTGGAGTATTTTTGACACCCATGGGGCCCGCCTATCGGCCTCAAGTGGAAGGACGTGCGAAGAGGTCGTGGGCCCGGACACGTGGCATGACAATCAACCATGTCGCCTGACAGCCCACACCCTTCCTCTGTAGGGGTGATGGTGGCATACGTGACGGTTGTGTAGGCGCTATCCTATCGCCGTCACCCTGGTCATACGACAGGTTGGTATGTGTCGCTTCACATTGAAAGCAAAGCTTGCTTGTTGACAAACATGGCAGCACGCCACGTCCTATTGCAGTTAATGCGTTGTTGCTATTGTCCTTGAGCTGCTCGGGATCAACGAGGTCAGGAGCAAGGAACGACTAGTGGTGGCTAGATGGGCCAGGCCGAGGCGTGCCGGCCCGGGCACGGCGACATTGTTCACCGGCCCGGCCCGGCATGGCACGGGAGGCAGTGGGCCGTGCCGGCACGGCCCGGTGGCGCGTGTCGTGGCTAGGCCGTCGCTCGAGCCCGTGGGCAGGCACGACATGACCCACAGGCCGACACGGGACAGCGGAGAGGGGAGGGGCTATCAGGCACAGGGTTAGGGTTTGGCGACAGCGGCGGCAACGGCGACGGCGGCTACGGGGGCGACGGGAAGAGGGGAAAGGTCGGCGATGACGGCGGCACAAACAAAGGGACGGGTGTGCACCTGAGCGGAGGGCTCGACGTCAGCTTCGGCTGCAGCGGCGCGAAGGTCGGCAACGCGGCGTCGACATCGGCTGCAGCGACGAGGACAGACCTGTTGGTGTGGTGCGGAGGGCAGACCCGACGACGCGGCGCGAAGGGCGGACCCGGCGGGGTGGCGGCGGTGTGGAGGGCGGACCCGATGGCGTCGGCTGCGATTGAGGAGTGGGGAGGCGGAGCGACAGAGCGTGCTACGCGCGGCTAGGCTAGGGTATGCCGGTTTGGCCGAACGAGCCATCCTCGACCCATGGGCCATTGACGGACCCGTGCCGGCACGGCACGACCACCCGGTGGGCCGTGCTTAGGCCGGGGGGTCGACACATGGGCCAGCGCGACACGACCCGTTATAGGAGCCATGCCCAACGGGTCGTGTTACAGGCATGTCCGGGCCAGGCCATGCCGAGCGGCCCGTTTGGCCATCTCTAGGAACAACCTTGCCTCGAGCTCGGCTCTCATCCAGTGAACAAGGCAAGCTCCCAAGCTAGGTCCTATCCCGAGCTCAGCTCTCATTGTGCGACCCAAGGCAAGCCCTCAAGCTTCGGTCCTGTCCCGTGTCCGCAAGCATGCCCTCAAGCTCACCCCCACCAGAGACGAGCCTAGATTCTTGCTCTGTTTCTCCTCAGGTGCACCTTAGCCGTTGCTTGAGGCTAATTGATAGTTGTGTGGACTGCCTAATCAGATGGCAGTTTTTTCTGCATTTTTAATTTTATTTTTTTAAAGATTTGCAAAACTAATTTCTCGTTTCAAACAATTGCAAAAATGGTCCCCCGCTGCCCTCCCTCCCAGAGGGCGATTTTTGTGACGCTGTTGACCTTCGTCGACGTTTTGGGCATTTTTTGAATTTCTAAAAAATCGAAGGGTCTAAGTGCAAAAATTATGTCATGTGTTGTTGCCAAGCTGCCTCCACACGATTTTTTGCATTTAGACCCTCAAATTTTTTACAAATTTAGAAAATGTCCCAAATATCGATGGCTCACGACACGTCATAAAAATCGCCCTCGGAAGAGCGATTTTTAAAAATCGCCCTCCCACCCTCCCGGAGGGCGGTGGGGATTATTTTTGCAACTGTTTGAAACGGAAAATTAGTTTTGCAAATCTTTTAAAAATAAAATTCAAAATGCAAAAAATTCTCGAATGGCATGTCACTAGATGCCCCAAGATGTCAGTGATGATGACCCTGGTTCCCACTTCACCAACACACAAGTATTTCAAAGGAATTAGATAATTTAGAGAGATAGAGCAAGTGCATTCGACTTCTTAAAAGGAGATGAAAATATAAGCTAGGACCTCAGGTTTGTTCCAATGAAATGGGCACAAAAATCAATCCGTAGGATTTTGCAAACTCCATTCCTCTATCCAAGAGAATCTCATAGAAAATATTTCTCAAGGAATGAAATCCTCCAAATTTTCTTTGAAATTCCTTCAACCAAAGGAACCCCAACTTCTGAACTTTAGGAACTCTGTCGGAGGAAGTATTTATGACTAGAGGGATACTATTTTTCTTTAGAGTACAAACAATTGGACGCAAACATTCAATAAAAGCACTCACGCGCGTGATAGATTCACAAAAACAACAGAAAAGAAGAGTTGACAAAAGGAAAAACATCGATTCATAAAATTGGCAGGTTATCGTCTACATACATTTGACTGTATAGTATCTACTATGGATATAGACACCAACGGCTCTTTAGAACAGCTGGGACTAAAAGCGCAAGCAAAAATAATAACCATCCGGAGTTACCAACAACGTCCCAGTGAGGAGCGCTAAAAACCGACCTCCCCAACAAGTTCATAGTCTTCAGCGTGGCTTATGGAGCACCTCAATCATGTCCTCGTCCTCCAGGCCAAGGTCCTTTGGTGTGCTTTCTGGGTCAACTTTATCACCATCGAATACAAATGTCAGGTCTGCGAGGCTGAGATTAACCTTCTTAGCATATGCCCTAAAAAGCTTGCCAAACTTCTCATCCTGTAATGAGAAAGCACAAGGTTAGTTCAAATTCCCATCCAGCAAGATAAATGGACAACTAAAATTTCAAAATCCAACTAAGCTCCAATACACACTGAACATTAGATATCATGCAATCAGGTAAAGCTTCAACAATCAAATGAAGGGAAAGTGTATTGATTATTTATTTTGTGAAACTGAATGTACATTGGTTTAAAGACGAGCACACCAAATTATCACAAGCGCACAACCATCTGTTAGAAAATTCGAACTGCCTAAAAATGTCTAAGAACATCATATAGGTTTGGTAATATGAGCAGTGCTACTCCATTAGAAAACCAACCTTGTATAAGCGAAACTGGTGCTGTCCAGCTTTGTCCTGAACTGTTACGACCACTTTTTCTCTTGCTTCCTGTCGTTCAGGTGACTTGTCTAGATCTATATGTTCAGTTGGTATTCTGGCCTCAACCTTTTGCCTAGCAGTTTGAGCCAACTTCTCCAGAAAATCATCAGCTGATTCAGCGAATTTTGCCAGTGCTTGCTTCTGTAATCTGCATAATACATAAGCAGAACTCAGATGATCATAATTCACATCTCTACGAATCGGTAATAAAAAAACAAGCAAAGCACTGCTTCCCGTGCATGACATCACTGCACGAATCATAGTATATACAAGAGTTCCATCTCAACTTCCAGATATATTTGGATGTCAGGCAGACTATAGCCAGAAACTTTAGGCGCAGACTATTTTCCCCAGGGAAATTTTCAGAAATAATCGATTACAACCACTCATTGGGATAACATGCTGGCTATGTCATATACAGTAGGGTACTCCGAGGTTATTTTTGGTCACTAATCTGTCAGAAAAGCAAAAGGTATTCTGGCCATGTGAAACATGAGTTGTTATGGCACTGAGTGCTTCAATGAACATCAGTACATTCATCTTATATGCAGTAAATCTGCATCAACTAAAAAAAATGTTGCACAGCTCTGTCCATGACTTGGAAAAATGATGGTGAAAACAACAGTACAGTCTACCTTCTGCTCTTATTAATGTATACAAGACAAGCACTTTACGTTTAATGATGCAAAATTTAATAAAGCAACTTTTAAATTGGAACATCTTGACTTCAATAATCTCGCATCAAACAACAATACCTGTTTAACAATGCTGACCTCATCATAGCAAAATATAGTTGCTCATTCTAAAGTTGACAAAAGAAACACATCTGCACACCCTGATACGGTATGACTTTTTTAAGCTCACCACATCATCTAACGCATACCAAGTATGGATCCCGATATGAAACTAGAAGCAGCAAGCAACATAAGGCATCACCAAGCAAACTTACAGAATGGCACAATGCGAGAGATAGAAATCATGCACAGGTTATACCTCAGCTCCTTCAATACGCTATTCTGCTCTAATTCGGCGCTGACAGTGGACTTGGGCTTGGGGGGTGGCGGCGGCGGCAACCAATCCTCCTCTCCTAAGTCGACTACTGTGGCAGCCTTCGCGCCAGCGGCGGCTTTCTGCTCACCCTTATTCCCCTTCTCCTAAGAAAGACACGGACCAGAGTAAGCGCGTCAAACTTTTCCCCACCGGAAAAATGGAATTGAATTCGAGCGCACTCACGTCGGCATTGGCGTCGCCGTCGCCATCGGCCACCTTGCGTCGCTTGTTGCAGTGGACGAAGATGTCGGACTTCTCTATGTCGGTGTCTGCGTATCGGAAAAAAAGACAAAACCCTAAGCGAATCCCCCCATGCGAAAAGGAGGGGAAAAAAACCTAGCACGATAGGACCGAAGCAATGCGATGGCCGCAGCCGCCGCAGCGACGCGTACCGTCGAAGCTGAAGGCGATGGTGGGCTGCACGCGGGAGTAGTCGAAGAGCGGCTCCAGCTCCTCCTCATCCGCCGCCGCACCCGCCGCCGCCTGCATCCACCAACCGCGAAATCCAACCACACTTCAACACCGCCGCGAATCGAACCGGAGGGGTCGGAAGAGGAGGAGAGAGCGTACATACCATCGGAATCAGGAGGCGCAACCTGGATGGGATCCCTCCCTCCCGCTCGCCGCCGGAGATGAGATGATTTGGGCGGGGGGATTTTTGGGTTTGGAGGGAAGCGCCGCGCCGGGCCGCTCGTGCTGCCGGATTTTGGAAGCGGATTTGAATTTGGTGGTGGTTTGTATTGGAGTACTGAAGTCTTGAGATTTCTGAATCTGAATTACAGACGGCGGCCAAGGAATCGGGGGCGCGGGTGCAGTATAGGTGGTCAAACGGACGGCACGGCCTGGCTTGGCATGGGTACGGAAGAGACATGGTCCATTTAGGCACGGTTGTTGTAATGGGCCGTGCCGTGTCGGGTCCGAGCACGTCGTGAACAAGTGCCGACATGGCCGGCACGGCCCGATAGGCAAACGGGCCGTGCGGCACGTTTCGTCCAGCCGTGCCGTGCTTGGGCGTCCGCCGAGCCGCGGGCCGGCACGGCACGGCACGTAAACTGTAGCGACACGGCACGGCCCGGCACAGCCCGCGGCACGGCACGGCCCGTTTGTGCGTGCGATCGAATGGGAGCGCGACACGTGGCAGGATGGGAAGAAAAGCTGCGCAACGGCTATTCGGCGGTCCAATGGGAGCGCGCCACGTGTCACCAACGGCTCTATGGCTGTTCAAATTTCAAATTAGCCGTTGGAGCCCAAAAAATCATAAAAAATTTAAAAAAATGCAAAAAATCGAAATTTCGCCCTATAAATAGGGCATGAACCCCGATCATTTCTCCTCACCTCACTTCTCATTTTGTGCTCTCAAGCCCTCTCAAGTGCTCTCTTTGCTCTCAAGTGTCCATTTTTTATTTTGACAAAATTTGCTCAAATTTTGTTAAAAATCAAAATTAGTTTCGTAGTTCAATAGTTTGATCGCAGAAGTTTGAAGTTCTCGCAGTTGGAAAGATGTAAGTAATATTCAAATTTGTGTATTATTTGTATTGTGTTTATGAATTCAATAAATATTTTACAATTTGTTTATGTCGGTTTAAAATTTCAGAATGGATCCGAACTATCCATACCAGTCGCCGTCTTTCACTTTGGGTGATTTCGACCCCAACTACATGCTGGGGTTTGAAGATGCCTCCGGATCGGCTCTAACTCCACCATCTGTGGAGGAGGTACCGGTTCAGACGGCTGCGGTGGCTTCGGAAGGATTATCTTAGGATCCGTGAGCGGAAGTGTTTCGACATGCACCGGCCCAAAAAATCGAGAACCTCGGTGTATGGCAACACTTCGACGAGATAAAGGAAACGCCCGGACGGAAGGGAGGTATCAAAAGCTCGTTGTAAAATATGTAGGCAAATGTTATCTGCTCGTGGTTCTCCTGGTACAGGTCATCTCAAGCGCCATGCGGAGTCGTGTGCCAAGAAGCAAGGAATACAACTCCGACAACAACAACTTATGCTAAACCCGGATGGTACGGTACGTAGTTGAGAGTACGATCCCATGGTTGCTCGGGAATCTCTTGTCCGGTTAATCGCCAAGCAAGATTTACCCCTGAACATTGGAGAGACTCCTGATTTTGAACAATACATTCAACAATCTCTTAACCTTAGGTTTAAATCTGTAAGTAGGCAAACGACAACTAGAGATTTAGAGAATGTTTATCAGAAGGATTCAAATACACTTAAGGAACTGTTTAGTACATGTACTTTCTCTGTTAGTGTAACTTCAGATATATGGAGTAGTAGAGCTAGGCAGGATTATCTTAGTGTTATTGTTCACTTTATTGATGATGATTGGCAATTACAAAAGAGAGTTTTAGGGCTTAGGTTAATAGATGGCTCACATACAAGAGAAAACATAGCTGAAAGAATTAGGGAAGTAATTAATGAATTTAATCTTGCTGATAAGATATTTGTTGTCACCCTAGATAATGCATCTCCTAATTCTCGTGCTATGGAAATATTGCAACCTTTATTTTGTGTTTATGCTCAATCGTTTCTACTACATCAGCGTTGTGCATGCCATATAATTAATTTGATTGTTAAGCGGCATGAAAAGGGTTCATAACCATATTGATGTTGTTCGTCAAGCAATCGCGTGGTTAAGCGCTTCGAACCCACGGATTGGTGCGTGGAAGAGGTTTTGTCATGCGGCGGTAAGAGAGCTCGTAAGTTTGCCACCGATGCGAGCATCGGTGGAATTCAACATATTTAATGTTAAAAGTTGTTTTACCTTATAGTGAATTACTTACGGATTTTGTTCAATCACGTGGTGGCCCACGAAACAATGACGGGTCGCCAATACTGAATGAGCATGTTTGGGAAATTGTCCAAAAATATAACCAGTTTTTAGAAACTTTTTATGATTGTACTTTTACTCTGTCACAAACTTATTAAGCAACTTCTAATATAATTTTGCACAATATTCTTGAAATTGCTTCTCTATTTAAAGAATATGAAAATGATGATGTTCTAACTGAACCTGTCTTTCACATGAAACAAAAATATTTTAAATGTTGGAAAAATATACCTATGTTGTATGCATATTCTTTTGCTTTGGATCCTAGGTGTAAATTAAGAGGATTGTCTGCTATTTTATCACTTCTTGGTGATACTTTAGGTATATATTATAGTTCTTTCTATACTGAGGTTAGAAGTAAATTATATGAAGTTTTTGGAAGATATGAACTAAAGTTTCAGGGAGTTCGACAGCAGAGACCCTCTCCTATCCCCACTACAGGTAAGAAGAAGATACAGTGGGGTCGTATTTGGGGTGGATCTTCTTCAAGCCAAGGTGGTGGCAGTTCGTCGACTACAAGTGGAGACGGCTCTTCGCATGCTGTGGCCGAAGAGTTGTTCGGTTATTTGGACAGCGACGCCATCCACCACGAAGCACAAGACTTCAACGTTCTCGGGTGGTGGAATAACCACAAGTTAGCATCTCTCGTGCTTTCAAAACTAGCACAGGATGTGTTGACGGTGCCCGTCTCGACAGTGTCATCCGAATCGGCTTTCAGTCTATGCGCCCGTATCATCGAAGACCGAAGGACGAATCTGAGCAGTGACCACGTCGAAATGCTACTAAGCGTTAAAGACTGGGAGCTTGCTCCACAACATGCCCAATATACTGCGGACAACCAAGAATTGGCCGCTCCGTTCGAGCAACTCTACCCGGATCCCGGACCAACCCCGGTAGAATTTTGTTAGACGTAGTTCGACCTTTGAGCGTATTCTTTTCTTTGTCATGGTTTTCTCGTTTTCTCTACGAGTTTTTACATGACAAAGTTTTTAACGAGGCAACATGTATCATTGTATCCTATAATGATATAAACATCACTAAAGGTCATTACTATTTTTAACAAATTTTTTTGCAATATTTTCGTAAATGTGGATTTATTTTTAACATTACTAAGTCATTAGTTTTTTTCTAAAACTTTATTTTTTAATTTTTATTTTTTAAAACTTATGTGCTGTTTATTAAAAAATTGTAAAAAACGGCCGTCGGCTCGGCTGGCCGTGGGCCACGGCGTGCGTCTTGCGCACGGGCCGGCCGGCTCCCACGTGCCGTGCTTGGGCGAGCCTAGGCACGTGGGCGGCACGGCACGACCCGTTTCATAAAGCGGGCCAAACGGGCCATGCCAAAACGGGCGTGCGCTGCGGCCGTCCGTGCGGCCGAGCCGCCCGTTTGGCCGTGACTAGTTCACGTGCCTCACCCCTAGCCTAAGCACGGCCCACGGGTGGCCGGGCCATGCCATGCCATCCTTGGCATGCTTAAGGCCCACGTGCCGAAAACCGGCCCACGGGCCAAAATCACCCGGCGGCGAAAGAGGAAGACTATAAAATGAAAAAAAACCCTAACCCTACACCCGGACCCACCGGCGCCGCCTCTCCTCTCGGCTCTCCCCCTCTCCCAGGCGACACGACACCGGTGCCGACGCCGCCCCGCGGCCCCGCCCTTCGCACCGACGCTTACGTCGCCCCGCCCTTTGCACCGGCGTCGCCGCCTCCGACCTCCACGTCGCGGCTGCGAGGACCGCCGCACCGCCGTCGACCTCGCGCGGCCGCGCTGCTCTCCGCACCGACGCCAACGCCGCCCCGTCCTTTGCGGCGCCGCCGCCTCGACCTCCACTCCGTCGAGGACCGCCGCACCCGCCGCCGACCTCCGCGTGGCCGCGCGCGCTCCGTGCATCCGCTCGGCGCCACCGGTCCGCTCCGCCTCTGCGCGGCGCCGCCTGCGCCTCTGCGTCGGCGCAGCCTCCGCCTCCGAAAGCCGCGTCGGCGCGTCGCCTTCACCTCCGCGCCGCACCCCCTCTCCCGGTCACCCCCCACCGGCCGCCTCCACCTCCGCCCGCCTAAACCCTAACCCTAACCAGTAGCCACACGCCCACGCCTGTGGGCTGTGCCGTGCCCGGGCCGACACGCTACAGGAACCGTGTCGTGCCGTGCCGGCCCACGGGCTCGGCCGGCAGCCCAAGCACGGCACGCCTAATCGTGCCGTGCTGGCTCGGCCTGTTTGCATCCGTGTGTTGACGAGAAAAAACAACACACCGGCCTGGGAGATCTGCTTAGCTCCAGTGCAGGTCCTAGAATCGACGAAGCCAGGACATGCCAGTCAGTTTGATGCTACCACTGACAAGTCATGTAAAGCAACCGATTATAAAATGTATCAGCCGATCGGCTAATATCCAGAACAGCCGATTGGTCGACAGCCGATGCTGATATCAACCAATGTAGTTAAGAGTCTTAATCCATCGGCCGTGTACTAAAGGTGATCTATATAGTTAAGACATCTATATAAAGGTGATCGGCGGACAATAACATGATGATATATAACATTGTATGAACCAATCACATGATGAAATAGATATTGATTTAAAGATTAAAACACATATCGGCTGGAAGTCCGATATCATAAAATCCAAATAATTGAATATTCAATGACGCCTCCGCTGCAATCGGCTAGATCTAACTTGTATACAATCCTTGTAAGCCGATGCAATACCCAGATAACTCATCGCTGAAACCCCGATGAAACCCTTAGTGACAGTCAAGAGGCAGGCTAGATATTATGGTTCTAATCACGATTTAGTAGATCAAACTGATGCAGCACTAAGTATGAAAAGAAAAGTAATATCTAAACAATAAAGCCCTTGGCTGATTTTCAGGGTGGTAGATGCCTAAACCAATCTAACCTAATAAACAGTTTAGCCAATAACGACAGAGACCCTAAAATGAGAGACAACCGATAGGGCTAAACTGAAATACTAAGATTAGATTAATAGAGACATATGGTAAATAGTCAGGCAAGCATGCTAACTAAACGAGAGCAATCCAAGAGATCGAACGTACTGATGCAGCCTTCGACAAACATCGACGTAGTCAATATGATCGCCGGATCCGGCAGAACGTTGGACCTATCCCTTTGCTGAAAGTCGAACCTAATTGATGCAGGCCAGCGCCGGATGCCAAGTTCTGTCGAATGTTGAACGAAGATGAAGAATAAAAGGGTGGCGATGCATCGAATTGTATTGATCGAGAGATATCATTTACATGAACCCTAGGCTTACATATTTATACCCATGGGATAACAGAGAAACAGAGATCCTAACAGATTACAAATCTAAACTTTCTAAAGATAAAAGGAAACAAACCGAATCTTTATCGGATAGTAACACACTTTCCTAAAGATAAAATAGGAAACTAACAAACTCTTCCTAATTAATAGATATAATTGTCTTTTTTAGGACTCTATCCTTATATGGCAATCCTCATAAAGCACATCATTTTGATCCGACAGTGTCTCCAATGTTATCATACCGGAATCGGCTACATCGGCTTGCCTTATCTGATTCGGTATCGGCCGATGGACACCTTAGCGATTCGGGTTCCGGATTTACCAAATTCTGCTGTTAACATCGTGTCTTGCCATGCCCATGCCATGAATAGTACACGTGTGCCCATGCCGACCCACTATGGTCCGACCCATTTGGCCACCTATAAGGTGCAGACTGAAGACAAGCGAGTCCCTTCCGCGGGAAGAATCAAGAGGGTTTGGCTCCGGTGGCTGCTGCCCTCAAGAGGATTGCCTACTTGACTGTAAAATATTCCACCCTTTTCCTAACAGTTGTTAACACACACATAAAAAAGCCTTTCCAAAGGGTCTTAGGGGTTGTAGATTTGTAATACTTTTAAAAATAAAAAATTATTTTTAAAATATTTTAATAAATAAAATAAAAAATTCTGTGATTATACTTTTAATCACATATTTATGTGAGGTATATGCTGACTTAATCACATTCGATTTAACATCTGCGAATATTTACTTGCAATGTAATGATGCAATCACACACTCAAAACTCCACAAATGTTTCAGCTGCTTTAGCCTTCAATTGAATCAATTTCTCAGTACATCTTGTCAATCTACAACCAGTGTATAAAAGTATAATCCCCTTCCATGTTATAATTTCGCTGAATAAATCAACTAATTACAACATCATGATGCTCCCGTTTCCCTTCCAGATCATCTTCTGATCTCTTCTTCTCCTCCCCTGAAACGCCTCCGACCATCGACGACGATTTTCCATCTCCCATTGCATTTCCATCCACCGGCGAAAACCAAACATGCATCTGGCTTAGCTAAGCTACTAGCCGTCGAGGTTGGTGATGGGGCCTTTGAACCAGTGCCTGGCGCTGACGAGCCACGAGGAGAGGACGAGGAGGAAGAGGCCGCCGACGGCGACGGGGGTGTAGTTGAGGGTGTCCTTGGTGACCGGGTACGTCACCGGCAGCGAGAAGAGCACGGTGATGGTTGCCACCCACATCACCGCCGCCCAGCCGACGGCGACGCCGTACCGCCCCAGGTTGAAGGGCCCCGACACGAAGTGCTTCCGCGCCAGCGTCACCCTGAACAGTATCGGCAACGCGTACGCGATGTACAGGCCGATCGTCGCGATCGACACCATCGCCTGGAACGCCACCAAGCTCCCCAGCGACTGCATTTCCCATATTTTTTTGTTTTATTATTATTTGAGAATTTTGAGCAAGAATTAATTGTCAATCATTGGTGTGTTTTCTGAAACTTTCTGAAATCTGAAAAAGATTGTCAGTGACTTACCGGCAATGCCATGCAGAGGGAAATGAGAGCCGAGAGCCAGACGGCGTTGATCGGCACCTCGTGCTTGTTAACCTTGTGCCAAACGGACGACAATGGCATCGCCCCGTCTCTTGAGAACGCGTACGCCATCCTAATCGGACGAACAATTGGTAGAGGCACAGACATGGAGTGAGTGAACTGTTGCTCTACCGACAAAAGTGACAAAAGTTCAGGTAGAACACTAGACTGTCAGACAGTGTGATTGGATTAGTTGTTACCTTGAGTTGCTTGTCACCGAGCTCATGCCACAGAAGTATATGGCGACGGCGATGATCCCTAGGCAGATGATCCCGCCGACGCCGCTTCCGTACCGGCTCTTGAAGGCGAGGTAGAACACCTCAGCAATGGCGTACCCTCCAGCATCGTTGTAAGGGCTCA
Organism: Oryza australiensis; assembly: GCA_019925245.2. Classification (NCBI taxonomy): domain Eukaryota; kingdom Viridiplantae; phylum Streptophyta; class Magnoliopsida; order Poales; family Poaceae; genus Oryza; species Oryza australiensis. Next base: position 3,850,841 of record JAIFGZ020000044.1, read on the forward strand.
GCAGGTAAGGTATGTCCTTCACTGCAAATGTGATGCCAAGAATGTATCCCCATCCTACGATTATCGATATTCCGATCGCACTAATGATGCCGATCGGGCCATTCCTATCAGCATTTTTAGTTTCCTCAGTCTGAAAAATGAACACAAAGAACCAAACAGTCAGGCTTGGCCAGATACATTTCTAAGCACAACAACATTGTCTGCTAGCTCTTGAGCTGTTCTTTCTTTTCCCCCTACCATATGCGCAGACGCGTCGTATCCTGTCAGCGTGTACTGGCTCATCAAGAGACCCAGAACGAAGATGTAGAAATTACTGTGAATCCCAGCATTGTTTTCAGTGTTGAAATGGGTGAACACAAACTTGGCACTGGCCCTCTCGGTAGCAACCGTCGGCACAGCAATCATCAAAACAAATACACCTGAATATTGCAGAAAACCATACGTATCTCCTTTAGTAAAAACTGGTCACTGTCTGTCTCTGTAGAATGAATCACTGAATCCTTCAGTTTATGCGAATAGTCAAGTTAAAGAGACGGAGTTGTCACCTAACATGTTCCAGGCAGCCGCGAACTGCCCAAAGAAGGAGAGCCAGGTGATCGGGAGGCTGTTGATGGCGGCGTGGCTCAGCAGGATCGCGGCGTGGAAGGCGATCACGACGTACTTGGACGCCAGGTACCCTCCTCCGTTGTTGCCGCCGGTGCTGAGCAGGATGATCACCTGGATCAGCTGCGCTAGTGAGAAGTCCACGCTGGTCGTCACCGCCCACTGCAAGTGCAAACCAGAAAAGGCTCTCGAGTTAGCTGCAGGTGAAACAGATATTCAGATAAGAACTGAAAGTTCAGAGAAGGGATGGTTGGTTCGGTTTACCTGTCCGACAATGTTAAACCTGCAGGTGACAGAAACAAACAAACAGAAAAAAAAAACAGACGATTAGATGGTGAAAAGAACTGTGTTGGAATCAAATCATACTCAATTCATTATGATGACAGATTGAGAGGAACATAATTGATTGATGTTTCAGTGGTGTCAAAATGACGACTATGTCTGCACGACCAATAAGTACCATCATCAAACGAGTGTTTGTTGCTGGGAATCGAATGGAGAACTTGTCTGACAAGGTGACAGATTTCCAATGAATCATGAATGCGATGCGATGTAAACCCATTTCCTCTCCCACAGCTACTTGCAAGTAGTACTCTAATGAATGTTTCCAATTAATGTTTATCGAGAAATTGATCTAGGCACATTATACTCAGCTAGTCAGCTGAACTACTGCTACTTAGCTTCAATGATTAACCCTGATCAAACACAATGTCGTCATCAAAAACAAAATTTCAAATCTTTACCCGATGCTCTCCCTGCGTAAGGTCAAAGAATGGAACATTGACTAAAACGCATCAAACAAAGGTTCCTTCTTGGATTACTAGGACCACATCATTGAAAACGACATCACAACAGTGCAAAGTAGTACGAATTAGCAGCATTTCTCTCTCCATCTAATTGGGTGAAACAAAAAGATTTTGTTCAACAGCAAAAGGAGGAGAGAAGATTGCAGAGCTTTTGAAGATGCCAGTTTGATGTCACTCCAGAAAAGAAACAAGGAATATGAGAAAGAAAGATAATCAAGCTTTTGACAATGTTCCCACTGTCCATATATCTTGAACTCCCAACAAGAAACAGAACAAAAAAATGGCATAACAATTAATCAACAAACCCCGTTCACATGCATGAACCATGATCCTTCTCGTGTCCCCCTTCGCATGATCCGAACCAGGCAAGAGATCAGACGACCATTCCAATAAAATGGAGAGATTAAACGATAGTAGTAATTCTGAAAATGGGTTAAAATTAATTGCTATGGATTAGTAATCGCGCTTGTACCATCCGGTGATCCAGGAGGCGAAGGGCGCCCATCGCTTGCCGGAGAGGCGGGCGCTCCAGTAGTAGAGGCCGCCGGAGGTGGGGAAGGAGGAGCAGATCTCGGCCATGGAGAGGCCGACGGTCATGGTGAAGGCGCCGGCGACGAACCAGCCGAAGGTCATGGTGGCCGGCCCGCCGAAGTTGAGGCCCGTGTTGTACAGCGTAGTGATCCCCGTCAGCACGGAGATGATGGAGAAGGAGAAGGCGAAGTTGGACAGCACTCTGCACCCACGCACAACGTGAACACGCCGCCGCCGCCGCCGCCGCCGCCGCCGCCGCGAACCAGTCAGCCAAGAAAACACACGTACGGAACGAGAGAGACGGGGGTGAGCCAGTGGCACGTACGAGAGGTCGCGCTTGAGCTCCTGCTTGTAGCCGAGCTCCCGGAGCCGCGCGTGGCCGGTGTCGCCGCCCGCCGCCGGCGGGGTCTTGTTCCAGGTCATGGCGCTCGCGACGGACTGGTTTTCCGGCTGGGCGCGGGGAGAGGAGAAAGGGCGAGGTGGACTGGCAGAGACTTAGGCGATGTTGGGGGTGGGGCGGGTGAGACGTGTGACCGTGTGGATTGTGCTGCTGCGGCTTCTACTTGTAGAGGGCGAAGGCGAAGCACCGAAGCCGATTGGCGGGGGGAGGGTGCGGTCAAACACGAACGATCGAAAGTGCGTGGTGGTACGGGGAGGGTTGGGCGGCGGGAGGGTCGGAGTCGTCCGGGTTTGTTGGTTTGTTAACTTGCCTCTGGTCGCCGGGTGGAGTGGCACGCTGACACCGAATCTGCCAGGTAGGATGCTGGATCTGCGACACTATTGGGGTGCTGGTGCCTAAAAAAGGAGAAATCCATTTGCCACGAGGGGTGCAGGACTGGAGATTCGTTTGCTATTTTGATTGAGGTTTCTAGCGAGAATCAGAATCTCCCTAAAATCTTCTTTTGGCTGTCAGCACTGATTCTCCCTAAATCTTCTTTTGGCTGTCAGTATGGTGTTGCTTATAAACTATTGATAGCCGTCATAATTTAAATATACGTTTGATCTTGTTTTCAATTATAATACATATAATAAATAAATACATGTTTATTTTTATTATAGTGCTTTAGAAGACAGCTCTAAAATCATATATTATTCTAATTTATTGATAGTCAAAGTTGTAAAAATTTTAACCTACTGTAAAAAAAGTTGAAGAAAACGATACTCCACTATTACTATTTTGGGTGTTCGTGCTAGATATGTTCTTTTTAGCTTTTAATTAGATAGCATGAACACGCGCAACCTCTTTCGTTGTATAATTTTATAGAGGAAAACGTTCCTGTTAAACTATTCTTAATAAACTTTCTTGTGTGATCTAATTTATATAAAAACATAGTAACATTTGTTTAACATAAAACAAACATGCTATATAAAAAATATATGTAATGATAATTTGTTTTTTGGATGTTGCAAAATTTTTATATAAACTTAATTAAATTTAAAGAATGTTAACTAAGGAAAAAAATTAAAGCGACTTATGGCATGTTTGATTCTTCAACTTGGTCCAGATGCATGTAAACCAAGGTAAATCATCAACATAGGAATAATTAAGTATTAGTACTATAAACTTTAAATATAAATATAGGTTTATTTGATGGTTTATTTTAAAAAACTTGTATATAAATTATTTAAAAAAACATACTCCCTCCGTTTAGTTTCATATTACAAGTTTTGATTTTTTAATATTTTATCAAATTTATAGAAAAATTTAGCAACATCTACAACATTAAATTAATTTTTATTAAATATAACATTGAATATATTTTAATCATATATTTGTTTTGGGTTATTAAATTTTTATATAAACTTAGTCAAATGATTAGAAAAAATCAAAATGATTTATAATTAATATAAAACCAAGAATATCCTATTTAATATTGAAAAGTATGCTAACAGAAAACGAAAGAAACTATAGTTTAGAGTTGAATGAAATAATCGGGGGCCTTAAGGCATATCCAACGCAATGTTTGGACGGACACTTAGTTTTTTTCAACAGAATCAAACCAACGCGACGCTAATCCATGGCATCGCTGCTACACGAGGCGTCGATGCCTAGTCGGTGCTTAAATCAGTGACAAAATAATTTTCGTGCAGACCATGAACCATGATAGGCTCCAACAATTCTAAGCACTTTTTGTCACAATGTGTTGTATTGGAAGCGTTAGGCTTTTAACTAAGATGCATAACTTTGATCATTTTCTAAGCACCCGTATAAGCACTTAGCATTGGAGATGGCCTTATAATGCTAACAGAAAACGGAAAAAACAGAGGGAAGTTTCTTGTAACTTTGGATTCGGACGTGCACGGGCCACGGGAGTGCGGATGCGAACAAGAGTTCAAATCCCTACACATACACGCTGCGCACAGACTGTAGGTGTCTCGATGTAAACACGAAGCCCAATCGAAAAATAAAAAGCAAAAATATTAGCCTCGTGCCTCAGATGACAGGATGGGGTTCGGTGAAAATGTGCACGCACAGCACGCGCGCGCTGCGCACTCAGGTTGCATATAAAATGCTTATAAAAATAACAAGTTCCTGTTACATGCGTATCTGCAACGTGATTCACACCATCTGCACACCAATCTAGCAAATTATATCTGGCACTTTATGTTTATGGGAAAAAAATGTAAAAGAACCTTTTATATTTTTATCTAAAACCTGACTCACAAGCTTGATCTTTTTTTTTTGGGTGCTGCAAAGGATCAGGTTACGGGCCATTCAGATTTCAGGAGTTCACCGTGTGTGTACGCTTTCTACGAGGTACGTAGCGTACGGTCTGGCAAGATATGTACTTTTTTGGAGCGAACCACGAGTCAAATAAACAAAAATTATTTTCTGTCATCCTCCTCACGTGGATATTTTTCCTGATAGATATATATCTGACAAGAAAATGTTGTTTGAGTTTGACCATTCCTTCAAATGAATGATTTTTAGACTCTTCGGAGAATACGTATCCAAATTACATACTTTCTTCATCATAAAATATAGGATGTCTATATTAGTATTAATTTATATATAATATAATAACATATTACTAGTAATATTTAGAATGGACATATAGAGTCATTGAAAGAAAAATACATAAATGATGAATGGACATGGGAGATCTTCGGAAGGCTGGAATAAAGACACGTGTACATCTTAAATTGTCAACGGTTGCCCCGTTATATTGCGAGATCATGTCATGTCGGGATCCAAAGTCCACACGAAATCAACAACCGAGCATATATGTAGATCACGCTATTTCCTCTCCTTGCTTGTGCTTGCAACATGTCCTGTTTATTCAACGAGGCGTACAGACGTGTGGATTCGCTAACTGCCTAGCTGTGCGTACATGCAAACGTACTCACACACAACTAGGAAGACTATCACTACTACTAGATGATAGATGATTGTCTATCACTGTGGGTCTAGCTGTAGAGTGCTAGAGATGCCAAAAGAGCAGGGACATCTTTTGCACTTTGCACGATCAAAAGATTTGGGATCGACTTTTCGCTCAGAGTACTCCCAATACATAGTTTTTAATACTAGTTGTCAAGATAAAAAATCAATTAATATCTCTGTAAACTATTATTTTCAATCATTGATTTATAGAGTAGTTTCTATTGGGAGAAGAACTTAAATACACCAAAAAAAATAGATCATCTGTGAAGCTTGTATACAAGAAGTATCTGAACCAAAAACTGGTCTCAAGAAGAGAGGCGGGGAAATGCGGCGGGCCGGCGCGGGAGGAACAGCCATCGCCGCCGTCGAGGAGGCCGCAGCAGCAGCCGCCGTCGCCGGGACGGGATGCTGGGGACGGGAGCCGGGCGACGACGACGGGAGCGCTGGGGGCGGGAGCCAGCGTCACGAGGAAGGGGGCGATGGGGGCGGAAGCCGGGCGACAACGACAGGAGCGCGGGGGGCGATGGGGCCTGGGCGGCGGCGACAAGGAGCTGGGGACGGGATCCGGTGTCTCGATGAAGGGGCGCTGGGGACGGGAGCCGCGCGACAGTGACAGGAGCGTTGGGGCTTGGGCGGCGGCGACGGTGCGCTGGGGGCGGCCGAGAAATGCCGGAGCCAAGCACACGCAGGAGGAGAAGATCCGAGGTGAGAGGAAGACACGACCCGTTTCTTCCCAACGCAGTTTTTCCTGTTTCTTGGCGTCTCGTTGCACGCGTGGACTCAATTTCTTCTCCAGGAAACAGTTCTCCCTTTTTCCCTCCCTCTTCAATTAATCTCTTGACACATCAGCAAAAATATTAATAACATATGCCTAATTAATATATATAGAAAACACATTTAATTTTTTATTGGGAGTGCCCCCACGTCCCTGACATCTATGGTGGCTCTCCTTCTGCGTGTGTTTGGCGATCCTCAGTATTTTCACGTTTTCATATATATCGTTCTTTAAACTTATTCTAAAAACAGATTTTTAAAACTTATTTTAAAAATAGAACTTTTCTAATGTTTCTACGTTAATATCATTGGTGTCGTCTTTCTCGTCTCTCGGTGGTTTATAATTTTTTTAAAAAATGACCTATTTGTAATAAAAAATGTTTACAAATGGATTGTTTTTTATTGTCACATCAGTTTCATTAATTTAAAGTATTTATTTATAAATTTTTTTAATTATAAACAGATTATTTAAATTAATTACAAATAGATCCACTTTAATGTCAATAACGTTCACATCGTCAAAGTTCATATTAGTGATTATGAGAGACGAAAACAATGGCAATTTAATTTTTTTGTCATCCTTATAGAGATTGATGGCAAAATTTTTGTCACTTCTCCTCACCGTAGTGTGAGGCTGTGAGAAATCCAGAAATCTTAAAAAATAACAAAAAATTAAATATCCCCGAAAACAACAATGTTAACATAATTAACGTCGTGATGTTAAAATAAGTTTTTTTAAAAGATCAAAATATAAAAAAAACTCCAATTTTTCTTTTTATCGATTGCTTGATCGCGATCGCGTGGCGCACGTGCTGCCACCTCGCATCGCGTCGCCGCTTCGCTTAGCGAGAGAACGCGCCGCGCCTCCCGCCCGCGCCGGTGGACGAGAGGCAGCACGCGCGCCACGGTTCGTACCAACCAGCGCGAGGTCGGCATCTTACGTGCGCAAACACACAAAAAGAAGGCGAACCGCGGGCTGCCTGCCGCGCGCGGCCGACGATTCATACGAAACGTGTTCATGGCTCGTGCCTTTTTTGCTCCCAGACGTTTGGCAATCAACTGCTTCCTCCTTACGGTTTTCGTTTAATTTTCAAAAGTAAAAGATTAAAAAAAATAAAAAAAATAATTTTACATCACAATAGATATAAAATAAATTTCTTTTAAATCTTCGTCAATCCTTTATAAGAGATTAAACGTATAAAGAGATTAAACGAATAAGTCTTTAGCTCATACAATAAATATAAATAAAATTATTTATAATTAAAAATTAATTTATTTCGAGACAAAAAATATATCTGCGATCCACGGACTGCAAGGACTCCACGTACGTTGACCAACCTATGGCACGTAACTCAGGCCGAGTTTTTCAAACTGCATAGGTACGGCAGGTGCGGGCTTGTGTCAATCAACCAAAGCAGCGTGATTAGATTAGTTTCGTTGAAATCTACTCGCAGGAGCATGTAATCAACCTATTAGTACTACGTTACTAAGAGTAATAAGCGATGAAGTGTTTAGTAATAGATAAACAATGAAATGGAGGTAGCACTTACCAGCCGGTGAGCCATGAGGCGAAGGGACCCCAGCGGCGGTGGCTGCAGAGCCTAGCGCTCCAGAAGTAGAGGCCGCCGGAGGTCGGGTAGGCGGAGCAGATCTCGGCCATGGCGAGGCCGACGACGAGTGTCATGGCGCCGGCGATGGGCCAGCCGTACACCATGGTCGCCGGCCCGCCGAACTGCAGCCCCGTCCCGAACAGCGTCGTGATCCCCGTGAGCACCGACACGATCGAGAACGACACCGCGAAGTTTGACAGCAGCCTGCACACGGTGCACGCGCAAAGTGTCAGTAGTCGCACTTTTGCCCTGGTTCTCTTTTTGATTTTCGGATTTGTATTACGTTTGTTTTATAAAAGAACTGGAAGTAATACCATATAAAATCTGTTCTTTTATGGGCCGAAGATGATGGGCCAGAAGGCCTGATTCTTAGATAGGCCCGGTTGAATGAGTTTGAAATCTGGGCCTCAACTAGTTTGGGCTCACTAGCGCTCTACTTGCTTGCAGTTTGCAAGAGGCGGCTTCAAAAGATCAACTCCACGTATATAAGAAGACTTAAAATAATGTATAAACATCGAATAGATTGGGAAAAAGTGTAGTTCAGTTTAGGTGAAAGGCAGTCTGCAACTCTGCATCTTAGTGCCAACCAAAAAAAAGTTGATGGCCCTGTTCGGCAGCCATATCAGCGGCAGCCGAGCTGCAGCAGCCGCAGCCGCTGCTGAAAAATACCAGCCGAACACTCCCGATATTCTTAAATCCCCTATCGAATGGAGGAATTTTAGAGAAATTTTACAGTAACTGAACTGATTTCTGTGAAAATCCTATAAAATTCGTAGGTTTTAAAACAACATTTATTATTTCAGAAATTAAACAATTCCTTCAATTGCCAGCATTAGAAAGTGTGCGTGTCTTCATAGTTGGGGACGCAGAGCAAGCGCACAAAGCCCGCAAGCAAGTACTACTACTAGCAACCCATCGCGCGTCAACACGAAACAATAATTAAACACGTCATTAAGCAGCCACATAAACACGACCGAATCCAATCAATCAGCTCAGCGCCTCAGCCGCAAGTTCAGAAGGATGATTCGGTCACGAGAATCGAACAGACTATGGGCGGATGAGGAGGATAAGGGGCACGTACGAGAGGTTGCGCTTGAGCTGCGGCTCGTAGCCGAGCAGCCTCAGCTTCCGCTCATCGTAGTCGCCTCCGCCGCCGCCCCTCGCCGTCGCCACCTCCTCGACGCCGGCGAGCCGGCTGTAGCCGCCGCGCTGCCCTTCCTCCGCCATGCCGATCTCCGACCCTCCTTCTCCCCCTCCTAAGACCAGATATGTGATCTGCAAGATAGCTAGTGATCGCTACCAACTGTTCGGGGGATTCGACTTCGACGCCATGCCACGGCAGCGACAAGCTTTTAAAGAGGAGAAAAGCTGATGAGGGGTGGTGGGGTCGGGCTGTGAACATTTTACTCGCAAATCGTTCCTCTAAGATTTATCGGCTCACGTACATTAGTACGTACATTAAGGATTAAGCATGATTTTTCTAAATTAAATTTTAAAAAGAATCATAATCGATATAACAAAGTAATAATTAGAACCATATTTTAGTTGATTTTCAGGTTATTTCTGGAAGAAACAGGTTTCAGGTGATTCTGGAGAGAAACTGTTTTTTAGTGATTCTTACTCTTTATATAAAACTGTTGAATCACTTGAAGTGATTATTTTCATAATTAGTTGCAAAATAATCTGTTTGACATGAATTCTACTGATTCTGTTAAAAATCAGGGAGTAGAATTCCTACCAAACAGGGCCTAAAGGGTCTCGTTTGCTTCTCCTTGGCCTGAAGGATGCGAGTGAGCTCCACCTGCGAGATGTGAATCTCTGCGACCGCATCGGTCCGCATCTGAATACCCACTAGTATAAATTGATGTTGCCTTTGTCCAAGAAGCACAGAAAAATCCCACAGATTTCTTAACTCTTTGTCATCGATCCTTGAGATGCTTTACTTCTCTTTTTCGATTAATAGGTGTAGTGCTGTTGTATAGTTCAACAACATCCACCGAGTAGCTCTCATTTTTCTTACAATTCCCATTGATCGGGTCATTCGAGCGGTACAACCATGCACTCACCTATAGTTAATATATAAGATTGGAATTAGCATCAACTATTGGTAAAGTTACAAAACAAAAGTGCACAGTCAAAATTTTACTTACCAACCGCAAATCCTCGTCTGGTTCATATATAAGGCTATATAAGGCGCTTTGCAGTTCTAACATCATCACCATCTTCTATGTTGATGACAGGCTTGGCTTTTGAACTCGATGTGGCATGCTGAATACCTATACTAGCAGTTGGTGCCATAGGTGGCCATGGAGGGAATGGGACATGCGCTGGAATGAATGGTTGCTGTCCAGTTTGAAAATAACTCATGAAACCACCAGGTGGGCGCAAATCTGTGCCACTGAAACCACTGGATGGGGCATAAAAATAAGTTACTTCCATCATAGGATTATAGAAAAATAGTACCAAGAGAAAGATCGACCTCTACAACTTTTTTCCCAAGAGATGACGAGATAATCAAGAGCCTCAAGCAGGTTATCTTCTTGTGATATACTACTCCTGCTTTTAAGATGAGAAATCACAAAGTGATATGTCATTGGTCTCTGGGATGTTCTATTATTCAATTATTTGAACAAAGAAACCAAGCAGTTTACATGGCAATGGTTCAGAAAAAAAAGCTATGAACTTCTTGGTTGCTTACCAATCTGGGGATGCAGAGCCGAACTTGTTGGCTTTTGGTACAGGTCCATTCAACCAAACTCAAGAAACAAAAGTAGCAAAAGTTGAGTTGTGGTATAACGGTAGTATCAATTGAAATTAGAAACGATAAAATTACCTGGTTGGGCTCCTGGAGGTGGAGCCATTGTTCCACCAGTTTGTAGTGCGGCAGACAAATCAGGCTCGGAACACCATGGAGAACCCGCAGACCTAGCGGGAGCTGGCGATGGAGCTACTTCACGCTTGGACCGACGGCTCATCACTGGCGACGTGATTTAATTTGGGGCTAAACTCAAATTAGGTCAAGGATTAGACCAGGATTGAATCTAGGCACCGGGCAAGAATGAGGGAGAAAAAAAAGACGGCAGGAACGAAAGGATATTGGAGATGAAGGAGTTCGGGTTCGCGTGCACGGCAAGATATTGGAGGAGAGGGTGAGTAAAATGGCGCGCGCACTATGAGATTTGAGGGGTAAAGCCGTGGGAAAACGAATCGCATTCACACGGGAGAGCGATTGCGCGTGGACGGGCGGACGGGGGAGGGCACCAACGCGGGAGAGTGAGCGTGGGAGGGCGCGAGCGTGCGGGTGAGGGCGGGAGAGAGGGGCGCAGCAGCAGGGGAGGTGCCGAAGTGCGGCGCAAGATTTAGGGGAGGACGCAGCTGATCCGATTTCAACGAAGAAAGAGCCTGCGTCGGCGTTTTCGCTGGTTCATAGCCTCCTCGATTTCTGTCCACGGCTAGCGAAGAAATAGTCGCTGGCTGGTTAATTTTTCATCTACTCTTCTTTCCATGTAGGACACATGGTGACATGTATATGCTGTGAGCTAGCTGATCTGTCTCCTTTGGAGAAGGCCTAAGTTAGGTGACCTAACGTTCTCCGGTCGGAACAATGCTGCGGCCGGATTCGCTGTCGCGTGTCATCACTCATCAGCTCGTCATGTGCACCGATTGCGAAGGAGATCGCGTGTGACCGGCGCTGCACGCTTTTGCTATTTTATATGCTCCTTTTCCCCTCTGTAAACAGTACTGCTCGTGAGATCGAATTTGTTGGAGCCTAAACAAATCCGGCCCATGTTAAACAAATCCGTCGCCTATTATTTTCGGAGAGAAAATCCGGCACACTACTGTTGCACCAATGAAGCCCATGTTAAAAGCAAATCAATACATGATTAATTAATTATTAAAAAATTAAAAAATTAAAATGATTTTTTAAAATAATTTTATAAAAATATACTGTTTAATATTTAATAGTTTGATATTTGTGTGAAGAAAATAAGGTTGAGAAAGTTGAGAGAAGAACAAAGCCAAGGTGTCCTCTTTGTTCCAAAAATTCATCCACTCGTCATGTAAAACACTTCGCAAGAACATGCGACTTTACAAGAACAGCTCCCAAGGTTCGCATAGATTGAAGCTGTTTGAGCTGACGAACGATATCGATGCATCGGACGGTAGCGCATCATCCGTTGTTTCTGAGATCAGTGAACTAAGGCTCTCTCTCAGTGCGGGCAGCCTTCCTCGCACGGAGCGGCGACCTCCTGGTCACCGACGAGCTCCGCCGGAGCAGCAGCACCTCCGCCACGCACAGGTTCAGCACCACCCCTCTCCCGTCGACACCGCCGTGCCTCGACGCGGCACGCCGAAGCCTCGCCGTTGGCGCCGTCGAGGACGCGTCGTCGTCCGAGCTCGCGGGTTCCTCCAGCATCCGGCGCCGTCGCACGGAGCTGAGGTACTCCGCCACGATGCGACCCAGCAGCTGCAGCGGCGACGACGACGACCACCACTGCGCGTCCGCACGTATCTTCGCGAACCTCCAGGCCACCGCCGCCGGCCGCCGGCCCAGCCTGATCCCTCCGCCGACCGCCTCCGCAGGCCGCCTCGGTGTCGCCGGCGCCGGCGGCAGCCGCCGGTAGCTCCTCGGCCACCGGTGAGCCCAGCAGGACCGGACGCTCCGGCACACCTTGGAGCCGATCGATCCTTCCATGCGTGCGTACAGCACAAGTAGTGCACAACACAATTCTCGATCAGTACTTCGTAGAATTTACTCCAAATATTTCGTGCAATTCTGCCTCCTATGATCCTGATGATGTTGCAAAATCTGCGCAATTCTGCCTCCAATGGTCCTGACTGTGGTGCGAATTTGCAATGGTGAGAGAAGAATCCGAGGAATTCTTGGGTATATCTAATGCAGGTACGAATGAACTGTTGCCATTACTTGACAAAAATTGAACCGAATTCAGCTAGAATTTAAGCAAGCGTGGGGTGTGCTCTTGGTCAAGTTGTGCAAGCTGCTGGGCTTGACTAGACCGAGTTGCCATTGCAGGAGGTAAGACTAGCACTAACCCTAATGCGTACGTCGAGTTGACTTATGGCGATGAAGGTAGTACTAGCAGTTAGCACATAGGCTAGCCATTTTGGAACGTAAATGGTGCACCAGTTAGGTGGTAGATAACCCGAGGATTTGGAAAAAAAAATGTAGTCCAGCAGATACAATGTTTAGCCTGAGGGTTTGAAAAAAATTTGTAGTAGTCCAGCAGGCCAGATTGCAGAAGAAGACACGAGACATGGCCAACATTTTGACAAGGTGAACCAACGGGTTTGTTTAACTGTTTGACTTGTGCGTGATCGGACTCTATATAAGTGCGTGTGCTTCATGACCGTGTGACCACAGAATTGTTCTTCTTTGGCTTCCTGAGACATGCAGATTTACAGACACAAGCAAGGGAAAATATAAACTGGAGTATATTCCATTTGTACCATATGTATGTTGTCAATGGTGCATAACATAGACAGCAGCAGGCCAGCAGCACACCTGTACTGACATATCATGGAGCATACCAAAAGAGAAAACTTCACCATTCAGGACAAAAATTCTCAGAGATTATCCTACCCTGCTTCTGTACACCACACGGCACCGCCTGATTTGAGTCCAAAGCCGACCGACAGACGAAAGACGCAACATGGACGAGCTCGCCAGGAGCGTGAGTACTGGGCAATGACAAATCAGAACTACAGCTGGATCAAATCTGCCGCTGCTGCTGCTGTGAGGGCTAACAACACCACAAGGAAATTCCGGCGGGGAGTGGAGGTCTCCGAGCCGGACCGGTCCGGGGGTGGCACAGGCACGGGCGTCGAACGCACCTCTGTCGTCGGGGGCATTGAGCCTGGGACGGCAGCTGCACAGGAATTCACAACAGATTAGTATAGTCCACACAGGCGTTGCTGTGATTAAACGATGAAACAGACGAGATGATCAATGCTTACACAAGAGCTAAAGAGTACGGTTACAACTGAAAGATGAGAAGACTATACATATTGCATCAGCAGGACACTCCATGCTGCAAATGGTAGTACTATAGTTACCACCAAACAAAAGAGATGCTGCAAGTAATAGTATATCATGAGTGCCCAATTGCACATGTGATTCTTTTCGTTCTATTACTGAGTTTGAATTTCCTTCTTTTAGCATAAAGAGAGAGCTTTATTAGTGATGGAAATATGGATAGTTTGAATTTCTACTACCATAGCTTTTTTAGCTGCACATGACACAAAATTGAGACAAAACAACATGTGAGAAGAAGCGATGTACAGGATGATACCGCTGAAGGTTACTTAACGACTGGAGTAAGTGGCCAAAAGGTCACAGGATCACTGAACAAGCTGAATAATATTTACCTGGAGAAATTGTTGGCGTGGGAGGTGGGTCAGGTAGGAAACGCATCTCTGGCAGTGACTTGAGGTCTGCTTCAGAGGGGTGATACAAAGAAAAAGGAACTCATGATGTCAATTAGCAAATCAAGTTTAGTGAATACTTTTAGGAACTCCCTAAGAGAAACTAACAAGAATGGTGTATTATCTGAGAATGAAATATTATAAAGCTCAACAGATTTGGTGAAATTGATGACAAACAAGCAAGCACTACATCAACTAAATATTTCTATAACCGCATCCTATTCTGACTTTCAATGTGTGTCATGCATTGCAAATTTCCTTGATGACCGCTGTATCAATTTGTCCTTTCATTTGTATCTGCAACTTCGTAGTAGTTTGGATAAAACGATAACTTATAAACTAAGGTTCACGTTTATGACTAGACACAAAAATAGATAAACAACTTGTTTCAAATTTGATTCCATATAGTAATCCAACTCCCTATAACCAAACAAAAGTTTATCTGTTGTGCTCGAATAAATTTCATTTCCAGACAAGCAGCAACACTCCCGGCCGATGCTCCTAGTAGTATCTAGAGCTTGCGGCTCGCCAGTGATTTGCATCTACCACCAACCGTCGAGCAAATGTGGCTGTACATGGGACTCGCAACTGCCAATGGCCGCAAATACTAGTTCTCCAACATGATCGGTGATCACGAACACAGGAATACGCAAAACCGATGGATGGAAGCAAGGACATGTATACGGAGCAAGAAGGGGGCACATGTATATGACCTCGGCACGTGTCGGCGAAGAGCGTGGCGGCCTCGACGGTGGCGGCCGCGGAGGCGTTGGCGTTGTCGGCGGCGCAGGTGGGGAGGAGCGCGCCGAGCCTCGCGGTGTTGACGGGGAAGCCGAGGAGGAGCGGGTCGCGGAGCAGGTGGCAGAAGCATCCCTCCCCGCCGCCGCCGCTGGGGGAGACGCCGCGGAGGAAGGCCGCGCAGCAGGCCTCGGTGGGCGCAGGCGCGGGCCGCGCGGGCGGCGCCACCAGCGCGACGTGCGACAGGCACGGCGCGACCGATACGATGGTCGCCGCGCACGGCGTTGCCGGCGGCACCTCCGAGAATGCCCCCGCCGCCGAGGCCGGAGCCGGTGTCGCGGCCGCGGCCAGGAGGGCCGCGACGGCGACGAGGTGGAGCGCGAAGGGGCCCATGTGTTCTCTCCGTCTCTCTCCCCTACCTCTCTGCCACTGTGGGTGGGGCCGTGTGGACGTGGGGACTGAGGGTTTTGGAGGAGCCGGTGGCCTCGAGATTGGGGGGCGGCTGTTCGTACACGAGGAATTTGGATGGTCAGGATCACGTCTGTTGCTAGCTGTCGCGATGTCATATACCCCACATATGACCGTGTCGATGCACCGTTCGACCAATTTTGTTCGTGGGTGTTCGTTTGCCGTGAATTTTCCGTGAAAAATCATCAACTTATCACGTTTCAAATGTGAAGTAAAATTTCTCACGTAATAATGGAACTCCAGATGTGTTGACACGATACTTGTATTCTTATTTACTCCTGCACGCCAACCGTGACAGCCGCAACATATGCTTCCGTCGCGAAGCTACTAATTGGAAATTAACACACGATTACACGAGCAGGGGCAGTAGGCCGGACACGAGCAAGACGGAGTCAACCAAACGCGAAGTGAGCCCGTGGCCCAGGCGCCGGTGAGCGGCGGCTGACCGGATGTACCCCCTGACCTGCGGGTACATCTCCGCTGGCGTGCCGACGATCCCCAGCACCGGCGACGGCGGCCAGTACGCGCCCTGCCCTTGCGACGGGTACGGGTACTGCCCGTACGGCTGTACCGGCGGCGGGAGGTAGTACACGGGCGTCGACTCCTCGTGCGGCGGAGGGTAGTGGTACACCGGCGTCGGCTCCGGCTCTGGCTCCGGCTCCTCCGGCGGCGGCGGATGGTGGTGCGACGGCAGCGCCGGCGGGAGCGGGTGCGGGTCCACGTCGCAGACGCACATGAGGCACTTGCACTTGCTGTCCTCCGTCACTTCCCCCAGCGACGGTGTCGCGAGAACGGCGGCGACGAGGATTGCCACCTGCAGCGGCATTTGGCTTGGATTCCTCATGTATTTGCCGAGGATTAGTGGTAGGATTAAGATAAACTGTGATTCAGATATTCCTTGGACTCATGAATCTGATCAAGAGGTGATATATATGAACTGGGTTAGATGTGCTGGTGTACGTGACGTGTTTTCTTTTCCTTTTCTTTTTTCTGTTTCTGGTAGGAGTGTGGAACTACCGCTTATATCTGGGGGGTTTACGTGCTCTGGTTCCAGGAGAGCATGCACCAAACAGGATTGATTAGTGGTTCTTCTTCTCTTTGGTGATTAGTATAATCTCTTCGGTTCTAGATGTAACTTCAAGCTTCATTCTTCTGCCATTCTGTGACCTGGCCTTGGCCACGTGAACAAGTCCAAAACAATAGTAGTATAGTACCAGTCGGGAACTCGGGAAAGTGTACTTGTTGGACACCTTCCTGTTTCTGTATATTACCTAACAACTTATTAAAATATCTGATTAGATAAGATCGATGAATATCAAATTCGATTACATAAGTAGAAAAAATAACATTTTTGTTGGTATAAATTGAGTTTAAAATTGCACGTGTTCTTAAGATATATCAATATTGATCGAACTTTTATTTTTTTAATTTTTTTGATGATTTCTTAAATGACATGTTTGAGGGGAAAAATTCTCTCTCCGTACTAGTCTTGTACGGAGTACTCTTTGTAGAGAAAGACAAGGTGCACAGTTTTTCTCTTTTTTTATTTGTAAGGGAAACACGGAGTGCAGTTTCACACCGAAGGGATCATCATCATCACTAGTTCACTACTACTACTACTACTACTCATACTCTACTTTCAGATTGTTTTATCATGAAGCTGTACAAAGGCATTAAGGCAACAACAGTCCGGTGATGTCACACAGTAACGGTACACTCGTACAGTATTGACAGTTCATCTCATCGAAACAAGACAAGAAATAAACAGAAAAATGTTTTTGAGTCGAGTTCCCCTCGCCACCTTTCCTCCACATGCACCTTCATGATCGACCTTCCGAGACCAGTGGTATCGATCATGACGCTGACGCGCGCCTCATCGGCAGCAGGGGCGGCGCATCACCGCCGACTCCTCACTCGAGGCGACGAGGCTAATCTATGCAGGTGATCTTGCGGCCATTTGTTGATCAGTAGCTGGAGAAGGCCATCCGGCTGAGGCGGCAGGCAGAGTTGCCGACCCCTTGCGGATGCGCTCGCGTGGAGGCGGAGCCGCGCGGCTGCTGTACGGCGCCATGCTCGGCGAACAGCGAGGAGCCCGCGCCGGCGAAGAAGCCGCTTGGCGAAGGCAATTCGGACGAGGTGAAATCCTGCATCATCCCGTCGAGCATGGAGCGGAGCTCGTTCAGGCTGCACACGGGCTCCTGCACAAAGTGTCAGAATTTTACAATTCGAATTTCTTTTCACTGCATCTGCGTTTGGTTCTAGCTAATTTATGATCGAAACTAATCATCAAATTAAGGATTAAGACGTGGCGTTAAGCATGTGTTGGTTGGTTAATTACCTCTCTTCCTACCGTGGCCATGAGGGACACCATCTCCTGAAGAAAGTCGTGGAAGCCCTGGTGGTGTCACAAAGGTAAGCGAATCCCCGAGTTAGATCAACAAACCATCACAGTTATAAAAGCAAAAACACGCATAAAAAAATTCGATGCTTAGTTGATTACCTCGACGTCCTCCTCCTGGTCGTCGTCCAGCGGGTCGAACATGCCAGCGTCGTAGAGCGCCCTCCTCTTCTCGTCTGACAACACTGCATTCCCGCGCGATCGTATTCAGAAATTCTTTTTTGTCGGGCTTGGCCGAAAGGGCGGCCAGTATTCAGAAATTCGTCCGAAGAAGATGATGCAGATAGCAGAGGGGACACACGAGAAACAGAGGATTTGTATTTTGCTTACCTTGGTATGCCTCGTGCACCTGTTGGAACCTGCTCTTGGCTTCCTCCGGATCAACGCGGCCGCTGGTGATCTTGTCCGGGTGCCACTTCTGCACGCAGCATCAGGATCGAACAGCAAATCCAAATCACGTCAGCGCCATATGCTCAGGTGCTCTACTTCCAACTCCGGCGAAACCAAACCACAAGAAAACACGACCGTGTGTTGCAGACGTCGCAGAATTGCACTCACCATAGCGAGGCGGTGGTACGCGGCGCGTATCTCGGCGGCGGACGCGCCGGGGTGGACGCCGAGCACGGCGTAGTACGATCCCGCGGCCTGCTGCTGCATCCTCCTCCTCCCCTGCTGCATCCGCCCGATGATCGATCGCGATATCCTAATCCGATGAAGCAGCAACTCACACTAGATTAGATGATCTCTCTCTCTACCTCTCGCTCTTCCTCCTCTCGCTCGATCGCGATGAATCTCTCTTTTGCGGTGACGGCGACTGGAGAATGTACGGGCGACGTCGAGGAGAGGCCTCGTGAAATGCGGAGGTGCCGCGTGCATATATAAGGGCGCGGAGGCCGGAAAATATCTTGATCGTGTCAGCCAGAGAAGAGAGGATAGCCGAAGCGTTGCGAAGCGAAGTGGAAGGTGGAAGAGTTGCGGGAGGAGCGCGGCGCGGCGCGGGAAATATCTAGCGTCGGGAACGTTCGCGAGGGAACGGCGGATGCATCTCGCGGGGGGTAAAAGCGGAGCCAGGCCGAGAGATATTTTGCGAGGCCCGGGTTCTGTGGCTCTCGCGCCGTGGGACGGTGGGCGCCCGGGGCCCGCGTGCCGGCCTCTGCCCTGCCCCTCCTTGACATTCTCGATCCGTGGGCGCGGGCTAAGGCTACTCTCGATAAGGTTTTACGGAGATGTTATGTATATTTATTAGGATGTCAAATCAGTAGATCTTATTTTTTTTATGAAACAATAAAGAGAGAAGGAATTCGTTTCATCCCCACGACACGACCTCAGTAGCGTTTTCAAGACAGTGAAACGAGATTGAAACCGTACTGAGAGAGTAAACGCGTTTCATCGGCACCTCCGCCATGCGAGCGAAGCCACCGCCGTCCACGTCCTGCCTCCGCCGTGGAAGGGCCGCTGGTCCCGGGGGCGAATCTACGGATCGCGAGCGTCATCTTCTTCCTTCGGAAGGCTGTGCGGGCGCCGCCGGGTGCGGGAGCGGCTCCATCGGCCGTGCGAGGACGCGCAGCCAGGCCATGGGCGGCGGCTCCTCGCGAGTGACCTCCGCCTGGCGCCGCGAGCGGCCCCCGTCGCGAGACGCCGCGAGGCCATCCACTCGCCATCGCGAGTCCGCTTGAGGTCGAGTCCGTCCGCCAGCCGCCGCACACACTGTCTTCCCCACACCGCTGCTCGCCCGTACACGCGCCGCGCTCGTAGCTGCAAGGGGCGCGTTCGCTCACAGCTGCGTGGCCCTCCATGCTTGGCCTCCATGCAGGGAAGAGGAGTATGCGGGAGTCTGTGGCCGCTTGTCCTCCATGTGGGGAAGAGGAGGATGCGGCGGGTGCCCGTGGCCGCTCGGCCTCCATGCGGGGAAGCACAAGATGTGGGAAGGAGAGTAGATAGGGAAGGTGGGACCCACTTTGTACTAAAATAAGCTATGAAACTGTTTCATGAAATTTTGTATTGAGAGAGAGGTCTATTTCATGTCAAAGTTTCATGTATTGGAAATCAGAAGGTGAAACTGTCGATTGAGACTGGCCTAACGGGTATGCACTTGGTTAATTCAGTCTCGATCTTCTACTTTTAGAAATTTTTGGTCATCTATAATTACTGGTTGGTCTTGAGAAAAAAAATGAAAAATAAAAAAATCGTTTTCGGTCTCGATCGATCATGACCTAAATTTCAAAAGATCCAAAAATAATTTTAGATCAAGTCCATAATATGTATAGATCAAAAAGTCATACACATAAAAGTCACAAATCGACTAACTTTAATGTCATGGATCACAAATTAAAGCATGTCGAAGACTAAAATTAAACCAAAATTCGGTTTAATTGTGCTACTAAATCTTAATTGACCAAAATTTGGTGGTTACTCTATCGAATTGATGGAACAAAATTTGGTCTTTCAATATCTAAAACTGAATTAGTGATCAAATTTCTTGGTAGTATCAAATTTTATCAACTTTATTGACTTTAGCATTGTCAATTTTTTGGTACGAAAAAGCAGTATCAACTTTATTGACTTCGGCAAAAAAAGGGTATCAATCCAAATGGCTACTATATATTATAAAGTTATCAAATAATTGGTAAGGCAAAATTTGACACCAAACCAAACAGAACGCTCACGTGGAATGACCGGATCAAGACGCCTCTCCCATTTGATCTACTTATTGAGCGTCATTAAGAAATACCCAATAAATCAACTCCTTAATAACTTTTCTAAAGATTCGTAACCAGTATTTGAGATTCTAAAATATCTTCACGTCCAACATAGGTATCTGATAAACATGATTTCCTATAATAAAAAGTGTGATCACGTCAAGAATTACTAACCGTTTTCCTCCCTCATATATAATGACTTCACATGTGAGACCCATATGTCACTTTTTCTTTTATCTTTTCTTCCTCCTCTACACCTTTTCTAACTCGCTTGCGCTCAGAGCGCCATAGCTAAGCCCATTGAGTCGCGACGAGGCTAGCGGTGGAGTGAATCGAGGGCCAAGACGAGCTCGCGATGGCCGACGGCGGCGTGAATCGAGGGTCGGAGGAGGAGGAGCTCGTGAGGATCGACGCGGTGTAAATCGGCTGCCACTGGTGTTGTGAATCAATCCATCGGGGATTAGCTCGCGACACATGACGGCGACGCAAATCGGGTCCACTGGCAGTGTAAATCGGGGTCTGCTACTCTGTAGGATCGATATGTCGACTAGAGGGAGGGTGAATAGACGATATTAAAAATAAACGATACATAATCAAAACTAACCTAAGTTGCTAGGCTGGTGAAGGATAAGACTAACTAAGTAACTAGATCAAGTTTTTGCAATCATAGGATGATAAGGGCTCAAGTTGTCTCTATGAAAGTAAATTGCACAAAAATAAATACAATAAGTAAATGAGACAAGAGACAAAAAAAAATTTCACCCGCTGATTTCCTAATCCCGTTGAGGCGAGCCCAACTTCACGCTCAAACCACGAAACCACTGAACCCCTCCGTCAAGGGATGGGCAAGGTGGGAGCTGGCCTCGAAGTGGACTACCCAAGTCTCGATCACTAGGATAGTTCTTTCTTCGCTTCGAAGGTGGTGAACTCCAAACCACTCACAACCAACACCGGGTCTCCTCCAGAACCTTCTCGAAGAGGTCACCGAACAACTCCTCCAAGCCGCTTAGGAGGCGGCAACCTCCAGGAGCAACAAGTAGCAACTCGACACGGAGATGATGAAGTGTCACACTAGCTCAATCAATGACGCAATGCACTTGTCTTGGCTCAAATTACTCTCAAACAACCACAATGAATGAACAAGAGCTCAATTGGTGTAAGAGCAAATGCAAGGGGTGTATGCAAATGAATAGAGTATCAAGAGAGTCCCCATGGTGCTGGTGAGGAAGTATGTATACCTCCAACCACCAAAACAAGCAGTTGGGGCCAAAACCCCAACTCTCAGAAGGTTGTCGGTTAGATCGTCAAGGGGTGGCTGGTCAGACCGGCATGCAAGGCAACGGCTAGAAAACTAGCCATTGTGGTACATTTAATGCACGACCGAAGGCCTATCTGTCACACCAACATGGGCCGACCAGTCAGACCGTCGGTGGCTTCGGTCATACCGGCCTCGGCCCGGTCAGATCATCATTGGCTCTGGCAGCTCTGGATTGCCAAGCCATGGCCGCCCAACCGACTCCTCAGATGCCCGGTCAGACCGAGCCCGACCCGATTAGAACGACCAGGACAAGCCAGTCAAATCGGCCTGGAGTTCATGGTCAGATCTAGAAAATTGGATGAAAGGAATTAATCGAACCAAGTCCTCATGCATATGACCTAATGTGGCATTTGATCACTTCTTTACCAAAGTTATTACCCCTCTTGATAGTACGATAAAGCTAGAAATAAACCTAACAAAAATTTGATCGTCCAATGCCTCTATCGATTAAAATAAAAGGCCAGATTTACTAATTTCATCCCATTGCTTTGCACCATCAATTTTAATCCATGGTAATCATCCTTGTTGGATGCATGCCATGAGGACCTTTGACCGAGCCTGCCGAAACACTCACCAAGTTGCGAGGCAAAGCGCTAAAGGGCGAAGCATCTGCTAACAGGCGAAGACGGGCGCCAAGTAGTGAAACACCTAGCGAGCGGCGAAGCGAAGACCCTTCGCCAAGTGGCGAAGCCAAATGAGATCTAACTAGACTACAATTCAAGGAGGCCCAACAAGCAAGAGGGAACCCTTAGAGCCCATGGGCCGGTTAGTTGGGCCAAAAGACTACTATTACCCTTATAAATATCCTTGTCATAAGGACGGTTAAGTAAATTCTCGAGTATACAGAAATGCTAGGGTTGGAAACCTGGACTGTAAACCTATAAATAGACCCCATGGGGTGTGTAATGGGGATCCAATTTGTTGATAATTATAATATATTTTCTACCATATTTCAACACTTTCAAGTGAGGCATGTTCATCGGCAGAAGTGCTCATCATTCGACAACAATCCTTGGCATATACAACATGTGGTCCTAACTTAAATTGTGTCACTCAAATAATTGTGTCACTCAAATAAAATAGTTAGTCCACAATTAGTGCTTGTCATTAATTACCAAAATTACAATGGGGGCCTAGGATGCTTCAGCGGCGCAAATTGGGGGCCGTCGGCGAACGAACTCACGATGGACCGACAATAGTGCGAATCAGGGGCCAACAACGGACGAGCTCGTGATGACGCGAATTAGGGGCCCAATGATGCAAATCAAGGCGGTAGCAGACGAGCTCACGACGGACTAGCTGTGGCGTGAGTCGAGCTATCAGCGAATGACTCATGACTGTCACCGATAATGCAAATAGGGGTCCGGCAGCGCAAATAGGGGTTCGGAGGTGGATGATCTCACGACTGACTAGCGCGGTGCGAACCGAGGGCCACTGGCACCACAAATCAATGTGGCAGTGGCGCAATTAGATTATCGACGAACGAGCTCGTGAGGGCCGACAGTGACACAAATCGAGGTCCGTTGGCGATGCGAATCCAGTTGGCTATGTCGTGAACCGGGGGCCATTGGCGATGCAAATCGAGGTGGCAGTGGACGGGCTCGTGACGGTTCGGACATCTCGGGATCACGCAAAAACTGACTGTGTTCGGTGGATTGGGAGCGGGATGTCTTCTCCATTTGTGAAGAACACAGAGCATGTGATTAGGATCTCAAGATTTTTGGAATCTAACTTAGGAGTCTGTTGGATCCATCTTTTTTTTAAAAAAACCCCAGAATTTTGGAACTGGGAGTAGTATAGGGCAATTGTTGGGCCTACTCTTATACTCCTTTGATTGAATTCTGCAGTTTGTATAAAGTATATGATTGTAATTTGTAAAGTTGTACGAAGTTATTTTTAAGGAGATTAAGACAGTGTTTTAATAATCTTAAGTATTTTGTTGATCAAGCAACACTGAGATTTGTGTATCACACCAAGATCAAGCAACATCGAGATTTACCTGTCGAGGTCATTCCCAACTGGTGAGTATGATGCCACCGGATCGACTTCAGCACCACCAGTTGTGGAGGAGGTACCGGCGGGTTCAGAAGGATCCATCACTATGAGCGGGAGTGTATCGACGAACACCGGCTCAAAGAGATCAAGAACTTCTGACGTTTGGCAACATTTCGATGAGGTGGTCGTGACAGGCCCTGACGAAAGACAGGTAACATTTATGAGATGTAGAATATGTAGAAATAAATTATCTGCAAAATCATATGGTGGAACAAGATACTTGAGGCGGTATGCTGAGGCTTGTGCAAAGAAGCAAGGAATCCAACAACGCCAGCGATAACTTTTACTAAATCCTGATGGTACGATACATACATAGGAGTACGATCCTATGGTAGCTCGAGAATCTATTGTCCGTTTAATTGCTAGACAAGATTTACCCTTGAACTTTGGTGAAAGTGCTGCATTTGAAAATTACATCCAAACTTCTCATAATCCTAGGTTTAAAGCTGTTAGTAGACAAACCACAACCCGTGATTTAAAATGTCTATAACAAAGGTTGTAAATCACTGAAGGAATTATTTAGTACATGCACCTTTTCTGTTAGTGTCACCTTAGACATATGGAGTAGTGTCACCTTAGACATATGGAGTAGTGGCTAAAGAGGATTACCTTAGTATAGTTGTATATTTCATTGATGATGACTGACAAATACAAAAAAGAGTTCTTGGCTTAAGGTTAATTGATGTTGCACATACTGATTAAAATATAGCAGAGAGAATTAGAGAGTTTATTAATGAGTATAACCTTACAGATAAAATCTTTGCTGTAACTCTAGATAATACATCTGCTAATTTTAGGGCCGTGGAAATTTTGCAACCATTATTTTGTATTTATGCTAAATCATTTCTTCTGCATTAGTGTTGTGCATGTCATATAATTAATTAAATTGTTAAATCTGGGTTTAAGAGAGTGAATGTACACATCGACGTCATTCGTCAAGCAATCACGTGGTTAATTGCTTCAAACCCACGGATTGCACAATGGAAAAGGAATTGTTGTGCATCGGGTAAGTCCACACGTAGGTTTTTAACCTATGCGGAACATCAGTGAAATGTCACTT
The DNA here is from genome assembly GCA_019925245.2 of Oryza australiensis. NCBI lineage: Eukaryota > Viridiplantae > Streptophyta > Magnoliopsida > Poales > Poaceae > Oryza > Oryza australiensis. The sequence continues at coordinate 3,875,727 of JAIFGZ020000044.1, forward strand.
ATTGGATGTTAAAGGTTATATTACCTTACCAGGAATTACTTATCGTTTTTCTTCAAACACGTAATGGCCCAAGAAACAGTGATGGTCAGCCAATACTGATCACACCTGGCACATTGTTGAAAGATTTTATCAATTTCTTAAAATGTTTCATGATTGTACTCTTCTTTTATCTTAAGTATATTATCCAACACTAATTTAATTTTGCATAATATTTTTGAAATTGTCACTTTGTTGAAAGAGTATGAAAACGATGAACTTTTAATGCACATTGTCTTTAGTATGAAATAAAAATATCTTAAATATTAAAAAAACATCCCCATGTTATATTGTCACGCCGAAATTCACACGAATTCTGCAGCTAATTTGTGCATTACATCCTCGTCCGGAATCACCGAGGTACACAAACCGACGTTATTGATAATACGAATCCTCGTCTTAGAAACAATATAAAAGAGTTACACAAATGCGGAAAGGAAAATAAAACCGACTTAAGCTAAACTTGACACGAGCGAGCGGAACACCAACTCCACGGCTAAACCTTGACGAGAACAAGCCTACACCTCCTCGGAGACCTCGATCTCAACCTCCGGCACCGAAGGGGGAAAAAGAAGCAAGGCGAGTACAACCACCGTACTCAACAAGTCACACCGTAAAAGGGGACATGATGCAAGATAAAATAGCAAGGAAGGGTCGAGGGCTCAATTTGCATAAACGGCATTTGCGAGATATAATAATAATATTTGAAGACAGTAAAACAGTAGTTATATTTAAGCAATATTAAATAGACGTTGTCCAACGCTCAAACCACGTTGCAACAGGCCCATCAATCCACCTGCACTAGTCATACTTCAACAGTTCATTCAAATAAATAAATGAGACTAATCAAGGTGAATGCGGTCGATCGCCCGTAACCGTGGGCACGGCTATTCGAATAGTTTTTACTTCCGATCGAGGTGTACAAGCTGTACCCACAAGACACAATCCCACAACACGTTACCGTGCGCCGGTGCACCACCACGGTGCCCCGGAAAGGAATTGTGACAGGACCCTTCACACAACCCCCTCTAATCAATCGTACCACACCAAGGTTTCGCCCCCATCCCCATCGGGCAATGGGCAGCCCCCTCTAGTGCCGCGGTGAATCCGGTAGCTGATCAACCCTTAAAACCGGGGCCGACCCAACTCCGTCACGCTCACCCTCTCGGGATACGTTAACTAGAGACGGCTATGCTACGGGCCCACCATTACCCATCGGCTTGTGGTGCACGGCATTTCTTCCGGGTTTCCCGAGAACCGGTCCTTAATCGTCATGAGCACGCTAACCAAAGTCCAACCATGTGCTCACGACCCACCTTTCTCATAATTCAATATTATTAAAACCAAAGTCATATCTTAATATCGTCGGAAGATCCACTTTAGAAATAAGCTTGATTAGTGTGACTCCCTTAAGTGAGCTAGTTGCGCTAAGCATGACTAAGCAACCTTAAACTATCATCTGGTCACATTGGATCCCAAGTTATCAATGGTATAAGGTAAACAATCCTATGGTTGAGTACAATAGGTATAAAACATACCATGAAATGACATTCTAAAACATATGCAGGATTTGAATGAAATAGAGGTATTTACATAAAATAGGTACAATATGGTCAATGTAAGGTATGAATTGCCTTGCTCTGGAGACTGAGGAACCTCGGCGACTACTTCGAAGAGAACGGGCTCGCCGGAAAACTCGGAATCTACACGACAAACAAAGCACTCAACAAACACCCTAAAAAGTCTACTGAAACAGCACTGAAAAGTATTTTTAATGGATTCTTGACATTTTTCTGGATTTAATAAAATTTGAATGGGCTAAAACGGAGCTCGGATTCAAAAGATATGAATTTTAGAAGTTTAATTGCAGTTTTTAAACTAAACAGAAAAGATTAAATTATTTATTGCGCAATTAAGTCCCTGGTGACGTCACCCTCGCGCGGCTCGGTGGCGTCGGCATGACGTCGGCGGGCGCGTCGGCCCAGTGGCCGTCAGCCGCACTGGGCCGCGCGCGGGGCGAAGCGGCGCGGCGGCGGATTGCCGCCACGTGGCGCGATCCGAGCGGCCGGATTGCGGCGACGTGGCGCGATCGGAGCGGCCGGGACGGCGATCGGACGCGCGGATCCGTCGCGCTCGGACGGCGCGGATCCGTCCGATCCGCAAGATCGGACGGCACGGGGCGGCGCTAGGGTTAGGGTTAGGGTTTCACGGGTGGCGGCGGGCGGCGGGCGGCGGCGGACGGCAGCAGCGGCGGGCGGCGGCGCGACCGCGGCGGCGGCGGAACGGCGGCGACGACCCGACGAGTAGCGCGCGCGGAAAAGAAAAGGAGACAAACGAAACGAAAGAGACCGGAGAACGGCGGCGAGCTCACCGACGGTGAAGCGACGGAACGGCGGCGACACGGGGCTAGAAACAACGGCGAACAAAGGGAAAACGCGGCGGAGCTCGAGGGGTTTAAAGGGGAGAGAAGAGGTCGAATCGGGCACGGATTCGGCGGGGATAAGGTCGCCGGCGTTTTCGGACTCGAAGAGAGAGAGATATATCCGGCGGTCGTTTCGGGCGACGACGGCCGTTTCGGCGTGCGGAAAGCGGGCACGGGTGCGGCGGCATGGGCGGAGCCGGCGTGGGGCCCACGCGGCGCGAGTGCGCGGAAACGGCACGAGAAAGAGGCGGGCGCGCGGCTATGGCGGCGGCGGTTGGGCGGCCGGGCGCGAGGAGCGGCTCGACAGTGGGGCCCCACTGTCGGTGGCCCGCGGCGCAAGGGAGGCGCCGGACTTGCGCGGCGCGGCGGGGACCGTGGGCCACGGCCCACCGGGAGGAGCGGCATGCGCGCGGGGTGCGGCTCGGGCCGGAAAAGTGTCGGGCCGACGGCCCGGCACAGGAGAGGGGCGGGAAAAGAAACCGTACGGACGTACGGAAAAAGGAAAAAAAAGAAAAGAAAAAGAAAAAGGGATTTAGGGACTTAATTAAATTCCTATTTTCTTATTTAATTGATTAAAAATACTTAGAGTGCTCTAAAAATTCCAGTAAAAATCCTGTTAGCGTATTTTGACATGAAGAATTCAAGAAAAACCCTACCATGTCATTTCCATTTATTAATTGCATTTTAAAATTATAGGTTGACTCCAGGTTAATTTCAGAAACTCCGATTATTTCCGGGTAAATTATTTTAAATGAATTAGGGAAAAACCAAGGATGTGACAACCTACCCCCCTTAAACGGAATCTCGACCCCGAGATTCGGAGGTACTGGCGAAGAGGTGCGGGTGCGCGGCCTTTAGCTCATCTTCTCGTTCCCAAGTAGCTTCTTCCTCGGAGTGGTGAGTCCATTGAACCTTGCAAAATCTGATAACCTTGTTACGCGTCCTTCTTTCACTGACCTCAAGAATACGTGCTGGTCTCTCTACATAGGTTAAGTCCTCTTGGATTTCAATTTGGTCTGGACTCGCCTGCTCTTCTGGTACCCTTAAACACTTCTTTAATTGGGACACATGAAACACGTCGTGAATACCAGTCATGTTGGAGGGAAGCTCCGGTGATAGGCCACTTCTCCTCGACGTTCCGGATCTGTATGGTCCCACGAAACGTGGTGCCAACTTACCTTTGGTTTGGAAACGATGTACTCCCGGAGTGGTGTAACGCGAAGATACACAAAATCCCCTGCTTCAAAAGCGAGATCTCTTCGACGATTATCGCATAGCTCTTCCGTCGGGATGCGCAATCTTCAACCTTTCCCGAATCACTCGGACCTTTTCCTCTCGCTTCGCTTATTACTTCCGTGCCAAACAATTGGCGCTCACCCGTCCGATCCCGAATAGGGGTGTGCGGCATTTCCGTCCATACAGTGCTTCATACGGTGCCATTTGAATGCGGCCGTGTGTTGTTGTAAGAGAATTCTGCATAGGGCAAGCTTTTGTCCCACGCTTTTCCAAAATCGAGCGCGCATGCTCTTAGCATATCTTCCAAAATCGATTCACTCTCTCGGTTGGCCGTCTGTTTTGCGGATGATAGGCCGTCTGAAATTCAAACGGTGCGAGTTCTTCTTGCAACTTCTTCCGAATTTGGAAGTAACCGACTTCCCTATCGGACACGATCTTCTTAGGCACGCCATGCAAACACATGATCCTTGCGAGATAAAGCTCGCCAACTTCTTCCGGAGTAGGTAGTATGTCGGTATGAAGTGGGCCACCTTGGTGAGTCGGTCCACCACGACCCAAATCGAGTCATATCCGACGTCGTGCGGGGTAAACCCGTGATGAAATCCATTCCAATTTCTTCCCATTTCCACTCGGAATCGAAGTGGTTGCAATAGTCCGGCGGGCCGTTGATGTTCTCGCCTTCACTCGCCGACAAACATCACAAAGTGCAACAAACTCGGCTATCTTCCTCCTCATGTTGACCCACCAAAACTTTTCTTTAAGATCTTGATACATCTTTGTCTTGCCCGGGTGAATTGAGTATTGGGTTTGGTGAACTTCCATAAGGATCGTCTTTTTCAAATCCTTGTCTTCGGCACACACAATCTCTTTCCCATCCAGTTGTGCCATGTTCGTCTTCCGTAAAACCACGAGCTTTTCCGACTCTCATGTTCTTCTTGAGTTCGGCCATTTCGGGATCGACGCCTGAGCAGCCCGAATTTGATCAATGAGAGTGGGTTGGGCTTCCGGAGCACCACAAAACCAAAATCCACCACTTGTAGATTTAGATTCTCGAATTCCCGCAATGGTCACACATTCCTTCGACACCGAGAGTGGTGCAGTAACTCTTTCGGCTTAGTGCATCCGCAACCACATTAGCTTTGCCGGGATGGTAATGTATCCCTAAATCATAATCTTTGATCGGTTCCAACCATCTCCTCGTCGGAGGTTTAAATCCGGTTGGGTGAAAATGTACTTAAGACTTTTGTGATCCGTATACACTTCACAACGATTACCAATTAGGTAGTGTCGCCAAATCTTCAATGCATGAACCACTGCGGATAACTCCGGATCATGAGTGGGGTAGTTGTTTTCATGTGGGCGCAATTGACGAGATGCATATGCGACCACTTTGCCTTCTTGCATCAACACACATCCCAACCCTTGGCGAGATGCATCACAATAAACTTGGAAGTCCTTTCTTGGGTCGGGCAAGTATCAACACCGGTGCGACACCAACTTCCTCTTGAGCTCTTCAAAACTCCTATTGCATTCTGCGACCACTTAAACTTCTCATCTTTCTTCAACAGTTGAGTCATTGGCTTGGCGATTTTGGAGAAGTTCTCAATGAAGCGGCGGTAGTAACCCGCAAGTCCAAGGAAACTTCGGATCTGCGTGGACTGTTCTAGGCGGGGTCCACTTAGTAACCGATTCCACATTTGCTTGGATCCACGGCTACTCCTTGGGCATTCACAATGTGGCCGAGGAACGTACCTCCTTTAACCGAAAGCACACTTGCTAAACTTGGCGTAGAGTTGATGGTCTCTCAACTTTTCGAGCACCGTCCGAAGATGTTGCTCATGATCCTCCTCCGACTTAGAGTAGACCAAAATGTCGTCAATGAACACCACCACGAATTTATCCAAGAACTCCATAAACACCTTGTTCATCGATTCATAAAGAAAGCCGGTGCATTGGTTAAACCAAAAGACATGACCGTACACTCGTACAGTCCATACACAGTGGTGAAGGCGGTCTTGGGAATGTCCTCTTCCCGAATCCTCAACGATGATAGCCCGATCGCAGTCTATCTTGGAAAATACCTTGGCCCCTTTGAGTTGATCAAATAAGTCATCAATCCGGGGTAGGGGATATTTGTTCTTGATAGTAACCTCATTGAGGGCTCGATAATCCACACACATTCTCTTGGTCTTGTCTTTCTTTTCCACAAAAATCACCGGAGCACCCCAAGGCGACGTGCTCGGGTGAATATACCCTTTTTGCAACTGTTCATCCACTTGCTTCTTTACTTGGCCAACTCGTTGGCTCCCATCCTATATGGCCTCTTGTGTATTGGGGCGGTCCGGGTACTAGGTCAATCCGAATTCGATTTCCCTTTTGGCGGCATCCGAGTTAAATCCTGGAAAAACTTGGGGTATTCTCTCGACGATGGGGATATCCTCTAACTTCACGGGGTCTTGGCCGCCATTTCGGACGATTCCCGGTGGAAACATGATTCAAACTTGCTACGGGCTTGACTTGCATGGGAGAGCGAAAAACAACTCTTTCTCCTTTCGTATTAATTAAAGTAATGGTGCGACTAGCGCATCAATTACTCCTTTATGTCCGGACAACCAATCCATCCCAAGAATGACATCTATGCCTTTGGGTGAAGGAGGATAAGGTTGGCTAGAAACATAGACCCTTGGATTTCTATGGTCACCGAGGGACAATGCGAGTGGTCTCCAAGTGGTTTCCGGGGTTTGAACCCGCATAGGTATCTTAAGTCCCACTACGACAACCCATGTGCCCCAACAAATTGCTTTGAGATAAAAGAATGTGTAGCGCCAGAATCAAATAATACGTGGCGGGAGTATAGTTTACAGGAAACATACCAGTATAACTTCGGGAGCGGTCGTGCTTCCTCGGCGGACGCATGATTGACTCGAGCCTGGATGAACCTTGGCCCAGCGCGTCTTGGCCCGGACACTTGTCGCAAAATGCCCCGGGTTACCACGGTTGAAACAGACTCCCGGCTTTCCTCCCGAGTCCTTCCTTGGAGGTGGTGGCGTGATTCTTGCGGGATGGCGCCGTTGGAGGCGCGGGCCGGAGTACGCTGTTGCCGACCACCGCCACTACGCCGGTTGGAAATTCCCGGGTGATAAGGTCGATGCCGACGAACAATCATGGTGGTAGGTCCACTCGACTTCCGGGCATGAAACGCGGCCTCTGCGATTTCCCCTGTTGAGGAGGTCGTGTCCGGAATACTTTTCTCTTCTTGATCATCTTGTTGCGTTGATCTTCCTGTCGAATGGCCTTGTCAACCGGCTTCTCAAAGTTAGCATACTCTCCGAGAGATAAGCTTGTCCGTGAGTTCATCATCCAAACCGGCCAAAAACTTTTCCGCCTTTCGCATCGGTGCGCACATCTTCTAGGGCATAACGGGCAAGACGGTTGAACTCGTGCGATACTCGAAAGCGATCGTTACCCTGCTCAAGAGAACGGAACTCACGCTTTTTCGTGCAACTATTCCCCAGAATGTGTGCGGTCCCGAAACCGCGACGAAACTCTTCCTGTAAGCTCTTGCTCCCGCCGGCGAGTAACCAAATAGTTGTCCCACCAAGCAAGGACCACAGAATCGATGAGTGGCAAAAGAGACTTTCTCTTGATCCGTGCACTGCAGCCAGATCCAACTTCTTCTCTATGGCATGAAGCCAATCATTAGCCTCCATGGGATTAGTGGTGCTTGGAGAAGGTCGGCGGTCGGACACGAAGGAACTCGGCAACTTCGGGGTGGTGGGGCGGCAAGCGATTGTTTGCCGCGTTGTTCTTGCATTTGTTGCAGCATCTCGCCGTTGCATCCGGTGGTGTTGTTGTTGCATTTGCTTGCATCATTACAGCCATCATCCGTGTCTCGTGAAGCGAGCACTTGAGCAATGGTGGGATTCTCGGGTGGTGGTGGAGGAGCATTGCCATTGGCGTCGTGAGCCTCGTTGTTGTTGGCACCTGATCGACCATTGTTCTTGCTTCGCCAGGTCCCGGTGTTCACCATCCGAAGGAGACGACCACGAGAGAGAAAAGAAGAAAAAGACAGACTTAGAACTAATCTTTATTATTTGAATTCAAATGCATTGTTCGATCTTGACTAAAAACAAGGAAAAGCACCAAACATCCTTAATTGGTCGGTCATATCACACTTGATATCGATCGCCGCGCTATCCCACACACACGACCTAACACACAAAGAACTACCAAGAAGACAAACTAATTTAAACGGTAAAACTAAAGAGGGCAACTAGAACGATCCACGAGACGAGGAGTCGGCGCTTCCTTCGAAGATCCCCATTCTTCCGAACGGCTCCGGAGTCCTCGGGCGTCACCTCGAGACTTGGACTCTTCGAATCGGTTGCCGTAGCCCAACCGATCCCGCCTCTTTCCTCCGAGGAATCTCGAGTCTCTTCGGAGTCCATGTCTTCACCGAATTATCTCGAGCTTGAGTCACTGGAGACGGAGATCCAACCATTACGCCACCTCCGCCCTGGATTCGCCGAAGGCTGGAGCAAAGGTGAGGGCGTAACTGCAGCAGGAGGAACTGGAACCGGCGAGGAACTGGAGCGGGTGGAGCTGGAGAAGGCGGTGGAATCCGAGGTGCCCTGGATACGGACAGCGCGGTGGTGGTCTTCGAGGCGTAGTGCGGAGTCTAACCCCAACCGGTGGCGGGAGTCCCTTCAACTCGGCTACCTCCTTCTTCGACGAACCACTTCGTCCTGCGGTCGCACGATCCTCGGCATCTTCTTGTCGTTCGGCTCCTTGGTCGCCTTGTGTAGGTCAGAGTGCATCTGATCCAGTCCTTTGAGCACGGTGCACATGTGACCGAAGGTAGTGTCATTCTCCTCTGCCGTAGACTTGAATACACTGACCTCGGAGGAACTACCTCGGCGACTACTTCGAAGAGAACGGGCTCGCCGGAAAACTCGGAATCTACACGACAAACAAAGCACTCAACAAACACCCTAAAAAGTCTACTGAAACAGCACTGAAAAGTATTTTTAATGGATTCTTGATATTTTTCTGGATTTAATGAAATTTGAATGGGCTAAAACGGAGCTCGGATTCAAAAGATATGAATTTTAGAAGTTTAATTGCGGTTTTTAAACTAAACGAAAAGATTAAATTATTTATTGCGCAATTAAGTCCCTGGTGACGTCACCCTCGCGCGGCTCGGGGGCGTCGGCCCCCGGGGTGACGTCGGCCCAGGGTGGCGTCGGCGCATGGGCGCGCGCGGGAGCGGGCGTGGCGGATTGCCGCCACGTGGCGCGATCCGAGCGGCCGGATTGCGGCGACGTGGCGCGATCGGAGCGGCCGGACGGCGGCGATCGGACGGCGCGGATCCGTCGCGATCGGACGGCGTGGATCCGTCCGATCCGCAAGATCGGACGGCACGAGGCGCGCTAGGGTTAGGGTTAGGGTTTCACGGGTGGCGGCGGCGGGCGCGGCGGCGGCGACGACCGGCAGCGGCGGGGCGGCGCGCGCCGGCGAGCGGCGGCGGAAGCGGCGGCGACGACCGACGAGTAGCGACGCGCGCGGAAAAGAAAAGGAGACAAACGAAACGAAAGAGACCAGGAGGACGGCGGCGAGCTCACCAAGCGGTGAAGCGGCAGGCGCGGCGACACGGGGCTAGAAACAACGGCGAACAAAGGGAAAACGCGGCGGAGCTCGAGGGGTTTAAAAGGGGAGAGAAGAGGTCGAATCGGGCACGGATTCGGCGGGGATAAGGTCGCCGGCGTTTTCGGACTCGGAGAGAGATATCCGGCGGTCGTTTCGGGCGACGACGGCCGTTTCGGCGTGCGGGAAGCGGGCACGGGTGCGGCGGCGCGGGCGGAGCTGGCGTGGGCCCACGCGGCGCGAGGTGCGCGGAAACGGCACGAGAAAGAGGCGGGCGCGCGCTATGGCTATGGCGGCGGTTGGCCGGCCGGCGGCGTGAGGAGCGGCTCGACAGTGGGGCCCACCTGTCGGTGGCCGCGGCGCAGGGAGGCGCCGGACTTGCGCGCGCGGCGGGACCGTGGGCCTCGGCCCACGACAGGGGAGGAGCGGCATGCGCGCGCGGGTGCGGCTCGGGCGGAAAAATGTCGGGCCGACGGCCGCACGGGAAGGCGGGAAAGAAACCGTACGGACGTACGGAAAAAGGAAAAAAAAGAAAAGAAAAAGAAAAAGAAAAAGGGATTTAGGGACTTAATTAAATTCTGTTTTCTTATTTAATTGATTAAAAATACTTAGAGTGCTCTAAAAATTCCAAAAAATCCCGTTAGCGTATTTTGACATGAAGAATTCAAGAAAAACCCTACCATGTCATTTCCATTTATTAATTGCATTTTAAAATTATAGGTTGACTCGGTTAATTTGAAACTCCGATTATTTGGGTAAATTATTTTAAATGAATTAGGGAAAAACCCAGGATGTGACATATATGCTTTTGCATTTATTCTTGATCCTAGGGGAAATTTATAGGGATTTCTCAATATTCTATCACTCATTGGAGATACTATTAATGTTGATTATTCTACCTATTATTTTGATGTTAAAACTAAATTGTATGAGGTATTTGGAAAATATGAATTAAAGTTTTAGGGAGTTCGCTTGCAAAGACCCTCACCTGCCCCTGCAGCAGGTACGAAAAAATTATAGTGGGATAGAATTTGGGATGGCTCATCTTCTGCTATGGTGGTGGTAGTAGTTCTTCAGCAGCAAGTGGAGACGCTAGATCGTATGGTCTCGCTAAAGAGTTATCCAACTATCTGGATAGCGGCACCATCAGGCATGAAACATCAGACTTCAACGTACTCGGGTGGTGGAATGATCATAAGATGCCATATCCTGTGCTTTCAAACTAGCACGAGATGTGTTGACAATGCCCACATCTACGATATCCTTCGAATTGGTCTTCAGTCTATGAGGAAAAATTATCAAGGACAAGAGAACAAATCTGAGCAGCGAGCACGTCGAAATGCTACTAAGCGTTAAAGACTGATAGCTAGCTACAGAACATGCCCAATACACTGCTGACAACCAAGAATTGGCTGCTCAGTTTGAAAACATTTATTTAGATGACGATCAAAACGACTAGGTACTGTATATTTTATAAGTAGAAGTGACTTGTAGGCTGTACTTTTTTGTTATGGTTTTCTCAGATATGAGTTTTTACATGGCAAAATTTTTAACGATGCAACATCTATCATGTAAACATCAATAAAGGTCATTACTCTTTTTTATATTTTTAAAATATTTTTCTAAGATGATTATTTTCTTTTTTTATTCCAACCTTTTTATTCATATTTTTTGGACTGAGGAACATTGCCTTTTTATTTTTCGAATGAGGAATAGTGCCATCCAGGCCGACCTCGACCCATGAGCCTTGCCGGGCCCGTGCCAACACGACACGACCTTCCCTTGGACCGTGCTTGGGCTAGGGGCGACACGTGGGCTGGCATGGCACGACCCGCTACAGGAGCCGTGCCGCCGCCGTGCCCGGGCTGTGCTGGGCCAGGTGGCCTGTTTGGCCAGCTATAGGGTTACCAACCCATCCAAAGCACATTTTTTAAGGGCTAGTGTGATTTTTTCAGCACATATATTGCGCCAAGAACCAGCCATAAAAAAGCAGTCATTTAGTATAGTAAGGTAACAATAGATAGTATTAACATCTTGGGTAAGCATATCTAATCCGGCCATGATCCTAGTAATTACCCACTGCTATTCTTAGCAAACCAAAGATATGCTCCTAATTAATCTCTTGGGGTTTATAATAAGCATCCAATCAAACCCATCAAATTATGAATGGGGTTTCTCCCTTGTAAAGATAAGCTTCTAAAGTAAGCCAGCCATTTCGTCATCTATAAATACTCATGACCCATTGTATTCCATCAACAAACAAAGAAACAAGGGTCCAATCAAGCACACTCGTACACATACATACAACATACTTTGCAGAGTAGCAGCATGAAGAGCAGCGCCATTTTCATGCTGTTCCTCGCCCTCGGAAGCCTTGCCATCGTGGTGCATGGTAAGCGCGGATATTACGGGCGATAATCTCGCCCTCGTTTCTCATCATCTGCCGATCCATGCGTTCATCACATCACACTGATGATAATACCTGTACTTAAAACTTTCTTTGGATTAATTGACCTCAGGTGGAAGGGGACACGCCATCGTCGAGCCGGCGAAATCTGCTGCTGGACTCGTGCAGCCCGAGATCGATCCGATCACGATCTGCAGCCCTTCCAACTTCTGCATCCCGGAGTCGTGGAGCTCGTGCTACAGGTGCATCGTGAAGCCCTACGACAACCCGCCCTTCCAAACCATCGACGAGTGTAAGAGCAACTGCCCTGTTCCTCCGGCGAACGCTTAGTTATGTGCTCTTGGATGAGGATGATGCTGATCTTTAGCGATAACGGGGATACACCCATGTAATGCTATACGGCTTTTTGTTTGTTTTGAGAAGAAAAGATTGAATAAAGAAACATGATGTTTTTGGAGGATGTTGCAGGGATACTGATCATAAGCATATGAGTAATTTTATTTCTAAAGAGCACAACATAATGGGCTGGCTTCTTAACACGTGCTAACATATGTACTCATCCTCTCTATACATGTGCTTGAAAATTGACGAAATCAATAGGTGAACAATAATGGCAGCGCGATTTGCAAAAGGCGAGTGTAAGCATAGTGGCGCACCAAGTTTCAAATACTGGATGAACTCGTATGGTACTTTGATTGCTTCATTCCCAATAACTCTTCGAGAAGACGAACACATCGATCCAAGATGTCCGGCTTTGCCTCATATACCTTATTCTTACTCTATGGCCATAGTGTCTCCATCGCAACACTCGCATCATTTATGTTGAATACTATTCTAAGGACTGTATCTGCGTGTGATTTCCAGCAATATATGCATCAAAATGTTAGATTCTTTAATTCCTACGATTCTACGATTCATTTTACACATGTAAAAAAAACTCTATGGTTCTATGATTATATATATGATTTTACGATTGAGGCTCAGAATTGTAATTTGAACAACCATAATAGCAATACCTATATATGAGTTGTTCGGATTATACGTGGTACCGGTACCACTATGTCTTTTGATTATGAAATTTGAGGTTACAGTACCAGTATCGTTATGTCTTTCAATTATGGAATTTGAGGCTACTAACAAGTCCTTACCACCTCTAATACTTAATTGGTTCCATATCCCTGATACTTGCCATGCTATCAAGCTCCTCAACTTGGCTCATCTATTGTGTACTACAACATTATTCTTGTTTGAAGACAAGTCTACAATATTCATCTCATTTGAAGATAAGTCTACAATATACATGATAGAGAAGACATTAGCACACAAGTAGGGACTCATGGTGTTATAAGAGGCGATATTATTGCTACATGCTAGAGTCAATCGTAGCTATAGATGTAAAGTCGTAAACCGTGATGACTTATTCTATTGTTCCATTACAATAGCATGGAGGATAAAATAGTCCATTAAATAGGAGGGTATAGAAACAAAAGACCACTGCTCTGGTACAGTAATAGTTACATCAAAACTTTGGCTCCGTTTGACACAGCTTCAGCTCCTAACTCTAACTTACCTAGAGCTGGAGCGGTGCCAAACGGTCTATATTCACCAAAAATTGGAGCCGAGTGAGGAGAATCGCTCCAGAAATTTGTACTATCGAGGTGGAGCGGCGAAATCGTGGCTCCACAGCTCCACTCTGAAAATAATTATAGCGCTACCCATCCCTTTTCATCAAAATTACAGGAAAAATGCCATCGCACTACCCTTGGAACAAGCCAAACCGCACCAATCGTCCAGGGACTTATCGTGACGTGAGAGAAAGGGGAAAAGAGCGAGGCGACGGCGGCTCAGTGCGCGGCGGCGCACAGCGGCAGAGGCGGCTCCCTCCCTCCTTCTCTTGGCGTGCCGTTTTGGGCGGCTAGGCGGCAGCGCATGGGAGCCCTACGGCAGCACGACACACGGCATGGCAACTGGGACGACGCAACACAGTGACGGCGACAGGTTTGGAGCACGGCGATGGCGGCGGTGTGCAAGGATTTTTCCATCACCCTTGTGCAAGGTATCCCCAAACCCTAGTGGATGGATTTGCTTGCTTGCTTGCTGAGTTCTAGCTAGATCTGCGAACCAATTATACCCTAAACCTGAGCTAATAGCTCAGATGAATGGATCTTTTCGAGGATATTGCTAAAGGATTTGTGCACCATGCATTCTTTTTTTGTTGAGCATTCACAATGTCTTGCATAGGGGCGCTGTTAGTAGCTAATCTGAATGAATATTTCAGGGGATTTTAGGGCACTATTATTCACATGTGCATCAAGGTATTTTAACTAGAAAATTTGAACCTATGATGTCGTATTGAAAAAAAGATTGGTGTGAGTGAGTGGATGACATGCATGGCTCAAAATGTGCCTTCGAAGGGTGTTAAAATGCTCATGGACTCTGCTAATTGGAATGACTACAACACTACAGCTGTCTGTGAGATTTTTGTTGAGCAAGTAGCTGTGGGTAGTCGTCCAAATACCCATTTATCTAATCTTGGGTATGATGAAGTCATTGAGAAATTTGCAGCAAGAACAGGTTTGAGGTACACTAGGCTTCAAATTAAGAATAAGTGGGATAAGCTTAGGGTTGAATACAATTGTTGGAAGAAGTTGACATCTCAAACAGGTTTAGGATGGGATAACACAAAGGAAACTGTTACAGCTACTGCAGAATGTTGGAAGCAACTAAAAGCAGTAAGTATTTGATAATAATGTGTTAAATTGATAACTACTATGTCAAAATAATTGTTCTAACTCATTTTATAATGCCATGTTATTTAGGATATACCAGGATGCACCAAGTTTATGAAGGCTGGCTTGCAAAATGAAGAGCTACTGCAAAAAATGTTTGAAAACATTCGCAACACCGGTGCTGACCATTGGTCTTTAGGGCAAGGCACCATACCAACACCTACTAATGATGCAATTCATATTGCTGATGATAATGAGATCGATGAAGAGACAGATGAAGATGAACCAAGTGCAAACCGAAAGAGAGGTGGTGGTTCAAATGTGGATAAGTCCAAAAAGACCAAGAGTGGATCCTAAAAGATGGTAGAGGAGATGTCAAAGAGTAATGAACTCTCTGCACATACTTTATCATCCATTTAGTCCTTCACTAAAATAAGAGAGGATCCTTCGGGTTGTTCGATAAAGGATGTTATGGCCTAGGAATGTGGTGCTGTTGAAGGGACAACTGAGCATTTCATTCTAACTGAAATATTTATCAAGAAGGAACAAAGGGAAATGTTTGTTAATTCTTTGCGCACTCCTACAGGTCGGTTTGCATGGCTTAAGAAGAAGTATGATGTGAAGTACGGAAATTAGTTGAATGTGGTGTGGTCATGAATTTTATCCCTTTAATTAATATCTGTTAATGGCTTTCAGAACTATCATGTGTTTGAGACATATGTTTGTATGGGTTAAATTTAATTCTGAACAATTTATGGGTTGTATCACCTTGTTTGTTTGAGTTGTATTTAATTATGAACAATTATTGAGTACTGTTGTTGGATAAAATCACCTTGTTGATTATTGTTGTATACCCATGAATGTGAACTTATTTTCAGACCTACTGTGAACTTATTTTCACCTTGTTGGACTGACTTATTTTTAGCCATATATTCATGAATGTTGATATATCTGTGTTCTAATAATTTTTTTGCTTTAATGTGTAGATGTCAACTGAGAGTGAAGATGGTTCATCAGATGAAGAATATGAATTTGATTTGCTTGCCATGGAATTGTTTGAAACTGCTACAGGCAATTTTTGTACAACTTGAAGAATTGCATAGAAATATTACTCTCTCTACTTGGATAAGGCTAAGCCTAGGACATCACGTCTCAGTGGAATGGGATGGGTGCAAGAAACTTTGGCCACACCAGGTGAATGCTACAAGATGCTTCGTATAAATGGCCACACCTTCATTGCATTACATGATCTTTTGATTAGTAAATATAAGCTGGAACCTATTATACACATGCATACATTGGAGGCACTTGCAATTTTTCTCTACATACTAGGTGATGGTTCATCAAACCAAAGGGCACAAAACCGTTTCAAGCATTCTGGTGAGACAATTTTAAGAAAATTTGAACAAGTACTTTGTGCCGTGGTGGATTTGGGACGTGATATTGTACGTCCAAAGGATCCAAACTTTCCTACTATCCATAACAGAATTAGGAAAGATCGTCGCATGTGGCCACATTTTAAAGATTGTATTGGAGTTGTTGATGGTACTCATATCCTTGCAGTAGTACCAGATGATGAGAAGATTAGATATATCGGTAGATCTAAATCAACAACTCAAAATGTGATGGCTATTTGTGATCATGACATGAGATTTACCTATGCATCTATTGGGCATCCTGGGTCAATGCATGACACAACTGTGCTATTTACTGCACTTCAAACTGATTTAACTATCTTTCTTTATCCTCCGCAAGGTAATTATCACTTGCTATGTCCTGGTTTTTTTTTCAAAAGAGTATATAAATTTATATATTTATATATATTGCTGTTCTAGGGAAATATTATCTTGTCGATGCTAGCTATCTAAATCATTCAAGGTACTTGGCGCCATATAAGGGACAAAGATATCATGTCCCGGAATTTTGATGAGGTACAACACCAAGTGGTGACAAAGAAAAATTCAACTTCTTACACTCAAGTCTGCGCACCACCATTGAGAGATGCTTTGGTGTATGGAAGATGAAGTGGCGGATTCTACTCAAAATGCCTAGCTTTCCAATGTGGAAACAGAAGATGGTTGTGGCGGCAACAATGGCATTGCATAATTTCATTCATGACCATGATGCGCCAGATAGGCATTTCCACATGTTTGAGAGGAATCCAGATTTTGTGCCTACCATTCCATCTAGAGTTAGAAGATATGTGCTTTCTCAAGATGTATCGGATACATCCATTAAGGGTCAAAGTGATGTATCCATGGATGCATTTCGTGATGACCTAGCCGGTCGTATTGCATCGTGATGACCTAGCCGATCGTATTGCAGGATGAGGGACATATACCACATTTTGTGTTGTTCCATGGTCTTTTGCTTTATCTTTCGATGATAATATTTTTAGTTATTATTACTAGACATTTATATTGCTAAATATATGTCATGCAACAACTTACGTATCAATTATTTCGAGTATCAATTTTTTGAATTATTTTAGAATTACTAAAAATGTTCAAATTATTAAGAAAAATGAAAAAAAATCACCGTGCTGAGATTATTATGAAAATTTATATATTATTAATCCTATGTAAAGTAAACAGAAAAAAATATAAGGGTAGTATTGTCTATCTACCCCCTATCCTCTCTTTTAAGATTTCTGGAGCTAACAGGCGAGCCAAACATTAACATTTTTAGAGACACCTACAGCTTTTAAAGGAGTTCCTAGTGAAATTGAAATTTAAAGTTAGGATCTGAGAGTTGAAGCCCTACCAAACAAACGTGTGAATGTTGGACCGAAAGCTGAGAGCCCACCCAAATTCCCTCACCTGTCAAACACTTTGTTATTTGTTTTGTTTGAATCCTGTCCAGTAAGCTGATTTATTTTGTACTCTACATCTCTGTGCAAGAGTATACTGCCGTTCATCCCTATTCCAGTTTACGCAATTATGCCTACATAAGAAAACGAAAATTATCTCGTTCTTGAAGTCAAAGAGGGAGGCGCAAATCGTCTTCGCTTCTTCGGTCTTGGAACGAAACGAATCTCCCAGAAGCAGAATTGCATCCGATACAATCCAAAGATGGCCGCCTCCCTCCTACCGCTTCTCCTCCTCGTCCTCGCCGCCGCCGTCGCGCCGGGCCCCTCCTCCGCGCGCCACGTCATCACCTTCACCCCCGCCCGGGGCGTCTCCCCCGCCTCCCTCGCCTGGGACCCCACGGCGCAGCACTTCGTCGTCGCCGGCGGCGGCGAGGCGGTCCTCTCCGTCTCCGACGCCGGCGTCACCGAGTCGATCGCGTCCCCCGGCGCCTCGGCCGTCGCCGTCGACGACCGCCGCCGCCGACTCCTCGTGGCGTCCCCGGGCTCCGTCTCCGCCTTCGACCTCCGCACCCCGCGCCCCCACGCCCGGCTCTTCTCCGCCACGCTCCCCGACCCGACGGCGCCGGCAGGCGGCATCGCGGTGGACCCGCACTCGGGCGCCGCCTTCCTCACCGTGGGCGCACGGATCTACAAGGTGTCCCCAGACGGCGACCTCGGGGCGCTCCCTTCCTCGCCGGCGTACGGCTCCGATCCGCTGGCCTCCCTCGCCGCGCAGGTCAGCCGCGGGTTCCTGCTCGTGGGCCAGCCCAGCACGGGCCACCTCCTCCGCGTCGACATGGAGGACGGCGTCGCGAGGACTGTGTCGGGAGCCCTGACGCCTCCCTCTCCGGCCGCGGTGGCGGTGCGGAGCGACGGGACGGTGGCGGTGGGCGGCGGCGCCACGCTGCGCCTAGTCGGCAGCAACGACGGGTGGTCGTCGTGCGCCGAGCACGACGAGGCCGAGCCGGACGGCGCCGCCGTGGCTGCCGTGGCGGTGAGGGAACGGAGGCGGGTGTACGCGCTGTTGGCGGAGGGCACCGGGAACAAGTGGCGGATCGAGGAGGTGTCGTGGAAGAAGGAAGGCGAAGGTGAGATGTTAGTGGGCTTCGTCTTCGTCGGCGTGGCGCTCGCCATCTTCATGTTCTGGAGGTTCCAGATGCGGCAGCTCGCCGGCAACATGAACAAGAAGATCAGATAGTAACAACAATGCAATGCTCTGAACTCCAATTGTTTTAGGATATTTTGAATTTTGGTTGTTTTAGGAGGATTTTACTTGGTTTAATAGACACTTGTAGAATTAGAAATTTTACTTGTCATCGTACCATGAATCTATCTATGACGACAGAAGAGGATAGTAAAATGATCCTGGTTTTTAATTATACCTTGGAAGTACACGATGTAGTAGACTTTGATCGAAAGGCTGTTACGATTATCTTGGTTCATGAATGCAAAGTGCAGTTCACATCAGCTGTTGTAAATGATTACTTCAAATCCATTACTATAACTCCTTAAAGTGTTTATCATACTCTGTTCCAATAAGTGTTTCTGCAGTTTGTATGGTCGTGGGTTGGATAATTGAAGTTGGTATGTTCCTGCAATTAATAAGAGCGTGAATGGCAATATGGAATCCTATGCGCAGGATACATGCAGCCGCAAGCCTATGCATTTCAGTTTTTCCAATAAGGACATGTATGGTGTAGCCTTGCAACAAGAGCTGTTGCAAAATGAGAGAATAACTAAGAGGACAATATGACAATATCCGATGAGAACAATATGACAATATTCGATGAGAACAGGTAAGTGTATGAAACTCATAAAAATCATATCTAATTTTTTTAAAATTCATAAAAAAATACTAAAGATAAAGATAGATATAGATAGGTAGATATAAAATACATTTCTTAAGTTCAAACTTAATTTTATTTGGTAGAAAAAAATTTGGATGAATAGTAACATGACATTATTTAGCTGGCTGGAATTTGTCATTTTTGTTTTTCTAAATGAAGTTAAGTTTGAACTTGAGATATGATGACAATGTATTTCATATATACTATTAATTTACACATTTTTTAATATGACTTTTACGATGTTTTAACATTTAGCTTGGTTTCAGAGGATACTTCTCCAATAACTAATTGACAATTCACAATTATCGACCTGGTCTGCATTTAGAAACCGTTCGATAAACCGGCTAAGTTACAAAAGAAAATCAAATTAAAATTAAAACTTTTGACAAATTTTGTTTGAATTTCACTGGTTTTTTGTTGACGACCGCTCGGTTATGGACGAAACTACTGGGGAGAGGTTTTCGGTTGGCAAAAAGTTCTTTTGTAAGCACTGCACATTATACATGCAGATAACATTTCAGTTTCTTTTGATAGGAAAATAACGGTAGCTATGCAATGTTCATGAGCCTCTGCAATCCAAAGAAAGAAGGGCTTTATTTTGGAACCAGCAAATGGTCACTTCTCAGACTGGTTAAGGATGATCAGGCGTTTGCTGTACTGAACTAGTAGTAACTTCCAAGCATTTGAATTGTGCCAAAACTATCATTCCAAACAAAAGATTTTATATGGGCCAGATAATTCTTTGCCAACTTCCAATCCCAGGATAGTCATGCATTAAATACTGCCAATCTATAATGATGCAAAATTTTGGATCCTTTCTCACTGAAAAAAGATTTACTCCTTAAAAGCATTAATTCCCAAGAAAAAAATGTATTTATTCCTTTGCAATCTGCATTGCCCTGTACTGGACTGGACTACAGAAATTCCAACACCAGTTGAGGCCGGCGGGGCGGGGCGGCGCGGCGCGGCGCTCTCCACCATCATCAATGGCCCGCGGCCTCCTCAGCAAAGCGTCCAGCGCCGTGGCCGCCTGCGCGCGCCACGTCTCGCGCGCCACCCGCCGCCTCCTCCGCGCGCGGCTGCTCCGCCGGGGCTGTGGCGGCGGCGGCGAGACCGGGAAGTCCGACGGCGGCGGCGAAGGGCTGTGGCGCCGGGCGATACTGATGGGGAACGGTGCGAGCCGCTCAGCTTCCCGGGCTCCATCCACTACGACAGCCGCGGGCGGCGGCTCTCGCAGCCGCGCCGCGCCAAGGCGAAGCCGGCCGCCGCCGCCGCCCTGCTCTGCCGGTCGTCGGACGCCGTCGACGAGGCTGTCGCGGCGGCGAACAACACCAAGGCCGCCAGATACGTGGCGGTGGCGCTGCTCCGAGACTAGCGCGTCGACGGCGTCGTGCTCGTGCGTGATCGCGTGTTCCCGTGGCCGCGTTGTGCGTGCCGCGTGTTCCTCAGGCTGCTGCTAGATGGCTAGATCAACGCGCGTGATCCTTGCATGGAATTTGGAAAATTTATGATGCATCAGGTGTCGCTTCTGGCCATTTTTGTTACCTTTTTCTAGCGTCGACAAAAAATATCTGTACCTTTGCCTTTTCCGTTTCATGTTACCATCAGTGTAGAATGTACAAGGGTTTGTTTGGGTTTTCTGCCCTGCTAAAATTTAGGCAACAGCAAAAGATGGTAAGATACAGGTAGGTACTGATTGTTCAGTCAGTTACCAAAATATATGAAATTATGAGATTGTCATACTCGTATCGGCGTCAATTAACCACTAGGACTAAAATATTAGTCTGAACATTACACCTCAAGAGGTAACATCTTCAGGGACGTCAGGTTTCAGAATCTTCAAACACATGTCCAAGAAACGGGAGGGAGCAGCTCAAGTTCAGAGACAACCAACATGCCGTTTGCACACAACGTTAGCAGTTCTGTGACAGAACTCAGAAATTCAGGACACAATCACACAACATAACTCCCAGTGCAGGACGGAGTCCAGATAATCAGCACCCAAACCAGCGCCAACACTGCTACCCAAAGAATTGAACAGCATTAATGCTTCAACAGACATAATCATTTCTTTGTATTCCCGAAAAAGAAACGTCATGATTTCTTTCAGCAGTAATAAGTTCATAATGTAGTGGTTGATGGCTTAAAAATCCAGAATCTATTTATCCTTTCAACACTGCAATTCACTGTCGTGGGCCATCTGAACTCACAGCGTATCAAGGCTGCTCCTTTGTATAACATCTTAGTAAAATTTAATTGTCATGATGATACCAACAATACTCTACCATAACAGCATAACTTATAGGCTACAGCAGATACCAAAGATCATCACAAGATAAAACAGAAGTCTATAAGCAGTGCTATAACCAGAAGACAAACCAGAAGTCTATCATAACAACATAACTTATTAAGCACATCGTGCAGGTGCAGCTACCCACTTCCATCCAACTGCCCATGGGAGAGAAGGTGCGCCATGTATTGCTGAAAACCACAGTGTACATATATAAAACAGTTGCAAATTTTGCAGGGAAAACTTAGTTTTCGATTGAAAATGCAGATCTGCAAGACAAGTGGATAGCTACTTACTGCATGGTACGCATATGGTGGTTTGCCTTGCCGATCAAAATGCTTTGCCATGATAGAGAACTCTATTGGACCCCAGTCATCTATTTCGAAACAATTACCTAATGCAGCCTTATAAAGCTGCAAACCACCAAATCAAATCAAATATCACATGTCTGAAGCAAGTGACTTGAAATAAAAAAAATGGCACTTCCTTTACATTCACATTCTGTTAAGATGATATAAAAGCGGCAAAAGACATTTCAGTTTTCATACCTTTGCAGTGTCAGTTAGTAGCTCAGTACCAGCAGGGTACGAGGCGTAAAACTGGTCGCCCCTAGAAATGCCAGCCCTTGTCCTGCAATATGTTCAGATATTATTGGCAAGCAAGAACATTAAGTGAGAAAATTCTGCAAGTACACAAGAAAGGATAGTTCAGCAGTAATATACGTATTGCTCGTGTAAGCATAGGTCATGAGGGCAGTGAAGCAGTAGAATCCAGCATAGGATGCCATACGCCGGAACTTCTGGATCTTTAAGATATCCTTACATTGGTACAAAATATCCATTCCACAACAGGTCGGTGCTGGTGTCAGAAAAGAAATACTAAATCAGTTGAACATATGCACAGTCCACGGTAGCCTACTGATTGGAAAAAAAATAACTGTGTAGGTAAAATGACAAGATGTCATCTGCAGCCACTGATATAAGTTTCAGCCATAGATCATGGATATCAAGGTTATTTTTAATGCTGATAACAAGATCAGTTATGATAGAAGCAAGAATGGAAATGCAAAAATATTTGCATTTCTATAGAGCATGACGTTTTAGTAAGCAAGCAATGTTATAGAATTGGTTTCTTCAGCAAATTGCAATACTACATCGACATGCAAATGATACAGAACGACCATATAAGAGAGAACTGTCAAAACATATATATAGAATATTAGCTTCTTAGAAGTAGCACAATGCTAGTAACAGTAGTATAATACAGTTTCAGTTTGAGTAATTGACCATACATTTTTTCCCAACATTATGCTTGAAAATATCATCACAAAGACTGTCTATAGAAGTGTGCATATTCAACTACTTATTACCTCGTCAAGCAGCTATATCAGGCTAAATCACTATGGATACAAGTCATACAACTTCCAAGGACATGTATCCGTAGAAGTCAAGTTGGTCATGCTCTGTATCTTTGAACAAGCATAAACTATCCTCTCATTAAACAAAGGTAATATTCCTAAAAAATGTAAACGCTGAAGTGAGTTTTCAAAATACCGGACTGTGGCACTAATCACTTCACTCACCATCAGAACCATTCAAGACGTTTGATACAAAACTATGCATTGAGTCCATTTGCTTTTGTCCAGACCTCAATACCCCATATACAATCCCCACTAACATGAGTAATATCTCTTCTGTCATTTCCACAAACACCTCCCCTGCATACGCACCAACCTCAAAGAGAAACTACAACAATCTGTGTAAAAGTGTACCAACAGCACACTACTATTGTTTGCTAACCAAGTTTCTAGTGCATGCTGGAAAACATGCTGCTGGCAATTGTTATTTCACAAATACTTGTGTAAAGTTCACTTGTTAATTTCTGCAATTGTACGAGCAAGCCAATACAAATCAATAAAGAAATCAGTATGTGTTTGTCTCTACTGACTGCTCCAACATTGATACATATACAAAATACAATTGGAATAAAATCAGAAAACATTCAAATTTTGGAATCAGGAAGAGGGAGGGAGGCTCATTCACATCCTCGAGGTTCGCACAATATAAATGATGCAAATGTACAAGATCTTACTTAGAACTCTAGTTAGAAATAGAAGAATACAATATTACTTCTCTACTCTGCGTTTTCTCGCATAGCCATGAAAATCTTGATTATTATATTATCGGATTAATCGCTCAATAAATGCGAGTAAACAATCGTCCAATAATTAATCATATAAATTGTTTCGCAACTTGTTTTTCACTACATACAAAGTTGAAGTGGCTAAATTGTTCGTTAAAGAACCAAGTTATTCACAGCTATGATCCGTTCTGCGGAGTACAGTCTACACACAAATTGACAAATACACGATGAGGCAAAATCCAACAAAAATTACCTGAACGGGAGCAGATGAGCAGGGGACGGCTGGCGCAGGACGCGGGTCGAGTGGGCGTAAGGTCAGACCGCGGGCAGCCGGCGGAGACAGTCTGGCCGGCACCTGGCGGGCGGCGGGGGGGCTGCCTGGCTGGGGCTTGCGCTTGGGGGCGGCGCTTGGTGTCCGGCGCACGGTGGGGACGGACAAGGCAGCAGTCTGGGCTCCTGGTAGCCTCGTCCCCGGCAGCGGGCACGGGCGGCAGCGCGTCGCGCGAGACTACCCCTGGATCCGCCGCTGGCGTCGCTGGTCGCTGCCCTTGCCGAGCAGCCGCCGCTCCGGCCTTCTCCCTCAGCCGCCGGCTCGGTGGCGGCTTGGCGAATACAGTTGGGCCTCGAGGCCCTCAATCCTCCGACGAGGCAGCAACCAGCCCAGCCCACTGCTCCGACTTCGCCATAGCCCACGGTCACTGCCTCCACCTCCTTGTGGCCCACCCACTGGGCCCGTTCCAAACTCTGAATTCATCTGTATAAGTTGGCCAGGTCTTGTTAGGGCTTTATGGGTTGAAGTACACTTTTGGGTTCCAAACTCTAGATTAACGCGGTGTGATACTGACGTGTGCAATACATTTGTAATTTTTCAGCATTAGACATGAGAAAGACTATGAATTAATCTGAATTATAAAAGCACCATCCGATAGTAAGATGACAGATTGCCTGACTTCTTGGATGCCTTTTTTATAAAAATAATTACTATACTAACGTGTGTTTTTATGGGTTTTGAACCTCTCCCCTTCGCACGCGACGGATTAACACATGAATATGATTTTTGAGGCAATTTTTCTGTATAAACTTTTTAAAAAATATACCGTTCAGTAGATTGAGAAACGTACGCGTGAAAAAAAGATAAGGTTGGAAACCGAAGGAAAGAACATAACTTAAGTGGGTTAAGGAATATTGAGTTATCTTGTAACTAATGAGAAATAGTAAACGTCGATACTTAAATATGTTATGTGGCTGCGATGAAGCATGTTAATGATTCAATAGCTTTTATTTTATGGGTGATGTGCTTCGATATATATTAAACTTTTGATTATATATATATAATAAATATGTTCGTGTGTTGTAGTAGACGTTATTTCATTTTATCATAATTATTTCAAAGTTGAAGTCTCATACAATTTTAATTTATATTTTTTCTTTATATCTTTACCTGAGGCCTATTTCAGCATTAGGACTGCGGGTTAATTTTATAAACACTTAAAAGATTTTCGGCAAACAAAAATTTTGGGTGAAAACACTACATAGTTATATATATATACTAGCAACTGTGCCCGTGCGTTGCAATGGTTAAAGTCGAGGCGCGACGCAGATGGGAACGGGAGGGACGGGCGCAGGAAAGGAGGGGGCAGGAGGTTTTTTTTTCATTCAAGCCCTCCCTTTCTTTTCAGCATTGGGACTACGGTTTAATTTTATAAACACTTAAGGGTTTTCTGCAAAATAGCCAAAAAGACAAAAATTTTAGATAGAAACTCTACTTGCTTTATGCTTAGACTAGCAAAATGCCCGTGCGTTGCAACGGAATGACGACACACGGGGAGGGAAGCAGACGGAGAGCGAAGGTCCAGGTGACGGCACGGGAGCTCCGAGCGACGACGGGGGGAGGGGCGCAGGCGCGGCGGGGGCGCGGCGCGGATGGGGACGAAAGAGAGGAACATAGGAGGTCATTTTTTTCATCCAAGCCCTCCCTTTCTTTTCAGCATTGGGATTGCGGGTTAATTTTATAAACACTCAAGGAGTTTTCTGCAAAATAACCAGAGACGGACGAAAATTTTGGATAGAAACACTACTTGCTTTATAAATAGTTATATAAATATATGTAACTTTGAAAGTAAGGGTATCTTCAACTTTATGTACCACTGGACCTTGATTAAGAAATAGTATCGATAGACATTTAGTGTAAGTTAATTTAATTTTACCAAATTAAGTAAAAAATATAATGAAAATAGATATTGACTTACTGATACTTTAAACTGATTAGAAATTTGGTAAAAGTTTAAAATATTTATGACTCGGATATTATTAGTTAGAAAAGTATATTGATGAATAGGAAAAGTTGCATGTATATCGACGGCAGCATGCTAGCTTGCAGCGTGTGCTCGGCCGCCGCTCAGGGCAATGCACGGCAACGCAAGAGGCGCGTAAGTCGGGCTCGCCTGCTGGTAGGACTGGGCGTTCGGGTTTACCCGAAATTTCGGGTCGGGTAGTTCGGGTTTTTTAAACCCTAATTTCATTTAAGAGATCCTGAGGAAAAGAATTGGGTTTTCACCGAGCTGAAACAATATGCTGATGGTTCTAGTAAACCAAAACTACCGTTTTTTAGCTATTTGGAAATTTTGGTTTTTCAAAATCGATACCCGAAACATTACCCGATCACCTATTTACCCGAAATTTCGGGTACCCGTTATTTCGGGTTCCGATTTCGGGTTACCCGAGCTGCGTCGACGCGAGGGAAAAGCGAGCGACGCCGAGCGCAAGAGGCGAGCTACGCGGCGCGCGGCGAGGCGTCGCACGCGCGAGCGGCGTGACACGCGAGCAAGCCGCACCGACGCGAGGGCGAGCGGCACGGCTCCGCGCGCGGTGAGGGGCTAGCGGTGATGGCGAGGGGTGCGAGCGACGAGGCGGCGGCGGCGCGGGAGGGTTAGGGTTAGGTTAGGGTTACGGGCGGGCGGGCGGGCGCACGGGGTAACGGGTTGTTCGGGTTATCGGTACCGCAAGTTACAACCCGATTAACCCGAAATAATATCGGGTTTTCAAGTTATCTACCCGATATCAGTGTTCGGTTTCGGGTTTCGGGTAGTTCGGATTCGGGTTCGGGTTTTTCCGGGTTTGGGCTTCGGGTTCGGATTTTATTCCCACTTCTACCTGCTGGAGGTGAGGAAAGTGAGGCAACAATGGAGCGAGAGGTTATACGGATCGGAAATTTTATAGATTTGGATGAAAAACCGATTTGATGATCGAAAAGTTATAATTTTTTAAGTAGTTAAGATAAGCTCTATCGTATGTATAACTGGGTTTTTTTAAAAATAGCCAGTGGATTGTGGGTTAATTTCGGAAAAACTATAACTGGGTTTTTTTAAAAATAGCTAGGTGGATTGTGGGTTAATTTCGGAAAAACTCAAGGGTTTTCTGCAAAATAGCCAGGCAAAACAAAATTTGGGTGGAAACACTACTTGCTTTATAGATACTAGCAATTGTGCCCGTGCATTGCAACGGGTAAAGTCGAGGCGCGACACGGATGGGGACGGCACAGAGGGGCGCGGGAGCTCCGAGCAGCGATGGGAGGGAGAAGCGCGATCACGATCTTTGGGCGCGGCGCGAGATGGGGACGAGAAGGAGGGCGCGAGGAGGAAGGAGCGAAGGGGGTCTTTTTTCATCCAAGCCCTCCTTTTCTTTTTAGCATTGGGATTGCGGGTAGGGCTAAAAAAATACTCGTGGCTTGCTAGCTCGTTCGGCTCGTGGATGGCTCGGCTCGGCTCGTTGAGAAATGCTAACGAGCTGCGCCAAGGGTTTAGCTCGTTAGCTATAATGAGCCAGCTCGAATCAGCTCGCAAGGTGCTCGTGAGCTCAACGAGCCAGATGCAATGTACAAAGTAGGGCCTAATGTTTTGCTTGTTTTGCTATTTTTTTTGCTTGTTTTGTTGTTGATGTGACAATAAATCAATAATTTTTATAATTTTGTGATGGTCAATATGGATCTAATGTTTAGATTATAATAGTAATAATATCTAATCTAGTTGCATCATTATATTTGCATGGATAATTATCGATGGACAAGTGTTATTACGTTAATTATGGACTTAATGTATCACTTTCTATTTTTTTAATTGTATATTTGCATGTTTAATAGACTAAAAAATAAAATATAATTTGTACATAAATTGCACCGTATTAAAGTGGCTCGTGAGCTAAACGAGTCGGCTCACGAGCCGAGCCTCCTCGCTCGGCTCTCTCACCGAGCCGGCCGAGCCGAGCCAAGCCGAGAGCCGAGCCTCCCGGCTCGGCTCTCTACCGAGCCGTATCCACCCTTAAGCTCGGGTTAATTTTAGAAAAAATCAAGGGGTTTTTGCAAAATAGCTAGGCAGAATAAAATTTTGGATAAAACACTACTTGTTTTATAGATAGCTAGCAAAATGTCCGTACGTTGCAACGGACGACGATACAGGAGGAAAGCAGGTGGAGGACGAAGGTCCAAGCGGCGGCGCGGGAGCTCGAACGGCGACGGAACACACTTCTTAAATCGTTAAATTGTATATTTTTACAAAATTATTTTATAAAAATTGCTTTAAAAATCATATTAATACATTTTAAATTTTTAAGCTAATATTTAAATATTTAATTAATTATATGTTAATATGTTACTCTATTTTTTATACGGACGGGATTAGTTTCTAACCCATCTCAAAAAGCACAGCCTTAATACGTGGGGCTTTAGGCAACATGCGGGCGGAAAACACCAACTTGTCTCTCACACTTCATTTTAGATTTTTCCTTTTATAACATTTTTAGTATATTTTCAAAACTAAACAAAGAAGTTTCAAAGTAAAAAAATCGAAATTGCTACAATATTATCGACTTTTTCTTACAAAACTGACGATTTCTAGACCTTTGAATTTGCATTAAGATCTTTGCGAGCTAGATTGGAAAAAAAAATAAAACGCACGCTGAGGCACAAAGATCGAGCTCTTAACACGTACAGGCGAGCGCTCCTAGCCAACTGAACAGGGCCACTTTTACGTTCTTTTGCATGCAATTACATAGTAACACTATAGTTATAAAATACTATATTTACATTTGAAAATTTTTATCAAAAAACTATCGAAAGTTGTACAGCTAATAAAAGAAAAATCCTTCATTTGTTTCTGGGTGGCTTGACATGCATTTATCTAGATGTGCATGGGCTGCACTCGACCTGTGACGATGAGGCCCATTTTGAGATAAAGCCCATTAACAGAACAGGCCAACAGCCCAATTAATTGATATACACGGCCCATCAAAGAAGCCCAAGCCTCACACAGTCCAGCTACCATTCGCCGCTCCTCCTACCACGCTACCACCACACTTGTCGAACCCACGGCGGCGGCGACGACGGCGCGAGCAACCAAACCTAAACCTCCCCAACCCCTCTCCGCCGCCGACGCCGCCATGTCGCAGAAGAAATCACGCGGCGGGGGCGGGGGTGGGGCGCCGCCGCCGGCGAGGATCCCGAAGACCTCTCCCGCTCGCCCCTCCAGGCCGTCCTCCTCGCCGACAGCTTCACGCTCAAGTTTCGCCCCATCACTCTCGAGCGCCCCAAGGTACCCCCTCTCCTCTCAAACCCTACCTTGGTGGCACCTCCGCCCCCTCCCCTCGCGCGCGCGTCTCGGTCGCTTGAGCTCTTCCCGCTGCCTCGCAGGTGCTGCTCCCACTGGTGAATGTCCCGATGATCGAGTACACGCTCTCGTGGCTGGAATCGGCAGGGGTGGAGGAGTGCTTCGTCTTCTGCTGTGCGCACGCGCAGCAGGTCAAGGAGCACCTAGGGAAAGCGGGCTGGACCGGGAAGCCGACAGCGAGGGAGATGACCGTCACAGCTGTGGAATCGCACGACGCGATCAGCGCGGGTGACGCGCTGCGCGTCATGTACGGCCGTGGAGTTGTGAGCGTTCAATCCCTATTGGTTTTGCGAGGAGCCGAAGGAGGATTTGGGCGAAGAGGTCGGCGATGCGAGGGCAGCGGAGGGGGAGGGGGAGGCGGACACAGAGGAGCGGGTGGTGCGGCGAGGTGTGACGGGCTGGGACATAGCTAATTTCGAAAAAAGTTTAAGGGGTTTCTGTAAAAATTTTTTTGTTAAAACAAAATTTGGGTGGAAACACTACTTACTTTATAAATAGATATAGATATAGATAGTTATTATAGATAACTTAGGCCGGTCTTTTTTTAAGTTCTCTTTTTGAATGTACGAATTCTGCAGAAATTTTATGGAAATTTCTCAAACTAATTTAATGTGAAAATGCTGTACAATTGATTAATGCAGGAATTTATAGAGTGTTTTTTTGGAATAATCGAACAAAATCATGTTAAAATCCTATAAACATTATAAAGTTTTTTCCCTTTACTAGAGCGTAGAGAGACTAGTTTGGCGGATTAGCTTTGTTTCTAAAAGAGGTTGTATGACTGATTAGACCGCCCATCAGGTCCCAAAAAGCGAACCACATATTTTGTCTTCCCTCTGAGTCGTGCAAGGTTGAGCAACTAGCAGCTGCTGTTGTTTGCGTCATTAGACTGACGTTCTACCTGCTAGTATATATCATGTGAACTTTGTTAAGGAAAACTCTGAATTTGGTTTTAGGCTTGTAGCGATATCTATGGGCTCTCTGACTAAACAAGTACTTTCGGCACTTAGAAATACATATTTTTGACTATATTTCTATTGTTCTTTGTTCAGTCTTTTGTACGTACAACACTAAGATGATCCGAATTCGGCTGCTGAATAATTTGCTCAAGGCACGCAAGAGAAGCAAGGAAGGAGCCCACTACACATACTGCTCCTCTGCACCGGTCCTTTTCAATCCGAGACCAATCCACATCGCTTCTTCTCTATGTCAGCCTAGCTTTCGATTGCAACAGCTCTTGTACCACCAAATTCTCCGGCATTGACGACCCAATTCAATTCTTCGTCTAATTAAGTAGGTGATGAGTAAAAGATTCGGTGTGTTACGGCAAAAACCTGCACACGTTGCAGATGAAAAAGCAAAAGCCATATTCGATCTGAAGATCCCATGGACAGCCTAACTTCTGACTAGCAAACGAGGCCGTAGCACACAACAAAGGCGAAGCAAAGAGACAACTAACAACGCCATCGTGATCACGACACCAACCAAAACAAGAACAGGGTAGCACGTAGCAAACGTAGCATGGTCTCATTATCTCGGCATAATCTAATTATGGCTAAATTAGATGCATGCGCTGCATGTGAAATCAAGTACTTTCACCACCATGGGAGAACCACGTACGACGACACACTCTGAGCTAAAAACCACTCCATCTTTCGAAGGATATATGATATGATGGTCGAAATTGATCACGGCTTTTGCTAGCCAGCTCATCGCTCCACGGTGACGGAGACGCTGCCGCCGCCGGTGTTGGCGGCGCCGGGGCCGGAGACGACGGCGGAGGGCATCTCGACGTCCTTGGCGGCCTTGGTCTTCTTTGGTGTAGTCCTGTAGTAGAAGGCGTAGAGGATGAGCTGGATGGCGCCGAAGAGCGCGCCGAGGCCGTTGGGGATGGTCACGTAGATGTCGAAGCGGATGAGCGCGTACGCCGTCCAGCAAACGCCATTGAGGAAGCAAACCAGCGACAGGAAGAATGGCATGTACTCCACGCTCTTCGTCTTTATCACTTTCCCCTGCAACCACACACCACCACAATTTACATCATTCCGGTAAATGGATCGATATGCATCTAATTTAGGACGAACCAAACAATAAATTTGTTGACAAATTCAGCTAGTAGCATATAAGAGTGCATTTTGTTGTCCTGTATAAGGCGGAGAATTAAGTTGCACGACATCTGGCAATTAAACACATGGTTCAGAATTCAGAGAGATGCAAACTTTTAGTTCCAAAGTTGGCTTTCTCCGTTTGTGCAAGGATATGTACAGAAGGATCAAAGAACCAACTGCAAATGATCACAGATTGTGAATGCTTCAACGCACCCAACCACAACCTGATGAGTCACTTGCCCTGAGTAGGATGCAAAATCTTCAGCAGTCGACGGATACCTACCTTTTTTTTTTGTCTAGATCATGCAACAAGTATTAAAGATGACCGAAACCCCTGGGTAATCGCCAGTAGGAGGTAATCAACAGAAAACAACCGGGATAATTAAGTTGCCAATCTCTCTCTCTCTCTCTCTCAAATGTTCCAGAAAAAAAACTTGGACCTATCTAAAACAGTTGTCATTGACAGTGAGTCTCCCACCAAATTAGGAATTGGATTAACCTATCAAACGACCAACCGCACAAGGCAACACAACAACAATAGCGTAACCACTGACAGACATGTGCCCCCCCCCGGCCAATCCATGCAGATTAACAGCCGTAGATTACCTAATCAATACATCCTAATCGGCTCCAGATCGTGTGCAAACAGATTATTATCCACGTGCATTAACAAACAGTAAGAAATGCATAATTACTTGGAGAAGATAAAGATGGGAGAAAGGAAAGGATCATGTGGAGGAGTGCATGGAGGGACGTACCATGATGGTGAGAGGGGAGAAGTACATGATGGAGCCGAAGAAGACGCAGAGGATACCGACGATCATGGATCGCTTCTCGTGCGTGTGCGCTCCCAGCAGCACGCCCAGTATCACCGCCACCATGAACACCGCCTCCACGCCCAGCACAGCCATCATCCTCAGCTGCACGATGATGCATGATGACACGGGTTAATTAGCTAGACTAGATCAAAAATTAAACCTGGTATAGATCGAGAATTTGACAAGATGGAGGGACGCGTACGCGCTTCTTGTTGGGTGAGTAGAGGAAGAAGATGATGAGGTAGGTGCCCTCAACGACGAGGCCGATGCCATTGATGGTGACGACGAGGATGCTGTTTGGGTGGACGACGGGGATGCCGTAGAACACCCACAGCATGCAGTTGAGCAGCGTTGCCAGGTACGGATCCGCCTTGAACTCCTCCACGTCCTTCCTCTTGCAGATCCTCCAGAACGTCGGCCTGCACATGTACACGGACAAGATTGATTAATTCTTCACATCATCAAAACCCTCAACCAAAACACCTCATCAAATTAAACAGCATCCGGATTTAGAGAGCATAATTACACAGGGGAGAGGAAGAGGCCGAAGGAGATGACATTGCCGATGATGCCGACGACGTTGCGAGCCGCGTCCGGGGAAATCATCTTTCTCGCCGCGGCTACTCTGCTGGGGATGGTTACTACGAATGATAGGAGTGAAGTGGAGTGGAGCGGTGCGGGCGAGTGGTTTTATATAGGCACCACGTGGGTAGGAGAGTGGACCAGCCACAGTAGTAGAGTACCGAATGCGCGAACCGGGCGAATCGCGTCGCGTCCATCGGGAACGAGATCGAAGAATTTTTGGGGTTTTTAATTTTATTTATTAAAAGATTTACAAAGCTAATTGTTCCATCTTTTACAATTTTAGTCGTTCTTCAAGAGGACGTTTTTTTAAAATCGCTCTCTCAGAGAGCATTTTTGTTGACGTGACAGACGACTGTTGGACGCCGTCTGCTGCGCGCTGGCATTTTTAAAAAAAAACCTTGTTGCCTTTGGCAAAGACATTTTTTGATCGTGAAAATAGGAAACTGACTGCAAAAGGACGACCAACCGATAAAATTACAGGTAGCCCCCTCGCCGCCCTAGCAGAGGGCGATTTTAGCCCTTCCCACCCTTTGTAAGGGTGTTTTTGGGGTAGGGGAAAGGGAAAAAAATCTATCTAACTTTATTTTATGAAGCTCTAGTATTTTTTCTAAGTAGATCTTCCAATTTTGAACTAGCTAATAGCTAAAATTAATAATTAAGATCGACATTTTACGGATTTCTATACTATACATATTTCTATTTGTTACACTATTTCTGTTATGTAAGCCCACTTAGCTCATACCCACTTTAGCTCAGAGGTTAGAGCATCACATTTATAGTGTGAGGGTCATCGGTTCAAATCCGATAGTCGGTTTTTTCTCTATCAACGTTCCATGAACAAAAATACCTCTATTTTTCTTATCAAATTGCTCCAACGCAGAACTCAAGAATTTTTAACTTAATTTTAACCTTCAGAATTTCAGCAATTCACACGGTAGACAACATGTGTAAAAATACAAGCATAACTCAGATTTTATTAGTGCTACAAACTATCACATATGTTTCATAACATTATTTTCTCAGAATTGAGCCATGGATACACGATGCAAATTAGTCGGACCAGACGAATCGAGCCTGAGCTTTTCTATGGACCCCTTCTACGGCGTGCAACGTGTCTTACATTTTCGTAGGACTTGAATCGCTGGTACTATGCTTTTGTTTCACAATTAGTTATCTTTTGGTAGGGGTGGGCAATCGGTTTAAACCGAGACTTTGGTTCATTTTTTCTGACGCATAATTCGGTTTGACATGAAGTAAAAATCGATCGGTTCGCGTAAATACTGTAAACCGCAAAATTTGGGTTCCGTTTTTCGGTTTGGTTTTCGATTTTTACCGAAAAAACCAAACAAGCAGCGGCGGAGGAACGCAGAGGCGGCGCGGCGGCGGGCCGAGGCGGAGTGGAGGCGGCGCAGCGGCGACGCGCCCGCCGCCACCGGGGCTAGGGTTTCGCCCGTGGTTTGCTATAGCTGGTTCGGTCTCGGTTTTTTTTGTTGGTTCGGTTCTCAAACGTTAAAAATCGAAGCCGAACCGAATTACTCGGTTTATGCAACACCATGAACCGAAACCGAAAACCGAAAAACGTAAACTTTGGTGCGGTTTGGTTTGTTTCGGTTTTCGGTTTAAAAGTGCCCAGCCCTATGTTTTGGCCAACATATGTTGAATTGACATTGTCGATCCACAAAGTAATTCCACACCTCCTTGGATTGCCCTGAGAAATAAACGTAGGTAGTCAATTAGAGTAGCAATATCACGAAGACGTTAGCGAAATTGAAAAGCCATAAGACGTACAATGAAGTCGTCCTCTACGTTGGGGCAAACAAAATATCTCCCGCCATATGTTTTGGGTTCAAAGGAGGAAGCCATCTGGCAACGATTCCTACAACCACATTTAGGACGCTCCGACCATTCAGGAAAACCTAATGGATTGTTCTTCCAATCTAAACTTGTGATTTGCACCCGATGTTCGTACTTCATCCATGCCTAAATGAATTGTTCGATCGGCTCACGCTGAATTACCGTTGGACCAATGGAAGTAGGTCTCACCATATCGATCCACTATTCGAATCGACACGGCCTTACATCCTCCTGTTTGTACATTTGTGCCAGCAGAGGTTAATGAAACAAGTGATTAGCGGTACCGGAAAAAATTGATACTCACGATAAAATCGTTGTTGACAATCTCAGGACACATGAAGCATATTTGTCCTCAAGTTGCTTGCCCAATGGACCTTATCACCTGACAACGGAGACCACAATGACACTCTGGACGTCCCCGCCATGTGGGTAGTCCCAACGGATCTAACTGTGAATCCAAAGCTTTTGTAGCAATTCGATGTCGATGCTCAGCCTTTCGCCGAAGGTAGTTCGACCTTGTTTCGCTAAGTGGATATGAACGTGTTCCGTCATCTCATGGGTTCTCTGTATCTCCTGCTAGTAGTAAACCTAGCAGGTACGATATGTCCTGCAGTGTCGGCGCCATCTCCTCACAGGAAAGATGGAAGGTGTGTGTCTCGGGCCGCCACCGATCTGCTAGCGCAGCCAGCAGTGATCGGTCCACATCCCAGCGCTTTGCTGGGTCTCTCTCGTCTGTCCTCGCCTCAACAAGCCTGCAGAGCGCAAACAAGCCTGCCTCACGCAACATGCATAACGTCAAGTCAAAACATTAGTACTGATAACTTAGAGGCTAGTTAAATTTGTCATTAAGTAAATGAGTTAAGACATACCACAGAACGAGTCATGGATCGACACGCAACAACTGACGCGAAGGACATGGACGGAAGGTGTTGAGCTGCTTACCCTCCACTACTGACAGGTACGAGCGGTGGTTCCTGTCGAGGCCCCTGTTGAAGAGCTCTAGTGTGTCATTCGCCATACCTGCATGTAGAAGACTGATTAGAAATACACAACATATGACTGAAACAAAATCAAGTGCAACAGATACAAGGAATCAAAATTGAGCACGATGAATAAAAGTATTACACGTTTCAAAATTTTACAAACATACAAAAATGGTTCAATACAATGCTAATTCAAATTGTTAAAAGACACATTACAGAAATACAACAACATTACAATGCTTGACAAAGTTCATGTTTCACAAGCATTAATATTACAACGACAGTCACATAAATTGCAGGGTAGAACACGGGAATACTTCATAGATCACAGATTATATTAGGCCATTGCATCGCCAGCCAAAGACATAGTCACCGCACGAGGACGCCTAGGATGTGGTCGCCTGGTTGTTGCTCCTTCCCCAGGTGGACGGCTTCCATCAGTTGCCTCTCCAGATGGACCCGCAGACGGGACGCTTGGAGCTGTAGCATTCTTTGGGTATTTCTTGTAAGTATGACCGCGTTCATTGCATTTTCTACACCGTAGAGTCCTCCCACCCGCCTCTGACTCGTCCATGTCGTTTCTGATGCGTCTCGTCTGACGCACGACCCTTTTTCACCCTTAACTTCTACGGATCTAGAATGTAGAAGACTTGTGGCTTCAGAGTTGTATAAGATCCAGATATCCCAAACCCATATATCTCCCCCCTTCATGTATGAAAGATTGCTTCTTTCCTGTAGTAGGGTGACACGTAGACATCGGGAAGTATACCACAATCCCAGCTATCGCAAGTACGTGTGAGCAAGGCAGGCGTCTAAGCTTGGGCTTCATGCAACTACAACTGCATCCATCTTCCGCATGCAGCAGACGTTCCTTCACAACTTGGTGGCGGTAGATGTCACGCCTTCTCCTGTCAACGCACATCACCTCGTACCTATGAACTTGGGTAACTTGGGAAATAACTCTGTGCCTCATAGCCTTAGCTATTTTGTCTTGCATATACTTTGTCACCATACTCCCAAATACAATCTTGTTATTAGCCATTAAGGGAGAAATTTTGTTGTATCGGTCCCTGAAGTATGCCTGTGTGCCATGAAGGATAAATTCGACAATACCAACCAATGGGAGTCCTCGCACTCCTCGCATTACCCAGTTGTACACTTCAGCCAGGTTGGTTGTCATCATACCATATCGAGACTCGTCAATGTCATACAATAGATACCACTTTTCTTTCGGTTCATTCTCTATCCAGTGCAAGAAATTATGGATTGATGATGTGGACCTCCTTCTCATTGTGGGTGGGTCATCATGTAGTGGACCAAGAGGTACTAGAGGCTCGTCATCCTGTGGCCGACGAGATTGCTCGTCGGTTTGCTTCGTGGTCAGCTCATCCACAACTCATTGAATTTCTTCTCTTGATTCTGACCACAGAACCTCTTAAAGAGATTCATGAGGTGCTTGTTCTTGAATTGCTTGTAGAAATTTGCACCCATGTGACGCATGTACCATCTACTCCGAAGATCATGCCACCTAGCTGGAAGTCCTCTCTCCGGCCAACCATTCTGCTGGTAGTCAATTGCTCTCAACATGCCCGCATGACGATCATGTATGAGGCAAACATTGGGCCTCATACGCACGACTTGACAGCGAACTCTCTCCAGGAATCAATATTAGCTTTCGGTGTTCTCACTCTCGACAAATGCAAATGTCATAGATAACACCTGGTTGTTTTCATCAGCTCTAATCGCCGTCAGTATCTAACCTCTGTATTTGCCTGTTAAAAAAGTATCATCTATGCACAGTACAGGACGACAGTGCACAAATGCATTGATGCATGCACCCAACGAGAAAAAGACTCTTTGCAGCACACTCTTGCTCGGGTCATGAGACGACAGGAATGTGTGAATGTCATAGTAGGTATTGTTGTTTCTCTTAGCAATGGTGGCTAACAGACAAGGCAAATTGTCATACGATGCTTCAAATGCGTCATACTTCATCTCTAAAATCTTTTGTTTCATCCTTCAAGCCTTGGAATAGCTTATGGTCTATTTGAATTTGTTTTCAATGTGCTTAATAATAAAGCCCGGTTCAAAGTCGGTGTTACATACAACACCGTTATACATCTCACTTGCAACAAAAGCTAAGGTGATGTTACGGTGATACTTCTTCACCCCTTGCAACCGACAGTTGTGCTCGGTCACAATGCTTACTTTCCAATAGTCATTTCCTTTGCCCTTATATGCATGAACACGTCACACACATTCCTCCTTCATGCACCTCACTTCATACACATAGTTGGTTGACTTCATCACCTTAAACTCTTTTTGCAAGGAAACCGTCCAATGCTTCACCGTCTCTTTCATGTCTTTCTTATGATCATACCTGGCACCCTGAATTACTTCGTTATCCTTGTATTCCCAGAGTATATGCTGCCCCTCAGAGATAACAAGTCCAGAGAAATCCGCTTTTGTCCAACTAACGGGCATTACATCATATTCCTCGTCGGATGATGCATCGCTCTTCGCCTGCTTATTTTCAGAATCTTCCCTCTCCATTTCTTCAACGATTGCTTTGATCTCTCTCCCTCGTCCGCCACACCCATGGCCTCCTACAACCTTGCTTGATTATCCTTGGTTTGCACTGATGGTCCAACATTCTCCACCATATTGCTAGGACCCTCAACATCTTCTGTTCACACTGTAACACTCCTATCGATTTCATGCAATGCCACAAAAATAACCAGGGGCCATAACCTTTCAAAAACCACTCCACATAACGTCTCCAGGAATCAGTGTTATCTATAGGCATTAGTTCCCAAAAATATCATTCGGCTGCATGATTAACTACAACAGACAGTGACATTGTGTTGACACTTGTATCCACTTTAAATCCTCATAGCAACCAACCATAAATTGACTGATATGTTCTCTCGGTAGGCCTATCGATGTCCTTCGATGTCATTCTAAATTCAGACAGATCAACACCATCTGGACCAAATCTAATGTTGCTTGACCGTGAACTATCTGAAATATGACCTTACTTGCCATTGTGCCTGATAAACAAATTGAAACTGAGTTCATTTCATACTACCAATATGTTGCCCTAGATCAATATGTAATTCGCGGTAAGTTAAAGTCTCTAAAAATATGTTATTGTTCTAGATCTTAAAATCTACAAAATCGGTTTGTCCATCTAGATCTACCCTCCATCATACATATATTTTACAGATTTTTGCTATTTCCTAAGTCAAATTTCCTAAAAGAAATCATGCCTTAAATTATATACACTTGTTCTCTGCTCCAGATCTGAGTGTTATATATCTACTCAAATATTTCAAATACATGCTATTTAGACTAGTATGCTACATAGAATACATAATATAAACATAGTTCGAGATATTGTATTTAATAGCACATCGACAGGGCTTTGTCGCTCTCTCCTGCCTCACCACTCTCTTTTTCTCTCTGGAACATAGTGTGATTCGACTGATTCTTTTGAGAAGGGAAAGGACTTCTATATCCGTCCCCTTGCCCCAAAAATCACCCTTACAGAGGATGGTGAGGGCTAAAAACCGTCCTCTGCTAGGGCCGTGAGAGGGCCACCTCTAATTTTGCCGGTCGGCCATCCTTTTACAGGCAGCCCCTTATTTGCACAGTCAAAAACGTCCTTATCAAGGATGGCAAGTTTCTTTTTTTGGCAAAATGGGTCGCGTGTGGCAGACGGCCACGTTAGCAAAAACGTTTCTGGAAGGGCAATTTTCAAAAAACGTCTTTTCAAAGGATGGTAGGCGACTAGATATGCTAAAAGATAAAATGAAAAATTAATTTTGCAAATATTTTAATAAAAAATTAAACATCCCAAAAATTCGAGATCGAACGAATATAAATATAGATGGGATAGGAACAGCGACCGATCGAGCTTGGGATAAGTTGGGCGGCCTACGCGGCTCGGTCATCTCGTTTGGGCCGGAGTGGAGAGGACGGTGGCGGCGGTGACGCGAGAAATTTTGGCATTTATAATTTTAATTTTTTAAAGATTTACAAAAATAATTTCCAGATTCAAAAATTTGCAAAAGTAGTCGCTTCCCACCCTCGGCCGTGTGCGCGCGTGTAATTTTGCATTTTACCCCTTCCCGTCCTTACGAAGGGTGTTTTTCACTGTTCATCACTGTTCACTGCACCGTTTATCACTGTTTACTATTCACTCTTTGTTATTCATTGTTCACCGCACAATGAAAAAACACGCTTTGTCAGGACGGAAAGGAGGCAAAATGTAAAATTACACGCGCGCTGCAGATGGTGGCCAATGGTCGTCCGTCACCTCAGGAAAAACGCCCTCTGGAAGGACGATTTTTAAAAATCGTCCTTCCAAACGACGAGAGACGATTAGTTTTGCAATATTTTCAAACCACGAATTATTTTTATAAATATTTTAAAAAATAAATTAAAAATGCTAAAAATTCGTGACGCGAAAGCTCGAGAGGATGAGGCGATCGATCGAGGTGATGGGCAAGCAAACGGAGCTAGCGGCGGGGGCTCGACGAGTCGAGTCGAGGACGACGCGGCGTCCTCCCCCGCGGCGGCAGTGAGCCTCTGTGACTGGGAGTTGCGTGTGGAAATGTGGATGCGGAAGAGAGAACACAGTAGATTTGGTGAGTACACTCCCTTTTCTTTTTGCATCGTACGGATTCGACATCCTCCGAAAGCAGCTTCTTTCTCCTCGAGCTCTTTCTTCTCCCCAACCAGCAAGACCTCGTTGGTCCTAACACTTCTTTCCTCTTTTTTTTTTTGCCACCGTTTGTTTGATTCTCGTCCAAACACCTCCATCAACTATTACCATTTTCTCTAGAAACTGTCATGCACTTCATTCTTTTATATTGATAGTACTAAAATAGCTTCATCTTACCTTTATCATCTGTCAAATCTGAACACGCAAATTCAGAATTTGCTATTGTCTAAATGACCGAACTACACTTAAAAAGTCTCATAAATAATTGAATGACAAAATTGTTTGCATCTTTTTATATGCAAATTCTGCAGATAATTTTGCACATGCAAAATCTGCAAATAATGGGTGTAAATATATTATATCTTGTCATCATCTTAAAGTGCTCACACAATGCTTGATCGATTAAGGGGCAAAATGGCTTTTAGAAGGCTTAATGGATGTATACGAATGAAAACCTAAAGGCTTTTGAAAAAAAAAAGACAAAAAATTCGCTTGCCGTCGGCAAAATCACTACAAGGAGTTTAATTTTTTGTGACAGCCAAAACACAGCGAAAGATCAACATTTATCTGACTTGTATATATGTTGTACGTGGCAGGCTGTGCCTGGAAATTTTGGAGAAGTAATTAGTCGTAGCGTGTTTTTTTACCGTGTGCATGCGGCTGTATATATGTTTTTCGTAGTACAAGCAGTTGTACACGTGGATTTTACCTTTTTCGTTTCGTAAGATAGGCATGTATCTTGTTGTGTTAGGTCGGCTAGCACTAGCATGAATAGACGTATTTGTTTAAAATTGTTTCAAAATATTGTAAATTTGTTAGTGCCATGTTGTTGTC
Source organism: Oryza australiensis (assembly GCA_019925245.2). Taxonomy (NCBI): domain Eukaryota; kingdom Viridiplantae; phylum Streptophyta; class Magnoliopsida; order Poales; family Poaceae; genus Oryza; species Oryza australiensis. The sequence goes on from JAIFGZ020000044.1 coordinate 3,916,895, forward strand.
CTTAACGTTTACTTAAGTTGTGTTTGGAACTTCTATTTTCCAACTTTCACTCTTTTTGTTTTGTATGCGCATATGCTAAACGAGGTGCTTTTTAAAAAATACTTTAAAAATCTTATTAATTTATTTTTAAAAGTTTTTTAACTAATATTTAATTAATTATAGTATTAATTGTATGTTAATGAGTCATCTTGTTTTGATACATAGACGTTTCGAACATCCACTCTTAGAATGCAGCCTTATTTATGAATAAATTAAGAGAATAAGTAATGATAAAAGTACTTCTAGCTATAAATTAAATAAAAACATGTGTTAATCGTATATTCCTACGTAATTGAAAAAAAACATAACATGTATTAGACCAAACACCTAAAACATTATTCATTTGATTAATTTCATTTGTGTTCGTTTCATATTAACGTCGTTGCTTCTATATATATGTATTTATAGATATTTTTTTGCCATGGTTACTAACCATGCTGTCAAGCATGCGTACTCTTGTTTTCGTAAGGAAAAGTTGTTTTTTTAAATGTAGTATAATATATTATGAAAATTTTCTCTTTTATCATATCAGAAATCCGTTAGTCTCTCTTTGATATTTATTTGTGTGAGAGATGTCACAATATACATAACATACACACATGTACAAGGCTAAAATGTACTAAGGTGCATTTGAATCTTCAGATGCACAGTCCCTCATGCGCGCCCGAATGTATTTGGTTTTAACCAACCAACACTCATATATCAGTTACAACTTTATTTACATACAACTTTATCTTTATTTACATAACTTCAGTTTGTTACACCTTACACCGCTCAGTTACAATTTTATCTAAAGACTCCAAAATACCGCATATAGACACGAAGGATAGGCCGTCAGGTTTTCAGTGACCACTCACAATTTTTTTAAAAGTATTTTTGACAGGAAATGACCCACAAATTTTTAGTGGCATATATATCTATATTCACAATTTGTTCGATAGATTCTCCGGGAATGAGCCGTGCAAGCCTAAACATGTAATATTTTTATTTTTCTGTGTGCTCTTCGTCTGATGATTAAGCGAGTTGGCCGGTCAGCCATTTCTTGTTGAAACGTTAGATCTGGACCGACGTTGATCACCGGATCATTAAACTCACCTACCAAACCTTGTGAACTTGTTAAGGAACGTACCTGACTTTGTCCATGATTAATGAGATAAGCTCACATTTCTCCCTACTGGTTTTGTCTTAATTATTTTGGTCTATTAATTACAAAAGGTGTTACCTAAATTTTTTTTTAAAAGTGTTCATTATAGGTCCTTCACCTCTCGAAACTATTCACATTTCATCCATCGATACGTGGTTTTTATGACGTAGTGTCTATACGAAGTCTATTAATAAAGAGTGATAAGGCCATCATGTCAATCAACATAATTAAAATAATAAATAAAAACAGTATTAAGACTCTTACAAAAATGACTAAAAACGAGGAGAGATTATTATTGGTTTAATGGCTAAAACGAGAAGAAAAAATAAAGTAATATTAAGGAGGTCTAATGAACCACTCTAAAACTATATTTATTTATAGATAAATCTATAGGATAAAACTAACTTATTTAGAGATGGATGGAATAATTAATTAGGTCTACCTCAAACCAGATGAGGCAAATTAAGCTTAAGTTGTACAAAGTTTAAATATTTTTTTCATTAAAAATATATAAATAAAATTTATTTTAGTACGACTTGTTTTACCATTTAATGTTCTTTAGTTTAAGGACCACTTATATTTTCTAGTATATATATATACTAAATTTTATAAATTTTTTAATAAGATAAATGATCATACATAATATCCCAACAAGTATAGGGAGCATTTGCTATTAAGAAAAGCACGTTTGCATTTGAATTCAGACTAGGAGATACTCATCTGGCCCTCTCAGCTATTTCTTCATATGCTAATTGAACTGCTGGTCTTTTCGATCGATCCGCCTAATCTCCGAGCTTTCCCGAATTCTTCGGTGCAGGTCAGCAGATAGTTAAGTAAACATTCTGACTCCATACGCACATAAGTTTTCACTGATTAATTATCTTCAGGAAAGATTTGCCAATGTCAGAGAAAAAAAATACCAACTATCAGGATTGCTGACACCACTTAATTAGTTTTGCTTAAGGCCAAGCAAATTGCTCATCTCCAAGTCCTTTTCAAACCAAGACCAATCCATGATCATTTTTCTCGCACCGTCCCCTCGATTGTAACTTCTGCCTTTCCTTTTTGTCATCTTATCCTCGCTCTCATCACTTCTTAACTTAGGTTTATCAAATTGACCACAGTTAGTAAAGCAAACACATCATTAAGGCCACAGATATCTCTTCGATATATCTTTCCTTCTCCTGCGCCAACCAACCAAACCAAAACAGTGAGAATCCCCGTTTTCTTTTACCCGCACCGATACATGTGAAAGCTTAATTAGCATAAAATGATCAGGGCATAGCATTTAACAATGTACGTGACGAACTGACGATGGTATCATTGTCTCATCAAACTTAACTATTACACTCTCACTCAGATCATATCCAGCCGAAAAACTACCACCAAAATTAACACCCGGAAAGGAAAAAGAAAAAAAGCTACTAGAAATTAAAGCTACCATTCTCTCTCTCTTTCTCTCCTTCTCTCTCTATATATATTTAATTTATTGCTCGACGGTGACTGAGACGACGCTGCCGGCGACGGTGTTGGTGGCGCCGGGGCCAGAGACGACAGACGGCAACTCGACGTCCTTGGCGTTCATTAGACTGACGTTCTACCCGCTAGTATATATCATGTGAACTTTGTTAAGGAAAACTCTGAATTTGGTTTTAGGCTTGTAGCGTTATCTATGGGCTCTCTGACTAAACAAGTACTTTCGGCACTTAAAAATACATAATTTTGACTATATTCCTCTTGTTCTTTGTTCAGTCTTTTGTACATACAACATTAAGATGGTCCGAATTTGGTTGCTGAATAATTTGCTTAAGGCACGCAAGAGAACCAAGGAAGGAACGTGCCCACTACACATACTGCTCCTCTGCGCCAGTCCTTTCCAATCCGAGACCAATCCATATCGCTTCTTCTCTCTGTCAGCCAAGCTGATCAATGATCAGCTCGCACCTGGACACGCTTCTCCCTTTCGATTGCAACAGCTCTTGTACTGCCAAAATCCTCCGGCATTGACCCAATTCAATTCTTCGTCTAATTAAGTAGGTGATGAGAGTAAAAGATTGGCTGTGTTACGGCAAAAACCTGTACACGTTGCAGATGAAAAGGCAAAAGCCATATTTGATCTGAAGATCCCATGGACAGCCTAACCAGCTCATGCATGTTAGTTGTCTCTTTGCTTCAACTTTGTTGTGTGCTACGGAGAAGTTCCCTACTACAGAAGAGGGTTTCCGTAGAACCAGCACCTATTTATCCGACCAGCATCTATTTATCCGACACCTATACGGACCGAACCGGTGTCGGTTTTTCAACCGACACCTATTCATCGTGTAGAACCAGCACCTATTTATCCGACCAGCATCTATTTATCCGACACCTATACGGACTGAACCCCATTCAACAAGGTGCTCTCAATTTTTTCTTATGGACCCACTCTTTTAACGGACCCACCAAATTTTTCCGACCAGCATCTATTTATCCGACACCTATACGGACCGATTATGGACCCACTCCTTTAACGGACCCACCAAATTTTTCCGACCAGCATCTATTTATCCGACACCTATACGGACCGAACCCCATTCAACGAGGTGCTCTCAATTTCTTCTTATGGACCAACTCCTTTAACGGACCCACCAAATTTTTCTACGCAACTACGTACCATGATGGCGGGCCCTCTTTCACGCCCCCGAGTTAGAGTTACAGGCACGAGCGACTGAGTCCAGCTGGCCATGCACATGAGAGATGCATATTTAAGCTGGTGTTGGTCTTGTTCGGCAAGCGGTATGGTACTAATCGAGGGAATAATGTTTTTCTAAGAATAGGTGCCGGTTCTTATTACGAACCGCCACCTATATAGTATAGGTATCGGTTCTACTATTCATCCGATAACTAAGAACAACCACCTATAGTATAGGTGTCGGTTCTACTATTCATCCGACACCTATTCACGAAGAATAAATGCCAAGAATAAATGCCACTTATATTATAGGTGCCGGTTCTACTATTTATCCGACACCTATTCACAAAGAATAGATGTCACTTATACTATAGGTGTCGGTTTTACTATTCATACGACGGAAGAATAGTGGTTTTTTTTAGTAGTGGTTGCAGCGACACCAACCAAAACCAAAAGAACAGGGTAGCACGTAGCAAACGTAGCATGGTCTCATTATCTCGGCATAATCTAATTATGGCTAAATTACATGCATGCTGCATGTGAAATCAAGTCCTTTCACCACCACGGGAGAACCACGACACACTGAGCTAAAAAACCACTCGATCTTTCAGAGGATATGATATGATGGTCGAAATAACGACGGCTTTTGCTAGCCAGCTCATCGCTCGACGGTGACGGAGACGCTGCCGCCGCCGGTGTTGGCAGCGCCGGGGCCGGAGACGACGGCGGAGGGCATCTCGACGTCCTTGGCGGCCTTGGTCTTCTTTGGTGTAGTCCTGTAGTAGAAGGCGTAGAGGATGAGCTGGATGGCGCCGAAGAGCGCGCCGAGGCCGTTGGGGATGGTCACGTAGATGTCGAAGCGGATGAGCGCGTACGCCGTCCAGCAAACGCCGTTGAGGAAGCAAACCAGCGACAAGAAAAATGGCATGTACTCCACGCTCTTCGTCTTTATCACTTTCCCCTGAGTGAAAAACACAATCACATCGCAATCTTATTGATTAAAATCTTATTGATTATATAATGATCCTAGAAATTAAGATGAAATCATATTAGTACATAATTAACAAAGAGAAATAATAATTGATAAAGGTTATGATAGGTTAGAAGCAGGTGTGGCCAATTTTGGGCCTGGAGCACAAAGCTGCAAGGCACACGAGATGAACGTACTACCATACTAGCTATGAGCAATGTAGCATAGTGGCTGGACGGTAGAAAGCTCCGGCCCTTTTTTGGTTCCAACGTGACCATGAAAAAAAGCATAGGCTGGGAAAGTGGACACTTGTACAAGTTGCTAGCAAATTAATTAACGATGATTCGTAATCTGTCACCAGAAGCAGCACGTACGCCTAGCTGAAACCGAACCCCTTAATTACCCGGTAAGATAGCTACCAAGAATTTCATTCAGAGACATGCGTTTGATCAGCTGATCACTCGTTTCTGATGGAAGGAAACAGGAACTAATTATAATATATATATAGAGAGAGAGAGATTTCCGTTTTTTCTCACGGGTTTTGCTTTGGCCACAGCAACACACTAAACAACGGCTTAACTGCATGGCTAATCGGATTTAACGATGAGAAAAGCGAACTACTAGCTAGTTATGTAACAGATTATGGAGATAATTATGCCTGCTAGCTAGCTTGATTGGATCATTCTGATCGATGAGAGAATTAATCATGCCAATAATGCAGACGGACGTACCATGATGGTGAGAGGGGAGAAGTACATGATGGAGCCAAAGAAGACGCAGAGGATGCCGACGATCATGGATCGCTTCTCGTGCGTGTGCGCCCCCAGCAGCACGCCCAGTATCACCGCCACCATGAACACCGCCTCCACGCCCAGCACAGCCATCATCCTCAGCTGCACGTACGTTGACATGGATCAAAATTAAAACTGCTAGATACCAAAAACTAAAAGAAAATTTGGTTTCTGGGATGATCGAGTGAGGGACACGTACGCGCTTCTTGTTGGGTGAGTAGAGGAAGAAGATGATGAGGTAGGTGCCCTCAACGACGAGGCCGATGCCATTGATGGTGACGACGAGGATGCTGTTTGGGTGGACGACGGGGATGCCGTAGAACACCCATAGCATGCAGTTGAGCAGCGTTGCCAGGTACGGATCCGCCTTGAACTCCTCCACGTCCTTCCTCTTGCAGATCCTCCAGAACGTCGGCCTGCACACGTAAACGGACAAGATTGATTAATTCTTCACATCGTCAAAACCCTCAACCAAGACACCTCATCAAATCAAACAGCATCTGGATTTAGAGAGCATAATTACACAGGGGAGAGAAAGAGGCCGAAGGAGATGACATTGCCGATGATGCCGACGACGTTGCGAGCCGCGTCAGGGGAGATCATCTTTGCTTAATGGCGAGAGAGAGAAGGGAGGAGATGTGATTTGGTTGGGAACTTGGGATACCAGCAGGGCGCGAACGGCTGCTTATATAGACGCATACACGAGCGCAGTGGCGAAGCTTTAGGTATGGCGATATATGGCCTTCGCCATACCTCAATTCTGTCTACATGATTAACTTCTTCACCGATTATCTTGTTTTCACTCCTCGTAATTAGCTGACTTCTTGTTATTTAGTTCCATGAAGCAACGAACCCATACCGATTATCTTGTTTTCTCTCCTTGTAATTAGCTGACTATATAAGCACTGGTTGTTAAGCTAGTTGCATGGCGCAACCCAAATCAAGGTTTACTTTATGGTTTGGCAATTTCTATCTTTCCGAAATAACTTGAAATTTGAACAGAATTTGGTCAATGGATATATTTTGCTAAATTCAATTTTTTTAAAAAAAATCATTCGGGAATATTGAACCCTGACACAGATCAATACGATTTTGTTGCATTAAAACAATTTTTGCGAGAACTTTTAGCGGTGCATGGGAGCACATTAATTGCAAATCTTTACCATGCCTAGTATTATGTTGTTTTTGCTGTGTTGTTGCTGCCACGCCTTTTTTTTTCTTCTCCTCCGCCACTGCACGCGCGAATACCGAACATAGCGAAAATAAAAAAGAGTGGATAAGGAGACAAAACTAATTCCCTTTCTTGAGCAACGGGGAATAATAATAATGTGGCCATATAGGCAAATTAATCCATCGATAGGATGCAGACATATGACTTCTTGTCTAGCTACGTACGTTTGCTGTTGGATTTTTATCTCTCAGCACAGCAGATAGAGTAATTAATATGGCAATACCCAGACATATCATGTTGTTTAATTTGTCTTTTTTTTTTGAAATAGTTCGATGATCTGTAGTTTACCTACAGTCGCATGCAGATAAAAAGGTTTCTAGTCCTGGTGCGAAGCGTGTATATCTCTATGGTCATGCAGATAAGTTAAACTTCCATTATTCTCAACAGAACATGAAAAGATCCCTCGCCAAAAAAAAGGAAAAAGATAACATGAAAAGATATCAACGAGTTCCTACATGCGTCATGCATGCACAACTATACTCCCTAGCCGATCATCTCAATCTGTGGATGCAAATATATCTAGCTGGGTTGTTAGCTGAATTCTAGCGCTGATTGATTTGCGAACGGAAGACGCGTTCAGCAACAGCTTCTGTGATCCACGCCGCGCATGGTCACGAGAAATGCAAGGATAAATCGATGCCGCATTTCATTCAAATTACGACTTTTGGCTAGCCATAATATTTATCTATCAAGGAAAAATAGTATGGTATTTTGCATGCCTATCTCACGGCCTTTTCTGAAAAAGGAGAGGAAGAGTTGAAGACAACAACAAAGCAATTCAAAATGATAAAAATGACTGCAGATTGATACTAACGTCACCAAGTCTGGAGGTCCTCAACGAAAATATCGTTGTTTTCATCAGTTGTATTACTACCTGCCTTCAGTGTGTGAATGTGCACAAAGACGCCTAAGGCCCCAAGCATTCGATATTATTTTAAAATATTAAATATAAATTATTTATAAGTTCATTTATAATTAGTAAATTATTTACGAGATAAATCTAGTTAACTTAATTACGTCATGATTTAACGATACAATGCTCAGTAAATATATATTTGTTAATCATAAATCAAGTAAATATATATTTGTTAATCATAAATCAATTAAGCTTAATAGATTTAATAGATTTATCTCGTGAATTATCATCTGATTCTATAATTATTTTTAAATTAGTTTATGTTTAATACTTTAAATTTTTAAATTTGATATGAACACATTCACACGGACTAAAATTTATTATGAAACTTTACACGCCCTAAAAAACGGCACCCGCATCATCCCAACGCGACTGGCGTTGTTGCCAAAGTCGCCAGGAAAGCGCACGCAACCGGCATGCATCACAGGCGCGCACAGCCAACAGCACAAAACCTTTTCAGCTGTCACAAGTTTCAATTACAGGCAGGAAGGACAGGGCGATGCATCAAACAGCTGCAAAGCTTAACTCTTTTGGAGCAACAGTTTACACAGGTGCTGGAACCACAAACATTATTATTACTAGTACTAAGCTACAAAAGTTCCAGGGGAGAGGAAATGAATGCCCTCCATATTTCTTTTAACCACCATGAAAGGAAGGAATAACCAATGGTCTTTACAGTAAGATTTCCAGGTTGTTCGTCCTAATTAAGCAAACCGTTAGAACAAACCACAAATCCTTACGTTTTTCTTTCCTTGTTCCCGCCCCCCGACATTTGTACAATGCATACAAACAGATTTTAGGAGACCTCGTTGGCTGGTTGTGTCTCGTGATTTCAGCAGTCTCGCCAACAATTCTAGGGAACCCGCGAAAACCGTTTGGCTTCTATCATAGTACTCATGGCCACAGGTGGAGAGTTCACGACCAATGCCCCAAACCTGTTTAGACAGATCGGAAGAGACTCGCATGAACACCCCAACTCTGGCCAATACAGTTATGATTTATCAGCCCTTCTCTGCCTGATGTATCCTCAACTTCTTTGAAGGAGGTGTCATGAAAAGCTTTCTAACAGACGTAACGGGGTCATCCTCCTGAAATTATAAAAACCGTAAGGTTGTGATTAGAAAGAAACATGGTGGCCTTCAATAGTCAATACTGCTAAGGTAGCAGTTAAAAAGAAACAAGACAGGATTCGGTACTGCAAGCTTACAATTTAAAAAAAAAACAGAACAAGATTCAACAAAAGAGCACTACCTCATTGAGAAGGCTAATCTGAGGCTCTACTTGTGAATCCCCATCAAATCTTTTGTCCTGAGAAAGTAATGCCGACAGTGTCAGCCTCCATCCCGGCAAGGCTTCACCATCATCAGGGCATATCCAAGGGCAGAACGTCCTGTGCTGCTTCATAGGATCAAATTCATTCAATTTGTCATACAGGCCTTGTTTCCCTGTCATGGGAAGACTTTGTTTAAGTTTATGATTCTGAACTGTGAGAAACAACAAACGTGTCAAAACCATTAATTAAAGACAGCAATGAATAAGAATCTTTCTATTTGTGCGCACTCTTCAGTCCAGATTTCAAAACAATATCAACAATTATAAGAAGTGAGTATGCTAACTGTAGTTAGAAGTTTGCAGCTATATAAAAGTAAACTTATGTTAGCCAAGCTATAGAAATGAAATCCTTACCTGATGGTTCAGATGCACCTTTTTCCCTGTTGTCAGACGATTTTGTGAATGTGGCAGCCTGAATTGACCTGGAATTGTTTCTGCAAGTCTCTGCCAAATTATGAGCATTAGCAGAATCTTCAACTGGTAGAGATTTAGGTTCTGATACATGTTGACCAAGTTCATCTGTGCTTGTGAGACTTTTGATTGCAGCATGACCTGTTTCTGATTCTTCATTGGAAACTTTTCCTGTACTGGTAGCCTTACTTGTATCTGAAAGTGAATTATCACTTTGATGATCTGCTCCATTGGTGGTTGCATTAGAAGAGATTGTATTATTGCCTTCCAACATATGAGACTCATCCGTGCTTCTTTTACGTTTGGTTGGCCCTGAAGCATGCAAAGTAACAGGAACCACATGGCTATCACTTCCAGAGGAAATAAAATTCCCACGGGAGCTCAAGTCAGCTTTCAAATGCCGACTGACAACAGGTAGTGAAACTCTTGGCCGGAAATTCTGTCTAGTTGGCGGAGGGCCACCAGCAATAGTGAAATTAAAACCAATATTCGCAGTCTTTGAAGGTCCTGCTCCACTGACTGTGCCAGCATGCCCATCAGTTTGCTCATCTTGCCTAGTAGAATCTGATATCAGCTTAAAGAGTTGAAGAGGTCGCTCGACAAGTGAAAAGGGCCACAAGGCAACACAAGCTCCACAAAATTGACAATCTAAAACAACTGATAATGGATCATAATGCTGATCTGCTTGATTAGCATCTGCAGTTGCTGGAGAACCATCAACTTCATTAGGTGAGTAAACTACAACCCGATCTTCCATTGAGTTGTTTTTTAGCACTGGTTGGGCCAATGTAGAGGTAGAGTTTACATTTGAATGAGATTTAGTTCCACAATCAACAACATAGGGTAGCAAGCGGGGTTCCCAACCACACAAACTTATTATCTTCAGTGCCTGTTAGGCAGTTCAGCATTTAGTTAGCATGCAGGGAGACAAGATTTGGTGCACATGAATTGTGCACAACAAAAAATGCTCATGAGATTTAATGTAATCCAGGGTGACCATAGAAAGTAATATGGGATGCCTAGATAAGTATGTAGATTCAATGCCAATAGAACTGACAAGTCAGCTTGTAGAAAAACATAAATAAAGTATTTCCCTCAGGTTACAAATCATAAACATGTGCACAGTTGGAGCCAAACAATATGTTGTTGTAGATGTTTATCAAGAACCTCACAAAGGATTGCATCTGTATGAAGTAAAATAAAATACTCTAGTTCTAACTACTGCAATTTTCTAATAGCACATTAACTACAAATCAGGTTTATGACAAGATCAGCAAAAAGAAAAAGAACATATAATTTCTAATGCTGTGAGCAACATGTGGATATGTATGGACAACTGAACATGACATCCAGCAAAGACTCCAATGGGTATACATAAGTGGTAAAACTAGGAAGTTAATATGTGTATTATATTGTGCATGATCCATCAGATGAGTCACAAAAACAAAGTACTTCTTTCTGTAGCAATCAGGCACTATTCATAATGCGGAACATGTAAGGTTAAAGAACTTTATAAACTAACATAATGGAGACATACTAAAGTGTAATCTAGAAATAAAAGGAGTATGGAACATTTTAAAGGACACAGCAATCAATTGAGCATAATCCAATGCCTGACCTGATTATATGTGTCAGCATCTTGAAAAGTTTCATCCAAATCCTTAATGGTTGAATCTTCAGTAAGTATAAATCCCCCTTTAAGGACAACTGATGACGAGAACGGTTTCAATAGAAACTGCTCTAGCTGTGGGCTCCTTTTCTTCATGCTCTCCAGAGAAGGGCCTGAGATTCTTGGAAGTGCTGAGAGTCGTAGCAGTGAGGAGAAACCCTCATGGTAATTCTCAACTAAAACAGGAGGTGGTGTTGGTGGAAATAAGGCAAGTGATTCATCACATATGTTGTCAATCCATGGACAGAGTAGTTTATGTCCATTGTCCAGCTTCAAGCTAAAAACAGCGGCAGCCTTTTCAACTGCAGGGCAAATAGTTTGGATGTAAGACAGTAAATATAAACAGAATGTTTGAATCGAAGAAGTCATTGATGCCACGGTCTTGGAGAGTCACATGAAATGTTACACCTATGCTCATTGAATACATTCTCAAATAGAAGTGTGTGCAGTATTTGTAGGCTTCTTGATAGTAGTTGAGATGGAACACATGAATCTAGCACAACAGTGCACAAACCTTGCTGCGGTGCCCATGAGGAAGGAGTGGAGAACAGGAGTCGTGCCTCACATGCCTCACACGTTATAACATCTGGCTCAATATTAATCCATCCTCTCCTTGCACAGTTAACTGGACTAATAACCTGGAAAGGATAACTTGTTATCACTTAACAGAAAAGCGACATGAGAGTAGAAGATACTTGAGCTAAACATGCTGGTTCAACAACTTCAGAGATATCTCCTTTCCGATTCTCAAACAAAATAGAGAGAAGGCCTATCAATAAACTCACTGATTCCACAATTTGCCAATGACAGCATCACCATACATAACCCCACATCGAACAACAGCATCACCATACATAACCCAACGTCAAACCAATTTATAGAGGAACAATTACAGGACATAACCAGACATTCATTAATAATTTTCACCGGTCAATTGAGAGAAACCTCAAACAGCCATTTCGATCTAAAAACTTCCATCCATTAACCATGATTATGCAGTATTTTTTACACCAAACCACCAAACTAGGAGTAATAACATTTTTATTTTCCAAAATCAGTGATCAGCGGTCAGCTGATGCAAACCGATGGAGGAACCGTGCACATTGCAAGTAAATACATGAAGGGTAGAAACGGGCGTATACCTTGGGCTTGGCGAACCAGGTCATGGCCTTGAAGGTCGCGAGCCGCCGCATGAGGTCGGCGCGGTCCCAAGGGCGGCACGGCGGCGGCGGCGAGATCGCCGACATGGCCGCGAGCTGCGGCGGGAGCCTCGAGCCCCGCACCATCCCGAACCTCCTCCCCACTGCGCCAGCCGCCTTCGCCGTCCTCCCGATGCTGCACGGCACCAGATCAGCACACCAAACCCGTGGGCCGTGTCATGTCAAAACCCACACAGGAATCGAAAGACGAGGCATGTGCAGTGCTAGGGCAAGCAAACCTGAGAGCGGAGGAGGGCTTGGAGCCGGAGCCGGAGCCGGTGCTAGGCTTGGGCTTGGGGAAATGGTAGAGCTTGTCCATGGCCCTCTTGAGGCGCCGCTCCGAGTCGGCGCCGATGTCCCCGCCCCCGCCGCCGCCGCAGCTGCCGCCGGCGGCCATCGGGGGTGGTGCGAGACGCGGGGATCGGCGGTGGGAGGCGGCGAGCGGCGATGCGTCGTGGGGGATGGTCCGGATGGAGAGGAGAGCCTCGCTGCTTGCTGGCTGACGTATACTATGGGGTATTGGGGTGGGCACGGGCTTCTACTTCGTGTCGTGGGCCTGCACATATCGTGGACTGTTTGTTGGGCCTTCTTTGACACCAAAAGGAAAAAAAGTTCATTTTATATCCCTTCTTTAACAGTAAAAGCAGATATAACGCATCCTTCGTATTATAATACCAGTGGATCCAACGGCCTAACGACGATGGTGGAGACAAGGCGGCGACCCAAACCGATGGTCGCCGTCTTCTCGCCGCAGGTTGGTTCGCCGCCGTGCCACTAGAGAGGAAAGTGGAGATGGAGCTGGAGGCAACCAAGGGAAAGGGGAAGAGGTGTGCTCGACGTCCGTGCTCCCCCGCAAGCTGGTCTGCAATGTTGCCGGAGAGGAAGGCGGAGAGGGAGCTCGAATTAAGTAGGTTCTCGCCGCTACGCGTTGTTCATCTTCCCTCACCCGCCTCCACCTTCCTCGCACGAACAACCGAACGAGCTTAAGCTCAGAGGGGCTCGCCGGCCACCTCCACCTCTGCCTCCCTCCCATGAACAACTAGGCGAAAAGGGGCTCGCTGGCCGCCTCACCCTCCCTCACACGGACGGCCGAGCTCGCTCGCCGGCAACCCCCGTTCTTTGCGTGTGATTAGGGAAAGAAGATAAAAGAAAGAAGTTGGCGTTAACACGTACAATTTTTTTTATTTTTCCCTTGTCACTTACTTATATGTAGGTCATGTCAAATTCTAATTTATTTAGTTACCGGGCTATCACATAAACATATCACATTAGCTAAAACCATCTTTAATATTATTTTATTATTATATTTGTATTAGTATTATAAAATGAGAGATATGTTATATATATTTTTATGGTTACCGGATGTAATTAAAACTTGATTGGACGTAAAATGGATTTTCCCATACTAAATTGACCAAAATCTTGGCACGTCAGAGCTTATTTAATTACAACCCATCTATCTGGATGTGTTGAGAATTTTGTTTAATTTTGTAGCCTATCAATAAGGATTGGCCAGAATTGTTGGCCTTCAAAAATAAGATCTCATCACGTTTGAAATAGATAACTGGACGATGCCTGAAAAGGGTTTGGTGGATATAACACCAATGACTCATTTAAAACATATTATTACCTCCGTCGTGTCTGTAGTGTTAAGATGTATCCCGTCTATTAGGTTGCTATTATAAGAATATGCACGTGCAGTACATGTTATTAACTAATAAATTAAGTCTAATATATATACTAAAAGTGTGCAGTATATCATTAGAATTAGCTAGAACGGACAATATTTTATTAAAAAATCAACTTTTCAAGTCACTTGCATAATACACGACAATTAACTAAATCTTTTAACGGACATGCTAGATTTACATGTAAATTTTTCTTTACAAAAAGTCTAATTCAACTGATATTGAGCCAAAATGCCAAATAAAAATATGAATGCATAAACACTAAATACTTGCATATGTATGCAGGCCTAGGAATCCAATTGACTTTTGTGCTGACACATTTACAAAATAATTGAATAAGGTCCGGGCATGCTATGGATAGGAGTCTTCCTCATTTTCCTCTTTAACACACAATTGTGTATCCTCTTCTCCAGATCTGATCTTCTTCTACAAACAATTGAATAAAAACTGCTTTTTCTCTGCATTTTCCTCCTCTTTGGTCTTCGTCACTGTTACTTCTCTACCAAACCAGCAATAGAGAAGACTATGCCTCTCAGCAATCTCTTCTACACTCATCCTAAATTTCTTACAGTCTGAAATAAAAATCATGGACATCACAGTAATCACTAACCACCAAGCTCACGCATACAACGTTCTTGCCAAGAAGAGAAATATCCACTAACCACTATGCTCACTTAACAATCAAAACTTTCCACAAAATTGGCTATTTTTCTGATAGCAAAATAAACAGAGCATTAGTTGAAAGGAAAGTTTAACTCCAAATGAGGATAAGATTAATACCAACATTTTCTACTCTAATTCATATTAGAATAAATAAACAAATAAGGGATATCTGAAATATCATAGCTAAGTCTACTATTCCTCTTGCTAGTTAACATGATTCGAAAAACGAATAAAATCCTGTTAAACAACAATACATTAACTAATGCACAATGAGTGTCAAGTGAATTTAATATGTTTAACCAATATAAATTAGTCCTTGTGCCTTACATCAACGTTGTACTATGTCTGATAGAAAAACATATCAGACTAAACCATGCTAACTGAGATAGAGGATTGAACCCAATAATCTCACTTATTCCATACTGGTTACAGGATATGGAAAAAAAACAACGAAGTTGAAGCAATGAGATTGTAGTGAGAAGCACATATGATGCACTTATAAGTGAATTCACTAAAGCAGGAATGATGAGTCAAGGCACTTTGTTTTATATGCAGAGTATTCTAAAAAGGAATGGCACGGCAAGCTCGATGTCTACTTAAAATTCTATACAAAATTTAGAATGCAAAGATTTGATCTCTTATCTGCCAGGTATATAGATGGTTTGATGGAGATGATTATTAGCTTGACAGGGTGCTTTGTATTGCTGATTGACTGATTTAAATCCTCAACACACCTGACCCGTTACAACATAAAACTATTATCCTAAGACCATACCATGTATAGAGCTATATATAGATAACTGTCATTGGTTGGCTGTTTGGGCTATGGATTTACAGCTGCAGCCAATTGGCAGAAAATCAGTTCTTAAAAAAGCATGGCAGAAAATCTAATACTTCTTTTGTTCAACTGATTGTTACAGCCAAGCGTGGCTAGGTGCGTCTGATAAGCCACAGGTGGAAGGTTTTTGTTGAAAATATGGTCATAATTTGGCATATTTTAATTTGACATGTGCAACAGAAATTGATCTTGTACAATTGCTAAATATGAACATGCTAATAATTAGAAAAACATCATTGAGAATCATGTTTAACATTATAACAAAGAATGTAACATATCTGAAGAACGTTCCGATACTGTGTGAAACATTGTTGTTGTTGTTGTTGCCTCGCCGCCACCATTGTCGCGGTTGTCTCCACCAGTTGACATGTCGAAATAGCGGAAGTAGACGAAAGAGAACGGGAGTCGATGTAGAGAAATTAGACGATGCAGTGCAGAACCAATGTAGAGGATGAAGAGCCTGATGAAGAGGATGTAGTGCCAATGGACTAGAACATGAGCAGTCGCGTCGGAGGATGCTCCCTAAAAACATGATCGTCCGCCTACCCGTATAGATACACAAGAGGATAAAGTTTTGGAGGCGTGCTCGTCCCGAGCACCTGTGCACGCAGGTGCTTAGAACCGGGGAAGCAGTGGCTAGCGTAGATACAAAACAATGTGAGACTCCTGGAAGGTGTGCACGAGAGGATGAACAGAAAAGTGTCCTGTCTATCCGAGAGAGTAACGTTTCGATTGAATTCTATGATTAACAACGAAATCAACTTGAAGATTGAATTCATTCGCCTGTTACAGAATTAATCAGCTGAATCAATATGATTTAATTCACGTACATTGAGCCATGTCCATGCCTCGACCGATTGGCCCGGCTCTCAACAGGTGTTCTTCAATAACAACATATTTAAATTGAGATCATTTTACGTAAAATGATATTAATCTTTTAATATTAATTACATGTCTATGAAATTTATTAGAAATAAATTGTACCAAACCCATTTAACCTGACAGGTTTGGCTGAATAGCCGAACCAACCTGTCAACCTACGGGAGATAACCTGCCAACCTATGGGAGATAGTTAACCACACATAGTAAGCAAACTTAGCCGATTTGATCAGAAAGTCTTAAGTCTCTGGCCATTTTTTTAGAAAAACACAAGTGTTCCTGTCTTTTTTCCTTACAAGTGAAAAGAAATAAATAATTATCTACCAATGTTAGTTCTCCTGTCATAATATAAGCATTTTTCTTAGAATAATAATAGTGTTCTCGCCTTCTCTAATAAATATTTAAAAGTACACTGATTTTTCTTTGAGAAAGAGAACTGAACTCCCAAATTAATTATTTCAATGGGTATAACCAAAAGACACATTATGCACTAAAATGTTTACGATTGCCATCATCTCGTTCATCGTAAAATCTTCGCTGCCAATACATGCAACAGGTTTTATACCGTCTTTTGTATAATCGTTCAGCTTTGTAATTTTCTTCCTTTTTAACCTTTAGGGGCTATGTTTTCTTCTGCTTTAATTAATCAAAAGACACAATCTCATATCGTTTTTTCTTAAAAAAATACATGCAACAGTTAGAAAACAACGAAAAAAATAGCCAAACAGGACTGTAACTAATAGGATGAGGAGCAACATGTATTTCACCAATACATTGCATCAACAGCGTGCATAAATACACAGCATGAGACCGACCTGACCGCTATGCCAGTGGAGATGGAACTCGGTACGGATCGAGCCTGGTGGCGATAGAGATTGGCAATGGAAACGACCAATTCGGCTTTGACCGTTGTTGCCTTCTAGGACATGGCGGCCACACGCAAGATGGGGAAGAATGGAATTGCAATCCTTCGACACGACGGAGATTGGGGCAAGCCGGCAGCAAGATGAAGGGAGAGGGAGAAACGTGGACTGGGGTCACCAGAGTCGGGCTGCGTGATGGAGGGCACAAAGACAACCGAGGGGACTCCTCGCGACCTCGCCTCTGCACGTCGGCAGTGAAAGAGTGGAATGGCAAGGCGGCCAATTGCTGCGGAGTGGATCGATGGAGTACATGCGGTCGAGGGGCAATTAGCGGGGGCTTCGACGTCGCAGCGAGCGGGCGGCGTTGAATGCAATCGAGGGCGAGGAGGTCATTGGCAGAGGCGAGGCAGGGCGTGGAGTGCAGCGGAGACAGCTTCCTATGTAGAGATGGCAATGATTGTGATTCATCTACCCCGTATCCACACTCATTGAATGAAATACGTTCGCTCCATTACCCTCACTCGCTCACGGATGAAAAATTCCTTCATACCCATACCCGCATGGATAACGGGTATTCATTGGATACCTATATCCATTGAAGCTATCCCTACCTAACCCTAGCTCAGCTTGTACTGCATGCGACGGCGTGAGTCTAACGTGCGGCGGCGCAGGTGGCGTGAGCGAGCACGGTGGTGGCGTGCGGCGCCGCTAGTAGTGTGGGTGGTGGTCGGCGGGCCACCCTACAAGCTATAGGGGAGAGGGAGGGAGTGAGAGAGAGGAAATGGGTGGAAGGTTTTTATACCTAGGATTAGATTTGTTGTTGAGCCTTGGAGTGCACACATTTTCTGGGCTGAGGCCTATCGGCATTTTCTACCCACAAGTTAATGGGTTTGGATAGATATAAAACGTTCCACGACTCGGTCCACCCGATGGGTGATGTTTCTGTCTGATAAGAGACCCATGGATATAATATTTGGACCACATTTGATTTCTAATAAAGAAGAAACATATCAGATCTCGGGTTATGGGTCTCCGTTGCCCCGTTGTCATATCTATTCACATGACATATGGATGAGGGGAGGAGAGTGAGGGATCCGCGTGATAATGGAGAACATCACACGATAGGACAGAGGGGGAATGATTTCACCGGGAGAATCGTGAAAGCCATCGGAAAAATATATTAATTTATTTTTAAAGAAAAGACTAAACTTGATTAATTTTATGTGCGGAAGTAATTAGTTCACAAGTAAGGAACACCGTCTAATGTTGTTCCCCACAAAACGTTTAATTCCCATACAAATCACAAAAAATCTAGTACACCGATGTAGACACTACTCCCTAGATCAGATCCACACATTCCTACCACGATAATTTAGGCCATTCACGAATCGCGAGTTAATGACGCCCAAATTGATTGACTACAAGTAATAATAAGTGAAATTATAGCCGCATAATTTCGCGGAGGTGCAGAAAGCGAAGTCGATTTCGCGAATGACACGCGCTGTAATGTGCCCCGGGCCCGCATGTCATCCGCGTCTCACCGATGCGTGTACAGAGAAAGCGTACAAAAAGCGAGCGCCCTCTCGACCGTTGCCACCTCGCAGCGTAGTCACAGAGAGAGAGAGAGAGAGAGAGAGCGAGCGCTACGGCCCCCCGACCGTTGCAGCTCGCCCCACTCCCGATCCCTCGCTGACATTTCAAATCCCCGGGTACGCATCGCCGTCCGTCCCCAATCCGACGGTCACTGTGCCTCCCCTTTCCCCATCCCACATCCCTGCAGCTGCTGCAAGTTACAAGAGGAACGGGACGAACACCTCCCGGATCCAGAAACCCCAGCCCCAAAATCGACGGAATTCGCTATCTCTGCTGCGATTCGAGCGA
This sequence comes from Oryza australiensis, assembly GCA_019925245.2. NCBI lineage: Eukaryota > Viridiplantae > Streptophyta > Magnoliopsida > Poales > Poaceae > Oryza > Oryza australiensis. The sequence goes on from JAIFGZ020000044.1 coordinate 3,936,080, forward strand.
TTTGGCGCTTCCTCGTTTGCTAAATTCCTTCGAGTCTGTGCTCGACTTGGGAATTTTCTTGGATTTCAAGGAGGTGTGAACCGAGAGGTCTTTGGCGGTTTCGTTTCTTGGGTTGGATCTTCAGGGAGGTGCTGGGATCGATGCGGAGGTTGAGTTTGTGATCAGATCTTGTGTGGGAAGATGCCAGTCTCGACACGGGCGCAGCAGGCCAACGCGGCCGGCGGCCAGCCGTGGAGCTCGGTGGCGCCGGCGTCGGCTCCGGGACACGGCAACGGCGGGCCGCGGCGGGAGATCCTGACGAACCACCACCATGGCCTCAAGGAGAAGATGCGCGCGCTCACCCTCTTCTACGAGCAGCACAAGCAGCAGCTCGCCTCGTCGGAGGGCGGCGGCGCGCGGAGCCGCCGCAGCATCCAGTACGCCGTCGGCGAGGTGGGCGGGGACGAGAACGGGAGGAGTGTCGAGGAGGACGTGGGGGGCAAGAGCCACAACGCCGTCGCTGCTCCGGTCCCCGTGGCGGCGGTGCTGAGGGAGAACATGGCGCCGCCGGAGGAGCGAGCTCCAGCTCGGCCTCCCAAGAGCAACCACGTCATCGTGTTCTCCAGGCCGGCGGACACGACAGAGAAGGAGAACGTCAGCCATGGCGGAATCGCCATGTCCTGCCCCATCAAGAAGGCGGCGCCGGTGCTCCCTGCACCGGTGGCCAGAAAGCTCTCGCTAGGAGGCGGCATGGCCTCCAGGCTGAAGGCCGTAGTGGAGGTCGGGGCCGGCAATGCCGACGCCGCCGGCAGCCGAATCCTTGTGTTCGTCAGGCTGCGCCCAATGTCGAAGAAGGAGAAGGATGCCGGGTCGAGGAGCTGCGTCAAGATCGTGAACAAGAAGGACGTGTACCTGACGGAGTTCGCCTCCGAGACCGACTACCTCCGGCTGAAGCGGGTGCGCGGCCGCCATTTCTGCTTCGACTCCTCCTTCCCTGACACGACGACGCAGGCAGAAGTCTACAGCACCACGTAAGTGCAACACAATCTCATGAGCTAGCAATTTAACACTTGATTAAGCTTGTTACTGCATTTAGCTTATAACTTGTTGAGTTGAGAACGCAAAAAGTCCACAACTTAGGTTTCTTGCATTTTGATATGATACTCAGATGTGGTAACTCCGCTGATGGAATTGCATAAGTTGGTTAGATATTGGCCCACATTTCATGAAAAAAGTGTAATAGCATTTGCTTAGTTGTGATTAATTGGTTTCTTGCATTTTGATATGGCATTGTAATGTGACAAACATTTTGACATGACACTCTAATGGGATAAACCTGCTGATGGAATTGCTCAATTGTGATAAAGTTGGTTAGATATTAGCCCACATTTCATGAGAGGTGTAATAGCATTATTCGTCGCTAAATCCGGTACATATATAGCATGAAGTTAATTATCCATTTGTGGTGCTGCAGAACATCAGATCTTGTTGAGGGTGTTCTGCAAGGTAGAAATGGCACAGTGTTCTGCTATGGAGCCACAGGTGCTGGGAAGACCTACACAATGCTTGGGACGATGGAAAGCCCCGGTGTAATGGTGCTTGCTATCAAGGATTTGTTCGCCAAGGTGAGGCAGAGGAGCCATGATGGCAATCACTCAATTCAGCTGTCCTACCTTGAGGTCTACAATGAGACAGTGAGGGACTTGCTCTCTCCTGGTAGACCCCTCCTCCTTAGAGAAGATAAGCAGGTCAGTGATCTTAACCATATTGAACTAGTATGAAACAATTTATGTTCAATGAATTTAATTTGCTATTGCTCAGTAGAATTACCTGATACAATAGATCCCAGAGAGAGAATAAGAAGTGAATCTTCTTATAGATGTTTTATTCACACTTAAGGGTAGGCTTCTTGCAGTTTACTAGCATTCTAACAGAAGAATTTATTTTGGCATTTCAGGGAACTGTTGCTGCTGGTCTCACTCACTATAGAGCATACTCCACAGATGAAGTAATAAGTTCTTAGAGACTTACAAGTTTTACAGTGTTCTTGGTACTGAATAATGGAAATAATCTTACTTAATGCATGGTTATGTTACAGGTGATGAAATTACTTCAGCATGGTAACCAGAATAGAACAACAGAACCAACTCGAGTAAATGAGACCTCATCACGCTCCCATGCAATCCTGCAGGTACATTCTAATATGTGTTGCGGTCACTCTTTCTGAAGAATATGATCCCACAGGTTGGATTGGATTGATGTAAACCTTTGAATATCTGCAGGTCGTCGTTGAATATAGATCCATGGATGGAGGCAGCATAGTAACGCGAGTTGGAAAGCTCTCTCTCATTGATCTTGCTGGATCAGAAAGAGCTCTAGCAACCGATCAGCGCACGCTGAGGTCAATTGAAGGGGCGAACATTAACCGCTCACTCCTTGCGCTCAGCAGCTGTATCAATGCTCTTGTGGAGGGGAAGAAGCACATACCATATCGCAATTCCAAGCTGACACAACTCCTTAAGGATTCACTTGGGGGCTCCTGCAACACTGTAATGATCGCGAACATAAGCCCCTCGAATCTTTCCTTTGGGGAGACACAGAACACACTTCATTGGGCTGATCGTGCCAAGGAGATTAAAACCAAGGTCTGAAACTATGATTATATTTCTAGGTGTCATTGTTCATTCTTCTGAAACTAGCAAAAAACCCATGCTTTGCGACGGATTTTCTCAAAAGTAAAAGAAAAAAAACAAGTTCACATTGTAGCGTAGTAAGTAGATTAACCATAAAATGTGAACTCATGTAAGGTGAGAAAATACTGGGACTTGGAAGAGAGAGCCTGTGACTTGGAGTTGGTGAGCAAGCAAAGGGGATGAACTATATGAGGCCCACTATGGTGGTTGGCAGAACCACCACCACTGGCTTCTTTTAAGGTAGTATAGATAGAACAAGTACTAAACTGAAAGAATCTTATGTTTCATTTCAGGCATTAACTACTGCAAATGAGGAGGTTTTGAAGGTGACAGATTCTGAGACTGATCAGGCTAAGCTGGTGTTGGAGCTGCAGAAGGAGAATAGTGAGCTGAGGCTGCAGTTGGCAAGGCAGCAACAGAAACTACTGACTGTTCAGGCTCAGACACTTGCTTCCCATGCCTCGCCGCAGCAATCTCCTGCTCCCTCAGCTCAGATATCAACACCATGCTCAACTCAAAGAAAGTTGAAGCGTTCTATCCTAGCTGGGAACTGCTTCAACACACCAGATTCCAAAAGACCTGCAGCAGACAATGCACAGGTCCGGGATCTGCAGAGGAAAGTCAAGACCATGGAGGCCGAGATCGAGAAAATGAAGAAAGAGCACCTCCTGCAGCTCAAGCAGAAGGACGAGTTCATCCGTGATCTGATCAACAGGAAGACTTCGAATGATCCTGAAGCAGCAACATGTGAGAGAAGAGTTGCCACCAGAGCAAGCGTGCGAAAGGCGCAGAAAGATGCAGCATCTGCAGGCGAGCTAAAGAGCCCAAGCCACCGGTTTACATCACCAGCACCAACAACAGCCAAGAAGCGTACCTTCTGGGACATTGGAGGCAATAGCCCCTCAACACTTGCAGTGAATGGAAGGAAGACCCGAAGCCATGTAGCTGCTGAAACACCAAAAGGCACTTCAATGCTTCTTCAGGTATAGGTCCTTATTGCAAACTTGCATATCAGTCATATTTTGGCACATTCATGTTTCTGTATTCCTTTTTGTTGAAGATGCCACTTAGCATTTCAATTTCTTGCAGCCTGGATTTGCAAGGCAAAGAGCGATCCATTGAGACAACACTCAGAAGAAAATTGCTTTACTGCAGATAGAGATGTCCATACATTTTTTTCCAGCCTTATTCAACTGTGTTAATTGGAGTCAGTTGAAAATTCATGTATCCTAGTTTGAGTTCAGTTTGTCTGAGCAAACTGAAGCTCCATAGTTTTTCTTTCCTAGCTTTTTAATCCATTTAAATTTATATTATTGGACCTGTAAAACATTTGATCAGAGAGAGGGTGCGAGCTGATTTTTAAATCAATAATTGAAGACCCCAATTTCTTTATTGTAAAAGTCATTGCTGAAGTTTAACATTTTCCATTTTACCGTTCCTCGTATTCATCAAAACAGGGGAATTTCAAGAGAAAAAATGACACTTGATGATGTTGAAGTAGTTTGCTTATAGGCTATGAACTTCTGGCAACAATAGTTGTTTGGAGGCAACCTGAATGGAGGTCCTAGGCATGCAGTATCAGTATGCTCTAGTGCAGCTGGACCACAAAATAAAAACAGCACACGACATTGCTAAGAACAGATGTGCTGCATATAATCAAGCCAAGCTCTCCTTGTGAGAATCTGATTTGTGGATGTTGTGGCTTGGAGGACAGGAGGTTGAGGGAATTGTTCATTCATCAATCAAGCTCTCCTTTTAAAGAGACTACAGCATGACAAAGTGTTAATCTTAACAATGGACATAACAAGCAAATCTTGAAGGAAAACCAATCCTTAATCTGAGTTAACAAGGAAAGCTAATCCTTGAACTAATTCTGATGAAACTGAAACTGCGGAAGTTGTCGTCCTGTGTCCACGCCTGATGAAGGATTCCCCCATATGACATATCTAGATGTTCTGTTTACTTGAAGGAAAAGTTCGCCTCCTCTTCAGATACATTCTCTTGCTGGGCGCTTTATTATGCATGGCCTCCATCAGATATTCTTCCTTGTGTGGGTTTGTGAATACCTGAGGTGTAGATTTGACATCAGGTGTGTATTCATCTTGAAAAACTTGGTCTGCTGTATTTGCATAGTTGGAAGGTCCAGCCTCTTCTGCTGTTGACTGAAAGTTTGTGCCCAGCATCTCATCTCCGTAGCTACAGTCGCTGCAGCTCTCACTGTCACCAGAGTAGCTGCTGGTTCCATTCTCAGAGGAAGAAGTGTCGCTGAACGTGTTAAAGACCGTGATGCTCTCTTCCTGTGAGTTGCGAAACGAATGGCTCTTGTACTTCCTATTGTTTAAAGGCAAGATGGACTCATGCTTCAGGCCTAGCATATCCCTGCCAAGGCTGTATGAGGTGCATAGCTTCCTCTCGATACATTCCTTAGCATTTACAGTTTCACCCAATTCTCCCAAAGCTTCGTTCGAGGAGGCGTCGTGGACAGTCTTCTGCTCCAGCTCTGATATCCTCTTGCCTAAGATTCTCCTCTTGATGTGAAGAGAGCGCTACATTCCAGAAGGTAGAGGTGATCTGGAGTTTAGTAAAAACTAATCTGAACAGTGTAAAAGCGACAAATAATCCAATGCACATACCCTCTTCTCCAGGAACTTTTGCAAGCCATTGGTTTGAAGCTTTTTCTTCCTCCAAAAGATGCAGCAAAAGCAGTTAACTATCACTACTATCACTATGACAATAAAATGGAAGAAGAGAGCAAGACGGATGTTGTGGTCGCCTGATGGACACAAGTAAATTCAGTCGGTAACGATACATTCTCAGCTAAATAACAGAAGAAAATGAGAAAACTTCACCTGGATCATTGCCAAAGTTGGGTTTTACTTTTCTGCAAGTCCAAGCAATTCTTTGCCCTTGTATAACAAAGAGGTGAAGTCTCACTCAGTACAATAGCTACAAGTTCAATTGAAAAAACAATGAGATACCTGAGAAAAGAAACATACTTCTCGTGTAGCATTGCGTAGTGCTGCCAATTCCTGCATCAAGAAATTTCAGGAAAAGGCTTCGTAAATTAGTTGACATCGTACCTTGTACTTTGTAGCAAGTTGTTTTATTTATTTGGTAAACATAAGCATAGAATTGCTAATAACTCCAGACCTAAACAATACTTACTTGCGGCAGAAAGAACACTCAGAACAATGGTCTCATCTAGTGCAAAATCATTCAGGTCAGTACTGGACAGAAAATTTGACAATTCTCCTGCAAATTAAATGAAATGTGTCATATGATAGTCATTTAAGTCATTATTTTGGGGTAAAAAATGAATCACACTTGACAATACAAGGACTGATTCATTCTAGGATAGAAATAAACCAGGATAGTTTCCAGTCCAGTGGATTGTTCCATTTGCCGGTGTCAACAAAGTAAGCAAAGTGCTCGATGACTTCATCACAAATAAAGAGGTAGAATCACCAATGGTTTGGCTTGATTTTGCTTCCATTATGGTCTGGCTGACATATACTGAAAACCCTGAGCAGTCAAGGACGGGACTTGCATGGATCACTGATCCAGGTGTAGTTCTTTCAGGAAACCTTCTGATGTCACCATGAGGAGAGATTGAATACAGGGTCCCATCTAGTGAGCCAATTGATATCCAACCTGTTACAGGCTTACAGTAGTCAAACAAAGTAGCATGATGAAAATATATTACAAAGTATCACACTCACAGGTGTTGGTGATACTATGAATGTGCAAGTGAACGCAACCACTGATGAGGACGCATATTAGTCCAAAACCAAACACCTATGACAATGAAACTTCAAACAAAATAAAAAATCTTACCATTGGAATCGACAGGTGGCAAGATTTTCTCATTACTCAGTGGACCAATGGTCTGCTGCCATGAAATGTTTCCTGTCAAAACATCAAGCCCCATTACAATTGACTTTCTTGGAAGGACAATGTATAAGAGACCATTATTTCCTGGTACAATCTTCATCACTTTGTCAAGTGAGCCCAAGTCTTGGATCCATCTGTACTGACCGCTCTTAATGTACAAGGAGTAGAGCTGGCCTTCAGTATTTGATACCTGTGTAGGCATATGGATTGCATCAGGAAATTAAGATATAAATGATACGATAAAAAGGTGAGAAGACAAAACTATGGATATTGGAAACAACTAGTTGTAGCGAAATGAGGCCTTACATAAAGAGTTCCCTCACATCGACCAACAACTGGAGCTGAATTGAAATAGCAGCCTGAGATATTTGTTTTGCAGCCCAGACGGCTGACAAGATCAGCCATAGGCCCTGCACTCCACCGTAGCTCAGCATGAAACGAGAAAGCAAAAAGGCCACGGTTTCTAATGGTAAGAAAAAGAGATGACGAACTGCCACTGATCGATAGACCGATGATCTCCTCAGACCTCCCTGGTGTTGCATTGTAACTGAAAAATACTTCTGACGGTGGATCAGCAGTGTGTAGTTTCTTCGGAGTTATCTTTATGACCTTGTTATTTTCTGACACCAAATATATCTGCAAAGTGGATACAACTCGTTCTGACAAGGCTTACAAATAGAACAACAGCAAAAAATAGAACAGCAGCAAAGCAATCCATACATCTAAATAGGCATTTTCCACAGTAGAACTAAGATCCATCATAAAAATGAAGAGTCGCAGCGGCAGAAAGGATGGAATCGAACTACTGAACAATTGAAACTACAAAAGGGCAAAGAAGTAGAGAGCTAGTAAGCATCCGATGCATTTCATTGCAAGTCTTACCAGATCATGCATCATAATTTCACAAAGCTTTAATTACCTCATCCCTCTCAGCAACTGGACTGATGCCCTCTTTACAAGCGTGAACGAGAGGAACAGTCCAAGCAATGGATCCATTTCGCTCAAAGGCAACAAGGTTCTTCTTCTCAGAGCAAGCGATGAGATGCCCTTCATGCCCAATCAGGGGGCTCCCGAGGGCACCAGCGACTCCTGGAGGACGCCTCTGTGCTGCAAAGAAAAAAAAACATCAAATCAGACACAACTGCAACCGTCTCTCATGGCAAGAATCTCAAGCAAAGAAAAAGGCATTTAAAATCAGACAGAACTGCAACTGCAACCATCTCTCATGGCAAGAATTTCAAGGAGTAGACCAAGGAAGAAGAACATCCAACAAGCAAAGAAACCGTGGGAGGAGAATACGCCTTACCATTTCCAACGGTTCTTGCTTGGAGTCTCTGATGTCCTGGTGACTCCGAGCACGCGCCGATCAGAACGCACACGAGCATGCATATGCGATGCAGCGTACCCATGGCCATGGCTACTCCGGTTTCAGAGAGGGAAACTGCAAGCGTCCTCTACTGTACTGAGAAAAAGTGAAGAGAACGAGGGAGGAGGTTGCCTTGGTTGCTTTGTTTATACTTAGGAGTATAACAAGTAACCGCCCAAAACCCCCCAAAAGGACAAGATGACACAATTACAACGGCCACCACGCTCCTGAGTCCGGCGGCCACCACGCCGGAGAAGGCACCGGGGAAGGCAGCCAGCGACGTCGAGTGGCACACCGGCGCGGCGGCGGCCGGCCGGCCGGAGACACGCCCCGCTGTGTAGCAGTAGTAAGCAGTATGGACCGTGAGGAACAGTGGCACACAACACAAGCAGTTGGGGCAACACAAATCATAAGAGGCAAAGTGCACCTCTGATTTAACTCCATGTGCAGTTGAACCACCGGCACGTGGGCCATGGCAAAAGTGAGACCCATATGTCAGTGATAACTGCTCAGGCTTACACCAGAGTACATAAAGAACAGAGTTAACATGGGCAGGCTAGCAGGCATGGAATTTAATGAAAAATTCTACTACTAGATGCTAGCACTGCATTGTTCCGAAGTCCGAACACCCATATCATAGATAGAGCAACATAAAAATAAGAACATATCACATATGTGATCATAAACAGTCAAGAGAATTTACTGAAGCATTGCCATCTTCCATGACTTTGCATAGTGGCCTATGAAACGTCGAAGATTTTGGCTCAAGTTAGCTTCTTGGTTTTCCAGCCAACCGTCTCCTCATCAATGAGAGCCTTGATCTTGAAGGTCTTTCGCATTCATCAGCACTATCTTCACTATCTGAAACAACAATTCTCTCCACAGGAGTTGTGTTCTGTTGGATGGAAGACTTGCTCTGCCTGGCATCTTTCTGTGGATCAGCGGTACCCCAGATCTGATTTTTGAGGACAGGCGCTGATGATGGAGGCTCATCTGGCTTCCTGTCATTTTGAGCACAATCTGTTTGCATATATTCCTTCTCAATGGTCTTGTCTGCAGGCAGCTCAGATTTCAGTGACAGCCTCTTACTTAGTAAATGCAGCTTCTTTCGTCCTTGATTGCATTCTTTACTTGGTATCAACTGGGTACTTGGAAGTACATTTTCATTGTTAGAATTTTGTTGAACCAGATTAGTATGCTCAATGGAATTTTTCCCTGAGATAACATCTGATGGTCTTTTCTGCAGATTATTGAAGCCTGACAATGAAGGCAGATGCTTTGGAGCCATGTTTTCCTTCTGAACATTGCTCTTGCTTTCAGGCTTTGCCGATTTCAGTGACAACTTCTGACCAAGTGACCTCACATTTATTCCATCGCATTCTGATGCTTTATACAAGCTATCTAATGATCCACCAATGATCTTTGCACTACTCTTCTCTGAAACATTATCAGAAGATTCCATGGCAAGATGTTTAGTGTTCGATGATGCTGATACTAGAAGATGATTAGGTAACTTATCTTCCACACTGCCATTACTGTTCTTGATGGGACCTTCTGATGTAACAGGAAGCCCCTGCCCAAGTAACTGCAAGTTCCTTCTAGTTCCTTGGTATCCTTTCTTTGAAGTCACTGCACTATCTGCAATGATAGGTATGTGTTCTGAGGTATCCTTCAGTTTGCCTGAAACATCAGACAAGCATGCAGTAGGAACAGTCGATCTTGCTGTCGGTGATAAGTGGTTTGCCACCAGATCCTTCTTACCAGTGGTGGTATTCTCAGGTCCTGATTTCAGAGATAACTTTTGACTCAGTAGCCTCATCTTCTTTCGACTCCCTTCACAATTTTTATTTGAAGCTTTTGGCAAAGGCTCCAGGCTTAGATTTTCCTCTTGTATGTTTGGTGCCTAAAAATTTGATAACACAAAATAAGCTAAAACAAACATTAAGAGAAAATTATCGCACTGTTGGAACAAGAACTCAGCAAAATTGAATCCATAATTTGATATGCTTCTTTACCAGGATTGAAACATCTACAGAGCTCCAACCACTAGCGCCAATTGCTGAAGGATTAGCATACTTTTCAGTCCAGGACCGAGCATTTATGTCAAACACTTGCCTGTTGTATTTGTACTCTCGACTCTGTCACAGAAAACAACAATATTAAGTATTTGACATTAATATATTATGTATCATTATTCTCCTGTTGTTCCCATGGAAATCCACTTACTACTTCCTTGCAGTAAAAATGTACTACTTACTATTTCAGCCATCAGGCCGTCGTCAGGGTTTGGGTCACTTAGCAGCAAACCAATGCTTGTTAAAATAGTAGCGATGTTGAGCGATGGTTGCCAGGCACCCTACACATTAGTATTTGTTCAATGTAACACAAACTATTTGAAATTTTAAGACCAAGTATAAATTGTTGAATTTTAAGACCTCAGTAGTCATGCACAGCAATTCATCTAGTTGTAAAGTAATTCCTAACAATTACCTTTGGTGGTAAATTTAGTATATCAAGGCAAATTCGTCCTCCATTGTCTATGTTGGGATGATAAATAGGAGTAACAAATATCACATTGGGAGGTTGAAACGGATATCTGCATCGCAGCAAAAGCATGACCTTCAGAACATGATGAATCATAAGTGAACACAGGTTAGTTTCCATTATAATACCTTTCAGGAATTTGGATCTTCAGAACAAAAACTCCTTTTGAATAAACAGTTTCATCAGGTCCCTGTATTCCTTTATTTAATGAGTGAGGAAGCCAAATGCAAAGCAAGGACAACAACGGTTAGCATGCCATATTAGCTATTGAGTAGAAAAAGAAAATGATAGGCTGAGAGGGGCATAGGGTTAGCAGTGAAAAGGCAAAGAACATACTGGCCTCAAAGCTCAACAATGATGATAAGGCACTTTCATCCCCAGAAAGATTAAGGGAGACCCCATGAGGTGGATCATTTAGCAGAAGCTTAATCTCTTTCTGCATCCGCAAATTCAGTCTTGCAGCCTGAGCCATATAATAATTTAAAGGGTATCGGCCTGAAAATAAAAAGTATATATTACTTTTCAGTGGTTAAAAAATCAAACCTTAAAGCATTAGCTCATATGCATTAAGATAAAAGGCACATCATGAACATTGTTTTGCACAATATTTTTGATCAACACAAATTTCATCTGTTCCATTTAATGTAGTATCGTGCACCATGTACACAACTGAACCAAGACATGAGGACAACATGGTACAAATTTGCAGAGAACAATGCTGTTGGTTTGATTTTTTTTCTCTAAGAATCTATTGAAGCCCGCTAATTTGCAATGATTATGTCAAGTAAGGCCAAGCTATCAAAGATCACAAATGAGCTGTTCTGCATGATTCTCACATAGTTCCCTTTTCTTGTAAATCTGCATAATTCATCATTAATTCAAGAGAGAAAGATACCGATCACTTCACCTAAAACAATGGCTCCAACACAACTACACAAGTTATATTTCTAGTTACTAGCTGCACGCATCTCAATTCAGCACTTTCACAAAGCAGGACCAAAGCTCTACGGTGAAAACCAGACAGCTTACAACCCCCATGGTCAGCCCTCAAGGCAAATCAACCAGCCCTCTACATTTCACCTGCACACCGCAGCATCGGCGGATCAGCCGGCGGTGACCGGATGCATGCAAGTACCCACCCCACCCCTCCCCCCGGGCTGGCCTTGCCCCCACGAACCCCCTCCCCCTTCTTATTCGTAGGCGCCACGCCGCCATGGCGGTCTGTGGCCTGTGGGGAATTGCGTCGAACAGGTGGCGACCTCCGGACGGGGCCGCCCGCAGATTGGAGCACAGCGGGAGCATGTGAGATCCTTACCTCCCGCATCTACGGCGACCAGCTCCGGCGGCCACAAGCGCAAGGCTCTTCCTGACTTCCTCCTCGATTGCGCTTGCGCCCGGCGATCGCGAGCTCTCGCGTCTCGTTTCGGAGGATTTTTTTTTTTTTTTTGGAGGCGGGGGGCGGGAAGAAGTGAAGGGGATGGCGCGGCGTGGCGAAAGGCAAAAACGAGGACACGAGAAAAACTTTCAGGAGTTTCCCAAAAAAAAAATCATGGAGCTATGGGCTTAGTCTCTGCACATGGGCCACATATTGGGCCTAATTCTACGGCCCAAATGCTTAATTTTGGGCTTACAATTTTCCGGCCATTTTATCATCCGAGCGAGGAAGCGGAAGAGGGAGAGGAGAAGCGAATCCATCCAGTACCCAGCGATGGCGACGACGGCTGCGGCGTACGGCTCCCCGGCGGCGCCGCCGTTCGAGGCCAGCATCTCCTGCCGCCGCACGCCCCCTTCCCGCGTCTCGCTCGCTTCCTCCTCGTCCTTCTCCCGCAGGCGCACGGCGGAGTTTCCCTGGTGCGCGCCGCTGCTGCTGGCTTCTCCCCTCTCGTGTCGAGCTCGTCTTCGGTGGTTTCTGAGTTTGCGTTCTCTCCTCTCGCAGGTTGAAGGTTTCGTGTCGCCGTAGGATACTGGCTGTCTCTGCGTGCTCCGGGGAGGCTGATTCGGACGTGGCGGCTGCGCCGGCGGTAATTTTATCCACCCCTGCTTCTGATCTGTTCCAATTGCAAGGGATGAACTTGTTTTGGGTGTTCTCTTCCTTCCTTTTGTTGCTGTGGAACGGATTAGCTGTGGTCTTGCTAGCTTTGGTGATGCACCACCCCCAGTGAGTTCAGGAGTATGACCTAGAAGAATGTAACAAACGGAATCCTGCTCCTCTAGAGCCTGATTAGATGGAACTCCTACTGGGAGGCCCTAGGAATCATAGGAGGGTTAGCAGGATGACGAGATACAGAGCTCTTGGGAATTCATTGCAAGTTGATACAGTTGCGTACTGGTATTTCTTTGATCTTGTGCCTGTTTTCTGGTATTGGAGGAGCAGAGGTAATTCTCCACAGGCTTAGGGTCCGCATGAAGACAGTGGTCTCAGTCGAAATATCAAGGTCAACCGATCGGTTTTGAAGAGCTCGTGGGACTAGACCCAAACCTCTTATTGAAATTACTGATGTTCTAAATCTTACTGCTGAAAGATTAGAATCATTCATCAGATGATTTGGTTGCTTTGTCCTGGTGATCGGGGACAGCCTGTGCAACAACCTTGCTGGCAGCAACCGATACCACCATGATGGTTTGGAGGGCGAGCATTATGCACTTATCTATCGCTATTCACAATCATCAATGAAAATTCTAGCAGTTAGTCGTGGTAGGCTGGTAGCAGTTGCAATACAAACTCTCTGATAATGGATTTCGTTAACCAACCAGCAGCAACATGAATGTCTGCTTAAATTGTAGTAAGTTGTTAGGATATCTGACATGCAAATAGATAACATTAGTATGGAGTGGAAATAGCATCCTACATGTATATCTACATATAAGAGACATAGTCACATTACACCGTGCAAATACACTACGTGAATTATCGACGACGTTCAACATGGTGTCTTGATGTAGGCTACTAAGTTATGATTTTCAAGTTTCAGCTTGGAATAAGGTGTGATGTTCCGGCATTTTTATGTCACTGCTTGAATGCACATATGTTTTCGTTCACAAAGATATGCTAATTGCTAAAAGGGTAATTTTTCTTCAAACTTGTGTTTCCGGGCATTTTAGAGACTGATTTGTGCATATGACCTTCAAAAACAATACGATGCATATGCATTTGGTGCATCGGGAGCTAAATGGCGTGAAAATACAGAAAAGAATAGCTTGATTTTTTTTTCTGAAATGTCCTGTACAGTTATGGACTGTGCAACTTGATTGCATGAAAAACATGCTTCTCCTTATTGATGAATAATAGGGCAGCTTTAAAAACTGAAAATAAATAACTCAATTTTCTGCAATTTACCATTTCAATGTCATGCAAGCATCTTTCTTCAGATAGTTCATTCACCATATGAATGGAATGCAGGCATTCTTACTAATCACTACCCTGGAATGGCTTAAATGACGTCATTTTGTTTGATGCTACAGGCAGGCACTTTTGATCTAAATCTTCCAAGAAGAAGCTTACTTGTTCAATTTACATGCAATGCATGTGGAGAAAGGACCAAACGGTTGATAAATAGGGTTGCCTATGAAAGAGGAACAATATTTCTTCAGGTAAGTTGCTTAGTTGCAGCTTCACTTAGTCCAAATTTTATTTATACACTGCTCAAATGCTTGCTTTTCTTAAATATGAGAAAAGACCACATGGATATGCCCATTTCTGTCCAGGCATGCACTGTAACTTTTGTATTCTGATATTACATTGCATATGCAGTGTGCAGGGTGCCAGGTGTACCACAAATTTGTTGATAATCTTGGGCTAGTTGTTGAGTATGATCTACGAGAAGAAAATGGGGTGAACGCCGATACTGAAACTTGATCTGTTATGAGAAGGCATTTTGATATGCAATTTGTCTTCTAAAATTCATAGTTTTGCAACAGTGATCATTTGCACATTGTAGCATGTTTAGATTGAATAAAATTTGTACTTTGAAACTGCTACATATGAAACCTCACTATGTATTTTGTGATAATAGAAATAGTATCACAAGCTCGTCTCCCTAGAGTACATTATTATTCCAAAAATGATCTTTTACTAGTAGTCAAAACGATGCATCTGACAGAATTTTATGCACTAATTATATGCTATGCACACTGTTTAAGCATCATTCTTTGCTTGCATCTTGGGGATCTTGATTCTCTGGGACATCATTTTTCTTCATCGTCCCTTTCTCTGTTCCTTCCACCTTCACCACCTGCTCCACATTTTCAGCTTTGCCCTCCTTGCCAACATCTTTCTTTCTCTTGAGGAACTGAACAAGGCCTTCAAGTGCAACATCAGTGTCGTCATTCCTCATGAGCACCTCAGCTACCTCTGCTGGTGTCACCATGACCTCCTTGATCAATTCTTCTATCTCTGGGTATGTTACATGGTTATCAATGGAGTGGTAGTTAGAGGCCAGAATTCTAAATGACTCTGGGCAGCAGTAACCCATATGGACATGCATGTCCATCCTGCCAGGACGCAGAAGCGCAGGATCGAGCCTCTCCTTGTAGTTTGTCGTGAAGACAATTATTCTCTCCTCCCCACTTGTTGACCAAAGCCCATCCACGAAGTTGAGTAGCCCAGATAGTGTCACCTGTTCCAACATATTACCCAAATACACAACATAATTGGCAAAAAGGCCCCCCCAAAAAAATAAATGTGAGGGGTTAATGATTCCAAGTTAGAACCTTGTCCTCCGTAGGATTGGATTTGGAACTTTCTTGACCTTCCTCCCGTTGTTGTAGCTCTAGAGTGCAGTCGATATCTTCTATCACTAGGATTGACCTGTTGGTCATCCCGATGAGCAACCGTCGAAGGGTTGAGTTCCAGTTGACCTCAGTCAGCTCGAGATCATATACGTCGAACTTGAGGTAGTTGGCCATGGCTGCAATCAAGCTGGATTTGCCAGTCCCAGGTGGGCCATACAGAAGGTACCCCCGTTTCCATGCTTTGCCAATCTTCTTGTAGTACTCCTTTCGCTTGATGAACCTCTCAAGATCATCCATAACTGACTGCTTCTGCTTGTGATCCATGGCGAGCGTGGTGAAAGTGGAGGGGTGGTGGAGGTCGATGGCAAACCACGACTCACCTTCGTTCATGTAGATCTTCAGCGTCCTGTCTTGATCCTTGATCTTCTTTGCAGTGGCCAGGATGTGAGGGAGGTAAGAATTGAGGGCCTTCTCCTTATGCTTCTTGTGGAAGCTCATCTCGAAGGACCGGACCTCGAGCCGGTAGTTGCCGTTCCCACCACGGCCGTTGCCATTGCTGTTGCCGCCGCTGGAGTTGTCGCGGCAGACAAGGCGCCACTTGAACTCGGAGCCTTCGTGGACGTCGGCCATCTCCTCGCCCTCCTCCATGCTGAACATCATGCTCTTGGTCTCGTCGACGCGGCTGACACGGAGGCGCTGCATGTCGGTGTTGATCCTCGTGGCAAGGTACGTCCTGACGGCATCATACAGCTGGTTGTTGGTCCACCCCTCGGTCTCCTCGATGATGACCGTGTGTTGGGAGGACATGCGCGACCGCAGGTACCCGACGCCGGAGAAGAGCAGGTCCCGCACCTCGTACGGCACCAGCTCGTTCACGACGCCGCGCACCAGCATCGCCGACGCCGCCAGGGACGCCGCCGTGGTGACGGCCCTCTTGTACGACTCGATGGCCTTGTCGTAGGACGCCATGGCTGGCTGGCCGGCCGGCGCGCCTGCTGCTCCTCCTCCTCCTCCTCTGCTTGCTCTGGTACGTCTCTGCAAAAACCTTCCTTCTTCCTACCAAGTGTTTGGTGAAGTCTTAAGTGGCCGTATGCTGGTAATGGTCGGTGTTGAATGACTGGGCGTTTAGCTCATTAACTGGCTCCCGGTTTTATAGACGCCAGTTGGTTTTGTGTCAAAGTGGTTGATGTCCCTGATGACTGATTATTAGCACACCAGGCTTGATAAAAATATGGGGCAGATTAGTGCGTTGTCCAAAAAGGAGGTCGTGGCCAGAGTAGGAGAATGGCTTCGTGAGGATTTTCTAAAGGTATAGGGGACTTTGATTCCTGAGGCGGCGGTACAAAACAAACACCAGAAATGGCCCGTAGCTGCCTAGTTGGGTATTGAAAGCTCTAAAGAGAGCAGCTAACTGAAGCCTCGCTGTACGCCCCACTTCGTGCGTATTGTTTATGTTGTCGCTTTAGACCTATTTGATGTTGACCCGCATATTTTGTGCTTGGGATCCAAGTTAAATTGTGCTGCCTGCGTCCAAAATATATAAGAAGCAAGATTAATTAGGAAGGAAAAAAAGTTGTAATTGATGGATAAAAGAAGGTAAATATAGAATTTGAATGGTAGAATATTATGATTAGTTGAGAAAAAATATAAATGGAGAAGTTATATTTTGAGACAAATTTTGAAATCTATAAATTATTCTATTTTATTTTAGTATGGATGGAATTACAGTAGCAAAGTACACTGCACTAAAACATGTACTACTATACCAAAGTACACGAATTTAGAGAATGCATGTCTTGGAGCATTTGCACTGTTCAAATTCTGTCTTCATTGTATATCCCACATTCACATTGTTTGCCTCTTGTTGTTGTTTCTCAGAGGATCGGACGAAATTGATGCCGAAAGTCCGCATGCGTGCACGATTCGTTCCGGCTATTTTTGGGATCTGTCATTCAAAGTATGCAAAGGTAGACATAGACCTCATTAATGTATATCCCAGTCATCATCACATTCCAGTTGAGAGGGACACAGCAAAAAGGAGGACTTCTCTGTTTGGCGCTTTTGCTTCGCGGCCAGGGCTTTCCAGTTTTAACGCCTCAAAAAGAAATACACTAGCATCCAATGTCGGCAATCGCATGGGCTGCAAAAATTCCGCTGGAAATTTCGTTTTGGTCTCTAGCTAGACTAGACTAGACTAGTACTGTAAGTCTGTGCTTCTGTTGCTGTCCGCGTTTTAGCGCTTCCACGGTCTGCGTCGGCAAATTTTTTCCATGCGTCTACGTGCGTACGGGGGTGCTGACGACGAACACGTTGACGTCGGATTAGGATTGTCGTGAGGGAGAAGGGAGGATTATCATAGAAGAGTTTATGACTTTGTTTGGACTCATGCATGATCAAGCTTCTTTCGTAAGGCAACAATTTTACAATGGCTTTATAGGATTTTTGCATAAATCAGTACAAATACAATGACAGTGGGGAAAAATTCCAGCGTTCCAAAGCTTGCTTAATTACAACATGCAGTGTGGCTCGCGCAATTACACGGTAATACCAGTACAAAATTATCTAAATTTTTTACACATATTTTTTTTAAAAAGATAATAGTCATCTCATTTGTTTTAAGATTTAAAAAATTGAATCTTATTATTATTGGGTTTCAATGTTACAGCTTGGACCTTTAAAGATCGAACCTTATAATTTGTTAAATTTGTTTTAAAAGTCAGACCTTTTTATAAATTTTAAAGTTTATTGACTAGTCAGTTTTTTTAAAAAAAGTCCAGTCAAACACTGACATTCTACTCCTTCAAGGTGAGCTCGTGCCCCCTCCCCTTTTTTACCCTTTGGTGTAGTCTTTTTTTTTAATTAATGTGATAATTTTCATATCTCCAAAGTGAACATTGGTATTGTCTTTTAGTTAACAATCGCAATGGCACACTTTATGGTTTTAACATATTTTATTTAGAATTTCAATTATTTCTAAATTATGTTATTACTTTATTCCAAATTTAAATGAGTATCAAAAATCAATTTTAGAATTTAATTTATTTTTTATTTTGGATTTTAATTACTATTGGATATTTATAGACTTCTATCTACTTTTGTTGGTACGTAGTATTTATTTATTTATTACTTTTTTAATTTTAATGATTTTTAAGTTTGTTTGGAATTTGTATTGAAAATATAATTTCAGAATTTATTTTATTTTTTTTAGAAATTTAATTAATCTTGTGGTGGGTTTTTATGGACTTTTCTTTCAATAATTTTTTGTTAATTTCGAATTTAAGTAATTCTAAATTGTATGTCTACATAAACTCTATGAAAATTGTATTGAGATTCAATTTAGTAATTTATTTTATTTTTAATTCTTAATTTTAATTAATCTTGTGTTGTGTTCTAGATGGCTCTTCTTTCAAATTTTTTTAATTCCAAATTTCAGTAACTCTAAATTGTATTTATACCTAAACTCTTTGGAAATTGTATTGAAATCCAATTTTGAGATTTATTTTATTTTTACTTCTGAATTTTAATTAATCTTGTGTTGTGTTCTATAGACTCTTTTTAAATATTTTTTTATTTTTAGTTTTGACTTTCAGTAATTTTTAAATTATATTTCTACTTGAATTCTTATTATTTTTTATTCGACTAATACAAAAATTTCTACCCTCTAAAGCGAACATTGTGGATAAAAAGTTGTCTTAATAATATCTTATTAGATAGATAGATTAAGCCTTGGTAGTGAAATCTAGCATTAGTTGTTGCAAAAAAATTGCATTTAACTAATGTGCAGACATTAGGGTTCGGAAAAAATTGGGAAACCACAATGGTAGAGCAAACCAAACACCATGCTAAAGAAAATGCAAGGGTAAAATCAATTATTGACCAGATTATTACTGTTGATTATCTACTTCAATACAGTGATAAAACAAATATTCTAAGAAATAGACTCAATAAAAAGTTTAGAATAAGTGGTCCAAACAACACGGTAGTATTTTCTTAAAAAATATGTATTTTATTGGTTTGCAAATAATTTGTAACATTAATGTGGTGAAGTAGCTTAAAAAGATGTATTTTATTGGTTTGCAAATAATTTGTAACATTATTGTATAAGATCTAGTATTATCTTTTTTTAATAAACCTATAACTAACTTATTAAAAATTCCTACGTAGCACCCTAATAACTATCTTACATGGATCATTGAGACCGCTCTGGCAGTAACCAGACATACTAAAGTTTTTGTTGGACATCATCGCCTCCACGGTTTTGAGATGGAAATGATTGTGTCATGAAGTACTTTCCGGACAAAATATACTCATATAACATGTCTTCAGAGTATCGATTATAATATTAAGGGTCTAAGAAAATAGGTCAAAATAGAAGTCCAACTTTTTTTGATTGGAAAGGTGTCCCCTAGCGGTGACTTGATGAGTCGTTATATCGTGACGTGATTGGTAGGTGATAAAGAACATAATTTTGTTTTGATGTGAAAATGAGTATAAACATTTTTGTATACCAAACGTTTATTAATTAATATTATGTATTTTAAATTATAATCCTCCAATAACAGATAAGGGCATATTTGGTTGGTTGGTGGCTGGTATTGATTTGTTGTGAGAAAAAAATATTGTTAGCTTAAGCCGATTGATGGCTGATACTAATTTGTTGTGAGATAAAAACATTGTTGGCTGGCTAAAAATAAGCCAAACGGGCCTTAAACTACTAATGGAGCTGTTCGGAAGACTGATATGCGACTACGGCTGTACAACAAGCCGTTGTGTCAGACTTCTTTGGCGTTGTTGCTGTTGGTTGCTTCGCAGCCATAGGACAAGCTGCCGTACAGAGCCAATATGTTTTTCCCTAAAGCAAACTCCCCATCAACTATAACATACCCATCGCTTAAAATTTATCCCTTTTTAATGGATTAATTTAAGCAACATTTGTCATTTTTTTCTTTTGGATGCATACAAGTATAACTTGGAATGCCTTTTAAATATCACAAATAAATCAGGGACATATGAGTTTGATATATCCCATTTGATATATTTGTGCCTAACAGTTAACAAATTCGACTCCATATTTTTTTACATAATCTTTCAACCTAGTTTTCAGCTCCACTCACTAGAGAATATCCGTGCACACAAATTCTGCTTCTTAGAGGTACAATCATATTGTTTGTGAACCAATCATTTTATATTGGTTTTATAACAAAAGGTAGAGGGTATTATGACTTCACCAACCCCTTCCCCATTAAGTAGTCAGCATATACTTTGGACCAATCACTAGTGGAAAATATTAGAAGTATAGATATATATGATTGGAGATAAAAGTCAAATTAAATTATAGAGATAAGATAGAGTCCTAGAGATATAATCTTAGAGATAAATTTATCTTAACTTGTCTTATACTCCAAGTCCCTATCTCATATGTACCTCTATATATACCCCATAAGAGAATCAATGTAATACATCAGAATACAATAAAATAGATTTTTCACATGATATCAGAGCCTTAGACCAACGTTGCTTGATCCGTTCTTAGCTTCTGCTTGTGTCACCTCGGGGAGATGACATCAATCCTATAATCTTTCTGGGACGTCGCATCAATTATCTATCATAAATTTCTTCATCGACGACAACGACTGCGTCACCGACGACGACATCGACCACATCAACTATGACAGCAACAACTGCATCAATCCGGCATCACTACTGTGGTGACCTCTTATACGGCACAGAAGGACCAACCAAAGTGATGGTCTCATCGCCAACGACGTCCTTTGGCATTTACAAGACGTCCTCAACAGCATCCTCTGACACCTATAAGGTGCAAGATGCTAATATTGTAGTTTTTTTCGTCTTCGGCTATTTGTGGCTCCATCAACTACCATGACTACCACAACCATGACTACTGCATGATCGGCTACATCGACAAACGTCTACAATAAAAATCCTCTACAGCAACTCCAGTCAAAAGCGTCCGTGTCATCGCTATCGTCCATGACACTCCCGCTATGACTGCGGGAGGAAATATAGGAGAATAGAGGAGAGTCAAGGGATGACACCAAAGGGGATGATGGTGAGTCGAAAAAGATGAAGAAATAGAAGATTTCAAATTCAGTCGCAATCGTTCGCTTCACTCCCATTACGACTGAGGAGGAATGTTAGAAGTACATATATGTATGGTTAGAGATAAGAGTCAAATTAAATTATAGAGATAAGATAGAGTTCTAGAGATATAATCTTAACTTGTCTTGTACTCCAAGTCATATGTACCTCTATATATACCCCATGAGAGAATCAATGTAATACATCAGAATACAATAGAATAGATTTTTCACAGAAAACAGGTATTCCGTTTGTCTCAAAATTAGGGCCTGTTTACTTATAAAATTTGGTGAAAACTTTTCATCTAAAAAGTTTTGAGTAAAAACTTTTCACAAGAGTAAATGTTTAGTTGCATGTGAAATTTTTTAGGTTCTTATGCATGCAACTCTCATGCACATCTTCCAAGAGAAAATTTCACCCTTTTTTTTTCAAAATCTCTCTCAAAACCAAAAATTTTTCATCCCATCTTTTTATCCACTGTTTAGTTAAAAAACCAAAAAGTGACCAAAATTAAAAAGATTTCACATTTTGGATGCAAATAAACATGGCCTTATTTATTTATTTTTAGATGCAGACTATATCTAAATTCATGTAGTAAAGTGAACTTGGTATGGGACTGAGGTAGTAGTAAGTAAAATCAACGATAATCTCCACGTATATCAATGTCATTTGACTTCGGTGAAATATATTACTCTATGTATCATAACATTTGTTTGTTTGGCTCGATGAAAAAACAATAGCTATATTTTGATACAATGGAATAACACTATTTGTTTGGTTTATTTTTTTCTTTTTTAAACACATTACAGATACAGACACTCACAATATGTGTACACTCACCCTACCTCCATGATCATCTTCAAAAGACTATACCGACATATTTTGAGATTGACGAACTATACCGACATATTTTGAGATTGACGAAGACAGTAGATAGATATGTTGTCTATCACTGAAAGAATAATTAACTGTAAATATGAGTCTTGTGTATATGTATGTCCATGACTTAAATCCAGGTGAGCTAGCGGGTACTATCATAAGAAATCTAACAAGTTAAACTACTCTTATGTTTGGTCCAAATTTAACGTGAATTTAATGATATGTATATAGTTATAGGTTTAAAATTAATGATATAGGGGTTGTTTGGTTCCAAGGGACTAATGGAGTAGAGACTAGAAAAAAGCAGTTTTAGTCCCTAATAGGACTAAAAAACCAAACAGAAGGACTAATGAAGGACTAATATCTCATTAGTCCCTAGTCCCTTAAAGAGGTGCTAATGAAGGACTAATGGACTAATAGACCACTTTTACCCTTTCTTTTTACATGCAGACCAAAATGAGGGCAAAAGTGAAGGGATACTTTAGTCTTTCTGTAGGTGTTTTAATGCTCATTAGTCCCTTTTAGTCTGTGAAACCAAACAGGATAGAAATTAATAAAAATTTTATTTTTTCCCTACTCCATTAGTCCCAGGGGCTAATAGAACCAAACAGGCGCATAATAGCCAAAGCGTTCAGGTTTTGGATTTTTTTAAAGTTAAATTTAGAATGTCTTTGTGTGTTTTCGTTGCTTTCGTCATTCAACCTTAATTTTTGGATTTGTAAGAGCAGAACTAGAGAAATTCTGTGCTAAAATTATTTTTCGTTGCTTCGGTCGCCTGTCTTCGGTTTATATGCATCAGAAAGAAAAAAAAAATTGCCTCCAAAGAGGCCCATTCTATTTCTACCTAATACTCTATCGAAAGTTTGACGTAATATGTCTAAAACTGTGCAATCTCTAAAATTAAAGACATAACCATAGTGATACTTGATGAACCTCCCTCGAATTTTCCCTTTCATTTTTTACCGATCTATTTCCACGTCCTCAAATTTTTACCCTCGATCGAGCAGGGTGCTCTCCACGTCCTCGCGCTTTATTATTCTGGATCCACGGCCAACCACGACGGCGCATCGCTCGCGACTCGCGAGCCGTCCGTTATGCTTCCCTTTGGTTTGGTCGAACAGAAAGTAGCACTTACAAGGTTGTTCCAACATTATGCCCCCAAGCACGCACTTAGCCGTCGCTCATATCATCGAACCGGATGAGGCTATTCTGACATTGTATAGCTTACAGTTGTGTCACTGAACATTACACAACGAAAAGGTACATAGGATTTTAGGATTTTCAGAAGAAGATGCCATTCGTTTGATGAGAAATAAAAAGAAATATCGAGAATTTGTGTGGGTGAAGCTGAAGCGGCAACTTTCGAAGTGGGAGATCCAACCATCTACGTATTTATTCGATATACTTTATTCGTCTTAAAATAAACATTATTTTATGATTTAAAATTTATTTGAAATAACTTTTGTCACATCAGTCACTCTCAAATCAAAATTTTCTCAATCCTACCTTCAACTATCAACCATACATCATTATTTAATAGAAGATATTATGATCATTATTTTCAAATCTTAATGTTTATTAAATAATATAGAAAGACAACTATATTGAGGTAGGGAGTATCATATATACTTTATACTTCTCCGTTTCGAAATAACTTAACTTAAAATATGATGTGATCTATTTTAATTAAGATAATAAATATAAACTTGTTTAGTTTCGTTGATCTAAAATATATTATATTTTATACTATATAGTTATTTTAGAAGGAGAAAATAGCTAACAACAACACCGGATTGGAAGCCAGATAAAATTCACCTGCTTCAGCTACACTGACACTGTGTCAGTGTGCGTGTGGTGGTTGATTCTTGGGATGATGAGACGGATCGCAATATGTCTCTTTGGCGGCAATGTTAGGAGTTAGGACTTTGGGGACGAGCACGTGGCGAAAAGAAGGGCGCCAAAAAGGAGCATGCAATGGTAATGATCAGGGAACGCAATTTCACGAATTTCGGCACGGAAGCCACGAAATTCGGTGGTTTCGTAGGGGTGCGGCATGCATTCCCGCGGTTTCGTTTAAATAATTTCGTGAAAATTTAAAAAAAATTTAAAAAATTCATTTTAACACAAATATATATATATTTTAATAAAAATATAAATTTCGCGATGTTTGCCGTGAAAACCACGGTATATGACGCGGTTTTCACACGGTTTTCGTAAAAACCGTGGCACGACGCAGATTTTAATTTAAATTACGGTTTTCACGGTTTTTCGCGGTTTTTGTGCGGTTTTTTGCGCGGTTTTCGTGCGGTTTTCATGGTTTTTCGCGCGGTTTTCGCGGTACGCATGAAATCATTCAAATTCAAATTTGTTACTGTTCATTGCCGCCGGCTTTCGTAAATTTCGACGAAATTCGTCGTGCCGCCGAGGCGGCATGGCACATGCCGCCGGAATTGTATACCCTGGTAGTATAGGTCATAGAGTCATAGGTCGTCTCATGGTTGGGCTACGAGAATCAGCTCCAATTTAATATTTTTTTAAAATATATATTAAATTGTTAAAAATAAGAAACATTTTTAAAAAATCACCTATAAATAACTGTAAATGTTTTTGTTCGTTCCTCTATGAGAATTCGAAACCGTATTAAACGGGTCCTAAGCACATGGTCACATACTATGCTGGTTGTTGTACACCAGCTGCTTCTCATTTTTAAGACGAAAAACGGAGTGAAACATATTTTCATCTCTGAGATTTTTTTCTTACATGTCATATTAATTTTTTCAAAAATTAATAAGATAATTAATATAAGTATCACTTCACAAACATATATACAAGGTTAAATTCCTAACAGTTGTAATAAAAATAAATCAATCTGAAACTAATTAATCTAGTCTGATAGTTATATTTGTTTTTATAACATGTAGAAATCAAATTTTAATTTTTATGTTTGTGGAGTGATACACTTGATATTAATTTATCTTATTATTTTTTTATAATTTTTATAATTATTTAAATGGTATGCAAGAAATGAAGAATATTCTCTCGAAAAATAAAAACACTTTTCTACAACAGAACGATGTTTAATACTGATATAGTAAAAATAAGACAAAATTATAACTTTGAAATGCTATAATTAACAAAAAGAAAAATAAAATAAACCACCAACGTATGCAGACGCTAAACAGCCAGCATCGTATCGTCCGCCGCGATGCGTAACTAGTTGCGGTTAGACTTGCAACGAAGCCATCACTGAAACCGTACACCAACACATACAATCAGCTGATAACACCCACGGCATACAGTACAATGCCTTTTCTTATTTAAACTGATCGAATTCAATTTAGATCCTTAGAAAGGTGGTTGTTAGGTGATTAGGTCATAGCAGTAGCTAGGTGGAGTACTTAAGCGTACATGATGGTTAATTATCTGTGGGAGATGCAGTGGCACAGTTGCTTGCATGTGATCGCGACGCAACAAAAGCCTTTTTCGTTGGGACAAACAAACAATGGAGGATCCATGGTGCGTGGCACCTGGCAGTGGCACCTCTCTGTGGGATCGAATACTGCGAAGTGCGATGAACTGGTTTGGTTGGTCAGCTCTCTTGCAGAGGTTGCCAAAACCCTGCACTCGACAAGTTGACATTTTTGGATTGAGCACGTGTTAAATTGGTTTGAGATGTTAGAGCTTCTTCAACATGCTCAAGCAACCATATAGCCAGTTTCTTATTTGTTTTTAGCAAATTCAACTCGTTACTTCCTTCAACAGTCTCTTTATCTATACTCTCTATTTTGTGTCTATGACAGAAAAGATCCACGTATCAATCTTTTATTATCCTCCTTTTGCTTTTTCATGTTTCTCTCTTTTTTTCTTCTCTGTCACACAGGAGGAGCAGGGCGGGGCGGCACGGCCGTGGGCGTGGCCGTGAGGTTGGCCGACGGGAAGGGTGGGCGCGCCGACAAGACAACAAGGGATGGCCGTCGCCCGTGGGGTCAACCAACAGGAGGGGACGCAGCAGGAGCCGGTGGCACTGGCAAGCTATGGACTCAAAGTAGTTGATCCCGTCGAACTTCGGCGCGAACCATGACCTCCCTTTCGGCTTCCTCTCTGTCGGCTACGAGCTCTGCTTCTCCCTCCTGCTTCATCGTATTCTCTGCCGCTGTTGTCTTCTGCTGCTGCTTCACATTGTTGCAATCTCCGTCGGTGATGAGCTCAGGATCGAGAAAGCCATGATCTTGTCCATGGTCGAGAAACCCATGGGGGCGACGCAGCCGTGGGCGCGACATGGAGGGGCGGAGGCGGTGACGATGCCGTGGACGACGACGGTGTCGGTAGCGGATGACGACAGCGGAGGGGCAATGCCCTCGGTTGCGGACAACGGCGGCCTCGACAGTGGATGACAACACGGTGGAGGGACGTGTACTGGATCTGAGGAGATGTCCCTCACTCGATCTGCTCGGGAAAAGAGAGAGCACGGGACGAAAAGGAATAGAGGAAAAGACGTGAGCCCATGCGTAGGGCTTATGATTGGTAAGACATTTTTGGCTAGCCAAAGTTGGCCAACGCGAGAAGTTTAGCCTGCCGAATGGTTTGGTCATCCGGTTGGTTAGTTTGTTGGAGTGCGATTTTGATTTAAAATTGCCAAAATTTAATTTAAAGAGTGAGATAGCTGTTCTGTTGGAGATGTTTGAGATGTTTTTAGTTTCGGTCCTGGACTTCCATAGAAAATTTTGCATTGCGAAGTTTAGGTAGGTAAGTTACTCGAGAAAAAAAAATGTGTTATTACGAGTCATATAAAAGTTTAGTCGACACGGGATAGTTTTTTTAAATCGAGGGATAAACATACAAAACAAGTGAACGTCATCTTAGAAACAATGTGATTTGGATTCTAAACAAACCAAAGCCTTCTTCCAAATTACACTAAATAAGTTGGGTAGAGCAGATGAGAATGTGTTGATTGGATTTGAGAGCTAATGGAGATAAATATCATTCTTTTTAGTGTTTTGCTATAAACTCACTTAGGAAACTATCTTACATGAGTGTTTCAAAACAAATAAAGTAAACTAAAAATGATCCAAAGGTTGCAAAAGAAAATTTTCAATAAATGATTATGGCCATGCATAGCTGACTATCACTGCATAACCACTATTCTTTAATTTATCTACAATCCCAGGCCATCAATACGAGCACTACTGATTAAAAAAGAATGTCAGAAAAATAATCAAATGCAAAAAGAGTAATGCTATATGGACTAATTTTTTACATAATTTTTAATAACAAAATATTTCAACTATATAATTTAATTAGTCGAAATTTAGCAGACAAAGAATCAAATCCAATTAGCATTTATGAAGTGTTGGTAGACTTTTGCTCGTTTGGTTGGCCAACCGAAAAAGAAAAAGAAAAAAACTCTTCCCCGCAGTAGTTTCATCTCATCTTCCACTCCGCCTCGAGACGCGACTCTCTAGAACGAACCCGCGTCCCGTGCCCCAGCGGCAGCGAGGGGAGGAGGGAAGGTCCGGAGCGGCGGGGATGGGGGAGGCGGAGGCGAGCACCGGCGGCGGCGGCGGCGCCGGAGATCCGCAGAGGCTGAAGCGGATCGGGGCCGCGGCGTACGACTACGAGAACGACTCGCGGTGGGCGGGGTACTGGTCCAACGTCCTCGTGCCGCCCCACCTCGCCTCCCGCCCCGACGTCGTCGACCACTTCAAGCGCAAGTTCTACCAGCGCTACATCGTAAGCCCACCCCACCCGCCTCCGCTTGTTGCGTGCCTTTCGAAGTGTCTGGTTGGAATTGTTACGACTTACGACCCGTCTTGGTGATTGCATCTCGTGCTGCAGTTAGTTCGATCTGTTTGACTCGGTGGTAGGCACTAGTGTCGGAGAAAATTAGGTGTCGCGACGAAAAGGTTGATGACTTGTACTTGATGTTAGAAAGAGCTGCTTAGATTAGACTGTAAAACTGTATCCATGGCGTCGAAATATCAAATTGGGTTTATGGGGTGCATGAGGTTGTCGTCATCGTGTTCAGTATCACATTGTCTTTTGGTTCCATGGAGTTGCTAAGATATTGATTGTACTATTTTTGCACGCGTAAATTTGGTGTAGCTGCCGTTTTTATACCGTAGTGCAATGTTTTGTATAAGGGAATTGAGTGTGCTTTACTTGGTCATGTTTATGTTTTGGTGCTGTGGATGAAGATGGTTGTTGTTTGCGCCAGATCAACACATGTTGATGAGGTTAAATTTCAATTTTACTTTTTTAGACCAAACATTTTTGGTTGGCTTCATTTAGAGAATGTTTACCAACGATACGAATCAATAACCAGTGAAGCAAAAATATGGTTTTTACTAGCGACATCAAGAAAAATTCTAAACAATCTTGTGACTTCTAGGATGTGCTTGCGATGGCGTATTTCTTCTATTGGATAAGGCTCCCTTTCCGAGCCAATATTTGTTTCAGACAAGTTTCTTCAGTTAGCTTGTGTTATGGTGGCATGTAGATGTGAAATGAAAACAAAAAAGTCGTGAATGGTGAATTGGATCAAACGTTGTGGTGCTTTGACTTCCTCACTCATCATCCCATCACTTTCGTCTTGCTGCCACACAAATACCTGGATTTGCTAGATACTAGCCCTTCTACTAAACCTGATTTATTATTTGCTTGATGTTTTCCACTTGGTTAATGGTGACCTTACTGCTGTGACTTTACGAACAGTCTGATTGTAGTTTATTTTATTAATTTCACAAAAAAGAATGTTGTTTGCAATTGGCCTTCTCAATTTCGAAAGTCATAGGCAAGTAAAAGATTCAAGACAGAGCAGTAGTGAAATTGTTGTTCCTTCACATTCCAGGATCCTGATTTGATTGTTGAGCCAATGTCTTCCACAAGTTCAACTCAATCCACCAAACCAGCAGCAAGGTCTTCAGCAACACCATCCAATGAGAATGTCAGAGCTCGTGACTCAGGTATGGTGAACTGCCTGTTCTTGTATTGCTGTTTCAGGTTCTTGTGTCTTCATTTTTATTTTTTAATGCTCGTTAACTTTTGCCTACTTCATAGTAAGCTGGGCTTCAATGCAATTCTTCCCCTTGTCTAAAAACCCCAGGTTCTTAATTGTTTGATTTAGTAATGACAATTTGGACAAAGATGGAGACCTATCTTGACGCTTTCACACCAGTCTGATTTATTGTTATTATTATTATTATTTCTTTGTAGGATCAAGTGCAAGATCAACTGCTGCCTCCCAACCATCACAAACAGAAAGGACTGCAAATTCTTTACGGTTGGATGGGCGGACTATACATTTCTCTATCAATGCCTGGGTATGCCATTATATTACCTTCCCCTTTAGAGATAAACTGTGATATGTATAATCTAGTGCCCATGGGCAGAAATAGCATCCTATTATGTTATGATATTCCATCCATATTATTTATTTCACTTTTGCCAATTACCATTCTTTGTATTTTGGCCTTGGGATTTCTCTCATATTTTTTGAGTCTCAACCACTGACATATATATATGACCATGAAATTCCCTTGTTGAACTATGTGATTCATAGCTGGGTAAGCTGACTGCTTTACCATAGCTTAAGATTGCATAATTATTTTTTTCTGACATTTCTTGTTCTATCCCTGATATTGCAATCATCATTATCTGTTAGTTGATGCTGGTACTATCCTACATGTTGGAGTGGAATAATGTAGTTTTGTGAGCTCCGATTTTGCAGGTACTGGTAGTTGCTAGTCTTGGAATATTGCCAATTCTACCGAAACATATTGCAAGCAAAGCCTATAGACTCTCATTACTAGGAACAATATGCTCCTCAGCATATTCTCTTTATGTCACTTATGGGGTAAGTGTTTCTATGTGAATAACCTGGAATGCACCTATCTTTCTCTAGTTTTGTCTGTGCTAATTTTCCACTACCCATTGGTTTCCCCCTTTCTGCTTGTAGAAACCAAGAGCATGGAACATGGCTGCAGTTCAGCCTTGGTTGCAATCTATAATTGTAGCCAAGGACTTTGTTCATTTGATGTTCGCCCTTATGATGTTCACATCTAATGTGTACTATAAAAGTAAGCTGCATTTCCTCTTTCCCTACTTCAAATTTGTGAGCTTCATCTCTTTTTTCCTTAGCTGTTCCATTTTTCTATTGTTGCAGTTGCTCTTCTTCCTGTGCTTTGCTGGGCACTTGATCATGTTGCTAGATTCCTAAGGCGTAACTTTGCACGCTCCTCTTTGTACAGGCAAGTAAATTTTAACATGGTTCTTTGTTTTATTATGTTCAGGGCATGCTACTTAAACAATTCAATTTTTCTTATAATGCAGCTTTGATCTTTGTATCCGTGCCTTTACTGATTTCTTGTGTACTACTGTACTTATTCAGGAGGTATTTGGAGGAGCCTTGTCTGTGGGTAGAAACAAACAACACGACACTCAGCCTCCTTTGTTCAAATGCTGAAATTACTCTGGGTTTCCTTATGATCGTATCCCTTTTCTCGTACGTGGATTCACTTTCGAATGAATCAATTCAATTAGGTTGTTGTGTGTCAACTATCAACTTATGCAAAATGTTCTACACATTTGGTCATGCAGGTGGAGACGCAACATAATTCAGACTTTCATGTACTTCCATGTGAGTTAACCTGCTCCCATAAAGCAATTGCCTTTTCATCAATATTCACTGTTTCTTCTTTTAGCAAATGGGGAGAACGCAAGAACATCATGGGTTGATTTTTTATTTTTTTTTATTTACATTCAATTGATTGCACTAACAAGGCAGTGTGACTTGACGCACTGTCTCCTCATTCACTGTTGAAACTTGCAATCCTTGATATCTTGCAGAGAAGTACCTACATAAGCAACTGGCATTACTTTAATAGTATACGGTAGCTCAGGCACTGCACTTTTTGTTGAATCTGAGTGCTCATTTCTAACCAAACCTATTAGTTTTTCAAGTGATGCATTCATGACTGCATTATCTAGCTAACCTTTTCATACACATCATTTTTTGTGCAGCTATTGAAGCTGATGTACCATGCACCCGTAACATCTGGCTATCACCAGAGCGCATGGGCGAGAATAGGCCGGGCCATAAATCCCTACATTCATCGCTATGCACCGTTCCTCAATACACCCATTTCAGCTGTTCAAAGATGGTGGTTGAGGTAGAAAGCATGGATCTTGCAAGCCCTCCTACAGAAAGAAAAGGTCCAGAGCTTTTCCGTTACAATTTCTTTAGAAGATACTCAACACGTCACTTGCATTCTATTGTTATGCACAGCCGTATTCTTCACTTGCGTAGCGTTCTATTGTTATGCACAGCTGTACTCTCGTTTCAGCCATAGTGCCAGATAAGTTTCTGCAAGCTATATAGCTCTTGAATGCATTAACGGAATTACTGAGAACATCTGTTATAATCAAAACAGAATGGTAAACAACAAAAAGTGGCCAGCCCGGCATTTTCCTTGATCCATTTTTGAATTTTCGATTAACTATATCATTGGTGACGTGGAGCTCTTCAACAGTTGCACTTGTGATTTCTTGGACTGTGGTAGTACTTTTATAATCGTAACACAGAAAGTTGAAATCTTTGTGGCTCTAGCCTTTCCGGTGCAGTTACAGACTGTCATATTAGCTGCTTTCCAGTTGGGCATCTTTTGTAATCACGAAAATGGGACTTGGGAATTGAGAGCATTGCTGGTACTTATTTGATGTCATGATGAGGCATGATGAGCTCGTTTAGAAGGGCCGAGACACAGTAATTTATCTTCAGATATATGCTGCCCTGCTCCTTAGCCATGCTGCAATTCTAAAAATGTGTAACAATGTAAAGCAAGCTTATACTTCCCACATTAATGAACAATCTGGCTTCCCGTCCTTCGTACTACTACATGCTATCCAAATGTCAGGTATTCGAGGGCAATAGCAATGCGATGCTAGCACTCAGCTGCCATGTAGGATTAGGACCTTCAAAGGACACCACTTACGTAGTTAGTTTTTAATTTACATAGTACTCTAAAATTTACACTCAACATTCAAAATCATCTACTAAACATCTAAAATCATCCAAAATTTAGGTCCTATTTGTTTCGAGACAATTTTTTAGGCTCTGTCACATCGAATATTTAAATATTATTTTTAAAGTATTAAATATAAATTATTTATAAAACTTATTTATAATTGGAGGATAATTCATAAAACACGAATCTAATAAGCTTAATTACGTTATTATCTTATTATTTGATGATGTGATATTATTTGATGATGTGATGCTACAGTAAACATTTATTAATCGTAAATTAATTAGACAGTAAACATTTATTAATCGTAAATTAATTAGACGATTCATCTTTAAAATTATCTTTTAATTTTGTAATTATTTTTATAATTAGTTCATCAGACCATTTTACGTGGACTAATTCAGACACCCCTTTCCACTCAACGATCAAAATCAATCAAAATAAAAAAAGTTATATAAAATCCCTTCCCTGCCCACCAAATCCCCCTCCATATGCCCCCGATTCCCTTTGGGCAGCCCACCGCCTCCCTTGAGACAGCCCGTCGTCGGACGGCACGCCACCGCCAGCTCCCTCTCCGCGCCCCACCTCCGTCTCTGCTCGCCGTCGTTGGCCACATCCATGTCCATACAAGCAATCCCATCTCCTCCCCTCTACCTGACGGTCGACGAGGGCTCACCGCTCGGCACGGGCGAGCTCCCTGGCAGAGCAGGGCGATGGGCCGTCGTTGCCGCCGTCGCGGATCTCGTCGCTTGAAGACAATGGTTCTTGGCGACGACGGCTTCGAGGATCTGGTGGAGAAGCTGAAGCTCCACTTCAGTCGAGGATGGCTGGCGACGGTCGCAGGGATCTCGGCGGCGGCGAGCAAGCCCCGCCTCTTCTCTTCTCCCACGGCCGGCGGCCCCGCCTCTCTCCCATCCGACAGCCCCCCAACCCTGGCCGGCGCGCCGACGAGCTCCGCGGCACGGAGCGGGAGGCGCGGTCTCTTTTGCCTCCCCTTGCTTCGTCGTGGATCTGGCGGTGGACGAGCTCGAGCTCCTCTTCGGTGACGCGGATCTGGCGGCTGGCCAGTGGCTACCAGGGGAGATCGACCTCGAGGTTAATGGCCGGCGGCGCGGTGGAGCGGCCTCGGTGACGGGCGGCGAGGCTTTCTCCTTCCTTCTCCGGCCCTCATCTCCTCCCCCTGTCCGACGGCCCTCCTCCCCTGGTCCCTGACTGCCCGGTGGGGGCGTCGCACGGGGCTACGCCTCTCCCAACGCGCAGCGTGAGCCGTTCTTTCGCCCGCGTGACGAATCTCTTAACGATTTTTTGACGAGGAACGCGCGGCTTATTTGCCTCCGCGTTGTAACGGGAGAGACCTAGGTGGCGGGAAATCTTTGACGTGGAAGGCTAGGCTGAATGACATGTGTGTGCACTGTAAGACCTTTCACAATGCGTCTTACACATACGAGAAGTCTCAGAGTGTCACGTAGACTAGGGCTGACATGTGTGTGCACTGTAAGACCATTCACAGTGTCACATAAACTAGGGCTACGGATCCAAAATATGAGGATTCTTCATGGTGCAAGTGGTTTAGGGGTAGCTTTAATTTTATATTTCAGCCATTAACATTTTTCGTTTAGTACTTATTTTTTTTCAATTTGTATAGAAGTATAAAATTACATTGAACACCTCAAAATCCAGAAAAGAATATAAAATTCCTCCTTCCCCCTCCTCCCTTATCCTCTCCCTCCCTCGGCTCCCACGGCGGCGACCACCCCCTCCTCTCCTTCGGCCGGCGACGCATATCTGGCAGCGGCCCTCCTTCCTTAAACCGATGACGCTCTCCCTCCCCCACTCTACCGGCGTCGCTTGGGAGAAGATGCTGCGGTGGCGGCAGCTCGACGGCAACATGTCTCTCCTCCCTTTCCTCAACGGATCTGTCAGCGTGGGGGCGACGGGTGACAGGGCATCTCTTCTCTTTCCCCCCAACGGATCTGTCGACGTGGGGGCGACGAGCGGCGGGGGCGAGAAAGAGCTTGATGGTGTTGGGTGGCAACGACGACACGACAATGTAGCTGGTGCTGCAGATGGGTCCATAACGAGTGGCGCGCGCGGATCGAGGCACGACAATGGGCTCGGTGAAATGACAACGATGACAAGGTTAGGCGTCATATCCGCTGCCTCCTCTTCCTCCGCTGCTACCATCTTCCCTTCTCTTCTTGGGGTGATGGCCTCATCGGTGACCGTCGTTGCCTCGTACGGGGCCACACTCTCTCCCAACGCGTCGCCTGACTCGTGCCTCGCCCCACCCTGACAAACACGTGACAAAACCAGATGAAGAACGGGTGTCTCACTTTGGCTGCGCAGTTTCTAGGTTGGTAGTGGTAGATGAGGCGAATCTTCGATGCGATAGGCTAGGGCCGAACGTCAAATAAGCGTAAAGCCAAGCCCTAAATATGCTCAAGGCCTGTGTAGCAGACGCATTACTCGGAATTCTTTCGCTTGTGGACCACTGGAAAACTTACGGGTACATCGTATAAATGGCACCACCCATCGTGATATACACACACATCTTTTAAGCACAAAGATTTCATCCTATTTATATCATAAAATTTATTTAGCACCTGAGGTCGTGTCTCCGAATCCTTTTGTAAACATCACATAAACATAATTCTATGTTTAATAGAACTTGTTCCATATATCCTATAAGAAAAGAGTTAATTGAGAAATCCCCTCGATCCTTTAGAGGAAGGATTAACGCATAGGTGAGATCTGCTATGTTGGACTCTCTTTGAACGTGCGTGTGAGCAATAAAACAAAATCCATTTGTGGAATGAATCAGCTGAATTACTCTGCGGCATAGTTGGTCAAGTAGACTGCACGTAACGGTATGACCCGAGCATAATTAGATATGGCTCCTATAATGAGTCCTGTCATGTCGGTCCAAAACACCCTGGTCCGAACATGACTCACGAAGGCCATGGGTTTTGCTATGTCGACACGGGCCCAAATATGACATATGGGCGATGTAGGTCCGTTAGCACGTTTGACCCATAAAATTTGAATGAGGAAAAAAATAAAAAAAATGAAAAATGAAAGTTAAAGGAAAATAAGAAAAAATATAAAAAATGCCGAAAAAAGTGGAAAATTGAAAACACCATATGAAAAAATTGGGGGGAAATGAGAAAAATGAGAGAAAATAGATTAAAATGTATATTAGAAAAAGGAAAATGGGATAAAATAGATGAAAAACTATAGGAAAAATTTGGTGGGCCGATGGGTCGTGCTCATACTTGGGCCACGTCGGCCTGATGGCAACCGTGTCGTGCCGGCCCATGAGCTCAGATGTTGGCCCAAACACAAAACGGTTAAATGGCTGTGCCGACACGGCCTACGAGCAAACATGTCGTGTCTAGAACGGTCCGGGCTGACACGCCTTGGTCCGGCCCATTTGGCTGAGTATACTGTGCGGTGCTCCACTGCTTGCAAATATATATCGTCTGCGAGGGCGAAGCCACTGCGACCGCGACGTCGTCGTACGCAACGGCTGCATCAACGTCTCACGCCCAACTGCCCAACCGGTCAACATGCAGAGCCAGAGGAGCCACGCCCGCGAAGACCGCGTCCGCGAAGCAAGCCGAGGCGCAGGCGACGCCCCACCCATTCCGCATGCGGCGGCGGCGGCGACGACTACGCGAACCATGTCCCTCCCCGCCGCCGCCGGCGGCGCCGGCGATGTCGTCTACGGGAAGGAGAAGAAAAAGGAGGAGGGGAAGGGGAAGGCCCCCGCTCCGGCGGGCCGCGGGCGCGCGCGACTGCGCGGCGAGCAGCTGCGGCAGCTCCACGAGATCTTCCTCCGGTTCGACCTCGACGGCGACGGGAGCCTCACCAAGCTGGAGCTCGCCGCGCTCCTCCGCTCGATCGACCTCCGCCTGGCCGCAGGGGACGAGATCCACGCCCTCATCGCCGCCATGGACGCCGACGGCAACGGCACCGTCGAGTTCGACGAGCTCGCCTCCTCCCTCGCGGAGCTCATCCTCGGGCCCTGCCGCCCCGCCGTCGCCGTCGACCAGGCGGAGCTCGCGGAGGTCTTCAGGGCCTTCGACCGCGACGGCAACGGCTTCATCTCCGCCGCCGAGCTCGCGCGCTCCATGGCGCGGATCGGCCACCCGATCTGCTTCGCGGAGCTCACCGACATGATGCGCAAGGCCGACACCGACGGCGATGGCCTCATCAGCTTCGAGGAGTTCACCGCCATCATGGCCAAGTCCGCCCTCGATTTCCTCGGCCTCGCCGCCTTGTGAGGGACATGGATGGAATCTTCATCTCTTTCCTCTGGTTAGCTTGGACGACTTCTCCGTTCCTGCATTTGTTCGTTTTCTTTTTTTCCCTTGCTAATATACACATATTTGATTGAATTGATTGTATCATTATGTGTTGCTGTAAATATTGTGTAATGTTATCTAGTGAAAAATCTGAATTGTTATCCAGGAACAACATAGATGATTGGGAAATGCCTGACCAAATTATGAAATAAAAAGCCAGTAATGCTTGATCCATTTGATTTTGGAGTTACCGTGTTCATCAGTAATTGAAACGGGAGGTTAAGATATGCACAAACAAGATGATGAAGTTCAGCGACCAAACCAGCAAAATGAGAAAGGAGATCAGTGTGACAAGACAAAATATAAGGACAGCAAAATATATATATATATATGTATATATATATATAAATCATAGTTTTTTTGACAACACATAAATTTAATTCTTTTATAAAAAGATAAAATAAATTTATTTTTTCCATTTTACCTTGCTTTGCGTGTCTTCCTAGCGTAGAAATTATTTATAATAGCATCCGTTGTAAATTTTTTTGGCTAAGAGGGACCGTGGCCCCTGCTGGCCCATGGTTCGATCTCCGATGAAGTTTGCTTTTGAAGCGCATGAAAGAAAGAACTCAAACACACATCATAGAGGTTCTTGCAGTGCTTGTTTAATTTGCAAGTCTTTTTTGAACAAACTTGCATATTCTTCTTCACAAAAAAGAGAGTATGAAGATATACTGAGCCTCAATTGACATAGAAGTCAAAAATCAAAGTTGGAGCTTCCTTATCATTATTTATTTTTGAGAGGTTCTGTTGTAATTCTTAAAAGTGCAGCAAAAGGATTTTGTTTGCTTAATTTGTGCTTCTGTTTCTGAATGAAATTGACGATGTAACAACCACTCACACATAAAATCTTTCAGATAGCTTGTCCAATATGTGAAAAATTAATAACCAATCCAGCGTGT
This sequence comes from Oryza australiensis, assembly GCA_019925245.2. NCBI lineage: Eukaryota > Viridiplantae > Streptophyta > Magnoliopsida > Poales > Poaceae > Oryza > Oryza australiensis. Next base: position 3,973,550 of record JAIFGZ020000044.1, read on the forward strand.
CTTGTTGAACAGAAGTGAACAAAACAACAAGAGAACCTTGTGACGCTTGCCCAAAATCTGAAATGTATGTCAGTTTTATCTTCCAATCTTGTATTGACATCTTCAACTGTCATAGCCCTTGTACATGTTATTTTGAAAGAGAAGGCAACCATAGATATAAGCCATATTGCCATTGTTTGACCGAGAAGTTATTCTAAGGGACGTTTGTTTACATGTCACTCAAATAGTTATGAATTTTTTTTAAAAAATCAAAAATATAGATTAATATATGATAAATTGCTTCATAAACATGCAGATCAAATTTAACTTAACTTCTACAAGTTGCAACGAAAAAAATAAATTTGATTACGAATATACGTTAACTCGCTGTACTGTAGTTTAATTTGTTTTTTCGTTGCAACTTATAAAATTTAAATTTTACCTTAATTTATCACATATTAATATATCTTATCTTGTTGAATTTTTTTTAAAAAATTCAGAATTATTTGGCAAACAACAAAAAAAATGTCTCCTCGACAGTTTATAATCCACTCCCTTCCCTTGTTTGACTGTATATAGAAATATACTAGTTGATGTCCCAATGGTATTCTTACCGATAAATTCGGTAAATTATTGTAGGTTAAGTTTACAAGTAACCTAAAGTTTATTGTCGGCCAAATTATTCTAAGTAACCTAAATATATATAATTCCATAGCACAAAGGAACTTCACCACTCACCAGAATGAATCGATTAGGGTGTACCATGTAGGTTGATCTCAACAACAGCTGTTTTTTTTCGCAACGAGGTAACCGTCTCACATTCTCTTGAGACCAAGGATCTTACAGACTTGCCAAAAAAAAAAAAACCTAAGCATTGAATGATACAGAACATCAAACTACAGGATTGGATGTTAGACGAATATTAAGCATTGTGAAATTCGATTTGATTCTCCGCATTATCACAGGATAACTACTTACCTATTTCATTTCATACACAGGACAGGATAACAACTTAACCATAAAAATAGAACAGTGAGTATAGCAGATATTATAAGCATACCCTGTTTTGTTTTCCAAGCAGTCATATCATAGAGAAAAAGGATGCACTCACCATTCTTGGCAAATTTTGCACACAGATAACGCAAAGTATGCTAATCAGTCCATGTTGTCATATCCTGGCCAGGCCGAGAAGCAAATCCAACAGCTGAGTCAAAAATCTCTCAAGTCCTAACTGATTGTCATATCCACATAGCAGTCCACAGAGCAGGTTTCAGGGTTCTTTCCTGTTCTTGGTCTTCCCTTTTGTTACTTTCTTTCGCTTTATGCTCTGTTCGGTTTTGTTAACTGAATAGGGGCGATAATTTTTTCATTATCGTTTGTAAAGGCACTTCTTCCTTCTTGCTTAATATAAATTGGACGACTGCTTTTTGGTCGCCCCAGCCAAAAAGAAAAATCTATACCCTGGTTGGGGGCTTGGGGCTACATTGCTACAGCAATCCTCTTCTTCCAAAGGCCAAATTACTACAGCAATCTGAATCGAGTACTGGGTTCTAAATGGTGTATGATGCAGGTTGATTAGAACATCAAAATTATTTTTTGCAATGGGGTATCTGGATCCTCTTCCATACTCACCACAAAAGAGAATCCAAATACAGTATGTACCAAAATTCAGTAAAACAGTACTTACACACCCGTACTGAAAAGTAAGTGCTGAGGAATGGTAAAAAGGTTAGTATTACAGAATATCAAAATGCAGGATTGAATAGTAGATGAATATTCAGCAATGTGAAATTTGATTTAATTCTCCGCATTATCACAGGATAACTACTTGCCTAGAGTATTTCATACATAGGACAGGATAACAATTTCACCAGTTTTATTTCTCTGTAGTTAAAAAAAAATAAAACAGGTGAGTACAGCAGACATCATAAGCTACCCTGTTTTGTTTCTAAGCAGTCATATCATACAGAAAAAGGATGCACTCACCATTCTTAGCAAAATTTGCACACACATAAAGCAAAGTACGCTAATCAGTCCATATTATGTAACGAGTAAGGATGTCGCAGGCAGAGTGGCAGACTCACAGAACACAAAAGAAGGCTCTTACTTGTAGTGCTAATAGCTAACACAATAGTCAACATAAGAAATCGACCAAGTTAAGAAATTATACAAACAAAAGGATCCCTTCGTCCATGCAGTCTAAACTGTTTCGGTGTTCAGAGACATAAATATTGGCCCCAGATTATCTTACACAGTTGAGTAAATAACAGATTAACATCTGTCACAAATAAAGAAACAATGCTGAGAATGTTATCACGTTTGATTCATAAAGCCCATTAAAATTCCACCAATAGTCGTATAGGCACAGAGAGTACCAAAATCATGGAAGTTGAAAAATTGTCTTCTTTTTCCAGAATATCACCAAAATACTGGTCCTGATAAGATAATTGGATAGAACAATGTCTCAGAGATAATTAAAGATTAAATTTGCCCACCTTAGCCTAGTTAGTAGTTAAACATTGGTGAGATAGTCTTGGAGCTGCAAACTCCCCATAGTTTCCTACTAAAGAAGGTGGCCACGCCATGATGTAGGGATGGAGATGACGGGACCAAAAACTCATTGGAAACAGCTTCTCAATCTTCTTTGTTTCTATGCAGAATGAAAAGATCATCTCTGTTGTGGCCAAGTACACAAAGCCATCGTTTATAGTCACCACCTTCAGCCCACCATGGATTCCCAGTTGGTTTGCTTCCTCACTGGAAAGGATACTATGGGCAAATCTCCACCTCTCAGCACCCTTCTCGTCGAATTTGCGCATCCATACACTAACGGTGGTTCCGACGACACAGACAATGCAAGGGATGTCATCTTTGGTTTCACCAACAGCAAAGCTGCAACCCTGTTGGACCTCAGAGAATATTGGGAACTCGTGGACACTGAATTCCATGGTGTTCGTGTCCAGCATCAGCATGTGCTCCTTCTTCCTGAAAGGCCAGAAAATGAGGCCATTGGCTTGCATCCCGGACTTAAGCCAATGTTTGTTACCGTCGTGTGGCGCAACTGGCGAAGCTCTCGCTTCAATGTCCACCCACGGGAGATAGCACCAACCATTGGTGTCATTTGAGAAGACGGTTGCCTGCACCCTGGACTCGTCATGGCAAAGCGAAATCAGTCGGAATGACATGGGTTCTTCCTCCGAGGAAATCAAGTGCACGTCGACGAAGGTCGACAAAGTTTCGCCTTGACTGGTGGCATCTGCCACAACCGCATTGTTGATCCGAAAGGGCATCTTAATGAACTCTGTCGGCGGGGCGGGGGTGGGGGGGTGTTGGTCCAAGGGGTTGACGGTGGCGAAGGGTCTCGCCAGCGGAGGGTCACTTCGTTGTCGAGGTCTCGCAGGCGGCGGGTGAGGAGGAAGTCGCCGCCGCGGATGGCCGCGAGGACATCCCGGTCGCGGCCGTGCGAGGGCAGGAAGACCGGGAGGTAGTGGCTGCGGGGTCGCAGAAGACGCCGAGGAGGGGCGGCGGGTGGAGCTCCCGGAAGCGGCGGCGGAAGGACGGGGAGGAGGCCACCGCGGCACGCCACGCCCGGCAGGTGAGGGCGGCGCGGACGAGCGAGGCGAGGGAGGGGAGGCGGAGGAAGACCTCCAGCAGGAGGTCCTCGCCGAGGAGTCGATGGCGACGTGGTCTGACGTGTTCCGAAATTTCGCCGAGTGCGGCTGGGTTGGGTCACCTCCGCCGGTCCTAGCGTCGGTCGCCGGCCGAGGCGGCGGCGATGATCGCCGGGCAGTCAACCCTACTTTCCCTCATAAGGGCAACCGTACAGTACAAACACATTTACCATTGGAAATGCATCATAAGCTCCATGCACTGAAAAAACATCTTAAACTTAAGATGTGGCCATAAGCTATAAAATAACAATATTTTTTCTGATGTACTGAGTAAAAAAATACATGTGGAGACCTAGTTAGGGCAGTGATTTTTTAGAGATGGTGGGACCCAACGGACCCATATTATTTACTTTGGAGACATCCATATTGTGGAGCAGACCACAGCTATTTCCATCAACACCCGGTCCCACCCTTAATGCTTGTTGAGCCAAATACAATGCGGTTACCCTAAGACAAGAAGACAAGGCCGTATCGAGGAAGGGAGGAAATTAGTGGAGGCCCCGGGCACAGCGACACTGGTCACCGGCATGGCACAGCACGGTCCGTGTGAAGATGGGCCGTGCTCGGTTAGGTGTGCCATGTCTGGACCACCGACTGAGCATGTGGGCCGACATGGTATGACATAGTTACTGTATCATGTTGGTTCGGACATGGTACGGCCCACAGGGCGACACGACATGCGCGACGGCGACAGCCAGTAGCACGGCGACGCGTGGAAGGGGGTGTGTGGGGTGGCTGTCAGGCGTCATTAATTAGCTGTTGGAGCTCGAAAAAATTAAAAAAAATCAAAAAATTTAAAAATTAGGAATTTCATCATATAAATAGGGCACCATCCCAGCTATTTCTCCACATCCTAGCCATCTCATCTTGTGCTCTCAAGTGTTCTCTTGTGATCTTAGTTTATTTTTTGATTTAGATAAAATTTGCTCAAATTTTGTCAAAAATCAAAAATAGTTTCGGAGTTGAAAATAGTGCAATCACAGAGGTGTGAAGACAACACGGTAGGAAAGTATGTAAGTGATATTCATATTAATGTATTATTTGAATTTTTATGTGAAGTGAATAATTATTCTTAAATTTGTTTATTTCGTTTGAAAATTTCAGAATGGATCCGAACTATTCATATCAGTCGCCGTCGTTCACGTTGGGTGATTTCGACCCGAATTACATGTCGGGGTCATTCCTAACTGGTGATGATGATGTCTCCGGATTGGCTCCAACACCACCAGTTGTGTAGGGGGTACCGGTTCAAGTGGCGGCCTCGGCTTCAGAAGGATATTCCGACACTGTGAGCGGTAGTGCTTCGACAAACATCGGCTCAAAGAGATCGAGAACTTTTGGTGTTTGGCAACACTTCGATGAGGTGGTCGTGACCAGCCCTGACGGAAGGGAGGAAACAGTAGCTAGATGTAGAATATGTAGGAGTAAATTATTTGCAAAATCTTCGGTGGTATAGGAAACTTGAAGCGTCATACGGAGGCTTGTGCGAGAAAGCAAGGAATCCAACTCTGGCAACAACAACTTCTACTAAATCCTGACGGTACGGTACGTAGTTGGGAGTACGATCCCATGGTAACTCATGAGTCTCTTGTCCGCTTAATTGCTAGACAAGATTTACCCTTGAACTTTGATGAAAGTCCTGCTTTCGAAAACTACATTCAAAGTTCGCATAATCCTAGATTTAAAGCTGTCAGTAGACAAACAACAACTCGTGATTTACAAAATGTTTATGAGAAGGGTTGTAATTCACTTAAGGAATTATTTAGTACATGCACTTTTTTTGTTAGTGTTACCTCCGACATATGAAGTAGTAGAGCTAGGGAGTATTAACTTAACGTAGTTTTTCATTATATTGATGATGATAGGAACATGTAAAAAAGAGTTTTAGGTCTTAGGTTACTTGATGTTTCACACACAGGTAAAAATATAGCTGAAAGAATTAGGAAGGTTATTAATGAATTTAATCTTGTTAATAAAATATTTGCTATCATCTTAGACAATGTATCTACTAATTCTAGGGTAATGGAAATATTGCAACCTTTTATTTTCTGTTTATGATGAGTCTTTTCTATTGCATCAGCATTGTGCATCTCATATAATTAATTTGATTGTTAAGTTTGGGTTGAAAAGAGTGGATGCTCACATCGACACTGTCGGTGATACAGTCCCGGGGGTATGTCAGGGGACATGACATCTGAGAAAAAGGGAGGCGCCCTTGCCCGTCAAAGAGCGTCGAAGTTATGCCCTGAAAGGCTTAGGCGAATCTCGGCCACGGGCGGCCACGTGGCCGCCCCAGAAGGGGCTGGCCCAGAGGCCACCGTACTCCCAAACGGCAGGGTCCGGGATCACCCGGACCTTCGGTCGATAGGGTCCGGGATCACCCGGACCCTCCATTTCTCACCCCGCACCTCTCTAAGGAGGGAGGGTGAGTCCAACTACCAACTAACCCATTTAATGCTCAAAAGGAGGGGAGCTGAGCGCCTGCCTCGCCGCATTCAATGCGATGTGAGGCGCGGCTGTCAGTTGCTCCCATCATCACCCTTTTTTGCCTATCACGAGGCAAAGGAGGCTAAAAGTCTTTGACTAAGACCGTGGCGTGGCCGCGCACCCACTCTGCGCACGCCTCTCACACGCCCTGTCCAATCGCATTTAATGCGTTGGGCGACCGCGTGGGAGAGAGAGTGCGCGCGTGGGAGGCGAGGTGCCAGGGCCTACCCGCGGAATGGGTCGCTGACCAGTGGGTCCCGTCGGAGCGGGTAGGCAAACCATCATCGCGTCAGCAGCATGGCTTCCACGACGACCATCCCTTTTTCCGCTTTCCATGACGCAGCAAACAGGAAGGAGTAGGAATGGAATGACTTCTTCGACAAGACAAGATAAAAACCACTCCCTCACGTGGAGTAAGGTAGGGAAAAGTTAGAACTACTGTGGTGTTCCCTTGTGCTATAAAAGGAGACCCAAGTCCATCATAGAGGAGGTTCTGGCTGGGTTCTGGCTCGGTGGTTGGCTGCTGTCAGATTGACCCACTCTAGGTCGTGGATTGATCGGTAGATCAGCCCCCTGGGCAGCGGCTAGCTCTTGGCAATACCTCGTCCACCACTGAGTCCACAAGAGAAGAACATTCCCTTTGTTCTTGGCAATTCGCCCCATATACTACATACAAACAGGAGTAGGGTATTACACCACGCTGGTGGCCTGAACCTGTATAAACCTTCGTGTCTCCGCAATTCTGATTCCTTCCCCGCCTCATCGGCTTTACTCCATTCTCATCGCGAGTTTAAACCAGGATACACCGCTCCCCGTGCCGAACCAAAAAAGGGGTCCTCCGTATCCCTGCGTGTCGATGTACGACATCGACAGACACCATTCGTCAAGCAATTGCATGGTTAACTGCTTCTAACTCACAGATTATTACATGGAAGAGGTTTTGTCAAGCATCCGGTAAGAAAGCATGTAAGTTTTTAACTGGTGCGGAGCATCGGTGGAATGCAACTTATTTAATGTTGAAGGTTGTTTTACCTTATAGGAATTTATTAACTATTTTTCTTCAGTCACATAATGACCCAAGAAATAGTGACAGATGGCCAATACTGACTGAGCAAATCTGGGATTCAAGAGTTTTACCAATTTTTTGAAACCTTTTATGACTGCACTCTTCTTTTGTCGCAAGTTTATCATCCAACTATAAATTTAATTTTGTATAATATTCTTGAAATTGCAACTTTGTTAAAAAAATATGAATATGATGATATTCTAGTGCAACCTGTCTTTAACATGAAACAAAAATATTTAAAATATTAGAAAAATATCTCTATGTTGTATGCTTTTGCTTTCATACTAGATCCTAGAAGAAAATTAAGGGGATTCTCCAATATTATATTAGTCACGGGAGATACTGTAGAGGTAGATTATAGTCCCTATTATGTTGAGGTTAGATCTAAATTATATGAAGTTTTTTCAAAGTATCAACTAAAGTTTCAGGGAGTTCGTCAGCATAGACCCCCACCTGCCCCTGCAGCAGGTAAGAAGAAGCTGCAGTGGGGCAGAATTTGGGGTGACTCATCTTCAAGCCATGGTGGTAGCATTTCGTCGGCGGCAAGTGAAGATGTTGGATCGCATGATACAGCCGAAGAGTTGTCCAACTATTTGGACAGTGACGCCATCAGGCATGAAGCACAAGACTTCAACGTCCTCAGGTGGTGGAATGATCACAAGATGGCATATCTCGTGCTTTCAAAACAAGCACGGGATGTGTTGACGGTGCCCGTGTCAACGATGTCCTCTGAATCAGCCTTTAGTTTGTGCGAAAGAATCATCGAAGATAGGAGGATGAGTCTGAGCAGCGACCATGTCGAAATGCTACAAAGCGTTAAAGACTGGGAGCTAGCAGCAGAACATGCCCAATACATTGCTGACAACCAAAAATTGGCCGTCCAGTTCAAGAACCACTACATAGATGAAAACCAACCTCAATAGCTTCAGACTTTGTAATAAGTAGTAGTGACCTTTTGAGCTATACTCTTTTTTTGTCATGGTTTTCTCAGATTCCACTATGAGTTTTTATATTACAAAGTTTTTAACAAGGCAACATGTGTCATTGTATCACATAATGATATAAATATCAATAAAGGTCATTATTATTTTTAACATATTCTTTTGTAATGTTTTCTTTTTTAATTCAGACTATTCATATTTTTAAGATGAGAAATAGATCATTTTTTGCATTCTCGGTTCTCGAATGTGAATAGTTTTTTTGAATTTTTGGAGGAGTAATACTTTTATTTTTCAGTTTTTATTTTTGGACAAAGAATAGTACTTCAGCGGGTTTATTTTTGTATTTTTTTGGTCGGCTGGGCCGGACGTTGGCCCGTGGGCCTTTCGCGTGCCCTTGCCGACACGACACGGCACGCCTACCTGTGGGCCATGCTTGGGCCAGGGGGTGACACGTGGGCCAACACGACATGGCTCGCTACAGGAGCCGTGCCTAACGGGTCATGTCGTAGCGGGTCATGCCTCACCCTTGCTCGGGTCGTGCCGTGTCGTGCGGCCCATCGCCAGCACTAGAGGAAATGGGCAAAGAGTTAATTTAGTAGAATTGGGGAAAGTGAAGTTTGGAAGGACGGCATGGGGTTGATAACTTGATATAAAATTTGTATTTGATTTAATCGTTGAGTGGATTATTGTCATGAATTATTTATTTATTATAGAAATATATTAAATATTTTAAGGAATAAAGTTAATGAGCAATTTAAAACAAGTAGCCTAACTAATGCAATATAAAAGATTTTTTTAAAAAGTATTTTTCAAAGGGCGAAGGATATATAAAGTTCATTTTAATAATATGGTGAATAATCTGAAAAAATAGGTCCTTAGACTTTTTAAACAGATGAAGTATAACGAATAAAATGCTTTGAATATATTTGGTTAACAACCATACTGTAATATTTTATCATGTCTAAGGTTAGATAAGTTTAATCAACTTATATTCCAACCCTTCAAACAAACTAGATCACATTCATCAATGATTTAGAAAATTGTCAGAATATTATTTTAGACTTGTTAAGATGCAAAAAAATTGAATACCTAACCTTAAACATAAAAGAGTTTGATAACTTCTTTTTTGCAAATGGTGACAATATATGATTAGCAACCAATCAGGCATTTTGATACCTCTTTTTGAATGATGGTTGAATGGGGTTAGATGGTAGAAGTACTTGCTCTATTTCAAAATATTTAAAAAGTGCCTTTTTATGTTAGGACAAAACTTTGATCAATATTTTTGTTTCGTTTTTTCCGAACACAAAACCCAGTTGATTGGATTCATGTTTTTTATCACGTAAATAATATCCTAATAGTGCAATTATTGGCTAGTGGAAGCTTTCTCATAACAAAACAAAATATGTCTTATATTTTGAAACCCTAATGAAACAAAATATGTCTTATATTTTGAAACCCCTCTGAAAGAGTAGTTAGAAATTATTATATTCGTGAAAAAAATTAAATGAAATAAATTCTTATATTCATGAACGTGGGGATTACTAGCATAAGTAATCAAATAATAAATGCCGAACCTCCCGACCAAACCCAAAAGGCATTTCCATGTACTCCCTCTGCTCACAAACATTAGGCCCTTTGAAATGAAGGATTGGTAAAGGATTTTTGTTTTTCATACAGGCTCCTTTGATTCATAAGAGAAGATGATAAGAGCTTTTGAGGTTTCTGAGGTTGGACATGAGGGTGTTAAAGCAGGTAAAATTAAATGAGGCACGTTGTGATTTCTTGAGTAAAGAAAGTAGGTGGAAAAAAAATAAATGGAAAAGTATTGTGATTGGTTAAAAAGATAATAGAGGTAGAGAAGTTGTTATATTTTCAAACAAATTTTAAATACTATTAATTATTATATTTTAAAATGGAGGGAGTAAAACTTTTTCTATAGAATTGTATTTCTATGGTCAATTTTGTGTGAAAATAAGCAAGAGGTTGTATACCTTTTGATAACTTTTCTTAATTTGGTACAATTTTTTTCTTAATTTGGTACAATTTTCGTTTCGTTGCAATCAAGGGGCTTTTACTCTCATTTCTTGTACTTTTCATTTTATGTAGGGCTAGAAATACATGCTCCTTCATTTCCCGCGTTTCATTGGGGCCAGTATTTTTGGCTGTACACTTGAACAACTCACAAACATTATGGCCATGCACCTGGATATACTACTAGAGCACATGTATGTATTTGCTGATGTATTCAAATTAGCATGCTAAATAGTAAAGCCAAGTATTAGTTATAGGCACATCTAAAATAGTATCGGAGAAGTGGGAACGAGAGTCCTTATTATCGGTTACTGAGGGCATTCCTACTACCAATCCCCGAGCATGACCCCCTCTGGGCTGTGCTCGGGGCACATTGGCCTGCGAGCACGACTACCCGGGGAATATTCGCCTTAAGGCGCGGCCCCTCGTGGGTTGTGCTCGGGCACATCCAACCTCGGGTGCACCCCCTATGGGCGGTGCTCGAGGCACATCCATCCTTCGAGCGCGGTGCTCGAGGCGCATTTGGGGACGAATGTGCTTGGAGCACCGCCTATGGGGGTCATGCTTGGGGGCGGATGTGCCCCGACACAACCTGTGAGGGGCCACGCTTGAGGGCGGATATGCCCTGGGCAGTCGCGCTTGCGGGCCAATGTGCCATGTGCACAATGTTAGTGATATGCCCTAGAGGCAACATGGAGATGTTGGATATCACGTCAATGTTTATGTATTTATGAATAAAATGTTATTCAGTTCCATGAAATAGACATCTTGTATTGATCAATAAGTACGTGACTTATTTATGAGACTCGATATGTATGAATCTATTTCTAAACGATCCCTGATCATATGTCATATTGTTGGAACAAATATGATTCTAAGATCGGCGTGTTTATTGATTGATGATCATGTCTCATAGATCATGGGTATGGAGATACCAAATCAATAAACATGGACATATGTGTTAGAGAACACATTGTTGGATAGACCCACCATGAGACACTACAGGAATTAATGTGCCATTAGTTAATCTCAGGTAGTGTTGGTACAAAGTCCTTAGACCTGAGATCACCATGGATTCCAACATGTGTAGTAGCCTACTTTGGGACTACCAAACGCTATTCCGTAACTGGGTAATTATAAAGGTAGTTTTCGGGTTTGCTATGAAACATGGAGTGGGATGTGAGTGATCAAGATGGAATTTGCCCCTCCTTTGGAGAGATATCTCTGGGCCCGTCGAGGTAATGGATTATGGAAATGCATGGCCATGCTAAGTTGATTGAGGAGTCAATCAACAGACAGATAATCCAATACGGTTCGAGTGAATGGTTAAGCTATTGAAGGGATGGCACACATCTTGCCTACAGCTTAACTGGTATCGTGAGGCAAAGGGATTTGTGTACACATTACAGGTTCAGAGCCGATATTATTCTTGTATACTATGGTGTCAATATGTGCTGCTACGTTGCGCGCTGTTGATCGGCTGTAGAGGAATCGGCTGCGGTAGTAGGAATGCCCTGTCTAGCCAGTATGGGGACCCTAGTTCCTACTTCTCCGACAGTAGCCCTTGGCCTCGACCCCGGGCATGAAGATAGACATGGGCCAAGGTTGAGGCCTTTCTTGGTGGTGTAGATTTTTAATGTCTTCTGTGTTGGTTGGGCTGGTTCAATATTCATTTGGGTGTATTTTGTGTGATTGGGAGTAGAGGGAAGCCCCCGAGCGTGTGGATATGAGGTGGTTGACTGTGGCACCCGAGCTTTAGTAGTGTCCGGAGTAGAACTGGCCAGACTGAGCACCGTAGCCCGTCACCAAGGTCTAAGCTGGCTTGACAGAGGGGTTTTGCTCGAGACCTCAGGACTTCGGTAGTGCTCGGGGCACTGTTCATGTATCGGACACCTATCCTTTGAACACAGGACCAGGTTGCCCTGAACTTGTGTGTCACCTTTTGCAGTTCCATCTTATCATACATGCAGTTAATAATAAAGTCTTGCCTGCAAGGGTTATTCATGGTCAAGATAGTTAGTTTACCCATCTCCGCCTCTTGGTGGGCCCATTAGGAAGCTAATCTTTGGTAATATGTGAGGATAAATAGATAACCAGTGGCTCCCAGACTTCAGCAGTGTCCGAAGTGGAACTGGTCAGACCGAGCACCGCTACCCGTCGCCAAGGTCTAAGCTGGCCCGACAGAAGGGTTTTGCTCAAGACCTCGGGACTTTGGTAGTGCTTGGGGCATGATCCATGTTCCGAGCACCTGTCCTCCATGCACGGGATCAAGTTAACTTGATTACCCAAGCGCGCACCATGATTATCTCCCACTCACAATTGAGGGAGAGAGGGACAGTTCACTTAACAACACATGAGCTTGCAGACAATAAAAACGGGAAGGATTCCTCGAGCAAGAGATGGGCAAAAGACTTATTGAAAAATAGGATTTGAACATGTTGAGAATACTTATCTGATGTAACGTGCGTGGTGGAAGCCCCCCGGCCATCCTGGAAAGGAAGACGAACATGGCACTCAGGTAGAGAAGTCGATGTCGAGGTAGCAACGAGTCGGCACGCGCTGCGTGTACACCCGTAGTATGGGAGAAGAGGCCAACACTGCACTTGTCGGGCCCTTCCCCTGCTCCCTCGGTCTGTGAGGGCGCCGAAGCAGCTTGCCCCATGCAGGATGGATAACAGTTGAACTTGTATGTAGTATAGCTCATTTATTTCCTAAGCACCCAAGCGATATTAGGATTGATGGAGTTGGGTCAGACCAGGGTTTGGTGCTGACCATCTTCCGGATCCACCTTGGCGCAAGAAGGGGTTGTCCACCTAGTATTGATGGTGGTGAAACCTAAAGTGTGATGTTAATGGTTAGGGAAAGGTTATGCGAAGGGTTCTGTCATAGTCTCTTTTTGGGATATCGTGATGGAATGCTGGCACACAGAAATATGTCGTGAGCTGCGTCTTGTGGATATACATTTGTACACCTTTGGCTAGAGTTAAAATCTATTCGAATGGCCATGCTTGTAGTTATGGATGATCGATCGAGATTCATCGTGATTAGTCTCACTCTTTAATTAACATGACTTAATGGAATTGATGTTGTTCAGGTGGAGGGTTGGGCCTGATCAACATAGCGTAACATTGTTTGGTGGAGATTAATCTTGATTAAATTGATGAACTTTTTATTGTTTTTGAAATACAAATGTTTGCAAATGCCTTTGCAAAAAATAGCCATGAACCACATTGAGATCCTATGCACCACTACATTATTGATGTGGCTTGCTGAATAAGGTGGGTGGTACTCAGCCTTGCGAGAATCTCATCTTTTGAGAAGAGGAGTACCTTGAGTGATGAAGACGGACTTAGAGGAGCAAAGGTTATATCTTCTGGTCGTTAAGTACCAATTTTAACCGTTAACTCTTGCATAAAAAATACCAAATGAAATATCAAACTTAGTGGTAAGGGTTTATTACTAACCTTTTTCACGAGTATTGATAAATATTTGATTTTGGATGAAAATACACCCGCCATACAACGAAATGTACCTCCGGCCAATCATACGTGAGCACAAGGATTGGAGGGTCCACATGACAGTCAAAATCGACTGAAATTGAGCTGATCCATAGGGTACCGTCATAGAGACCCACCTGTCATGCACTGAGAAAAATTGGTGGTTAGAGGCGGTTTGCTTGGTTCGGGGTTCGGGCGAACCAAGGCTGGCACCTCCAACTGCCATCTTGCATGTGGCGACTCCCCATTGGTCCCCAATGACGGTTAGGGTTGTTTACCAACTTAACTATCAACCTACAATCGTCATTGGGCAGTTATAAAAGGAGGCTTCATTCCATTTGCAAAATGCACAACAAAGTGAAGTACAACTCAACTTTATACTTTAGGCATCACTTTAATGGTGTTGAGAAAATAGGTAGAGAGTGTGGGGAAGTTTCGAGGAGTGCAGGAGTTGTTGACACTCTTTCCTTTCTTGTACCTTTTTTAAGTGTTTGAGATTTTCTTTTGGCATTTAATTTCCTAGCTTAAGTAAGATATATTCTTATTGTTGCGGATTCGTCGCTTAGTATTTATATTAAGTGCTCTAGTACTAGGACTCTTAATAAAGAAGAAAGTTCCTGTTTGAGGCTAGAGTAGTAATCAATAACGTAGGCGTGATGTCTAGGTTAGTGGTTATCTTTGTTTGTTGTGTGCTCCACGAAAAGTGAGGTGAGTGACAGTCTTGTTCGTCCTACGTATCCCTCCATGTTCCAGTACATAATAGAGCTACAGGCCGGAGTCTCGTAGCAGACTAGGGGTGAACTGTTGCCCGAAGCAATTGATAGAGTTTTACCTTTTAACTTAAGTTCAGTTAATTAATCTATAGAAATCCTCTCTAGTCCATGTCTACTAGGGAACATATCATGTGAAAATTAGTCTATTGGTGCAACCTTGGAAACTCCCCACCAAAACCACACGATCCTCATCCAACGGATTGACTTTTTTGCGTTTTAACCATCTGCGTTGTCATTTTAACCTATCCAAACCTCTCTGTGACTGGCGGGCGTTAAAACGCAAAAAAGCCAATCTGTTGGATGAGGATCGTGTGGTTCTGATAGAGAGTTTTCAAGGCTGCACCAATAACCTGGTTTCCACCTGATATGTTCCCATGTCTACTATTCGTTATTGTCCTTAGTTGAATTATGTCCCTAGATATATACACGAGTTCCGTGTGATTCAATACCCTTGAAATACTCTGAGGTGAAATGCTATAGTGGTGTTCGTGTGCTTACGAATTTATATGTGACTGTAATAAATACCAACAATATTTCAGTTGAGTTTGCCTGTGAAGGAAAGTTGAACCATTGCTAAACCTTTGCTAGATCGTTTTTTCGCTACTTCCTTTCTTTTCAATGTGAGGATTAAATGATTTTTTCGTAAGTATCTATGTTTTTTATTTCCATGTAGATTTGTATATTAATTTATTATTTTATATATCTTAACTTGATTTTAAGATAAAAATTTAATATACAAGATAGTTTAGAAATTGACTAAATTTGATCCGAGTGTGATAGATCCGAAGCTCCCTTCTGTGCCCCCCTTTGCGGCCGCCTGCACCGAGCCGGCGGTTCTCGATGTGTCCAAGCGCGATGTTGCATATGTGGTGGGCTGGTGGCGCTCCTTGCTTGTGGTGCAAAGCAGCCACGCCGTGGCTGGCACGTATGGGGCGGCCTCCACCACCACCCACAACAGCGGCACCGACACCAGCATCAACATGTGCGTCATTCTCCTCAGCGTCGCCATGTACTACCTGGGTCCTCGTCTGAGCTAACGGGCCTAGGAGCCGAGCCGAGCGAGCCATAGATAGATCCGTAACTTGTCCACATGTTGCCCATCTGGGATGGTGTTGTAGAGCAGGCCATTTGCACCGCGGCTTGCCTCAAATCTTTTTCCCATTTGAACGTGTTGAAGAAGGATCCTGCTAATACTAAATTGTTTCAAAAACGCTTTGCGTCGGTCGCCTGACGCCGCTTCTTTCTATTGGACGCTCCGCTCCTCCCTGAACCCACCTTTCTTTCCCATTTCCTCTCTTGCACCAGTGCTGACCAAATGGATCGTCCAGCACGACATGATCTGGACACACCCGCAGCATGGTTCGTTAGGCAAGACTCCTGTAGCGGGCTATGCCGTGTTGGCACAAGCCCGTATATGGCCCATGGGCCAAGGTCGGCCTGATGACAACGTGCTGCAGTAAAAAACGATTGTGCCATACCAGCCCACGAGCTGAAACGCTAGTCCAGACATGACACGGGCAAACGGGCCGTGCCGGCATAGTCCACAGCCCTATATGCCGAGCTGTGCCGGGCCGAGCTACACACACATGCTCATACCAGCCCAGCTAGGCATGACCCATTTGGCCAGCACTACTTGCACCCAGCTGTATGCATCGTTATACACCACGCATGCTGTCGCTCTATGGCTGCCTCCGATTGTGATGAAGGGAGGTGAAGGGAGGTCACCACAGCTAGTATCTAGCGTGGAGGTCGCCGATGAGGGGCTGCAGCTAGCGATCGGGCATGGAAGCTCTCGCCGGAGATGTGCTGGTGCGGGGCCAAGGCGCTTGGTGTCATGGCATGGGCTTGCCTCAGCCGCAACGGTGCGAGCTCTAGACGACGGCGTAGCATGCCTCTCTGCTCCAATGGGAGAGAGGAGGCCGATTCCTTGTTGTTGAGTGGTCGGCTCGGAAGATGCCATAGATTCGGCCAAGCTAGATCTAGGTAGGTATATTTTTGGATTTTTTTTTGTCTCAACCAATATTTCTTGATGTTTCATGCGTGCTAGAAAAATGTTTCAACTCGTGGTAAAACGGTGTTGCTTTTGTTTCGTGATTTTTTCGATGTTTCACTCAATGTATCTTTAATGTTTCAACAAAGTTTAGGCGATGTTGCATTTGTTTGAAATACTTTTGGTCCAATGATGAAACATTTCTCTACAAGTGATGAAACAACGTGTCCAATTCGTAGTTGCTTCAAAATTGTTTCTCTAACAAAAAAAATAAAATGTTACTGTATTGTTAAGATGACGTAAAAAGTTCCTACATGTGACCTCTGGTTTACATGATTTGGTGATAACTGATACCGAGTACTCTAAGGCTGTGTTCTTCCTTCTTTCCCGAATCATCTTTCTCTTTTTTGCGTGAACGTTTTACAAATTATTAAATGGGGTGTTTTTTAAAAAGAATTTCTCTACGAAATTTTGTTTTAAAAAATCATATTAATCTATTTTTTAAAAAATAAATTAATACTTCATTAATCAATTAATCAAGTGTTAATGAGTCGTTTCGTTTTTCATGCACGAGGAATTAGTTGACCACCTTCAACTACCGAACATCTTTGCTTTGATTGTGGGGAAAAGCTCAAACTATGGGAATCAACCGCCTACGTGTTTGTTTTCGAATACCATTTCAAGCCAGATTAACGTCGTCCAAGTGGCAAATTTGCATAAGTCATGGAGGGCTAATGACAAGCATGGTAATGCAGTTAACACTAAAAAAGGAGGAAAATCTGAAATGCAGCATGGTAACTCGAGTAAACATTTAAAAACTTCCAACAAAGGTTACTACATGTACTGTGAAGTTGTCATAGCACAAAATCATACTAGTCTAGTAGTAGTAGATGGCATGTCGTACACATAGCTTCTTGCCACATTTTGTCTAACTTTGTGGCTATCGATTTCTTAGACAAAAAAAAAGTGGCTTGCTAAACCTTAGCACGACAAGTTTAACAGACTGAGGTATGCAACCAAACAAGCCTTCATTGATTCGGGTGCTATGCCGTATTTCAACATGAAAGCTGATTCTTCTCTGGTGCCTTTAGGTACTTGACGAAGTACTAGTCTTTCTGATCCAAAGTGCCCAAGTAACAACGACGAACACATACACTCTATCATAAAGATTGTCAAACAGACGGAAATAAGTAATCCTCCATCTCTTCTTGAATAACAAAGCACAAAATACCAACCATAAGCCAAGAAGAAACCCCACAATTATTCCTAGAGTGAAAGACATTTCTGTTGACCTGTTGTCTTCTCTGGTAGGATCACCATGAGGTGTCTCATTCTCTGTACAATTGTTCGGAAGAGGGTGTCCACACAAGCCAGTATTCCCAATAAACATTGAAGCTGGATCATCAGTGTGGAGAGTGTCTAACTGAGGTCCTGAAGGTATTCTCCCAGAAAGATTGTTATAGGACAAGTTTAACTCGCCCAAAGAAGTTAAATTTGACAGGGTCTGTGGAATTTCACCGGAAAGTTGATTGTGTGAGAGATCTAGAGACTCCAACGATTGTAAAACACCAATTTGATATGGAATATTCCCAGTCAATTGATTGAAAGATAGATTCAAGTTTATTAAACCAATCAGTGAGCCAACTTCTTCAGGTACGTTTCCAACCAAGTTATTGCTAGATAGATCAATGCTCACCATATACTTCAGTTGGCTGCTATACGGAAGTTCCCTCCCTTTTATTGCCACGAACAAGCTGTCATCAAACCATTCAAATTCCATGACTTCTCGGAATCGTTCAGATGACTGTACAAAAGGGCCATCCAATCCTGTTTGGCGAGGATCTTGATTCTCTGAAGACATCCCTTTCAAGGTTGTAAGAGATTGTGGAATTATTCCCGAAATATTGTTTTTTGCTAGATCCAGATATTGTAGATCTTCAAGCTTTGTTATTTCACTTGGAATGTGACCAGAGAACATGTTTGACCTTAGTCGAAAAATCACCAAAGATGACAGATGACCTATCCACTCTGGTAAGCTTCCATGGAAATTATTCCTCGCCAGATCAAGGAAGGTGATTTTCGTGCAACTTTTCAGCAACGAAGGGAATTCGCCGGAAAGACTATTGTTTTCTAAAAGAAGAGTTCTAATACCCAAGCTTGCCACCCTACACTGAGGAAGCTCTCCTACTAGAAGGTTATTTGATAAATCGAGGATGGCCAAACTCTGCAAATCACATACGGACAGTGGAACACTGCCTGGAATGTAGTTGGAGAATAGGACAAGTGCTGCCAATTCCGGAGCTTGAAAATTTGAAGGCAATGGTCCAGATAAGGAGTTTTTAGAGATGTCTAGCTTGGTGATATTTATGAGTAATTGCGGAATTGAGCCCTTTAGCTGGTTTGAATTGAGGTGCAGTTCTTGCCATGTCTTTGCTTCAAGTTTGGCTGGTAATTCTCCATCAATTTGATTATGAGACATATCCACATAAGATGCATAAGAAATTTCATCCCAAAACCAACTGGGGATTGCATCAGCTATGCCTGCATTTGAAATATCAATGTAGTTAATGCCCTTTTGGTGTTTAAACAAGACAGGAAATCCAGGACCCAGTTGACATGAAGCCAGCTGTGCTCTCATTAATCTGAATGGAGGAATCCACGTAGAATTCACAACAATCTTTAAAGAAGTGTAGCTCAAGTCCATTATAATCATATCGCGAAGATTGGCAAGATGGTCTTCCGATATGATACCACTCAAGTTATTGTAGCCTAGATACAATACAGTCAACTTTGTAAGAGCTCCAAGCCCTAAAGGCACAGGGCCACTAAGCTGGTTGTTTGAGACACCAAGGACCTTCAAGTTGGTAAAGTTTCCCAACCAAACTGGTAGATTGCCTGTCATGTTGGCTGCTTCTAGACTCAACACCTGCAGTTTGTCCCATGCACACTTTGGCAGCCTCTCCATCTGTTCTGTTATGTCCCCTCCCAGGTTAGTCTGAGTGAACACGATTTCTTGCAAGTTGCATAGACTCTTCAGAGTTGGTGGAAATATTCCTGTGATATTCTCATTATCTTGCAGGTCAAGGACTTGAAGTGCAGTCATGTTTCCAAGGCTATCAGGAAGAGGACCATATAGGGAACAGAACACGACTTCGAGGGTTTTAAGGGTGCTTATACCCCAGAACCACTCAGTCGCAAGTGGTCCATAGAAATTGTTGGAAGAAAGAACGAGCTTCTCAAGAACTGTAAGGTTGGAATGCAAAAGTGGTGGGTTTGATCTCGTGAGTTGACACAGTTCGAGATTGAGAACTCTCAAATTGGGAAGCATATTGACCACATGAGCCCAGTCAGAAACCGTGCTGAGATTGACACCGCTCATGTCAAGATACTTCAGTGAAGAGAGGCGTCCCAGCCAAGAGAGATCCAATGAGAAAATCTGTTGAGAATAATATATGCTGCCAACATCGAGGTAGGACAGTCGGGAGAGATTGCCAAGCTGAGGCGGCACTTGTCCGAAGAAATCGATGCAGGAGAGGTTGAGATAGACCAAGCTCTTGAGAGAACCCAAGAATGATGGTATGGCTGCTCCTGGCCCAACGAGGTTGTTCCCGCTGAGATCAAGGTACTTCAAACGCCCTAGGGCAAGCAGGGAGGTGCTTACCTGACCACGCATGGCGTGAGGGTTGTCTAGGTAATTCTTGTCATCCCACAAGAGAGTGTTGCGGAGGTCAAGCTTGAGGACGGGCAGGTCATCCCAGAAGAGAGTGTTGCGGAGGTCAAGCTTGAGGACGTGGCCCGTCCTGTTGCTGCACCTGACGCCGTTCCACCGGCAGCAGTCTCCTGTGCCCTGCCATGAGTCGAGGAGCTTCAGCGGGTCAGCCATGACGCCTTCTTTGAAGGAGAGCAACGCCGCCCGCTCCGCCGCGATGCAGCCGACGCCATAGCTCTGTTGTGGTGGATGGACAGACGAGGCAGCGGCTACAGTGGCGAGGATGATGATCAGAGTCCACAGCAAGGACGCAGCAGAGGCATCCATGGATGCTGGATGGGACCTTGCTTGTTTGTGTCTATCTGGTGAGTCTGTCTGTGTGTGGTGCTAGGACAGAAAGGGCATGGTTTATTATATAGGAGAACCAGCAGTGAGCCAGTGACCGGAGTACAAGAGAGCCTTAGTTTCTGGGAGAAGAAATTCCAAGTCATGCAGGAAGATTTGCACATTCTTCTCTCATGGGATAATGCTCTAGTAAAGTTGGCAAGAACCTGTCTCCATCTGATTTAACCTGACAAGAGAAAAATTGCATGGTCACCTTCTCTTCTCAAAGGTCAATATTAATTGTGACAGCCTAGTCTTTGCCGTTGTTACCGGTCTCAGAGACTGACTGACTCTAAAATCAGTGAGAAAATTCTAACGTACCACAAAGGTTTGACTCACCACAACAGATCAGTCAAAACAAAGACTTTTTCTGAGGCAGCCAAATACTTATGGCAAGATTTGCATATCACAAGGTTGCCAACAACCTCCTTAAAATATTTCGGCATCAAATTAGCAAAGTAACAAAATAAACTGCATCACTCAGAACTTACAGAGATGAATACAAATCAGTCCATGTTATGTAACAAGCAAGGATGTTTCAGATAGACTAACTGAACACAAAAGGATCCCATCAAACTTTAATGCCTAACCAACACCTAAAAGTTGTCACAGAAGCCCACATAAGAAATGTTACACCATATTATTTTTATTTCTCTTTTGTTGCTTGCATGTCATGTAAATAGTTATAAAAATTTTAAAAAAATTAACAACATACATTAGTATGAAATATAGCACTCCACGAACACATGTAAGACAAAATCCAACTTCTACAAGTTAAAAAGAACAAAATAAACTAAAAATAGTTAGAGTAGATTCGCAACTATTTTTGTTATTTTTTTATAACTTATAAACATTGAATTTAATTTGTATGTGTTGTGGAGTGATATATTTTATATTAATTTATCTTGTTAATTTTTTAAATTATTTTAATGATTATTTAGGTGACATGCGCAAAACGAGAGAATATCCTCTCGAGGTATGAAAACACCTTCCCATTACACCTTACAAATAAAATGACCCCTGCAGCTCATGCAGTCTAAACTGCTTCTGTTTCTAGAGACATAAATAATTAACATTTGTCGCAAATAAAGAAACAATACTAATGGCGCGATCGTTAGTGCATACTCAACACGCTATTCTTCTCGTTTTCCGTTAACACGCTTTTTATAATATTAAATGATACGTTTTATGAAAAAAAAATTTATATAAAAGTTGCTTAAAAATATAATAAATTTATTTATTAATTTTTTATATATTAATATTTAATTAATTATATGCTAATCATGTTTCTCGTTTTACATACGGTTAATCAGCCAAACAAAAATCACTTACAAACGCGGCCTAAGAGTATTATCAGGTTTGATTCATAAACCTCATCAAAATTCCACCAATAGTCATATAGCCACAAATAGTACCGGAGTCATTGAAGCAGAAAGATTTTGTCTTTTTGCACAATATCACCAAAATGTTGATCGCCTGATTAGAGAATTGAATAAAACAATGTTCCAGAGAATTAAAGATTAAATTTGCCACCTTAGCCTAGCTAGCAGTTAAACATTGCTGATATCATCTTGGATCTCTGCAAACCTCCCATAGTTTCCTACCAAAGTAGGAGGCCACGCCATGATGTAGGGATGGTGAGGGAACTGGAAACTCATTGGAAAGAGTTTCTCAAGCTTCTTTGTTTCTAAGCAGAGTGAAAGGATCATCCCTGTTGCGACCAAGTACACAAAGCCATCCTTTATGGCCACCACATCTAGCCCACCATTGATACCCAGTTGGTCCGCCTCCTCGTCGTAATTGACACCGTCGACAAACCTCCACCTCTGAACACCCTGCTTCTTGTCGAATTTGCGGATCAACACAACAATGGTGACTCCATTGACATAAACAATGCAAGGGATGCCATCTTTGGTCTCACCAACACAGAAGCTACAACCTTGCACGACCTTAGAGTATATTGGGAATTCATACACGGAGAACTCCATGGTGCCCGTGTCCAGCATCAGCATATGCTTCCCATTCTGGAAAGGCCAGAATATGAGGCCATTGGCTTGCATCCCAGGCATAAGCCAGTATTTGGTGCTGTCTTGTGGTACATCCGGCGAAGCCCTCGCCTCGATATCCACCCATGGGAGAAGGCACCAATCCCTTGTGTCATTTGAGAAGATGGACGCCTGCACCCTGGATTGGTCATGGCAAAGCCAGATCAGTTGGAATGACATGGGATCCTCTTCCGAGCAAATCAAGTGTACGTCGAGTGAGATTGGCAAAGATTCGTCTTGGCCGGCGGAATTGTTGCCCGAATTGTTGATCCGAAAGGGCATTTTTATGAAATCTGTCATCCGCGGGGCCATGGGGTTGACGGTGGCGACCAATCCGGCGTCCGAGTTCATGAGGAGGAGGTAGCCGTCCCGGCAGTCGGAGATGCGCCAGTGGAGGGGCTCGTCGTGGTTGGGATCCAGTAGGCAGGTGAGGAGGAAGTCGCCGCCGCGGATGACCGCGAGGACGTCCCGGTCGCGGCTGTGCGCGGGCAGGAAGACCGGGAGGTCGTGGCCGTCGGGGTCGCCGAAGGCGCCGAGGAGGGGTGCCGGGTGAAGCTCCCGGAAGCGGCGGCGGAAGGACGGGGAGGAGGCCACCACGGCGCGCCACTTCCGGCAGGTGAGCGCGGCGCGGACGAGCGAGGCGAGGGAGGGGAGGCGGAGGAGGATGTCCAGGAGGAGATCCTCGCCGAGGGAGTCGATGGCGACGCGGTCTGTGATCTTCCAGCATCTCTCCGGCGGCGGTTGGGTTGGGTCGCTCGCCGGCGGCGGTTGGGTTGGGTCGCTCGCCGGCCGCGGCGGCGGCGGAGATGATCGCCGGGCAGTAAACCCTACCTGCCCCATGAGACGGGGCCTAATCGAGGAAATGGACAGCGAGTTAATTGCGGGGGATGATGAGATGAACAGCTCGACACAGTAGTACTAACTACGTAGGTGGAGGTGGAGTGAATTTTTAAATTTTTAAATTTTATTTATTAAAATATTTAAAATATTTTTTGATTTCAAAGTTTTGTAAATCTACATCCTTAGCGCTTTTGGTATAACGTGAAGGCTGACCATTTTACTGATGGCTCTTTCTAGCTCTTTTCTTTAAAAGGATGACAAAAGACTGTCTGTAAATAGCTAGTCCTCATTATTTTATATTTTATAGGTGGTTTTTTTTAGCTTTTTGGAAAAATGATAAGGTAGTTGTCTGCAAAATGACCAGCCACCTCTCATGTGGGTGTTAACATGCGATGAACATTTGTCATAACATAAAAATAACCTTTGGAGAAACACGTCATCCGAATGAGTGATAGGGGTGTAGATTTATAAAAACATTAAATAAAAATATTTTTAGATATTTTAATAAATAAAATTAAAAATTTTAAAAATTCAAGGTGAAGTTGGGATACCGTTGGCCAAATGGGTCGTACGGGCCGACATGGCTCATTGAGCACGACTCATGAAAAGGGTTGTGCCAATGCAGACCTAGCACCCATGGGTCAGAGATGACATGGTGGCCCATTTAGCCTGTTAAGATTTTAAAAGTTTTTTAAGTAAACTTTACTTTTGGTTATTATTTTATTATCAATATTATGTTCTGTATCATCTTTTAACCAATGTTTTTATTTTGAATTGGGTATGTATCACCTCGATTCTCACGCATACGAATGACCTCGAGTATGCCGGTTCTTATTGATCAATAAACTCCTTCAGTTATATATATAGATCATTTCTTTGACATATAAAAAATTAGATGTAGATGGATATAAAAGTTGAGCATGATTCAAAATGTCCAAAAGTAAATTTACCCGGTCCAAAGTGAAAGCATTGATTAAAAGATGGTATAAAGTGAAACACCAACAATAAAAGATAATCCAAAATAAAATTTGCTCAAAATGTTATTACAAGAAAGAAAAGAAAAGAAGAGAAGAGAAAGAAAAGAAAGAAAGAAATAATGTTGTCCCATGGCCAACCGTGGCACGGCTAATCGGGTAGTGCCGTCACTACCCATTAGAACATACCATAGATATAGTTGTTTTAATTTGTACAATGTACTTGGAATTAAGTTAGGGCCCATATCAGAAAATAATAAATCCAACTGTCAATGGTTCTTATAGCTATGGTTACCTCATCATATTTCTCTTTTCCTAATGCCATCTCCCACGATAATAAGAAACGTACTATATAGTAAGTGATTTCGTGCTTTGTAGTGAGAATTACTAAGTAATGTTTAATATATTTTTTCAACAATCAAGTTAGGAATAAAAACGATATTAGTTATTAATAATAAAGAAGACCGATTTGCTAAACAAGGTTTGGAGAAAAATAAATTGAGTAAACTTATATCAAATATTTAGGTTGTTTGTCAAGATTTGCATTGCAAGAAGCGATAGATAGAAAAAAAGATAAAAAGTTAGTGTTTATTAGTACTAATCATGAAACAATGATGTCCCTTGCTTAGATGCAAAATATATAGATAAGTATATGTTAAGTGTTATAAAAATAATGGATAGATATGTTAAAATATTATGAAAATGATGTGAGGAGTGATAATTTGATATGCTTGCGTGTTGATTTGTACAATTTAATAAATGATATTGCATCCTTGCATGAGTTTTGATATGTAACTAGGAAGGTAGCCCGCGTATTCACGCGGACATGTATCGTACACTATGTTTGAACATCCGTTATAAATGATTTTCCCATAAATTGTTTTCATCCGCAATGCTTTCATAATTTTCTAACCTAGCTATTAGTTATCTTTATAATATTTCATCCTTGTAAGCAATCATTTATAATCTTTCTCATCATCTAAAAAGAAGATAGAGTTATTTTGTGTTAGAAAACATGTGTACCAAATTAAGTGTAAAGTCAAAAGTAAGGTGTTTTTTAATTTAATATAGGTTGTCATTGTTTATTGACAGATGAATTTGGTGGGATATGAGGCTTCACTAAATGCATGGTTTATATAGCCTAATATGATTGTGTAGTTTGAGAGACAATCTATATGAACGTTCTATGCTGAGTGTGTGAGAGGCTCCAGGTAACTTAGCATGAAATACTATTGAAGAAATATAATTGCACAATACATATTTTTTGGAATGTGATGTATCATGAATACATGTTTGTTTTTAGATGAGATAGATCTAACGGTTGGAAATAATAGGTAACATGTGGCAGCTTTATATAAAAACAACCATCATCTAAAGTAGATTAGATGGTCATTTAAAGTAGATTAGATGACATATGGAATAAAGTTTAAAACACTTAGTCAGAAGATCATTTGACTTGTTTGGATTATTTGAGCATATTAATTGTAAAAAAGTCGTGTAGTAATTGGATTATTTTCTCTAACTAAAGGCACCAATTTTTTATACAATTAGATTTCAGATAGTTCTTTTTCTTATATACTGTATATGTAATTTAACTATGCCATGTTTGCAAAACAATGTACATACAACCTGTGTTTGTTGAATTATTTTATTTGATGATTGTCCCTATGAATTTTTTTCTATGTACTCACTTGGACTCTTTGTGTTTGAGCTATATTTGTTATGTACGGTTGCAATATAATATATGATGTGCAACTTATGTTGTTGAATTATTTCATATTTTGTAATGGCCATTCGAATGACATGTAAAATGGCAAGGATGTTATGCATCGTTAAAACATTGTTTGAAACATGAATTTATATTTTTTTTTGGATAATATTGATTTAATTTAGCTATGCATATTTCTAGATTGATGTATAATAACAAAATATATGTTGATAATGATTTTTAGTATTCTATCTCTATTTGAATAACCTACAAAGTGCATGTTGAAATGTTGTTAACGACCAAATTTGGCAAATCATGCATCGGATTTGGAGTTAAGGCCAACCGATTTGGAGGGAATCGGGGTTCTCAGAAACAGAATGCGCGTCAATTGTAGACCGAATCGGCTAGAGAGTTCATCGGTTGATGACCGAATTGGCTAAGGTGTTTGTTGGCCATACTGAATCGGACAAGATAAGCCGATGGAGCCGATTCCGGTAAGGTAACATTGGAATCATCATCGGATTCGTTTGAAGTGTTTCATGGGGATTTCCATGCATGGATAAAGTCCAAGAAAAGCAATTGTATCTATTAATTAGGTTATTTTAAATAGTTTTCTTATAGATTATGTCGGTAAGAGTCCACCTAAGGGACTTATCTATAATTTGAATTGTAATACAGATAGGAATCATGTCCGACAAGGACATATCTTGTATCTGGTTATAAATATGACCCAATACCAT
Organism: Oryza australiensis; assembly: GCA_019925245.2. Lineage (NCBI taxonomy): Eukaryota > Viridiplantae > Streptophyta > Magnoliopsida > Poales > Poaceae > Oryza > Oryza australiensis. The sequence goes on from JAIFGZ020000044.1 coordinate 4,000,388, forward strand.
GTAAAATAACAACAATCAGTTCAATACAACTTTGGTGCATCGCCACCTTTTTCTTTCAATTACTTCGACGAGTTCTTGCTTTGAGTTGGGCTGCATCGGATTTGATCTCCAACGAGAGGTAAAGCTTGTTATGGCAGCTTGCGCTCTTGGGATTAGTGCTTCCATCTTTATGACACTCTAATCATGTTTACATAAATCGTCGAGTTATCATATACGCTATAAAATCTAGATCGATATTGCGATTTAACCCTAATCGGCTAGCCTCTGTTATTAGATAACAACCGATATGGTTAGATATCATCGTCAACTTATATTATATAGTGTATCCATCATCTCGAAAGGTTTTCATAGATTTGTTTAGATCTTATACTTTTTCTTATACTTAGTGCTACATCGGTTGAGTCTGACTTACTAAGTAATATTTCGAATCATAATATCTATTATGTTTCATGATTGCTATTAGAGATAATATCGGAGTTTCAGTCGATCTTACCTATTTTAGCTATATTGTTTATTATATGTTTACTTGATATGCTAAATCTGCCATTTATATTAAGATCTTACTATGATGAAATATGTTAAACTTGTTATCGATCTGTTAGGTTATCTTAACACTTGATCGGTTCGTGTTTAATGTATTTAATCTATATTGATATCTTAGTATAAAGTGGTATCGGAGTACTAGCCGATACATGTTAGTTTTATGACATTGGCTATGCTATAAATAAATATAATCTTTTTCTTAAAGTATTTTTAGATATAAGTGACTTATACTGTCTCGGTACGCTACCGATCTATCCCAATCACTTGGTTTAAACGTATTTCGAGACTTAGATTATATATTATGGATATCTACATTTGATCGATTAGATCTGATTTCCCCTGACCGATTTAGTTTATATTGCACTGGCTCAATATTGAACGATATGTCATCAGCCACTAGCCGATCGGCTATCATTTACGGACTAACTCTGTTTTCTTTCTTTGTTTCTTATTGGTTGCAACCAACTGACACGCTCTACGAACCTCAGAAGCAATATTTGGACCTGCACTAGAGTTAAGCAGACCTCTCAGGCCAGTGCCCAAATGTCATATTTTTATATAACAAAACATGGGAACATGGTTCTTGAATTAATTCTTAAATTTTAAATAAAGCAACAATTAGATAAGAAAATTATAAGTGTAGTTTTAAAATTATGGTCTTTTCAATATTTGTTTCTCTCTTTAGTTTAGTAGGTGAAAATATGAAGGAGACTGAAGAGGACATGGAACTCGAACCAGAGATGGGAGAGGGTTGACAATGCAATAGTGTTATGCACATGTGATTGGAGAGAGAGAGGTGGAGGGGACATTATTTTTCTAATATTTCTAAACAATCTAAGTAATAACCTATGATAAGTAATAACCTATGATTCGTTGTTTTCTAATTTATACCTTCTATAAAGTTACAACATACTAGCTCAACATGCAACCATGTCATATCATCATCCACTAGCAATAATTACATATCAAACCTCATGCAAGTATGCAACATCGTCTACAATCTATTGAAAGTCTACAAATCAACATACAAGCATATCCAATCATCACCACTCACATCATTTGCATAATATTTTAACATATTTATCTATGATTTTTATAATACTTAACATTATACTTATCATTATATTCTGCATCAAAGCATGGGTATCATTTGTTTGTTTTCATGATTAGTACTAATAAACCATGACATTTCATTATTTTCCCTATTTTTCGCTTCTTGCAAATGCAAATCTTGGCCCAACAATCTAATATTTCATCTACAATCTCATACAGATTCTACTGAATTTATTTCCCCAAACATGGCTTGGCAAACCAATTTAATTTGTTGTTAATAACTAATATCATTTTTACTCCTAGCTTGATTGTTGAAAAAACATATTGAAGATTGCTTAGTAATTCCCACAGCAAAACGCGGAAAAGCACCTAGTTCTAAGAATCTTGACTTGTGGCGGCTTAATATTTTTGTAAAGAGAAAGAACATCTAACAGTTAATGATGGGTCATCGATTTAAGTGGAAACCAATGGATAGATGTTTTTTTAATTTCTATTTTTTAACTTTTAAAACATGATACACTGACTTAAGAGCATGATAAAGCCCATTTAATCGATCTTTATTACGTAAAATGATTCAAGACTATATAATATACATTGTTATTTTTTAATGTTTCATTGTTATTTGATGTGGAGATTTTGTTTTTCTAGAGATAGATTTAATGGTTCATCGTTTAAATTATCTATATCTTTAAATCCAACCGCTAAAATTATAGGTCCACGGATTTAAATAAAATTGATGAAATTATAAGTCCACCAATTTAATTAAAAATGATGATTATATTTTTTTACATAATATTTTTTATAATTAAAATTGTTAGTTAGAGAACAAGAAGGTGAGAGAAAGGATTATTGGAGACGGAGTAAGTGCATATAAGTACGTGCCGGGTTGGTGGGAAGGGTTGGCCTATGGCGGGAGGAGAGGGATGTGGGGTTGTGGGTTTTTTTTAGAAAAAAGATAAATCTAATAGTTGAAAATAGAGGTCCATTAATTTATTATAATAACATATATGATGGTTTAGAAATGTTCATTGATGTACCACGTGTTAGTATAGGAGCATTTGTAAGAAGGTTAATGAAATTTTAGTGTATAGTTTTTTTAAAAAAATTTAGATGGTAATTAGGATGACATGCAAAATATAGGAATCTGGTTCCTCAAAATTAATTTTTTACATAGAAATTTACCATGGTTGAATCTATAGTTTTTTAAAGACACCATCAATCTAATTTAGATGCGTTCGCAAATTTGTTGTTTATTTAGGATGCTTGTCGTTTAGCCAGTAAAATATACATCTGGTAGAGCTTAGCAGGAAAAAAATAGTGCACACCTGTATTTGTTGAAGACCTAATGCTAATTGCATTGATAATTCCTAGCAAGAATCAGGTTAGCCTATTTGGATAACCAAATTAAAGCAAAGCAGCACGCATGTCAAAAACCTATTTAATGTTTCGATTTCTCGACATCATGGTGGTTTATTATACAACTTAGTACTAACTATGATCGCTTATGTTTCTATATGAGATTGTTAGCAAGAAGGGTTGAAATTGAAATAGGAGAATGGAGAGAGAAAACATGCGCGCTACCAGACAGGGGAAAATATGTATACACAGATAGGAGATGTCTTTTATTGAATCGATGGGACAGATCTAATGGTTAAAAATAATGGATCTTTAAAATAAATAATAACATATATATATATAATTTTTAAGATTTTTTTAATTTCTTAAAACGTCACGTGACGATTTATTAGCGTTTGTAGAATGCCCCAGCATGACTTAAGAATGTTTATAGAATGTTTAATGGATTTTTATTTTAAATAATAGATATATTATTGCTAATAAGTAATGAGGTGGCATATTTATTTATATGTTAAGCTTTTAAATTTAATGGGTTACAACTACTTTTGGTTCAGTGAATGCTCAAAGCCAGTCTGCCTGTGTAGCCGTGCCGTACCCATTACATTCCCGTCAAGCCTGGGTCGGTACGGTTGGGTCTGGCCCATTTGGACACAAATTTCACGGTGCCTAACAGTGCGTGGAACACCAACTGACCGAGCCTGAACTCTGGCCGAGGCCGAGGCCTACGCTGCTTGTTGATTTGTGTTTCCTTCTGCCGTTAACACAAACACACTTACACTGGCAGAGCCACAAACACACGGAAAGAAATGAAACAATGTTCGTCTATCACAGCGTGAATTTCCAGTCCGGTTAGTAGGGCTCCTGATTGATTATATGATTCTCTGATTCTAAATTCTTCTGAATCAGATTCTGAAGAAAATCAGAATCGGTATAATAAAGTAATAATTAGAACAATATTTTATATGATTTTCGGTGATTTTGGAAGAAACTGCTTTCGGGTGATTCGAGGAGAAACTGTTTTTAGATGATTTTCACTCCCTATGTAAAACTGTTGAATCGCTTAAAGTGATTCTTCTCAGAATCAGTTACAAAATAACTCGTTTGGCAGAGATTCTACTGATTCTGTTGAGAATCAAGGAGGAGAATTCCTACCAAACGGGACCTTAACAAAAGATATGTCATTTATGTCACTAAACAACAACAATTTGTGTCATAACATGGCTAATAGCAAAAACAAACAAGCTACGATCTTCAAACAATCAATGGTGTTCACTATTAAGCGATTTAGCCTTAGATCAGGACCTTCCAAAGCCGTGCACATCAAATAGTCCAAATAATAACAGTAGTAACCATCAAACCAAAAAAGTTTGTTGAAAATCTAATCATAATTCGATATATTTTAATTCAGAAAAACAAAATACTAAACATGACATGTGAATAAAAAAGTGATCCTGTGATAATGCTAAATATGAACATGCTAATAACGATAATAACATCATCTAGTAACATATTTAACATTAAGGTGAATATAGTGCATACCAGGAGAACGCTTCGAAAGACGAGACATATTTGTTGTTGTTGCCTTCGTTGTTGTCGTTGTTCTATGCTCCTCCATTGTCGTCGTTTCCTCCGTTGCCGGTGTTGGTCGACATGATCACAGTTGTTGATGCAACGGGAATAGAACATGACGCGGAGGAAGCAGCGTCGAGCAGTCGCGCGAAAAACACACTCCCAAAAACTTGATCGCCCACCAACCCGTGCAGATACTCAGGTGGATGGAGTTTCGGAGGCCTGCTCGTCCCGAGAACCCGTGCGTGTAGAAACTCAGAACCGGGGAGAGCTCTAGCAGCGCAGGAACAGAAGGAGGTGGAAGAACCAGACATAAAGATGAACAGAGAGACAACTTTGTCTATCCCGAATGAGAAGATAACGTCGCACGGGAGTTATGAGCTTCATTGTGCATTGAGGTCTCGTCCATTACTGGAGTAACGTCACCCGTTGGTTACGCCTTGCTCGGAGAGATCTTTAGCAACGTAGGAACAGAAGGAAGTAGAAGAACCAGACAAAGAGATGAACAGAGAGACAACTTTGTCTATCCCGGAGGAGAAGATAACATTGCACGCGAGTTATGAGCTTCATTGCGCATTGAGGTCTCATCCTTACTAGAGTAACGTCACCCGTCGGTTACACCTTGCTTAGGGAGAGATCTAGCAGCGAAGGAACAGAAGGAGGTGGAAGAACCAGACAGAAAGATGAACAGAGAGACAACTTTGTCTATCCAGGAGGAGAAGATAACCTTGCACGGGAGCTTTGAGCTTCATTGTGCATTGAGGTCTCGTCCGTTACTGGAGTAACGTCACCCGTTGGTTACACCATGCTCGAAGAGAGCTCTAGCAACGTAGGAGCAGAAGGAGGTAGAAGAACTAGAAAGAGAGATGAACAGAGAGACAACTTTGTCTATCCCGGAGGAGACGATAACGTTGCACGCGAGTTATGAGCTTCATTGCGCATTGAGGTCTCATCCGTTACTGGAGTAACGTCATCCGTCGGTTACACCTTGCTTGGTAGGAGTGGGCATAAAACCCAAGCCCAAAGCCCGAACCCAAAAAACCCAAACCTGAATCCGAACTACCCGAAACCCGAAACCCGAAACCCGAACACTGATACCGGGTAGATAACTTGAAAACCCGATATTATTTTGGGTTAATTGGGTTGTAACTTGCGGTACCCGATAACCCGAACAACCCGTGCTCCCGCAACCCGTTACCCCGTGCGCCCGCCCGCACGTAACCCTAACCCTAACCCTACCCCTCCCACGTCGTCACCGCCTCACCGCTTGCGCCTCGCCGTCGCCGCTAGCCCCTCGCCGCTCATTGCTCGCCCTCACGCCGAGCCGCTCACCGCTCGCCCCGTGCGCCGACGCGGCTCGCCTGCGCGTCGGCGCCACTCGCCCGCGTGCCAGCGCCGCTCGCCTCTCGCCTCTCGCGCGCCGGCGCCGCTCGCTCTCACATCGCCGCTCGGGTAACCTGAAATCGGAACGTGAAATAACGGGTACCCGAAATTTCGGGTAAATAGGTGATCGGGTAATATTTCAGATATCATTTTTGAAAACTCAAAATTTAAAAAACCCGAACTACCCGACCCAAAATTTTGGGTAAACCTGAACGCCCAGTCCTCTTGCTTGGGGAGAGCTCTAGCAGCGTAGGAACAGAAGAAGGTTGAAGAACCAGACAGAGAGATGAACTGAGAGATAGCTCTGTCTATCCCGGAGGAGAAGATAACGTTGCACGCGAGTTATGAGATTCATTGCACATCGAGGTCTCGTCTGTTACTGGAGTAACATCACCCGTCGGTCAAGTGAGTTATGAGATTCATTGTGCATTGAGGTCTCCTCCGTTACTGGAGTAACATCACCCGTCGGTTACGCCTTGCTCATAAAAACAAAAAATAGTAGAAAGGCCAGCCGTCCTGTCACACGCACACCACGGCCGGCTTGGCTCGACATGCGCGCGCGTGACAATTCCTCCACCACCTCAACCACTCAACAGGTGCTCTCAGTTAGCAGCTTATTTAAGTTGAGGTCCATTCTCGTTGATTTCCAAGATGGTATTAATCTCTTAACATTAATTGTGGGTCCATGAAATTTGCTAGTATTAAATTGGGCCTAGCCCATTTAATTCTAACAAAGTTTACTTACCCATGAAATATATTCGGTAATATTACTACATTATTATAGATAATAAAACAATTCAATGACCCAGAACAAATCCTACATTTACATCAAAATAGACATCGCAGTTGAGTATTAATGAATAAGAGGCTTTTTACCATCCTCGAGGGCAAACAATACCATATTCTAGTTGTCGATCTAGCAGGATCTAACGGCTACAACTGGTCGGTACCTTGTGGTACCACGTCCTCACGAGAGGCGTTACCAATTGTGATGAGGTGGTGGGAGGGTAGAATTGTACTTTTGCATTAACTTTTTATCTCAATCTGCTTCCCTCCGTCCTTTGTGCATTCATACTGCTGTATCCTCTTCCTTCTCCCACCGACCACCGCTCCCTCCAGCTTGCCGATGGCGTCAACCACCGCCTCCTCTGCTCCCACTCGCGTGTTGACATCCCTGGTCGCCGCCTCATCTACTCTCGCTCGCTCGCTGATGCCACCGGCTGCCACCTCCGCTCGCTCTCAAGCAAGGACGCCAATGCCCACTGTTTTCGTGCTCCTGTTTGAGTGCCGATACTGGCGGTCGCCATCTCCTCCTATCCTCCTCAATATTTCTTCCCTCCCCCAGAGCATCCACTCTGCCCATCCCCCTCAGCCAGATCCGACTACCGCCAAGGTTGGGGTGTTAGATTTGGCAAGGGCAGCAACCAACAACAGGAGGCCTCCCTGAGCTTGCGAGGAGGCTGGCGACGATCACTACGAGGTGGCCGCAGCAATGATCTTAGCGAAAGAAATGTGTCGGCATCACGGATCAAGGCTCGGCGACCTCTGGCACGGTGGACCAGTGTGGGGACGCCATTTGGAGACCTCCCACCATCCTCCCCAGCAATAGTACAACGGATGCACCGACCGTGTGGTTGGGCGACAACGAGGTAGACATCTCAGACGACGGTGGTCAGCGAACATCTTGCGTAGGGTTCACAGTCACCCTTGTTGCTGCAGACGTTGTGCGAGCCATTTCATTTGTAGCGCTTGACCAAAGAGTTCCAGGATTTTGATTCCCAAGCCGCCGCATTCAATTGGGCTGCAGACCACATCCCAGGCCACCAGGCAATGTCCTCCACTAACCTCTTCCTGACCCTTCCATAGAAAAGCTATGCATTTCTAGTGAAATTCTTTAATTGCGCACTTTGGCATTTGTAACACGAATAGGACGTGGATCGGCAAGGATGTGAGCACTAACTTTATCAAGGGTAGCCTCCCGTCTGGAGATAGGAGCTTTGGGTTCCACCCGACCACTTTCTTGGAAAGACGATCAAGAATTGGCTGCACTTCTCCCTTAGTTGGTCTTCTCATTGACAACAGTAGCCCAAGGTAGATTATTGGAAAATTCTCCACTTGACATCTAAACAGGTCTTGGATCATGGCGATGTTGTCTTCACCGCATTGGATTGGAGTGATCGCGCTTGTGCTGAGATTTGTCATCTATGAAGATTATGTGTACCATATACACACATGGTTGGACTATCCGACTGGATATAGGAGATAGATTATTTATATGGAATATGGAACGGATTATATCTTGGGTATTATGTTTCCTTGTGTATTAAGAAACGACTCAAAGTACTAGTTCGGCAATATTGTAGATTAGACTAAGAAACCAATACCGAGTTTGGTTAGGTTTCTATTTTTGTAATCCTGCCCCCTAGCCTATATAAAGGGGGCAGGAGGTCCTCCGAGGGCATAGAATTAGATAGCCACGTATAGACACACAACTTAATCTTCGGATCATACAATACTCGACGGATTCAATCCCCGAAACAGGAGTTGGGTATTGCCTCTTGTCGAGAGGGCCTAAACATGTCTAAACCCTTGTCTCATAACCCATCTACTTTAGCTATTGTACGCCTTTCTTATTGTCGATTTCCACAATTGACAGTAGGAGTGCCATGTATGGGTTGCGTCGGGTTTTTTGCCCACAAGTATGATGGGATCAGCTTCAGGAGCCGACGACTTCGCCTTCCCACCAGGGCAGGCCTACCGTTTCAGCAACCTCGACTTCATCACTGACAATTTCGGCAAAATCTCTCTCCTCGACTCGGATCCGAACCATTCGGGGAGGGACCACATCCACTAGGCCCCGTTTGGTTTGCCAAACACGGCCGAGATCTATTCCAAGGTTCTCCCCTCCGGGTTGGTCTCAAACCACTCAAGGGAAACATCGATATGAGCTTGCTTTCACGGCCTCCCAAACAATGCCGAGACGTATTGATGAGGACATCACTCCTTCGGATACACACAACATTCCTCCGCTGGACATGCAAGGTCCAATCACTAGAGCTCGTGCACGACAGTTGAATTTAGAGGTGAGCTTGTTCCTAAGCACTTCTTTATATGATCTTGAGAATCGATTGCTATCTAATAATTGTATTATGATTAGGAACTATGGAGAGGATCAAGAGATGCATGGAGAAGGACTAGGAGGGATCCAGGACAAGAAAGGGAGCGCAATCCAAGTTGGAGGCCCAATACAAGTCGAGTTTGGGTCGGTTTCAGAGTCCAAGAGCAGTCCGCATTAAAACGAACGCCCAGGACGCATACGGGCTCTGAATTAGACATTGTATATATGTATGGTAAGATAAGAAGATAAACTTTACAATGGCACCAGTCGCACGTCAAAATTCGTCCGAAATCAACAGGAATCATCCAAACAAGTAGACATCCAGAATCTGTCTCGGTGTTGCGCCACCATTTATGGCCTTTGGGTCGTGTACCGAGTCCAAGCCCAATTGGAAACGCATCTAGGGTTGCTTGGACGATCCTAAGTCTTTGCCAATTTAGGTTTTGGGTTTTGCGTAGATTAATCTATCAAGAACAGTTTCATCATTCATCGGTTTGTGAGACCCTAACTTTGTGAGATTAATCATCCATCTCCAAATTGGTTGTTTTATTTCTTGTTCTTGCTTGTGTTCTTCATTGTGCAGGCAAAAATTAGCCTTCTTGGCGAGGTCAACCGGATCTGTGTCTCTGCTGATAACCAGAGGAGTTGTGGTGCTAAGATTACAGGGTTGGATCTTTCAATCTAAGGCCAGATCGGTGTATCATTCTCCGCCACAGTGATAGTTACCTCTACTTGACGGAAGATCGGGAATCCCCATCCACATCACGTATCCTCGCATCGCCATGCTGCTCCCTCCGCTGCTTGCCGCCACGTTCGGATCTAGATCCATCTCTCCCCCATAGGTCATGATCTGAACAAGCTTCGGCTTTACTCGGATTGGGTTTCAAGGAGGTGGGAGTCATTCTTCAACCACTTGGATCTTACTCCGACACCGAGATCACCAACTACCTAAGTTCTTCTGACGATTACAATGACCCTGACACCAAGAGTAACGGTAGTTCCGAGTTTGATGACGACTATACTCCACTCCTCTTTGGTGTGTTCATGGCAGATCCAGTGGCAGACGAAGAGATGCGGGCTCGTTTGGCTATGGAAGCGAAGGAGGAGCGTGCAAGGCTTGAAGAGGAGCGCAAGCATAAGGAAGAGTTAGACCGAAGAAGGCGAGATATGGCTTTAGCTGGGAGTATGGCTCGTCATGCTATTCTTCAGACCCGCGTCGACGATACTAACGTCTTCGTCACGCCTCAACAGAATGTGATCGCAGCAGTCACCTTGCTTTGACACTATTATTGAGGCGGCTCCACCTAACGTGACACCAATATTGAACAAATTCAAGACCGTGATTGCTGCTACCGTACCGCAAGAAGCTAGAGGCAGTCGTCGAGTTGAGGAGTCTATTGCAGAAACACCTATGGGCAACCATCTTCCACCTATGTTCCAGAGATTATCGGGCACCCGAGCGCAACAAAGGACACACATGATCAAATTTGCATCATCGTGACAACAGAAGACAATGTCTAGACCAGTCGGCTGATTTACATGACTGATGCTACGCTTCACCTTTTCACAATGACGGCCACCGACAGCACACACCACCACCCAACGACTTGAGGCATGAGCTTAATCAACGCCACCGCGAATGGGAGCACCGAGTCCACTATAAAGACAAAAGATACTCCCCTGATGCCAGTGATGATGGAGTCCCTGCTTTTACTCACGATCTACGTCGAATGGATTGGCCCACTGGTTTTAAACCAAATGGGATTGAAAAATATGACGGAAAAACTGACCCCAAGTTGTGGCTTACTGTCTACACCCTGGCTATCCTTGCAGCATGAGGCGATACCAAAGCTATGATGAATTATTTGCCTGTAGCATTCGCCAACTCTGCTAGGAGTTGGCTTGTTGGTTTACAAGGGGCTCATTCGACTCTTGGAGCCAACTTCGAGACCAGTTCATCGCTAACTTTCAAGGCACCTTCGAAAGGTCGGGCACTCACTTTGACTCGTACTACGTGATTTATAGGCCTGATGAGCCTTTGAAGGACTACATTTGGCATTTCTCCGAAGCCCGTAACAAGATCCCTGATGCCACCGTTGACGTTATCATTGCTGCTTTTTAGAAAGGGATCCGCAACGAGTTGCTGATTGAAAAGTTTGGCCGTAAGCCCCCGAGGACAGTCAAGAAGTTATTCAAGACGGTGAATTCTTATGCCAAATCCGACGATGCCATCAAAGCATCCCGCTAAGAGAAGCAGTCGAGAAACAGCTGACGCTCCAAGAAAGACAATGGCAACAACAACAAGATGTTGGCAGAGTAAGAGGATTACAAGTTTAGGGGAGTGAATTTTAAACTCTTGAGGAGACATCCTCTCGTTATTTGCATGTTATCCAAATGGTTATAATTTTTTTAAAAAAATTAATAAGGTAGATTAATATGTGATATATATCACTCCACAAAAATGCAAGTTAAAATTTAAATTTTACAAAAAAAATTTAAATTATGGCTAGTTAACGTATATTCATAGTCAAATTTATTTTTTCGTTTCAACTTGTAAAAGTTAAATTTGACATTATATGTTTATAGATTGATTTATCATATATTAATCTAATATGTATATTCACAGTCAAATTTTACATTTTACTCCACATAGTTTCTTTTTTCAACATCATCCACTATGTTTAGTTTTAATGCTATGAAAAGTTATTTCTATTGTAAAACTTAGTTACTTCAATAGTTTGAGTAAATTACTTTTGATTATTTGAATATATTCAATATTAGGCTTATTTTGTCGTATAGTTTGAGTGGAGTACGATGGCTCAAATGAATCTTAAAAGTAATACACGGTTTAAAAAATATAAATCACTAAATACCAACAGAATAGACTGTAAAGGAACAACTAGCGTAACAACGATTGATTGGTTGGTATTGACCTCAACACGTGAATACGTGAATAGGCATCCTCTTTTCACGCTAGAGCTTCTCGATCTATCCAATTGGATGGCCTGTACATACGTCTCTATAAGACCAAATCGAGTGCGCACATTCAGTAGATTTTGTGTTGTTTATTTACGAAATAATAAATAAATTAAGTAATGTGACCAATGAAAGTTGCATGATAATCATGTCGTGGATAACAACCCCATTCATTCGCTTATTGACATGCTTATTCAAATCGCTTATTAGCAAATAAAAAATATTTGTGAGTAAAATTTATATATACATGTCCTTAACGATAAAAAGAAAATATCGTAAAATAAACTATGATAAAAAACCTTGATCTACGTAGAAGTAGAAGAAGACCTTGTCACACCTGTGCATTAGCGTGGGATAGGTGAAGGGATTTTTTAAACTTCAGCCTGAAATTCCCGTGAAGAAATTAGAAGACCTTCTCACACCTGTGCTTTAGCATGGGACAGACGAATGGATTTTTTTAACTCTAGCCTGAAATTTTCACTAAAAATTAAAAAGATCTCACACTTGTGCTTAAGCGAGAAATTAGAAGATCTTCTTACACCGTGGGACAGACGGATTTTTTTAACTTCAGCATGAAATTCCCACTAAGGAATTAGAAGACCTTCTCACACTTATGCTTTAGCGTGGGACAGACGAAGGAATTTTTTTAACTTCAGCCTGAAATTCTCACGAAGAGGTTTTTTTTAACTTCAGTCTGAAATTTGCTTCCACAAAGAGTCGAACCCAATATCTTAGAAGTGCTACTAGAGCCATCTAACCAACTCAGCTAGAGGCCCGTTCGCAAAAATAAACTAGATGAAAAACTAAAATAATTAAATACATAATTAAGTTCTAAAATTCAAATTTTGGCTTATAAGCATGAGCCATACTATAAAATCCTAAACTATTCTACGAACATAGAAGTTCTAAACGTGGTGGAGGAAAGTTTCGTGGTCCAAGAAAGGAGGCTCAATCTAAAATTTTGTTATTCATTAGTTAACTAATGAATATCGTTGCAGCGAATTTCACAGCCTATCAATTATCTTTTATCTTCTAGCGAGCATGAGGGAAGGACATGGTGTGAGTGATTACTTACTAGCTCAGTGGCGACCTCCTACTAAGTTTTTGGCATCTTTTGCATCTATGATTTTTCAAAGTGCGATAAATTTCATTGGGTTGGATTTTTAGGATGGCTGATGGTAGGGACAAATAGTGGAGGGATGATGTTATGAGATAAAAAATTAGAGAAATGCCATGAAGGCTTTTCATATGAAAAACGTACATTTTAATAGTTCATGCACGCTATGCCCTATCCCAAATATATAACTGTCTAACATGAAAAAATAAGCAAAATATTACGTCTACTCTCATATCTTTTTATTTTATTTTATGTCCCCTATTCAAATGTAAGTATGAATAGACATGAATAACAAAATTCCTTAACTAAAAACCAGTGAGAGGATAAATTGGATTTAGGCTTTTTTTCAGCTATTTAAGCTTAGCTATTCCTAGTTTTCGTTAACATGTTATCCAAACGATTAAATGATATGTTTCGTGTGAAAATCTATATAAAAATTACTTAAAAATTCTAATAAATTTATTTATCAATTTTTTATATATTAATACTTAATTAATTATATATTAATTATATTTCTTTCTAGTTTTATGTTATGTAAGATTAATTATCCGTTTTAATCATCCGAAAAGAACACAGCCTTGCTACTACTTCTAAATAAGGAAACTGAAAAAAGAAATCCTAGCTCTGAATTTCGATTGGGAAAATCCTCCCTACGCAAACAGAGCGGATCCACGCTTCCAAAGCGCAGGCAGCAAGCGAATTAGCCGGCGGCAATGACCGCGAGGACAACCGTGAACCGCCTCCACCGCCGGGGACCCCGGGAGCCAGGACGCCGCCGTCGACTCCTCACGCTGGCGGTGGTTGCTGGCGGCCCGCATGGCCATCTCGCCGGCGCAGGCATGTGATCCGCCACCTCCTCTACTACCAGGTAACTGTTCCACTCTCCCCCTTTCGGCCTGTGAGTGAAGTCCCTTTTGTTTGCGCAGCTACTCAGCTAGTATATGCATATGGATTAATCTAAGAAGCTATATGCATATGTTGTTCTGGGCAGCACAAAATTTTCTGGCATTCTTCTCAACAAACATAGGAAACTAGGAAAGGGAAAGATGGATTTTCACCCGCACAATGTGGTCCCTGATTCGGTAAATTTGGGAAATTAATTCTCACATTGTCAAAAATTTAAGGGCTAAAGCCTAAAAAAACATGAAGATGAGACTGGCACGCAACATTAGTGCTAGTTTGGTTGAATATTCTGTTACCAAACTACACATGCAAAAGGGATAAATCTGAAGAACAAACAATGAGATGAAAACGAGGAGAGTTCTTCATTTAGCTGCCTTCAGAGACATATGCCTGGCCTTGTCCCTTCTTGTTTTGACTCGTTTGTGATTTTTGAAACCACTCTGCAAATGTTTTCCACACAGATGTTTGTATGCTGTCCTGCAGTTTGTCAGACAGTTGAAAGTAGCGAAATCTGCAGGTCTTCAGAAATAATAAGCCAATAAAGACTAGCCAAAGTCCCATCACAAATCCTACAGCCAGCCCAAGGTGAAAGTATGTTTCCTCTGTTGAATGCCCTTCAAGAAGGCCTTTAGTTACCTCCGGTCCAGAACAATTCCTTGAAAGAGGAGGTCCACAGAGATAATAATTGCCGATGTATATGAAATCTGGATCACCAAGTGTCTGTAGCTGATTCCCTGACGGTATTCTTCCGGACAAATTGTTCAATGACAGGTTCAAGTAGCTCAGTGAAGCCATGTCTGAGAGACTTGAAGGGATTTCGCCTGATAGCATGTTGAATGATAGGTCAAGAGACTCCACATGTTTCAGGAGGCCAATCTTTTCTGGAATATTTCCTGTTAAATGGTTATGGGAGAAGTTCAAGTTCTTCAGTCCAACAAGAGATGTTATTTCCTCTGGGATATCTCCTCCTAAATTGTTGCAGGACAAATCAAGACCAATCATATATATGAGTGTACTGGTGTAATAGAGTTCCTGACCTTTTACCACGACCAGTAGGCTATTATGATATTTTACGTAGTACCCATCATTGAAGTCGTCTGGATTTCTTGGCCTATAGTAATTCCACACCAAGGGATTAGTATATTTTGTGATATTACCTTGAATCATTGCTTTTAAACCTCCTAAAGTAGGAGGTATATTTCCTGATATCCTGTTATATGCAAGGTCCAAGTATCGGAGATTTTCAAGTTTTGTTAGCTGAACTGGAATAGAGCCAGAGAACAAATTGTACCGCAATTGAAGATATGACAAACGTGGTAATTTCTCTGCTATCCATATTGGCAACTCTCCAACAAACTTATTGTGGGCGAGGTGAAGAAGAGTCAACTGTTGGCAATGTTGCAAAAATTCAGGAAATTTGCCTGACAGGTGGTTGTTGTACAAGATCAAAGCAGACAGTTGCATCTGTGTAGAATCAGTGGACATGTTACGTGTTTTCTTAGCCTCTGAACCATTGAAACATCGAGGAAATTTTCCAACTAGAATGTTATCTGACAGGTCTAATACCTCTAAATACTTTAATTCACAAACATAAGATGGAATGGTGCCGTTGATTTTATTTATGGACAGTACTAGATGTGTAAGCATTGGAGCTCCAAACATTAGCGGCATTGGTCCTGACAATGAGTTGTTGGAGATGTCCAATGTTCTCAAAAATTGTGGTAGCTGTGGCAGCAAACCTGTTAGCCTGTTTGAGTTGAGGTCAAGTGTCATTGCTGATGTCATAAATTCAAGAGTTGCTGGCAGTGTGCCACTTATTTGATTACAAGAGATGTTCAAATATTGAACTTCTGAAAATACAGTCCAAAACCAGTCTGGAAGATTGTCAGTTATGCCGGCATCAGAAATGTCAAGGTAGTAAACATTACTATGCCCTTTAAGCCATAGTGGAAAATGAGGTCCCATTTTGTTACGCGCAAATAAAGCCTGAGATAGGCTAGATGGGGGAACCCAACCTGAGCTGATCGTAATGTGTATAGCATTGTAAGACAAGTCTATATCTTCCAAACACGCTAAGCTTGCGAAATGTTCCTCTGATACTGAACCATTGAGCTGGTTGTTGTCTAGATATAATGTATAGAGATTAGTCAGCTTGCCAATTTCCAAAGGTATTGATCCTTCAAGCCTATTAGCTGATAGTTGAAGAAAACTTAAATGGCTCCAGTGGTTGATCCAGCTCGGGATGCCTCCAGTGATATTGGTAGCAGATAGATCTAAGATACGTAAAGTACTCTTTGTACACCGAGGCAATCCCTCCATAAATTCTGCCATATCTTGATTAATCTCATTCGACCACAGCTCAAGCCAACGCAAGTTGCAGAAGTTTTTCAACATTTCAGACTTCACACCTGAGAGGTAATTGCCACCTAGAGTAAGTACCTCAAGTGATGTCATGTTTCCGATTGCAGCTGGAAATGGACCAGTAATTTGATTCCTTGAAAGTTGCAGCTCCCTGATGGTCCGGACATCCCAAAACCAATAGGCTGGATTGATTGTGTCTACTCTGTTGCTTGATAGGTCAAGGGTTTCAAGTGAACTTAGATTCGAATGTGCTGCGGGTTCATGTGACAAACCAAGCCCACACTCGCTGAGTTGAAGGACCTTCAAAGAAGGAATACTGGTCACCGCCCGAACCCAATCGCCAGCAGCGCTAAGGTTTAATCCACTCATATCGAGAAATCTTAGTAAATTAAGATGTCGTAACCACGAAACATTGTCAGAATGCACAGAAGTTTCTTGGAAAATTGAAGTTTCGAGGTTAAGATGCTGCAATCTAGAGAGGTTACCGAGTTGTGGAGGCACTTTACCATCAAAATTCATGCAAGCAAGGGTGAGATGTGTCAAGCTCTTGAGGGAACCCAGGAATGCTGGTATGGGCACACCTACTCCCCCAAGATTGTTCCTAGTAAGATCCAAGAACTCCAGGTGCTCGAGGGCAGCCAAAGAAGAGCTTATCTTTCCTCGCATCCCGTTGTCATCTTCACCAGCAAAGCACCACACGAAGGTCTCCGTATCTGTGTCGTAGGGGTTGCGGAGATCAAGCTTGATGACACGGCCTGTCCTGTTGCTGCACCCGACGCCGCTCCACTCGCAGCAGTCTTGCCCTCGCCACGATTCCAGCCGCTTCAATGGGTCGCCGGTGATGCCGGCTTTGAAGGATAGCAGTGCTGCTCTCTCCGCCGCGATGCAGCGGCTGTTGGGCGTTTTTCTAGCATGAATATGAGGCGAAGTGTCTGCTCTCGCTGTGGATGCTGCCGCTAGGATGAGTACGAGGCAAATGGCCTCAGCAGCGTGCAGCAGGTAGGATCCTGGCGTTGTGGCCATTGTATTGCTCCGTTCAATCGTGGGGGAAAAACCGGTAATGTATAGGTGTGTCGTGTGCGTTTAGTCTTGATGAATTGGACAGCCACTACGTCAAGTGTCAACTTTATTTGGTCTGATATTTCAGAGCCTATCCAACAGGTACACTACAGTAGTAGGTTTTTAGGGTTCTAAATAAAGGAATTTAGCTGTTTCTATCAGGAATCTGTTGTTTGACTTCCATGATGTTTATTGGGTTAAGTCTGGTCTTTAGCCTAGCAATGAGTATTTGCTCTAGATGATTCTCAACTATAGCGGATTTTCCCACACAATTTTGTGCGGACCCAACTTTTTATAGAAGTATAATTTAATCTAATATACAACTCTTTATTTTGTTTCCGTTGACACATTTGTATTTTATTTACATGTATATCTCACAATCTCTGCCATAATCTGGGTCCATGACCTTGCATCACGATCAAATGGTGCCTTTCCCCACCATTTCTGTTATTTATGTTCCAAATTCATCTACAAACAAAGGCCGACTTCTGTCCGTAGCGTAGCGGAGGCCCGTCGTCAGAGGCTTGGGCCTTGAGCTTGAGTAGCGAGTTTGATATGAAGGACCTTGGTGCTGCTAAGAAGATCCTAGGTATGAAAATTACTAGGGACAGAAAATCTGGTTTGTTATTTCTTAGTCAACACAATTATATTCAGAAGGTTCTTAAACACTTTAATATGCAAGATGCAAAGCCTGTTAGCACTCCCATTGCACCTCATTTTAAATTGTCTACAAAGCAATGTCCTAGTACTGATGATGATATTGAGTACATGTCAAAGGTGCCATATTCAAGTGCTGTTGGTTCATTGATGTATGCTATAGTTTGCTCTCGCCCGGATTTATCACATGCTATGAGTTTGGTCAGTCGATATATGTCTAATCCTGGCAAAGAACATTGGAGGGCAGTTCAGTGGATTTTCAGGTACCTTCGTGGGATGGCAGATGCCTGCTTGAAATGTGGCAGGACTGACAGTGGAGTCATTGGATATGTGGACTCAGATTATGCTGCTGATTTAGATAGGCGAAGGTCACTCACAGGATATGTGTTCACTATTGACAGTTGTCTTTGAGTCGGAGAGCAATATTGCACCGGTTGTTGCATTATCTACCACCGAAGCGGAATACATGGCGATTGCGAAGCTACAAAAGAATTGGTATGGTTGAAAGGTTTATATTCGAGTTATGTGGAGTTGATTCTTGCATTAACCTGTTTTGTGATAGTCAAAGTGCTATATGTCTCACTAAGGATCAGATGTTTCATGAGAGAACTAAGCACATTGATATCAAGTACCATTATGTGCGTGATGCTATTGCACAAGGAAAGTTAAAGGTATGCAAGATTAGTACACATGATAATCCAGTTGATATGATGACCAAGCCAGTTCCTGCTATCAAGTTTGAGATTTGCTCAAGCTTGGTTGGTATTTCAGCTTAGCCCATGAGGCTGTGGTGTCAGTGGTATTTTTCTTTGTTATGTTCAGGTGGGGGATTGATTGATGTTGCAGGAAGGAATTTGTCTCAAGGTGGAGTATGTTATTTATGTTCCAAATTCATCTAGAAACAAAGGCCGACTTCTGGCCGTAGCGTAGCGGAGGCCCGTTGCCAGAGGCTTGGGCCGGAGCGTAGCGGAGGCCTGAAGTCGGCCCATGGAGCAAGACCCGTGCCCTAGCGGGGGGTGCGGGGGGGCGGAGCCCCCCCGGTCCACACTTACCTGATTTAGGGTTTCCTTATACCCGGTTTAGGGTTTTCACCTTATTTAAGTTCCTGTAAGCCGCCGTATGGGATATGTTGATTCAGTTGTAAATCCCAGGCGTTTTGTAACCTCACCAAGATATAGTGAAGATTGTTGCTGGCTGGCGTCCGTGGTTTTTCCCTCTCGTGTTGGGAGGGTTTTCCATGTTAAATCTCGTGTCTTCTTTGCGGTTTAATCTTGTTTACTTCTTGTTTTACCGTCATCGCGTCTAACAATTCTCACTCTGACAATTGCAAGCCGGCCCTCGCATGCACATCCGCTGCACCGGTACTTCCGGTAGTTTTGAACAAAACATCTCAATAATTAGAGTATGAAGGTTACAGATAACTCTGTTGTAGCGTTGTGGTCTTGTATAGCATACCGGCAACATGTCTAGCAAATTGGACCTGTCAACTTTTGCAGAAATGCTTTTCTTTGCCTTGCTTGGATATTGCCGGGTCAAAAAAACAAGAAAATAATCCAGAAAGGTTGGAATAACACAAGGAACTTTAATAATTTTCATTGATGTCAGTATAGTGGCGTCTCATCTATATGTGATGGAGCAGAAAGCTGCCCTTGGTAGCAGTATTGGATCAACCAATATCTCTCGATAGATATTTTTCCTCGAGGAGTCGAGGGTCTGTACTCCATAGATTTTAGAGCTGTCACTGCTGAACTTTTGTCTATCAGATGGGTATCCTACGGCTTATCTGAACCCTAACCCGACGTGCATACCACCTCTTTGTACCTCTTTGTCATCAGAGTTGGAGGGATTGGGTGAGACCGTGAGACCACATGTGTTTTGTGCACTATAGCGGTCAATCCCCGCCCTGGGAAGGCCGTCCGCTTTGGTCACAAGCAGACTGTGTGACAAAGCTCTCCCCGGTAAAACTTGCCGGAGGTGACCACAAAAAGCCGACGATAGAGTATCACTGTCGATTCACTTCGGCATATCTCCGGGTTACCTCTGTGAAGTCTGAAGTAAAAGTATGTTTTGATTATTAATTTGTGATAAATAATTGGTTTTGATATTTGATGATAATTTGCAAAGTGGTTTTGCTCTCTGTGTAGAACCGGTCAGAACGAACAGGATGGACTAGTCAAACCGGCATGGTGTGTGCGGTCATGTCGGCCAGACTGGCCGATTCTGTGTCGGTGTCGGTTTCGAGTTTATTTGGATACTCATGGTTATCTCATAATTATGACTTATAGATATTTCTATATGTATGTAATAGTCTTGTGTGCTAATATTGAGTTAAGTTGGGAAAAAACTTATGTTCGAATATGATTTCTTATTTGATTCATGTGTAGGTGTGTCTTGATGTCTCGAAGAGTATTGCAGGTGATGGATTGGGAGTCAACATAGGAAAAGATGATGTTCGGACGATTAGGATATCATATGGGATGTTTAGGCTAAAGAACAATACACGTGGTTGGTGAAAATTTCATGCGCCATATGATGAAAGATTATGTGCGTATGCTAAGCGGAGTCGAATTTGGAAGGAGTTCAAATTTGAGAAGATTAGAGTTTGAATTGCATTGAGATAAGTTTGTTTCTTGTACGTAAGGTTTTCTAGTGGATTATGACTTTCTGTACAAGTTAGATTCGTGGCTTTTTAGCAGGCACTTATGGGTATAAATAGTAGAGGGATTGAGGCCAGGGTTTACCTTTTTGTGCGCGTGTGCTGTGCCGTCCCTCCGCAATAGAACGGTTTTCGGCGAAAACCGCGAAAATCGGCCGGCGATGAACAGTAACACATTTGAATTTGGACGATTTCATGCATACCGCGAAAACCGCACCAAAAACCATGAAAACCGCGAAAACCATGAAAATCGTAATTTAAATAATTGGTTTTGATATTTGATGATAATTTGCAAAGTGGTTTTGCTCTCTGTGTAGAACCGGTCAGAACGAACAGGATGGACTAGTCAAACCGGCATGGTGTGTGCGGTCAGACTGGCCGATTCTGTGTTGGTGTCGGTTTTCGAGTTTATTTGGATACTCATGGTTATCTCATAATTATGACTTATAGATAATTTCTATACGTATGTAATACTCTTGTGTGCTAATATTGAGTCAAGTTGAGAAAAATCTTATGTTCGAATATGATTTCTTATTTGATTCATGTGTAGGTGTGTCTTGATGTCTCGAAGAGTATTGCGGGTGATGGATTGGGAGTCAACATAGGAAAAGATGATGTTCGGACGATTAGGATATCATATGGGATGCTTAGGCTAAAGAACAATGCACGTTGTTAGTGAAAATTTCATGCGACATATGATGAAAGATTATGTGCGTATGCTAAGCGGAGTCGAATTTGGAAGGAGTTCAAATTTGAGAAGATTAGAGTTTGAATTGCATTGAGAAAGTTTGTTTCTTGTACGTAAGGTTTTCTAGTGGATTACGACTTCCTGTACAAGTTAGATTCGTGGCTTGTTAGCAGGCACTTATGGGTATAAATAGTAGAGGGGTTGAGGCCAGGGTTTACCTTTTCGTGCGCGTGTGTTGTGCCGCCCCTCCGCGATAGAACTACGAAAACCGTGAAAATCGGCCGGCGATGAACAGTAACACATTTGAATTTGGACGATTTCGTGCGTACCGCGAAAACCGCGCCAAAAACCGCTAAAATCGCGAAAACCGCAAAAACCGTGAAAATCGTAATTTAAATTTGAACCAAATCTAAATCCGTGTCGTGCCGCGGTTTCGTTCAAACCGCGCGAAAACCGCGCCACATGTCGCGGTTTTCGCGGCAAACCGCGCGAAATTTATTTTTTTGATAATATATATATATATATATATTTGTGATAAAATGAATTTTTCCAAATTTTTTGAATTTGCGCGAAATTATTGAAACGAAACCGCGAGGATGCCGTACCGCACCCCCGCGGAACGAGCGAAAACCGCAAAAACCGTAGCAGTTTTCGCGGAATCGCGAACCCGGTTGTGGCTCTCGGTATCAATTTGGAGAGAGTTGAGTTTAAAGAAAAGTTAGGGTTTCGAGTTCGGTCGAATTTTAAGAGAGTGTTGTTGTTTGCATTTTGTAAACACGAATAGAAGTAATAAAGTTCAATCTACTTTCAAGAATTCTTCGATTTGCGTTTTTCTTGGGTTCGGCAATAAAACCGACAGAAGCATGGCGGTCAGACCGATGACAACTGTGCGGTTCGACCGATGGCTCTACGGTGGTTGGACCGGCGACGACGACAAGCGGCAACGGCACGAAGGGCGGTCAAACCGGCCGATCTACACCCGGTCAGATTGGAGACGAGGGCACGGTCAAACCATGGCAATCAGGTTGGTCAGACCGATCTCATTAGGTTCGAGGGTAACTTTTAATTCTACTAAAAGTTTTTGGTTTTTAGTGCTCGTACCATTCATCCTCTCTCTGGTAGACTTAATCCTTGGTATTTGATCCTCTAAGTGGTATCAGAGCCCTGTTCTCTCTTTTGGATCTTTATTGGTCTTAAGTTTTAGCCATGGCTGATAAATTCACAACCAAGTCACATGTTTTTGATGGAGTTGATTTTTTTATTGGTGTCAAAAGATACAATCTTATATCATATTTGAGAGTTATGATATTTGGCTTAAAGTTGAAATCCATATGAAATTTCTGCTCATATCAATACTACTATTTTAAAAACTGATTTTGATAATAATTGTAATGCTCGTAATATTTTACTTAATGAAATTCCTCGTTTGGATTTTGATCATGTTTCACATCTTCAAACTTCTCATCAAATTTGGACTGTTTTATCTAATTTTCATCAAGATCACGCAAAGATTACATGAAATTTGAGATGAAATCCGGAGTCTTTGGATGATTATTTTGCGTGGTTTACCAAAGTTTTGAGCAATCTTAGATTTGTAGATCGATTTTATAGTACACATTATCCTCAATCTGAAATCGCTCGACATCTTTTGAATGGTGTTGATATGTCAATTTGGGAGATAAAAGTTATATCTATTCAAGAGTATATTGACATGTCTACTTTGACTTTAGATTGGCTTTACACTAAACTCAAAACTCATAAGATGAATATTTTTTCACATAAAGTTGATTCTGAATCTACTGCCTTGGTTTTTTCTTCTTCTTCTTTTGATGATAGCTCTTCTTCATCAGCTCTTACTATTTTTCGACCTTAATTCCATGTCCAGATGACCAACTCGAGCAACTCACTGAGGAGAACTTGGCTTTGTTTATTAACAAGTTTTCTCGAGCTGTGAATAATGTCAGGTTCAGAAAAAAAGAGGACAAGTTCGATGCTTCGAATGTGGAGAGCTAGATCACATCTGATCTCACTGCCCAAAGCTAGGAAGAGCTAAGAGAGAGGACAATGATGACAAGGGAAAGAATGGCAAGTTGAAGAACGTCTACAAGGCGAAGAAGACCAAGGAGATGTACCGAAGGATGCTAGGTCAAGTTTGTGCAGCTTTCGATCAAGCAAGCGATGTTAACTTTGAGAGTGAGGATGAGGACGACATGGGCAAGAACATCGCTAGTGTGTGTTTTAAGGCTCACAGTGAATCAGATTCAGACTGTGAAAACAATGATGTAAGTGTTGTACCCTCCAGAGATTATCTTGAAAAAGTTTGTGTCTCTTGGTTTTAAACTTGTAAAATTTGAGAAAAAGCTTAAAAACGTGATTTCATAACTTAATCTCTTGATTTAAAAAATAAAGAGATGTTAATGCTACACATTATTTGAGATTAAATTCTAAAATTGTTAAAAGTACACGACTTGAATCTTCCGTTGCTCTTGGAGTTTTGCACACACACAATATTGATGAGTTGTTCTTAACTAAACAGGTTTTGAAAAAAATATCAAACTATTTTTGTGCTAGTTCTATGTTTAATCTTATCTATGAAAAAAGGTTAAAACAACATAATAGTGTTTTGATTTCTTAAAATCGCTCAACATATTGACTTAACAAGATGAAATTAAAAGATGTTTTAGGTCATGTTGAGTACATGGAAAATATTATAAAATCTGATGAAGTGCTTTCATGTGTTAAATGTTGCAAACAAAAAGGTGTTAAGGTTAATTGTGAAAATTGTTCTAAATTAACTAATGAAGTTTGAAGTTTCTTATTTCAAAAGTTCTTTAGAAAGATTTTCTGATGGTAAAAAAACTTAACATGATTTTTATCAGCTAAGGAACTATTTACAATAGGAGTATAGGGTTTGATGTTCATGATTATTTTATTATATACCAACTTGCTATTTTGAGCATAAGTAATCAAGGTGAGATTTTGATAAAACCTAAACCTAAGAAAACAGTTTTTAAATCATCTAGAATTTGCCCTTTCTTTCTTCTACACTGAAAGAAACAAAACCTGTGATTTCTAGACCATCTACTTCTCGTGAAAAGTATATTTGTTTTTTTTAAAAGATGGAAATATAGTTGGCTTTTGTTTTAGACTTGCCCGTAAACAAAAAAAGAAAAAGGAAATTGCTTTTGCAAATTTAAAGTGGCAAAAAATTTGCTTTTCCTCACAGAGCACGATCAGACCGACGCCCAGTCGAACCGACAGCAATGCGCCACGGTCAGATCAAATCCTGGTCAGATCGGCGGCGCACCTTTGGTCAGATCGTCCCCAATCACATCGGTTATACACCTCGGTCAGATCGGTCTCAGCGAGATTTTTCTAAAATTTTCTCGCATGATTATATGTCTATTGGATCCACTAGTCGTGTGTCTCAGTATTGGATTCCTAAATTCCTTTTATTTGACCTCGATCGAGTCATCGACATCTTCATGTTGTAGGCTTTGGTGTCGAGGAAGGAGAACGTGTGAATCGTGGATTTCGATTGTTCGTGCCACATGACTAGTGATAGAAGTTGCTTCTCCTCTCTTGAACAGGCATCAAGGAGAGATTTGATTATCTTTGGTGATGTTTCTACTAGTGTTATTTTTGTTATAGGATCTTTCAAGGTAAATGACAAGTTTGAATTGAGTAATGTAGCTTTGGTTGAAGATGCGAAGTACAATTTGCTTTCGGTTTCTCAAATTGTTGATGAGGATTTTGAAGTTTACTTTTAAAAAACGAAAGTAACATACTTGATTCTTCCGGAGATTTTGTTTTGGAAATTTCACGACATGGAAGAGTTTTTAAAGTTGATTTTGAAAATCTTGTTTGTGATGAGATCACATGTTTAGTTGCTAAATTTTCAAAAGATTTGATGTTTTGGCATCGTCGACTTGGACGTGTTGGTTTTGATTATCTTACGAGGATTAGTGGGTTGGATCTTATTCGTAGTTTGTCTGAACTTAAGAAAGATATTGATTTGGTTTGTCTGTCGTGTCGTTGTGCTAAGATGGTTGCTTCTTCACATGCTCTTATTATTTATGTGATGATGGATGCACCAGGACAACTTCTTCATATGGACACTGTTGGTCCAGCTAGAGTGTAATCTGATGAAGAAAAGTGGTATGGGTTGGTGATTGTTAACAATTTTAAAGATATTCTTTGGTTTTCTTTATGGCAACTAAGGATGAGGTTTTCGAACACTTTTGGAGTTTGTATTTTTGTTTGGCTCTTAAACTCTTGGTTCTTTGAAAACAATTCAAAGTGATAACGGTGATGAGTTTAAAAATACTTCTTTTGAACAATTTGAAATTCTTGAATATCAATTTTCTTCTCCTCGTGTTCCTCAACAAAACGGTGTTGTTGAAAGAAAAAATCATTCTTTGGTTGAGATGGCTAGAACAATGCTTGATGAGTACCATACTCCTAGAAAATTTTGGGCTGAAGCTATAAACACTGCATGTTATATTTTCAATCATGTTTTCTTGTGATCTAAACTTAAAAAAAATTTTTATGGGCTTCGTTTTGGACATCAACCTAAAGTTTCACATTTGCGTGTTTTTGGTTGCAAGTACTTTGTTTTTGAAATCTAAAAATTTAGACAAGTTTGAGGCATGTTCTACCGATGAAGTTTTTCTTGGTTATTCTGTACATTATTGTGGTTATCGTATACTTATTCTAGAGACTAACAAAATCATTGAAACTTGCGAAGTTACTTTTGATGAGGCTAGTTCAGGTACTAGACCAGAAATTATAGGTATATCGTCATATAGGTTCAGGGGGAGAATGGTAGAATCTTTGTGGACGAAAGCGACAACGAAGACGAGATTGAGACGGCCGGTCAGACCGAGTCCTAGGCCAGTCATACCACCGACACACCTGCGGTTAGACCGCCACAGGAGGTGCGGTCAGACCGGCCAGGTGGCTCCGGCTCGGATTCTATTGGTGCTGACTTCAATGGACCTTCAGAAGCTACAACTTTGACAGGTGAAGATACAACACATGAAATAGTTTCTTAAGTCACTTCTCCTTTGCATATCCAACGACAACATCCTTTGGAACAAATCATTAGTAATCATGGTGAGCGTACTACAAATTCTAAGGTAACGGCTCATGATATTCATGCAAATTTTGTTTTTCTCGTTTCTTTTGAACCCAAAGATGTTACTCATGCCTTAACTGATGTATCATAGATTAACACCATACATGAAGAACTTAAAAATTTTGAAAAAACAAAGTTTGGACTTTAGTTGAACGTCCTTCTACTCATAATATTATTGGGACTAAATGGGTTTTCAAAAATAAATAAAATGAGGATGGTTTAATTCTGAAAAATAAATCTAGATTTGTTGCTCAATGGTTTACTCTGGTGGAATGTTTGGATTTTGATAAAACTTTGCTCCTGTTGCTAGAATTGAGACAATTAGAGTTTTGTTGGCTTTTACTGCTTCAAAATGTTTTAAATTTTATCAAATGGATATTAAAAGTTATTTTCTAAATGATTTATATGTGTGGAAGTTAGGTTAAACAACTACCGCGTTCTGAAAATCCTTTTTTTTCTAACCATGTTTTTAAATTGTTAAAATCTTTGTATAGTTTGAAACAAGCATCTAGAGAATGTTATGACAGACTTAAAATTATTTTGCTTGAAAAAGGTTTTCCAAGGAAAAGTGGATAAAACTCTTTTTGTTTTTAAGCATGGTGATAATCAACTTTTCGTTTAGATTTATTTGAATGATATCATCTTTGATTATTCATCTCACTCTTTGGTTGTGGAGTTTTCTGAGATTATGCACAAGAAATTTGATACGAGTATGATGGGTGCGCTGTCATACTTTTTCAGGATCGCAATCAAGCAAACACCTCAAAGAATGTTTGTGCATCAAACAAAGTACACCAAAAAATCTTCTATGATGTTTCAAGATGGACACATGCAAGCCAATTTCTACATCAATTGGGTCTACTGCTGTTTTGGATCATGATGAAGATGATGAAGCTATTGATTAAAAGGAATATAGGGGTATGATTGGGTCTTTACTCTATCTTGTTGCTTCAAGGCCAGACATACAATTTATTGTGTGTTTATGTGCTCACTTTCAAGCTCCTCCACGTGCATCGCATCGTCAAGCCGTCAAAAGAATCATGAGGTATTTGCACATACACTTGAATTTATAATTTGGTATTCTACCTTTTCATCTATATGCTTGAGTGGTTATTCCGATGTTGACTTTGTTGGATGTAGAATTGATAGAACAAATACTAATGGAACATGTCATTGTCTTGGTACTTCATTGATTGCATGGTCATTTAGGAAACAATCTAGTGTTGCTCAATCAACTGTTGAATATAAATATGTTGCTGTTGTTAGTTATTGTTCTCAAATTCTTTGCCTTATTTCAACTTTGAAGGATTATGGTCTTGCTTTTGAAAAAATTTCTCTCTTTTGTGATAACACAAGGATAATTAATATTCCTAAGAATTCTTTACAACACTCGCGCACAAAGCACATTGATATTCACTTTCACTTTTAAGGGATCATGTTGAGAAATGAGATGTTGAATTGAAGTTTTTGATATAAAGTTGTAACTTGCCGATATTTTCATTAAACCATTGGATGCTTCTCGCGTTTTTCTTCGTGAAGAATTGAGAATTATTCATCCTTTTGACATGGTGAGAGGGAGTTTGTACTCTTGTTTTCATCAAGTGCATAAAAAAATTAAGAAAAAAAGAATTTTGTTTTCTACCTCTAATATATTCTTGTACTTAGTAGCAAAATAATTTAGACCTATTTGTTGCTATGTTAGCATTTATGTATTTTAGTCTTTATATGAGTCTTAAATATTATTTTAAGGGAGATAATACATGACAATAATTTTTTTACTTGAATTAAATAAATATGCAATGCGGAAGTTAGTGATAGTTTAGATGATTAATGCTTATATATGCTTATTAAATTATTATTCCTTAAATTGCTCTTTATTTGTTCCAAATACCACAAATGCAAATATGACTCGTATTTACTTTTAAGAGAGGTAAAAATGTCGAATTCTTAGAAATGGTCTTGATGACAAAGAAGTATTCGCGCTGAGTAAATACTGGATGCTGAATCATTAGAAATAGTCTTGACGATAAGGATGTATCCAAAATAGTTGAGATATTTATGTTCAATGTTCAAATGTTAAAGTGAGCAAAAAAGCTCAAAATATTGCTGAAAATCTCTTGGTTCTTGTTTTTATGTAGAGGAGTTAATTTGAGATTGAATGATAATGCAACAGAGATATATGTAAAAGTTTTTCTTTCAACTTATATACCAGTAAATATGTTGCATTATTAATTATTTAAAATCATAAATCTTGATTGTTGACTTGATCTAGTTGATAAATTTATCTCTTTTATTTTACAACACCTGTCCTTAAATTGCTATAGGTATATTTTAAAGCTCTATAAAATAAAAATGAAAGACGTAATTGAAAAATAGAATGAAATTACTGTCAAAAAGGGGAGAAAAAGATACAAAATATGCATGTTTTCAGCTGAAGGAAATTTCTTTTTTTAAAGGGGAGAAGTTTTTTATGAACTTTTTGGCATTCTGATGCTTGCCTTTTACCACTTCCTGCTTTATTTTTCAAACACCAAATCAACAACATGTTGATGGGATTTTCAACCGACACCGAAATGTGTTTATGTAGTCACTACTCACTTGCACCCTTAGTCGTGGATAGCTGGCGACGCGGCGTGCGATCGAGATGGAGACCTTCAGCACCGGACGCGTTAGCCGATTGTTGCTGGACGCTGGTTTCGGCAAAAAAAAAAAAGATTCTAGCATTTCCGACAGGTTTGTTCGTCAACCATCAGAAATTTCGCTCGTTCGCCGGCCTGTTGCTTGGCGCCGAAGGCCGGGAGCGGTGCGAACACAGAATCGACTGGGCGCTTTGCTTGGGCTCTTCACCTCTGCCACCCCAGCAGAAGATGGGCTTGTGCTAGACGTTTTGTGCTGGGACAAGCAGTCACTTGACACAAGTAGAAGCACACTAATCGGACAATTTTATGATACAATCCTAGAAGGATAAATCGATTATAGTTCCTCAACCACATGTCTTTACAAATATTTAACGTAACCACGTTTTGGTTCGAAGGCGACTAGATCGAGAGCGTGCTCCTGTTAGTTCTAAGACGAATCCCTTTCTTTCTTAAAAATAATAAACAAATGTAACAAAAAATGTCTATATACACATGCAGTCATTCATTAGTCTTAACCAACGCATGTTGTTTATAAAAAGCAGCATCATTTTCTCTCTCATTATGCTCATCTTTCAAAAAAAAATTGTCTCAGTATTTTTTTATTAGGAGCTTGGATGACTTATATCTTTTAAACTGTATATATTTTAAAGTTTTATTGTATTTTACTTAAAATATATAAAAAGTCCAATATTAAATATATTTTAATTATTTAAAATTTCTTATTGTTTTGTTATTTCAAATACCTAAAGAGCCATTTCTCTCTAGTAATAAAGTTATTTCTAATATCATGAAAAGTTATTTTCATTTCAAATACTGTGAAGAGTTAATTCCCTTTAACAATGTTGTTACTTTTGTTACTTCCTATATAACACGAAAATTCTTAAAAAAATAATATAGTGGTTATTTGAAATGTTACTTCTATTTTTTGTTATTACTAGAGTAGAGTAGTATGGCTATTTTTAATATCGTGAAGTAGCTACAGTTGTCATGGTGGTCGATATTAAGGTCTTTGTTTGTTTAGAGTAGAGTAGTATGGCTATTTTTAATATCGTGAAGTAGCTACAGTTGTCATGGTGGTCGATATTAAGGTCTTTGTTTGTTTCAGCTTTTTGGTAGCTTTTTAGTTTTTGTTTTTCAAAAATTAGAAAGCTAAAACAAACAGCCAAAGTTTCTGAGAAAATGAATGAAAAGATAAAAAGCTGGCTAAAATGAGTTTTTGCTAGTTTTTGGTGTGCTGAGAAGATAAAAATTTATTAAAAAAAATTAATAGTAAAAAATCATCAGCCAATAAGCTAGTTTTTCAGAAAGTTAGCTTTCAAAAAAGCCTCAAACAAATACAGCTTAAGTAGCTCCAGTTGCAACCCATAGCCCAAAACGTATATAACCGAGATAACAGAGATACGTGTAAAAGAAAAGAGAGAACGGAGATTCTGCAGGCTAGTACTATCCAATACAACTACACATACAAACGAGAAGGTGAAACACGTATATACTCCGTACTGACAATAGATAGATCAGCGGTGGTCCACAGAGCGCAGAGCATATTCCAATCGACCACAGCGAAATCCCCCAGGAAGAAAGAAGAATTAAACCTATCCACATGCAAAGCCAGAAGCGATCGACGGAGCGGTACCGTCCACACGAGCGCCCATCTCATCTCCCCGCGAAGCATATTCACCCGCCTCTGTCTCCGCCACGCCACAGTTCAGTCACGCGCGCTCGTACGCGTACATGTGACTTTGTGTGTGTGTGGCCACCGAACCCCCCGGATATAGTAGAATCCACCGAGCTCCGAAACGACACGAACGTAACAATAGCCGCGCAATCACCGCTCTCTAGCGACCGCGCGCGGCGGGAGACGAGGAGGGGGGGGAGGGGTAGCCGGGTATATGGTCGGACAGGACATGGCCCCCCCATGGTCCCGGTCGCTCGCGCGTCGCCGTCGTCGTGGCCGTCGCCGGAAAGACAGTGCAAGCGCCGAGGCTAAAGGCAGCGTCGTCCTCCGCCCGCGCGCGTGACGCAGCCGCGTTACGTGGCCGTGGACCGCGACGGCCGGCGCACGTCAGCGTATGCGTGCGCGCGCGCGCGCGCGGCCTCGCGGTCCCCTGTGCCCCGGGGATCTCTCGCTCGCCACCGGCACGGGCGGACGGCCGGTGCTCTTTCGCGTAACCGATCGTGGTGGATAGGGTTTACGCCTACGTACGTATGCCAAGATGCCAATCGGATGATGACCCGGGCCGCCGCCTGCGAAGCTGGCTGCGCGACGAGGGCCGGGCCGCGCACATGCGTGCATACAAACAACGGTGAGCCAGCCTGTCCTTCGCTGACACCGTTGGATTTAGGATGCGTTTGATTACCGGCCTTTTTTTTGTCATGGTTATATCGTTAGACAATTTGTGACAGTTAAAAAACGTGATCAACAAATTGAAAAAATTAATTAAGTCTATAACATGTAAGACATAGCAATTGAAAAAATATATTAAGCTATAACTGTAATCGTGACTAAAAAAAATAACGTGACAAAGTGAGCCATCGACTTAACATCTGCGCGTAGGCTATCTGTGCTGTTTCTTACCTCCATCGTGAGCGCTGACGTGTCGTGGATGCAGTACCTTTGGCGTTTTCGTTAATCCGTCCTGCCTATAGATTTTTCTCTCTAGGGAGGATAGAGCTTAGATGGATGTTGATTATCCCCTGGAACAGAGCCAGGATGAGCTGAGCTGCTTTTTCACAGTTGCCACCAACCAAGTCGTCCCGGGAGACACATGTATCACTCAAGCTGAGACCAAAATATGCCCAAACAGTTACTGGCTTGCACTTGCAGGCTAGCTGCTGCCCACATTGCCACTGGAATCTTGAGACAGAGAAAGTAGCTGTACCAGATAAACAGCATGTCTACCTATCCCACTAGCTAGCTACCTTCTCCCTTCCTGGCAAAGATGACCAACTTGTTCTGAATGTACTACAGTAAAAGGTACAGTATATTGCAACAATAAGTGTTCCTTTCGAAACCTTAACTCGCATTTGCATCGACGATACGCATCATCGATGCAGCTGTGAGCCTGTGACACGACAAGGATAGGGCGGAGCCCAACTGGGACGGCAACTTGGTACCCGCTCTCTCGATCAGTCTCCGGTTTTATCCTCATCTATGAATGAATCTGGCCTGGCCTGGACTGCAGGCCATGCATCACAGACGCTGGGGGCGCACGTACAGGCGTAGGACCCGCTTGCCCGAATGATGATGATGGTACGATTCTGTGCATACGCACCACACACTGTTGCTATCTTAGCTAGCCATCGCCATATGAGCCGAATCCGCCTTGTCATCGCCTGCGGTTTCGTGCATGTACGAGTGGTTTTCTGTCATGGATGGCACTAGAAAAGATAGGATAAGAATCTGGAGAGTCTCTGAAACTAATTAGCTTGCCTATTAGGCTAATTTCTTTAGTGCGTGACTGTAGGATTATAAGTTGGATTTGTACAATGTAAAAACTGGCCCTTTTTTCGATGGTGTATTTTGGCTATCGTGCGGTAGAGCTAAGAGGATGTTTGGTTCCCAGGATTCAAATATAACTATTTATAAAAAACGAATCTAATGAGTCTAATCACGTCATGATGTGATAATGTGATGCTACGATAAATATTGCTAATCATAAATTAATTAGATTTAATAAATTCGTTTTATGAATTAGTCATTGATTTTGTAATTATTTTTATAATTAGTTCATCTCTAATTTTTTAAATTAATACGTAAACCACCCCTAAGGCCTTGGTCTGGTTTTCTGTTTGACTTGAGCCGAATGACCATGCATCATGCATGACTGCTGCCTTCAACCATCTCGACCTCGGAGCTAGCACAGCATGGCCGACCGCATCGATCGACAGCCACATCTTGCATAAACAAAACGGTCTTGTTCGGCTGGATGGTGGCTGATGCTGATTTATTGTGAGAGAAAAGTATTATTGATTTAAGTTGGTTGATGATTGATGTTGATTTGTTGTGAGATAAAAACAGTATTGGCTGGCTGAAAATAAACCAGCCGAACAATGGCGTCATGCATCACAGTGTGGTTCAGCAGTCAGTTCAGCAGACGATTGCGAAGGTTGGCGACCGCTGTCGAGGAACGGGGAGCAGAGGATACTCAGGATAGGACATAAAGACTATACTCCTAGACTGCAGTTGACAGACAGAGAGATGGACAGAGAAGAAGAATTAATGGGGAAATTGCATTAAGGGAATTTTTGTTCATATTTAGTTCATTCTGGTTTCAGAAAAAACTTTTCTTGCATTTGAAGTGTAAGGTTGCCAATTCCATACATCAGCAATGGCAGAGTTGCAATCTTTCCAAAACTTATCATACTAAGCAAAGGCCAATGAACAAGGCGCACATGACATGAGCAGGAGAGAATCGGTGTCTCTGATTACACAACCTAATTAAAAGTAGTACGGACATTACTGTATCCACAGTTAGCACTACTCCTTGATCTCCACTTGCACAGCTTTACAATTACAAACATTGCCAAATACTCCTGCCCTTTTACCCCTTTTATCTCCACTTGGCAGACAGGTCAGACTGCAGATATCAGCCACGGTTTACAGCATAGTATATCCTGCAGACCTGACACTGGTGCATCCTAACGAGTAACGACGATGACGACTAGCACGGTGTGGCGCCCGGTCATGTGCCGATGGACGGCGTCGACGAGATAGACATGCCGAGCTCCAGGTCGAGCGGCGTGCAGTGGTGGTGGTGGCCATGTCCATGAGAAGCCTGCTGCTGCTCCATCCGAACCACCGGGAATAGTGGCCTCGCCGACGAGACGCCCACCGAGTCATCTTCCTCGGTGGAATTCAGATCAATGGTCGCCGCGCGGTCAGACGACTCATGGCGCGGCGGCGTGTTCATCAGCGACAGTGAAGTCGACGCCGCACCTTCGCTGCTCAACTGCTCCGAGACGCGCACACCGTTCTCGCAAATCGGCACCTGTTACACGATATACATATGGATTAGAATCGAAATGGTCATCGAAAAGTTCGAGAACTCGGACTAATTTAAGCAAGCCACATAGAATTGAGATGTACCATGTCAAAGAGGCTGGAGCGGCGCTTCTTCTTGCCGATGCTGCTCTGCCTGAGGAAGAACTTCTGGGCGTGGCTGGCGACCTGGGTCGGAGTCCTCGTCGTGACGTAGCTCCGGGAGATGCCTCGCCAGTCGCCCTTGCCCAGCTTCTCGAGCCCGACGAGGAACAGCCGGTGCTCCTCCTCACTCCACGGAACTCCTGTCATGTTCATACAGATTATTTTGATTTGTTCTATGACTATGTACTACTGAATTTTCAGGGGTTATGTTGTTCAGGATGACAAGTCGTCCTGAACATTCTTTTGGTGAATATATAAAAGGAGACAGATATCATTTGTTTCCCTTTCATCGCAGAAGAAGATAATGCTACTTTTATTCAGAGGGGTGATAAACTAAACAAAAGACAGAAGATTTGGTAGGTAATTTAAGATTACAAGCCTCTGAATTTCCACACCAAATTTTCTTTACTCTCTATTTTCCCAGAAAAGATTTTAAGTGCTTCTGTAATTAAATCTGTATAATCGCAAAGTATGCCCTCTAAAACAAATTGCAGAATGTTTTTGAACAATTAAAAAATTGCAGAGTATTGCAAGGCCATTCAATACCTTTCTTCCTCTCCTGGACAATTCTGCCATGGGGGCCATCAGACAGGTACCCATTGGACGCCCTCTCCAACCCCTCGTCGATCGACAGGAGCATCGACGACGAGGACGACGACGACGGCGAGATGAGCGAGCCCGAAGCCGCCGCCAGCTGCAGGCAGTCCATGCTGTAGCTCTTCTTCATCGACAAACCTCCACCACCGCCGTCGCCGCCTGCGGCGACATGGACCTGCACTCCGAAGAGCCTCAGCCCACTGCCACCTCCACCGCCGTCGCCGCCGCCGCCGCCGTCGCAGAGCATGGTAGTATCTCTGTGTCCTGCGCTGGCGTTGCTGCAGGTTCTTGAGTTGTGGCCGTAGTTGCCACAGTGGGAGCACTTCCTGGCCATGGTGTGGCTATAAATCGGGCCGCTGAATCTTGTACTGTGTGTGCCTTTTGCTGCAGAGGCGGTGAGAGAGATGGGTGGAGGCCAGGGCGTCCACACCCGCAGCACACAGACACTGTGTGGGTGGTGTGTGTACTAGTTAGGGTTCTCACCCAGCTGCTGCTAATAAGCTAGCTTAGGGGAAGCTTAGACTTAAGTAGCCACTATAAATGAGCTTGTGGTGTTGGTGATTGGATATGGATGTGGACATGCTGTTGGATGGAAGGCCACAGAAAAATGTAATGTGATGATAATTGGACTCGCCTTCTAGATCTTGTAGCTTGGACTTCAGTGACAATTTGATGATTGGTTAGTTGTCCTCCTTGGGGAACATTACGAAAACCAGGATTTTTCACGTGAATCCGCTGTAAAACACGAATTTCACGTCTGAACTGGAAGGAAAAGTATTGCATTCCAAACGTACTACTAGTATATAACACGAATGAAGGTTGCATACACGGATACACCTAGAGAAGCTTATAGCACTTCTTTATAGGTGGATTGACCGATGAACTTATTTATACTTATAGACCAATTAAATAAGCCCACAGATCAGATCACTTACACTCATATAAAAATGTATTCAAAATTTTTGAATTTATGAAAAATTTAAAAATTAAAGAACCTTTTACCAAATTTGATTTTTTTTAAAAAAATAAACAGAAAAATTTCCATCAAGATACTAAGGGGCTATTTGGTTCTCACCCTACCAAAGATTTGATATTGCCAAATTCTTGATAAGTTTTGGCACTATCAAAATCCAATATTTTGATAGGATAATGATATATTACACATATTTGGATTGATATCAAATATTGATGATATGGAGAGAAAAGTTATAGATTAGTACCAAATTAATTATTGACATTACTAATGATTTGGTTTTAATCCAAATATACACTATTACTATTCAAACTATCACTAAATTGGAGAGACCCGTTTTAGCATCAACATCCTAATTTTCCATGCGAAACCACGTCCCATTGTACCGTGTCTGATATGTAATTTTCGTAGAGAAAATCTTTATTGTTCCTTCTGAGTTACGTCGTAGCCTCGTAGGCGTTCTCGGGTGAGAAATGGCCACGACGTCACATGTCCTACGACCTACGTAATACTGTAGACAGGTCCAGTGACTTCGACTGTTCGCTTCCGCACGTGAGATCCGCATGCACGCACTCTGCTCGTCACAGTGCTTTGCTCCTGTATCAAACAAATCTGTCCATTTGAGACAATTGGACCACGAGGAAAAACAGTGCTTTGCTTACTTCCAAAGTTTATTAGCAGATTATCTATATGACAACTGACAAGGTTTGAATTGAGCTTAATTAAGCTCCAAGTATACCAAGCTCATTAAGCAGTCAAGCAGAGTGTCCTTGAAGTTTCTTCACAAACAGGCCCCAAGTACCAAGTTAAATGGTGGTATGCAAAATAACACATGAGTTTCACATGTTTTGGAAGATAAAAAAGATCAAGACAGTTCATATCAAACTCTGACCTAAATTCTCAACCAAACCTAAAGCCTATTACCAGTTTCCTTGAGAAACCCAAGCGTCTTGTCGGCTAGCCTTTCAGATATATTTGAGAAAGCATCAATCAAAGACTCTAAACTATAGTGGTCAATGGACATCCAAGTGAGGCGGTGATAGGGCATCTTTTGTGTATCAGTCTCTTTTGAAGAACAAGTAGCCCTTATCTTACCGTATTTGAGTGCAGAGGTTCAGAGAAAAAGCCATGTCAAAGCTACCAAACAAGGGAACAAAAGCTCTTCTACTGGTGGAAAAGATTGGGAGTGATTTTAATCATTGTTATCCTATCCAAATCTCAATATTCTAGCTAATCGGATCCCATGCATTGAGAATATTTTTCATTATCTCCGGTCTTTCTGAATTCTAGGCTAGCTTGCTGCTACTTTCTTCAGCTTGGAATCTTCGATCCACCGATAAAGCAGAAAAGATTTGAGCAGAGTGCCTGCTATCAGTCCATGACAGGGACAGCCATTACTGAATTTAATGTGACATGTTTGTGCAGATAAGATGGGGATAATATTGTTTGTTTAGGTTGTGTTCTTCCACTGCCTCTCCTTACAGAAGCAAGAAGATATCAGACAGCTACCGGATATTAGCCATGTAGGTGCCAAGGTGCTCTTTGATCTGTTTTTTGCTAATTAATTCCGCTGGTTTATCTGTAGTGCTTGGTAAACTAATCCATGTCATTATCTGATCTGAAGTACTATCCTCGGCACATGATGCCTTGCATAATTTTATCTTATCTGAAATTAGCATTGTTGAGAATATCCTTGTCCATGTTAAAGCCACGGCGCTTGTCCTATTCGAAGAGGGGTGAAATTAACATTATTTAGAAACTAATTATATACTATCTGTTATATACTTAAACTTAAACCGTCACGTAGCATTCTACAAACGCTCTAAAACGTCACGTGACATTCTAATAAATTAAAAAAATTCTTAAAATTCTGAGAAAACAAAAAAATTAATTTTTATTAAATTTGGTATACCATTATTTATGACCATTAAATTCATCTTTTAAAAAATCACCTTCCAAACCTGGGCCCACCTAGCCTGTAGGAAAGTACGTATCCAAGTTGTTTTTTCTAGAAAAACATACGCACGATCCATCTCCCTCTTTCCCCAATTCTTTTCTCCTTCCATTTCTTCCTCCATATTCATGTTTTATTAGTTAGAAAAAATCATGTTGAACAATTAAGCAACTATAACATCTAAATAATATAACTAATATTTGATTCGCTTATATCTTTAAATTATCTTTTATATCCACTGTAATTCAACTTTGAGAAAATATGTCATTGTAGGCTATATTTTAAAGACTCATCCACTGTAATTCAACTTTAAAAAAAAAGTCACTTTGGGTTGTACTTTTTGACTTTTGTGTGCCATAATAATAATTATAAAATTATAAAAAACAATGATATAGATTTTATAATCATATATAACTCGATAATAATTAAATTATAATAAAAGTAAAATAAACCTAACTCTGAATAATTTTAAAAATATTAATCCCCTCATTTTAACAATATAATAAGTCAAAATAGCATTATTATAATAAGTCAAAACAGTATGATTGTTCAAAATAGCATTGTTTGAACAATTGTGTTCATCACACTACTGCACAAATAATTTTCGTAAGTATTCTTTTCACTAGAGCTTTTATGATATTTGTGAGGTTTTAGGAGGTATTGAGAGGTGAAGTAACATGGTGATTAAGAGAGAGGCAAGGTACGGAATAAACATTATTGTAACCGTTAGTAAAATATGAACATTTTAAGTGGATGAAATACTATGCAGCTTTCTATGTGGCGAACCTTCTGCCTCATACTCACGTGTCGTCTTTGGAAATAACTTTTACAATGCTTTTACACATAAAAACTATTTTAGTATTGAATCAATTTACTCCTAAAAAACTTATTTTACGTCCTAAATATATTTTATTCTTTTAAAATTTTATATTTCTCTTCATACAAGTCATATTTTGCTTTTATACATTAAGAGGGTTAA
The DNA here is from genome assembly GCA_019925245.2 of Oryza australiensis. Lineage (NCBI taxonomy): Eukaryota > Viridiplantae > Streptophyta > Magnoliopsida > Poales > Poaceae > Oryza > Oryza australiensis. Next base: position 4,039,249 of record JAIFGZ020000044.1, read on the forward strand.
TGATAAATCAATGAACTCACTAAATTCCAAGCCTTTGAAGTGGCTTCATGGGTTTCTTCATAACTTGCACGCATAAGCCTTTAAGGTGGCAATACAAATCAACAGCCACGATATGATCAAATATTTTTCCTATTAAATTAATATTTTAAGACTCGTGTTCACTAGGTTTTTTCTTAAAAATACCATAGGGTCCCACTATCATAGAGAACGCTAAGATATGTATATCTAATCAATTAAAAGGGCTATGGTAAGAAATACATCTATGGGCATAAAAGTTTCTCAAGATTTCTTAAGAAAAACAATAAACATTCAATTAAAAACAAAAAAATATCTTACTTTAATTTATACTTATTTTCTTACATCGTATTCGAAACAAATAATATGCATGCTCGCGCACCACTACCTTCCTACAGTTCATATAATGGTGTGATTTGATTGACTATATCAAAGTTACCAGCATATTTCCCATGCATTGCAACATGAGTTTAATTAAAAAAATATTATTATTATGTTATTATTTTTTTAATTGTTATACATATTTATTACTCATATGTAGATTTTTTTCTAGTTAGCGAGAGTAGTTAACATGTAAGCCATCTAACCACATATGTCATTTTTTTAAAGTTATTTTAAAAAAGTTAAAAGTTGGTAGCAGAGTTGACGGCAGAACTACCACCACTACTATAGATTAAACATTTATACTATTAAAAAATAAAACTATAGTTTCAAATACAAATCTATAACTATCTATAAAGCAATTAGTGTTTTCGCCGACTATTTTGCGAAAACCCCTTGAGTGCTTATAAAACTAATCCGCGTCGCGCCCTCCCGTCGCCGTTCGGAGCTCCGCGCCGCTGCCTTAGATTTTTTTATATGATGTTGCTTATATCTTAGCTTTAGTTTATATCTTGCAATAGAACAAACAAATAAACTCATCTTTCATCTTTGATATCCAAATTAAATTAAATTAAATTCAAAACACTCGTGCAAGCATGTTTAGTATTTTAAGAGTGTCGGACAATAGACCTCAGGTGAAGACATAAAAAAATATAAATTGAAATTACATGATATTTAACTTTAAAATAATTATAATAAAATAAAATAACGTCTGTTGCAATGCACGAGCATATTTTCTAGTACATATATAATTGTGCAAATTACACAGAGTATGGTTAGTTTCAATAAGTCCATAATTTCAACTCACACAATCAAATTACCAAATGTGCACTAACAAAGCTATCTTGCCCCATCTTAATAGCATGGATCCTTCAGTATAGCATGGGAATTCATCGTTCGGCATACTATACTCTCCTGTTCGGTCTTGTAGCCGTAATATAATGGGCAGTCAAGATAGTGCTTAGTTTACAGTTATGTGCTTAGTTTACAGTTATCTCCACGCAATGCTAGTTGCCTTCTTATTGCTAATGAAATTGGCCTCGTGGGGGATTGAACGATATTCTTATGTATTATCTTTGTGTCAGAATAAATTTATTTTTCGTTGATCTAATACATATCTTTGTATCAGAATAAATTCATTTTTCATCGACCTAATACATATCAATAAAAAACAAAAAAAATAAAATACCTCTACTTTATCGAATATCAATACAATTTTTTCTCACTTTATCTACTTCCAATACAATTATTCACTATTTTCACAAATTATGATGCAATGGTTACTCTAAAATTTATTTTTATTTAAAATTATTTAAAATAAATGTAAGAAGCTGCAAAATAAACTTACTACAAAACGAACAAAATATACATCAAGTAAGAAGTATCAACCTAGTAGCTGTGAAACTGTGGGGACTGTCAACAATTGGGCGTCGGCAACAGCTAGTCAGCTATATACATTCTAGTAGTATACATTCTAGTAGTAGTACAGTATTGCTAAGCACACAAGTATTGCCTTCAAAAATGAAAAAGAAAAGGAGAAAGTGTTGGGTGGAGGGAGTAGTTAGCGGACGGCCGTACAGGCTCGCTCACTTGCAGAGGAAGCCGGCGCGAATGGATTCGATTAGCTTGGTCGTGAACTCGTCATATACCGGAGTTTTGCTTCCGCCGAACGCTACCGATCGATCGATCGATCGATCGATGACTCCTGGAGCCCCAAGTTGATCAATCAACCAGCAATAATACAGCGCAGATGCAAATGCAAGCTGACCAAAACCACCGGACCAGCAGGGGTGCGGGTCAAACGTGCGCTCGCATATGATACGTACACTCTTCATCTCGAAAAAAAAACAAGTTATCGAGAAGAATATTAACAAACATTTAACTACATTCATTCTCAAAATTTATCTTTTTTAATAAAAAGTATATCGTTGTCATCGATGCATTAGACCTGAAGCCAAAATTAATAAGATAAATAGATAAGTTAGTCTGACTGTCATCGTTCTCGTGTTCGTGCATCCATAGCCAAGTTAATTGTTTACTATTTATTTGTTTGTTTGTTTGAATACGTTCTACTTTCAACAGTAATTAAAAAATTTAATTAATATTATTATATTTTAGGATAAAAAAAGCATTTTTGGACAGCTTGTGTGTCTATGATGATGGGGCAGGCTAGTTGTTGCGAGTGCTGGGAGCAAGATAGGTGGCGTGCGTTGCGTCGTGGGCCTCGTGGCTCGTCGTATATGCCGTACGTTCAAGTGGCCCAGCGTACTACGTACAAGGTCAGACAACCAGTGGATATTGGGGGCCTCTTCTTATAAATGCATTTTTTTCATGTAATCGGAAAAGAAATAGCGATGAGTTGTACTATGAGCACTTTTGAGGCGAATAGGCTCCGTTCGAATTTAAAGATTATCACCGTAAAAAAAATTATTAACACATAATTAATTAATTATTAACTATTATAAACTTATAAAATAAATTTATTTGACTTTTAAAAATAATTTATATAGAAATACTTTACACGAAACTTTATAGTTTACAAAACGTACTAATAAATAAAAACAAGCGAGAAGCCACGAGCAACAGCACATTCAAACTCAGCCTTATGATCCCTACATATTAAACTACTATACAATTTAACAACTTAAGATATTTTTCGGTCCTAAGAAAAACCATGAAATCACTCTAACTAGCAGGGTGGTCCACCTAATTACACGACTAGCACCCATACAGAATTATCTAATATTTTTATACATGATTTTTCTTTAAAATTTATTAAATAATCATCTCATCATTTTAGAATTTTAAAAATTAAACCTTATCATCGGGTTTTCAATTTTATGGTTTTCAAAAGTCACACTAGCCACAACCTCTTACAATTTTATGGTTTTCAAAAGTCACACTAGCCACAACCTCTTATTCCTTTGTCATCCTTTCCTCTTATTCCTTTGTCATCCTTTTACTGTATGTCACGACTTCTATTTATTCATCTTTCTTGGGACCATTAAAAATAAAAAAGGGTTCATTGTCTCGCTATGTTCCCTTTTATAGTTTTTAGATATCTCATACCCTACTCCTTTACAGTCCATCTACCCCTCTTTGTTGTTATTGAGATTTTAAACATTCAAACCATATCATTGTCTCGTTAACCGTCGTCACTACTTATTTATGAAACCGCTGCCACTTTTTATCATTATTGAAATTTTAAAAATCAAACCTAATAATCGTTGTGGTTATGTTTTATAGGTTTTGGATGTCCCATCACTGTTTGTCACCCAACTCTTATTCGACCCGCCCATTGTTGTTAATCTTTATTATCATTGGAATTTTAAGAACCAAACCCGATCGTTGGTTCCCTTTTTAAATAGTTTTTAGAAGCCTGGTTAGTGGCCATTGCCCAAGCTATTCCTTTGCCGCCCCTCGGCTTATCCTTTGGCTACTCTTCTTCCTCATCACTTGGAGATGCTTATGGATATACATCTCCAGATAAAATAGTAGATATTTGTAATATAATATAATATATATAGATATGTAGATGTTTCCAATATGTATTTAATTGATGCCAGTTATTTTAAATCATTGTTTTCTTTTCTAAAAATAGGATTAATTATATATTTTTAGATATCAATATACACGGCAATTATTTATACCCGCCACATGATAGTGCAGGTACTTCTTTTCTTCATGTGAATGAATAATCTATACCATTTAGAGCAAAAGTGAGCAATTTCTCTCTTTTTTTCTCTGATAAAAAAGTTTTGTACCATTAGAAAAAAAGTAACACTCTAGGCAGTTATAGCATATTTGGGCACTCATACGTTGATTGTGTATTTATATTTAGGCAGTACTATTTATATAATTGTGTATTTTACATATAACTATATCGATCAATCTATATTGTTATAATATGGACCCGCCACTATCTAACGATCAAAATCAAATCTTTTTTGTCTGATTAATGTAGAAATTTCTACCCTCTAGAGTGAACATGGTGACTTCTTTTAAAGCTATCTTAATAATATAATAAATAGATAGATATATTTTTTTCTATTCAATCTTGTGTTGTGTTTTAGACTGGCATTTCTCTTAGTTTTCCTTAATGTTTGTTCTGAATTTTAGGTATGTGTAAATTAAATTTTCTTATGGATTTCCCCTTAATGTTATTTTATATGTATTGTTCTTATATTTCTAAATCTTACTTTAGGATATTTAAAGATTGTATTTTTCTATGGACATTTCTTACTATGCCATCTTTACTTAAATATTTTTAGCATATTTTTATTCCCAGTTTTCATGATTTTTAAATTTTATTTAGATTTCATAACCTTTTGTTTCCAATTTTAAATAATCTTATTTTTGGATATTTAAAGATTGTATTTTGCTATGGGCTCTTCTTGGTATGTAGTCTCCATTTATTTAATTTGTTTTATTATATTTTTGTTTCAAATTTTAATGATCTTTTTAAATTTTATTTAGAATTTTAATAATTTAGTATGTATTTTATTCTAAATTGTAATTACTCTCGTGTTGTGTTTGAGATGGACTCTACTTTTAATACTTATTTATTTTATTTCAAATTTTAGTTATTTCTAAATAATTAATCTTACATATGAATATTTGAAAATCGTATCTTGCTAAGAGCTCTTTTTGGTATGTAGTCTTTTATTTATTTTAATTTTTCTTATATTTTTGTCATACCCTAAAAATTGTCTAAATATAAATCGTTGTGAAAAATAATTTTTAGAAATTATTTAATAACTAAAGAAAGCATTTGAATAAATCTATAAAAATTTGAACATCAAATTAAGCACCAAAAGTATCTATAATAAATTTTATTAATTTGCAGTGAAGTAAATATGGGAAAATAAAATTTCTTAATTGGAACATGGATGGATTTAATTTTTATTAATTTATCCATTATTAAATATACTCTATAAAAATTTCTTGGATTTTTAAGAGCCAAAATATTAATTTTAACAATACAAAGAGCAATTCAATAATTATTTAAATAAATAAATTGGTCATCAAAGAATCTGTTTATATATTTTTATTTAATACTTTGAGTGTCCAACTATTTTCATGATTTTTTTGAAATTATTTGAGCATTATAAGTATTTATAAAAATTTAAAGATCATTTCGGGATTAATTTAAGTAGAAAAGTAATTTAAATCCTCTCTCTAGGATTTGGGCCGAAATCTGAAAGTCTGTTTTATATCCCTATGTCCAATTCGTCCTTGTCTACCCCTGTTCAAAAAAGTCTGATTTTGGTTCCTGGTTCAAATCAGCCCAGACTGTTAAGGAAAGAGAAGTCTGGTTTATGTCCCTTTGACTACAGTACTCTCCTACCTCCAGCCGGATGCACTGTTCATCCGCACAGTAGCTGTTTTTCCCTTTTCCAAATCCGGCCTCCACGTTAATCTTCTTCTCAGATTAGTTGCGGAAACGGATTTCTCTCGATCTTTCATACGTTTTTTTAAGAAATCTCGTTTAATCCCATGCAAAATCTCACGAATTTCGCTCACGTTCTTATCCCGACGAACTCGGGATGAACTCTTATTTTCCACTACCGAATCCATCTGTTCTCGGCCCGAACTCCTTTTTCTTTGCCTATAAATAGCATGCCCCAGACCTTCTCTCCCTTTTCCATATTTTTCTCGAGTTTTTCCCATGCCCTAGAGCCGCCGCCAGCCACGCATAGCCGTTGCCTCCATCGTCGCCGCTCTGCGCCATTGCCACCTACGACACCGCATCATCAAGAAGAAAACCAACAGTCGGTTCCCGTCCAAAGATCGCTGAAACCCCTCGTCACCATGCACCCATGGTCGTTCATCGTCATTCCGCCTTCAGCCGCCTCTAGCCATCGACCCCATCAATGCCAAGCTTCGTCGTCGTCACCGTCGAGTTCACAAGACGAAGGAGAAGATCGCCGAAACGTCGCGATCACCGTCGAGCCCGAGCGCCGCCACCTCTGTTGAACTCTGGCCGAGCCCCGGTTGATCTTGTCATTGCCGGACCTTGCCTCATCCTCCGTTCATTGCGCAAGGACCACGGGAAGGCCATCCATCCCTCCTTTTCCTTGGAAGACCACCGGGAAGCCGTCATCGCCATCGACCCGAGGACCTTCGTCGCTAAAGATCATCGCCTGTCATCTCCATTCATCGTTTGTCGTCGTTTCACGTCGGTAAGGATCGCCGCAACCTCCTATCTCTTTTGCTGTTCTCGGCTCCCATCGTCGCGCCGCCGTTCGCCATTGCCGAGCCTTCCCGAGCCACCGGTCGTCGTGCCTACGTGGCATCCCGCCATCGCCACCTCACCCCTCTTCTTTCCGCTGTGTCGATGATGTGGCATCCAATGTCATCAATCCGTCTGGATTTAATCTCGTCCGTTGGATCTTGATCGGTTTAATCTCAGCCATCCAATTCATTTGAACCCGTGGATCATCTCGGTGAACCTGGTCTACCGTGGACCGATCAGGGCTGATGTCATAATCCTTCTTTTATAGTTCAAAAATAAATCAATCTGATGCAATAAATCTTTTCGCTGCTTTCTTTTTAGGTTTAATTAATTAAAACTTTATAAATTCATAACTAATTCGTACGAACACAGAATGAGGTTTTTCAAGTTCCATAATTCATCTAAAATTAAGCTCTATCAATTTATGAACTTTAATTATACTGTTTATTTGGTTTTTATTAGTGTTTTTTCTTATTTTGTGTTCTAGGTTTAGTTTTTCGTAGTTTTAGAAGATCGTTCATTTGTTTGTCGGAGAAGTTCCTGAAGATGAATTGTAGACTAAGCATTGCAAGGCAAGTCACACAGATCCTAAACATTTCTTTGAGCATGTTGATTCTATTTTAAATTATTGATTTATTTCAACTGTGCATTTATTTTTGAATGATATCGAGATGGTATAAATTTATTGCTTTGTTATGGCCAATTTGCATTGATTACCCTAAACCTTGATACCTTGGGTTATAATTTGACTAGTTAAACTTTTGTTGGTGATATGGGCCTGGGAGTATGTTGAAGATACAATAACTGAAAAAAGAAGGCGCCTTCGCTCACCAGGACGCGCCAGAAATATGCCTTGGATGGCTCAAGCGGGTCCCGGCCACGGACGGCCACGTGGCCGCCCCAAGAGGGGCTGGCCCGAGGGCTGCCCGGAGGCCACCGTATTCCCAAGCGGCAGGGTCCGGGATCACCCGGACCCCCCGTCCCTCACCCCGCACCTCTCCGAGAGAGGAGCGATTCCAACTGCTAACTACCCCATTTAATGCCCAAAGAGAGAGAGGCTAAGCGCCTGTCCCGCCGCATTCAATGCGATGTGAGGCGCGCCTGTCAACCGCTCTCATCATCATCCTTTTTGCCCGTTACGAGGCAAAGAGGACATGAAGTCTTTGACTGTGACTATAGTATGACAGCGCACCCACTCCGCGCACGTCTCCCTCACGCCCCGTCTAGTCGCGTTGAATGCGTTGGGCGGCCGCATGGGAGAGAGAGAGCGTGAGCGCAGGAGGCGTTGCGTCAACACCTACCCAGGAGCTGGGCCACTAACTAGTAGGCCCCACTGGAGTAGGTAGGCCGGCCATCCTTGCGTCAGCAACATGGCTGCCACGATGCTCGCTTTTTCCCACCAACTCCGTGACGCGCCAACAGGGACAAAGATGGGGGTAGCTTCTCCGACAAGACAAGGCAAAAACCGCCCCATCACGTGGAGCGAAGTAGAAAAAATCAGGACTACTGTAGTGTTCCCCTTGCACTATAAAAGGAGGTCCAAGTCCATCATAAAAAGGGGTTCCATCGGTTCGCTCGGTTAAGTTCCCTGAGCAACAGCTAGTTCTTAGCATCTCCTTGCCACCTCCAACACCCCCAAGGAGAATACCATCACTGGTCCCTGTAATTCATCCCTCATACTACACAAAGAACAAGAGTAGGGTATTACATCCCATAGGTGGCCCGAACCTGTATAAATCTTCTGTGTCCTTGCTATCTTGATTTTTCCCGGTTTTACTGGCTTCACCTCACCCTTACCGTGAGTTTAGGCCCAGATTCACCGCTCCCCTGTGCCGAACCAAAAAAGGGGGTCTCTCGAATTCCCGCCTGTCGATCTCCGACATCGACAGCTGGCGCGCCAAGTAGGGGGAGCGCACTACATTTGGATTCAAACTCCGTGTTCTTACCATCTCCCGCCAAAAAGCCCCCTCTCCCCACCCTCGCCATGGTTCACGACCACGTCCCGCGGTCCGCATCAGGCTCACTCGCGACCCGCGAGTGCGACTTGGCCAACAAGGCGGTCGAGGAGGTTGACACGGGCGGGCACAACCCCAACTTCCGCCACCTCCGCTCAGGAGAGGAAGGACCTTCGTCCCCCTCACCGCCTCTGATGGCAGCGGCGGCAGCCGGAGCCGCGCCACCTCTCTCGCCCCGCTGAAACGGCGGCGTGGGCGGAGGGCCGGGCATCTGCAGTGGCTGCCAACGCTCCCCGCAGGATCTGTGCCATGCCCGAGCGGGCGTACGGCGAACCTCGCCGGGGACGTCCATCGTCGCCGGAGTTTGGCACGCCCGAGGCGCCTTCGGGCGGCGAAAGCTCTTTGCGCTAACCCGGTCACTCCGGGCGAGGGATCCAACGCCAAGCGTTGGTTCGACGACGTGGCGAAGCCGGTAGGCTCGGCCGGCGTCAAGCGGCCGCCGACCTCGCTTCCTCCTGTCACCAGCCGCGCGGTTCACATACCGCGGTGAGCTCATCCTCTCGACGACGGGCTCGAAGGGCAGCAGCTGCCGCGAGGGCGGAGGAGAGCCTCTTGGCTACAGCCCAACTAGAGGCGCCTCGAGATCTGCTATACACAGAACGGGACGCCCGCCTTCGCATCGAGCAGCGCCGCGACGAGCGTCGCATGGGGCGGGCTCCCGACTGCTCCTCCTCGTCAGGAGGCGGAACCGTTCAGCGAGCGGCCGTGGTGGCCCAGTCATGAGCAGGAGGTTCTGCGGCGCCCAAAGGGGCCCCTCAGCCCTCGTCATTCCCTCCGGCCTGCAACGGCTGTCAGGCCTTCATCGCCAGCCTCCGCAATGTGCGTTGGCCTAACAAGTTTAGGCCGGCCCTTACGAAGAAGTATGACGGCTCAGTGAACCCCACCGAGTTCCTCCAGATTTACACCACAGCCATCGAGGCTGCTGGAGGTGACGAGCTCGTCATGGCCAACTTCTTCCCCATGGCGCTCAAGGGCCAAGCCCGCTCCTGGCTAATGAATCTGCCGGCTCAGTTGGTCATCTCGTGGGACGACTTGTGCTGGCAATTCGCCTCTAACTTCCAGGGCACGTACCCGCGCCCGGGGGTAGAGGCAGACCTCCACATGGTCCGGTGAGGGGAGGACGAGTCCCTGCGCAAATACATCCAGCGTTTTTGCCTGGTACGCAATACCATACCATCCATCGCTGACCATGCAGTGATCTTCACCTTCCGGAGTGGCGTATGCCACGACGTTATGTTGGAGAAGATCGAGTCCAAGGCCCCCCGGACGACCACAGAGCTCTTCGAGCTCGCTGACCGGGTGGCCCGCAAGGAAGAGGCTCGGGTTTGGAATCCTAGGAATCCTGCCCCAGCCTCCACTGGCGCCACCCCCTCCGCGTCTCGGGAAGAGCGACGCGAGCAGCGACGGAAGCGCAAGCCATCGTGCGGTGGCGGGGAGGGCCACGTCTTTGCCGCTGACGGTGCCGAGAAGCCCCCGCGGAAGGGCAAGCCCGCGGGCAACCGTAGGCGCTCCCCGGACCCTCGCCCCCAGGGCCGGGTCGGGGACAAGTGGTGCATGGTGCACCAAACATCCCACCACGACCTCTCCGAGTACCGCTCGGTCAAGAACTTGGCCGAGCGGGTACAGAAGTACGAGCAGGAGCGGAGGGAGAAGGAGAAGGAAACCCGCCGCAAGGGTAAGGCCCTGGCGGAGCGTTCGGACAATCGACGAGAGGAGCCCCAGGGAACGGCCCCCGTCAGACATGAAGATGACGATCTGGGCTACCAAGATCCCCGGCACGCCATCGCCACCATCGACCGGGGGGGCGGGCGCTCAGGTGTCCCGCCGAAGCCTCAAGTCCATGAGGCATGAGCTCCTCGCGGCTGTGCCGTCCCACGAAGCGGCCCGAAGGTCGCGCTGGGCGGAGGTGCCAATCACCTTCGACCAGACGGATCACCCGGGGAGCATTGCACGCAGCGGCCACTTGGCCCTCGTGACCTCCCCCACCATTTGCAACGTCAAGGTCGCCCGAGTCTTAATTGACGGAGGTGCGGCCCTCACTATACTATCCCTGAAGGCCTTTGATGCAATCAAGGCTCCGGGGATGGTGCTCGGGCCGTCCTATCCATCCAATGGGGTGACGCCCGAGAAGGTGTGGCCTGTCGGGCAGATCGCGCTGCCGGTCACCTTCGGGAGCCCCGCCAATTTCCGCACCGAGCGGATCGACTTCGATGTGGCGGACCTCAATCTGCCCTACAATGCCGTGCTCGGAAGGCCGGCGTTGGTAAAGTTCATGGCGGCTGCCCATTATGCCTACCGTCAGATCAAGATGCGGGGCCCCGGAGGCCCCATCACCGTCCACGCCGATGTTAAAACCGCGCTAGATTGCACGGAGGCGCGTGTGGATGACATTGCGGCGGCTGACCGCGTTGAACCCGAAGGCCCTCAAGGGGAAGCCTCGGGTTCCCGGGCCCCAAAACAGCATATCATCTCGGTCAACGAGGTGGTCATCAAGTCTATCCAGTTGGGTGACGACCCGTCCAAGACCGCCAAGATCGGCGGCAGCTTAGACCCCAAATAGGAAGACGCACTCGTCTCCTTCCTGCGGGCGAACGCCGATGTGTTTGCTTGGAGGCCGTCGGATATGCCCGGGGTCCCCAGGGAGGTGATTGAGCACCGACTTGCAGTACGGCCGGATACACGGCCGGTCCGACAGAAGGTGAGGCGGTAGGCCCCGGAGCGGCAGGAGTTCATCCGCGAAGAAGTGGCACGGCTCCAAGAGGCCGGCTTCATCCGGGAGGTGCTGCATCCGGAGTGGTTGGCCAACCCGATGGTCGTCCCGAAGGCCAACCACAAGCTGCGCATGTGCATCGACTACACCGACCTCAACAAGGCATGTCCTAAAGACCCTTACCCTATGCCTCGAATAGACCAGATAGTCGACTCCACTACAGGGTGCGACCTTTTTTGTTTCCTAGATGCATACTCTGGTTATCATCAGTTTCGCATGGCTATAGAGGATGAGGAGAAAACTGTATTTAGTACCTCTGTGGGTACCTTTTGCTACATGTCTATGCCCTTTAGTTTAAAGAATGCCATGTCCATTTTCCAACGTGGTGTCCGCATCACGTTGAAAGACCAAATAGGGCGTAATGTTGAGGTGTATGTCGATGACCTCGTGGTCAAGTCCCGAGACCAAAGAACCTTGCTCCCAGACTTGGCCGAGATATTTGACAATCTCCGGTCGTCCTGCATGAAGCTGAACCTAGAAAAATGTGTGTTCGGGGTACCAGTAGGCAAGCTGTTAGGGTTTTTGGTCTCTGTCCGAGGCATTGAGGCCAACCCTGCAAAAATCAAAACGAAAGAGGAGATGCGCCCCCTAGGAAGCTCAAGGATGTGCAAAAAATTACTGGTTGTGTAGCTTTCCTGAGTCGCTTTATATCAAGGCTAGGAGAGCGGGTGCTCCCTCTATTTAAGCTACTAAAACGAATTGGCCCCTTCACTTGGACGGACGAAGCAGAGAAAGCCTTGGGCGATCTCAAGCGTTATCTCTCCTCGCCACCTATATTGGTAGTACCTCGAGAAGGAGAACCCCTCCTTTTATATTTGGCGGCAACTCCCCAAGTGATTAGTGCGGCTTTGGTTGTGGAGCGCGATGACGAGCTAGACTCTCAGTCGTCCCCAGCCCCACAAAACCCGGAGGGAGGGAACCTCGAAGCGGTGTTGGCCGAGGAAACACTCGAACCCGGAGGTGGCCTATGGCCTCCCGAGCTTCAGGGAGCCACCCGGCCCCCTAGTCCGGGGGCTCCCGAGGCCCCTTCCATCCAGAGCGGCCCGAAGGGCCCCGGGGAAGGTGATGGCCCGGCAGCCCCGGACACCGAGACAACCCACCTCGGTGCACCCGAACCGATCGCCCCTAGCAAAGTAGCTAAGGCCCGCACCAAGGTGCAGCGGCCGATCTACTTTGTCAGCGAGGCGCTACGGGACGCAAAGACATGTTACCCGCAAGCCCAGAAAATGCTTTACGCTGTGCTCGTGGCTTCCAGGAAGCTGCGCCACTATTTCCAAGAACATCGGGTAACGGTAGTCACGTCCTACCCTCTCAGGCAAATCCTGCATAACCGAGAGGGCACGGGACGGGTGGTCTAGTGGGCTATCGAATTGTCGGAATTTGATCTGCATTTCGAAGCCCGTCACGCAATCAAGAGCCAGGCCTTGACCGATTTTGTGGCAGAATGGACGCCAGCGGCCGGTGACGATCCACCCCCGGGAGAACCCAAGAGTGTGGAGGATCGCGACCAAGGGACCGTGCATTCGGTGATGAATTTCGACGGTTCACTCACCTTGCACGGGGCCGGGGCAGGCGTGGAGTTAACTTCCCCAACGGGCGACGTGCTTCGGTACATCGTTCGGCTTGACTTCCGGGCAACCAACAACATGGCCGAGTACGAAGGACTTCTGGCGGGGTTGCGAGCGGCGGCAGGCATGGGCATCCGCCGTCTGCTAGTCCTCGGGGATTCCCAACTGGTTGTAAACCAGGTTTTCAAGGAGTACCAATGCACCGACCCCTAGATGGAAGCTTATGTCAAGGAAGTACGGCGTATGGAGCGCCATTTTGATGGCCTCGAGCTGCGCCACGTTCCCAGAAGAGACAATACCCTGGCGGACGAGCTATCTAGGATCACGTCCACACGAGCCCCGGCCCCGCCAGACGTGTTCGAAGAAAGCCTCACAGTGCCGTCGGCGTGTCCCGAACCGCCCCGAGGACAGGAATCGGTTGGTCTCGACGCCCCGGACCTAGCAGGCCAGCCACAGTCTGGTCCTGCCGGGACCGACATCACGCGCCAGGTGGCTTGGATTTCGGAAATCCAGGCGTACCTACAAGACGCGTCATTGCCCGAGCAACGCGAGGAAAGCGAACGCATTGCCCGGACCTCCAAGAGGTATGTGTTGGTGGAAGGGACACTCTACCGATGCGGTGCCAACAGAGTGCTCATGAAATGCATCGCTCGGGAACAGGGTCTCGAGCTCCTAGCCGAGATCCATGAGGGAGAATGTGATACGCACTCAGCCTCCCGAACCTTGGTAGGAAAAGCATTCCGCCAAGGATTTTATTGGCCCACCGCACTGGAGGATGCAACAGACCTCGTGCGGCGGTGCCGAGCGTGCTAATTCCACGCCAAGTAGACGCACCTGCCGGCTCAGGCCCTTCAGACCATCCCGCTCTCGTGGCCGTTCGCGGTCTGGGGGCTGGACATCCTGGGTCCATTCAAGCAGGCAAGGGGTGGCTGCAAATTCCTATATGTCGCCATCGACAAGTTTACCAAATGGCTGGAGGCCTATCCAGTCAGCGTCATCGACAAGCATTCGGCTGTGCGGTTCATGAGAGGCATCACGGCAAGGTTCGGGGTCCCCAATAGGCTCATCACCGACAACGGCACCCAGTTCACGAGTGAGCTGTTTGGCGAGTATTGCGATGATATGGGCATCAAGCTCTGTTTCGCCTCGCCCGCCCACCCCCAAAGCAATGGTTAGGCCAAGCGTGCAAACACAGAAATATTGAAAGGCCTCAAGACGAATACCTACAACATACTCAAGAAGCATGGGGACTCGTGGACTGACGAGCTGCCTGCGGTCCTTTGGGCCAATCGGACAACCCCGAGCCACGCCACCAGGGAAACACCTTTCTTCTTGGTGTATGGAGCCGAGGCGGTTTTGCCTTCCGAGCTCACCCTGGGATCGCCCCGAGCCACGTTATACACCGAAACATATCAAGAGCAGCTACGTCGCGACAACCTGGATTACCTGGAAGAAAGACGGCGTCGGGCAGCGCTTCGCGCGGCCCGCTACCAGCAGAGCCTCCGCCGCTACCATCAACACAAAGTCAGCCCCCCAGCGCTGCAAATCAATGACCTCGTCCTGCGTCGCGTACAAACGCGTGCGGGACTGAGCAAATTATCCCCGATGTGGGAGGGGCCATACAAAGTTATCGACACCCCGCGTCCGGGAGCAGTTCGCCTAGCCACAGAGGACGACACTCCGCTGCCAAACCTGTAGAATATTTCCCACCTGCGCAAGTTCTACCCATAAGCCGCATGGTGTGTTGAAACAAACATGGAGATTCATCTACTGCTTCCAGTGGCATGAACAATGACTTCGCTGTTACATTCCCTATGATTTTATTGCAAAATACCTACTTATAGTGTGTTTCCCCCACGTGCTGGAACATGTGCTGCGGATGCTGGTCCAATGGTCTCCTGGCCTTGCCCGCCTTAGCCTAAGAGCCCTAAGGGCGTCGAAGGTGGAGCGATGCTGCATACTACCACTCCTGGGGGTGGTCAACGCCTGGGGGCTCGGGTGCGTACTACACGCCTGTCCCGACCCCCCATTGCCGCTACCCCCGCTGGCCTTTTTATGCCTTTGCTCCTACCCAAAACCCCGAGGAAGGCACCAGCCACCGGCCGATGCACGCTGCCTGGACCCGGACCAGCTCCCAGTTACATGGGACGAATCATGGCGGGAGACCACGCTACCGCATTCTTGCAATGGCTAAGAAAACTAAAAATGGAACTACCATTGCAGGGAAGCAAACAGGCAGGGGCTCGGGCCAACTAACCACCACTACATGTGCGCTAAGTTGGCCGGGGGCTCCCAGTATATATACATATACATATGAATCGTTATGAATCATCAAAGACAGCCACGATGGGCTGCTACAATACAAGTCCAGCATGATGAAGGCAAGTGCATTAATATTATAAACAATATTACAATGTCTTTGTTCACAAATACAGATAAAAGCAAAAAAGGGCGGGGGAGTCCTAGGCGGCCGACGGGTCGCTAGGGGCGTTCTCCGGGTGGTCTTCGCCCAGCGAGTCTTTGCGGAAGGCGAGCTGGAAGGCCACCGGAGCACCGTCAAAACCCACCAAAATGGAGTCGACGGCATCTTGGACACGGCCGGCCTCCTCGGTGCCCTCGGGAAAGTCCTCGGTGGGGAGTAGGGGTCGAAGCCGGGGTCGCGGGCTTGGTAGCTCGCCAGAATGAGCGTCGCGACCTGACGGGACAAGTCGTACGACGACTCCTTCGCTACCTCATCGACCTCCTCCGGCACCCTCTTTATCCCCTCAGCCAGCTCATCTATGTGCGTGGCTAACCCTCCTAAGGTAGGGATGCTGGGGAGGGGACGGATAACCCCCACCTCGCGGGCCGCCTCCCGAAGGCGCTCGATGGACGAGGCCACGACCCGGAGCCCCAAGTTCAAGGTGTGCTCCGGCTCCGCGATCCGGCGGCGTGCCTCCTCCAGGTTACGCGCCGCGTCGGCCGGAGCGAGGGCGGCGGGGGCTTTCATGCTGCTCCTCCGCGTCGCTAACCGTCGCTCCGGGCGGCCAAGTCCTGCTCCCACCGCTCCGGCTCATTTTGGCGGTGGCTCGAGGCGGCGCGGCAGTGCTCGCGTTCCCAAACGCCCTTCGGGCATCGGGAGGCCTCCTCCGGGCCTCCAGCACCGTCACCTCGCGCCCCTCCACGGCGGCCTCGCGCTCGGCGATGGCCTTTTCCGGGGCCACCACGTTCGCCTCCCGCGCGGCGGAGTCCTCCTCGGCCCTGGCGACATCAGCCTCCCGGTACTCAACCGCCCGTCACGTCGCCTCTAGGGCCCTCTCCCGCTCCGCCAGGCCGGCCTCGCGGGCCTGGAGCTCGACGTCGGTACCGACGGCGGTGGCCTCAGCATCGCGCAAGGTGCGCTCGCGCTGGTCCAGCTCTTGGGCGCGCTCGCTGAGGTCGCGGATGAACCTCCTTGCGGTGGTGCGGACCCTCTCCTCTGCGACGGCGGCGACCTGCTCGCGGAAGTTGGCAGCGTGCCGCTCAACGACGGTGTCCTCGAACACCTGGTTGAGTTCCCCCTAGCGCCGCTCGATCTCCGCCAGCTCCCACCTGTGGACGAGACCCTCCACCCTCGCCGTGGCCGCCAGCTCCCGATGGCCTTCTTCAATGTCGGCCTCCTGCCACGCCACCGCAACTTCCCTGGCGGCCAGGGCCTGTACCTGGGCCCGGATCCCCTCCAGGGATACCGCGTTGGCCTCCTCCAGTGCCCTGGACACAATATCCCTCACCCGCTCTTGCGAACGGACGAGGGGCTCGGTGTCCAGGGCGGCCACGAATCCAGACCGAGCGCCCCCGGATTCGGAATCGGAGCTCGGGCCGGGGTCGGCCACCTACGCGGAGCGGGAAGCCGAGGGCGCCTCATGGCCAGGGTCACCCGCCGCCGCTTCGCCCGTCGGCGCTGCCCCACCCTCCGGCGAAGCCGCTCCCTACATCGGAGGCTCGCGATGGGCCGACGCCGGCAAAATTAATGTTGGCCGGCGCGGCGATGGCGCCGGATGGCATGGCGCGGGCGACGGATGTCGTGGTGGCGATGGTTGCCGCGGAGGAGATCCCTGGGGCTGCTCTCCGCTGCCCGCCGCCGCCTCCTCTGTGTCGGGGCCACCCCCAACTCGCTCCTCGTGGGCGACCAACGCCCCAGCGTCTGGGTAGGCCCCCTCCTCGGATCGCACCGAATCCGGGCCCGAACCCGTAAGGGCGACCGGGCGGGAGGGCTCAAGCGCCCGGACCTCTCTGCGCCTCCCCGCCAGGAGCCAGGAGACGAACGGCCCTTGGGTATAACTCTGGGGCGAAAATGCCGGTGCTCGCGGCTGGGAGCAAAAATGAACACAGCAAGGAATCAAAAAACAAGACAAAAAAACACAAGGCCTGCAGGGCGCATACATATCGACAAGGCGTTACCTGCAGGAGGCGTCGAAGTCCCAGGAAACCCGAGAGATGGCCCGCTTCTTCCTCGCAGGACTGCTTGGAGGGCTTGCCGGGCTGCCGGTCGCCGCCCCCGCCGACGCTAGAGCACCGCGGCCGGCCTCCGGCGACGGCGCTCGTCGTGGGCGTGCTCCGGGCTTCTGCTGTCATCGTCGTCGCCGTCGCTGTGGCTGTCCTGGCCCCCGACGGAGTGGCCCCAGGGACGGGCCCACGCCCGCGAGCCTCTAGATCTGCACGGAGGAGCGGCGCGCTCCACGCCGCCGCCGTGTGGCAGAGATGGGGGAGGTGCAGGGTCCTCGTCTGGCCTCTTCCTCTTCCCCTTAGGGTCCGGGGCCCCAGATTCGCTTGCACGGACCCGGTGGCCCGGCGCCGATGGGCACTTGATCGTCGGCGTCGTCGTAGTCGTCGTCCCCACCCCTCGGGGCAACGCTCGGCGCCGACGACGAGCCCACGCTGTCGCCCACCACCTGCAGCGCGTGCAGGATCTTCGGGCGCGCCGAGTCTTGGCACAACGGCACCAACCCAGGCGGGAGCTGCGTCAGATCCATCGCCGTTACACCGAGGGTGCGGCGGACCAGGATCGCGAGGTCCTTCTCGTCCCAATTGAAGACGGCGCCCACATGAGTCCGCATGTCGTCGTTGAAGCCCGTGTACATGTGGGCGGGACGCGGCCTCTCCTGCAGCGGCGCAATGCGCCTCATCTAGAAGTCACGGAAGACCGCGTGGCTGGACAGGCCCCCCTCCGGAGGTAGCTGATCCGCTCCAGCACCCCGTCCAGCTCCCTCCCGGCTCACGGATGCGCCCCCCAGTTCCTCTGGTTCACCGGGATCCCTGTTGGAAGGGAGAGGCGAGGGTGGTCGCCCAGGCTGGTGTAGAACCAGAAGGCCCTCCAGTTCTCCCACCTGGAGCGAGGGTGGATGTCGATGAAGGGGGTGCCGATGGTCCTATCGTTTCGCGGCTGGATCGCCACGTACCTGACCGCGCCGGGGGAGCCCGCCCGGCACACCCGGAAGAACTGCTGAAAAAGATGCAGTGAGGGCATTACCCCCACAAACATCTCGCAGGTGTAGGCAAACACGGCGAGGTAGAAGACGGCGTTGGGGCGAGGTGGTGCAGCCGGAGGTCGTAAAACTCCAACTCGTCGAGGAAGAAGCGAGAGAAGGGCGGCACCAGCCCGACCATGGCGAAGGAGGCGAAGAACACCATCCTCGTGGGGGGCCGCTCCTTTGGGACATCGCCGCCGTTGCGCGTGCCGCGCGGCAGGTATTTGTTGAAGAGGCTGTGGGCCTCCGCGGTGCGGACCAGGAATTTGGGGAGCACGCTCCCCGGCTCCAGAGGCGAATCACGGGCCATCTCAAAGGTGCGCGCTGGAGTGCGAAGGGGAAAGCCGGTGGCAAGAGAAAGGAGGTGAAGGAGCAAGGGCGCTGGGAAGATGAGAGGCGATGGCTGTGGAAAGCGTAGAAACTGATCCCCCTTCTCGTGGATCTGTTTTTATAAGCAACCACCGCCCCCTCGGATTCTACGGCATTAATTTTGCCCCACTACCACGCAGCGCGCCTCCTCGGCTCCGCGCCCTTTCTTTTTTTGCATCCCCTTTGGTTCCCGCGCCACTGGGGTTTCGCGCCGCCTGGGGTTTCGCGCCCAACAGGCGCACTACGCGGGACGGAGAGAGCTAGGCGGTTTGATGGGCCCCCACGTGCGCGGCCCGAATAAAATTGTCCCCCGTCTAGAGAAAGCTTGGCCTAGTGCAGCATCAGTTGTTGCGTACCGGCCTCCTACTATGGCAAGACGCATCCAGTGCCCGGGCCCACACACTCAAGGAAATGGCGTTAACCGCGCCCGAATCCGACTCGGCCCCGGTTAACACCGGGGGCTACTGTCAGTGATATGGGCCCGGGGGTATGTTGGAGATACAATAACTGAAAAATGAAGGCGCCTTCGCCCACCAGGGCGCGCCAGAAATATGCCCTGGATGGCTCAAGCGGGTCCCGGCCACGGGCGGCCACGTGGTCGCCCCAAGAGGGGCTGGCTCGGGGGCTGCCCGGAGGCCACCGTATTCCCAGGGCGGCAGGTCCGGATCACCGGACCCCAGCGGCAGGGTCCGGATCACCCGGACCCCGTCCCTCACCCCGCACCTCTCAGAGAGGAGCAATTCCAACTGCCAACTATCCCATTTAATGCCCAAAGAGAGAGAGGCTAAGCGCCTGCCCCGTCGCATTCAATGCGATGTGAGGCGCGCCTGTTAGCTGCTCTCATCATCACCCTTTTCGCCCATTACGAGGCAAAGAGGACATAAAGTCTTTGACTGTGACCATAGTATGAGAGCGCACCCACTCCGCGCACACCTCCCTCACGTCCCGTCTAGTCGCGTTAAATGCGTTGGGCGACCGCGTGGGAGAGAGAGAGCGTGAGCGCAGGAGGCGTTGCATCAACACCTACCTAGGAGCTGGGCCACTGACCAGTAGGCCCCACTGGAGTAGGTAGGCCGGCCATCCTTGCGTCAGCAACATGGCTGCCACGATGCCCGCTTTTTCCCACCAACTCCGTGATACGGCAACAGGAACAAAGATGAGGGTAGCTTCTCTGACAAGACAAGGCAAAAAACCGCCCCATCACGTGGAGCGGAGTAGAAAAAATCAGAACTACTGTGGTGTTCCCCTTGCACTATAAAAGGAGGCCCAAGTCCATCATAAAAAGGGGTTCCATCGGTTCGCTCGGTTGAGTCCCCATTCATCAGTCCCCTGAGCAACAGCTAGTTTTTAGCATCTCCTTTTCCACCTCCAACACCCCCAAGGAGAATACCATCACTGGTCCCTGTAATCCATCCCTCATACTACACAAAAAACAGGAGTAGGGTATTACACCCCATAGGTGGCCCGAACCTGTATAAATCTTCTGTGTCCTTGCTATCTTGATTTTTTCCGGTTTACTGGCTTCACCTCGCCCTTACCGTGAGTTTAGGCCCAGGTTCATCGCTCCCCTGTGTCGAACCAAAAAAGGGGTCCCTCGGATTTCCGCGTGTCGATCTCCAACATCAACAACTTTATATAATGGTTTAACTAGAAATTAGAAATAATTGTTTAGCCATGCTTAGAAATTTTAGTGTCATTTCATGTGGGATAATTAATGATTCATTTTTATCCTCTTAATGGATAATTAATGATAGCTCATGATGGATGATCATGATTAATTAATGAATTAATGGTCAACTAAAATTTAATTAATGGTGGGTTTTGAGCACATGGTTTGATGATTCTGTTAGGGTGCTCATGACAATTAAGGACGATTTATGGAAAACCCTTGAAGACTAACAGTGCTTGCCATAAACAAGAATGAGCAATTGCTAGACTTGTAGTTTAGCTCTTCCCTAGCTGACATTCCCTGGCAAGGGTGGGTATGATGGAGTTGGCAAGGGTGGGTATGATGGAGTTGGGTCGGCCGGGGTTTAACTGGTTGATCGGCTTTCGAGATCACCGCAGTACTCGGGGGGCTACCCACTGTCCTGATGAGAGTGGGGGCGAAACCTTGGTGTGGTACGATTGGTTAGAGGAGTTATGCGAAAGGTTTTGTCATGATTTCCCCTTTGCAGTATCATGGTGATACTTCGGGGCATGGTAACATGTGTGAAATCGTGTCTTGTGGGTAAAGTTACGCACCTTTGATCAGAGTAAAACTATTCGAATAGTCGTGCCCGCTGTTATGGGTGATCAACCAGTTTTACCGTGATTAGTCCCACACTACTCATTAATGATGATAACTTGTTAGCTCCTGTTATGGAGTTTAGATCTATACAACTGGGATTGGTTGTTCAGAGATGGTTGGGCGTGTGTAGTTTTGGGATGTTGTCTGGTGTTGATTAATATTGATGACTAACTACTCTACTATTTTGCAAATTCTTAAATTCTTGCTAAATATTGCCTTTGTAAATAAAACCCTATTATTGTTTTCTTTTGTATCCTTGTGCACTTGCATACTTGCTATGTGGCTTGTTGAGTATTCTATTTACTTATTCTTGCAATAACCAATCAACCTCAGTTGAAAAAGACTTTCGAAGGAGAAGGTCTTTTGGTTTAGATCCCAGTTGAGTTGCCTATGAGAGTGGAGTTGAAGCTTCGTTAAATTTTATTTTTCCGCTGTAGTTTTCTTTATGGTGAGGACTAAGTAACTCTTTTGTAAGTATTTATGACATTAGTTTATTTGATGAATCTGTATATTAATTTATCGATTGTGTACCTCGGTGATTCTGGATGAGGGTTGTTTGCACAAATTAGTTCGGAAATTACTAGTGAATTCCTGGGCGTGACATTTTGTTTTGAGTTTTAACAATTTTTTTAAAGTTTATTTGGGATTTGAATTAAAAAATTATTTTTAAAAAAATACTCCTAAATTGTATTCAACTCTTATTTTTAATTTTATTATTTTATAAATTATAATCTCACTATATTAGATTTTTGCTAGTATAGCAAATTTACCGTAAATAAATTCATTAGCTAAGTTCACTACACATCAATTGTTTGTACATGGGGCAAATTAAATGAGCCGGCAAGCCACCGTAGTGGTGAGGCAATCGTAGGCTCCTAGCGTACCTGACCTCTGTGACCGTGGTTGTGACTGATTTCCTATCGCCTCGATCGCAAATGATTAGACAGTCTCATATGCGTCGTTAGATTTTACGTTATTTTTATGGAAACATATGAAACTCACCGTGGAATCAGAGGGGAGTAAAATTGTATGCGGATTGAGTTTTTTTATTTTGTATCCGATCTCTTCTGCTTTTGATTCTATAGTGTACTGGTGTAATGATGCACGTGTCAGATTCTAATACCATGCTCTTTCACCTGTGTGTGATTTGAAACGGTAATACTCATGTCTCAACATCCCTAAATTGGAAAGAATAAAATCGAATCCAAACCTCGCACAAATTTGAATTAGATCTGGACTGTTGTATTTTGAATTTACTAAGATCTAACTGTCTATCTTTTTTTCTTTCCGATTATCTGTTAATTTAGTTGTTTTGTCTTGATAATTGTCTCACGGTTTTGTGTCGAGCTAGGTAATTCACGTAAGTAAAATTTTATATACAATTTTGAAATTTTAGTTCTGTATATGTACCAATGCATAAGTATATTTAGGTTTCATAAGTATATTTGGATTTCATATATATATATATATATATATATATATATATCTTAGCTTTTATTTTTTATATGGTTCTAAATTTTATATACGACTCTTAGATTTTACTTTTACAAACTTAAATTTGATATATAACTTTTAAGTTCTGCTTGTATAGATATAACTGTATTTTATATAACTATATCCATCCATCTATATATATAGCTATAATCTAGACATTAGTCTCCCAGTTACTTCCTATAATTGTCGATTTGTTGTGTGGTAATCTGGTGAACCACTAAACAATATTTTCTTGTTTACTATGTGCTATAGCTATAAGCTATTTTTAAGCTATTTTTAAGTACGTACAAATCTCTATACATTCCATCAGCATTAGGCTAAATACAAATGCTAATACGTTTAGTATCCTCTCGTGCATTGAATCCGATTAGGAATGCATATTGCTTTCTATTTTTTAGTTGCTAGTTTTGATTCTACTGTCATGGTGTCAGGATGGCGCGCATGCAGCAGGTACAATGTATCCGATTCAAGAATCTCTCAACTTTCCAAATTGTAGAAGGACACCGAGTCATTGTACGTGCTTCAATTAAATTTCTAACCGTTCAAAATTGATCTATTATGACTGTGTATGGTTAATATTTTTATCTTTTCTCGTGGAAGTTTCTAGAGTTCACAGCAAGTTTTTATTATATTTTTGTTTTGAATTTGAATCACTTCTTAAAGTTTATTTGGCAGTCCTATTAAAAATCCACTTTCTGAATTTATTTTATTTTTATTTTAAATTTTAATTAATCTCATGTTGGGTTCTAGATAGACTCTTCTTTCTATTTTTTTATTTTTTATTCTGAATTTCAGCTTATTTCTAAAATTGTAATCTTACTTGAACTTTATTTTTCTTTTTCTTCAATTAGTGTGAGAATTTCTAGCCTCCATGACGAACATGATATTTTTTAAGCCTGTCTGAGATAGATAGATAGATACTAAAGGAGAAAATCTATTTTGCATCCCTTGACTATGACCTGAGTTTGATTTGCCTTACTCAACCACAAAATTGAGTACAGAGGATCCATGTTCCTTCAACCGTTAAAACTAGATCAATTTGTATCCATTGAAGATTTTAAAAGTTGTTTCATCCTATTAGGCATGGACGTGCCAGTCCAATAAAAATAAGAAAATGTGGGTACCACTACCAATCTAACCTTTCCATATCATCTTTCCCCTTCTCCTAATGTCCCCAAGGCCCAATGACTTGTGACAGAAGAAGAGCTTCGTGGAAGCGGGGACGAGCTTAGCCTAGTGGTGGTTGTGGCCACACCTGTGTTGCCCTCCGCCTCTTCCAGCGAGGTGCGGACTTGATCTCTTGCTCAGTGACAACGTGATGATGACCCCTCCCTCACCTCCTGTTGGCCACGTCGATGTTGCACAACCACCGTGGTCGTCTCGACCATATTCTTGGCTGTGCTTCTGGTGCTCCTCCGTGGTGCCGGTGCATGTGGAGGAGTCCGCATCCACACCTTTCCTCATGGTGAAAGGCAGAGGAGAAGGTGATGATCGAGAGAAAGGACACGACGTGGTTCGGGAGGCAAGCTCAGGTCTTTGCTTTCGTCTTATCCGCTGCCCAGCTCCTAGCCATGTCCTCCACCGCCGCCACCCCTCCTACCCTTCATAATCGATGTTCTCACCGCCGCCACCACCACCACCCAGATTCCCTCAATGCCTTCTTACCTTCCCCTCTAGCAGCATGTGTCGACCGTCGTGTGTGATGAGCAAGGTGAGGCCATGTAGACGGTAGCGTTTTCCTCTTGCTATGCCTTGGGATTCGTTGTGCTACCGCCTGCGTCAACAGGTAGGGTAAATGGTGGGGTTCCGTCACCGGCTCGCTTGGATCTAGTCGAGAAAGCTTCCCCGGTGAGCACGCCTTGTCGAAGACTTGCTCAGATAGGGACGCCTATGTGTTCTTGTTGGAAATATGACGCAAGTACTAAACATAAACGAACAAGCAACAGACTGAATACAATCAAAATGCACAAGGGAAATCACTCAATGATCATGCGCAGAACGAAGTCGAACTCATCGGTGTAGATGAAGCAAATATCAAGCGGTCGCGTGTAGACGCTGCCCAAAAACCTGATTGCCGTCCCGTACAGGAGACTCGCGGCAGTGGTTTGGGAGATCCCGCTTCCTCCGAATCCGGTGCATGCCAAAGTCAAAGATTGACGAGGCACAACAGCTAGTGAGTCAGAACAGCGTGCACGTGTGGGGAGAAGAACTGTGTATCAGCCTATCCTAGCCACTAGGACATCTCCTAGTTTTGTAGGACTCATCAAGTGCTTCAAATTCTGATCGACCATCAATTAGCAAAAACTGCCCTCATGAACAGCCCCTCATCAAGCAGTAGAAACTGTCCAATTGATTGAGCAAAAATGTTGCACTCAAATGCCAGAAACTGATGCACTTTTCTGCTGTTAAAGACAACATTTAATCACCATTGACACAACACAAAATAAAAATTGCACAAAGAAAAGCTTGCTGTACACGTACGCGTCGCGCTCGTCGCAAGTCACAAGTCACATGATTTTTCACGCGAAAATGTGCGCGGGCTGCGCGTGCGTGTGGACACAATCTCCTTTTCTCTCACATTTATCTATTATGCATAGAAAGGAAACTCCCATATTTAAACAAGGCAATCTCTCCTTGAATTAGCAATATGGGACTAAACGTTGTGCATGTTTTGGAATTTCATATTGGACCATAAATGGGCCAAAATCCAACATTCCCCCACCAATTCCAAAGCAGTTGTTGTACTGAACAACTTTTATATACCAAATTTTCACCATAAGTCCCATACGAGTTGAACTTATACCTAGATCAACAAGTTCCATCTTCCAGCAGCTTGTGAATGGACTAAGCCTTGAATTCATAGCTTTTTGCTGTCAGATTTCTTTTGAAGATCCAACTAGTACTAGGCTGCCAAAACGCCAAGTCTAAACGGAGCTTTTAAAGGTCTTGCCCCCCGATCTTCTCTTGAGCTTTCTAGAGAGTACCCCACTCTCATGAACTGTGACATAACAATTTAGCTCACGTAGGTGTGTTCATTGTAGGTATCCTGTAGGACGATACCTTTTCCCTCGGTGGACACTAGAACACATTAAGGCATAATAGCCAGCCTTTCATACAGAAAAGAGTACATGTTATGAACATGGGTAATTTTTTTTATAATTAGTACTCCCTGTTACAATAGTAACTTTGTTTTTCTCATTCTCCTATCAGAGGAAATGAGTTGCCATTACATTGCAACTAAATGGGTCTCATCCCCATGTCCATGTTTGCAACAGAAATTTTATTCCGTGCAAGCCCTTTTGTAAAGGGATTTGCTAGATTTTTCTCAGTGTGAATATAATTCACAGCAATTACTTTGGAGTTTTTCAGCTTTCTAACAGATTTAAGCCTTCGCTTCACATGTCTCGAGGACTTCATATTATCCTTAGTACTCATAATCTTGGCCAATATTGTTTGATTGTCACAATACATAAGGATTGCTGGAATTGGTTTCTCTACCAGTGGCAAGTCCATAAGTAGCTCTCTTAGCCACTCGGCCTAAACAGTAGCCGTGTCAAGTGCTACAAGCTCAGCTTTCATGGTTGACCGCGTCAAAATGGTCTGTTTACATGACCTCCATGAAACTGCAGCACCTCCTAGTGTAAACACATAGCCACTCGTGGCTTTAATTTCATCTGCATCAGAAATCCAGTTGGAATCACTATATCCTTCCAGTGCAGATGGATAACTAGTATAGTGAATTCCATATACGATTGTACCTACCAGGTAACATAGCACTCTCTCTAGTGCATCCCAATGATCCTTCCCTGGATTGGAAGTAAACCGACTCAATTTGCTCACAGCAAAAGATATGTCGGGATGTGTTGCACCTGCAAGGTAAGACGGATCCAATTATTTGTGAATATCTCAATTGGTCCACCCCTTGGCCTTTATTTTTCCTTAATTTTACACTAGCATCATATGGTGTAGGGGATACTTTGGCATTCTCAAAACCAAAGCAACACAACAATTTTTCCACATAATGAGATTGATTTATAATAATTTTATTCTCATTTTTGATCAACTTAATATTTAGGATAACATCTGCTTCTCCTAGATCCTTCATGTCGAAGCAAGAAGATAAGAATGATTTGACCTCGTCAATGACGCCAATGTTAGTTTCAAATATAAGTATATCATCTACATACAAGCACAAGATCACTGTCTGACCCCCATCATGGCAATAATATACATATTTATCTGCTTTGTTTACAACAAAACCAGCAGATGTTAGTGTGTTATCGAATTTTTCGTGCCATTTTTTGGGTGCTTGTTTTAGACCATACAACGATTTTAACAATATGTACCCTCCTGTCCCTTGGCCACAAAACCATCAGGTTGCTCCATATAGATTTCTTTCTCCAACTCTCCATTAAGAAAAACTATTTTTACATCTATTTGATGAATGTGTAAACCATAGGAAGCAGCTAATGCAATGAGCACCCTGATAGTGGTTAATCTGGCCACAGGTGAATAGCTGTCAAAATAATCTTCACCTTCTTTTTGGATAAAGCCTTTGGCTACAAGCCTCACTTTATATTTATCAATCGTGCCATCTGGTATCATCTTTTTCTTGAAAATCCACTTACGTCTAATAGGTTTGCACCCAACAGGACGTTAAGTGATTTCTCAAGTCTCATTTGCCATGATGGAGTCCATCTCGCTATGGACTGCCTCTTTCCAATACTCAGTGTCTGAAGACGTGTAAGCATCAACCAGAGACGTAAGCACGTCATCCACAAGGTATATAATAAAATCGGTATGCAATAAAATCATCTCCAAGGTATACAATAAAGTCACAAGTCACGCGATTTTTCACACGAAAATACGCGCAGGCTGTGCGTGCGTGTGAAAACAATCTCCTTTTTTTCACATTTATCTATTATGCATAAATATTATGCATAAAAAGAAGACTCTCATATTTAAACAAGGCAATCTCTCCTTAAATTAGCAATATGGGACTAAACACAAGGACGTAGCTACGATTTTAGATTTGAATGGTCCAACATATATATATATATATATTAAAATATATCGTAAATATAACAAGATAATATAATTATATACACACGTATATACATACATATACATATATACATACATACATACATATATACATATATATATATACATATTCATATACATATATATATAGAGATGGGCTCTTGTGTGGCGCGCACGCCCCATCTGTGTGGCATGACGAATCTCTAATTTAAAAACTCAAATTGAAAATTCGAACCGTTCAAATTGTTCTACATATTAATATCGTCTTGTATACCAAATTTTATATTTTTTGAATTTTTACTATTTTATCGGATAAGTCAAAGATGCAATAATCCAACGATTTCGAGTATCTATTTTATTGCATTTTTGACCTATCTCGATAAAATAGTAAAAAAATTTAAAAAAATATAAAATTTGGTATACAAGGCAATATTAATATGTAGAACAATTTGAACGGTTCGAATTTTTAATTTGAGTTTTCAAATTAGAGATTCGGCCACGCCACACGGGATGAGACTGTGTGGCGCGACACACAGTAGCCCATCTCTACATATACATATATATGATAGTTTTTTAGTGGTCCCAGGACCACCTCCTGTATCCGCCACTGACTAAACATTGTACATGTTTTGAAATTTTAGATTAAATCAATAGGCCAAAATCCAACAGTTCTTGGTGATGTCAACAGTTCTTGGTGATGTCGTTGCTGCCCTACGTTCCCTCTCCACAACGTTCTCCTTGCTCCCTGCCCGCGACATCATGACTGCGCCTCTCCCATGCTGGCCACCGCCGATTGTACTGCTTTGCTCCTCTGCCTCTCTCAGATAGGGGAGAGAGCAGAGACAAAGGAGTAAGAAGAGTTAAAGTCACTACCATGTGAAACTCACTAGAGTTTATTCTTAGAAACTTACATATTAGTCCACCTATTTTTATTTTTATTTTTTTGCTATGGTGCCACATAGGTGGCACTTTAGATAAATACTGGTCAACATGCGACCTAGATGTCACGTTATAGCCAAAACTGCCTTATGAATCATAAAAATCATTGAGGAAGTAGATTTATACTGATTTTAACAGTTAAAGGATTCTCTGTATATCTAGTTTTGTGATTGAGGGACGTGAATAAATGTTGGCTGACAGTTGAGGGATGCAAAATACACTTTTTCTCGTTGGGAAAAAGCAGCAAACGCAATGGATCTTACAAACTCCAAATATAGCCCATTAACACTACCGGAAGGTCCAAAGACTCATGGAAATCAGGCCACGGCCCAGAAGCCCAGCACGGTACTATAAAATGACACAAATGCCCTAGGCACACTTTCCTCAGCTCTAGCTCCCGTCGCAAAACACAGTGGCATGTCGTTGAGAATAATCGGAAAATCGTGGCTATAGTCATTTGTTAAGTTAAAATCACAAGACGACGGTTCGCTGTGAGTGTTGGGAGTGGACTCTCCAAGTGGCGGCTAGGGTTAGGGTTTTAGTAAGTGACCGAGCCACAACCCCCTCATCTTTCTACCTCCGCCTCTAAACCCCGCATCGATCGTGTCTGATTCGTCCATCCCATTGATGGCGGTCTCGTCACCGGCTACGTTGTTGTAAAAGTGATTTGGCTGTTGTGCAAAAGAGTGGTTCGTGGTGAGAGGCGAGTGGGGGGAGGATCCGATGGGGACGAAGAACCAGTTCGACCTGCTCGTCGACGTCGACAACGACGACCCCTCGCACCTCATCGCCGCCGCCGAGAAGAAGGCGGCCGCGTCGCCAAAGCCGGCCGCCCAGGCCAAGCTGCCCACCAAGCCGCCGCCGCCCGCGCAGGCTGGTGAGTTCACATGGGGTTGGATCGGGTGTCGGGGATTTTAGGGTCCGCGTCTTGTGCTGGGGATTGGGGAATCTAAATTTACTTCCTTTCAATCGAAATGTGCTTGATTATATGTTTGGGATGCTCTGTTCAGATGTGCCAATCTTGTATATATCGTTCAAAATTTTGTTTTCTTAATATCTGTTAATATCCCTTAACTGCAATTTATTGACCGCATATGGTCTACAGGTCTAGCCAGTGTTCATTTTTGTGCCACAGGCAATGGTAGGTACATTAGTTACATAGTGTTAATTTGTCAATGCAGTAAAGGAGTCCAGGAACTATGGTGCTCCAACCCGTGAAGGGACAGGCCGCAATGGACCAGGGCGTGGCAATGGTGGTTTTCGTGGAGGCAGGACAGGCCAAAGGCGTGATCTTGGTGAGGGTGATACCAATGGTGTAGAGGGAGGGTATGGCACTAGCGGCTTTGGGGATGGAATGGTGAGGAGGGAGGAAGGTGAACGCAGACCTTCAGAAAGGGGTCATGGACCACGCCAGTCTTACCATGGCGGCGGCCGACGTGACGGTTACACTGGTGGGGAGGCTGGTGATGAGTCTGGTCGTGCCCCTCACCGTGCCTATGAACGTCACAGTGGCACAGGTCGAGGGTATGAGATGAAACGTGAAGGAGCAGGCCGTGGTAACTGGGGAACTGTGACTGATGAAGCCCTTGCCCAGTTAATGCTGATATCTGAAGCTTCATATTCTTTTGAAGTGCTATTTCATGTTTAATTTAATGGGTCTATTTAAGTTTAATGTTTCTTTTTGGTTTTGTGATTTGTTAGGGAATCTGGTGAGGCTGTTAGTATTGAAGTGTCTGCTACCATGGTTGAGGAAAACATGCAGGAAGATGTACCGCAATCTGAAGTTGAGAAACCCAAGGAGGGTGAATCAAATGAAGAGAAAGAAAAGGAACCTGAACAAAAGGTATAATTCCAGTTTTGTGATGTACCATTACATTCTAGTACCAGCATGGAGATACAGAGGACAAACTTTAGCTTGATAATACATTGAACAATGAACATATACATGCAAAGTACATGTCTTAATCAATATTTACTTATTTAGCACACTCTTTTTCTATCTAATCTTTTTATAGAAAGTCAATTTCTCACATGCTCACCTTCAAGTAGATTTTCCCAATGCAGAGAATTCATAGAGACAAAATGATGAATTACTCTAATTGTGTGATTCCTTTGATATTTTATTTATGAATGAGTTATATAATGGAAACGGTTATATTTTCCAAATCAGTTGTGAAGCTCACATAAAAAACTTAATGGCAATTTTCTAGCTCATCTAGCTATTATTCTATAGTTGTACCTGTGCTTTTACATGCACATGGGAATAAACAATTACAGTTTGCGATGCTTGGATTTTTCCCCTCAATTTCACTTAATCTATGATCTGTTACCAGTATTAAATAATTCATGTGAGTTCCTTATTTCTATGAATTGTTATTATACAGTTAAGCAGAAGTCAGATCCATTTCTTAAGCACCACTTGAAGTACTGAAGCTTAAGTACATTCCTGCTCAGCCATATAAATAATTAAGTTTGATAATTTGTGTTTACCACCAGTTAACAAGATGCTGCCTAGTTAATTTGAGCGAAAAAACTGCAAGCATTTGGATGCTCGCAATTTTATCTTTCCTTTTTCTCAATGTTATTTTTTAGGTAGACTAGTAAAAAACCTGCTTGATGTCTTTGTCCTCATTGTATTTAGCAGTCGCTATGCCTTTCTATTTCCTTACCTAGCTGATCAAGTTAAATGAGTCCTACACAGGATTCTTATATGTATGCTGGTAGAGAACATGTCTGCTGTCCTTATTCATTAAATTCAGCAATCCCTAGCTGGCTGGCTGTGCCTGTCTTTCTTGATCCAACCAATTGTTGTGGCTGATCTGGTCCAGTGAATCTTGCACACCAAGAGAACAGGTAGTCATTGCAAGTTCTCAATTTCACCCAGCCTATAGGTACACTGGTGGAGAACATGCCTGCTGTCCTTGTTCATTATATTCAGCAGTTCCTAGCCATGCATGCATGTCTTTCTTGGTGCACCCTTGGCTGATCTGATCCAGTGAGTCTTGCACACCAGAATAGGTGGTTCATTGCAAGTTCTCAATTTCACCCAGCCAATAGATAGCTTGTGTGGAAGTATCAAGGTTTTCATGCATTACTTTAGCATGCATGAATTCAGGAGGCTGCCATATATAATATCTATCTGTTGAAAAAAAAACACTTGGCCATGCATCCATTGTAATTATGTTGGTTCATAGTATGGCTTGTTCGAAGCTGAAGGTGTATGTGCTTAGGAGGTTGTGTTGATTGGTTGGGCTTGGTTAGATTTTTTGGTTTCCTTTTGTTTGCCATGGGTTTGTGTCCATATAATTCGGGATTATGATCTGCACACATTCATTTCATTTGTTTTAGCATGCATATGCTCTCAGGTCAATTAGTTTCGATTGTCGGGAATGCACATGCTCAGGTTCTTCAATGTTTTGTTATACTGCATTTACCATCACAATGCAAAATGCAGATTCTCAATGCTTTATAGTATGTTGTCACTGGTCATTATTAAATTTTAGTCTTCTTCCCTATTCGAGTACACAGGAGATGACTTTGGAGGAATATGAGAAAGTACTGGAGGAGAAGAGGAAAGCTTTGTTTCCACTGAAGGTTGAAGAGAGAAAAGTTGTGGTAGACAAGGAATTGCAGTCAATGCAACAGCTCTCAGTGAAGAAGGATTCTGATGAAGTGTTTATTAAGCTGGTAGGTTCATGCAGCGCTTTTACTCATTCTTATTCCATGCGCATAACTTACGCTGTTGGTCACCTTCCACTGTGTGTGTTTTAATGCAGGGTTCTGACAAGGACAAAAAGAAAGAAAATGTTGAAAGAGATGAACGCACCAGGAAGGTTTGTAGACTACTTTCCCAAATTTCAGTCCAATCTGCTATTACGCTGCTCCAATCTCAAGCCATTATCTTCTGTTCCGCCAGTCTCTTAGCATCAATGAATTCCTGAAGCCGGCTGAAGGTGAAAGATACTACAGCCCGGGTGGCCGCGGACGGGGGCGCGGCAGAGGACGTGGTGACCGTGGAGGATTCCGGGATGACTATAGCTCTCGAGGTCCTGTTGCCACACCGGTAATTGAAGATCAAGCACAGTTTCCCAGCTTGGCTGGGAGATGATCTCCCATGATATGATCTCCTTGTACATTTCGTGGGATTTTGAAACTTGTGTCTGCATGGCGTTGCTTGGTGCATCAGTACTGTACTGTCATGCTAAATATCTGCCACAATTGTATCGCATGCATACCTGAGCCAAATGTTTGAAAGGTGATTTTCAAATTGGAGGTTTTCTGTGTGTTATAGTCATGTCAATTAAATTATTTTGCTCCGTGAAGTTCAGGCAGTTAGTTTTGATTTCGTGTAAGAAGTGTAAAACAAACGATTGAACTGTTTTTTAGAACATTCAAAATTTAATTTATTGATCGAGTAAGAATAGTGTGGGCGCATTTTTTTCTTATTATGAGAATAAAATGTGATGGGACACTCATATCACATTGAAACGTTCTCGTGCTTAGAGCATCCCAACGGCCACATCAAAGGGAGCTATATTTTATATTTGAATAGTTTAGAGTAAAACAGGTGCTCTAACACACGCATTAATCCAACACACGCATTAACCGATTGTTCAAATTCAGTGCCTGGCCATCTCGGCAATATCGATGTCTAGGTCTGGCGAGCGACGTGGCGTTGCCAACAGCAACGGAGTGGGCAACCACAAATCCTAGCCGGACGACAAACACGTCTTGGCTGGACGACAACAGCGTCTAGGTCTGGCGAGCGGTGTGGCGTTGCCAATAGCAAACGGAGTGGGCAACCATAAATCCTAGCCGGACGACAAACACGTCTTGGCTGGACGACAACAGCAAACATATCAGGAAACATCAAAAGTACTGGCCGGTCTCAACGTCAATAGGGAAAGTCGTCGTTGACGAAGAAGCAGTCACGGCAGCGACGGCGCCTAGAGCTGGCAATGCGAAGGGATGACATGGTCTTTTTTAAATGGACATCTTCTATTATTATGTTTTCACTAAAAACACACAAAATTTCTGATTTCTATTTCTAAGTGCCGTGACGACGCCTAGAGCTGGCAATGCGAAGGGATGACATGGTCTTTTTTAAATGGACATCTTCTATTATTATGTTTTCACTAAAAGTATTTCATTTGGATGCTCATAAATAATAAATCCGTTGGGATACTCTTAAGGTTGGGATACTCTTAAGGGTGAAATCGGATGGATACGTATAATCACGTCATTTCCATATTCTAACCTATATTTTTTCCAAATTTAGAAACAAATATAGGTAGTGTTGATAATATATAACTTGTATCATATTCTATATTATTTCTTTTGAATGATTTGAGAACCGATATCCATTTGTATATTTTTAATTCATAAATATTAAATATAAAGAGAATTAAAATGTTAAAAGAGATATATCAAAAAAATATTATACAATATTATATGTGAGCTTGTAAAATAGTGGTTAACCAATCACTCGTATATGTTTTATAATATGAGACATACGGACGAATATAACTCTGTATTTTAATCTATTTTTTAATTTTGATTCGAACTCAAATAGTATTGGGTATTTCATTTTGTCTTCCATATTTTTCCCACGAAGCTCATGTCAAGAGGATGGCTGGGAAATATCCATTCACATCTAATTTTGTACTCTCCTAACTTTTCTAAGGCCATGCTTCCGATCTTAAAGACAATCTTCGTTAACTCAGGTAAGGTACACCGTACACAAGGCTTTCCACTTTGTACGTGCTCTCTAGTTGGCTGTAGCACGAAATCAAGTTAAGACGCCGTTTCAAATGGTACTACAAAAATAGAGTCAGAGAAAAGGGAAAGGGTTCCATGTACGGCACAACGGCTCAGGCAGAGTCCGGAACGTGAGGTCGAACACACGAACAGAGTCACGGCCGGGTCAAAAAAGCAGGAGACCCTCCCTGTTCACCATGATTGCCTCTGCACCATGCATGCAACTATGCAAGGACCCCGCCCCATGGTACCTCTGCTCGTCACTGTCGCCTCAAGCACACAAGCTTTAAGGCGAGCCGGCGTACGACGGACGGGAGTGAGTGAAAGCTCTGAATTCTCTGCCGATGAGACGAACAGTGATGCCAACGATGTGATGTGTCGATCGAGAGCTCCACGTACGTTTTCTTGGGTAAAAAAAAGAAGCGGCAGTAGCCTGGTTCCCTGGGTGAGGTGAGTAGTACGCGGCGACCCCGACGGCAACATCATCTTTTCTCCGTGGACGTTGCAGGGGAGGAGGACGTTATATACTATAGCATGGCTAGGCCCAGACTGCTGCAGACTTGCAGTGTGGCGCTGTAGCCTGTAGGGTTGCGTATGGCTGTTTTCACGGAGGAGGTGCGTGTGCGCCGCTTTTCAGCGCACTGCAGCAACGTACTGCTAGTACGGTGCAGCGGCTCAAACAGCTCTATCCATGGCCGTGTCGATAGAGGCTCCTCTTGGTGGTAGTAAAAGAACTAGGCATTCACAATGTGTGTTATTTGGGATGAGGCTATTTTTAAGACTACATAGCCCTTGAAATTTTTTTAAGCCAGTCTTATAATATTTTTCATTAGCAAATCAATTGACACTTTATATTTTAACCCATGCAATAAACACTACATATATATACCCTCACCCTCCTAGCACAGACCCGCCTGACAGCCACCATCCTTGTCACTCCCTACGTTTCTTTTTTAGATTTTCTTAACCACACCAATGGCGGTCTGATGGTCCGAGCGGTGAAGAAGTTGACGAAAAGGAAACGACACAGGTCCGTGGCTTTGTTTCGCCGCTCCAACCTCCCACACACTCCGAAGCTAGTGGAGAAGAGGTGACGTGGATCTATGACATTGGTTTTTCTCTTGGATAGATTTGGATGTGACTCATTCAACCCGTTCAAGCTTTCTTCCTCTCTGGCCACCATGTAGGTTCTCCTCTATCAAACCAACACCCCATGCCTCTGCTTCGGATCTCATTGCCATCGCCTCTCTACATCGAACCTAGCCAACGCTGCCATGTTTATGCTCGAGCTTCAGCCGACAAGTTTCTATTAGTGACCAGATCTAGATAAGTGCTCACGGATCTAGTTACAAACAAGACAAATCGTGGAGCAGCTGAGAGAAGGTACTGATGGTAGAAAGGTGGGTCTACACTACAAATGAAACGACAAGGCTCTCAGGCCATAGCTTCACCATAACAACATTTTTTTCCTCGCGAAACCACCCATACCTTTTATAGGGCACGCGCGTTCTTATAGAGATATGACTTTGTTGAGCTGACAGCAAGAATCCGTTGTGATAGGACAAAATCATTTATGTGTTATACATGCCCTTATAATTACTATACGCTCAATGGTGAGAATTTCCCACCATGTTTCCGTACCGTGCATGCCCTTATAATTACCAGTACAACGGTATCGCTAGCAATGGCATGTCTGAGAGTGCAATGATTCGTATAGGAAATCGATCTTTCTTTCTTTTGTGTGGGAACATGAAGATTCCCGCCAGCTCTAAACGGTGTCTTATTTGTGAGAAAACACTGTGACAGTGCCATCCTTTATATGCCGCTTTGCTGAGTCACTGTGGCCATTAGACGTCATTGCGACACTTGCTATTGAGAGCAATAGATTTTTGCAAGTGTCCAATGATACATAGGAAACTTAAAGATCCGACCGGCTTAGCCCATTCTTCCATTGATCAGATCCGAGAACTTACAGATTCTAAGAAGCGGTGGGTGAGAATATGAAAAAACTGGATTTTCCAGCTTCCAATATCTAATTCATTTTCTGAATTTTATCACTATAAATTCTTAAAATCTGAATGAAAATCTGGACTATTTGTAATAGTTTAAACTGCAGCTACTAGAAACCATAGCCTTCTGGAACAGCTCTCTTGATGTGACCATCAGTGCAGATGAAAAACAAAAAGGATTAGAAGTTCAGAACACTCTTGGTTGGATATAATGGACATGGCCCTCAATTATATATCACAAATGCAAGTCCATGCACCATGCTTCCGGCTGGTCCACAAAGGATTAGTACACGAGACCCCAACACAGCCGCGTTGTACGCGTACAGCAAACGTATCAACCAAATCGTCAACTCGCTGTATTTCGGTCCAATATGTCGAGTTGCCATGTACACGAGCACAGCTGCTCAGGGCCCTGAGTAGGTCTGGGTCAGTGTGAAAGGTAGCCTTTCATGTGGCATTATTGTACACCCATTAATTATCTGTATCACAACTCCCAAACACAACAATAATTGATACCCATGCTCAGTATGTGTAACAGTGTAGAGATCCCGTCAAGATCCATAACCAAAATAATTGCTTGGGCGTCAATCATAATCTAGTGGATGATCCTGCATGGGGGCATCATATCAAGGCAAAATTTCGCCTCTTGAAGCAAATGAGAGTGATATCTTTATAGAGGTATTGCCTTTAAGGTATAATAATCAAGTTACTGAAATTCTACGCATAACTATTTGATTTGAGATCACATTTCCTCCGATCATACACAAAAGGGAAGTTAACTGGGTGCTCAATATACTTGTAAACCTATTAGCACTTCTACTATACACCAGGGCAACATGACAGCAAAAGCTTTGATCCTAGAATTACTACAAGGCAGGGGTAAAAAAACAAAAAGAGGACAGGAAGAAAGGGTGGGGGAATTATACATGGTCGAATTGCTCAACTTCGCAGGATTTTTTAGAAGGAGCTTTAGTATCTATGTGAGACGCTCTGCTTATTCCTGTCCCAGGCAGCCCTAAGAGCGTCATATGAGTTTTTTCCTTCGACCACTCGATGTGAGTCTTGTCGAGCTGGGCTCCAGTCTCTATAGTTCTGATGTTCATTCTGCATTCGCCAGCTCCTGCTCCCAGAATCACTACTTGGGGCCGAAACAGAGACAGAATCGACAACCATGTCGCCCTCTAGTATGCGTAGAACCTAAGCAAAAGATTGAAGAAAGGCAAAACATTTAGAAGATCCAGTGTACTGATGGCTAAGAACAAAATAATTGCAGATTGAACTAGAAAAAACTAACATGAGACATGCGGGGCCTTGAATGAGGATCACGTCGTATGCAAAGTTTTGCTGCATGCAACATGCAATAGACCTCGTTTTCACAATAGCGGTCACCCAAGTGTGGATCTATGAGCTCATCAATTGTGTACTCCTCCAAGAAAGGGCGTGCCTGTTATAATCCAAATCTTTTATGAGTTCAGATTACAGAGCAAAAAAGGGAGTAAAGCATAATTTTGACATAGCAGTGCAGTTTACATAGCTAATTCTGAAACCTTCGAACAGAAGTTTATCTGTCTACAATGTCTAATAAAATAAATTGCAACATGAACGAACATAAAGTGTGCTGCCCATGGAATTTCCAAGATCACTTTATTTAAAATCATAGAATTGTTGAGCATCTGAAAAGTCT
Source organism: Oryza australiensis (assembly GCA_019925245.2). NCBI lineage: Eukaryota > Viridiplantae > Streptophyta > Magnoliopsida > Poales > Poaceae > Oryza > Oryza australiensis. The sequence continues at coordinate 4,077,304 of JAIFGZ020000044.1, forward strand.
CATAGAAAAGGAATTGAAAGAACCAACCCATTCAGTCAAAAATTGCTGGCCCTTGGGTCGGTTGATGTCAACAGCCTTGCGCCCAGTGACAAGTTCGACTAACACAACCCCGAAAGAGTATACATCAGCTTTCTCCGTTATTTGTCCACTCTGTGCATATTCTGGTGCCAGATAACTGCAGACAGTCATGCAGAGCCTCATTAATCAGTGGTTAAAACTGCACATGGTTACAACATACAATTGCAAATCTCAATATTTACCCAAATGTTCCAATTACTCTCGTGTCAACACCCATGTCACCATCAGGTTGCCATCGTGCCAACCCAAAATCTCCCACCTGTCAGAACATTATTGAAAAACTTACGACCTTATCTTAGGATTGTGAAGTTTAACAAGAATACAAGATGCCTAATATACAAATATATGATCGATTGAGTTCAACAGACATTAGGTTTTACTGATATAATATGAGAAAGTTACAATTCAATCAAATTTGCGCTGGTCAATACCCTATTATCATCCTGACAAGTATAGTGTGGCAAATATAGGCACCACCATACAGAACGAACTACAAATGTTAGGCTTCATCATTGCGATGGATATAAAAAAACAGATGAAATCAGAAACAATATCTAACGCTCCAAACAGATTGAAAAACCTATATTGCACTCAAATAGGCAAAAGCACACCATACCAGTGGCTCATAATCATGTGTAACGAGGATGTTGTTTGGTCTCATGTCACGATGGATTATACAGCCAACTCTGCATTCTTCATGCAAATACCGCAACCCTCGAGCAGCACCAACTGCAATCTTTTGTCTAGCAGACCATTGCAACGTCTCTTTATTACGACCTGAAATTAATTTAATGATATCTTAACATACATTAGTTTACAGTAAAATTACTAACTTTCGCTCCACTGTTGGTGCAAGACATAGTACCTTAACAGGATCAACTATCAAGACTATAGAACTAATCTACTACCATGTAGATAAACTGTCAAGTGGATTACCAAGTTTACAGATAAGTGCCTTATCAGGACTTGTGTTTTTCTACCAATAAATGCAAGAAAGAAAATGATCTTACCATAAAGATGTGAATCCAAGGATCCATTGCAGATGTACTCATAGACCAGCAAACGCCTCCTATCCTCAACACAAAGACCAATCAGCATTACAACATTTCGGTGTTGCGCACAACTCAATACTTCCACCTCTGAACAGAACTCCACATCACCCTGAGAACTAGCAAGTTTGTGTTGCTTAACAGCAATTGCTTGACCATCAGGAAGGACACCTCGATGAACAGATCCAAATCCACCTTCAGCCAGGAAATTGGCTTGAGAGAAACCACCAGTTGCAAGTTCCAATTCAGCATAAGTAAACCATCGGGGAGGTTTTCCAAAAACAGGTGCCTTATGCTGACATATTGAACACAGTGGGGGTGGTCCAGGGGGTGCACTCCTTGCCAACGAGACAGCATCCCTAACATTGCCTCGGAAGTTTAGATCTGACCGGCTTCTCATAGAACTAATTTCATTCAAGAGATCCAGCTTGGATATATTCTCCAGCAAAGCATCTGCTGTGGCAGTGCGAGCTTTTCGTGGACCTTTTCCATGTGTTCTCGACGATGCTGATCCCTGTAGAATGTCAACCATCCATGGTTGAAGAGAGAAGGATGCTGGAGGACTCAATGTTTCGCTGTCAGAATCAGAAATATTGACGTCCGAATGCTGCACCCTATCCTTTGTTGCTGGTGCCTCTTTCTTCATAGAACCATTTGTGTCAGAAGCACTATATGGAGAAGTCCCTGGATCCGAACTCGAGACAGAGGATGTTCCAGCTTCAGTACTTTCAAAAGTTGTCTCTAAGTCAGGGCTGCTATTTGGTGTTACAGCCGGTCCTCGAATTGACGTCCGTGGCTCTTTTACATCAGTTGTTGTTTTACCAACAGAACTATCCAACATAGGTGGAAGTGAACAGGATACTTTGGAATCTTTATCAGGAGATCCCACAAGATTCAACCGAACAACTTTAGGTTGAGAACGCTTCATAACAACAATATTACACTGTAGCTCTTCCACGCAATGTTTCTCTTCATGCTTCAACTCCCTAATTAGCAGAAACATGAAACATAAGAAAACAGAAAAAAATTGTTTATGATGTATTTACACACTGTAATGGATTTGACCCTTACTTGTCTATCACAACCCAGCTTGCTTGCGCTCGCTTAGACTCAGCAGCTACAACACCAGGAGGAGACCCAGACACAACCTTAGTCTTCACATTTATCTACACAAATGGCATAAGATGAGACATGCAACTACATGTTAAGAGTTTCAAGTAAGCATCTGCAGAAGAAAAAAATTCTGAGCTTCAAACCTTGTTCGGATCGTAAACATTCTTAAGTTTGTCCATCATTTGAGAAGACAGCTCAGAAATATCCTTCTGATCCAACATAGTCTTGTTGCCACTTGCGCAATCACCAGCAAAGAGTGGAAAGCCCCAGAACTTCCTGCCTGATACAGGTAAGAGGTAATGATATTTGAGGCCACTAAGCCATGACTGAAGAAACCAGGGAGCCAGGGAAGGTCAGTGACCACGGTAAGAAAAGAGCTTAGGTTTCAATGATGAAAATCTACATATGCATTTAGCTGTGCAAGCTGCTTGCAAATGCATTCAATATTGCAACTGCAAAACATAACCCCACAAAAATAAAACTAGTACAAACTGAACAATGCAGGAAATACAAGAGAACGAAGCAATACCAGAGCTATGTGATGGGACGACGACGAGGAGCAAGATACTGCCGCCAGGCTGCACGACGTGCGTCAACGCCCACATAAGGGCCGTCTTCGAGATCTCCCTGGTGGCCGCCCGAACCGCCACCACCACCTTCTCCACCGCCGCCGCAGCACCGCCCTTCTCCACCACGGCCTTCCCCTTCCTCTGCAGCAGCAGCTGCTGCTGCTGAGTAGAGCTCACCATCATGCCCTGTCGTCCCTCCACCACTCCACCAAAATGCCTACAAAATCCACAGCACACCAACTCTCTCTAAGCAGCAGCAAACCAAGAACCAGCCAGGACAAACTTGTAGTAACGCCTAGGAGTACAAGCAAGCACCACAACCACCACCACCCCAAGCTCTTTTAATGCATGCCAATGGGGATAGGAGGACCTAGTACCAAGCTACTGACAGTTGCCACCACCAGACCTCGACAACGAACCTGTTCCCGGAACGAAAAGGCAAAGCCAAAGACCAGTAAAGGTTTCAGATTTCAGTAGGACGATGCGCCCGCTTACTTTTCCTCCTCCTCGCCCTCCTGGGTCCCAACTCCCGAGCTGCGGATTGAGAGAAAGATCCCAACCTTTATGGCTGCCGCAGAGGAGGCGGGCGCCACTCTGCGACGGCCTGTGCGAGCGTCCTCGCCGCCACTGTAGCCGGGGATAGCTCGCTCTTCGCCAGCCGCGGCGAGAGGTGAGTGGTGGTGGTGGTGACCCCGCCTCGCCCTGCCGTTAGTCTGGGTCAGACTGCATAGTGCCCTGCCCGCCTCGTCGTCCTCCACCACGGCCCGCACGATTTCCCAGCACCGCCGCAGGAATCCCCAAATTATTCGAAATTTTGCTTGAGCTGCCCGAGCCCCCCTCCTCGCAGATCTCGCCGCGCACCCCGCCTCAAAATTGGCCAGCCGCAGGTGGGACAGACACGGAGTCAATTCACACACGGATAAATCAATCAATCAAATTCCCCCACCCCCATATGCGATCCCCCAACGAGAGATTTGACCCGCATTTTCCTTTCCATGCACAGGAATAACAACTACTAAATAACCGGGAAATTCCCATCCTGTGCTCCCGATTCCCGGCCGCCGCACTCGCATCCGAACCGACGCCAACCGAAGCTCCGAAAAACGAAAACGCACACCGGAGCAGACGCCACAAAGTGGGGAGAGACCCACCAGTGAACGCGACGAGCCCCTGGCAGCGCCGCCGTTGACAACGACGAGTAGCAGCTCACCGCAGCCGCCGCCGCCGCCGCGGCGCTCCTCCTCGCCGAGCGACGCGCGCCACCAAGCGAGCAAACCCTAGCGCTCGCTCAGCGCGTAGCACGTGCGGGAGCGGAGGCGGAGGCGTGGGAAGAGGAGGTGGCCATTAAAGAGAAACCAAGGATAGCTCCGCTGCGCTAGCCGAAGGGTGCGAGGGCAATTAAACCTCCATTGCTGCTATTCGCTCTCACCTCCTCCTCCTCCACTTACTACCACCACCCCCGATCGACGGCGACGGGTGCATTTCCCGTCTTGCCCTCCAGACCCAGTCAAATTTACAACTCTGCCATCCACCGCAGTACAGCGAGTACCATTCAACTCATTTAAAAACGGTCGCTGGGGTAGAGTACTTGTAGCCATGGGAATCGACCCGTCAGATCCCGATCGGATGGCTCACCAGCTTCCCGGAGTAAATGCTGCACAGGGTGCGGCCTCGTGAACAGGCACGGTCCAAGGTAGGGACCCCGTGGCAGTGTCAGGCACGGCCCCCATGGTCCCGGTGCACAGGGGAGCATCGACACGGTCCTCGTGGTCGTGGACGTGGTCCACAAGGCCAAAGCTCTGTTAAGCTTGCTGGTTTTGCTACTGCTGCCATCACTGGCTCTCAGGGGTTGATCTAAAAAAAAAATCTCAGCATTTTTTTCACAGGCTTTTCCGTCGATGCAGCTACAGATGCAGCCATGAGTGAGTAGGAGTCCTGACCATATTTTTGCACAGGCTCCTATCCGTTTTTGTGGTTATCTGTGTTTTTTTTTTCGTGCGACGATTGCGATGTGAAATCAGGTGAGCCTAGCAACGTGACAATAATTCTGGGGGAGGTCCAGAGCACAGACGTTACCGAGCCATGCATGCAAAAGTCCGTACACCGAGTTGGTCCAGCCAGAGCCCTGACGTCTAGTTCAGCTAGCTGCACCGATATTGGTAATTAAACAGTTCGTTCTTGGTGTTATGCCCCGCATTTTCACATGCTTCACAGCGAGTGTTACCAAATTACTGACAGGAGAGGCAAAAGGCTGGAAATGTAAATGGGATCGACAATATTGGACGGTGTAACTTCTCTTGTCAACAAAGAATACTTTGGCTGCTCAAAATGCATAGTTCAGTAAGTCATATATATCTATCTATACGTACCCTGACTGATTAGTTACTTTCAGAAAAAAAACATAAAGTTAACTGGAGAAAAGTTAAAGGAATTTCACTATCCATTAAGGTGGACCTGAATTAATTATATCCTTTAAAATATTTAAGGAAAGTCCTTGTTAGACACAGCTTGGTAATTAATCTCAGCAGCAATCGATCTAGGTGAAACCAGATTAATTATTAGAGCATAACCAACAGATTCTCAAAAGCAATTTTCAAAAAGAACTCATTTAGAGAATTTCTAAAAAGTTTAGAGAATAAAATCAAAAATTGATACGATGGATTCTTAAAAATGATTCTTTATTTTTAAACTAACCGGACACATCAACCGCTAGGTATTTCTTTCCAAGGCGTGGCGACGGATGCGTGTCTTTGGTGCGAGGTGGCGCAAGATGCGGGTTCAATTAATGCGGGCGGCGCAAGATGCGAGATCAGACTAATGCGGGCGGTGGCATGCACCAAGATGTAGCGGCAAGTTTTTTCGGCGAGATGTAGGATGGCGACAGACGACGCAGGCGGCGCAAATCTATTTTTTTTGCGTACGCCTCGCGGTAAAATAATCCTCGTGGTGGCGGAAGCTATTTTAGAGAACCAGGACTCTATTCTCAGTTTTGAGCACGAGATCCTGATTTTAGAGAACCTATAATTTTTGAGATCTATGTGGAGTCTCTGTTGGAGCGAGTTTTTCAAAAAAAGTTCTGCAAAACAAAATTAGAGATTCATTTAGAGACACTGTTGGACATGCTCTAAATGGCTTAAATAAGAAGAGTCCTTGTACGATAATAACGTGATCATTATTAGTAATTATAAATGTAAGAATATACATACCTACAGTAAGACAACATTGGCAAGAAATTCCTATTTAATCAGAAAGAAAAACGATGTCACACAATTAGAGTTTTTCTCCCATCTTTACAAGTACATACCTTTTTATTTAGTATTGTGAGGTATATATACATCTTTTGTACCTATAAAACACCATAAAAGTACTAATGCCATCGATCATTCACTTTCATTGTGATTAGTTTAACTAGGTTTTTTTACCTCTTAAACGTTGAGCATATATGTCCTAAATTTGCATATAGTCCATTGAGGGAAGAAGATTTATGACCTATTTGGTAAAGCTAATGACAATTACAACTTCTCGTAAAATCTCTAACTTCCCCAGAATAAAAAATAAACTAAAAGGCAAAAAAATAGTTTTTCCAAATTCTCACTAACTACTTATGAGAATTTTGAGCTCTCCTAAATAGTTTTTTAACTTTATGCCACTCTCCTGAAAGACTTATATTGTTTGCCACCGAGACCCCATAAATTCTTGATTCAATGCTATTTTAGACATAATATGTTGCCACTTCATATAGACAATGCTGCATTGGATGTAAAATCCCGTTTTTGACCCTCTCATTTCCTTCTCCCCCTCACTCTCTTCCATCCCTCTCCTGTTCACTGAGCCACCCCAAGCTTTGGCAAACTCACTGCCTCGCGCATCGAAGAGAGGTGAGGAAAGGGAGACAACAAGGGGCACACAGCGACGCTCGTCGATGGAGGTTGGTTCGGATATCTAAACCTCATAGGCAGAGAACAACGCAAAGGTAAACAACTATAGTGCATGGTGATTGGCATAATCATTGTTCGAAGCGGGCTACCTCTCCTCCGAATTTGACTGCATCCAGGTCAGGGCATCAGATCTGGTGAGATCGAGGGCACCATATTTGCCCCAGCCTCCTCAGGTATGTCATGGCTTCGAGCGCCCAGCTCCTCCTCTTTTGTTGCGTTGGTGATGGAGAGACGGTTAGATCCAATGGGGGCTACAATATTAGAGCTAGAGATAGTTGAGGGAGAGGTGGTGGTGGCTGTCATTGGAGGGGATCTCTTCTCCTCTCTATACGGGTATTTGCATAGAAGACAAGAGGAGCAAACTCATCGTCCCTCCTCCATTGCCACACGCTGGAATTGATGACATGGTGTTTTGCAGGCTAAAAAATGACATGCGAATAAGAAATTATTGTTTTTAGTAGAAAAAAATCTAAAAATACGGGAGAGTGTCAAAAAGTCAAACAAAACCTCTAAATAGGGTCATAGCTTGAAAGGTTGTTTCGAGCTTTAAAATTATGAGGAAATGGTGACGACGTACGAATCATATTTTTAAAAAGAAAAAATATCTTACTAGTTCATATCTAGATTACCAACATAATATTCCGTCAATGGAACATTAATTTTTTCATGTTTTTCCTATTCCTAACGTTCTTTCTTCTAACGTTAATCCAATCCGCCCATTGTTTCTCCAATCTGCGATTTGCAATACTACTACTATATATTGTGTAATGTCCTCGTTGAACCCCGCACGTACGACCATTTCACAAACGAACGATTGGCAATCATTCAATCATTCGCCAAACCATTTTACTGACGATACTCTCCTTTCAATATATTGGCTGAAGATTCCCTATCTAGTACACCCGTACGCCAATAAATTACAAGAACTCCGCCAATGCACGCAAGAGACATCTATGCAGCAGTCCATATGCCAATAATAAACAAGCTAATACTCGCAGCAGTTCAACTAACATGAGAATCATAACATCACACATAAATAAACATATTTGCATACACCAGCTGGATTAAAAAAGACATGGATATAGATTTTGAACGTATGAAGACTGGTTAATTAATTGATTGGACCCAAACTCTCTAGCCTCAAATTCCTGCCTACCTACAGTAAACTACAGGGGTTTTGTTATCTTAAAAATTAGTCTTGAAGCCCATTTTTGTCTAGACAAAACCCATAGCGCACCATCTTCTTTTTTCAGAACTGTAGTACCACATTGATAGCGTCTTCTTTAACTGTAGTGCCACATTAATAGCACACAATCTAACTACGGATAAAGTGTCATGTACTGCGCGTGACATGCATCGATGGATCGACGACGATGATGGTAACGGGTAGCCAGCTTAACGCAGTCTAATGATGTACATACGAAAATATGATCAGCTCTGAGTGTCATATGTATAAGTACAATGCAGATGTGTCCCCCAGGCAAGTGGTACGCTGCCAACAAAATTTATTGGTGTCCCGATGCGTTGTTGGTACATGCAACGTCAATTTGTGAATCATATGCATGGTAAAATTTACTGTCAATTTTTGTTCCTGTGTACCACAAGATGCAAAGGGAAAGGGCTGGCGGAGCCTGAAATTATTAAAGACTAGATTAAAATATAACTCAACTAATATTAATGGAATATTGATTTTCTACAAAATTTAAATACCGAGTAACAAAATTTAAACAAGAGGCAGGCCTAGGCTCAAGCCCTAGCCTGCCATCGTCCCTGTGATAGGAGAAAATATTTCTGTAAAAGTAAGCATCATGGAAAATGGCAATGGTATGTAGTATTAGGACATTCTCAATTAATCCTTATGTTTATGGCAATAAATGATACAGTAGTGACATATAGAATTTCTGATACATGGCATTCCCCTAACGAGGAGGAGAGGAAAGGACTATCTTGTGCATGATACTACCAAGTGACGTAAACCAATTAACGAAGGCACAAGCAAAATAGCATTAGGGACAAAGGTGATGTATGTCGCACAAAATTAACCATAGAGAAACCAACAAATGCAATGAGGAGGGAGAAATCAAAGAATTAATTGTTTGGACCCTCATGTGGAATAATACATATATTGGGTAAATAGATTTTAGGATAGCATCCATATAAGATAAAATGCCAGACACAATAGATGGTGTCTACTATTGGGAATGCCCCCTTTCATATTGTGACGTTGTAACCTTGAGTTAATAAGTAGGAGTATCACTATATAAGTGAATCTTAACAAGCAAATTACTTTTGCTTGTATCGGAGAGTCATAATCAACCTCAAGCCATGGAAAGAGAGGGAGGAGTGGTGATGGGAGAACAAGCCAGCAATAGCTTCCTCTCCGGCCATGTGATGAAGATGACCTAAGCTTCGACAAACACATCTGATTAGGTTATTGGGGTTGGACGACAAACATATAAAAGGAGGGGGCTTAAAATGGAGCCACAGAGACTGGAAGTCTAGCGGTGGGCATTAGGCAATGACCGCGATGTGGCCACAGTCATCTTGGTCACGATATAAGAGGAGGAAGATGGATCAATGTTGAAGGTAGGGATGACTCATTAGATTGGATAGAAATTGGATAGAAGGCAGGGGTGGTGATGATAAATGTAGCGATGTAAGTCACCAAAAACGGGGCGGGAAAACCTGGGTTGAGAAAAAGGGCTCAAGGGGACACACGCTACGACAATTGAGAGAGGGACGAGGAGATGAGGAGAGCGTGCCTAATTAATAGCCAATGAGTATGTCACTTCAGGCAGCATGTCGGCATGAGTAAGACCTTGATGAGGATTGATTAGGGATTAGGAGTTTAGAGGAGATTTAGGCTATGTTCTTTTCCCACCTTTCCTAACTCATCTCTCTCGTTTTCGACACGCACACTGTTCAAACTGCTAAACGGTGTATCTTTTAAAAAAATTTCTATACGAAAATTGTTTAAAAAACATATAATCCATTTTTCAAAAAAGAATAAATTAGTACTTAATTAATTATGACCTAATGAGTCATTTCGTTTTGCATGTCGAAGAGAATAGTTCCCAACATTCAAAACCAAACACAACTTAGAGAAGAGAAGGGAGGATCATGGAGCTCTCCATGATCAATTTCTCTACGGTCTCTCCTCCAACAACACAGGAAGTGGTGCTCTAGATCGCACCATTTCACGCATTATTTTATCGAGCTTAGACTATTCATTTCATAAATAAATCAATTCCATTAGAAATTTCATAACAATACAAATCATCCAAAAGTGAGTAAGATATAAGATAAAATTAGGCAACTGACAATCATGACCATTCCTAAGAATTTAGGGACCTGATGCTTAATATAAAACAAGGCCTTATATTTATAAAATATTACGCAATAAACTAAGGCTATATTTATTTTTTATTTAATGGTGAATAGTTTACAATACGTTGAAATGGGTCTCTACTATCACCTTTTGTATGATCTACGTCACATTCAATGAGTTTAATGTTATATGTGTCCTACTATCAAACGGGTATGAATTATTCGTGGCCAATAACAACTAGAGTTATACCAAAAAAACTTATCGAGATTTGGCTAAATAAAAAATTCACTATAGCAATTTAGTTTTTCTTATAATAGGTAAAAAATAGAATCCTTATTGTTTGAAATAAATGTACGCATTATCCTCATAATATATAGTTTTTTGAGATAGTCATATTTAACAGTCATGAGCCAAGAAAAAAAGAACACACGACCCAATCATCCACTCATTTTCTACGCCCTTTATATGTGAAATCTATGCACAAGGAATAGCAGCCGATCACTACTGCAGATCAACGTACAATACAGTGACATGATCCGAATCTTACCATTCCAGACCAATCCAAAACAGGGCAGAACCTGTCTAAAGCATCGTCGCATGCTCCTATACATCCATCAAGATCGCGCCGTAAAAACCGAAGACGTGATGACAAGAAAGCGAGCTTGTATCGCTAGCGAGCGAGGTTGGCAGAGCCGAGTATAGTTATCGAGAGGACGAGGAGGTGCAAGAGAGACAAGCACATCAATCAAATGCCTCTTCCTGCCACAAAAGGCACCTGCACTGCATGAGTCAGCTGGCTTGCTCTTCTGTTTTCATATCTGTGGCATGATCTCCTTTTTGGCTGACGAGTGACGACGACGACCAGCAGCCTGACCATGCATACAGTAGTCGCCAGTCGGCATGCACTTCTGGCTGGCCATCTCAGGTTGGCTCGGCACCCAGACAGGCCTGCCTGCCAAGTTCCAGAGATGCTATCATTGCCGGCCGTCTGCCCGCACGCGGCTCCAAACATTTCCAAACATCAATCCAAAGTTCCAAATAACAATGAGAAAAAGAAAGGGCAACTCCTGCATGTGTTGAACTGCAGTAGTGAAAGTTTTCTGATATTCAAATTACCATAAGGGTATGAAGGCAAAGTTGTGACAACGGGAAGGAGCAAGAGGGGTGGGGAGAGGGAGAACCGAAGCAGAGACACCTTGCGTCATCAAGAGCTTATCGGCCCGTCACTTCAACAGAGCTCCTGATAATGTCAATGATATCAGTGACAAATTGAGACTGTAGGTGCCTCGGCACATCGTATCACTCATGTTCTAAGCTTCATCCTTCCGCACCTCCAATCTCCATCGTCGTTGTCGTCAGGCTCCTCGACGACATGCACTAAGCTAGCGAGGTGGCGTTGTTATTGATGCGAGCGAAGACGACGAAGCGGACAAATGATCCCTGCACCACCGCCTCTGTCGATATGCCGAACTCATTACTAATTTCTCGTTTCCAGATCCACTTGGTCGAGAGGAGGGGAGAGGCTTGTCACCGTCAAAGAGCTTGCTGTAGGATTGGAGAGGGAGAGGGGAGATGTAGCAGATCGGAAAAGGAGAGGTTGGTGAGGTTGGTGAAGTGACGAGTGTAAAATGTGTCGAGAGGGTAAGAGGAGGGGATGGAGGGGTATTTTATGTTAAGTTCTTGTTTTTAGGTACTTAGTGTAAAATATTGAATTTTAACGTAAATTGATAAAATATGTGGACTAAACTAAAAAATACCAAAAACTGACTTAAAAAGTTAAAGCCATCGCTGGAACCACTTTACGTCGAGAGAGATGTAGTCTTAGGTTATGTAGCAAGCATGTGGTATGTAAGACCACTACTAAAAGTGGCTTTGCATTAGTCATGCAAAGCTTCCTCCTCTAAGGCAAAGAATCTTATAAGGAATTTTATATTTCAATCCTAATGATTTTTATTTGGTCCTTTGAAATAAAGGGTGGAGATTTTCAAATCTTTTAAAATTTCTTCGGAATAGCACAAGGCATGTAGATTTTGGAAAAAAAAATAGCAAGAGTTATCTCTCTTTGATTTTTTTTTAAATCTATATTTCTCATCCAATTCCTTTATTTCTCCCACGGTCTATTTAACGGTCATACAATAGCTCTTGTGTCATAGGGAAGTTGGCGTTGTTGTTTCATTTTTGTTTTGTGTTTTTTCATGTAAAACCTTTGGTGTGGGTGTCGGGGGTTTTTAATCCCACACCCTTCAACTTTTTCTTTTCTATTAATAAAATCATACATATATTTTTTGCGTGTTAAAAAACATATACATTCTTAAAAGTCACGTGTTTTACCATTTTTTTCATTTTAAAGGGGCAAAATAAAAGAAAGAACGGAAAACTCTTATATGTTCTGAAATTTAGACGACAGTACTTATCGATAATTTTTAGAATTTAAATTTTTTATCATATATAACCGGTTTTAAGTTACTTTTTAATTTTAACCAATTACAACCATTTTTCAACTCAATCTTATCTCTATATACTTATATTTTAAAAAATAAAAAGTAATACTATAATATACCAATATGCCAATATTTGAGTAGAAAGAACAGAATATTGAAATTCTACAGGGAGCCCTACATGTCAAGACGTGTGGAGACTTTGCACTAGGGTTTACATTACCGGTTGACCATTGAGCTCGAGCTCTTTCATTGTCACGGTTTTCGATAAATTCTGACTGGATTTCAATCAAAGTTACTGTTCAACATTTGAATTTGTAAAGCATTCAAAATTTTAATCAAAAATTAATTTCAAGTCACATCAAAACCGTCAAAAAAACCACGAAAATCAAACGGCTTTGATCGGCTTTGTGAAACCTGCTCTGCACGCATCAGGGCTCTTCCTAATTAAAAATCCTCTCTAGTCTCTACCCACTTCCCGCGCTGAGCCGCGCGCGCTGAGGCGCGACCTCGCGAGTGGCGTTGACGTAAATAGTGCCCCGCTACGTGGGCGCACTTCTCTCCTCCGTTTGAACGAGCAGGGGATGAAGAGGGCTAGGAGAAGGAGGCCCCACTGTCCCCACATGGCTGGGGCCCACGCACGGCACCCGTTACGCGTGTGTCCTCCGGCAAAAAAACAGTGTCCGTCACGTCCCACTCCCGCCATAACTTGCCCAGTTGCCGTCCGACGGCGTCACCTCGGAACGCTGCCCGTCGTGGTGGGTTATGTGGGCTTGGGCAGTAGCGGATCGTGTGCCGCGGCGACGGACGGATGCCGGACGGAAACAAGATTTTGGGAGAAGCTGGGGAGAAGCTAAGCCCGCTGAATTCGAGGAGTTGGCTTTCATGTGGAACGGCAGTTAAGGCAAAAAAAAATAGAAGAATAAACATTTTTTGAGTTTACGGGGACACGACGCTTGCTAATTATTGATGCTTTTTTGTCCTTGGAGGATGGGACGACTCGGTTTGGCAATTGATTGTTCCTGCGGTCCTGCTACTTGTCCTGTACGAAATGTACTCCACGGTAAACGTACAGTGTGCTACGGAGTGCAGTAGTACTGCTAGTAACAACAGTGAGGTAGAATAGTCCTAAAATTTTGAGCGTGTTCGGTTGATCGACAAATCGAAGAGAAAAATACTGTTTAAACGTGATAAGTCGATCGATACGAACAAAATCTTTTTTATTTTAACTATAAACATCTCGAAGTAATTTTTTAAGGCCTAGTTGCATCTAAAATATGAAATCTTTAGGATTTTTGGATGTTTTTTGTTTTTCTAACTAAATAGGTGAGGTGAGTGTAAACTGAGCATGAAAAAATTTTGAATTTGAAAGTGTTTTGACAAAAAAATAAAATTTTCTCTTGAAAAATACGCATGAGAAAAAATATGCATTTATGTAAGCATTTGCATGCATCAACCAAATTATACATTTATTATAAAAAAATTTCACATGCAACTAAACATTTTTTCTGAAAAGTTTACACTACACCCATAACTTTGAAACTAAATAGGGCTTAAGTCCAACTAGTACTGCTCTCGTGTGTTGTTTTGTGCCGAATGAATGAATAGCTGAATGATTGTTATTTGAGGAAACAAACTAATTATATTATTATAAAGTTAGAAAATAGATTTAAAATAGTATTATGAGAGGTATATAAATAGTTTGTTATTAAAAAATCATATAGTTTAATATTTTGAGAAACGTACCTGGCAATCCATTCTCCAGAAACAAACTTGCAACAATTTATCGCCGACCTACCGTATTTTGGAACTCGGCCTGATTAAAAGAGATTTTGATAGTTGCATTTTTTTCTAGAGTTTCCTACTCTAAACATTTCTAAACATTTCTGATTCTCGTTCAAAATTTGAGAATAACTGATTATCAAATATAGAAAATGGATAAGAAAACAAAAACTAAGAAAATTAGTTTTTAAAATATTTTTAAAAGTGTGGAGCCGATAATGCATAACAGTATCCCATCCGATAACATGAAAAGAACGTGGCTTTAGTCGGCTTGGAGCCTTTGCCTAGTGTAGAAAACCGGGAAACTGTAGTAATACTCTTGTCAGTATTGTGGAGTCTATCAGAGGAACAGCCTCGCTGCAGCAAAAAAAACAATGATATGTGTGTACTTCACCGACTTGTGTAGTTCTATTATTACACTATAGTTGTGCGGTTGGCATTGTAGTACTCCTGATGCGTGTTTGGCTGGTATATAAACCAGCTGATAAGACAAGTTGACTGGTTTGATGTAAAAGAAAAATACTGTTTGAATGACTGATAAATCTGACTGATACGAACAAGCAAACATGATCGATGAGAGGAATGAGACGCCCACTTTCCAAAAATCCATGCCGTAAAATACAACTCGAGATGATAGAACAGCTCTAATAATTAAGTGTAACACTTATATAAAAGTAATAATAATTAAGTGTACCACGTGAATAAAACACAAAACGCTCTAATGCAGCACCACTACTGTTGTACTGCAGCTTAGCTTGCTGCTTGCGCCACAGGACGAAAATGACACAGTAACCAGGGATTAAAAACCAGAAGGCGACTCGGCACCGGCAGGCAGGCAAATCTGGACTTCTGGAGGCCGGAAGCAAGAAGACAATCATCGAGCATTTCCAGAACGCCGATCCGGAAACGTATTTATACGCTAATTAACCAGGCGAGAATCTCTCCTCCTAACATTTTTCAATTACGACCCGCTTCTCCATGATACTCTCTCTCAGCACGGCGGGTCCCCAGCCCAAGGGCGGTGGGCTCTGTCCGGTTGCTGGCGCGTACGCTGCGTCCAAAGCGCGGTTTCTGTCTTTGATTTGTCCGTGGTCGCGGTCACGCTGCACGCACGTAAAAGGCGGCGTTTTTTTTACCACTCCGGCCGCGGGATTTGGGTCTCGGGGCGCGGCTCGCGGCACGTGTCTCGGCGGTGTGGGGGGGACGGGTTCGCGTGCCGTGGCGTGGCGCGCCTTTTCGTACGTATAACGTACTGCCGTGGATGGCTGACCTGATGGAGTTTTGCATCGTGCATGCGCGCGGACCACCGGGGTTTTGGAGGCGTGGGAAGCGGACACACGAGGGTGTACGTACGTGGGCGGCCGATTCATCCTGGAGCGTGTGTGATTTTGATAGTCGTCGATCGCCTGAGATTTGTCCGGCTACAGCGTCGCGACGCCTGCGTTTATGCCCGTGGTTTGTCTCTGCTGTGCCGATCCACAAGAGGGATGGCAAATGTTAGGGGGTTGGGACTGGACCAGCTAGCGCGGTCACGTGTTGCAACTTGGAGCAGTGTATTGTATAGATGCTGTTTGATATTTTAATCAAAGAGACTAAAGATTAGTTTTTGACTAAAAATTATAATCCTATCTTGTTTGATCCCAATTAGCTTTTCCAATAAAGATTAATGGACTAATGATATTTTAGTCGTTTCTAGTCTCTTCTGTTTGAGAGTTTAGAGATTAAAAAGGACTAAAATAAAAAGACTAAATGTTTTCAGTCACTCAACCAAACAGACCCATACTTTCTTAATCCTCGTGCGTGAATCTTTAAGTTGGCAGGGGCGAATTACAGGTGTGTGGTACATCCATGCTGGGATTTCAATTTCTTATACTAGCGCTATATTATATCCCGACAGGTTTTTACAAAGAAAAACGTGGCCTCCCAAAAACATGGAGCCAGTGAGTATTTCTCGATACGTTCATAAATATAAGATATTAATAAAATACACAAGGTGATGTTTATTGTATTTAGCAAGAAAAAAACAAAAACTGGCATATCGAGGAATTTAACGAGGTGAAAGTCGTTATAATTTTTTATAGGGATATCAAAATCGTTTATATTTATGAATAAATGAAAGGATCAACTCTTTTATACTTATGGGATGAAGAAAGCACTACTGTTCGGTGCTAATGAAAAGCACATTTAACATGTCGAGCAATCATCAATATTGTTAACGTAATGAACGTTCTCTAATCATTCGTATATACATTTCATACTCGCTTCTATCTAACTTGACGGACCTATTTGTTATGGATTGTTTAATTGCACATTTGTTAACGTTAAAATTTGATAAGTCTCGAAGTCTTTATCTGCTAAGGGTTAGGATCAGCTCAGAGTTAGTATCGGCTTAGAGTTCTGCGTCAGCCGATGGAAGTTTTCTGTTATCTATATCTTCAGCAGTCGGATTATTGTTAAATTCGGTTTGAGAAGATCTTATCCAGAAGAAATCGGGTCCAGAGAGGATATGGCTTGTATCTATTAATTAGGAAGAGATTGTTAGTTTCCTATTTTATCTTTAGAAAAGTTGGTTTAGTGTCCGATTAAGACTTTATCTATTTTCTTTTATCTTTAGGAAAGTTTGGATTGTAATATGTTAGAATCTTTGTCACCCTACGGGTATAAATATGTAAGCCCAGGGTTTATGTAACATATCTCTCGATCAATACAACTTGGCGCATCGCCACCTTTCTTATATCTATTCTACTTTGTCATCCGGCGGAACTTGGCATCTGATGTGGGGTTGCATCGGCTTCGATCTCCGGCGAAGGGGTAAGTCCAAGGTCCTGCCGGCTCAGGCAATCGTATTGGCTACGTTGGCATCGTCCAAGGCTGCATCAGTACATTCGACCTCTTGGATTGCTTCGATTCGGTTAATCTTTGCCTGATTATTTATCACATGTCTCTATTGAATCTAATTTTAGTATCTCGATTTGGCTCTATCTGTTGTCTCTTGTTTTAGGGTTTCTGTCGATACCGGTAAATCGTTATATTAGATTAGATTAGCTTAGGCATCTACCACCCTGAAAATCAGCCAAATGCTTGATTGCCTAGATATTGCTTTTCTTTTCATACTTAGTGTTGCATCAGTTTGATCTACTAAGTCCTGATTAGAACCGTAATCTCTAGCATGCCTGTTGACTGCCACTAGGGGTTTCAGTCGGCGAGTTACTGGATATTGCATCAGCCTGCAAGGATTGTACACAAGTTGGATCTAGCCGATTGCAGAAGAGACTTCATTGAATAATTGACCATTTGGATTTTATGACATTGGACTTCCAGCCGATATGTGCTTTAATCTTTAAATCAATATCTATTTCATCGTGTGATTAGTTCATGTAATGTTATATACCATGTTATTGTCAGCCGATCGCCTTTATATAAACATTTGTTCAACACACAGCCGATGATTTCAAACCCTAACATCATCGGCTGGCATCGACATCGGTTGGAATTGCACCATCGGCTTATTAGCCGATGAGTTAGTTTTTGGGTATCGGTCTATCGGCCGATATGATTTATGTTCTGTTGTTTTGCATAACTTGTCAGTGGCAGGATCAAACTGACTGACACGCCCGCGCTTCATCTATTCTAGGACCTACACTGGAGCTAAGAAGATCTCCGAGGCCGATGTGTTGATTTTTCTCGTCAATAACATCATAGCTTGCCCTATTTGTAGTAGAGTTGTTTGACTATATATTAGGTTTTTGGTTGATGGTTGTACATGTGACATGCCACACTTTTTTTATGTCTTAACACGACATTCTAAAAAAATCTTGTTAAAACATGACACAATACGTAATGGCCAACAAATTCGACCCACACAAACTATGAAACTGAGGTATCCAACAAAACATGTCCAAGTTGCACATCCTTGATTTTTCTGTTTTTTCTCTTGTTGGAAAGATATACTCAATTCTATCCATATTATTAAAAAAAGATGATTTATAATAAATACTACATAACAAAGGGCAATATATGCAACTAGGAGTATGATCGTTGGAGGATACCTTTAGATTGATGACAATTTAACTTGTAAATGTGTTTGATTGGTGGGTAAGGATGGATAAGATGGTTGGAAGAGAAAATATTCTACAAAGATGCTGGATAACAACATTTGACCGGACGAGTATATCCACATTTGTTAATCTTAATAACTAGTAATTGATTAGTGACAATTAATGTTTTTGTGGTTAATTATTAATTAACTTGTTCCGGTAGATTAGATATAATTAGTCTATTAGGCCAGTCTCAATGTTAAGTTTCACCTCCCTGTTTTCAAGAGATGAAACTATGACATTGAAATAGATCTATCTCTCAATGCAGAGTTTCATGGCATAATTTTATAGATTATTTTAGTCCATAGTGGGTCCCACGGTCTTTCTCTTTTCTCTCTACTCCTCTCGGAAGCGGGTGTACGGCGGCACGGCACGAGCCGGCGGCGCCCGCCCGCCCGCCGCCGGAGGAGCGGCGACGGAGGCCGCGGCCGGCGGAGCCACGCCGCCCGATGGAGGAGCGGCGACGGAGAAGCACGCCGGCCGGTGGAGGAGCGGCGGTGGAGGAGGCGCGCCCGCTCGGTGGAGCCGCGCCGCCCGGCGGCGGAGCGGCGGCGGAGGAGGCGTGCCGGCCCGGCGGAGGAGCGTGCCGGCGAGAGGGACGGCGGGGAGCGCGCCACGAGGGACGGCGGGGAGTGCACCACTGTGTGGAGGGCGGCGGAGCCGCGCCGGCCGGCATGACGGAGGAGCGCGCCGGCCGGCGACGGAGGAGCCACACCCGTCGCTTCCCTCTCGCAAGCCGGATTTACTCGCGCGATGAAACTAACGAAGCCCCTCGGTGCGGGTGTCGTCCGTTTCCCAAGACTTGGAAACAGCGCTGGTAAGTTTTGTGGGGATGAAACTTTTATCTTCTCTCTCTTCCTATTTCATGCAAAATGCTGAGGCGGCATCATATAAAATTTAAAAAACTTTATTGAGACAGGCCTTACTAATATGTTATTAAGTAGTATAGTTTATGGCACGACTAATGATAATGAACACCTGTTGTTATTGTTTAATAGTTTATCCTTTCTCGCCTATCTGACCAACCAAAAAACTATATAGCCATATCCACTCAACCAAACAAACAAACAACTGAATCATCATATACATAAAAATATGGATTATCATATCTATTTAACCTTGATCACAAACTGAACACACCCTAATCATTCTACCCTTAACCGTGATACTCCAATTTGTGCTCATTTCACTAGGTCATCATAGTTGGTTCATGTACTTACCATAAGATAAAAAATTGTCCTTAAGTTCTTTAAATCTGAGAAACACTAACGTTAATCGTGATGACTAGTTTGAATCTTCTACTTGCTTTATTTTTTCTGCAAAACGTAAAACAGATAAGCCATTCATACATTACTAATTAAGAATTAATTATAACGGACTTTAAAAATAGATATTATTTATTTTTTTTCAAAAAAAACTATTATATAAAAGGCTTTTAAAATATATTATTTAATAGTTTAAAATTGTGTTAAAAATGAATGAGAAAGTTATAGTTTGAAGTTAAAAAAAAAACGCAGCCTTCGCACATGCTGTTGATCCTCAAACCATACGGAGGGTCGGAGACTCTCAATATGGTCCCAAATAAGCTCTCGCGCACAATTGAAGTTCTAGAAATAACCGAGGAAGGCCGAGAAGAGGACCTGCTGGCATTGGCGCAGCTTGCCGGTATGCTGGTGGACGTATTAATTTGTTGTCTCGCATCACATGATTGTTATGTTAGCCTTCAGGAGGATTTGGTTGAATATTTAAATATTATTTTAAATTATTAAATATAAATTAATTAAAAAAATCATTCATAATTAATGGATTATTCGCGAGACGAATCTAACTAGGCTAATTACGTCATGATTTAATGATATAATGCTATACTAAATATTTATTAATTATGAATAAATTAGTCTTAATAGATTCGTCTCGCAAATAATCATTTTATTTTTATAATTATTTTTATACTTAATTTATATTTAGTTTTTCAAATTAATGTTCAAATATTCAATCTAAACATACCGTGGAACCAAACTTCCCTAACCTGACACTAGGACTCTATATAGGAGCAGATACATGGACATCCTTACCACCTTACCATAAGTATTTTAATGGTCTCTATCATGAAGTTAATTTCAAAATCTATCTATTATATTATTAAAATAACTTAAAAAACATCATATTCGCTGTGAAAACTATAAATTACCATATTAATTAGAAAAAAATACACGCTGTTATATTATAGTGGATCCAAATTATATATATTGTAAAACAGAGTTGTAGAAACAATTCAATCAAGCAAACTATCTGATTATCTAATTAGTATTTGTTTTAGTTACATACCGAAACAAATAGATAGGTATTAATATCCCTGGTCATGTGACGGGGAAAAAAAGAGCTTTATTAACATACGTTTGGGCGGACGACGACTATTGGCTGGCCAAAAAACAAACGCCAGGCGTCCGATAGCCAAAAAAAATAGCACTTAAGTTTTGTTTATACCAGCTTAGGTGCATGCAACCCATATATTAAGATGCATAAGACTAAAATTCTTAAAAGAAAATCCATCTAAATTGAAAAATATATTTATAAAAGAAAGGTCCATCTAAATTAAGACAGATCCAACGATATTTTGAATTTAGATTAAAAATATGAAAATAATAATATTTGATTTCAAGACAAATTCTATAGTATAATCCCTACATCACATAAAATTTTAATAAAATACTAAAATGTTAATAGAAATTTAATTTTAAGTATCATAACGATAAATAATAATAAAAGGAGGGAGTAGAAGATTAAAACTTAGACCGTCGAAAGATAGATCGATCCATCGTCTCAAACGGGTCCTCTGCACCGAGGATGCTAGGAATGTGGTGGTAAAAACAATGAAACCGACTGAATTAATTAGAATATAAAAATTACACAACAAAATAAAATAGTATTATGGAAATGAGTTTAAATGAAAGATAAAAATCGGTTGCTAAATGAATCCCAATATGTTGAAGGTTATTTAAATCCAAAATTAATCAAACAAAAGAAAAAAATCATAAATACAATTTATAAATAAATAATAAATAAAAAATTAAAAGAACAATCCATGTAAAATACAATACACGACAAATTAAAATTCATAATAAAAAATAAAATAAATTCCAACATTAGGAAAATATAAATAAGAGTTTAAGTAGGAATACAATTTAGAAATAACTAAAAATCTAAATAAACATAAATATTAGAATAATAAACACAATACGGGATTAACTAAAATTCAAAATATAAAATAAAGTAGATTCCGAAATTAGAAAAATAAAAACAAGAGTTTAAGTACGAATAAAATTTATACATACCTGAAATTCGAAATGAAAAATTGGAAATATTGAATGAATAGTCCACGTAAAACACAATTCAAGATTAATTAAAATTCAAAACAAAATAAAATCTATTATTGAAATTGAGAAAAAAATAAAGGTTTAAGTATGAATAGAATTAGATTCATAATGATGAGATTAAGAAAAGGGGCGGCGGGCATGTCGTTAAGCAGCTCGGTCGTGATGGTTGAGGAGACTTAAAAAAGTAAAAGAATAACCCAATTTTGATGAGATTCTTTATTTAAAATTGAAATTAAAAAGAGTTTAAGTAAGAATACAATTTATAAACAGTTTTATAAAAAATTAAATATTGAAAGAACAACTCATCTAAACTAAGAATAGTGGCAAATGACAATAAATGAAGAGTAATGAGCTAGCCGTAAAAGAGTAGGTTGGTGACCGTTGATGGGATGAATTATAAATCAAAACCCGAATGATAATTAAGTTTGATTTCTAATGATGATTAAGAGAAGAGACGGTGGGCAAGCCGTTAAGCACCTTGGTTTTGGTGGTTGACGTGACTTGAAGAAAGTAAAAAAAACAAAGATGACCATATTCGCTATTTAAAATCATAATAAAAAGGAAGGGAGAAGCGGGCGAGCTATAGAGAAGTATAATGATGACGTTTGATGAGATTTTAAAAACTATAAAAATAAAATCAAATGAGATATTTAACTCTGAAAAGCTAAACTAGATCCAACTTTTAAAGGGTTTAAGAGGATGAATATAAGTCGTGGTAGGTTAGGTAAAGAAAACAATAGGGTGATCGACAAAAGAATAATGTGTGGTGGTCGGTGCGATTTTTAAAAACTAACGATATGATTATTTAACAATTTTTTTAAAAAAATCATATGTAAAAATAGATAATTTTATATGGATGTTAGTACGTGCAATTACAAGGGTCAGACAACATTAGATCGACACCCTCCCAGCAGTTTTGTTTGACTGTCTTCATTGCATACCATAACTACATATATTTTTGTGACAATTCCATCACATCTTCCCTCTCCTCTCATAGTTCTCTTTTATCCATCACGTAGTAGTATATTTTCCTCTCATGTTGTCTCTTGGATGTCTGCTTGGCTCGATCCCTCACTAACATATAGGCCAGATTTTGGTTGACATTGGTGGTATTCCGATCACGCTTAGGATAAGATGTGGTCAAATTTCTGAAACTTGACCATTATTAATTTGTAAATTTCTGATTTGACATAAAACTTACTACCATGCTATTTATAAACATATTAATATAAAATTTATGGTATCCGTTTAAAAATTTTAACCAGATCTTGTTCTAACTGCCAAAATTTGAAGGGAATAAATGTAAAAGTCTAAGCCAGTCTCAATAAAAATTTAATGTCTTAGTTTTTAAAGCATTCATATTTTAAAAATAGTACATAAAAGTTTTATCCTCATCAAACTATCTTTATTATAAAACTTTTATCATCTTTATTAATATAGTGCTATGTCAATATATTTAATACTTATATAAATTCTATGAAATCTACACTAAGGTTGGTCCGAAAATGAGAGCCTGAAACTGTGCAACAAAAAACTCCATCGAGCTCGAGTGCAAACTAATAATGTGTCGAAACTTGGTTTCGGCAATATATTTTCTGGGGTCGCAGTCAAGATCGCCAAGCACGATGGGTTAGAAGAAGAAGATTTAGACAGGTTCAGGCCCTCTCGAGAGGTAATACCCTACTCCTGTTTCGGTGGATTCGATCCGCCGAGTGTCTTTATTGATCTCGTGATCTCGTGAATCTAAAGCTCTTGCTTATGAAGTCTAAGATATCCCTCAAGGGACGCCCCTTACCCCCCTTATATAGTCTTGGGAGGAAGGGTTTACAAGTCGGAAACCCTATCTTATTCTAAGTTGGTTTCCTCAATCTTACCAAACCGTGACTATAGGCCGATTGCCTTATCTCTATCGGCAACCGTAACACCTAAGTCAAGTTCGGCTTACAGATATAGCGGCGCAATCTATCCCTACCTCCGGTCGGATAAGCTTGCCATGTGGATACCCGATTGCCACAATCTCCACAAGAGCCCCGAGTCCTTTTCGTCGACGAGACAACTTAGCTTCAGACCAAAGCAAGACTCAACCAAAAATCTCTTTGACCGAGTGCTTTTGGCGCCGAGTGATTCCATCATCTCGCCCTGAATCTTCCCGAGTGGCTCCAAAAGGTGAAGGGGTGGAAAAATTTATATATAAAAATTTCTCAAAAATAAATATCTAGGTGCATCTCCCGATGCACCTAATTATAGGTGTAGCCCCGACTATGTGGTTAGTCAAAAATAGACTAAGCATATAGTCAAGAACTATAAAAAATTATTCTCATGTAGATGCCTAGCTCATGCTAAAGCAATCATAGAAATCTCATTACTCAGCAAGTTCATACTCAACCGAGTGAATTTGCCCGAGTCATCTCGAACAAATAATTCAATCATCCCTCATGGGTAAAAGCGCTCGGTAAACTCTTGCTCAACCGAGTGGATTCGCCCGAGTAATCCCGGAATAAATATTTCATTCATCCCTCATAGGAAAACAAGTCTTTTCAATCATATGAAAAATATGACCAAGTTATTAAATAGCTTTTGCCATAATCTGGTCTCAATCTTATAAAGATCTTCACCAAGGTGGAAAATAAACAAGATCGGTAAGATTACCCGACCAAATGCCGAAAAACCAAACACCCTTGTTCACCAAGGTGGCTATAAAAACTCGCTGTTGGTCACCTTCCAAATTGCATCGTGCCGCCTTCTCATGAAGTCAAGCAAACCGCGGTATGGAAGGATCTTTTAAAGGCATAGGGCACTCGGACACACGCATATTGCCAGGGCAAATCTGCTTAAGCTCATCCGCTTAAGTCCCTAAGGACACGTATCAGACCACACCTTAGTTGGGCCGTAGATTTCCTTATGGGCTCGGCCCACTCACCAGAAAACCTAGCGCAACCCTCAAATCTTTCTTATAAGGACGCGAGGTCGTCCCCGCCTCTTCATCTTCCAAACGATTCCCCTTCTCACAGTGCGATCGTTCAACGCTCACCGCGGAGAACCCTAGGCTTGCGCGCTTCTCAATCCATCTGCCAAAAAGCTCGCTTGCCGCGACAACTAGCTTCTGCAGCCAAAACTCCCACATCCATCGCCCAAGATCTAACCTTTCTCATCCAGATCCACTCCCCAACAACCTCGCTCTCATGGCAGAGGAGAAGAATATTCCGTTCGACCAATGGGCCACCTCGAATGTGAGGGAATACACCCTCAAGGAGATGGTAAAGCACGGCGTGCTTCCGCCGAAGGAACTTGTGGGATGGCGTCCGGCGGCGGGGAGGACTTCCGACCCCAAACACCGGTGAGCTCGTCGTCTTTACTTCCTTTTTCTATTGCGGGTTCGTCTTCCCACCTCCGAATTCTTTCGGGGCTCTTGGACTACTATGGTCTTCACATCTACCATCTGAACCCCAACTCGATGCTTCACATAGCACTCTTTATTCATGTGTGTGAAGCTTTTCTCCGCATTCTTCCTCATTTCAATCTATTCCGTCGCATGTTCTACCTGAAACCCCATCCGAACAAGGACCAACCTTGCGTCGTTGGTGGGGCAGGCTTCCAGCTTCGCGGATCTCTTCGCAAAGACTATTTTTCTCTCCCTTTGAAATCTTCCAACAAAGGCTGGCACGCGGGCTGGTTCTACATCAATAATCTCGAACCCGTCGCCCTCCTTGTCGGACTTCCTCCTGTCCCCAAGCCGTCTTGGAGCACCGTGCCGGTAGCCCAAGATTGGGATGAAGCCAACGACCTGCTCGCGAAGATCCTGGCGATGAAGAAGAGGAATCTTCGTGGGGAACAAATCACTCGGCACTTCATCAGGTGCCGACTGGCGCCGATCAAGGAGCGGTCAAAGCCAGCCTTCGAGTATGAAGGCGGAACGGACCCCATCGGGAGGACCGGATCCGCTCACATACGAGATCCCGAAGATCCGGATGTACAAGCTCTTCTCATCGGGATCTCGCCGAGCGGGCCCTCATTCCGCTGTCCTCCCATTCAAGCATCCACCGACCTCCTCCTCCGTGTAAGCCGATTGGTTGCTTTATAGTATCTTTCAACCTTGACGTCTTGTCGCTTAATGTTGCACCTTCTTTCTTCTGCAGGAAAACGCCTCTATCACTTCCAAGCCATATAAGATGGCTCATGATGACGCGCCGCGTCGCCCTGCCAAGAAGCCGACTGGCGGGATCAAAATCCAAGCTGATCCAGTCGGGAAGCGGGCGGCGCCGAGTGAAGACTCGAACAAGCGCGCAAGTAAAAGGCGGCTGATCATCGAGGACTCGGATGACGACGTCCCGGCTCCTCCGGTCGAGACCCCGCCTCTAAGGCGATCACCGCGGACGGCGCCGAAGATCCGCCGATCCTCCAGGTATGCTTCTGAAACCAAAGCCCTGAGCTCTTTCGCAGAAAGCTTTTCTTTATCTTCGTTGTGTTCACTTGTGCAGGAAGCCCCAGGACATAGATCCTGCCGGAGGGGGTGAAGGGCCGACCCCGGCCGCTGCTCCCGAAGTGCCAAGGCCGTCAGAGCCAAAACCCCGGAGCCCGCAACCGAGTGCGAGCGTTCCGGAGAAGCATCCTTCTCCTCAGAAGGAGAGCGCCCCTAGGGAGGAGCCCCGCCATCGGCCCGGGATATCCCGACGGGAAACCGCGCAGTGCCGAGGAACCCACGGCTGCAGCCGAGCGCCCCGACCGAGGGTCACTCGGCATAGAGCCCGAAGAAGAAGAAGGGCCCGGCTGCCCCACCTAGGCAGGCAGCCACCGAAACCGGTGAGACTTGCTTCGGAACTTTCCTTTGTTCTTTCAATTTTAAATCCTTCATGTCTTCATTGGTCTTTCTCGTTTGCCAGCCACGGTAGAAGAGATCCCTGTGCTACGTCTGCTGAGACTGGGTTCCTCCGATCGAATCGAGTGGCGGGACTCTAAGGCGAGAGACAGGGCATCATCCTCGATCGGCAAGCTGAAAAGATGAAAGGGATGCCCTCGTCGAGAGCCTGAATGAGGCGACCCGACTGCTCAACGTAGGCCTTCGTCTTTCTTTCTGATTATATCTTCGTTATTCTTCGATCGATCATTCTTCGTTTCGCATGCGAAAGAATATTGCCGCTCAAAGGCAAAATCCGAGGTGCTGGAAAAGCCGGTGCCTCACTTAAACTCCTTGGAGGACGTTCGGCGACACTGAAGGTCACTCGGGAGGAGGCCGCTTCGAGGGAGGCCGCTTTGGGAGGGAGATCTCGGAGCTTCGGGAAGCGAACCTCGACCTCCGCGGATCAATCGGAAGTAAGCCTGCCTCTCCCAGCTTCATTATGATTCTTTTGTTGATCTTGTCAATTGATAATCCTCTTTCGTTGTAGAAAATTCTTCGGAGGTCCACTCGCTTCAAGTCCAACCGGAAGCGGTCGGCCTCGACAAGGCCTAGATGGAGGCCGAATTTGAAGGTAACCTTCTCTCGAAGTTGAATTTCGTGTCTGCTTCATTCCCGAGTGCCTTGAATGATCCGGAACTCCTTGCGGCTTATAAGATGAAGACCCGAGCCCAATACGACGTCTTACTTGGGCGGATCAAGTCTAGCGACGAGATTCGGGAAGAGGTCGCCAACGCCGCCACGCCGATCTTGACATCCTTGTTCGATCAAGGAGTTGGGGCCAGCTCGCTGAGCCGATCGAGATCTTCGACAAGCTTCGGTGGCTCCGAACAGTATCGAAGAACATCACCGAAGCGGCCAACATGGGGGCTGGTCGGCTCTTGCACGAGACCAAATCCCTCTACCCCGAGTGGATATTCATTCAATCGGGAGGGCTTCGCCGAGGGGACAACAGATGAGCAGGCCTTAGATATGCTCGGCGAGGCGCAAGAGGCGGCGAAAAGATCTCTTTGGATGTAGTAAACAATTTTAAGCTTTGAACTTATATTCGACTTCGCTTTGTGAATGTCATGTAATCGTAACACTCTTGACATGGAATCTTTGTGACTATTTTTAGTTTATTTATGTCAATGCCTTGATTCGAGCCTTTGCGTGAAATTTCTTAACGCGTTTTCGTCGGTGTCATCAAGCCTAGGCTCGATTAGGTCATCGGAAAACTCTCGGTCCTTAGACACCGAGCTCGAGTCGAAGGACATTAAACAATGATAAACCAAATTGTGCACAAAAATTTGATGAGGAAAATTTGAGCTTTATTGATATATGTATCGCCCCGACGCTAGCTCAAAAAGTCATCTTGCTTGAGGTTGGCAGTCAAGGAGAACATGAGGCCTTAGCCAAATTAGGCGTAAAACCGTCGAAGATGCTCGATGTTCCGGAGTTCTCCACCATGGACCCGTCTTCGCGCTTTAGCCGGTATGCACCGGCCGAGTCACTTGGCGATTATATACGGTCCTTCCCATAAGGGAGATAACTTGTGTCGGTCCTTGGTGGTCGGATCTTGCGTAGGACCAGTCGCCAACAATGAAAGCTCGTGCTCGCACGTTGCGACCGTGGTGTCTTCCGAGCCCTTGAAGGTATTTGGCCGACGGATGAGGGCCGCCTCGCGGGCCTCTTCCAATAGGGTGAGGTCATCCACTCGGTCGATGTCGTAGCGTTCATCGTTGAAGCCGCGGACCGGAGGGACTCATACTCCATCTCGTTTGGCAACATGGCTTCGCGCCATAGACCAAAAAGAAAGGAGTTTGGCCGGTGGCCCGACCGGTGTAGTTCGCAGCGACCATAGAACCGAGAGAAGTTCTTGGACCCACTTGCCGCGTAAGGGCTTAGCTTGGTCGAAGACGCGAGCCTTGATGCCTTGAAGGACCATGCCGTTTGCTCGCTCGACTTGCCCATTGCTTTTGGGGTGAGCTACGATGCATAGCAGATCTTGATTCCGAAGTCTTCGCAGAATTCCTTGAAGATGCCTCCCGTGAATTGAGTCCCATTATCGTTATGATTCTGTTTGGGACGCCGAAGCGATGCACGATGTTGAGGAAGAAATCCCGTGCTTTGTCGGCGGTGATTGTGGCAACCGGCTTGGCCTCAATCCACTTGGAGAACTTGTCGATTGCGACGAAGAGGTGTGTGAATCCTCCCGGAGCTTTCTTGAAAGGACCAACCATGTCCGCCCCATACCGCGAACGGCCGGGAAAGCGGAATTGTTTGGAGCTCCCTGGCCGGGACATGGGTTTGTCGGCAAAAAGCGGCATCCTTCGCAGGTTCTTACGACTTTATCCGCGTCGGAGACCGCGGTGAGCCGAAGAATCCTTGTCGTAAGCTTTGCCGACTAGAGTGCGTGCCGCCGCGTGGCTTCCGCATATGCCCGAGTGGATATCTTGGAGCAATTGTTTCCCTTCTTCGGGTGTGATGCACCTCATTAGAATTCCAGAGGGCTTCTCTTGTATAGATCGGAGTCAACCATGACGTATGCTTGGCAACGACGCCGGACGCGTTCGCTTCATTCCGGTCATCCAGCGGCTCTTGCTTGAGTTAAGAATTTGATGAGCGGCGTCCTCCGCCGGTATCGATCATGGTGACTTCGTTCGTGGTTTGCTCGTTGGGAGTGTCTTTGCCGTGACGGTTGGCTCGTAGAGGTGTTCGACAAAGACATCTGTTGGAGCGGCTTCGCGCTTAGATCCGAACTGCGCTAGCTCATCGGCAGCTTCGTTGTTATGTCTCGGGACATGTGAGAGTTCTAGCCCATCAAACTTGTCCTCAAGCTTGCGGACCTCTTGTCGGTAGGCCTCCATAGTGTCGTTCAAGCGGGACCCGAGTCTTTCATCACTTGATTGACGACAGTGGGAGTCGCCTCACAATAAGCCGTCGAATCCGAGTGAGGCTGAGGCGCATCCATGTAGAAGAGCTTCGTATTCGGCGACGTTGTGTGAGGCGGAGAAGTGGAGGTGAAGGGCATATCTTAGCCTTTCCCGTCGGGAGATCAGACAACTCCTGCTCCCAGGCCGGTGATCCTCTTGGATCCGTCGAAGTGCATGGTCCAGTGTTGGAGGTCTTCCCGAGGCACGTGTTCTTGCTGTTCGGTCCACTCGGCCAGGAAGTCT
This sequence comes from Oryza australiensis, assembly GCA_019925245.2. Lineage (NCBI taxonomy): Eukaryota > Viridiplantae > Streptophyta > Magnoliopsida > Poales > Poaceae > Oryza > Oryza australiensis. Next base: position 4,107,125 of record JAIFGZ020000044.1, read on the forward strand.
GCTAAGGCTTGTGACTTAATGGACGTCCTGGGCTTGAAGGTTAAATCCAGCGGCATCAGTTCCAGGGCCCACTTGGCGATGCGCCCAGTTGCCTCGCGGTTGTGGACGACGTCACCGAGTGGAAAAGAGGTGATGACGGTGACCGAGTGACCCTGAAAGTAGTGTGCCATTTTCCTCGCGGTTATTAGAACACCATAAAGCAATTTTTGTACTGGGGTATCGGATTTTGGCTCCGCCAATACTTCGACAAAGTAAATTGGTCTTTGAATCTTCGGGCCCGTCCTTCTTCCTCTCGTTCAACCACAAGGACCGTGCTGACCACTTGGTGAGTGGCTGAGACGTACAGCAAGAGGGGTTCCTGGGGCTGAGGTGAAGCCAAGACGGGTGGCGTGGTAAGGAATTCTTTGAAATCTTCAAAGGCCTTGTCAGCTTCTGTGGTCCACTGGAAGTCGTCTGTCTTCTTCAGCAGCCTGAAGAAGGGCATGCCTCGTTCGCCGAGTCGAGATATGAAACGGCTTAGCGCCGCCATGCAGCCAGTAAGCTTTTGGACGTCTTTCTGATTACTCGGGGGCTTCATGTTTAAGATGGCGTTGATCTTCTCTGGGTTTGCTTCAATGCCGCGATGTGATACCATGAAGCCGAGCGGTTGCACGATGGGACGCCGAAGGTGCACTTCTCCGGTTCAACTTCATTCGAAGGCCCGGATGTTTGCAAAGGTTTCTTCTAAGTCGGCGATCGGTCTTCTTTTCGCTTGGTCTTGATGACAACATCGTCGACATAAGCTTCAACGTTTTTGCCGATCTGCGTCGGAAGCATCTTTGGATCATGCGTTGGTATGTAGCTCGGCGTTCTTCGAGCCGAAAGGCATGGTGATGTAGCAGAGGCCCCGAACGGCGTGATGAAAGATGTCTTCAAGCAGTCGGATTCTTTCAGACTGATCTGGTGGTAGCCCGAGTAGCAATCCAAAAAACTCAGGAGTTCGCAGCCGGCTGTTGAGTCGACGACTTGATCGATGCGAGGCACCGAACGGATCTTTGGAGCGAGCTTTGTTGAGGTCGGTGTAATCGACACACATGCGCCATTGCACCGTCTTTTTGCGGACCAGACTGGATTGGCTAACCGGTCGGGATGAAGAACTTCTTTAATGAAGCCGGCAGCCAAGAGTTTTGCAAGTTCTTCTTTGATCGCGTCTTTTCGATCCTGTGCGAACCTGCGTAATCGTTGTTTAATTGGTTTGGCGTCATCTTTGACGTTCAGAGAGTGCTCGATCACCTCCCTAGGAATTCCAGGCATATCAGATGGTTTCCAAGCAAAAACATCTTTATTATTTTGGAGGAAGGTGACGAGCGCGCTTTCCTATTTAGGATCTAGGTCGGCGCCGATTACAGCGGTTTGGAGGGATCGGACGAATCAAGGGAGATCTTTTTGGTCTTGGCGTCGCCGGATCCCGATTTGGCTATCTTCTTCGCGGGGACTTCGCCCTCTGCCGAAGTTGATGCAGCCAATCGGACTTCTTGTTGGCCACGTAATCTCTCTCGAGATTGGGCCATGTCGCAGCTCTCCTTGTCGCAGTGAAGGCTTGCTTCACATCGTCGCGAAGAGTGATGACGCCGTTGGGACCCGGCATCTTCATGCAGAGGTAAGTGTAGTGAGGGATCGCCATGAACTTGGCAAGCGCAGCCTTCCGATGATGGCATGATATGCCGTTTCGAAGTCGGCCACCTCGAAGGTGACGTTCTCCGTTCGGAAATTCTCTCGGGCTCCGAAGGTGACGGGAGAGAGATATGCCCGAGTGGTGTTGAAGATAGCCCCGGATAACTCCGTGGAAGGGGCCGAGCTTGCTTTGAGTTCGGCCCTCGGGATCTCGCATTTCATCCATAGTCTTGGCAAACGGGATGTTGAGGGCGCGCCCCGTCGATGAGGACGCGCTTAAGCTCGATGTTGCGGACTACGGGGTCCGGGACGAGTGGATAGCGTCCCGGGTGGACCACTCGGTCGGGATGATCCGAGCGGTCAAAGGTGATGGCCACCTCCGACCATCGCGAGATATTGAGGGACTTCGGGTTGAGCCGCGTTGACCTCCCGTCGGTTAGCTTTTGTTTCCTCTTGGATTCATAAGCTAACGGGCCCCGAAGATGTGGTTGAGCTCCCCCATGGATCTTGAAAAGGTTCGGCATTTTCACCGCGTTGTTCTTCTTGGCGCCGGATGGGCCGCCTCGTCGATCGGCTTCTTGTTGAGCTGCGCCGCAGTCTGTTCGCGAACTACTTGTAGATAAAGCAGTCCTTCGCCGCGTGCTTGTGATTCGGATGGTGGGTGCATTGGGCGTTCATGATGGCGTCGTAGGCGGCGACTTCGGGACGGCGTTGAGTATTGGAGGTTGCGGCCACTGGGTCTTGGATCGGCGCTTGCGATCTTTCGGGCCCGTTGCCGTTGTTGCCGCCATCCTTCTTAGGATTTCGGCTTCCTCCGCTTGCTTGTCCTCTCTTCGTCGGCCGGTCTTGACGGGCGGCTTTGATGGCGTCGTTTGATTTGGCGTATGAATTCGCCGTCTCAAACATCCGCTTCACCGTCTTCGGTGGCTTTCGTCCGAACTTGCCGATAAGCAGCTCATCACGGACTCCCTTCTAGAAGGCGGCGATGATGATGTCATCGGTGATGTTCGGGATCTTGTTGCGCTTCTCGGAGAAGCGACGAATATAATCCTTCAGAGGCTCGTCCGGCTTCTGGATGACATTGTAAAGGTCGAAGTGCGTGCGGGCCTCTCGAAGGTGCCTTGGAAGTTGGCGATGAAGTGGTCCCTCGGCTCGCTCCACGAGCCGATTGAGCCTCTTGGCGGTGGTGAGCCAATTTCGGCCGAGTTTACGAGGGCCACGGGCAGTAGTTGGCCATGGCTTTGTTGTCGCACACTGCGGCTCGGATGGCAAGGGTATATACAGTTAACCAAGATTCGGGGTCGGTTTTGCCATCGTACCTTTCAATCCCCCGTGGGCTTAAAGCCACTCGGCCAATGCACTCGGCGGAGCTCCCGAGTGAAGGCCGGTACTCCATCGTCGCCGCTATCGGGTGATCCCTCCGATCTTCCGAGTGCGACGGTCGCGCTCTTGGTAGCGGCGGTCGAGACTTCCGCGATCACTCGGCGGGGTCTTCGTTGCGGCTGGTTGGGTAGCGGAACTTGCGGCGGACTCGGTGGTGGACGGGTGGACGTCCATGTCGTTTGTGCGGGAATCGATCGTCGCTCTTGGTGCCTCGGCGTGGACTCGGGAGGTGGGCCTCTTGGCCTAGTTGACGACCGAGCGGCTCGGGCCTCCCGTAGTCTCCGACCTTAGGGGTGGGAGCCGGCTCTTGTCCGGTGTTTCGGCCACAGATTCGTCGGCCTTCGCGCCGAAGTGGTGGGAGGTCCGTTGGCCGTGGCGGCAACGATGGTCTTGATCTTATCAAGTATAGGAGTCACGTTGGCGGAGCCGTCTCCATGACGGTATCCAAGAGCGTGAGTGCGGCGACGTTCTGGCGTGGCGTCGGAAGACATTGGTGTTGCGAACCCGTGTTTGGAGGATGGCCTCTGGCGATCGTCCGGCGCACGCAGATCCCGTTTCCTTTTGTCGGCCTCATCTTTGCGTTGTTTGTCTTCTTCGGATGTCTTGCGTTCAAGCTCCACTGCTCGCTCCTCTTCGGCAAGCCTTCGGCCATGGCTGAGTCGGACTCATCCGGCTCGGCCATGAGGACGTCAAGCACTTCGGCTCGCGATCCATATGGCGATCGGAGTTGTCGGCTTCGTCGAAGGGATGCCGTAGAGATTGTCGAAGCGGCGGAGCCGAGGTATCCGTTGAGCTCGAAGATGAACAGGAGCCAAAGGACGGGAGGATGACAGCGACCTCCCTTGATCCCGGAAATCCGGATCCGGGTCGCTCCGTCCGAGTCGGAGCTTGGGGATCAGCTCCTCCGAGTGGATCGCCGCCAACTCGGGAGAGAGCAGTGATGTAGATCTTGGCGACGTTTGGTAACCCAAACGGCACCGAGAGGTCTTGGTGAGCGGATCGCTTCCGTCGGGAGGCAAGAAGATTGGCGCAGATCTCGGCGGAATCCGGTAATCCGAATGGCGCCGAGTGAAGTCCGTCGTCGGGAAGGTGGATTGCATCTTGGCCTTCAAGATGTTGTCGAAGATCTCGGCGCTGTGGGAGCCCGAATGGCGTCGAGTAAGTTTTTCCCTCCGACTGGTTCGAATCCGAGTCGAGGGAGGAGTCGTCGAAGAAGTTGGCGGCAAAGTCGCCGAGTCTTGAAGGTGATCCCATCACGCTTGTCGGCGAGATTGTTGAAGAAGTCTCGACGCGCGGTCCCCTACCGGCACGCCAACCGTCGATGCTTGGTTTCGGCAATATATTTTCTGGGGTCGCAGTCAAGATCGCCAAGCACGATGGGTTAGAAGAAGAAGAAGATTTAGACAGGTTCAGGCCCTCTCGAGAGGTAATACCCTACTCCTGTTTCGGTGGATTCGATCCGCCGAGTGTCTTTATTGATCTCGTGATCTCGTGAATCTAAAGCTCTTGCTTATGAAGTCTAAGATATCCCTCAAGGGACGCCCCTTACCCCCCTTATATAGTCTTGGGAGGAAGGGTTTACAAGTCGGAAACCCTATCTTATTCTAAGTTGGTTTTCTCAATCTTACCAAACCGTGACTATAGGCCGATTGCCTTATCTCTATCGGCAACCGTAACACCTAAGTCAAGTTCGGCTTACAGATATAGCAGGCGCAATCTATCCCTACCTTCAGTCGGATAAGCTTGTCATGTGGATACCCGATTGCCACAATCTCCACATAATGACAGCTCAGACCAAACCATGGTCCTCCGGACTTATGACGTAGTAGTAGTAGCGGTGTACATGGTTTGCATGGTGCGGGCGGTAATATTAATTTCCTGGTCCAAGTGAAACATGATGAGTAGCACTGTAGCAGCGGTGGTAGCCCTGGTCCATATGCATGTTCCTTAGAACGGGACCAGCATGGAATCTCCGCTCTAGAGGCTAAGCACATCACACGTATGGTTGCGTTTATAGCTAGGACGGCCCAGTGCAAGTCCGAACATGGCCGTTCGGATATGGTTTCCCTCTTTCGTTGAAGTGGAGACGTATTGTGGACATTGGAGGTGTTCGGCTGGTTTATAAGCTGGTTGATAAGACAAGCCGACTGGTTTGTTGTGAGAGAAAAATACTGTTTGAACGACTGATAAACCCGGTTGATACGAACAAGCGAACATGGCCATTTTCTCTTTTGGGTGTCTATGCTTTTGGGTGATGCATTATAGCGGTCTTTAAACAATCTGAACTGTCAGATTAAAATGAAGTATTTTCTTAGGGCCTGTTTGCATCAAGATATTAAATCTATCACATCAAATATTTAAATATTATTTTAAAGTATTCAATATAAATTATTTATAAAACATATTCATACTCGATGAATTATTCGCGAGATGAATTGATGTTATAGTAAATATTTGATAATTAAGGATTAATTCGACTTTATAGATTCGAGATTCGTCATGTGAATTATTCTCTAATTCTGTAATTATTTTTATAATTAGTTTACATTTATTCTTTTAAATTGATATTCACATCCAATGTAATAGTTCAAACATCTAATGTGACATGAACTAAAATTTAACTCCTCCATTCAAACACCCCTTTAACCCTTCACAACAATTTTAGCTTTTATTTTTTCTTTTACCTCAGTTGCCCTCCGTGGAAGTCCATTTCTATTCACCATTGTACTCGTCCCCCCTCCCGATGATAGTACCCCAGCCGGCCTTTATCCCACAAGAGGCCTATTTTGCCCCTGCCATGTCACTGTCATTCGTCCCCTTTCGCCACACTTTTATGAAAACTATTTAATTGAGGGTTTTCTTATTGGTTGAGTGTCATTCAAATGTTATAAAAATCTTTAAAACATTAATAAAATAAAATAATATGTGATAAACATTTCATAAACATGAAAAAAATTTAACTTCTACAAACCATGACGAAAAATATAAATTTGATTACGAATATACGTTAACCATAGTTTAATTTTTGTTGTAATTTACACAAGTTAAATTTTAACTAATCTATCAAATATTAATATAATTTGTTAATTTTTATAATTATTTGGATGACACGTAAATAAGTATGGAACGATTCCTAGAGAGTTAATCAATCGCTACTCGTCGCCGTCTCCCCTGTTCTGCTGGGTGAGCCAATGTCTCTGATTCTGGACTAGGAACCGTTGTTGGCGGCTGGTTCACTGATTAACGAGCGATTAGAAACAAACCATAAGCCTCTGTTTAGCATACTACTCCCTCTGGTTTTCTTTGATGTTGGTTAATTTATATTTTATGTTAATTAGTTCATTTTTAACTGCCCAATAACGGCGTACATAAAAGAAAATAGAAAGTATTTAATTAGAAAAATAATCCCCTTCACATTTCTACTACTACTACTACTAATTTAGATAATTTAGTTGGTAGAATAAAATGATATGGGCCTTGACGAGAAAAAAAAATAAAGGGTTTAGATATTGATTAGACTGTTAGTAGAGATCACTTTTCAAACCGCCTTTTTTAATTACTTGCTGTTAAGTTCTTTCTCGGTTCTTTACAATGTTAATCTATATTTATTAGAAACATCGATCAAAAGCCATAAGAAAATATTCATGTACTATAAGTCAATTTAAAGGAATTTCATGGGATCTAAAAACCCGAATCCTTTATTCTGAAGGACCGAAGAGGAATTTTCCCCTAATATTTAAATCCTACAATATAAATCTTTATGAAATCTTTCGTTCAAAAATGCCTAAAAGATATGGGTATCAAGGGTTCACACATGTCATTGATATGTTGATATCAAATACTATTATTGTCGTTTAAAATATAATAAATTTTTACTTATATTTTGGAAGGAATGGAGTAAAAGTTGGGAAAAGAAATCAATACCAAGCAACAAATTGCCACTAAAACTGTACGTATTTATATATAGAATTAACTGGGCTAGAAAGGCCTAAATGATATGTGAATCCAAGTGATGTCGTCTACTAGTCTAGATAGTTGGCATCGATGCATGTAATGTACTGCCGTGGCAGCAGTGTGCAGTACTGTGCACGCCTGTATTTGCATGAGGACGGCACGTGCAAAGATGCTTCTCTTCGTAATTCCGTTGGACCGCCACACTCTGTGGCAGCTACCCCGTGGACTTTGTACGTAATGGGCACTACCCAGCAATTTAAAGTCAAATCATAACAAAGTAATAGGGGAGAAATAACAGGCATGCACGGTGAAAACAATGGAAATGCAGGTGTGTCTTTATATATCGAATGACCAGGCTTAACGTACGGGGAAATAGTCCGGAATCCATCGCCCAATACACTGGAGGAGGGTTAGGGCCCGTTTGTAGGACTTAAAATTTATTAAGGAACGTCTTGGATTTAAATTATTTTAAAAAACGTTTTTCTAACGAATTAGAATCATTTATAAACCGTTTAACAAATTTATTAGAATTTGTACTTATAAAATCATTTAACAAATTTGCTAAAAACTGAATAAAGTAGATATGAATTACTCTTCAACCAGTTTTTTTTCGAAAATTGGGCTTCATTTTTGTTTGGTACATTTTTTTATTTTTTATTATAATATAAAACGTTTCAGTCATTCAAATGGGGTTTAATTTGCAAGGATTTTAATTAAATTAGTCGTGTCTGATAGCGAAGCAACGCAAGTGCGTGATTAATTATTGAGGGCAAGACGCGAAAGAAAACACCCTAATGCAGAAGGTTAGTACACTAGTACTGTAGCATAGATATTTGGCTTGTGCAACAGGACGAAAAGGACAAGGGAGGAAACCACGGAGAGACTAATTAATTGGCAGGTGGCTTGTCACCACCCTGGAGCCCGAGGGAAGCCGACAACAATTGAGCATTTCCAGAACACCGAGCCGATCCAAAACGTTTTATACCGCGACTAATTAAACAGGGGAAACAAGTAACACAAGCTCCCCGTGTAGTAATTAGTTAACTAATCCCTTCAATCTTGCTTGCTTGCATTGCATGTTGCCGACTGTGCCGGGGTGTGGAACGTGCCGACCGCGCGCGCTACCGGCCACCGTCGCGTGCGACGGCAACGAATCCGTCCCCAAAGCGCGGTTTTGGCCGCACCCCCGCGGCGCTTGTGGTTTGGAAGGCTCCCCGAATTTTTTAGCCGTGTGCAGCTGGCGTGCGCGCGTGGAAGATTGGCGGTTCGCTCGTGCTCGTGCTCGTGCAGACGGCTGGTTTCGGGGTCGGGAGCCGGCGGAGCGGCGAGGGCGTGGCGTGGCGCGCGAGCGGGCGGGCGGCAGGCACACGTGAGATCGGTGTACGTTCCTCGGGCGGTGCTCGAGGCGAAGGCGCGCCTCTTGGTGTGCGCGCGGGATACACAGTGTTTCGGGGATTACGGCCGGACAGCGTGCGTGTGTCTGCGACTCTGCGTGGTGCTGGATTTGGATGCGGCTATTTTTATCGCCATCTGGTTTTCCGAATTCGTCGGGTTATGGCGTCGCCGTAGGCCGTGCGGGCAGTGCCCGTCGGCTGTATACGCTGTAACACGTGACTCTGCGAGTCTGTAACTTCTATACGTAGCGTAGGGTGTGGCGACGAGTGGACTTGACAGGGTTGCAGCAAGGATAGTCCACGTACGAGATCACGAGCGGACGGACGGCACCTGTAGATTCATACGGCTGGACTAACGGAGATGTAAGTAAGGCCCTGTTTGGCCAGGAGAAACTGTTTCGTTTCAAGCTAGAAACAGAAGAAACAAGCCAAACTGTTTCTAACTGTGGTTTCAGAAGAGAAACGATTCACTATTTGCATGTAGCGATGCGAAACTGAGGAAAAGGTGTTTCTCCTGTTTCTCGTTCGCTTTTCCCAGTTCATCCTCTCCGCATCACCCTCCAGACCCCGAGCGCTCCCCTCTCCTCACGCACCCCTCCCACTTCGCCGCCACCGCCCGTCCGACCGAGGAAGCCGCCGCCGCCCGTCCCCATGCTCATCTCTCGGCCAAGAGGCGCCGGCGGTGTTCCCTCTCCTCGCGCACCCTCCCACTCCGCCGCCACCGCCCATCAAGACCAAGAGGAAGCGCGCCGCCCGTCCTCTCAAACCCATCTCTCTCGGCCAAGAGGCTTCGCCGCCGCCCATCAAGACCAAGAGGAAGCCGTTGCCGCCCGTCCCCAAACCCATCTCTCTCGGCCAAGAGGCTTCCCGCCGCCGCCGCCCCTTCCCCCAAGCCGACGAGGCGCGCGCGCCCCCAAGCCGACGAGGCGGCGCCGCGCCCCAAGCCGACGAGGCGGCGCCGCGTCCCCCAAGCCGATGAGGCGCCGCCGCCGCGCCTCTCCGCCGGCGCCCATCCCGTTGCCCCCTACCGCCGACGACCCATCCCTCCACGCGCGTCCATCTCGGCTGTCTACCCGTGCGCCATAGAAGTGCTATTGTTTTGATTGCTATTTCAGGGGCAAATTAGTCTATTCCAACTTTTTACCTACTTTTCGAATCGAATCTAGCAAATCGCCAAACGGTTCCATAAATGATTCTCGATTCTTCGAGAAACGTTTCGGAGAATCGAATCCAAAACGTTCTTTACGAATCCTGAGCCCTACCAAACGGACCTAATTACCGTGGATAAGATCACATAAAAATATAATCCAAGAGGCTATTTGTTGCAAGGACTATATTTTCACATCGATGTTATATTATTTTGAAATATTAAATATATATTATTTATAATCAAAAGATAATTCCCATGATAAATTTAATTAGTCTAATTATGTAATGATTCGTTGATGTGATACTATATTAAATATTTACTAATTATAGATTAATTAGTTTTAATAGATTCATGTCATGAATTAGTCTATGATTATGTAATTATTTTTATAATTAATTTATATTTAATTATTTTAAATTAATATTCAAACTTATGATGTGATAATTTTAATAATCGTAATATTTGAACTGAAGGATAGTAGTAGTACAGTAGAGAGACAATATCGCAATACCGTGCCTCCTCGGCTAGGCGAAGATAGGTCAAGAGGACAGGTTGGCAGGTGATTGAGGTTGATGGGTCATGTTTTACAACTACTTCGGGGTGATTTTCTATTGGAATCGAGTAAACTAACGAGTATTTAATAGTATTTTCGTTTCGTACTATAAGACAATTTTTTCTAACTAAAATTTTAAGTTTATAAAAATATTTAACAACATTTAGAAGTTTCATTAAATCTAACATTTTATATATTTTAATAATATATATGTTTTAGTTCGAAATATTTTGATTAAGATAAAACGATTTATATTACGATCACCGAGGGAGTATATATTTAATGATAAGAAATGACCGAGGTTTTGCAAAGCAACAATGCATGCGTGCAGGCAAAATTTTTCAAATAAAGGTAAAATTTGCTTTGCGATACTAGAAGTTAGCATTTTTCTGTTTATAGGCATCCCTCATAAATCGGGTTAACTCTCTTTCTTAATATATCCGGCGAAGCTCCTGTTGTCGGTGTTTAAAAAAGGAAAAATCTTAACTAAATTAGTGAAATTGGTTGTGTAGCACTTAATGTCCGGTTTCAATAAAATAAACAAATTCTGTCAATGCCATAAAATTTTAAACATCAAATTAGTGCTATAGAACCAATTTTCCTCTAACAAACCATGTTCATAGGCATTTTGACAATATGATGAATAACTTCTTTACATAATGATCTAAAAGAATCTCGGCCTTTGTTTAAAAAAACTACAACCACTTATTACATATTTCACTCAAAAGACAACATATAAAAATCAGGAGATGACTAGACAAAAACTATTAATACCAACACAAAATAGAGAAGACATTTATTTGAGTTTGTTTGTAAATCTTCATCAGAAGTTGGCAAATATCAGCATAACCGTTATATCTAAATTTTGTTACGCAATATGTATTAGTTCCTTATCCTCATTGTACCTTTGTAGTTGTGTCCCGTAGATGCTTCTATTAGAATATGTTTCTTTGTTTTTAGTCAACGCCAAGAAGCCAATTCTAAAAAAATGAGAATTACTATTTCGAGGTTTCAAACCAAAAGAAATATATACTGATCTCCAACAAAATCTAGCAAAATGATACTCAAAAATAAATGTCATACATTTTCATTCTTCATTAAAAACAACATCTCATATTGCAATTTCAATTCCTTCTTACTAAATTTCCTTAGTTAATATTACTCATTTGAAGGATATCACATAAAAATCTTTATTTTAAGAGGCATTTTTAATTTTCATAAAATTTTGTTTCTCTTAATATGATAGTTATTTATTAGAGCTAAGTACATAGAACGAACCAAAATGATCATTTTGATGAAGATTTCATCTAAATGAGTTACATTCATCGTTCAACCGAACATGCACAATAGATATCACTAAACTAATTTGAAGTTCCGACCTACCAAAACTCTTCTAAATGAAACATTAAGCGGAATAGAGTTGACCACTACAATTGAGACATTTCTCTTACAACCAATATTGTAAAGAGACAGATATCTATCCATAAAAAAGTATTTTCTAAGTATTTATACTCTCAAAATCTTAACTGTTTCTCATCATTTACTATGCAGGATCATGACCTTCATGAGACCAAACAAAACGAGAATTCTCTTGTTTTTTCTCAACTTGAGTAATTATTTGATTTCGCAGATATTTTTTCTTTTTAGTAAGTTTTGCCATACTTCCTGCTTGCTCATTGATCAGTTTAAAAAGCTATTTAATTAACAAACAATGATTCTGGATTTTATGTACGATGAATAACTACATGGTTATACATAGTTCCACACACTCAGCGCGCTTTACAACCTTGCATCGCCAGAATTGAGCAGGCAGAACAGATGACAATCCTCGTCGTGTTCGCCACAGCCCGTGATAACCACTTTGGAGCTGCATACATAAAACCCGCATAGCTCCACAGAGCAGCCGGGCAGAGTGCAAACTAATAATGAGCACGAACTAAACCTTGGTCCTGGGGGAGTTAATGAGCTACCTGTCGTTCATGGCGTCCTGCTCGATCTGTCTCTCTCTGCTCGATCGGCCAAGCCATGGCCATGCACTCACTGGCAATAACTTGACCCAGTGTTTGCCCTGGTCCAGAGCGCGAGCGAGACACACATGAGTGATGAGTGGCATGGTAGATAAGTAACCATATGGATGCATTATTGGCCTGCAGGTTGGTCCATATTCATGTCCTCATGTAATGGGACCATGGAATCTGCTCAGAGGCATGCATGCAAGGCCCAACTGCCGGAACCGTGGCCGTTGGGATATCGTTTCTCTCTTAATGTTTCAGTCCAGGTCCATGCATATCTCCTCCATTTTACAGCCTTTTTTTTTCTTCAGGTTTGGCACAAGACAAATCTTTTACTACGCCACATTGATTGTCCTAGCTAGCAATCTATGCATGTTTGGTTTCTTCTATGTTGTACAGTACATAGTCTGGTGAAAGGCCGAAGTATATACGAAGTGCATGTTGCTAAAACATTGCAAAAGGATTGCTACACCTGGATGAAAATGTTTAATTACTAAAAGAGCTACTCCAACATCCTCTGTCAAGTTAATTATCCGATATTTCTGGGATGTTGACATGCTGTTTCATTTCTCAGTTCATTAATGGATGGGCATCTAGGTAGAAGTAGAACTAGAACTAGAAAAATTGAACCAGGTAGTAGATAGATACCAGTAGTAGATGGATATGCCAGTATGCTCGCCATGGATTGAGCCGTCGTTGTCGCAGGGCTGTGTGCAGACTGTAGTTGCACGAGGGCAGCACGTGCAGAGATGCCACTCTTCATAACTCTAGTAGCCACCACAAACCCATGATCAGCTACCACGTGGACTTCTTCATCTCCAATGCAGACTGGGGCTACAGAACAATTTATCACAAAAACGCAGTCTCTGGCGATCGAAGCAGCATGCATTGTGGATTGGTGGTGAGGTTGGTTTGATCTGGAGTTGGGACTCACTGCATGCAAGGCAACGGTAGATTTTGATTTGTGCATGCAGTAGGTCTTTTGATGTAACACTCGGAGAGGATAAAACCGAGAATTTCCGTTCGTAGAGGCCTGATTAAGGAATCCGTGCTGGGTCATAGCTGGGCCAGGTTAGAATAAGTAAATTGGGCCGTCGAAGACAACACTTGCGCTGTTGCACAACTCGGGCTTCATGTCATGTCACTCGGCCCAGCCGAACATATACAACCTTCCTTCCACATATGGCCGGTCCGGACTCCAGAGCCCGTAGCAGCACGTCCACCCCGCCCACACTGCCGCCAAGCATCCTCTGGGATGAAGCCCACTCGGGAATTTCCATGGGGGAACTTACAGGAAAAGTCCACTTTAGATCCCTCAACTAGGGGTCGAGTTTTATTCACGTCTTTCAACTGCAAAACGGGTATACAGGGTCCTCCAACATCTAAAGCCGGTGTAAATCAAGGCCCTATTAGTATTAGGAGTGGTTATGTCCTACATGCCATCCTCGTCAGCAAAAGGAATAATAAATAAAAACACATTGTGGGCTATGTGGGATCCACATGTAAGTGACCACATCATCTTTTTCCTTCATCTTACCCTTTCTCTCTTCACCCTCTCCTCTCTACTAACTCTTCTCTCCCTATAGCTCACCAGCAGCTGCCGACCGGAGAGCTACGAGACGTTGTGACGGTGCTGGCGCTCCAGAAGGTTACAACAACGCGGGAGGTCAATAGGTCGGCGACAAAGAAGCTCGAGGAGGTCACTATGGCACGTGAGCTCAATGAGGCTGACGAGAAGGGAGGTCAAGGAGGCGCTCACCACGCTATCCCTAAGCCCGCCCTCGTCTCCCCCATCTCCTCTAACGAATGCGTGAAAAGCTCAAAACTCTCGGTGGCCACCTCCAAGTGGCATGATGACAAGCTTCAATTCAAGTAGTCGCTCGCCCTCTCACAACGTCGACACTGGAGATGAAGAGGGGGGAGAGACATTGAATAGTAGGAGGGCATCATCTAGATCGGGGTCCACCTCCATGTCGTGTTTGAGGGCCACCAACGCCTCCACGGTGGCAACCACTTGCGCAGGAGGACCTCGTGCGACAGTCGAAGTTGGGGAGGTAGCAGCGTAGGTGTTGATGAGAAATTTCTCTCACGCGCTGGCCTGGGAGATCTGCTTAACTCCAGTGCAGGTCCTTCTCGGCTACCTATGCTGTACAAGGCGTGCCAGTTGGTTTGATCTGTTAACCAACAAGAAAAACAGAGATATATGCGTTAAGTGTTAAGTTGGATCCCACTGGATCGGCTGCAAGAGTCAAATTACATATATCTGCTCTTCCGAAGTGTATTTAAACCAAGTGACTAGAATAGATCGGCCGTGTCGAGACAATATTAGCCACTTAATCCAAATATACAATAGGATAATAAATACATGCTTTAACAATCTAGCCGATGTTGTAAGTCCAACTGTAAATCGGCTAATACTTCGATTTATCTTATGAAAAGATATTGATCTGAGCTAAATGCGTTAAACCTAGATCAGCCGGCTGTCGGCTATAGCTGACAAACTGATTCTGGCTTAGGGCATTTAACTAGAGCAATATCTTAATATAAGAGGCGGTTTTAATAAACTTGATAGCAAATATCGAAAGAATACTAAAACAGATAAGACCGGCTGAAACTCCGACGCTGTCTCTAAATATATGCATCTAGCCGAATAGATCATTAAGCTCTAAAAACGACTTAATAGATCAATACTGATGCAGCATTAAGTATAAAAAGAACAATCTGATCTGCTGTAGCTGATGTAGATACCTTGAGACGGTGGATATCGCATATAATCTAGGCCAACCTTTGGATCTAGCTCTATCGGCTACTGAGTCCTGACAAAAACGAGTCGATGTCGAGGCAGATATTAAACATTGTTCTAGATTATATGTGATATATGATAACTAGCACAGCATAAATCATCGAATTTAGAGTGTCATAGCGATGGAAGCACTAAATTCGACGAGATACACCACTAATGACAAACATTTACCTTAACTTGGGGATCGAAACGATGCAGCCCGAAGCCGGATCAGTTGTTCGTCTGAAGAAAAAGGAGGCGATGCGCCGAAGGTTGTATTGATTGTGTGTGTATCGTTTTACAAGGATCTCGGGACCTATTTATACCCAAGAATAACATTATCTATACAGACCCTGGACTCTATCTAAGCTACTATTTAAAATATGACAATATCCCCGGATAAGGACCCATGCCGAATTACAATAAACAGTCTATATAAATTCCTAATTTACAGATACAATTGTCGTTGCATGACTCTATCCATAGATGGCAATATCTTTTAACGCGCAATTTAGGAACATAATCTTCTATTTATCTTCGACCACTTTCATCGGAAACGGTTTTATCCTCTCTTCTGACTTAACATCGGCTATCGGCTATCCTTGTCCGATCCAACCTCAGCCGATTGACCTCGTAGCCGATCGTTACTCAGCCGATTTGAGCATAGCCGATGCAGCCTCTGTTTCTCTGCAGATTATTCTCCCAATCCAATTTCGCTTCAAATCCGCCCTTGAACTTAGGGATTTGGTTACCAAATTTGGTCGTTAACACATGCCCCCCAAGTCCGTGATAAGATAATATCCGCGGATTTGCTACTTTTCAAATTCCCACTTTTTCCGACCGAAACCGCGGTTACCCAAAAATATCCTTCAAATACCGCCTTGCGGCTGCGGACGTGTCACATTACCACAAACCAACAGCCACCTCAGCAACCCTTGAGCTCTCCGGCGACCTCCTCGGCGAACTCAGCAACCTCGGTGACCTCAGCGATCTCGTCTTCCCCGGCGAACCCTAAGAAGCACCAGTCACCAACAATGGCTTCTTTGAGCGCCCACTCCGAGGCAACCCAGACGGAATACCCAGAGATAAGTCTCATCGGCTATCACCCTTTATTCCGCACAATTTGGCCTTCAACTTTTCGTAACCTTGTTTTTCCATCCTTCAAACCACATCATCTTGGCCATCAAATTGCAATCCCAGACCTCACCAGCCCCAACCAGTTTTTATTAGGGCCAATCGCCAACATAGATCCCAGCGAGCTTATCAATGCCGAAACGAACAGAGTTCCTTTCAGATTTTCTACTCCCAACCTAGCTTATTGGTCTAGTGCCTTCAAATCCTGGCCCTCAACGGATAAAACTTGGCCAGCTTGGTACTCACGGATGTCGGCTAGGCTGCAGACCCACTGGACTGAGATAGGAATAAACCAATGCCTAGCCCTAACAATAGCCGATATCTCAAAGGATGAACCTCTCCTATTGGCTGCCACCTATTTTTGGTTAGATACGCTAAATGCGTTCCTCTTTAGGCAAGGGCTGATGACACCAACCCTCATGGACATAGTGATGATCACAGGGTTGGACATAACATCCATAGTTGAACCAACCGACCTGAATATCAAGTGCTTTCATAGTTCTAAGACCAAAAGCATAGGGGGTTGGAGCGGATTTATTTCCATGAATATGAAGGACGACCCAATCACTGATAGAGAACACACTGCCTTTTTGTTGATGTGGCTAGAGAAGTACGTCTTCTGTGGGTTGAGCTGTGGACCGACGAGCAACTGGCAACATGTAGCCGAAGCCCTAGTGAGCAAGAAGCAAGTACCTCTGGGGAAATATCTGCTCGGCTACTTATACCAAATGTTAAGCAGTGCATCGGCTCGGCTAGCCTCTCAACAAGCCGTCAACACCGGAGGGCCCTGGTGGCTGCTACAACTGTGGTTAAACCTTCATCTCCACCGGGTTGCAGAAAAACCATCCCCACTAGAGGCCGATTTCCCTTTAATCGAGCTGAGGTTCGAAGATGATGAAGAAGTAACGACCCGCCGATGCTTATCATTTGGGGAGGCAGCAACAAATCCCGGATCCAAACTGACAGCCGAACACTTCAAAGATTGGTTTGGCAACCTGTACAACGACTTCCCAAGCACTTCAAGGATATGGTTTGCCTATACAGACTTTAAAAAATTTGAACTCCCAGATGATCTTCGGCTGGATGAACTCAATTCTGAAAGCTATGATAAGCCGAGGGAAATTTATACATCGGCTATTACACCCTGCATACTTCCAGTCGGCATCCACCAAGGACGCAACGTTCAAAAGTCCTACGAATTTTATCATCCGATGGTGGCCGCAAGGCAACTGAGTATGGGTCAACTGCCGATCGGCCTGTATTACACAGACAAGATCCAGACCAGAGACAAGATTGAGGGTGACATAATGATGAATCGACTGCTCAATATACCTGGCCCCCCTCTAGGCAGCATTGACAACATCGATCTGGCAGTGAGAAGGACATCGATCTTCAGCCAATGGTGGAAAGAATGGAAGCAACACTTGTTCCACCAGTCCGCCTCTATGTATCTGACCATCATCGACCCAGAAATGACCCCATCGGTAAGTATCCTTTTCTTATCTTAACCCCTGTTTTTCTTTCAATCTCTCTCTATATTATCGGCTGATCATGCTTTGTTTCTTTGCAAACAATCGACTCCTCTCCTCCGCACCTAAGCAACACAGGGGTGGCCGTCCACTACGCCCCTAGGCTATTATCTGGCGGCTGCGGGCTGGCCCCGTCTGTCATCGGCTACCATGCGTCGAAGGTGGGCACTTTGCTCCACGGCCAGACTCGTGCGCCGCTGCATCGACAGAAAAGGGCGGCACCATCGGCTGCGGCTACTCCAGCTGCGGAGAAAAAGAAACGCGCTTCAAAGAAGCCGAGGACAGCCCCAGCCAATGACTTGCCCCCAGTCGATCCGAACGTGGACGCGGCCCTCGAAGAAGAAGTTAGGGACGAGGAAATGGAGGAGGCCGTCAACGCTGCCGCAGCCGAATCAAGTTCTTCCGATAAGCACGCCCAAACTCCATCGGCCGAGCAAACCACCGAGCAAAGTCCAAGCCCTCCGAGACGCATCCCACGTCCTCAGCCAGTAAGCGTTTTTACTTCTCGATTCCGCCATCTTTCACCTTTTCACATAGCAACTTATCGGCTTTTGGCATCCATAGGTCAAGAAATTAGCCACAAGGAAGAAAACGGCTCCCCCTCCCTCGGTAAGTTCAATCCTCATTTCTTTCTCACTAGCTTAGCCGAATTTTTAACTCACATTTTCTTTTTACAGACTCCTCGCGCTCCAACATCTGCCCCTCGTGCATCGAGGGAGCCGACGCCGATGGCCGCTCGCGCCGATGATGCTGAGGACGTGGCTACGTCAGTTCCAGCTGTCCGAGTAAGTCTCACTCAACTTTACAAATTGGCTTGTTAGCTATGTCGGCTCTCTAACCAATTTCCAATCTTGCAGTCTGTAGTCGATCTCCTGGACTTTGAGTTATCAGAATTTCTTGATCCCGACGAGAGCGTCGACAAGGCCATGGTCGTATCAGACAATGGGCTACAAGCCACCTTGTTGAACATAGCCAAACGGCTGTAGTGCTCTCTGGTCTTCTTGGTCACCGATTGCGGTTCCATCCGTAGTCGGTTCGAAGACATTCAAGATCGGCTGCCGGATCAGCTGGCTGACACCATCGCGCCAGCTACCTTTTTAGAGGCACATCAGCACAAGCTTGAACGAGCCAAACAAAGGATAGCTGATCGCCGCGAGAACAAGGCCCTAGAAGCTACTATCAAGGCCAGCCAGCAAGACATCACTACCGAAAAAGCCAAATTCGACGCTGTGAAGATCGAGCCGATTGCCGAACTTGATCGGCTTCACAAACGCCGGAAGGAGCTGATAGCTGAGCTTGCCAAGATTGATGCCGACATCGTGGTTAAAGAACAACGCGTGGCCGGCCTGCCGAAGGAGATAGAGGACCAGTGAGCAAAGATCAAGGCAGCCGTGTCAAACCTGTCGGACATGGCCAGGGCGATGAAGCCGATCCCGGAGAGCGATGCAGCCGACGCAAGGGCCATAGAAGAAACAGACATGATCCGCCGCAGGGCAATATCGGCCATCAAGGACTTCCTTAAGCGCTGAGCTGGTTGTAATAGTTAGGGCAGAATTTGTAAACCTTGTAATCTAACTATCACTTGTAATCGGCTTACATCGTCCACCTTTTGTAATCTGCTAACATTAACTCTTGCTTTATCTTGCTTTACTTGATTCCTACTTAATGCGTGTTTGCCGATCACATTAAACTTGTGAAGACGTGAAAAATTTTGAAAAATTCGCTCCGTCTCCTCGATATTATATTATTTTGTATATGCATATGCCTCCCTAATTTCGTTGATGTCTTTGATGTCGACGAAATTATGAACTTAATACACTTGCGTCCTGTTGTCATAACCGTCGGCCACCGCCAGCTGATCACAGGTAACTAGGGGAAAAACATGGCTTGAAAATCACCTAAAGGCGATGCTTGCATCACAACGCATCGGCTAACATGAATCGGCTGAACAAACAGAGCCGAATCATGAATTGATCCACACACTTGGGTAATATTTTTTCAAATACTTTCCATTTAGAGCCCTTCTAAATACTTCTCTATCCAACCCTTCTAACATGTAGGCTCCTTTAGAGACGCATTTGTGGATCTTGAAAGGCCCTTCCCAATTTGGCGACCACTTGCCGAATTTATTGTCTCTTGTTCCAATCGGCAATATCAGTTTTCAAACGAGTTCGCCCTCTTCAAAAGACTTAGGTACAACTTTCTTATTATAATGACGGGCTACTCGTTCCTTATCCCTTGTTACCTTTTCCAAGGTCCTCATTCGTGATAAAACTAGGTCTTCCGATTCGTCTACCATCAGGTGATAGTAATCATCGGCTGTGAGCTGATCTTGTAGCTGAACTCGTCTCGAGCCGATGATATTTTCCCATGGCAGCACTGCCTCGTGCCCATAGACCAACTTGTATGGAGGGACCTGGATAGATTCATGGCATGCCATCCGATATGTCCAAAGTGATTTGGCTAATCGGCTCTGCCATTGCTTAGGGTACTCAGAAATCTTCCTCTTAATTAGTTGGATTAAACTTTTGTTTGAAGCCTCTGCTTGCCCGTTGGCCTGTGCATAGTATGGTGAAGAATTAAGTAATTTGATCCCCATGCCGTCGGCAAACTGAACAAACTCGTCCGATACGAAGATAGATCCCTGGTCTGTTGTTATTGTTTGCGGGATGCCAAATCGGTAGATAATGTGCTCTTTAACAAACTCGATTGCGTCACTAGAGTCGACCTTTTTCAAAGGCATTGCCTCCACCCATTTTGTAAAATAATCTGTTGCAACTAGAATGAATTTATGCCCTTTGCTTGAGGGTGGATTGATCTGGCCGATTATGTCGATGCCCCATCCTCTGAACGGCCAAGGCTTTATGATTGGGTTCATGGCCGATGCTAGTGCTCTTTGCACGGTGCCAAATTTCTGACAATCCTGGCAGCCTTTATAATACTTGAAACAGTCCTCCAGTATTGTCGGCCAAAAATATCCTGCCCTCCGAAGCAACCACTTCATCTTGTGAGCCGATTGATGCGCGCCACATATCCCCTCATGCACTTCTCCGATAGCCACTTTGGCTTGATCGGCACTAAGACACTTGAGCAGCACACCATCAATAGTCCGATAGTAGAGATCTTCATTGAGCAAAACATATCTTAAGGTTTTGTATCGCAATTTCCTTGAAGCCGATTGAGAGGGGTTCTGTAAATAGCTGTAGACCTCAAACCTCCAATCATCGGCTGTCATTGCAGCGACTTCTATCCCAACTTCTTTTATCATCGGCCTGTAGCCTGATGCCCCTTGAGCTAAATCATTGGCTTCTGTATTTTGCTCTCTAGGGATGTGTTTCAGTGTAACTAGCCGAAAGCTATCCATCAATTCTCGGCATTGTTGATAGTAGACCATCAGCGCATCATTCCTGCATTCATACTCCCCTGATAACTGGTTGATGACCAATAGTGAATCCACCATTATTTCTATGGCATCGGCTTCAACTTCTTTGAGAAGATGCAACCCCTTGAGCACTGCTTCGTATTCGGCTTGATTGTTTGTAGCATGGGGGTTGATAGAAAAAGCAAATTCAAAGCCGATGTCGCAGCCGTTAGTGCACACCGAGCCATCAAATGTCAGTGTCCAAGGCATAATTTTGATTGAGCCGATTGAGCTATCTTTGTGCTCCACGATAAAATCGGCTATGGCTTGCCCTTTAACTGCCCTGGTGCTTGATACCTCAGATCAAATTCGGTCAGGGCAAAAACTGGAGCCGATAGCATGTACTTGACGACATCGGCTTTGCATATTATTGTGCACTCTTTGGATAGCAGATAATGCCTTAACTTTGTACATGAAAAATATAGGCACAGGCATAGCTTCTTCACTGGTAAATACCTTGTCTCTACGTCCAACAGCCGTCGGCTGAGATAGAAGATAGCTTTTTCTTTGCCTTCAACCTCTTGGATTAGGACTGCGCCGATTGACTTGTCATCGGCTGAAAAGTAAAGCTTGAACGGTATTCTCTTTCGTGGAGAAATTAGAACTGGAGGCGAGCTTAAATAATTCTTGATCTTGTCTAAGGTCTTCTGCTGCTCTGCCCCCCATGTGAATGCTTGATCGGCTTTGAGCCGAAACAGCAGTGTGAACGACTCCATCTTTTCTGAGAGAGGCTATGAACCACGTGATGAAGTTAATTTTGCCAATCAATGACTGAAGCTGCTTCTTGTCCTTCAGAGGTTGTATCGTCTTGATATCATTGATGTTTCTTGGTGTAACCTCAATTTCTCTTTCATGAACAAGAAACCCTAGAAATTGTCTGACCGACACGCCGAACGCACACTTCAACGGATTCATCTTCAGGCCATATTTTCTTGTCCGCTCCAAAACCTGCCTCAGATCGGCTATATGGTCTTCTATCTCCTTGGACTTGACAATGACATCATCAATGTAGATCTCTATCAGAGAGCCGATCATGTCGTGGAAAATATAATTCATGGCCCGTTGATATGTTGCCCCATCATTTTTAGCCCAAACGTCATAACGACCCATTCATACAAGCCGATTGCCCCAGGACATCGAAAGGCGGTTTTATGAATGTCCTCTTCGGCCATGAAGATTTGATTGTAGCCTGCATTGCCATCCATAAAGCTGATGATTTTGTGGCCTGATGTGGCGTCTACAAGCAAATCGGCTATGGGCATCGGGTATTCATCTTTGGGTGTAGCCTTATTCAAGTCTCTGAAATCGATGCATACCCTGAGTTTGCCATTTTTCTTTAATACTGGGACAATGTTTGAGACCCACTCGGCGTATCGGCACGGCCGAATGAATCCAGCATCGTATAGCCGAGTTATTTCGGCTTTGATCGCATCATACATATCGGCTTTGAACCTCCTGGGAGGTTGTTTGAACGGCCGATAGCCTGCCTTGATTGGCAGCTGATGAACAACTATAGATCGGCTAAGGCCAGGTATCTTGAAGTACTCCAAGCAAAACAATCTTTATATTCTTTTAATAAATCAATCAGCTGGGATCTACAATGAGAAGATAAATTTTTGCTAATATAAGTCGGCCTAGGCCTATCTCCAGAGCCTATGTCTATTTCTTCTAATTCATCGGTCGACGTAAAACCCTGCCCTAGCTTGCCATCGTCTTTGTCCGCGGTGTCTGTGCCGTAGATGTTCGAGCCCTCCACGACGTCTTGCTCAGAGCAGCAGCTGCGGCCCATCGTCTCCAATCGGCTGTATGACAGAATCAGACACTTTAGAAAATCGGCTTGCCAGATTTTCCAGGACAAACAATCAATGCCGTCGGTTTCCCACAGTGGCAAATCGGCATTGGCGACGCTTACTGACCTGTCGGCTGGTACAATCTCTATCTTGTCGCCGTCCCATTGAAGTAGATACTGGTGCATAGTGGAAGGGACGCGCAGTTAGCTAGCATGTATCCAGTCCCTCCCAGCAACGCGGCGTAAGACCCCTTCCGTCGATGACAAAAAGGTTGTGGGCACGGTCTTGTTGCCGACGGTCGCTCGACATTCAACACGCCCTTGGTCTCGATGGGTTGCCGCCGAAGTCCTTTAATACCATGTTAGTCTTGATCAGGTCTTCGGCTCCCTTTCCCAATTTCCTGAATGTTACATAGGGCATCAGGTTTACTGCAGCTCCCTCATCCACTAGCATTTTTGACATTGGCTTGCCGTTGACGAAACCTTTTACATATAGCGGCTTGAGATGCCGATTTTCGGTCCCCTCTGGCTTATCGAAAATCGCTTGATCCGGGGACAGTGCTAGCTTGACCAAGGCGTCCTTGATATTGTCTGCATCGGCTTCAAGAGCACTAAATTCGGCTGGCAATATGAACACCATATTGACCGATGCAGAGACTTTGCCTTTCCCTTTGGCTGCCCTCCTGGCTTGATCGGCTGAACTCTCCCTGGCTTGTTACTCGTCGGTTGTGGTGGTTTTCATTTTGGAGACCCATCGCCTTTTGATTTTACCCAGCCGACGGTGTTGTTCTTCGATCATCTGCTGAACTTCTTCTTCCCTTCCTTCACGCTTGAGCCTTTGAATTCTGCGTTTTTGCGTTTTGGTGAAGAGGTCAGAGGGGCACCATTGGGGGTTGGCCGATTCTTCAACATCGGCCTCTTCTTCATCGTAATAGTCGTCGTTCTCGTTTTCGTCGAAGAAGTCTTGATGGATTGGCCCTAGCTGATCGTGAACGGACTGCCGGTGTCGGTTGAGCTGTATGGGCCTCGGGACGAACTGAGTTGGATCGGTGATTGGCTGGCTCCTGTGTTCATCCTCGCGGTACTCGCTGCAGTCTCATCTCGGTTTCCCAGCAGTGCCTGAAAAATTCACAATGCCAATGGGGATCGGCACCGCTGTGATTCCCGTTGTACCGGCGGCCTCGCGTTTCTGGCTCCTGCCGATAAAACCTTAAAAACCGAGCCTCTTCCCGCCAAGATTGCTGTTGGGGGTGGCGTCGGCTGTTCATGTTGATTGGCCGTCGATCAGCCGATCGGACAACGGGGCGCACCATGTTGATTGGCGTGGCTTGACTGCCAGTCTGCTTATCCTCTGCATTGACCCCTTTCAATGTTTCAGCTAAGCTGTACGTCATTCTGCGCTGCCGATCAGCTTGCCTAGGGCCGGTTTGAACCATATTGATTGGGAAGGGGTTGCCATCTACCTTCATCGGCCGAGTGGAATCGGCGAACTTGAGTTTCCCGGCCTCTATTGCCGACTGGATCTGTTGTGTGAAGACTTTACAGTCGTTAGTGGCATGCGATGTAGAGTTGTGCCACTTGCAATATTTCTTCTTCTTCAATTTATCGGCCGATGGGATCACATGGTTCTCGGGGAGCTGAATCTGTTTCTCCTTGAGTAATAAGTCAAAGATCCTATCGGCCTTGGTGATGTCGAAGTCATATTTTTCCTCTTTCGCCATCTTCAACAGCCACTGGCGGACGATGGCCTTTTTGTTCTTGGCCCATTCGGCTGCCGCCACCTTTGCGTCATCGTCGTTGGAATCGGAGTTTGACTCAACGATGACTTGAGTTATGTTTTTGACGACCTTCCTGGTGTCTTGAAATCTTTGTTCATGGGCCGTCACCTTCTGTGCCAGATGTGCCAGGCAGTCGAAGTCCTGAGCGGAGAAGCGTTCACGGATCGGCGCTATCAGGCCGTGGAAGGCCAAATCGGCTAGCTGGGCGTCCGACAGCACCAGGCTATAGCATCGGTTTCTCATCTCTCTGAAACGTTGAATGTATTCTTGAACCGACTCGTTGTGCTTCTGCCTGATACTGGTGTGGTCCGACAATTGGTGTAGAAGTAGTTATGAAATTGATTTTCGAGATCGTCCCAGCTCTGAATTGAGTTGTAAGGCAATGAAGAGAACCAGGTGAAGGCCGGTCCCGAAAGAGACAAGGGGAACAACCGAACTCTCAAGGCGTCTGTAGCCGATGCTTCACCGCACTGCGCCAAGAATCGGCTGACATGCTCGCAGGTTGACACGTTGTCCTGCCCTGAGAACTTCGAGAAGTCCGGGACTTCGTACCGGTTGGGCAATGGAATTCGCTCAAAATGCTCCGGATAAGGATACCGCTACATGTTCCCTGAGTCCTTTGGTTTGAGTCCGAATTGATCGCGCATGACGTCCACAATCAAATCGGCCCAA
The DNA here is from genome assembly GCA_019925245.2 of Oryza australiensis. Taxonomy (NCBI): domain Eukaryota; kingdom Viridiplantae; phylum Streptophyta; class Magnoliopsida; order Poales; family Poaceae; genus Oryza; species Oryza australiensis. Next base: position 4,132,329 of record JAIFGZ020000044.1, read on the forward strand.
GTTTGGTTGTCCTGCTGTATCGGCTCATATTGATCATATGGCGCGGGTGCTTGCCGATACAGTGGTGGTGGCGTCTGAGGACTGTAGTGATGATCTTGATGGCCTCCTTGATACTGGTACTGGAGTGGATGGCCAGCGGGAGGCGGCCGATTTGCCGGTGGTGGTGTTGGTGGACCCGAGAATAGCCGCTTCGCCACCGGCGTTGTAATGCCGGGTCTGTGCCGATCCGGGCAACCGCCTAACCGCCGATTATCGTCGAACATGTTGGCGATCTGATCCTGGGGCAGCGGCTGTTGTCGGTTTAGCATGGTGATCACTGGTCTCGCAGCCTATCTGGACGGATTCGGCTGGTTGAGGACCCCTCCTGGCGGCCCTGGTTGCGCTGGTGGTGGAATCGGCCAATTCGGGGTGGCCAACGTCTTGTAACCAGGATACTGGCCGTCTGTAAAGTAAGTCGGCCCCCGCTGCAATTGGTCGGATATCTCAGCGTCGACCACAATAGCGATCATGTTGTTAAGGGTGTTGACGAGGATTCTACTCTGGTTGACCAGCGCGTGGTGGACGGCCGAATCAATTCGGTCTTGCAAAGTATGCAGGGCCGAATCGTCTTATTCCTGGATCGGCTCCTCCGCCTTCTGTTTGCCCTTTGATCCACTGGAGGAGGACGCCTTGAGTTCGTCCATGCTGAACTTGTACTTTTGATGCACGGCCCTGGACCTTGTCTGGGTGAACGACTGTAGGTAGTTGGCCTGGAGCTCTTCTACCATCTTTTTGCAGTCGGCTTATTGTTCAGCCGACAATTGCTCCATCTTTACAGGCATGATGTTGTCCTGAGAAACGCTGGGGCTTTTGGAGTCGACCATCTTGTCAGCTGCGTCAATGCGTCCTAGCCGAGTTGACAAAGATAGTCCCACTGGGCGTGCCAAGAAGCGTGTTGATGAGAAATTTCTCTCACGCGCTGGCCTGGGAGATCTGCTTAACTCCAGTGCAGGTCCTTCTCGGCTACCTATGCTGTACAAGGCGTGCCAGTTGGTTTGATCTGTTAACCAACAAGAAAAACAGAGATATATGCGTTAAGTGTTAAGTTGGATCCCACTGGATCGGCTGCAAGAGTCAAATTACATATATATGCTCTCCCGAAGTGTATTTAAACCAAGTGACTAGAATAGATCGGCCGTGCCGAGACAGTATTAGCCACTTAATCCAAATATACAATGGGATAATAAATATATTCTTTAACAATCTAGCCGATGTCGTAAGTCCAACTGTAAATCGGCTAATACTCCGATTTATCTTATGAAAAGATATTGATCTGAGCTAAATGCGTTAAACCTAGATCAGTCGGCTGTCGGCTATAGCTGACAAACTGATTCTGGCTTAGGGCATTTAACTAGAGCAAGATCTTAATATAAGAGGCGGTTTTAATAAACTTGATAGCAAATATTGAAAGAATACTAAAACAGATAAGACCGGTTGAAACTCTGGCACTGTCTCTAAATATATGCATATAGCCAAATAGATCATAAAAGCTCTAAAAACGACTTAATAGATCAATATTGATGCAACATTAAGTATAAAAAGAACAATCTGATCTGCTGTAGCTGATGTAAATACCTCGAGTCGGTGGATATCGCATATAATCTAGGCCAACCTTTAGATCTAGCTCTATCGGCTACTGAGTCCTGACAGAAACGAGCCGATGTCGAGGCAGATCTTAAACATTGTTCTAGATTATATGTGATATATGATAACTAGCACAGCATAAATCATCGAATTTATAGTGTCATAGCGATGGAAGCACTAAATTCGACGAGATACACCACTAATGACAAACATTTACCTTAACTTGGGGATCGAAACGATGCAGCCCGAAGCTGGATCAGTTGTTCGTCTGAAGAAAAAGGAGGCGATGCGCCAAAGGTTGTATTGATTGTATGTGTATCGTTTTACAAGGATCTCGGGCCTTATTTATACCCAAGAATAACATTATCTATACAGACCCTGGACTCTATCTAAACTACTATTTAAAATACGACAATATCCCCGGATAAGGACACTTTCCGAATTACAATAAACAGTCTACACAAATTTCTAATTTACAGATACAATTGCCGTTACATGACTCTATCCATAGATGGCAATATCTTTTAACGCGCAATTTGGGAACTGAATCTTCTATTTATCTTCGACCACTTTCATCGGAAACGGTTTTATCCTCTCTTCTGACTTAACATCGGCTATCAGCTATCCTTGTCCGATCCAACCTTAGCCGATTGACCTCGTAGCCGATCGTTACTCAGCCAATTTGAGCATAGCCGATGTAGCCTCTGTTTCTCTGCAGATTATTCTTCCAATCCAATTCCGCTTCAAATCCACCCTTGAACTTAGGGATTTGGTTACCAAATTTGGTCGTTAATAATAGGGTGAAGTGATGATGGAGTTGAGGAGGTAGGCAGCGTCGGTGAGCTACATGAGAGAAGAGAGAGGAGAAGGCGAAGAGAGAAAGGGTGCACTACTGGAGAAACCATTTTCGGTTGAAGTGCTAAAATCCACAATAGTCCCGGTTTGAATAGTACCCGGGACTAAAAAATATTTCTAGTCCCGGTTTAAAAAGTCTACGGATTTCTAGGAATATTAGTCCCGGTTCGTGACACGAACCGGGACTAAAGATCATCTTTAGTCCCGGTTCAAATATTGTCAGAGGTTGTCAGAGCACCAGACATCTTTAGTCCCGGTTGGTAACACCAACCGGGACTAAAGGTGCTATTTTTTGTCCCAGTTGGTGTTACCTACCGGGACTAAAAATGCCCGACGCTCTGACAGCCTCTGACAACTTCTGACAGCCTCTTTAGTCCCGATTTGTAGCACCAACCGGAACTAAAGATGAATTGAAAATAGCAGAAAATTATCTTTAGTCCCGGTTGGTGACACCAACTGGGACTAAAAATCCAGGGCTATATATATCCCAGGCGCGCATCGTCTTCTCTACCGATCCAACACTTAGTTGTTTTCTCCTCTCCTCTCTCAGTTCTCTCTCTTCCTCAGCTCTCTCTCCCTCTCTCAGCTCTCTCTCGCTCCGGCGACGGCGGTGGGACGTGAGGAGGTGGGAGGGGAGGTGGTAGCGGCTCGAAGATGGCGGTGGCCCGGCGGTTCGGAGGTGGCTGTGGCGCGGCGACTCGGAGGTGGTGTCAGTGCCTCCTCCATTTCCTCCTCTTCCTCGTCCTCTCTAGCAGCGACAGATCCGGAGATTTTTGGAGATTTTTGTGATGTTCTAAATTTGATATATATATATATATGTATCTGTGATATTCATTACTCGATTTGTAATGTGAATATGTGATGTGAATTTGTGTTGTGGATTTGTGATGTGAATTTGTGATGTGAATTTGTGATACGAATTTGTGATGCGAATTTGTGATGTGATTTGAGGATGTTAATTTGATATGTGAATTTGATTTCGGCAAAAAACAACGAAAAAACAACAAAAAACACATATAAACAAGCAACGGAGGAAAAATAAAAAAAAGAAAAAAATGCTTTAGTCCCGGTTGGAGCCACCAACTGGGACTAAAGATGACGGAGCCGGCCACGTGGCTCCGCCATCTTTAGTCCCGGTTTGTGCCTTCAACCGGGACTAAAGATGCATCTCTAGTTCCGATTATTTCAACTGAGACTATAGATTGTGATTTCTATTCCTGGATTCTTAGTCCCGGTTTGACAACCGGGACTACTGAGAGTTGCCAACCGGGACTATTGTGGGGTTCTCCACTAGTGGTGAAATGGAGGAAGAAGGGTCACTTATATGTGGGGTCCCATATAGCCTCTCTTGAGTTTTTTTAGTTTTTTTACTAGGACGTCACGTAGGCCAAATCCACTATAATCAATATTATCAAGAGACTTGTTGATTTGTATCAGTTTTAGAAATGAGAGTATGTTATGTATCATATCATCATATCTGGTTTTATGGTTGAAAAAGATAAATGGCTTTTTCTAAACTTACCTGCTGGTTTGGAAGCCCACGGGACTTAAGAAATTCCGAGCCTGATTCACACTACTTCCCTAAGGGAAGGAACAACAAAAGGAGGATATGAAACCACATCTACATGACCAATAAGACAAGCTATGCACCGTATATAGCGCAGACCTGGATGCATGGCTCTTTCGTGACGAGAGTGTACGTTTGGGGCACGTAATATTAGTCAATTTTCTACCATGCGCATGTAAGAAACCCTGTTTATTTCATTTTCTTGTAAAAAATAAATATGTAAGAAAAACTCTAGTCAGCAGACTAAGGGCTCCTTTGAACGCACAAAAATTACAGAATTATCATTAGAAACCAGCTCATGCCAAGGAGGCCGAAATAGTGCTGGATATGAAAGCGCCAAGGAGTCATCATGCATCGTCACATCTTATTTTTATCATGTTTCATTATTTTGAATAACATTTTATTTTGCATGGGACTCTCCTTTGAGATTCCATTTTTATTTCTCAAACAACATTTAATTTGGAAGTGACAACGCTTTTCAGTTCTCTTAAAGTCACAGCTTATTAATTTGTATACCGTCTGTCAAGATAGCTACTAGCTTTATTCTAAAAATATAGTAATTTTTAACTATGAATCTGGATAAAAACTTTTTATTCATAGCCCTTATATTTTGGGATACATGGAGTAGATGAGAATGATAATACATGGTTCTGATTAATAAAAAGAAAAGTAACATCTGAGGTGCAATTTTTATTTAAATTAAAAAATAAATAAAATAAAACTTAGAGTCCGAGAAAATTGCAAGTGTGATTATCGATTCAAAATTTCATAATTATTTGATCATGAAATATAAAATTGATACTCAAAGAAAAATACGATTAATTACTTATTCCAGATCTAATGTTAAGCCTTTAGGACGAGGTAAAACGTTGCTAATAATTCTAAATTTCAACTTAATTGAATCAATAAAAAATAAAGTAACAAAGAAAGATGCTACAGTGGATTCTATACTCATATATAACTTCCTTCATCGAAAAGTATTTACATATTTCTTTTGTCACCAAGATTAAAAAGGAATCAACTCATTCATTATATGATAAAACTTGCATGCATAGAACTAATGAGTATTAAGATGACTCATTAAAAAGTATTTACATAAAGACTGTAAATATGTCCATCTCATTTGAAAAACCAAAAATAAAATATGGTTTAGACTTTTTGATGGAGGGAGTCAAATTTAGAAGCATAGTACATATTTATGAGTTAGTACTAATTTTGAAATTTTGGAACAGCATTAATAAAGTATTCAGAACTTAAAATTTTAATTTAATTAAATGGAACCGTGCATGAATATATTTCTATGCATGCAAAACATTGGAATTAATAAGTTCATCCATATATACGAAATGTATCTAAAAAATATAATTATTTAAATATCTTCCCTGTAAAGTTTGAATAATATTATATACTACATATACTATTACACCGAGCGTGCGCCTTATGATTATTTATTTTTTTCCAAACACCGTACAAGCCATTACCATGCGTCCATGCGCTTGCCTGATGTCAACGCTAATATTTATGTTACTAACTGCAAAAAAAAGAACGTGTATCATGCATGCATATTTGTAGTCAGATATGGTAGTTTGCCAAATTTCAACACGAAATGATGAAGCCTGTGGTACGATTAATAGGCGTACTTCTTGATCGACGATCGATCACATGGCTTATATAATGGTGCAGGTGCTGTAAGCTAGCCCCAACCCACAGATCTCAATTCTAACAGATCATTCTCCTCCCATTGATTTGGAGGCAGCAGAGGCATGGCAGCGGAAAATGGTCGTTGTGGCAGCGGAATAGCAACTATCATGGGAATCGGCAAGGCCGTCCCAGTACATGTGTTCCCACAGAAGTCGTTCCCAGATTACTACTTCGAGATAAGCAATAGCAATCACATGGTGAATCTAAAGGCCAAGTTTGCAAAAATATGTAAGTTATACCGCAAATTAATTTGATCTATCTATACATCTATCTGACTATCTACCTGTTTATATAAATATATAAAGATACTCCCACATTAATCAGCGAAAAAAACATATGCACTGCTAGATTGTGATGGAAATAAATTATAACGATATAACGGATAACGGCGTAGATTAATCAATATAATTATACACAAAATATAACTTTATATATGAAAAAAAGTTTCAAGTTGTATATTCAGTCATACTTTTAAAATTATTTCTATACAAAATACAATTATATTTGTGTAGACATGAGAAAATAGTTATATATCAAATTAGTTATATATCAAATGTAATTCAACTTTTGAAATTCAGCTCTGTGCAAAATTGCAAGTGAAAAATTAATGTGCAAGTTTTTATAATTATAAACAATAATTTAGAAAACTGGAGAGAGAAAACAACTTTGGTATGGTGGTGAAGTTAACTGTGCAATTGTCCAACACTCCGAGTCTATTTGGTGGGGCCCTAGCTTTAGCTTCACCTGAAGGTGGAGCCTATAGTTCCTCCAAAAAGAAAGCTGAGAATGCTAGAGTGATTAAAAAATAAACTAGAGGGACCAAGCGAGGGACCAAGCGAGGTTTAGGATATTCTACAACTTCACTTTAGACTTCGTTTCGTTTCTAAAGTTAGATTGAGAAGTTGGAGTACTGTCAATCCTACTAATACATCTAGTAGAGTTGTAATTTTAGTATTGTAATTACACATACTGATACATAATTTTAGGTCATGTTTGTTTCAGCTTTTTGGGAAGCTTTCCAGCTTCTTCTTTTCAGAAGCTGTAAAGCTAAAACAAACAGAAAGCTTTTCGAGCTGGCTTTTAAAAAGTTAAAAAACTAATTTCTGATAAAATGAATAAAAAACTAGAAAAAAATGATTGAAATGAGTTTTTGCTGGCTTTTAATATGCTGAGAAGATAAAAATTTATTACAAAAGCTAATAGTAAAAGATCATCAGTCAGTAAACTAACTTTTAAAAAGCTAACTTTTTTTAAAAAAAATAAAAAGGAGAAACTCAAATAAATACAAACTTAGTAAAAATGTAAGAATGCTCACTGATTTAGTAACGATCTCTTCAATCCTCCTCCAATTCTTTTTCTCATGGGAGTGTGTGCTAAATGGAATATTCACGTATGCACGGCGGTGTGAGTGCATGTGTGGATACACATGCATGAAAACAGTATAGATATGCCTAAAATAACATGTACTTATAAGTTGTGACTACTCGAGGGGGATGTGGTACGTATCATAATCGTAATCCATCTATGCTTTACTCCATCTGTTTCGTCGCAAGGATTAATCCCACACGATCCAGCCACAAGTCAATTTCGAATGGGTTGGTCTGGGATCTATGATTTAATTGGGCTTCTCAAATGGGCCGTAAGCTCATGACAGCAACCGCCAACCGTGTATCTTTGATGGGCTCACACCAAGGAAAATCCAAGAGCCCAAGTGTCTGATGGTGACGTCGTGTATTTTTAATCGATTCTGCTTATTTGTCAGACAATTTTTTTTAAAAGTTTTGACAGACGTAAATATAGTGTAATTAGATGTGACTATAATATAATTTATATATAATTTTGATTTGAACAATTACATTTGCTTTAAGATTCGTATAAATAAGAAAAAAATCATAACATGTGCACATGTGAGGAGATTCGCTGTGTTTCATGAAAGCAACATGTATTTTTTTGAAACTTATATACAAAATTATAATATAATTATACATCATGGTTATATTATATTTATATTAGTTAAATTTTTAGAAAAAATTATCTGAATATATATATATATATTCCTATTTTTAATTTAATGGATCTGTTTGATCAAATGCAGGTGAGAAGACAATGATCGAGAAGCGGCACTTGTACACGTCCGACGACCTGCTGCGGAGCACCCCATCCATGACGGCCTACAGCTCCCCTTCCCTCACCCTCCGGCAGGAGCTCGCCGACCATGGCGTACCACGGCTTGGAGCCGAGGCGGCGCGCAACGCCATTGCTGACTGGGGCAAGCAGGTGTCAGATATCACCCACCTCGTCTTCAGCACGTCCTCCAGTGGCTGCCTGCCTGGCGCAGATTGGGAGCTCGTCAACCTCCTCGGCCTCCCGCTGTCCACCAAGCGCGCCATGCTGTACCAGGCCGGCTGCTACGGCGGCGGCACGGCCCTGCGCCTCGCCAAGGACCTCGCCGAGAACAACCCCGGTGCACGGGTCTTGGTGGTCTGCTCCGAGGTGATCACCTTGCTGCTGAGAGGCCCATCCGAGTCCCACATCGGGAACCTCGTTGGGCAGGCCATCTTCGCCGACGCTGCGGGCGCGGTCGTCGTGGGGTCCTGCCCCGTCGCCGGGGAGCGGCCCATGTTCGAGATGGTGTCAGCGTCGCAAGAAATCATACCCGGGACGAGGGACGCGGTTACGTCCAAGCTGCGAGAGGAGGGGATAGTGTTCACTTTGAACAAGAACGTGCCGCAGCAGATCGGAGACTCCATAGGCCGTCTGGTGGAGCGCGCGCTGCAGGAGCAGGAGCAGCAGCCGCCCAACGCCGCCACCGCTGACGCCGTGGCGCCGGACTTGAACGGGATGTTCTGGGTGGTGCACGCCGGTGGCAGGGAGATACTGGACAGGATGGAGAGCAAGCTGGGCCTGGGGAAGGAGAAGCTCGACGCGTCCAGGGCCGTCATGGCGCAGTACGGCAACACGCGGAGCTCGTGCGTCGTCCTCGTCATGGAGGAGATGCGGCGGAGGTCGGAGGAACGAGGGCTGCGTACGGCGGGGGAAGGCCTAGACTTGGGAATACTCGTCGGTTTTGGTCCTGGCCTCACCGTCGAGACAATTGTCCTCCGTGCGCCGCCCATTAATTAACCACAACAACAAATACACTTATCCCAACGGCACTGTCAGGCCGCGTCAGTTAGTCTAAAACCAGCAATAATAAATATGTTGTTGCCAATAAAAAGCGATAGTGAAAGTCTCACTGCCGATTCTTCTAAAATCGACACTAATAATAATATACTTACTAATTCCCAACAAATAATATAACACTAAAGTATGTCATATTTGTAATTTGTCGTGATCATTTATGTGGCGGTGGCACGTTAAATCAGGAAGTCTATCGAGTTAATTGCTTGTATACGAAGACATGGACCACTGTGCCAAAATTATGGAATCTATTTTTTTTATAGTAAGACTGTATCCAACAGCCAAGACCTAAACATAAGACGGTCTTATTTGTTTGTTTGGGTCACGTTCAGTAAATAGGTCACGACTAAAACTTTCTCACTCCAACAGCCGACCCAAAAATACAACTTATATTTGGGTCAAAGAGAGACAAGACAAAGGGAAAACCCATATTTGACTACCCTCTCTCCTAGTATCCAAAATGAGTTCTTAGTATACCTACTTTGTTGGATACCTTTTTAGCCTCTTCGCGACCCATTTTGAGTTTGGGTCACCATATGAGGTAGCTGTTGTAGACAGCCTAACTCATCCAACTCTAGTTAAACCTAAGACAATTTTACCATTTTTAAAAGGTACGAAGAGATATCATATTTTATATTTATTACCTTCAAATATTTGTATCTTGAGTAGTTACCTCAAAAACCATAAAATTTGATTTAACCTAAAGATAACTTTTTGATCCTTGAGAAAATAGTTGTACATAATACCTTAAGATATCATATTTTATATTTATTACCTTCAAATATTTGTATCTTGAGTAGTTACCTCTAGGTACTTTATGAAGAACCGCAAATTTGATTTAATCTAAAGATAACTTTTTGTCCTCGAGAAAATAGTTGTACCTAATAACTGAAGATTCCAAATTTTACACTTAAAAATATTTTCTGATACTTTTTCAAAAATGATAAAACAATCCTAACCTAAATGATAAGCTGTAGAAAAATAAATGAAAAACCCAAAAATAGTTTATAGGTAAAACATCTCCGTTAAAACGCAACGACAATGACATCCAAGTGCAACTATGCATATCCCCTTTCATTATTAATACGTTTCATGCACGTCCAACTCGATAGAACATACACATAATTAAGAAAAATACGATGTTCAATGCCCAAAGCAAAATACAACCATAGCTGTTTGCCATGTGTTTATTCAGGTAGCATCTACTCCACAAGACAAGGCATCGATCGCTAAATTAAAGATACCCTACATGTATCAAGACCATCAGCTTCGACCGTTCTTCCCTGTCAGTGAAGCCCAACTCATAAGCAGTTGAACGGAAATCCGATCATATGTATGGTCGCAAAATGAGAGCCAACGCATTCTCCATTTCCTCTTGAACAACAAGGCACAGAAGACAATCCAGAGACCAGCTACAAATCCTATTCCCATCCCGATGTATAATGATACTCCATCGTCCATGCATGCCTCCAAGCTGCTCAGGAGATTGTGGACAGGGTTAACCTTATCGCGCGAGCTAGCCGTGCCGCCCTCTCGCGGTAGCGTGGTTTTCATGCGAAAACCGTAAAAATCACGATGGAGTGAACAATAATTTTCGCAACGTTTTGCCGTGCCGCAGTTTTCGTGAAAACCGCGCCAAAAACCACGAAAACCGTGCAAACCGTGTCAAAAACCGTGAAAACCGTAATTTAAATTTGAACCAAATTTAATCCGTGTCTTGTCACGGTTTTCACTCAAACCGCGCCACATATCGCGGTTTTCATGGCAAACCGCGCGAAATTTGTTTTTTATGATTATATATATATATTTGTGTGATAAAATGAATTTTTTCAAATTTTTTGAATTCACACGAAATTATTCAAACGAAACCGCGGGGATGCCGTGCCACACCTTCGCGGTACACGCAAAAACCGCAAAAACCACGGCGATTTTCACGATATCACATACCCTGATTGTGGAGTTCCTTCAGCTCCTGAACAATTCTTCTCGAGAGGTGGACCACAAAGCCCCGGATTTCCAATGTAGATGGATGCCTGGTCATCTAGGGTTCTTAACTGATACCGAGATGCATGGTATATTTCCAGTAATATCGATGGTTATAGGATAAGCTCAAGCGGGCCACCTATGCTAGAGCTGATAAGGATGCAAGGATTTATAGGATTGAACAAGACCAAACAAACCTACCAGAGGAAGGGTGAATGGTAGGGAAAACCAAAACAAAAAACTTTTAGCGAAAATAAAAGTTATCCTTGAATTAATGAAGATCACGACATAGTATTGTCGTTGTCGGTCAAATCGTCCTTATGCCGCTGGTCAGACCGTCGTACCTACGCCGACCAGACCTCTCGAACACCTGTGGTCAGATCGCCATACCGGTCCGTTGCCTTGCCTCCGGTTGGACCGCCGCCGCAAATCGCCGGTCAGACCGCTCGCACACATGCGGTCAGACCGTTGGGATCTAGAAAACAATGGTAGATAAACTCTTGAAGAAGTAGATTAGAACTTTTGACTTTATTGCATCAAGTAGCGTTTATAAAGTGCAACAACATCACTCCTCACCAAAATCTCGAACTAAACTCGAAACCCTAGCTATTTCTCTCAACTTGTTCTCTTGCAAAAATCAATTTCGATGTCTAGGAGGCACACCCTCCCTCTCTATTTATACCACAAAAACCTCCTACTCAAAATAGAAGTAGAACTCTTATTCCCAATAGGACTCAACCTCCTATTCAAAGTAGAAGTAGAACTCCTATTCCCAATAGGACTCATAGAAGTAGAACTCCTATTCCCAATAGGACTCAATCACTCTCTTCCCTTATCTCAATCCATCTTCCCGAATCCTTCTCGAATCCGGACTCCCTTCCAAATTCGACTCCTCTTTTCATACTCACACGATTCCTCTCGTATACCATATGGATTCTCCATCTTTTACGTGCATTGTTCCCTAGCCTGAGCATCCCACGTGATATCCTTGATCGTCTGGACCTCAACTTCTCCCAAGCCTAGTCCCGATCCATCACCGGCTATACTCCCATGGCCTCAAGCAACACCTGCATATGAAACACAAAGAAAATCCATATCCGAGTACAAGTTCACACCAACTTGACTTTCATCAGCACACAATAGTATCACATACGAATATAAACCATCTAGAAGTCATATCCATAAAGAAATCTAGAAATCCAACGAAAACAACCTGAAACCGTCTCCTACCGAGAGTCACTGGTTTGGAGTCGGGTAACCGGTCGAACACTTCGAACTGGCGGCGACACCCACCCTGTCTGACCGGTCACACATGTCGACATGTACCGTGCATCAACCGAAAACACTATTCACCATATTTTCATAAAACACTTACCTTTGATAATTGTTCATCACCTAGATTAAATCATCACATGACTCTACAATCTCCCCCTTGATGAACACATTGGCAATATCTCAAAATGCAATTTGGTGTTTTTGAAAAACGAAAAACAAAAATGAATCAAAAAGCACAAACGGCTCACAAAGCATTGTTTCAAACGCAATGAAAAAGAAAACAACTCTCTCCCTTTTTAAAAGAAAGAATTTTCTCTACGTATTGCAAAATCAACTATTTTTAATATGCATTTTGTATATCTTTCTCCCCTTTGACAATGAATTCATCAAGAAATTTAAAAGAAAAGACATAACCAATGAAACATAAATGTCATGATAGTCACTTGTAAAACCACTTTTTTTATTTTCTATTTTTTCAGAGCTTTAAAGTGTACCAAAAGCAATTCAAGGTCTTTACAAGACAAAGAAGATACATTCATCAAATAGTTAACAAACATGCACTATATTATAAACATGAATCAAAGATATTACAATTAAGTTCAACTTAGCAATAAAGATTCATGATTTTGAACAATTTATAATGCAATATATTCACAAGCACATAGGTTGAAAGAAAAACCCTATATATAAACCTATTGCATTTATCACTCTTTCTCAAATTAGCTCTAAAACCAAACAATCAAGAGAATTTCTAAAATTTAATTGTGCCTTTCTGTTTTTGCTCATTTTTTCTCTCAATTATTTCTGGCACGTCCTTGTCATCAAGACTGTTTTCAAGGATTTGGCACTGTCACGCCCAGAAATTCAAACCCGAACTTCCACACTATTTTGTGTATTTAATCCCTGTCCAGGCATCAACCAGGGTATACAAAATGACAAATTAATACACAGATTCATACGTATAAATAAAACGTATAAATACTTATAGGAAAAGAGACACTTAGTCCTTCCACTCAAAAGAAAACAGCGACATCGGAAAAAGACGATCCTAGCGGGGCTTCGCTCCACTCCACGAGCAAACTCAACGGGTCGAGTCTTGGTCCTCAAACACCGTCTTCAACTCGAAGCACTACACTTCGAAGGGGAAGAATTTGCAAGGTTGAGTACAACCAACATACTCAACAAGCCACACTAAGGAATGCAGAAATACGAGGGAAGACAAAGAGAGGCTTGGGGCTACTTTGCAGAAAGGCGGTTGCAAAACACTTTATTTCGAAAACTGGGAAAACTGTTGAGTAGTTAGGTCAATATTAATCCTCCACTGAACAACATTATCCCCGCGTTGAACATGCCCAACCATTTCCCACATGGTCTAATCCAGATTATTAAGCCAAATTATTAAGGATGGGACTAATCATGGTGAAGCTGGTCGATCGCTCATAACCGTGGGCATGACTATTCAAATAGTTTTACTCTGATTAGAGGTGCGCTACTTTACCCACAAGACACGATTCCACACATGTTGCCATGCCCCCGAAGTATCGCCACGATACTACAAAGGAGGGAAATCATGACAAGACCTATAGCATAACTCGTCCTAACCAAGCGAACCACACCAAGGTTTCGCCCTCACTCTCGTTCCTGGGCAGTGGGCAGCCCCCCGAGTGCCTCGGTGAATCCAGCAACCCATCAACCCTTATATCGGGGCCGACTACAACTCCATCACGCTCACCCTTGCCGGGGATCGTTGGCTAGAGAAAAGCTATACTACGGATCCAACAGTTGCCCATTCTTGCTTGTGGTAAGCACTGTAAGTCTTCCAGGGGTTTTCCATGAACTGGTTCTTAATTGCCATGGGTGCGACATGCCAAAACCATGCACCCACAGCTCACCATTTAGTCATATTTTAGTTACGATAATTATGACCAAAAAGATATGGCCAGGTGTTCCGAGCTTGCAGCTCATCTGAACTAATTATAGATAGTGTGATTATTCCATTTAGTGAGCTAGTGGTAATTAAGCATGGCTAATCATATAATTCTAGCAAAAGTCACATAAGTGACTAAAGCTAATCAAATTATCACCCAAGGTTAACAAAGGACGGATATCTAGAGGCATGGCACAAGCAAGCGAGATAGGTAATCCCAACATTTCATGTAATTCGCAAAACATGTAATTTTATTTGCAAATAGTAAAATGCTTATAAAAATAGGTTCAATATGCTTCAAGGGAAGTTTGGCTTGCCTTGCTTCTTCCCACAAACTTCTGAACTCTTCGCGAGCGCGAACTCCAAAACGATGGAAACTACACGTCAGCACGCAAAACGAGGAAAAACCCTAATAAAAACCAAATAACATTACATGAAAAGTAAACCAACATGTAGAGCTCAATTTTAGATGAATTTTACAATTTGAATGGTCCAATTTGGAGTTCATATGGATTAGATATGAATTTTAGAAGTTTTGGACCATTTAAATAAATTCTAGAAACTAATTATATTTATTACGCAATTTTTAATTATTTCTTAAAGGAAAAAGGACAAGGCTGACGTCAGCAGGGCGACACTGACATCAGCGGCCAAGGGCTGATATCAGGCTAACGTCAGCCGCGGCAACGGCGCGGTCCACGGGCCGGTCCATCGTGGGCCAGGTCCACGGCAGTCCACGGGCGGGCGTCCCACGTGGCGCACATGTGGCGCCAACGCGGCAGCCACGCGGTGGCCACGCGGCAGCCACGTGGGCGGCCGGATGGACAGCCACGATCCCCCGGTCGGGCGGCGGCGGGCGAGGGGCGGCCGACGATGGCGCGTCGGTGGCGCACGCGACCAGATGGTCGCCGGCGGCGGCCATCGGCACGGCGTCAAGCGGCGGAGGGTGGCGGCAGAGGAGGTGGAAAGGCGAAGAGGGGAGGCGGCTCACCGAGTGCGGCAGGAAACGTGGCGCGGGCAAACAGCGAAGAGCAGGGCGGAGGCCGGCGCTCGGGATATCGGCGCGGATGGCGTCCGGCCACGATTGATGACGGTGAAGGGGATGTCGAGGCTCGGAGGGGCGCGGTGGAGCCGATCGAGGAGGCGGTGTGGCTTGGGGAGAGGCGAGGCGACGGGAAATGGCGGCCGGAGAGCGGCTATGGCAGCGGCGGCTGGGTCGCACGGCGGGGAGGAGTTCCGGCGGCGGACCGAGGACGGGGAGCGGCGGACGGGGTGCGCAGTGATGCGAGGAAGGCATTAGCGGCCTTGGCACTCCGGCGGCGAGGTTCGGGACGGCGGTGGCGTGCGTCCGGAGAACGGGCGGCGATCGACGGAGAGAGGAGGAGCGCGCGGAGAGCAAAAAGGGGCAACACGGGGCTCGGGGCTTGGGCAAAAGGGGAGAGGGGCGCTCGGGTTGGGTTTTTATAGGCCGGGGAGGCATGGGCATGGTCGTTGCTCGGCGGATTTCGCGGCGAGGCGGTGGCCGGCGGCGTTAAGGCGCGGGAGCAAATGGGCGATTAAACGTGACGAAGTGGGGAAATTAGGTGGGAATGGCCGACGGTTTGATGTCGGCGTTAAAGCACGCGGGAGTGGCGGGGGTGCGCGGGATTTGTGGCGGTGAGGGAGCGCGAGGTCGGCGGCAATGGCGGTGCGGCGGAGGACGGGGATGATAGGTGGGCCCCACTGTCACCGGCTGCAGGCGGGAGGAGGCGGATGGACTTTCGGCGCGGGCACAAAGGAGACCGGCCGTGGCCACAAGGCTGGCCCACGAGCAGGAGAGGCGCGCGCGTGGGAGAGAGAGAATCAGGCCGGCCGGAGAGAGGAAAAAGGAGGGAGCAAAAGCGGACTTCAAGGAGTTTGGGTCAAAAGCGGCCTGTGACCAGGCGAAGAATTTTTAATTTGTTTTTCTTTTAAATTAATCGCATAAATGATCCTTGAATTTTTATAAATACTTCCAGTACTCAAATAATTCTAAGAAAATTCTTGAAAATAGATGAACACTCAAAGTATTTAATAAAAATATAACCAGACCATTTAGTGATTAATTTATTTATTAAATAATTACTGAAATGCTCTTTGTGTTATTAAAATTATTTCGGAGCTCCAAAATTTCACGGAAAATTTCAGAGATTACTTGGGCGTGGAGAATATTTCAAAAATATTTCTACCCACGATTTTTAAAGGAAATTTTAGTTTCCTTCTTACTTTCCTTGATAAATTCTTTTGCCTTTTTATTTAATTTCGGAAAATGATTTATTTAATGAGTTTTAATCTCGAATGAAAATCGGGTTGTGACAAATCTACCCCCCTTTCAGGAATCTCGTCCCGAGATTCGGGGCTAGGAAGAAAGAAGGGTGTGGTGGTTGGGTTGGCCGACTAACTTCTACAGTTTTCTTCTGGCTCACCCTTGACTGATTCTGACCAAACTTGGGTAGTGAACCTGTAGGCACCCAACTTGGTGTTTTACGCCTTTGCCAAAGCTGCACTAGGCGGTCATGAACACTCGACCCGATCTCGCAGAGATGGAAAGATCTTTCTTTCCTTAGATTGCACACTTAACAACAACATCTTCAGTATTCTTGGGATTCACTTTGACTCGAAACCGGTGAAATTGTTTCGGAAACCTTGAAACTGACTTTCTTGAAACCACGACCTCCAGATTTCACTTGAACTCGCTCCCGACTGGACGAGTCATTTCAAGAAGTTGTTCGATCTCGCCTTTATCTCGAACTATGTGTGCCTTGAGTTTTTGCTTCTTTTTTGAACCGTTGACATTCTGCTCGGTTGTGCCTTAAATTTGAGCTTGTTAACTTAGGATTGATGTAACTCTGTTTATGGCTCACAACTGACTCCTTTGATCACAACCCTATCTGCTTCATAGGGTTGAACCTCCAAGCAAAACGGTTAGGAGGTAAACCGATTTTGACTTCAAGCTCACTTCACCAAGGTAGATGGGCTTTCATCCGACTACGACTAGTGAGACTACTGCCCTTGAGATTGATTCACCTCTATGGTTTCTAGGGAACTTTGATCTGTAGAATTGATTCTTCGTCATTCCATCGAAATGAAGTGCTGACAAAGCTCTTTTATTCCGGGAAGGCTTAGAATATATCTTTCAATTGACGATAGGAAGTTCCTTGTAAAAGTGATTTCGGCTCACCTTTACAGCCAGTAACCATGCTTTCGCCTGACCATGAACAAACATACTGCCATCCTTGAGGTTGTTCCCATTTCTCTTATTTACTAAGAACCCTGACTTCAAAAATTGGATACTCCATCGGTCAATGAAAAGAGGCAAAGGATGTGCACTTTCATTCCAGTGACTCGTGGGACTCAACACTCAACCAATGACTGGAAGTCTTTCCTAAGTGTGACTCTCATGCAACTCTCGAGCATACTGGCTCTTGATTGATTTCCCCATCAGTTGTAACTACTGACAGGACTCTTTTGCTTTTGGCTTGACTGAGGAGGTCAACCTTCTGCCTGGGTTGCTTAGCAGCTGGCCCATGGAGCAAGCACTGGCCACTTACCAAACCACGTCCAAAATTGTACTCTAACAACTTCTTATTTCGTTGATTCTCATATTGTTTGCTAGCTTTGAAGACTGACGGGACCCAAAGTTTGACGTTGCTTTCCCACAAATGTCGAGATTAGTAAACCGATGGGAACTGCCTTTGAAACAACCAAGGGTTCCTGTTGTTCATCTCACAAGCTCACTTTCCTTGGATAAGGATGGTTCACCATGACAGATTCTCCGTATCACACTTGGATGGTTGGATGTTCTAGCCTGACATTTGGATCCATTGGACTCTGAGTAGGGTGATGGGGAATTTTCTAATGTCGTCTTCCAGGAGACATCGAGGTGGTTTTCGAGAACTGTAATAGTTGCCTTGAACTAAGGGTAACCATTCTCGATCCATATTCACCGCTAGGGTGCAGTTGCACTTACTATTTTCTAGAGAAACTTCCAAGGTTGGGAGTGCGGACATTTCCCTCATGATGTTATTACCAAAATTTTTTTCATTCTTCTCATTCCCTTGAGGTGCCACTAATTCCAACTTTTAAAGAAATCGTATAATGCTGAATATTACTGTGGTCTGAACACACGTATTTCCTTGATTCATGTTCACACCACTAGAGTGCTACTGCCACTTACTATTTCCATAGACTTTCGAGGTTAAATAGTTTCGGTAATCTTTATATGATGTTCCACTTGAATATTCTGTGCACCTTCCCATACTCTTTAGGTGTCCATCATATGACCCTTTTGATGTATCTCCTGAGGTTAAGGGTTTCAATGGTCTAACCATTCACATTTACTTGCTTGACCATTTACTTCCCCGGTTAGCAATCATTCCTTGGGGTCTAACCAAGACTGGAATGAACGGAAAGAATGAAACTCTAGGTTTCTTATAACACTAGCGATTAAACAAGTTAACTTGCTCTCGGATTGCTCAAGATGAATCATATCAGAAGAGAAATTGTTTATCTCACACTTTATTCCATATTCCCTTCTTATTACATAACTGCCATACAACTTCTATGTATAAGTGTAAATTTCCTTAAGGATTACACACTTGTAGGCTGTTGCCGGTTTGACTAGCAGATATCTTGACTGATGGGACCTTTTCTCCTGTGATTCTGGCCTGATTGACTCGATTGGTCCTTGCTTACAAACTGGTGTTCCAATGGGAACACTGCTTTTGCGTACGGACACTTCTACCTTCTTAGTAGCTGCAGTAGGTAGAACCTTCTTGCTTGAGGTATTGCTCTTACTTGATGGTTTGCTAAGCATCTAGCCCGAGGCAACACAGGATGCCTTGCTGGTTTTCACGGTAACCTGATGACCTGGTGCTGGCGGCAATTGCTGCGGTTCCTGCTGAAGGAGAGTATCATTTCTTGTCAGTTGGGGGAATCACTGCTTCCTCGGCATTACTTTCCCTGCTGTTGTTGGCTCTGCAGCTTGAGGATAGGTTGGCGGTGGAACCTTTGAACCTTTGTTGGTGTATTTAATGACAATACGTTGTGGTGAAGGTTGCAGGTACGTGAACGACTGGTATCCTTTGGCTTACGGGCGCCTTTCGGTTGGATTCGACCCTGCTGTGCTGGAACTAAAAAAACTTGCGTAAAGCTGGTGTTGCAAACAGTGCCGATACTTAGAGGATGGTGACGCTTGGGCACTGGACATCTTCTGGGTACATGACCCATTTCCCCATAGATGAAGCAACAACGAGCATCTTTTGCTGGTCTTGGAAATGGACATTTGTTGAAGTAATGTCCTGGATTGCGATAGTTGAAACAAATCCGACCCGTTTTGTCACGGTGTGCACTCTTCTTGGTCTGCAGACTCACAATTGGAACTGAAATGTACCCTGGCTTGCGAGCCTTGTTTTCCATGCCTTTGTTACTACTGGTGGTCTTCACAGGGGCTGGAGTTGGATTATGACCAGGAGCATCATCACCATTGATGGTACCAACCACAAGTGGACAGATAGACTGTTGGGTTGTCCCATGGTCTTCGTCGTCTTTGGTTAGAACCGAATTCAACCGACAGCTCTTGGGCACATGATCTGTTCCCTCACACAAGAAACATGTGACCTTGCTCATGGGGCATTCTTCTGGTACATGGGTGTCATTACCACAAGGCAGGTGTGGTTGCACATGCTCGCAGTATGTCTAACTTCTCCACAGCGAGTACACGCTTTGGGCTCCATTTCTTTTTCACAGACGTCTTCAGAGATTGCTTTCCCATCCCCATCGGAGGATACCTCTTCTGACTCATCATCCTCTAGCTTGGGTGGACCATAAAGCCTGAGAAGACAGGTTAGCTGACGTGCACCACAGAAAGTATTTCTTCTCAAGTGTCAAGGAATCTTCTCCGCATCTTCGGGAGTAAACTCTATACCAGTGACAATCATCTTACTGGCACATTTTGTATTCCATTCTGGTGCCTTTCTCTTCTTTGAGTTAGATAGTGGTATACCGAAATCTTGGTTGTTTAGCTGACCGGATACTTCCTTCCTTATGAGACACTGCATCTCATTTATAGTCGGTGTTCTGGTGTACACTTCCCGCGAAGTGTTCCTTGCATTACGATCTTGCTCCTTGTAATCCTGGCAGACGACAGGCGTTTCTCTTTGACCTGATGGCCGGGTTGGTGCCCTCGTCTCCTGAAAATCTAATGGTATGCTGGCGGGAGTCACCAAGGCTTGCATCTGCTACTGCTGTTGATACTGCCATTGCATCAGTTGCATCATCCTAGCCACTAACTGCGTCTGATTGGCCACTACCTGGGCTAGGGTTGGATTCCAGGGAGAAGGAAATGGAGTGCTTGCAGGGTTGCTCTGAGCTGATCCATGGGACTGTTGTGGTCTTGATCCACTGACGCTACCCCTGACTTTACCCATCTGTTGCCGGAGAAGAAGGGAGAGGGAAAAGAAGAGGTTAAACTAAAGATGAGACCTTAGTCTGCTTGATTACTGATCTGATGTGGGTGTACTTTTATTGTTCAAGTTGATTAAGCAAACAACCTAGTATGGTCACATCCCCACCACTGATGTAAACCATACACCTGCACACAACAAACAACACACGACCTAGAAAACAACCGATACTACTCTTCCGGAAAGGATTGGGTTTAGGCAAACTCTAGGAAGAGTTCACTTGATCCTCGAGAAGCGCTGACTCAGGCTGCTTGGCTTGGTCTTCTTGCTTGAAGCTTGAGGCTCGACCTGATCTTCTAGTTGACACTCCAGGCTTAACAACTAGAGAGTTGGATGGGGAAGGAGAGAAATTTTGACAAATCGTTTTACAAAGACTCCAGAGGGATAGAAGAGATATTTTTGCAAATAGGGTTTTTACAAAACTAGTCCTTATGGGTTTTGACCATTTGGCTCAACCTACAGTCGAGATGGCTCTGATACCAACTTGTCACGCCCAGAAATTCAAACCCGAATTTCCAGACTATTTTGTGTATTACCCTGTCTAGGCATCAACCAGGGTACATAAAATGACAAATCAATACACAGATTCATACGTATAAATAAAACGTATAAATACTTACAGGAAAAAAGGCACTTAGTCCTCCCACTCAAAAGAAAACAGCGACAACAGGAAAAGACGATCCTAGCGGGGCTTCAGCTCCACTCCACAGGCAAACTCAACTGGGTCAGAGTCTTGGTCCTCAAACACCGTCTTCAACTCAGAAGCACTACACTTTTGAAGGGGGAAGAATTTGCAAGGCTGAGTACAACCAACGTACTCAACAAGCCACACCAAGGAATGCAGAAATGCGAGGGAAGGCAAAGAGAGGCTTGGGGCTACTTTGCGGAAAGGCGATTGCAAAACACTTTATTTCAAAAACTGGGAAAACTGTTGAGTAGTTAGGTCAATATTAATCCTCCACTGAACAACGTTATCCCCATGTTGAACAGGCCCAACCATTTCCCACCTGGTCTAATCCAGATTATTAAGCCAAATTATTAAGGATGGGACTAATCATGGTGAAGCTGGTCGATCGCCCATAACCATGGGCATGGCTATTCGAATAGTTTTACTCTGATCA
Organism: Oryza australiensis; assembly: GCA_019925245.2. Classification (NCBI taxonomy): domain Eukaryota; kingdom Viridiplantae; phylum Streptophyta; class Magnoliopsida; order Poales; family Poaceae; genus Oryza; species Oryza australiensis. Next base: position 4,154,043 of record JAIFGZ020000044.1, read on the forward strand.
GAGGTGCGCTACTTTACCCACAAGACACGATTCCACACATGTTGCCATGCCCCCGAAGTATCGCCACGATACTGCAAAGGGGGGAATCGTGACAAGACCTATAGCATAACCCCTCCTAACCAAGCGAACCACACCAATGTTTCGCCCCACTCCCGTTCCTAGGCAGTGGGCAGCCTCCCCGAGAGCCTCGGTGAATTCGGTAGCCCAGCAACCCTTATACCGGGGCCGACTGCAACTCCATCACGCTCACCCTTGTCAGGGATCGTTGGCTAGAGAAAAGCTATACTACGGATCCAACAGTTGCCCATTCTTGCTTGTGGTAAGCACTGTAAGTCTTCCAGGGGTTTCCCATGAACCGGTCCTTAATTGCCATGGGTGCGACATGCCAAAACCATACACCCACAGCCCACCATTTAGTCATATTTTAGTTAGGATAATGATGACCAAAAAGATATGGCCAGGTGTTCTGAGCTTGCGGCTCATCTGAACTAATTATAGATAGTGTGATTATTCCATTTAGTGAGCTAGTGGTAATTAAGCATGGCTAAGCATATAATTCTAGCAAAAGTCACGTAAGTGACTAAAGCTAGTCAAATCATCACCCAAGGTAATCCCAACATTTCATGTAATTCGCAAAACATGCAATTTTATTTGCAAATAGTAAAACGCTTATAAAAATATGTTCAATATGCTTCAAGGGAAGTGTGGCTTGCCTTGCTTCTTCCCACAAACTTCTGAACTCTTCGCGAGCGCGAACTCCGGAACGATGGAAACTACACGCTGGCACGCAAAACAAGGAAAAACCCTAATGGAAACCAAATAATAGTATATGAAAAGTAAACCAACATGTAGAGCTCAATTTTAGATGAATTTGGCAATTTGAATGGTCCAATTTGAAGTTCATATGGATTAGATATGACTTTTAGAAGTTTTGGACCATTTAAATGAATTTTAGAAATTAATTAGATTTATTGCGTAATTTTTAATTATTCTTCAAAGAAAAAGGGCAAGGCGACGTCGCGGGCGACGCGATGTCGGCGGCCAAGGGCTAACGTTAGGCGACGTCGCCCGCGACAGCCGACGCGGTCCACGGGCGGTCCACCGTGGACCAGTCCACGGCGGTCCACGGGCGGGCGCGCCACGTGGCGCACACGTGGCGCCAACGCGACAGCCATGCGGCAGCCGGATGGACGGCCATGATCTGCCCCGAGGCAGATCGGGCGATGGAGGGGCAGTGACGGCCGACGATGGCGTGACGATGGCGCACGCGACCCGATGGTCGCGGCGGCGGCCATCGGCGCCGCGCCAAGTGGCAGAGGGTGGCGGAGAAGGCGAAAAGGCGGAGAGGGGAGGCGGGTCACCGAACGCGACGGGAAAGGCGGTGCGGGCAAACGGCGGCGAGCGGGACGGAGGACGGCGCTCGGGATATCGACGTGGACGGCGTCCGGCCGAGATTGGTGACGGCGAAGAGGATGTTGAGGCTCGGAAGGGCACGGTAGAGCCGATGGAGGAGGCGGTGTGGCTTGGGAGCGGCGAGGCGACATGAAATGGCGGCCGAAGAGCGGCTATGGCGGCGCGGCTAGGTCGCACGGCGGGAAGAGTTCCGGCGCGGCCGAGGGGTGGGGAGCGGCGGACGGGGTATGCAGTGATGCGAGGAAGGCGGTGTGCAGTGATTCGGTATTCATTTTTTTCTCTCGTAGAAATATTTTTTTATTCTCTTGAACAATGAACAATTAAAGAGCTATTTGAGGAATAACAGTCCAACAAGCATATATATAAGCATTAGTCATCCAAGCTATGTACAAGCTTCAACATTGCATATTTTCTTAATTCAAATAAAATAATTAGTGTCATGCATCATTTCACTTCAAAGTAATATCTAAGCCTCATGAATAGACTAAAATACATACAAGCTAACATAGCAATAAATAAACCTCAATTATTTTGTTAGCATGCACAAGAATATACTAGAGGTATAAAACAAAGCTCTTCTTTTTCTCATTTTTATTTTTTTTCATATTTAAAAACAATGCATGAAAATAAACATGAATGCATGCAAAAACATAAACTTCCCCTAAAATTAACCTCCAATTCTCCCAAAAAAATTAAGAAGAAATCAAAGATTTTTGAAGAAGACATCCAATTACCAATTATATCACCAAGGTTCTTATAAAAAGACATATATCCACTCGTACTAACAAAAACTACTACCTCAAACACTAGCATATAAAAAGCTAATAATCAAGAGAGTAGAACAAAATTATGTCAATCCAAAATTACCTTAATGTTACCATGAAAAGCAATCGTTGTCTCCACATTGCACACACATGGGAAGTATGCCATCAAAATACCTACGAACAAGAAAATATCGAGGCCTTCGTGTTGGGGTTAGAAATAAAAAATTTTGGAATCCAACACTGAGTCACACGACCAGTAGAACCAGTAGGTACATATGCACTTACAAAATAAGAACCAGACTTACCTAAAAACTTACCTTGTCGTTTCACAAAAGTATGATTTGAATATTATGGAAAATTTCCCGAGACCGGTCGACCACTACCTTACCCGTGGTCCGACCGAGCCCGCTGTCGGTCGACCGCCGATTCACCTGTGGTCTCGGCTGGTCGGTCCGACCGACCGTCGGTGTCGGTCTGACCGTGCTCCTTGAACTAAAACCTAATTTTTGTCATCGTTGTTTCGTAAAAGCAATTTTTCTTTTCTTTTTCTGTTTACGGGCAAGTCTAAAACAAAATCCAACCAAATTTCCATCTTTTTCACAAAACGAACAAGTGTATTTTTCATGATGATTAGAAGCACAAGTAGAAACAGATGTTTTAAAAATAGAAGTAGCAATAAGTGGTTTTGCAATCACAACATTGGTTTTGGAAGATGATGTATTCAAAGATGTCATGATGTCAGCAGATTTAAACACAGTGTTCTTATATTCAGGTTTAATCAAAATTTTACCACTTCTAGAACCAACACCTAAAACAACAAGAGGATGTCTAGTATGATGAGCATAAGGACCAAAACCTATACCACGTTTGATTGTGCTAACTTTAGATTGATCAAGAATCATGTTGAAGTTCTTTTTACCATTAGAAAATTTTTGCAAAGAACTTTTCAAGTAAAAAAAATTCTCTTGAGTAAGAGTAGCACAATTTTTACAAGCATCCAAAACACTCTTTTGTTTTCTACAAGTCGTGCAAGACATCTCTTTATCTTGTTTAACAATTTTCTCCATGTGCTTAACACGACCCAAAACATCTTTTAGCTTTATCTCATTAACAATACATGTTAAACAAGATTTGGTACTAGATTGCTTAATCCTCTTAGTGCTAATCAAATTAAACATCGAGCTAGCAAACAAAGCAACTTGACATTTATGTAAAGCTCTCTTAGTAAAAAACAATTCATCAACCAATCTAGAGTTCATGGCCAAGCTAAGTGCAAGACAAGATTCAAATTTATGAGTTTTCTTAGATTCAACATCAAGTTTTTTTGGCATAAACATCTCTAATTGACTTAATTTCAGCAAATAAAATCTTATAAGATTGACATTCATCATTATCAGATACAAGAGATTTTATTCTACTATTTTTAACATTAAGAGACTTAATGGTAGCTTCATGTTGACTAATCATTTTCTTAAACTTAGAAATTTTGTAACCAAGTATAGCAATAACTTCTTGAAGATATTCAACACTAGGAGCAGGAATTATCTCATTATCATCTTCGGAATCTTCATCAATGCTACTAGCCATGAGACAAACTCCAGCAATGTTCTTTCTCTTGTCATCATCTTTATCACTTTCGAAATCAACATCACTTGATTCTTGAATCGCTGCATATGCTTCATCAATTGTCTTTTGTTAGAACTTCTTTATCTTCATGTTCTTGAATTGCTTCTTACTTTGCTTGGCATCTTTGCCGTTCTTGGATTCATCTTGATCTACTTTCTTTGCATCTTTTCCAAGCTTGTGACATTGAGAACGAATGTGTTTTGGTTGTCCACATTCAAAGCAACGAATTGGTCCACCTTATCTCCTAAAGCTGAGATTACTTATAGCTCGAGAAATTCTGTTAGCAAGGGAAACCAAGTTCTCCTTACTGATTTCCTCCAGTTGATCATTGAATAAGGTATTAAAAATAGAAAGAGTCGTCATAGGAGAAATATCCAAAGAAGATCCAGATGAAGACACCAAAACAGTAGATTTAGAATCGTTCTTTTCGAAAGAATATTCATCTCATAGGTTTTAAATTTGGTGTAAAGAACATTCAAAGTCAAAGTGTTCATATCAACAGATTCCTGAATCGAAGTAACCTTAACATCCCAAACCTTCATATCAAGACCGTTCATAAAGTGACGAGCAACCTCAGACTGAGAATAATTAGCATTATAAGAGGAATCAACATATCTAAGATTACTCAAAATTTTGTTAAAACGACCCAGATAGTCATCCAAAGACTTCACATGTGTCATCTCAAATTTGATGTACTCCTTTTTAAAAACATCTTTTCATAACTCTTTAATGTTTGAAGATCCAGTGTAAAAATCATTTAAAGCCTTCCAAATCTCATTAGAAGTAGAAAGATGAGAAACACGATCAAAGTCGTAGCGAGAAATTGCATTAAGAATAATATTACGAGCTTTGCAATTATTTTCAAAATCTAATTTGAGAGTAGGAGTATCAATGCGCTCAGGGATTTCAAAAGGTTGTGCAACTTTTAGCCAAATATCATATCCTTGAGATGTTATATAAGATTCCATCCTTTTCTTCCAATAATCAAAATCAGTTCCATTGAAAATATGAGGTTTATTTGAAAACTTTTCAGCCATGAAAAATAGATCAGAAAAGGAACATATATCAAAACAAGAACGAGACTCTGATATCACTTGTAGGATCGAACAAGACCAAACAAACCTACCAGAGGGGAGGGTGAATGGTAGGAAAAACAAAAACCAAAAAACTTTTAACGAAGATAAAAGTTACCCTTGAATCAATGGAGATCACGACGTAGTATTGTCGCTGTCGGTCAAACCACCCTTATGCCACCGGTCAGATCGTCGTACCTACGCTGGTCAGACCTCTCGAACATCCGGTCAGAATGTTGTCTTGCCTCCGGTTGGACCATCGCCGCAAACCGTCGGTTAGGACTGCTCGCACACTGCGGTCGGACCGTCGAGATTCAAAAACACCGATAGATAAACTCTCGAAGAAGTAGATTAGAAGTTTCGACTTTATTGCATCAACTAGCGTTTACAAAGTGCAACAACAACACTTGTCACCAAAATCTCGAACTAAACTCAAAACCCTAGCTATTTCTCTCAACTTGTTCTCTTGCAAAAATCAATTTCGATGTCTAGGAGGCACACCCTCCCTCTCTATTTATACCACAAAAACCTTCTACTCAAAGTAGAAATAGAACTCTTATTTCCAATAGGACTCAACCTCCTACTCAAAGTAGAAGTAGAACTCCTATTCCCAATAGGACTCATAGAAGTAGAACTCCTATTCCCAATAGGACTCAATCACTCTCTTCCCTTATCTCAATCCATCTTCCCGAATCCTTCTCGAATCCGGACTCCCTTCCAAATTCGACTCCTCTTTTCATACGCACACGATTCCTCTCGTATACCATATGGATTCTCCATCTTTTACGTGCATTGTTCCCTAGCCTGAGCATCCCACGTGATATCCTTGATCGTCTGGACCTCAACTTCTCCCAAGCCTAGTCCCGATCCATCACCGGCTATACTCCCATGGCCTCAAGCAACACCTGCATATGAAAAACAAAGAAAATCCATATCCGAGTACAAGTTCACACCAACTTGACTCTCATCAGCACACAATAGTATCACATACGAATAGAAACCATCTAGAAGTCATATCCATAAAGAAATCTAGAAATCCAACGAAAACAACCCAAAACCGACTGCTACCCGGAGTCAGCCGGTTTGAACGTCGGGTAACCCGGTCAGACCGCCCGAACACTTCCGGTCTGACCGACGACACCCACCCGGTCTGACCGGCCAGACATGCCGACCTGTACTATGCATCAACCGAAAAACACTATTCATCGTATTTTCATAAAACACTTACCTTTAACTTTGTTCATCACATAGATTAAATCATCACATGATTCTACAGGATTTTGTCGATTCGATAGCTCATTATGCGAGATCAGGTCAAATGATTCCATTTCCCCTAGTTTACCGATGCTCTGTGGAGATGATTCCAAGACAAGTTTGGGTTTTTCAGTGCAACTAGCATCCCAATTTCTCGAGGAATCTGCCTTGTTAAACTGTTGCAAGGCAGATCAATGTTTACCATCTATCTACAGGCCGCAAGATGATGCAGCCATCCTTCAGTAGCTTAGGGACATCGGGGCATCCCGAGCTGGCCCTTGGATGGTGAGAGATGACTTCAACCTAATCTACCAAGACGGAGACAAGAGTTATGCCAATCTTAGCTGCCGCATGATGGGTCGTTTCCGGCGTGTCCTGAATGACTTGGTCCAATGGTCGTTGCTCAAGCTCCATCTCAACAGGCGGTCGTTTACTTGGTCCAACGGTTGGGATTTCCCTACCCTCAAGTGCCTGGACATGGTCTTCGTCTCAGCAGACCGTCGAGACAATCGATCGTGCTCAACGCGCTGCCCATTAATTAACCCAACGCAGCGTTAAATTATGGGGAAATACTGCTCCTTTTCCTTTACCACAAAGTTTAATTAGTAGCATCCTCTCGAATGCCACAAATTTGCTTGGCATTGCTGAAATGCCACAAAGTTCGGTGCTCCGTTCTCACATTTCCACCATTTAGCATTTTTACCGTGTGTATTTTAGCAAAACCAACCAACTTTGTAGTGTTTGGAAGGATGCCGCCAAACTGTGTGGCAATGGAGCAATTTTCCATATCAGCACGGGCCAAGGTATAATAGTTGAATATAATACAAGAAGAAAGGACAGAGAAGAAGAGTTAAAGAAACATGTCCTAAAGAGTGTGCAACCATGAATTAATGAATATAACCGAAAGAAGCTGGTGACCTCCATTTTAAGGTGATGCAGGCATAAATCTTCCCTGAATGATGTTTCCAGGAAATTCATTGTGGCTAAAACATTCTAGAAATGAACCATTCCACTGTGTGTCTGTCCATTGTCCATAGTCCATTAAGACCATAACCGAAAGGTGTTGCATATATGGTGACCATTTAGAATTTTTTTGAGGGTGGTCCACCTTGACATTTTGTGTTTTTTAATTATCCATTTCATGTTCCCAACTCTTGATTCTTCAATGCATATCAATTTTTTATTCAATTCCACACATATCATTTCTCAGTTGTTTCATATATAGACCTTGGGCCAAGGAATTTTTGGATGATCCATGGACATACTGATCCACCCATTGGATACGCCAATGTGCATGTCCATAATCTTATTTAAATGTTGAAATCCTAACAAATATTTAATATGCAAAAATGATGGTTTTCCATCTTTTGTTATTTTTTTCTTGTTTTCTTTTTTTATTTCATATATACGGTGTAAGTAGGGATGAAAACGGACAGAAAAACCCTATTTCTACTTCTAATTCTATATTATTTAGCGGAAACAGGATCCGGTTCGAAAAATATGTGTTAAAAATGAAATCGGGATATATAGATGCTAAGAAACGGTCGAAACCCGAAACTTAAATCGGAATTTACATATCTTCTAACCACGTCTTATTCGTTATTTTGATAATTAATAAGATAATTAAGATAATTCTATCAACCAGTCGGAATTATAAGATAATTGATATGAACAGTCTGACATATAATCATTCACTTCAAATAAAAAGGATCTCGACGGATGGAGGATAGGGTATGTTTGGTTTAGATGGGCCTAGATGGCAGGGCCTTCGCGACACAAATATTGATGAGCCTGAAATTCGAGTTAAATCCGGATACAATTCGAAAATATTCCGATTAAATACGGAATTCCATGAAAACGGACGAAAAAAATGTCATTTTTACTTCCGTTCCGTTTCTGGATTTTTTGAAAATACGAAACGGTCGGGTTAAATATAGAAAAACGAGCGGATCGGGACGAGAAAAATCCCGTCCGTTTTCAACCCTAGGTGTAAGGGTAAATTGGACATTTCACTATAGATTGTAATACGTGACAAATTTTAAGACTAAATTGACCCGGAGCAAAACTTTAGTAAATCCAAAGATGTATCTGAATGGAAACCGTCGGACGGCCAAAACTGAATGAAACAGTGACCTGTGAAAAAGGTGGTGTAGAATTTTTTCTTAATAAATTACATGTTGAGCAGTAAGGAGTACGTAGTAGCATCTCACCGGGGATGCAATTAATGTTTCCTATCAAGCACATCCTTTGGCATTGGGCCTTCCATGAGAAGCAAATAACTAAAGATTGAGTCTTCCAAAGGGACGTACTTCTCCAAATGCAGAGAAAATGCCTGCGCACCTACAGGATAAGAAATTTAGCTTTGGACTATACTATTCTCTGGACGAGAGGGATACAGGGAAATTCCAAATGTAAAAGAGTCTAGTTCTTCTAGAAGCTCCATAGCAATTTTAAAGTCCCAATCGTTTATTAAATTTGATGGGTACTTTTATAAACAGTTAGCCCACTTTTAATAATAATTATGTTAGTGGGTAACCTTGAAGTTTACCCTACTTAATTTTTTAAGTCTTAAACTAAACAGGATCACATCTGCTTAATTATACGAAATTAATTAAACTGACCTGAGGATGAAGCCATTGAAGCCGATATTTGGTTTTCCGATATTTGGTTTTGCTGTTATTCTTTGCTTTTTATCATCGGTTCTTATCTTTCATTCTTTTATTTCTTTCTTCTTCTTCTCGCTTTTTTTGGGCTTTCGGCTTTCCTGATACCATGATGTTGAAGTTTAACCTACTTAATTACTTTTAAGTCCTAACCTAAACATAAACATGATCATCTCTGCTTAATTATATGGAATTGATCCTGACCGGAAGATGAAGCTATTGAAGCTGATATTTGGTTTTGTTGTTATTTCTTTGCTTTTCACCTTTGGTGTTCTTTTTTCTTATGATTCCTTTCTTCTTCTTCGTTCGGCTCTCCGGTTGACGAAAAAAAGTATAGAGATTTCTCACTTCGAGTATCAAAATCGATTGAACGATTGATTTAGGGCTTTAGGGTTAGAGAGAGTTCGATTTACCTTTTGCCTCTCTCCTCCTCTTTTATAGCGATATTAGTGGAGCGCAGAGGTTTATCTCTAATTAGAATTCAAACTCAAAATAGATTTTATCTTCTAGTTTGTTTGTTGGTAGGAAAAACTAGTGGAATTTTGTCCATTCATACTTATCGATAGTGATTTGATAAAATCAACCAATACTACACATGCTATTTTTATTTTGGCATTAAAAATGTTATATTTTCCTTTCACATTCTAAATAAGTTGGTTATCTTATACATAAAAAATCATCTGAATGACGATACTATGATTAATCAAAATTGACATAATTAAAAAATACTATGATTAATTAAAATCGACATAATTAACAAATTATTAAATACTAAATTACTTGCGACCATGTCCATAGGCGTTGGATTATTGATTAGTATTGCATTGCACGCAAGTACTTTGGTTCATTGGCAAAAGTCATCTGATTGACGCAAATGTTGATTTTATGAAGTCCTTTCTATTTCTCCTTTCGTCGAGTATATCCACTTCAATTTCTCAACGCTTATTCCAACAATGCGCCCACAATTCATGCAATAACTTCTTCGGATGTTAAATTTTCTTCCTTTTGAAAAACAAGTCCATATACGTAATATGATTGATAACGCATTCATACATCTGTTTTTGAGGGTGGGCAATTGGTTTTAACCGAGAATTCGGTTCTTTTTTTCTACGCATATTGGTTTGGTACGAAGTAAAAACTGTTCGGTTTGCGCAAATAATAAAAACCGCACAATTCGGGTTCAATTTTTTCGGTTCCATTTTCGGTTTTTACCGAAAAAACCGAACCAAGCAGAGCTGCCGTCGCCGCTGGCCCGAGCACCGGCGTGCCCGCCACCGCCGCCGGCCCCCTGTTGACGAGAAAACTCTCTCACGCACTGGCCTGGGAGATCTGCTTGACTCCAGTGCAGGTCCTTCCTAGCTGCCTTCAATGTGCAGAGTGTGCCAGTTGATTTGATCTGCTAATCAACAAGAAAAAAATACAAGAAAGTACCCATCAAGCGTTAGTTCAAACTCCCGCGAACCAACCGCTCCCGGGAAACCATCGTTAGATTAGCTGATGCTCCACTAATTCTCGCACAAACATAGCATCTCCGGTCAAAAGCATAAACAAATGCAACACGACGCGAACCACGGCTTTATAACGGATCGACAACAATCATCGAAAGAAACACGTAAACAGATAAGGTCGGCTAAAACCCCAACGCTATCCCCAAATAATGCAAATCCAAAAGGATACATTGTCAACGACTCTAAAAACGACTCGTAGTTCAATCTTGATGCAGACGAGTATCAAAAGAGGCATTCAATCTATCACTCTCGATTTGCACTTCGTAAGATGATATATACCGCATACGAACCAACCAGCCTTTAGACCTAGTGTCGCTGACCACGCATCTTCCACAAGATAAGTCAACCGCACAATAGATCTAAACACCGGATTGATTCGCACGCACTATTGATACATAACGTAGTAAAACTACTGAATCCAATGTGTCATTGCGATGGAAGCATTAGAAATAAGTAATCTCACTACCAACGACAAACATTTACCTGAGTCCGGGGATCGAGACGATGCAGCCCGGAGCCAAACAAGATGTTCGTCCAAAAGGAAAAAGGATGGCGATGCGCCGAAGATTAGATTGATTGATCCTCCTTTACACAAGACCTCGGGCCCTATTTATACCCAAATACGAATATCTGTAACAACCTCAGACTCTATCTAAACATCATATTATCCCTAACAAAATCTATTACAACTAACAATCTAACAAACTCCTAAATTAGAAATACAACTGCCATTTCAGAACTTTATCCACAAGTGGCAGTATCTCAAAACGCGCTAATAACATCCGAACCCCCACTTAATCTTCAAGTTTCCGCATTGGATACGGTCTTACCTCTTTTAAACTTGGAATCGGTGTCGTGCTCCATTCAACTCATTCCCACCGACAAGCATTGCGACCGATTACTCCTCCTTCCGATACAAACCCCTGTCTTCAACCGATTCGATTTCACTTTGCTCCTTTAGCACTCACGAACCTTATCACCAAATTCCAGTGTTAACACATGCCCCCCAAGTCCGTAACATAAAGTGTTGCGGATTTGTTTATCCACTCAAACTCCTATTCCCTTCTCGACCCAAATCGTTTCGGCTTCCCCCACGAACCCTTTAAATATCCACTCTCATCGGGCGATTCACCCACGCTCCCATCGTGCGCTCAACTTCCTTCTCAAACAAACCTCTTGCCATTCTCTCTCTCTCCCGGCGACTTCATCGGCATTCGATATTCTCCACATCCTTCGAACCCCATCGTCATCTCTGACCTCCCCGATGGCCTCCGCCGCGACCTCCAGTACTTCCAACTCACCGGCCACCGTCGCACCTCTGCGACCGCATCTTCACCGCCGCCGCCGGAACTACCTCACCACCGCTATGAATGAATTCCCTCGGTATTTCCTTTTATTTCTACTTTGTAATCTCATCCTCAACTCGCTCCCCCATGCGCCTTTTTTCTAGATATTTGCTTAGCAACCTCAAAATCACTTCGTCCCGCATTCTTACAAATTAATGACTTTCTTATTTCAAATTATAGACACCTTCACCTCCAATTAATATTTTTCCTCTTCTTTTGAACCGCAGCACCTCTCTCACCAAGTGCTCATCCCCAACCTAACACAAGAGGGCAAATATTTCCTTGGGCCTATTGGTGACGAGACCCAACCGACGTGATCATAGCCGAAACCAACCGCATGCCTTTCAACACCGCCAAGCCATCTCTTTCCCACTGGAACGGGACCTTCAAAGCTTGGCCGTCTACTGACACAGCCTGGACTGAGTGGTACAAGAGAATACACTCGGCCAAGTACACCCAATGGGAGGAAAAGAAACTCGCCCAATGCTTAGAATTGTCCATAGCCAATATGGAAAAAGACGAACCCCTCCTATCGGCTGCAGCCTATTTTTGGAACGATAGTTTCAACGCCTTTCTTTTCAGGCAAGGGCCGATGACCATCATACTAGCCGATGTACATATGACAACTGGGCTAGATATTGAGTCATCGGTCAATCCGTGCGTTCTGAACCGAAAAGGTCAACACCAATTTAAAACCAAAGCCATCGGTGGGTGGAGTGGCTTCATTGCCCAGAATATGAAAGATGGAACAGTCAGCCACCGGGAATACACCGCCTTCCTCATGATGTGGTTAGAGAAGTTTGTTTTCTGCGGATCGAGCTGTGGGCCGACCGCCAACTGGCAAATAATAGCCGAAATCCTAGCCGACGGGACGGAGTTTGCACTAGGAAAATATCTCCTCGGCTACACATATCAAATGTTGCATCAGACCGCCGCAAGAATAGCCGCCAACGCTCCAGCCAACACCGGCGGACCCCGGTGGTTCCTTCAAATTTGGCTGGTATCGGCTACCTGAACGTAGCCGGTCGGCCCCGCTTGGCAGACGCCAGATTCCCAAGGCTGGAGCCAATCGTGGATGAAGAAGGCGACCAAATCACCACCAGACGATGCACCAACTATGGGGAAGCAGCCGCCGCCCATGCAGGTTCAAGACAATCGGCTGAGCTATTGGCCGATTGGTTCGTAGCCTTCTACGATGGGTTATCCCGCGACAACCGTACCTGGTACTTCTACTCTGATCAAGGCTTTTTCGAGCTGCCGATCGATTTTAACTGGGACGACCTCAATTCAGCCGATAGCCCAAGGTTCAGGAAATTGTTCTTCATCTGTTTAACCCCCTGCATCCTGCCGACCGGGGTACATCAGGGCCGATCAACAGCTCAGAGTTACGAATTTTACTACCCGGCATCGGCCGCAAGACAATTTGGCCTCGAGCAGCTTCCAATCGGCTTCTTTTACGCCAATAAGATCGAGACCAGAGGGGCAGTCGGCCAAGATCTGATAATGAATTCGCTGCTGAACATAGCTGGTCCCCCCTTTGGCGAAGCCGGCCGAATTACCCTGTCAACAAGGAGAAGTGCCGCTTATGACCGATGGTGGTCGGAACTTAGACGCCACATTTTCCACCAGCGACCGTCTTGTTACATCGACCTGCTCCTGCCGGACGAGATCCCCTCGGTATGCTTTCACCCCTCAGCCGATTAACCTCATCGTACAACCCGTTCACCAGCTGTACCAGCTGATCTAACATTTGTGTTTCGGCTTTGCAGAAACGAAACGGAACAACCGACGATAAGCGAATGGGCGCCCTATTGAATACAAAACATGAGTTCGGACACGGGGGTCGCTTCGTCGGCTATCGCGGGGGCGCCGAGCTCTCGTCCCTATTACGAGGGCGATGCGTCATCCGATCGCACCCAAAGGAAAACGGTGCCACCGCCGCGTTCATCGGCTGCGCCTGCCCCAAAAAGAGTGAAAAAGATAGAACCGATTGTCTTAACCGACAGTCCTCCTCCTCCGGATTCGGCCGTCGAGCGACCCCTCAATGATGCTGCCGACGGAGAGGTGCCATTAGCCGCCGGACGGTGTCGAAACCGGGCTTCAAGTCCCGAATCGATGAACGCCCCAGCCGATGCTCCGGCAGATCCGAACCCGCCGATGAGACGTCCTCCCGTAGGTTTTTTTCACCTCCTTGTTCCTGGCTTTGCGATGTCGTCTATATCTGACTTGTCCATTTCTTTGTAGTCCAAGAAACTGGCCGGTCGTGCCCCCCGTCCTACTCTGCCGGTAACCGACCTTTGCTCCTTTTGCTTGTAACAACTAATCAGCTCGTCTGCTAACCCTGTTTTCCTATTGCAGCTTCCGCGATCCCCTCCGGCTGCTCCCCGGACGCTGAGTGAAAGTACTGCGCCTGCTGGGGGTGGTGACGACGATACTAGCAGGAAAAACCAAGTGGCCGTGGAGAGCAACCCAGCCGACTCAGTAATCCCGACGACTGTGCCGACGGTAAGCTGACCGGCCCCGGCCATCGATTTTGCCGTGTTTCTGATCTGTTGCTTCTTCTGCAGTGCGTGGCCGATCTCCTCAACTTCGACTTGTCGGAGTTCGAAGAAGTCGGCGATGCCGGCAAGGAGGCACTTGCGGCATCGGCCGAAAACCTGAGGGCCACTTTGGTTGATATCGGCAACCGACTGGATGCTTCGTTAGATGCCTTGGTGGCCGACCGCAGCTCCATACGCTCATGATTCCGGGATATCCAAGATCAACTGCCGGATGCTGTGGCCGAAGCCATCGCGCCAGCGACCTTCATGGAAGCTTATCAGCTAAAATACGAACGAGCCCGGCAGCGAGCCATCGATCGGCGTGAGAGTGAGGCACGGGCGGCTGCGATCCAATCGACCAAAGATGCCATCGAAGCTCGGAAAGCCGCTTTTGACCGCCTAAAAACCGAGCCGGCCGCCAAGCTTGAACGACTTCGTGCCCGCCGGGATCAGCTGGTGGCCGACCTCGTTCAGATTACCAACGAGATTGACATCCATGAAGGGTATATGGCCGATTTGCCGGCCAAGGTCGAAGCTGAACGCAGAAGCATCGGAGCGGCCGTTGCGCATCTGCGGGGCTTGGTGCAAAGCACTCGGCCGGTGACGGGGTCCGAGGCCGACGACCTCAGGGCAATTGGCGAGATCGACCAGGTTAGGTTAACAGCTCTATCGGCGATAGCCGATTTTTTAAAGAAATGAAGGTTGTAAACTATCCGACCCTGCGAGGTTGGCCCGCGCTTCTCTGACATGTGCTTTGTAATGTAGCCGAATAGCTCGTATCAAACACACTCGTATCGTTTGTTTGGAATTGGCCCCGAAATGACGCCCGATCGCTTGGCGTCCGTCTTTCTGTTATTCAACCTTCTAGCTGTCGGCTGATGATACCCAATCACGTCACCACTCTGTTCTCGTAGGCCGATCCTCACGAATCTGTGCCCCGGGAACCCGTGAGCTCCGGATGGCAGGCATCCGCTTCCTGGCACGCCATCGCTTATTTTCAACGATTCCCGACGCTCTTAATAATGACTTCTTTGACTCTCGGTTCGGCAGCGATCTTTCCCATCCAAGAATCGTATCTTTTCTTTCTATAAATGGGCTCCCTCGGCTCTCCTGAATAGCTCACGGCCGAAATCGACGAACTCCCAATAGCGAAACACCTAGTCCTTTGATTCCGCGGCCGGGCTTCTCATGGCGTCTTCTAGCTCGTCGGTGAACCAGGTGGTACCTCAACTTTCCTACTTTCAATGGGTTCTAGCCTTCAAAAACTAACGAATGGGATCCATTGCAGCCACCGCACCCGCTTCGGGTGATCCAGGGAATCATGGAAACGTCGTATGAGCGTGCGGTCAACCAGACCGACGGGTAAGGGCGCACTAAACGCTTGGGGAGTTGGAGGCTCGCCACCGCGGCCGGCCGGTTTTCCGCCTTGGCGGCATCCCGCTGCTGCTCCTATGGCGTACCCGACGCTTGCGCGCCGACCGGCCTGGAGGGAGGCGGGCCCAGCTTGCCAACGAGTTGTTAATCACCACTACCGACATCAGGGTCACTCGGTTGGAGCACCTGATCCTGGATGCTCTGGAAATGGAAACCGCAGAACCGTTTGAGCGGGCCCTGGCGGCTATTAGGGAGTTCCTGGCGAACATGTAGCCCTAGACGGTCGCGCGCCGGCTTGGAATAAAACGCGGTGTAATACCCCTGGGTTCTTCGTGACTTGAGACTTCTTCAATTGCATGACTTGATTGGTCTACGGTTGGCTTTTTTCGGCCACGCGCATTGTATGATTGTCTCGCGCGTGTGTGGCGTAGGTGTATGCCCCCCAAGTTTTGATGACAGCATCGATGTCGACGAAACTTGTTGACAGCAGTCCTGGTGAGCGGTGCCGGGGGTCATGGGGCGAGGGCGGGGATGAATGCCTAAAGGCGATGCCCCCATAAGGCATCGGCTGTTGTGGGTCGGCCCATCATGGTGATAGCCGACTCACGCATTGATCCATACGCTAGGGTAGTATTTCTTTAGAATTTTCCGTTGAGGGCCCTTCCGAAGACCTCCCCGTCTAATCCTTGTAGCATGTAGGCTCCTTTGGACACGCACTTGTGAACCTTGAAGGGCCCCTCCCAATTCGGCGACCACTTGCCGAATTTGTTATCTCTGGATCCGATTGGAAGTATGAGCTTCCAAACAAGTTCGCCTTCCTCGAATGATTTAGGGACTACCTTTTTATTGTAATGCCTGGCTACCCGTTCCTTATCTTTCGTCACCTTTTCTAATGCTCGCATTCTCGATAAGGCGAGATCCTCCGATTCGTCTATCATGAGATTGTAATAATCATCGGCTGTGAGTTGGTCTTGCAACTGAATGAGTCTTGAGCCGGTCACGCTTTCCCATGGAAGCACCGCCTCGTGTCCATAAACCAGTTTGTATGGCGGAACTTGGATGGACCCATGACACGCCATCCGATAGGCCCACAAAGCTTCGGCCAATCGGGTGTGCCATTGTTTGGGTTGCTCGGCTATCTTTCTCTTGATCAGTTTAATTAAGCTTTTGTTTGACGCTTTGGCCTGACCGTTGGCTTGTGCGTAATACGGCGAAGAGTTAAGCAGCTTGATCCCCATGCCGTCGGCGAACTGGACGAATTCATGGGATACAAAGATGAACCCTTGGTCGGTCGTCATCGTTTGCGGAATGCCGAACCTGTAGATGATATGTTCCTTGACAAACTCGATTGCGTCTTTGGAATCTACTTTTAGGAAGGGGATTGCTTCTACCCATTTTTTGAAGTAATCTGTGGCCGCTAGTATAAACTTGTGCCCCTTGCTGGAAGATGGATTGATTTGGCCGATCATGTCAATGCCCCACCCTCTGAAAGGCCACGGTTTAATGATCGGGTTCATGGCCGACGCCGGAGCTCGTTGCACTGTGCCGAATTTTTGACAATCTTGGCATCCTTTATAGTATTTAAAACAGTCCTCTAGCATCGTCGGCCAGAAATACCCAGCTCGGCGAAGTAGCCATTTCATTTTGTGTGCCGATTGATGTGTACCGCAGATTCCTTCGTGTACCTCTCCGATGGCCACTGTGGCTTGATCGGTGCTCAAACACTTGAGCAGAATGCCATCGATCGTCCGATAGTATAAATCTTCGTCGAGCAATACATATCGCGACACCTTATACCGTAGCTTCCTCGTGGCCGGTTGAGAAGGGTTTTTGAGGTAATTGTAAACATCGAATCTCCAATCGTTGGTCGTGATGGTGGCAATGCCTATGTCGACATTTCTTGGCATCGGCCGGTAGCCTGATGCCCTTTGAGCCAGGTCATTAGCCTCCGTGTTCTGCTCCCTGGGAATATGCTTCAGAGTTACTAGCCGAAATCCTTCCATTAATTCTCGACACCTTTGATGATAGATTACCAGTGCGTCATTCTTGCACTCATACTCTCCTGACAATTGACTAATGACGAGCAACGAGTCCCCCATTATCTCAACCGCATCGGCTTCCATCTCCCTGAGTAGGAGTAGCCCCTTGAGAACGGCTTCGTACTCGGCTTGGTTATTCGTAACGTGGGGGTCGATGGCGAAAGCGAATTCGAAGCTTGTCCCCTTGGGTGAGATAAGAACCAAGCCAATTCCACGCCGCTTGTACATACCGAGCCGTCAAAAGTCGGGTCCAAGGCGTGATTTCTACGAAGCGAATTGAGTCGTTTCTATGTTCCACGATGAGATCGGCTAGGGCCTGTCCTTTTACTGCTCTTGGGGCCTGATACCTCAGATCGAACTCGGTCAGTGCAAGTATCCATTTTCCAACTCTCCCTTTGAGCACTGGAGCCGACAACATGTATTTTACTACGTCTGCTTTGCAAGTTACGATGCATTCATTGGACAGCAGATAGTGTCTTAATTTTGTGCATGAGAAATAGAGACACAGACATAGCTTCTCGACCGGCGAATATCTAGTTTCTGGATCTAGCAGCCGCCGGCTAAGGTAGAAAATGGCTCTTTCCTTGCCATCGACTTCTTGGATTAGGACGGAGCCGATGGATTTGTCGTCGGCGGACAAGTACAGCTTGAACGGTTTTCCTTTTTGTGGGGGCATTAGAACTGGAGGAGAACTTAAATAACTTTTTATGTTGTCTAACGCCTTCTGTTGCTCTGCCCCCCATGTGAATATCTGATCGGCCTTAAGCCGAAGCAATGGTGTGAACGGTTCTAATTTCTCTGAAAGATTGGCTATGAATCGTCTAATGAAGTTTATCTTTCCGATCAATGATTGGAGCTCCCTTTTATCCTTAGGGGGTTGAATTGTGTTAATTGCGTTGATGCTCCTTGGTGTCACTTCGATTCCTCTTTCGTGAACGAGGAATCCTAAAAACTGCCCGGCTGACACGCCGAACGCACACTTGAGCGGATTCATCTTCAATCCGTACTTCCTCGTTCGTTCGAGCACCTGTCTTAGGTCTGTAATGTGGCTTTCTATCTCTCTTGATTTGACAACGACATCATCGATGTATATCTCCACAAGTGCTCCGATCATATCGTGAAAATGTAGTTCATTGCTCTTTGATATGTTGCGCCGCATTCTTTAGGCCGAATGTCATCACCACCCACTCGTAAAGGCCGATTGCGCTCGGGCATCGAAAAGCTGTTTTATGGATGTCCTCTTCGGCCATGAAGATCTGGTTGTACCCTGCGTTGCCGTCCATGAAGCTAATGATTTTGTGACCTGAGGCGGCGTCAACAAGTAGATCGGCTATTGGCATTGGGTATTCATCTTTTGGAGTTGCCTTGTTAAGGTCTCTAAAATCGATGCATACTCGAAGTTTGCCGTTCTTCTTTAATCTTGGGACGATGTTAGAGACCCATTCGGTATATCGGCAAGGCCGGATGAACCCTGCGTCGTATAGCCGAGTGATTTCGGCCTTAATCGCGTCGTACATGTCGGCCTTGAACCTTCTGGGAGGTTGTTTGAATGGCCGATATCCTGCTTTGATTGGCAGTTGATGGACCACAATCGATCGGTTTAGACCGGGCATTTCAAAATATTCCCATGCGAAGCAGTCTTTATACTCTTTTAATAACTCAATAAGTTGGGATCTACAAAGAGGAGATAAATATTTACTAATGTACGTCGGCCTTGGCTTGTCGCCAGATCCGATGTCGATTTCCTCCAACTCATCGGCCGACGTGAAGCCTTGCCCTAACTTGCCATCGTCTTCATCCGTCGTGGCTACGCCGAGCACGCTGGACCCCTCCAACATATTTTGTTCAAAACAGCAACTGCGGCTCGTCGCTTCCGATGGGCTGTCGGCTGACACAATCTCGATCTTGTCGCCGTCCCACTGGATGAGGCTCTAGTGCATCGTAGAAGGGATGCAACAGTTAGCGTGGATCCAATCCCTTCCGAGCAGCAGGTTGTACGACCCCTTCCCGTCGATGACAAAGAACGTCGTGGGCACAGTTTTATTGCCGATGGTCAGCTCGACGTTGAGAACGCCTTTGGTCTCTGATGGGTTACCGCCGAAGTCTTTGAGTACCATGTTGGTTTTAATCAGGTCTTCGGCTCCTTTTCCAAGCTTCCGAAAAGTTGCGTAAGGCATGAGATTGACTGCCGCTCCCCCGTCGACTAGATGTTCGTCCCACTGGGCGTGCCAAGAAGCGTGTTGACGAGAAAACTCTCTCACGCGCTGGCCTGGGAGATCTGCTTGACTCCAGTGCAGGTCCTTCCTAGCTGCCTTCAATGTGCAGAGCGTGCCAGTTGATTTGATCTGCTAATCAACAAGAAAAAATACAAGAAAGTACCCGTCAAGCGTTAGTTCAAACTCCCGCGAACCAACCGCTCCAGGGAAACCATCGTTAGATTAGCTGATGCTCCACTAATTCTCGCACAAACATAGCATCTCCAGGTCAAAAGCATAAACAAATGCAACACAGACGCGAACCACAGCTTTATAACAGATCTGACAACAATCATACTGAAAGAAACACGTAAAAACAGATAAGGTCGGCTCAAACCCCGACGCTATCCCCAAATAATGCAAATCCAAAAGGATACATTGTCTTGCCCTGAGAACTTAGAGAAATCCGGGATTTTGTACCGGTTGGGTAATGGAATTCTTTCGAAATGTTCTGGGTAAGGGTACCGGTACATATTTCCTGAGTCTTTTGGTTTGAGGCCGAACTGGTCTCGCATGACGTCTGCGATCAGCTCGGCCCAAGTCCTATTGTCTTGCTGTATCGGCTCGTATGGGTCGTACGGTATACGTGCCTGCCGATACAGCTGTGGAGGTGTCTGAGGCCGGTAATGATGATCCTGACGACCCCCTTGGTATTGGTACCGATGATCAGCGGGTGGCGGCCGGGATTCTGGTGGTGGCGTTGGCGGGTCCGGAAACAGCTGTCGTCCCCCGATATTTTGATGCCTGCCGTGATCAGTCGGTTCTGGCCGCCGATTATGGTGAAACATATCGAATTGACCTTGAGGCAACGGCTGTTGTCGGTTTAAAATAGTGACCGCTGGTTTCGCAGTCGTCTCGCTTGGGGTCAAGTGGCTGATCCCTCCCGGCGGGTTGGGCTGTGCTAATAACGGAAGCGGCCGATCTTGAGTGACTAGTGTCCTGTAATCGGGGAACTTGCCATCCGTAAAGTATGTAGGACCCCTTTGCACTGCTCGGCCACTTTGGCATCAACTACGTGGGAAATCATATTGTTGAGGGTATTGACCAAGATCTTGCTCGGTTGACCAACGCGTGATGAACGGCCGAATCGATCCGATCTTGCAGAGAGTATACGGCCTGATCATCTTGTGCTTGGGTTGGTTCTTCCACTTTCTGCTTGCCCTTCGCATCACTCGACGAGGATGCTATAGTATCGTTGAGGCTGAATTTGTACTTTTGGTGGACCGTTCCAGACCTTGTTTGGGTGTAGGATTGAAGGTAATTCTTCTGGAGTTCCTCCACCATCTTCTTATACTCGGCTTGTTGTTCAGCCGATAATTGATCCATTTTTACAGGTACAACGTTGTCCTGTGCGATGCCAGGGATCTTGGAGTCGACCATCTTGCCGGCTGAGTCTATTCGTCCGAGTCGAGCCGACAAAGATAGTCCCACTGGGCGTGCCAAGAAGCGTGTTGACGAGAAAACTCTCTCACGCGCTGGCCTGGGAGATCTGCTTGACTCCAGTGCAGGTCCTTCCTAGCTGCCTTCAATGTGCAGAGCGTGCCAGTTGATTTGATCTGCTAATCAACAAGAAAAAATACAAGAAAGTACCCGTCAAGCGTTAGTTCAAACTCCCGCGAACCAACCGCTCCCGGGAAACCATCGTTAGATTAGCTGATGCTCCACTAATTCTCGCACAAACATAGCATCTCCAGGTCAAAAGCATAAACAAATGCAACACAGACGCGAACCACAGCTTTATAACAGATCTGACAACAATCATACTGAAAGAAACACGTAAAACAGATAAGGTCGGCTAAAACCCCGACGCTATCCCCAAATAATGCAAATCCAAGAGGATACATTGTCAACGACTCTAAAAACGACTCAGTAGTTCAATCTTGATGCAGCACTGAGTATCAAAAGAGGCATTCAATCTATCACTCTCGATTTGCACTTCGTAAGATGATATATACCGCATACAAACCAACCAGCCTTTAGACCTAGTGTCGCTGACCACGCATCTTCCACAAGATAAGTCAACCGCACAATAGATCTAAACACCGGATTGATTCGCACGCACTATTGATACATAACGTAGTAAAACTATTGAATCCAATGTGTCATTGCGATGGAAGCATTAGAAACAAGTAATCTCACTACCAACGACAAACATTTACCTGAGTCCGGGGATCGAGACGATGCAGCCCGGAGCCAAACAAGATGTTCGTCCGAAAGGAAAAAGGATGGCGATGCGCCGAAGATTAGATTGATTGATCCTCCTTTACACAAGACCTCGGGCCCTATTTATACCCAAATACGAATATCTGTAACAACCTCAGACTCTATCTAAACATCATATTATCCCTAACAAAATCTATTACAACTAACAATCTAACAAACTCCTAAATTAGAAATACAACTGCCATTTCAGAACTTTATCCAC
The DNA here is from genome assembly GCA_019925245.2 of Oryza australiensis. NCBI lineage: Eukaryota > Viridiplantae > Streptophyta > Magnoliopsida > Poales > Poaceae > Oryza > Oryza australiensis. The sequence goes on from JAIFGZ020000044.1 coordinate 4,176,323, forward strand.
AAGTGGCAGTATCTCAAAACGCGCTAATAACATCCGAACCCCCACTTAATCTTCAAGTTTCCGCATTGGATACGGTCTTACCTCTTTTAAACTTGGAATCGGCCGTCGGTCTGCTCCATTCAACTCATTCCCACCGACCAAGCATTGTGTACTGATTACTCCTTCAAATCGATACAAACCCCTGTCTTCACCGATTCGATTTCACTTTGCTCCTTTAGCACTCACGAACCTTATCACCAAATTCCAAGTGTTAACACCCCTCCGCGCCCGCCGCGCCGCCAACTCCCTCCGCGCCCATCGCCCCATCCACGCGGACCACGCCGAGCGCCGCCGCGCCCTCCACGGCGCCCGCGCCACCGCCACGCCGGCCCCTCCGCGCCCAAGCGCGGCGCACCGCCTCGCGCCCGAGCGCCGCAGCCGCCCTCGCGCCCGAGCGCCGCCACGTGCGCGCGCGCCGCCGACCCTCTTCGCGCCCCGCCGCCGCCGTCGTCCCCATCCGCTCCAGCCGACGCCGCCACCCCCACCCCGGCGGCCGGCGCCGCGGCCGCGCGCCGCCGCTGCGCCTGTGCGAGGTTGGTGGCGTTTTTTTGAAGTGAATCCTGCGCGAGGTTGGTTCGGTTTTCCAGTGAAGAAAGGAGAACAACGGTTTTTCCGAAGAGTTTGGTTTTTCGATAGTTCGGTTTTCAGACATATAAAACCGAACCTGAACCGAATTATGCGGTTTACGCAACACCCCAAACCGAAACCGAAAACCGAAAACCGTAAACTTTGGTTCGGTTTGGTACTGTTTGGTTTTTTCGGTTTTCGGTTTGAGGGTGCCCACCCCTACTGTTTGCACTGCATATGCAGCAAGCTTGATCTCACGGTACTTAAATCTGGTTGAAACACAGAATTTTTGTATGTCACGTTTAATAGATCAAGACCAAATCTATTTGTTTCAATGGTCACGAATACGAATATACGATTCACATAATCAATGGCCTTATCTTTTCTAATTAATGTGGGAACTTCCTTAAAAATATGCAATTAGTATAGATGTTTAGACATATATACCGATTTGCATTGGCCTTACTTGAATTAAATTGTTAACATTCTGTTATTTCAGTTTTTTATTGAATTCAGGTCGTACGGTAATTTGATCCTCTATTTTTAAAATGTAAGGTATTTTGGATATTTATCTCAAGTCAGTTTGATGAAATTTATTAAAAAATATAGTAATATTTCTCACATCAAATAAATATATTATAGGCATATATTCAATGGTAGATTATTTAATAAAATTAATTTGATGTGGTATATTTCTATGTTTTTCTATAATATTGGTTAAAACTTGAAGATGTTTGATTTAGGACAGACAAACAACATCGTGCATTTTGAAACGTATGTAGTAGTATATGTGTTTTTTTACTTTAGTTTCTGACTTGGTTCCTATTGCGAATTTGCAACTTTTTATTCTACTTGGCGATTAACACGAAATCATTTTTTTAAAATCTAAGCCATTGGTAATTGGTATAAATAGCCTGAAAGGTATATAATATTGGAATTAATAGATGAGTCTTAGCTCATTTAGAGATTAATTCTTTAAAAATTTACAAAAGCCCATCTCATAGAAAAACATGCATAAAGATGTTTATAAAGATGTTTAGTACCATCTTACCTATTCTACGAGAGGAAAATCTCCTTAAAAATAGAGTACTCTCTTAGCCACTTACATATTGAATAATCCGTCAAAATTGGTTTCTCACCCTTGTGCAAATGTGGCTTTCTTTTATAGTTTTATTTCGTAGCAAAATTTGCTAATTATTTTTGAAAACCTAGTTTTTAAAAACACGTGGAATAATCCAGTGCATGAAGCGACATGGAGTCCAGATAAATTACGCACGTCTTATTTGGTTCGGTTACGTGGAGTAGAGATCATGCATGCGTCCTAATCACACGTCATGTTATCTCTATGAAATCGAGCCGCTGTTTTCTTGCAACACACGTGAAAAGCAATCTAGGATTTTGCCTACTCAGTACTGTGTCATCGCTCGTAATCTACTCCGTCCTGCTCGTCAGTGTGCACCAGTGAGCAATTCTCGGGACCTCCTTTTCATATTTTACTGTCTAGTAGTTTATATGGGTGGATCTTATAATACAATATACTGATTTATTTATGAAATAAATTTTGTGTTTATATTTCCATCCCATAAATAGGCAGAGATGGATAAACAAAACGAAGCAGCAACGAAGCACCGCGCCTCACACACAGCAGGTAACTGTCAAGTCACACATCAGGTAACATCCGGCGCGTCAGGCTCTGACTAATCAGACCCCCCACCTTGGAATTTTCTTCTTTACCAAGTTCCTTACGACCTTAGCGCTGATGACCGGCGCCAACAAGGTAACTAATTAATTAAGTTATTACCTTAATTTTCTTATAGGCAAATTTGCTCAAGTAACTAATGCATCTAAGTGGCAACCCTGTTTAACCTGACACCCAGCACTAACCGTATTCATCAGCTTCTTTTCACTCCCCTCTTCACTTGCACTCAGGCTGAGAACGGCCGGTAGTAATGGTTATTGGAGTTGGAGGGTGGTTGATGTGGTCTCCGGCCTCAGCGCCAATCCTCGTGGCGTTTGGTCTCCTCGGCCTCGTCCTTGTGTGGAAGGCCGGCCGCCTGCTTCACCAGCTGTGGTGGCGGCCGCGGCGGCTGGAGAAGGCGTTGCGCGCGCAGGGCCTCCGCGGCTCGTCCTACCGTTTCCTCACCGGCGACCTCGCGGAGGAGAGCCGGCTGAGGAAGGAGGCCTGGGCGAGGCCGCTGCCGCTGCGGTGTCACGACATCGCGCCACGCATCGAGCCGTTCCTCCACGACGCCGTCAGGGAGCACGGCAAGCCGTGCATCACCTGGTTCGGCCCAACACCCGAAGTGCACGTCACCGAACCCGAGCTGGCCAAGGTCGTTATGTCCAACAAGTTCGGCCACTTCGAGAAGGTCAGGTTCCCGGAGCTGTCGAAGCTGGTAGCCCAAGGCCTCTCCTACCACGAGGGGGAGAAGTGGGCCAAGCACAGGAGGATCATCAACCCGGCTTTTCAGCTCGAGAAGCTCAAGGTAACCTAAAATGTTTGGTCTGCTCAGATTTATAATATTATTTAATATTATATATAATTTGGTCTCAGATCGTTATTGAGTACTTATCGTTTTGAACTACCAATAATTTATAAATTATTTATCTTAAAAAAGATGGACCTCATGTATATAGATTAGTATTAAATATACTTTAATAAAATTACATGTTTGTTGATATTTTTATATACAAGTGTTCAAAGTGGTTTTTCAGTTTGTATCAATGTCTAAACAATCAATATTATTAACCCAGAAAAAATATATTTTAAAATGAAAGGATTACTGTACTATTACTAGGCTACTAGCTAGCCTTGTTTTATTTTTCTTTATCTGATCACTGGAATGTCGTCGGTGAATGTGCAGCTCATGCTGCCGGCGTTTTCAGCATGCTGCGAGGAGCTGATCAGCAGGTGGATGGGGTCCATTGGCTCGGATGGCTCGTACGAGGTGGATTGCTGGCCGGAGCTCAAGACCCTCACCGGAGATGTCATCTCGCGCACCGCGTTCGGAAGCAGCTATCTTGAAGGAAGAAAGATCTTCGAGCTGCAGGGCGAGCAATTTGAGCGCGCAATGAAATGCATCCAGAAGATTTCCATCCCGGGTTACATGTGAGAATTTAGTACTTCAAAATACTGAGTAAATTTAATTTCCCTGGTTCTTAACTTAATATCGAGAGCATATTTAATTGGTTACACCGGGCAGTCTTAAGTACATATCTTATTTCTCTCCGTTAAAATATCCCCTATTCTTGGAGAGATATATCTCATTGCTTGAGGGATACATGATCTCCATGAAAAGAGTAACAAAAACTAATCGGATTGAAAATTCGGCTTAGTATTTGTTATTGAGTTTTTCTTTAGTCTTTGAGTGCTATGAGTCACTACTTAATAACTATAAATAGGTGCCGATTGAAAAACCTCATTAGGTACCGGTTTTCTCGACCGGCAGCATGAAGACGACACTGATATAGAAAGGAATAGGCACCTTTGAGGTTCAGCGAATAAAAAAAATCCGGCTCAACGCATCGGCTTCGTCACGACGAGCCGATACATGGAACCAAGCTGTCCCTCCTCCCACATCCATCCACACCACAACAAGAACAAGCATATCATCATCTATCCATCACATATCCAATCCACAGATGGATTCATCCACATATCAATCCATTCATCCACAACACAAATTTTGACACTCAAATTCATCCTAGATCTTGGCAATAAAAAAATCCACAGATGGATCCATCCACATAGCAATCCATTCATCCACAACACAAATTTTGACACTCAAATTCAACCCAGAACTTGGAAATAAATAAAGAATCCACACCTCTCTGTCATTGTCCCGCCATCGTCGTCATCGCACGGTCACGTAGCCGCCGCCGTAGTAGTTGTCTTCAAGCCGTCGCGCCACCTCCCATCACGCCACCTCCCCTCGGGGAGCTTGCCGCCGCCTACCGCCGGCGAGACCACCGCCGCCTCCATCCGCGAACCCCACTGCCCCTGCCGTCGCCTTTCCTCTCGTTGGATCTGGCGAAGGGAAGGGCTTCTCCACCTACCGCTGCCGCCTCCCCTTGGCGAGCCCGTTGCCTGCCGTCGCCTACCCTTGGGAGACCGTCGCCGCCTCCATCTACGAGCCTCGCCAACCCTGCCACCGCCTCCCCTCCCACCGGATCTGGTGGAGGGGAGGGCTCCTCCCTGCCGCCGTCGCCTCACCCTGGCGATCCTGCCGCCGCGTCCTCTCCGTGAGCCCACCGCCTACCGTCGCCGCCTACCGTCGCAGAGCTGATGGGAGGAGGAGGAGAAGAAGAGATAAGAAGAGATAAGGGAGAGAGAGACAATATCGAGACAGATAAAAAGACCCCACCCGGCCGGCTTGTGTCCACCCAGCTTGGCTCGGTTATAATAGGTGTCGGTTTTAGGGTTTAGACCAACACCTTTAATAAAGTAAAGATTTTAGTTTTTTCAAAAAAACCAGCATCTATACGGGTGCCGATTATTCTTTAGAAGGGATACATGTAGTTATATAAATATGTCGGTTTTTTGTGTTTTCAGCCCGTGGAGACGGAAAAAGGCCTATAGATACCGATTTTAGCACTTCCGATACCTACAGTGCCAACATCTATTTAATGTTCTGTAGTAGTGGGTACTTAATACTACATCTTTTTCAAATTGTATGACGCCACTGACTTTTCACATAACGTTTGACCATCCGTTTTATTCAAAATATTTAGTATAAATATGTAAAAGTATAAGTTAAAATTATATTTTATTTGATAATAAAATAAGTCACAACAAAATAAATAATATTTACATAATTTTTTGAATAAGACAAATGGTCAAACGTTATGGCTAAAAATTAACTATGTCATACATTTTGAAATGAAATAGGTCAAAAGGATATACTAGACTGTAAAGGGTAATATATGGTGCAACAACACATTTGGTACAAACTTGAAAACTACCGTATGATAAAAAAATGAACGTCTAAGATTTATCCACGTTATTATAATTTTACTCGGGGTGACGTGGATAAATGTCAGACATCTAATTTTTCGATGCTATGATACTTTTTAAGTTTGTTCTACATATGTATTTATACCATATATTTTCCACGTAACATATACCTCTCTATACCTTTTAATGCTTCTAATGGTTAGAAAAGTTTTGACATCATCGACCCTACACTTTTGTCTTAATCCGTTCATCTAGTTTAAGTTTTAATTACCACTCAAATAAGGATGTGACAAGCTCAATCTTGATAGGATACATATATTTTCCATTTCAGGTCTTTGCCTACTGAGAACAACCGGAAGATGCATCAAATAAATAAAGAGATCGAATTGATTCTAAGAGGTATAATTGGAAAAAGAATGCAAGCTACGAAGAAAGAAGGTGAAAGCACAAAAGATGATTTACTTGGCATATTGCTCGAGTCAAACACAAGACACACGGATGAGAATGGTCAATCAAGCCAGGGGTTGACAATCAAGGATATCATGGAGGAGTGCAAGCTGTTCTACTTTGCAGGAGCGGAGACAACATCAGTGCTTCTCACATGGACCATGCTGCTATTAAGCATGCACCCGGAGTGGCAGGACCGTGCAAGGGGAGAGATCCTAGGATTATTTGGGAAGAACAAACCTGACTACGATGGCCTGAGCCGCCTAAAAATTGTAAACATCTTGCAGGATTTAATTAATAATACCATTTCGTTCATCATGAGTTCAGCAAGATGTAATTTAACTTGTAAAGTACTGAATCTCACTGGTTTGTGCGTCATGCAGGTGACAATGATCCTCCACGAGGTTCTTCGGCTGTACCCACCGTTCACTGAGCTTACTAGGAAAACATACAAGCAGATGGAGGTAGGAGGCGTCACTTACCCTGCTGGTGTCACCATTAATCTTCCCGTGTTGTTCATCCACCATGATCCGGACATCTGGGGAAGCGATGTGCATGAGTTCAAGCCAGAGAGGTTCTCCGAGGGGATCTCTAAGGCGTGCAAGGATCCGGGCGCGTTCCTCCCGTTCGGTTGGGGGCCGCGAATCTGCATCGGCCAAAACTTCGCGTTGCTTGAGGCCAAGATGGCGCTGTGCCTGATTCTTCAACGCTTAGAGTTCGAGCTTGCGCCATCGTATACTCATGCACCATATACTATGATAACTCTGCATCCAATGCATGGTGCGCAGATTAAAGTTAGAGCTATATGATCGTTTTCAGATTTATAACGTGTTTTTATCAGTACAACTCTTGGTTGCGAGCTGCGATATTAATTTGTACCTTTGGAATAAAATTGGGATAAGAGATATCTATAATATTTGTATATCTGATTGGTTGCGTTCCGTATTCAGTGCTCTTTCTCACCTTGTCGTGTTTTACATGCCCGGACGTTGTTATCAACCAGCCACTGTCGTCTGTCTCTGCCTCTTCAATCAACATCCTGCAGTAAATGTGTTGAGACCGTGCGTGATACAGAGCGACGGCTTGGACAAGTAAGCCAACAACCCACAGAGCACATCCAGACCAACTCAGAGTCAAGATAGAGATGAAACTAATTCAATAACATCAGGAGTCATGCATAGCTGTTAGTACCTGGAGTTGAATTACTTATCCCATGCTGTGTGCGCTATATATTTAGTACCAGTTAGCCACACAAAAGTTGCTGATCTGCAAACAGCAAACAATGCACACGCTCCATGTCTCCTGCGTCCAACTAGCCATAGTGCTGTTCTTGCTCGCTCAAACAGAGTGCTCCAGTGGTATATCTGCCCTTCTGGCCTTCAGAGCAGGTTAATCAGACCCTGCAAACCTCCTCTCGTCATGGGAGGGCGATGAACTGCTGCCAATGGAAGGGAGTCCGGTGCAGCAACAGAACCGGCCATATAGTCAAGCTCGATCTCCAAACCCATGGCTGCTACGTCTACGCAGATCCATGGGTTAAGTCGGAACCAGGACTGGGAGGCAACGTAATCTCCTCGTTGCTTGTCTTACAACAGTTGCAATATCTGGACCTGAGCTGTAACAAGTTCAGCGGGGTTCTCATACCGGAGTTCTTTGGTTCTCTGAAAAACTCTAGATATCTCGACCTATCACAGTCGAGCTTCAGTGGAAGGACTACGCGCTCTGCAGGACTGCAAGTCAGCAACTCTCGTGCTGACCTATCTATCACACAAAGGAGCTGGACTGTCCGGTCTTGGTCGGTCTCTCACCCTCTCACAGCACTGATTACAATCTTTCACGAAAGCTACCACATGGAAAATCAACTGCAAGCATTCGACCTGCTGTTGGTATTTATTACAACTACACATAAAATTCGTAAGCATACGAAATATCGTTGTAACATTTCACCCAGTGAGTATTACAAGGGATATCGAATCCAAGAAACGATAGAGATTATCAAAGAGTTAGGATCATTCAAGAACATCCAAGATTAGATAGGATAAGGTATAAAGAGAATTTTTATGGTTGTGGCTCCAAAAAATTGGTAAAATTACTTTACTTTCTTTACTTACTTCGGGCGCCAGCTTACACTCAGTCTACCAAGTGACTCTGGCCTATAGTTTTACGCCATACCCAAACGTGGAGGAATACAAATGACGGACAGGGCTGTCACCACCTGCCGCCTACCTCTCACCCATGGAGTACGAGACAAACAAAGGTAAACTCTAGCCTAAACACCACATCTAAACTATCAAATACTACTCTAGCCTCGCGCAAAAACACCCGTCTTCATCAGGGGTCTTAGTATTAGAGCACCCAAATAAATGGACGATGATCCCGTAAGTAAATGTGGTAAAGTAATTATTCAAAGTAAAAGTATAACAATCATAGTAAACCACGAACACTTACTTTATTGAAGAAAGTATTCGTCGAGGTAAAAGGCCAAAGTTAGGTATCGGGACTCCCGGCACTCCTCTGAACTACCCCTCGGAGATAACTCCGATATTTGGGGCACTTCTTTCGGAGCTTTCCCTCACTCTCTAACCTATTCACTAAGCCTTTGGAGTGAAGCTTTAATCTTCTTGGAGGTGTATTGAAATGAAGTGAAGTGCCTCCTTTTATAACCCTCATTGGCGGTTGAAAGTCGGTTTGTAACCGCCAAACTACCATAACCGCCATTGGGAGAGGCTAGGGAGTCACCACGTGGAAGTTGGTGAAGTTTGGCCTCAACCATGGTTCGACCGAACCCTGGTTAGCGCCATTCTCCACCGACTTTCTCCAGGTAATGACATGTGAGCCCCTAAGGCAGTTTATAGGTGTTTGACCCCATTTAAGGCGGTTTCACCTGACTTGTGGGCCCTCCGATCCGCGGGAAGCTGACGTGGCGATCGTCGATTGGTTGAAGTTGTGTTTCTTCGCCACGAAAGCCACTTTTGCTTCATTTTGATATATTATTTACCTGTATACAAATGATCACCAGTACTCATGAAAAGAGTTAGTAAATAACCCTACCACTATGTTGATGTGCCTAGTTTGTTCCATTTATGCTGGAGTTGATGGTCGGATTTTGGGTGATAGTGACCATCAACAAACTCCCCCAGACTTAGTCTTTGCTCATCCTCGAGTATAGATCGAGATGCTAAGGTGGAACATGATAACTTTTGGTATAGAGCTAACATACAAATTATTCCTAGACCTACTCATAACTGTGAATCTATAAGTGTCTACCATGCAGTTCTAAGCTATTAAAAAATAAAACAGTCTAGGTGTAAGCTACTCTTATTTCTTCTGCTTAATTGACTTGGGGGTTTTGATAATGTTTTTAAAAAGAAAAATATAACTTTATTCCTTCGATGAATCTCTCGAGTCACTCAAAAGTGGTTTGGTTCCTCACCAAGGCAATGCTCGCCTTATTTTCTCCTACTTCTAATAAAGTTTATGTCGAGCTCAAGGTAAGGAAAATCATGCGTCATACTTGCATCAAATATTTTGTAAAGTCAAATAAAATATCCAAGAAGAAAACTAATCATGTACTCATGACCAATCTTGTGCATATTTATGTGGATAGAAATATATGTGGATGGACGGAGAAAAAATAATTGTTTTCATGACTCCTTTATTTGTATGATCCTTCTCCTACTTTATGTCATGCTCAGAAATTTAGCCAAATTTCTAGACTATTTTGTGTATTAAATCCCTGTCCAGGAATCAGCCAGGGTACACAAAATGACAAATCAATAAACGGATCCAAAGCGTAAATAAAGTGTAAGATACTTACAGAAGAGGCACTTAGTCCTCACACCCGAAAGAAAGCAGCAGCAACGGAAAAAATCGATCCTAGCGGGGCTTCAGCTCCACTCCACAGGCAAACTCAACTGGGGTTTGAGCCTTGGCCTTCTAACTTCGTCTTCGACTCAGAAGCACTACACTTCTGGAAAAAGAGGAAAATAGCAAGGCTGAGTACAACCACCGTACTTAACAAGCCACACGGAAAAATGCAGACGTGCAAGAGGAGATAAGAGTGGCTTGGGCTATTTTGCGTAAAGGCAGTTGAAAAACCTTTCTAGTTTAAAACATTAAAACAGTTGATTATTTAATCAAGATTAGTTCTTCCACTGAACAACGTTATCTCCACGTTGAACAGGCCCAACCAACCCACCTAAACTAGTCCAGTTCCATTAAATCAAATTATTAAGGTGAGACTAATCATGACGAATCTGGTTGATCGCCTATAACCGCGGGCACGGCTATCCGAATAGTTTTACTCTAGCCAGAGGTGTACAACTGTACCCACAAGACACAATCCACCGTATGTCACCATGCCATGCCTGACACGTTACCATGCGAATGATCGTGACAAGACCCTTTGCATAACTCCCTCTGACCAAGCGACATCACATTGAGGTTTCGCCCCTACCTTTATGTCCAAGGTAGGCAGCCCCCCTGGTGCCTGGTCCATCCGAACTCCATCACGCCCACCCTTGCCTGGATGCGTCGGCCAGGGAAAGCTATACTACAACTCCAGTCATTGCCTATACTAGCTTGTGGTAAGTACTGTAAGTCTTCCAGGGTTTCCTATGAACAGATCCTTAATTGCCATAGGTGCGACAAAAAAACCATGCACCCACAGCCCACCATTGGGTCATATTTTAATTAACCAAGAACCTTTGCCAAGCTACCTCCGGTCTGAGACCGTCATTTCATGTGACTATCAGCTAGTAGTATAGTTCTCCCATTAGGTGAGCTAGTGCAATTAAGCATGACTAAGCGTAAACAATTATAGCAAGATCACGTAAGTGACGCAAGCTAGTCAATTTAATCACCTAGGTTGACAATGAATGGATAACAATTAAACATGGCACAAGCGATCAGATAGGTTGACCCGATTCCCGTGTAATTAGCAAAATATGCAATTTTATTTGCAAAAAACAAATGTTTATAAATTGGGGTCAATATGTGTCAAGAAAAAATGTGACTTGCCTTGCTTCTTCAGCAGATCCTCTCTTCTTTGCGAGCACGAACTATCGAACGACGAAGTCTACACGTTGGCACGTAAAACGAGAAAAACTCAAATAAAAATCAAATAAACGGTACATAGAAAGTAAACAAACATGTAGAGCTCAATTTTATATGAATTTTGCAATTTGAATGGCCCAATTTGGAGTTCGTATGGATTAGATATGAATTTTAGAAGTTTTGGGCCATTTAATTGAATTCTGGAAATTTATTCGATTTCTTGCGCAATATTTAATTAATTTCACAAAGGAAAAGAGCGATGCTGATGTCAGCAGCCAAGGGCTGTCATCGGTAGGCACGGCGCGGTGACATCATGTCACGCCCAGAAATTCAAACCCGAATTTCCAGACTATTTTGTGTATTTAATCCCTGTCCAGGCATCAACCAGGGTACACAAAATGACAAATCAATACACAGGTCCATACGTATAAATAAAGCATATAAATACTTACAAAAGAGGCACTTAGTCCTCACACCCAAAAGGGGGACAGCAGCGGGAAAGAAGGACGATCCTAGCGGGGCTTCAGCTCCACTCCACAGGCAAACTCAACTGGGGTCTGAGCCTTGGTCCTCTAACACCGGCTTCAACTTGGAAACACCACACTTCTGAAGGGGGAGAGATTGCAAGGCTGAGTACAACCACATACTCAACAAGCCATACCAAGAAATGCAGGAATGCGAGGGAAGGCAAGGAGAGGCTTGGGGCTACTTTGCGGAAAAACGGGTGCAAAACACTTTATTTTGGAAACTAGGAAAACTGTTGAGTAGTTAGGTCAATATTAATTCTCCAGTGAACAACGTTATCCCCACGTTGAACAGGCCCAACCAATTCCCACCTGGTCTAATACAGATTATTAAGCCAAATTATAAAGGTGGAACTAATCACGGTGAGCTCGGTTGATCGCCCCATTACCGCGGGCATGGCTATTCAATAGTTTTACTCTGATCAGATATGTACAACTGTACCCACAAGACACAGCCCCACAACACGGTCTCCCGTGCGCCGGAATACCACCGCGGTACCTTGGAAAGGGAACTGTGATAGGACCTTTCGTATAACCCCCCACTAACCAAGCGAAGCCCACCAAGGTTTCGCCCCCACTCTTGTGCCTGGGAGTGGGCAGCCCCCCGAGTGCCTCGGTGAATCCGACAGCCCAGCAACCCTTATACCGGGGCCGACTGAAACTCCATCCCACTCACCCTTGCCGATGGGTTCGTCAGCTAGGAGAGGCTACACTACGGGACCCACCTTACCCATTTCGGCTTGTGGTTTGCACGGTCATTTTCCCGAGGGGTCCCGTGAACCGGTCCTTAATTGACATGGGTGTGACAAGCCAAAACCATGCACCCACAGCCCACCATTTAGTCATATTTTAGTTGGAATATTACGACCAATAAAACATGGCCAGGTGTTCCGAGCTTGCAGCTCATCTGAATTAATTAAAGATAGTGTGATTATCCCATTTAGTGAGCTAGTGGTAATTAAGCATGGCTAAGCATATAATTCTAGCGAAAGTCTTGTTAGTGACTAAAGCTAGTCAAATTATCACCCAATGTTTGACAAAGGACGGATATCAAAAGGGTATGGCACAAGCAAACAGATAGGTAATCCCATCATTTCATGTAATTCGCAAAACATATAATTTTATTTGCAAACAATAAAACATTTATAAAATAGGTTCAATATGCTTCAAGGGGAGTGTGACTTGCCTTGCTTCTTCCAACCAACTTCTCGACTCTCGCGAGCGCGAACTCCAAAACGACGGAAACTACACGCCGGCACGCAAAACGAGTGAAAAACCCTAATAAAAACCAAATAACAGTATATAAAAAGTAAACCAACATGTAGAGCTCAATTTTAGATGAATTTTGCAATTTGAATGGTCCCATTTGGAGTTCGTTTGAATTAGATATGAATTTTAGAAGTTTTGGACTATTTAAATAAATTTTGAAAATTAATTAAATTTATTGCGCAATTTTTAATTATTTTTCAAGAAAAGGCTGATGCGACGTCAGCAGCCGAGGGATGACGTCGCAGCTCGAGGGATGACGTCACGGCACAGCGCAGATGACGTTAGCGAACCGGATGCTGACTTCAGCGGCTAGGGCTGATGTCAGCAGATAAGGGCTGATGTCAGCTGCGGCAGCGGCGCGGTCCACGGGCGGGAGCGCCACGTGGCACACACGTGGTGCCGACGTGGCAGCCACATGGCGACCACGCTGGCGGCCACGCGGCGGCGGATTGGATGGCCACGATCTGCCACGAGGCAGATCGGGCGGCTGAGAGGCGACGACGGCTGACGACGACGCATGCGGCGACGCATGCGACCCGATGGTCGTCGGCGACGGCCATCAGCACGATGGCGAGCGGTGGAGGGCGGCGGAAAGGCAGAGAGGGGAGGCGGCTCACCGAGCGCGGTGGGAGAGGCGGTACAGGAAAACAACAGCGAGCGAGGTGGAGGCCGACACTCGGGACGACGACGCGGCGACGGCCTGACCGTGGTTAGCGGCGGCGAAGGGGCGGTCGACGCTCAGGCAGACGCGGCGGAGCCGATGGAGGGGATGGCGCGGCTCAGGGAACGGTGAGGCGGCGGGAAGCGACGGTCGGAGGCGGCTATGGCGGCGGCGACTCGGGTCGCACGATGGCAAGACGCTCCGATGGCGATCCAGGGCTGTGAGGTGGCGGACAAGGTGCGCAACACGGTGGCGGGCTCGGACAAAGGTGGCGACGCTTGGGGCGGCAGTGGCACTCGGCCGGAGGGAGACGGCGAGCGGCGAAGCGAGGGGAGACACGGGGAGAGCGGGAGGAGCGTAGTGGGCTTGGGAAAATTAGGGAAAAGGGAGAGGAACTCGGCAGGGCATTTTATAGGCTCGGGGAGAGGCGGTGATGACCGAGGGTGACGGAAATCGCGGGGAGAGGCGGTGACCGGCGGCGAGTAAAGGCGCGGGTAAATGCGGCGATTAATGGCGTGGGGTTCGGGGAAAATAAAGGGGGAAGCCGGTGGCTTGATTGCCCAGCCTTTAGGGCGAGCCCGGGATGAGCGGGCGGCGGGATTCGCGGCGGCGAGGTGGCGGCAATGGCGGTTGAGTCTCGGAGGAAGGGGATGACAGTGGGCCCCACCTGTCATCGACCCGGGGAAAGGAGGGACTTGGTTTAGACTTTTTTACGAGCGCGCGAGGGGAACGGGCCGCGGCCACTGGGCCGGCCCGGGGAAGAGAGAGAGGGCGCGCGCGGGCAGGGAGGGAAAACAGACTTCAAGGAGGAATGGGTCGAAAGCGGCCCGAGAACAGAGAGGACTTTTAATTTGTTTTTCTTTTAAATTAATCACATAAATGGTTTTGGAATTTTTATAAATACTTCAGTGCTCAAATAATTCCAAGAAAATTCTTGAAAATATAAGGACACTCAAAGTATTTAATAAAAATAGAACGAGACCATTTAGTGATTAATTTATTTATTAAATAATTACTGGAATGCTCTTTGTGGCATTAAAAATTATTTCTGGAGTTCCAAAATTTCACGGAAAATTTCAGAGAATACTTTAGGGCATGGAGAATATTTTAAAAATATTTCCAGCCATGATTTTTAAAGGAAATTTGAATTTCCTTAATACTTTCACTTGATATCTTTCTTTTACCTTTTTATTTAATTTCTGGAAAATGATTTATTTAATGATTTTTAATCCCGAACGAAAATCAGGTTGTGACAAATCTACCCCCCTTACAGGAATCTCGTCCCGAGATTCGGGGCTAGAAGGAAAAAGGGTATGGTTGGATTGGGTTGGCCAGCTGACTTCTACGGTTTTCTTTTGGCTCACTTGACGGGAACTGACCGAACTTGGACAGCTGAGCCTGCTGGCACCAAACTTTGTGCTTTACCGCCTTTGCCAAAACTTCACTAGCCTGGTCATGATCACTCGACCTTGATCCGTCGCAGAGGCGGTAAGATCTTTCTTCCCTAAGGCCGCACACTTAACAACAACCTCTTCGCATTCTAGGGATCCACTTTGACTCGAGACGGCGAAGTTGTTCGGAAACCTTGAAATTCACTTCCCGGAACCACGGCCTCTCGAGTTTCGCTTTGAACCGCTCTTGAGTTGGATGACAGCTTTTCGGGCTTGCTTTGCCTTTCTCCGATGCGTGTGCCTTGTGTTATTGTTTCTTTTGGCCGAACTCTGCGGCCATGACTACTTGGCGTGTGCCTTAGATTCGAGCTTGTTAACTTAGGATTGATGTAACTCTGCTAACGGCTCGCAACTGACTCCTTTGATTATAACCCTGCCTGCTCATAGGTTTGAACCTCTGGGCGAAACAGTTACGGGGTAAATCGAATTTGACTTCAAGCTCTCTTCACCAGGGTAGATGGGCTTTCATCTGACTACGGCTGATGAGGCTACTGCCCTTGGTAATGGTTGACTTATCTGATTTATAGGGAACTTGGATCGATAGAACTGATTCTTCGTCATTCCCTCGAAACGAAGTACTGACAAATCTCTTTTATTCCGGGAACGCCTAGAATATATCTTTCAATTGACAATAGGGAGTTCCTGGTAAAAGTGATTCCGGTTCACCTCTACAACGAGTATCCATGCTTTCGCCTGACCACGAACAAACGCACTACCATCTTTGGGTTTGTCCCTCATCTCTCTGATTTACTACGAGCCTTGACTTTACAAGTGGGATCCTCCTTTGGTCGATCGAAAAGAGGCAAAGACTGTGCACTTTTATTCCCGAGACTTTTGAAACTCAACACTCAACTAATGATTGGGAATACTTCCGAAAGGGTGACTCTCATACCACTATCGAGCATCCTGACTCTTGATTGACTTTTCCATCAGTTGTAGCTACTGACATGACTCTTCTGCTTCTGGCTTGACTGAGGCAATCAACCTTTTGCCCGGGTTGTTCAGTGGCTGGCTTGTGGAACGAACACTGGCCACATCAAAAATGGTTCTCTAGCAAATTCTTATTTCGTTGGTTCTCATATCATTTTCTAATTTTGAATGCTGATAGGTTCCCAAACTTTGATGAAACTGATGAACCATCGAGACCTACCTTTGAAACAACCAAGGGTTCCTATTGTTGATCTCACAAGTTCACTTTTAACCCTTGAGTAGAGGTGGTTCACCGTGACGAATTTTCCATAGCATACTTGGGTGGCTAGATGTTCTTAGCCTGACATTAGGATCCATTTGACTTTGAGTAGGACGATGGGGAATTTTCTAATGTCGTTCTCCGGGAGACATCGAGGGGGTTCTCGAGAACTGGAATGGTTGCCTTGAACTAAGAATAGCCATTCCTGATCCATATTCACTGCTTGGGGGCAGCTACACTTCGTGCTTTCCGGTGAAACTGACAAGATTGAGAGTTCAGACGTTTCTCCCATGATGTCATTACTAAACTTTCGTCATTCTTCTCATTTCCTTGAGGTGTCCCTAACTCTGACTTTTAAGGAGGTCGCATCAGCTGAGTGTTACTGGTGGTCTGAACATTCGCATTTCCTTGACCCGTGTTCACACCACTAAGGTGCTATTGCCAATCACCACGTCCTTATGACTTTAAAGGTTATGGGATTCCAGTAATCCTTATATAATGTTCCACTCAAACATTTTGTGCACCTTCCCATACTCTTCAGGTATCCCTTATACGACCCTTTTGATGTATCTCCTGAGGTTAAAGGTTTCAATGGTCTAAATATTCACACATCCTTGATCAACCGTTTACTTCTTGCTATTAGCAATTTTGTCTTGAGGTCTAACCAAAACTGGAATCAGCGCGGAGAGTGAAACTCTAGGTTTCATATAACATTGGCAGTCACACAAGCTAACTTGCTTTTGGGATGTTCGAGATGAATCATAATATGAGAGAGACTGTGCATCTCAATCTTTATTCCATAATCCCTACTTATTACATAACTTGTCATGAAACTTCTAGGTACAAGCGTAAACTTCCTTACAGATTGCACACTTGTAGACTGTTGCCAGCTTGACTAGCAGACGTTTTGACCAGTGTGACCTTTACTCCTGTGATTCTGGCCAGGTTGACTTGATGGGTTCTTGCTTACAAATTGGTGTCCCAACAGGAACACTACTTCGCATGCAGACGCTTCTGCCTCCTTAGTATCGTTCCTTCCTAGTTGGGGTGGATCCCTGCTTCCTTGGCACTGCTTTCCCTTCTGTTGTTGGATCTGTAGCTTGGGGATAGGTTGGCGGGTGAATCTTGGAGCCATTACTGGTGCCATTAGCGACCACACGCCATGGTGGAGATTGCATGCACAGGCGATGACTGATATCCTTGGGCTGACGGGCGCCTTTTGGTTGGATTGGACCTTGCAGCGTTGGAACTGAAATAGCTTGCAGAATTCTGGCGTTGCAGGCAGCGCCGGTACTTAGAGGATGGTGGCGCTTGGGCACTGGACATCTTCCGTGTACGTGTCCTATTTCCCTACAGTTCAAGCAACGACGAGCATCTTTTGCTGGCCTTGAAAAGGGACATTTGTTGGAATAATGTCTTGGATTGCAACAGTTGAAACAAATCAGACCCGTTTTACCATGGGGTGCACTCATCTGGGTCTATAGACTCACAACTGGAACTCAAATGTGCACTGGTTTGCGACCCTCATTTTCCATGCCTTTGTTACTGCTGGTGGTCTTCACAGGGGTTGGAGTTGGTTGATGACCCCAAGCATCATCGCCATGGATGGTACCAATCACAAGTGGACTGACACACTGTCGGGTTGTCCCATGATTTTTCTCGTTTTTGGTTAGAATCAAATTCAACCGACAGCTCTTGGGCACATGATTTGTTCCCTCACACAAGAAACATGTGACCTTGCGCATGGGGCATTCTTCTGGTACATGAGTGTCATCACCACAAAGGCAGGTGTGGTTGCACATGCCCGCACGGTGTCCAACTTCTCCACAGCGAGTACACGCTTTGAGCTCCATTTCTTTTTCACAACCGTCTTCAGGGATTGCTTCTCCATCCACATCGGAGGATACCTCTTCTAACTCATCATCCTTTGGCTTGGGTGGGCCATAAAGCCTGAGATGATGGGTTAGCTGACGTGCACCACGGAAAGTATTCCTTCTTAGGCGTCGGGGAATCTTCCCCGCATCTTCGGGAGTAAACTCTGTACCAGTGACGATCATCTTGCTGGCACATCTTGTATTCCATTCTGGTGCCTTTCTCTTCTTTGAGTTGGACGGTGGCATACCAAAACTCTGGATGATTGGTTGACCGAAAACTTTCTTCCTTCGGGGAAACTGCATCTCATCATTGGTCTGTGTCCTGGCGTACACTTTCCATGAACGGTTCCTTGCATTACGATCTGGCTCCTTATAGCCATAGCAGAGGTCATGTGTTTCCCTTTGGCTTGATGGCGAGGTTGGTGCCTTCAACTCCTGAAAACTTGACGACAAACTCACGGGAGTCACCAGGGCTAACATCTGCTGTTGCTGTTGATTCTGCCATTGCATCAGTTGAATCATGGCCACTAACTGCGTGTGATTTGCCACTACCTGGGCTAGGGTTGGATTTCGAGGAGAAGGAAATGGAGTGCTCGCAGGGTTGCTCTGAGCTGATCCAAGGGACCGCCGTGATCTTGATTTACTGATACTGCCCCTGACTTTACCCATCTGTTGCCGAAGAAGAAGGGAAAGGGGAAAGAAGAGGTTAAACAAAAGATGAGACCTTAGTCCGTTTGATTACTGATGTGATGTGGGTGCATTTTTATTTGTTCAAGTTTATTAAGCAAACAACCTAGTATGGTCACATCCCCACCACTGATGTAAACCATACCCCTGCACACAGCAAACAACACACGACCTAGAAACTACCGATACTATTCTTCCGGGAAGGTTTGGGTTAAGGCAAACTTCGGAAAAACTTCGCTTGAAACCTCGGGAAGCGCTGACCCGGAGCTGCTCAGCTGGAACTGCTTGCTTGAAACTTGAACTGGACTTGGCTTCCGGATGGCGCTCCAGGCTAAACAACTAGAGAGTTGGAGGGGAAAAGAGAGAAATTTTGACAAATTGTTTTTCAAAGACTCCAGAGGGATAGAAGAGATATTTTCGCAAGTAGGGTTTTTACAAAACTAGTACTTAAGGGTTTTGACCCTTTTGGCTCAACCTACAGTCAAGATGGCTCTGATACCAACTTGTCACGCCCAGAAATTCAAACCCGAATTTCCAGACTATTTTGTGTATTTAATCTCTGTCCAGGCATCAACCAGGGTACACAAAATGACAAATCAATACACAGGTCCATATGTTTAAATAAAGCATATAAATACTTACAAAAGAGACACTTAGTCCTCACACCCAAAAAGGGGACATCAGCGGGAAAGAAGGACGATCCTAGCGGGGCTTCAGCTTCACTCCACAGGAAAACTCAACTGGGGTCTGAGCCTTGGTCCTCTAACACCCGCTTCAACTTGGAAACAGCACACTTCTAAAGAGGGAGAGATTGCAAGGCTGAGTACAACCACGTACTCAACAAGCCACACCAAGAAATGCAGGAATGCGAGGGAAGGCAAGGAGAGGCTTGGGGCTACTTTGCGGAAAAACGGGTGCAAAACACTTTATTTTGGAAACTAGGAAAACTGTTGAGTAGTTACGTCAATATTAATTCTCCAGTGAACAACGTTATCCCCACGTTGAACAGGCCCAACCAATTCCCACCTGGTCTAATACAGATTATTAAGCCAAATTATAAAGGTGGAACTAATCACGGTGAGCTCGGTTGATCGCCCCATTACCGCGGGCATGGCTATTCAATAGTTTTACTCTGATCAGATATGTACAACTGTACCCACAAGACACAGCCCACAACACGGTCTCCCATGCGCCGGAATACCACCGCGGTACCCTGGAAAGGGAACTGTGATAGGACCTTTCATATAACCCCCCACTAACCAAGCGAACCCCACCAAGGTTTCGCCCCCACTCTTGTGCCTGGGAGTGGGCAGCCCCCCGAGTGCCTCGGTGAATCCGGCAGCCCAGCAACCCTTATACCGGGGCCGACTGAAACTCCATCCCGCTCACCCTTGCCAATGGGTTCGTCAGCTAGGAGAGGCTATACTATGGGACCCACCTTACCCATTTCGGCTTGTGGTTTGCACGGTCATTCTCCCGAGGGGTCCCGTGAACCGGTCCTTAATTGCCATGGGTGCGACAAGCCAAAACCATGCACCCACAGCCCACCATTTAGTCATATTTTAGTTAGAATATTACGACCAATAAAACATAGCCAGGTGTTCCGAGCTTGCAGCTCATCTTAATTAATTAAAGATAGTGTGATTATCCCATTTAGTGAGCTACTGGTAATTAAGGATGGCTAAGCATATAATTCTAGCGAAAGTCACGTTAGTGACTAAATCTAGTCAAATTATCACCCAATGTTTGACAAAGGACGGATATCAAAAGGGTATGCCACAAGCAAACAAATAGGTAATCCCATCATTTCATGTAATTCGTAAAACATGCAATTTTATTTGCAAACAATAAAACATTTATAAAATAGGTTCAATATGCTTCAAGGGGGAGTGTGACTTGCCTTGCTTCTTCATACCAACTTCTGAACTCTTCGCGAGCGCGAACTCCGAAACAACGGAAACTACACGCTGGTACGCAAAACGAGGGAAAAAACCTAATAAAATCCAAATAACAATACATCAAAAGTAAACCAACATGTAGAGCTTAATTTTAGATGAATTTTGCAATTTGAATGGCCCAATTTGGAGTTCGTTTGAATTAGATATGAATTTTAGAAGTTTTGGACCATTTAAATAAATTCTGAAAATTAATTAAATTTATTGCGCAATTTTTAATTATTTTTCAAAGGAAAAAGGCTGATGCTGATGTCACTAGCCGAGGGCGACGTGGGCACAGCGTGGCATGATGTCGGGCGGATGCCGATGCCGCCGCCGACGCGCGGCGGCGGCGCGGTCCACGGGTCGGTCCATCGTGGACCAAGTCCACGGCGGTACATGGGCGGGCGCGCCACGTGGCGCACACGTGGTGCCGACGCGGCAGCCACGCGGCGGCCACGCAGGCGGCCGGATAGACGGCCACGATTTACCGCAAGGCAGACCGGGCGGCTGAGAGGTGACGACGGCCGATGACGGCCGGCGACGACACATGCGGCGGCGCATGCGACCCGATGGCGCATGAAGCGGAGGCTCACCGAGCGCGGCGAGAGAGGCGGCACGAGCAAACATCGGCGAAGCGAGGGGAGGCGTGGCGCCAGGACGACGGCACGACGGCGGTCCGACCGTGGTTAGCGGCGGCGAAGGGGCGGCCGGTGCTCGGGGAGACGCAGCGGAGCCGATGGAGGGGATGGCGCGGCTCGAGGAACGGTGAGGCGGTGGGAAGCGGCGGCCGGAGGCGGCTATGGCAGCGGCGACTCGGGTCGCACGATGGCAAGACGCTCCGGCGGCGATCCGGGGCTGTGAGGTGGCGGACGGGGTGCGGGGCACGGTGACGAACGCGGTGGAGGGCTCGGACAAAGGTGGCAACGCTTGGGGCGGCGGTGGCACTCGGCCGGAGGGAGACGGCGAGCGGCGGAGCGAGGGGAGACGCGGGGAGAGTGGGAGGAGCGCGGCGGGCTTGGGAAAATTAGGGAAAAGGGAGAGGAACTCGGCGGGGCATTTTATAGGCTCGAGGAGAGGCGGTGATGACCGAGGGTGGCGGAAATCCCGGGGAGAGGCGGTGACCGGCGGCGAGTAAAGGCGCGGGTAAATGCGGCGATTAATGGCGCGGGGTTAGGGGAAAATAAAGGGGGAAGCCGATGGCTTGATAGCCCGGCTTTAGGGCGAGCGCGGGATGAGCGAGGCGGCGGGATTCGCGGCGGCGAGGTGGCGGCAGCGGAGGCAATGGCGGTTGAGTCCGGAGGAAGGGGATGACAGGTGGGCCCCACCTTCATCGACCCGGGGAAAGGAGGGACCCGGTTTAGACTTTTTTTGCGAGCGCGCGCGAGGGGAACGGGCCGCGGCCACTAGGTCGGCCCGGGGAAGAGAGAGAGGGCGCGCGCGGGCAGGGAGGGAAAACAGACTTCAAGGAGGAATGGGTCGAAAGCGGCCTGAGAACAGGAGAGGACTTTTAATTTGTTTTTCTTTTAAATTAATCACATAAATGGTTTTGGAATTTTTATAAATACTTCCAGTGCTCAAATAATTCCAAGAAAATTCTTGAAAATATAAGGACACTCAAAGTATTTAATAAAAATAGAACGAGACCATTTAGTGATTAATTTATTTATTAAATAATTACTGGAATGCTCTTTGTGGCATTAAAAATTATTTCTGGAGTTCCAAAATTTCACGAAAAATTTTAGAGAATACTTTAGGGCATGGAGAATATTTTAAAAATATTTCCACCATGATTTTTAAAGGAAATTTGAATTTCCTTAATACTTTCACTTGATATCTTTCTTTTGCCTTTTTATTTAATTTCTGGAAAATGATTTATTTAATGATTTTTAATCCTGAATGAAAATCGGGTTGTGACACGTCAGCAAACCAGGGCTGACGTCAGCAGGAAAGGCTGACGTTAGTAGGAAGGGCTGACGTCAGCTGACGTCAACGGTGGCATGCGCGGAATGCGAGAGAGGAGAGTGGACCGACTCTGGCCGGACCGAGGAAGAGAGAGAAGGAAGGTCGGGGATACAAACCGGACTTTGGAAAGGAATGGCCGACGGCGGCCCAAGGCGGAAAGAAATTCAAAGTGGTTTTCTATTTATTTAATCGCGTAAATGATAATTGTATTTTTATAAATGCTTCCAATGCTCAAATAAATCCAAGAAAAATCCTAGATATAGATGGGCATCCAAAGTATTTAATAAAAATATAAAACATCAATACTGATTAAATAATTTATTTCAATAATTATTTGAATGTTTTTTATAGTATTAAATTTATTTCTGGAGCTCCAAAATTTCACGAAAAATTTCAAAGAGTATTTTAGGGCATGGAGAATATTTCAAAAATATTTCTAGCCATGACTTTTAAAGGAAAATTTAATTTCCTTTATAAATTCACTTGATAAATTTACTTTTTACTTTTAATACTTTCTAGAAAATGCATTATTCAACGATTTTTTATCCCGGTCGAAAATCGGGGCATGACTAATCTACCCCCCTTACAGGAATCTCGTCCCGAGATTCGGGGCTACAAATAAAGAAGGTAGGATACTGGGTTTGCTGGCTACCACTACGGGTTTTTTTTGACTCACCCGGATTGACCGACTGACCAAACCTGCGACGATGGATTGATCGAACTTGCACGACCCAACTGATCAGGCTCAACCCTGGTGCCATGCTGCTTCACAAAACTGAACTGGCGGGTTCTTCCTATTCGACGCCGACCCGGGCATCGGGGCTCAAAGTACCGGCTTTCCTGACCGCGCAGACTTAAAGTTGACAAACTTGACAAACTGAGAGTTCACTGTACTGACGGACAATTGGTGGAACTTTTCTCAGACCTCGTAACTGACTTTCATGAACACACTGACCCTGGGCTTGCTGTGAGCTGCTCTCGACCCAAACAACCTAGTGTTTGAAGAAGCTGCTCAATCAGTCTTCCATCTGGACTGCGACTGTTCCCGAATGCTGCTTCTTTAGACTGAACTATTGTCATGATAGCTTGAGTGTGCCTTAGACCCGATCCTGCTAATTGGTGATTGTTGAAACCCTGCTAAGTGCTCGCAACTGACCCTTTTGGTTACAACCTAAACTGTTTCATGTGGTTGAACCTCCAAACAAACGGTTACCAGGTTTAATAAACTCATCCTTGATCTTATCTTCAAAACTAGCAGTTAATCTTTTGCCTGACTGTGAACAATTTCTTTGCCATCCTTGAGAAGGTCCAACATCCCTGTGGTTACAAAGAACCTTGACTTTGAAAATCGGGCATTGCATCGGTCGATCGAGGTGAAGCAAGGACTGTGCGTTTTCATTCCAGTGACTCTTGAAACTCAACACTCAAATGGTGGCGGGAGATCCCACATAAGAATGACTCTCGTGCCACTCTTTAACATACCGACTCTTGACTAACTTTTCCATCAGGTACAACTGCTAGCATGACTATTCTGCTTCTGCTTTGACTTTGGTGCCATCCGTCTGAACATGTCGTGTAAATGATATTCTTTTTCCCGGGACAAACATTGATCACTTAACGGATCAAGCTCAAAAGGTTAACCCCGTGATATAGCATGTCACTTCTTCGCTTAGCTTTCACTGACTCTCCTGGGTCGATAGAGTATGAGTTCTACCGTTACTTTCTCCACAACATCAAAATATGTACGTCTGCTGAAAAACTGCCTTTGATGCTGCCAAGAGTTTCTGTTCTCTGACCAAAACAAGCTCACTTTCAAACCTGGAGTAGAACTGATTCACAAGGAATGATTCTTTTATCGCTGCTCTGCGAACTGTATTGTATGGTTGGACCCCTTCATTCGTTTATTCCCGGCAGAGGTGATGAAACCATTTTGTTGTCATCTTTCTAGAAAACACTGAGGTGCTTTCCAAGAACTGAAATGGTTACCTTGAACTAAGGATAATCATCCTTGACCCATATGCACCGCTAGGGTGCGCTTGCGTTGCTATTCGCCGAAGAGCCTCCATAATTAAAAGTGTGGGTATCCCTCCCATGGTGTTATTACCATACTTTTCATCTTTCTTCTCATTCTCTTGAGATGCCACTTATGTAGTTCTTCCAAGAGGTCTTGTAACATTGAGTGTTAGCATGGTCTAACCTTTCTTCATTTGTGGGTTAACCTTTTCCTTGCTATGTTGAGGGTCGTGCTTTCAAGCTCGTCAAAACTACAATGAGTCACGGAATAGAAACTCTGGGTTTCTCATGACACTGACAGATACACGAGTCAAAACTCCTTTTGAGTGAGCGAGACGGTTCACGTGCAACGGAAAGACTGCCCGAGGCATACTTTATTCAACATTCTTCTTCTATTACATAACAACCATGAAGCTTCTATACAATGGGAAGTACTTGAAGATCAGACTCATAAACTACTACTTATTCTTATAAACAGAAGTGTTGACCAAAACAACATTACTTCGACGGTTGGCCTTTCATGAAGAAGCACCTTTGCTCTAAGCAGTTGAGGTAGCAGGCACAACCTTTTTGTTGACATTGTTTCTCTTTCACGACTGCTTACTAGATCTCTGAGTTGGGGCAATGTGGGGAGCCTTGCTGGTTTTAACGGTAGCTTTGTGGCCTGGTGCTGGTGACAACTGCTGTAGGTTCTACGGAAGGGGTGTGTCATTTTCTTGCAGTTGAGTCAGATTATTGTTCTCCTGGCATTGCTTGCCCTGCTGGTGTTGGTTCTGTAGTTCTGGAGTGGTTGGTGGTGGAACAACGAAACCTTTACGGGTGCCCTTGACGACCACTCGCTGCAGTGGAGGTTGTACGAACAGGCGACGACTGGTAACCTTTGCCTTTTCGAAGCCCTTTGGCTGAATTGGACCATGTTGAGTTGGAGCTGGGACAGCTGGCGATGTAAAGGAGTTGCAGACGGTACTGGTGCCTTGAGGACATTGACGCTTAGGCATTGAACAACCTTCAATTAAGTGATCTGGTTCCCCACAGTTGAAACAACGAGGGGCTTCTTTTGCTACTCTTAGAAGTGAACATTTATCGAAATAGTGCCCTAGCTCGAGACAGTTGAAGCAAATCAAACCTGATTTATCACGGCGTGCAGTCTTCTGGGCTTGCAGGCTCGCTGCTGGAACTGAAAGGTACACTGGCTCACGAGCCTCGTTTTCCACACCTCCGTTACCACTGGTGGTCTCCACAGGGGTTGGAGCTGGTTGATGGTCGGAAGCATCCTTACCCTTATTAGTGCCGAGCAAGAGTTGACCTACAGACCGTCGTGATATCCTTTTGTCTTTCTTGTCCTCTGCTAGGACCCATTCAGTTGGCAGTCCTTAGGCACGTGATTTGTTCCCTCACACAGAAAACACATGATCTTACTCATGGGGCATTCTTCTGGCATATGGGTGTCTTCACCACAGAGGCAGGTGTGAGTGCACATGCTCATAGTGTGTCCAATTTCTCCACAATGAGTACATGCTTTGAGCTCCATTTTTTTCACTAATGCCTTCAAGGACCGCTTTATCATCGTCAGATGACACTTCTTCCGATTCATCATCTCCTGGCTTGGGCGGACCATAAAGCTTAAGGTGTCGGGTTAGCTGACGTGCACCACGGAAGGAACTCTTTCTCAGGCGTCAGGGAATCTTCTCAACATCTTCAGGGGTAAACTCTATGCCGGTGATGATCATCTTACTGGTACATCCTATATTCCATTCTGGTGCCTTTCTTTTCCTAGGGTTGAATTGTGGCGGACCAAAATTCTTGCTGATGGGTTGACTAGAACCTTGCTTCCTTCTTGGGCACTGCATCTCATCTTTGGTTGGTGTCCTGACGTATTTGTCTCGTGAATTGTTCCTTGCATTACGACCTTGCTCATTGTTCCCATAGCCAGTGGTGTGCGTTTCCTTCCAGCCTGATGGCGGGGTTGGTGTCATTATATTTCGGGAACTTGACGGCATGCTGGCAGGAGTGACAAGTGCTTGCATCTGAACAAACTGACCTTGATTCTGATATAAACCCTGAGCTTGCACCTGGGTTTCCCTCTGTTGCTGCTCATACTGTCGTTGCATCTGCTGCATCATCATGGCCATTAGTTGCGTCTGATTGGCCACCACTTGGTCTAGAGTCGGATCCTCAAGGAGTGAAGGTGGAATGCTCATGGTGTTGCTCTGAGTTGACCCATGGGACTGCTGGCGTCCTGAACCACTGACACTGCCTCTGACTCTACCCATCTGCTGCAGAAGGAGAAAGGAGCAGACAAAGGACGGGTTAAACTAAAGGTGAGACCTTAATCCACTTGACTAATGATATGATGTGAGTGTACTTTTCCTCTTTAAGTTGATTAAGCAAATAACCTAGTATGGTCACATCCCCACCACTGATATGAACCATACACCTACACACAGCAAACAAACACACGATCCTAACAGCTAACGACACTACTCTTCTGGGAAGGATTGGGTTTTAGGTAAACTCCGGGGAGGCTGCACTTGAACCTCGAGAAGCGCTGACTCAGGACTGCTCGGCTTGATCTTCTCACTTGAAGCTTCAGCTAGTGCTCCAGGCTTAACGAATAGAGAGTTGGAGGGGAAAGGGGAGAAATTTGAGAAACTGTTTTGCAAAGAGCTCCGAAGGGAGGGAAGAGACATCTTCACAGATAAGGTTTTCTGAAAACTTGTCCTTAGGGTTTGACCATTTGGCTCAACCTACAGTCGAGATGGCTCTGATACCAACTTGTCACGCCCAGAAATTTAGCCAAATTTCTAGACTATTTTGTGTATTAAATCCCTATCCAAGAATCAGCCAGGGTACACAAAATGACAAATAAATAAATAGATCCAAAGCGTAAATAAAGCGTAAGATACTTACAGAAGAGGCACTTAGTCCTCACACCCGAAAGAAAGCAGCAGCAACGGAAAAAGTCGATCCTAGCGGGGCTTCAGCTCCACTCCACAGGCAAACTCAACTGAGGTTTGAGCCAACTTCGTCTTTGACTCAGAAGCACTACACTTCTGGGAAAAGGGGAAAATAGCAAGGCTGAGTACAACCACCGTACTCAACAAGCCACACGGAGAAATGCAGACGTGCAAGGGGAGACAAGAGTGGCTTGGGCTATTTTGCATAAAGGCGGTTGAAAAACGTTTCTAGTTTAAAACAGTAAAACAGTTGATTATTTAATCAAGATTAGTTCTTCCACTGAACAACGTTATCTCCATATTGAACATGCCCAACCAACCCACCTGAACTAGTCCAATTCCATTAAGTCAAATTATTAAGGTGAGATTAATCATGGTGAATCTGGTTGATCGCCCATAACCGTGGGCATGACTATCCGAATAGTTCTACTCTGGCCAGAAGTGTACAACTGTACCCACAAGACACAATCCACCGTATGTCACCATGCCATGCCTGACACGTTACCATGCGAGTGATCGTGACAAGACCCTTTGCATAAGTCCCTCTGACCAAGCGACATCACACTGAGGTTTCGCCTACCTTTATGTCCAAGGTAGGCAGCCCCCCTGGTACCTTGGTGAATCCAGCAGCCGCATAGACCTTGCCTGGTCCATCCGAACTCCATCACGCCCACCCTTGCCTGGATGCGTCAGCCAGGGAAAAGCTATACTACAAGTCCAGCCGTTGCCCATACTGGCTTGTGGTAAGTACTGTAAGTCTTCCAGGGTTTTCCATGAACCGGTCCTTAATTGCCATGGGTGCGACAAGCAAAACCATGCTTCTTCAGCTGATCCTCTCTTCTTTGCGAGCACGAACTCCCGAAACGACGAAGTCTACACGCTGACACACAAAACGACAAAAAACTCTAATAAAAATCAAATAAATAGTACATAGAAAGTAAACAAACATGTAGAGCTCAATTTTAGATGAATTTTTCAATTTGAATGGCGCAATTTGGAGTTCGTATGGATTAGATATGAATTTTAGAAGTATTGGGCCATTTAATTGAATTCTGGAAATTTATTCGATTTCTTGCGTAATATTTAATTAATTTCACAAAGGAAAAGAGCGATGCTGACGTCAGCAGCCAATGGCTGACATCAGCAGGCACGGCGCGGTGACGTCAAACAAACGCCGGCGCGTCGGCGAGAAGGGCGGCGTCGGTGCGTGAGCGGCTGCAAGCGCTTGCAGCAGAAGAGGAAGAGTGGACCGGCTCGGGATGGGCCGAGGAAGAGAGAGAAGGAAGGTCACGGATACAAACCAGACTTTGCAAAGGAATGGCCGACGGCGGCCCAAGGCGGGAAAGAAATTCAAATTGGTTTTCTATTTATTTAATCGGGTAAATAATAATTGTATTTTTATAAATGCTTTCAACGCTCAAATAAATCCAAGAAAAATTCGGATATAGATGGGCATCCAAAGTATTTAATAAAAATATAAAAACATCATGTACTGATTAAATAATTTATTTTAATAATTACTTAAATGCTTTTTGTAGTATTAAATTTATTTCGAGCTCCAAAATTTTACGGAAAATTTCAGAGAGTATTTTAGGGCATGGAGAATATTTCAAAAATATTTCCAGCCAAGACTTTTAAAGAAAAAATTAATTTCTTTAATAAATTCACTTGATAAATTTACTTTTTACTTTTAATACTTTCTAGAAAATGCATTATTAAATGATTTTTAATCCCGATCGAAAATCGGGGCGTGACACTTTATTTAGAGATCATGGCTATGGAATTTTTTTTCTTTTTTTATCATTCTGCTCGAGAAGAATTGTTTCTTTCTTTTTGTGAGCATCATGATTTTTTTATTTATTCCTACGCTCATGTCTCATTTGGTATAAATAGAAGGATCACTAATAATTGGAGTCTTTATTTTGTGGATGGCTAAAGTGGATGCAAATTTCCGGAGTAGAAATCTGTATATATGTGGAGAGTAGAGAATATGGATAATGTATTTTTTTTGGCTAAACCTCTAATGTAGAGGGAGAGCAATTTTTTTATGTGGTGGATATGCACAAGACTTTGACCAATGAGAGCATGAAAAGATTCCACCAATGGTCTAAATATTTGACCAAACTCAAAATGATCGCAAGTAGCATATGTATAAGGTTTTATCAGTTAATTTGACCAAACTCAAAATGGTTTTTGAATTTTGCAAAATAAATTCCAAGTATTTCTATGCAGCATGAAACAAAGTTGCTCACTACCAAACTCTCTCTCATAGATCAATAACTCGAATAACATACTATCCCTAAATAATTTATTTCACAGCATATGAGCGTAAGTCATGGAATAAAGTGTATGTAAGCCAACCAACATGTGTTATGTCTCCAAGATCGCTAGCACAATTTATTAGTACGAAAGGTGTAAAAATAAAAGTTGCAAACCTGCGCAACGGAAGAGCATGACGACGTGCGAGACCAATAGAGGTCTTGCTGTGTTGTCTTGCGCCACCATTGTGCTAGAGTGTGCAATAATGTGGAGGTGGTTTGAGGGATGTGCGTGTTGAAACGAGGGACACCCCCACACTTATTTTTCTACCTGTGACTTTATTGGGCAAGACACTAGTGGAAACAAACGAGTAATCCTACCGATGCAAATAACCGGAGAACTTTATTTTATTCAATAATAATGAAACTTACCTTGAATCCTCATGGGGACTTAGTGCGTGAAGACTGCGTCACCCATGGGCCAAACAAACAAAAGAAACAAGAGAAAATGGAATCCTTACCTTTCTTACCTTGTTTTATTTTTATTTGAAATTTTATTTTCACCAAGTTTCTTATACTCAAACAAGTCTAAACTAGAATTGACTCAACATAAACACCAGAGGATTTTGCGCCTTTGTTGACTGTAATTATCACGCACTGGCCTAAGAGATTTGCTTTACTCTAGTGCAAGTCCAAATGTTGTTTCTGAGGTTCGCAGGGCGTGCCAGTTGGTTTGATCCTGCAACCAACAAGAAACAAATAAATAAAACAAAGTTAGTCCGTAAAAGATAGCCAATCGGCTAATGGCCGATGATGTATCGTTTGATGTTAAGCCGATACGGTATGCACTGAATCTGCCGAGTGAAATTAAATCTAATCGATCGGTTGTAGATATTCATAATATATAATATAAATCTCTAAATATATTTAAACTAAGTGATTGGGATAGATCGGTAGCGTACCGAGACAGTATAAATCACTTATGTCTAAAAGTACTTTAAAATAGAGATTATACATATTTATAGCATAGCCGATGTCATAGATCTAACATGTATCGGCTAGTACTCCGATACCACTTTATACTAAGATATCACTACAGAATAAATATATTAAAC
Organism: Oryza australiensis; assembly: GCA_019925245.2. NCBI lineage: Eukaryota > Viridiplantae > Streptophyta > Magnoliopsida > Poales > Poaceae > Oryza > Oryza australiensis. Next base: position 4,207,282 of record JAIFGZ020000044.1, read on the forward strand.
AAGGACCGATCAAGTATTAAGATAACCTAACAGATCGATAACAAGCTTAAAATATTTAGTCACAGTGAGATCTTAACATAAAGAGCAGTTTTAACATATCCAGTAAACATAAAAGAAACAAGATAGCTAAAACAGGTAAGATCAGCTGAAACCCCGATACTATCTCTAATAGTAATCATAAGACAAGATAAATATTATTATTCTAAATATTACTTGGTAGGTCGGATTCAACCGATGCTGCACCAAGCCTAAGAAGAAGCATAAGATCTAAACAAATCTATGAGAACTTTTTGAGATGGTGGATACACTATATAATCTAAATCGACGATGATATTTAACCCTATCAGCTGTTATCTGGTAACAGAAATTAGCCGATTAGGGTTAGATTGCATTATTGATCTAGGTTATATAGCATATATGATAACTCGACAATTTACGTAAACAAGATTAGAGTGTCATAATGATGAAAGCACTAATCCCGAGAGCGCAAGCCGCCATAACAAGTTTTACCTTTCGCCGGAGATCGATCCTGATGCAGCCCAACTCGAAGAAAGAACTCGTCGAAATAATTAAAAGGAAAAGGTGGCTATGTGCCGAAGGTTGTATTGAACTGATTGTTTTTAAATTACAAGGTCCTGGGTCATATTTATACTCAGATACAAGATATGTCTTTGACGGACACGATTCCTATCTCTATTACAATTTACATTACAAATAAGTCCCTTAGGCGGACTCTTACCGATATTATCTGTAAGGAAACAATTTAAAATAACCTAATTAATAGATACAATTGCCTTCTTTGGACTCTATCCATGTATGACAATCCTCATGAAGCACTTAAAATGAATCCAAAGACAATTCCAATGTTACCTTACCGGAATCGGCTACATCGGCCCATCTTGTCCGATTCGGTATCGACCGACGATCACCTTAGCCGATTCGGTCATCCGCCGATGAACTCCCTAGCTGATTCGGTCTGCACTTGGCGCACTTTGTCTCCGGAAAAACCCAATTCCCTCCAAATCGGCTTTGGCCTTAACTTCAAATCCGATGCATGCAATACCAAATTTGGTCGTTAACAACCTCCTCTGTATGTTATGCATCTTTGTCATATATCCAATGCCTTAGGTATCTCTAGTTTGAATCAACTTAAAATCCATAATTATACAACCAAGATCTATATGAGCATTAATTGTAAGGTTCATTAAGCAAATTGGACATCATGTCAAGTTTGATTAAAGAAGACTTTTTAACCTAAGCATCATGCTTAATTTAAAGAGCCTACGAATGAATTTTGCATATTCATTCAAACCAGAGCATGCAAGAATAGATAAAAGAAGCATATGATCAAGTTATACTCATGTAAACATAAATATAAGTATATGAAGGGTGAACTTCGGGTACCTCTAGGTAGGGCTTTGTTTAATGTCAAAAGCAGCACATTTCAAACTTTTTTTTTGATTTTTTTCCTTTTAGCAAGGCAAGATTCAAGAACTAACATAATCTCTAGACCAAGGTGGAAATTTTGGCATGAATGAAATTCGTTATGAGATACATACCATACTCCCCCATATTTGGATTTTTTTTTGTCGCGGGACACAAAAATCAAGTGTGTGGTGTCAAGCCTCCTTCAAAACTTGTTCCATCACCAGAAACACCAGGGTACTACAGTTGATGTAGCTCCCATGTTCTTGGGTATAGCATGACCATCGTTCTTTTTAATCTTACCCTGAAATGGTTAGTGACCAAAAATACCCAAGGGTAAACTTATCCCTCAAACATGTTCTTGCATTTTATTTATGAAGGAAAATGATAATCCGGGCTACCTCCTGGTAGTGCTTTGTTTATGGTCAAAAGCTCGACCACGGGGAACTTTTACATTGCAATCACCATTGGTGATGTAGTTCCCAGCTTCATCACCAGTTGTTGATTTATTGTTGAAGTTGTAGCTGCAATGTTAGTGCCAAAAGTACAACCACGAAATTTGCAATGTTTATGATAAACAAATGCATCGACAACCAACCTTCTAAACATTTCTTTCATGAGGGCCTTAAGGTGGTTGTATGTGCTCGTGACATAAAATGTGACAGGTTCTAAAGATACCTTAGGAAAGCAAGGTTCCTCATATTCAAGAAAGAAACTTTCATGCTCGTCTTGTAAGCATTCATTGATGGGTAGGCCCTGCACATAATGCACAAGAGTCACGTGGTTTGCTACAAAATTCTATACTCCCTTTTTGTCCTTGATTTCAATGTCAAATTCTTGAAGTAGAAGAATCCATTTAATTAGCCTAGGTTTAGTATCTTTCTTAGTGAGCAGGTATTTCAAAGCAGCATGATCAGTGTAAATTATTACCTTAGCTCCAACTAAGTAAGATCTAAACTTATCGATAGCAAAAACAACAACTAGAAGCTCTTTTTCAGTGGTAGCATAATTAAGTTGAGCTCCTGTTAGAGTTTTGCTGGCATAGGCTATGACACTATGTTTCTTGTCCTTGGTTTGACGAAGGACTACTCCTATAACATAGTTGCTAGTATTGCACATAATTTCAAAAGGTAGAGACCAGTTGGGAGGTTGAATTATAGGAGCAAAGATGAGTGCTTCTTTAAGGATATTAAAGGAGCGTAGACACTCATCATCGAAGTCGAAGGGAACATCCTTAGCTAAGAGGTTTGTGAGGAGTCTAGCGATTTGAGATAAATCCTTGATGAACCTACGATAGAACCCCACATGACCTAGGAAGCTACATATTCCCTTGACATTAATAGGAGGTGGAAGTCTTTCGATAACATTGATTTTAGCTTTATCCACCTCTATCCCTCTTTCGGACACAAGGTGCCCAAGGACTATGCCTTCATGGACCATGAAATGACACTTCTCCCAATTAAGTACCAGCTCCTTCTCCCTACACCTTTGTAAGACCTTATCTAAATTCTCAAGACAATAATCAAAAGTTTTTCCATAGATGGAGAAATCATTCATGAAAACTTCAATGATTTGCTCGATCATGTCTGAGAAAATAGACATCATGCATCTTTGGAACGATGCGGGAATATTACACATCCCGAAAGACATCCTGCGATAGGCATATGTTCCATAGGGGCATGTGAAAGTGGTCTTACTATGGTCGTCGAGATGGATGGGAATTTGATGATAGCCAGAATACCCATCAAGGAAACAAAAGAAAGAGTGATTCGCTAACCGTTCCAACATCTCATTGATGAAGGGAAGCGGAAAGTGATCTTTCTTTGTTGCCTTGTTGAGATTCCGATAATCTATGCACATTCTCCATCTCGTGACGGTACGTTGCGGAATTAATTCATTTTGAGAATTGTCTACGACCGTCATACCTCTCTTCTTTGGCACTACATGAACTGGGCTAACCCACTTACTAAAAGGAACGGGATAAATTTTCCCGGCATCAAGGAGTTTCAAGACCTCTTTTTTCACCACTTCTCTCATCGCATTGTTTAACCTCCTTTGAGGTTCCCTAGAAGGTGTGAGAGTTGGATCAGTAGGGATGCGATGGATACAGAGAGTGGGACTGATTCCCTTGAGGTCTTGGAGTGAGTAGCCTAGAACATATCGATGCTTTTCTAGGATGGAGATAAGTTTGAAAGTTTCATCCTTGGAAAGCTTGTCACTGATAATGACAGGCGATTTTGCATCTCTGTGTAGAAAAGTGTATCGAAGGCCAGAAGATAGAGGTTTGAGCTCTATCGGAGGTCGTGATGGTGGTTTTGTCGTGGGAAGCTCGATTGTCTCTCTAGAGTCGTCTGTTTCTTGAGTGAAGAAGGGAGCTTTTTCCTTAAGGACAGACTCTGGGGATTCAAAAGGAGAAACCTCCAAGATTTCCTCGATAAGCTCACACTCGGGAGAGGGCTCGGCTATGGAGTTCGAGCTCTAGAGATAGGAAGTGAAAATGAATCCCTCCCGAGTTTGATATTGAGGATTTCTAGTGTCAGTGCATCTAAGAAAAGCTTTTCAACCGTATGCCCGATCAGAATGTCGAAGTCTAAAACTTCGAACACATGAAAGTCCAGGATTGCCTCAAGATTTTTGTGACTCACGGTCATGTTCTGCAAAATCCCATAACTTTCTAAAATATCTACTATGAAGAGTTTTGAAAGTTTTATGGGTCAGCGTCAAAGGTTCGTCACCAAGAAGTGCGAACGCTAGTGATCGAAAATGATATTTGCCCCGACAATGGGATTATAAAGGACCTGAACCAGAGTTCTCCTTACATTGCAATGAGTTGTTGACAAAGGTGAACTAATCTGAATTGCTTCGGATGACAATTCACATTCTTTCAACCACTCATGGCTCATAATGGAGTTTAACCCCTTCACGGTCTCTCTAAGGAATTTATCCTCGAGAGGCACAGGGGGAGGAACTGGAATTGGTGGTCTCTTTTTGCAGAAGAATTTTGAGGTATTTCCATAATCTTCGAAAAGGTTGTCCTCAAAATTGAAGGAAAACTCTGAAGACTGAATTGCTTCATCCTTCGTGTTCCCGGTTCGGGTGAGGATTCTATAGCCGGATCTTGAGATATGCAAGTTAAAGCATTGAACTTGGCTGGAGAGTTATCCTCATCACTTTCCTTGACCGCCGGTAGTGATTCACGATAATCTTCGACGAAGGAGGTGTTCTCTAAGATACGGCTTAGGATTTTCCTTCCATCAGAGTCTTATGTGAAAATGAACCACCGGATGCGAGATCAAGATATAGGGCAGATTCTTTGCCAAGACCTGACCAGAAGTGTTGCAACAACACATGGTCGGGTAAAGACAAGTTGGGGCCGGAGTGGATCAGAGTTAAGAACCTGGCCCAAGCTGCACCTATAGTTTCCTTCTCAGTCTGCTGAAAGCTAAGAACTTCTACGCGCAGAGATGTGATACGAGTTAGCAGTAAGAAATCGAGACAGAATCTATCTCTGAGTTCTTCCCACTCACCATTTGCTTTCTCTACGGTAAGAGCGTACCATTGCTTCGCCCTTTCGGTAAGCAAAAAGGAAAACAACTTCCACTTTAAAGTTATTTGTGTCATGCCTAGAATTATCATGGATGAACACAAATGCTCAAACTCTCGCAGATGATAGTGTGGGTTTTCATGATCGTGCCTAGAGAAGGATTGCTCCCGAACCATGGCTATAAAACTAGGGCAGAGCTCAAAGCTAGATGAAAGAATTGGCTTAGAAGAAGATGGTGGCTCAAAAAACTCGCCCTTTGGAGCGGATAGGCTTTGGATAGATTGCTCCATAATCTAAGGGAAAAGGAAAAATAATAAGATAAGATGATGACCTAGGCTCCAGGATAAATCAGCAACCATTTCCCGGCAACGGCGTCAGAAATGCTTGTTGGTATTTTTTACGACCACAGATAAAATCCACAAGCGCATGGAATACCGTTGTAGCACTTCACCCAAAGAGTATTTCAAGGGATATCGAATCCAAGGAACGGTAGGGATTATTAAAGAGTTAGGATCATCCAAGGACATCCAAGATTAGGTAGGCTAAGGTATAGAGAGGATTTCTATGGTTGCAGCTCTAAGAAGCTGGTAAAATTACTTTACTTTCTTTACTTACTTCGGACATCGGCTTACACTCGGTCTGCTGAGTGACTTCAACCTACAGCTCTATGTCGTATCCGAACATGGAGGAATACAAAGGACAGGCAGGGCTATCACCACCTGCCGTCTACCTCTCACCCGTGGAGTACAAGACAAAAAAAGGTAAACTCTAGCCTAGACACCACGTCTAAACTATCGAATACTACTCTAGCCTCGCGCAAGAACACCCGTCTTCATTAGGGGTCTTAGTACTAGAGAACCCAAACTAATGGATGATGATCCCGTAAATATATGCGGTAAAGTAAATTACTCAAAGTAAAAGTATAACAACCATAGTAAACCACAAACACTTACTTTATCGAAGAAAGTATTCGTCGAGGTAGAAGGCCGAAGGTCGGTACCGGGACTCCCGGCTCTCCTCCGAACTACCCCTCGGAGATAACTTCAACATTTGGGGCACTCCTTTCAGAGCTTTCCCTCACTCTCTAACCTATTCATTAAGCCTTTGGAGTGAAGCTTTAATCTTCTTGGAGGTGTGTTGAAATGAAGTGAAGTGCCTCCTTTTATAACCCTCAATGGCGGTTGAAAGTCGGTTTATAACCACCAAACTACCATAACCGCCATTGGGAGAGGCTAGGGAGTCGCCACGTGGAAGTCGGTGAAGTTTGGCCTCAACCATGGTTTGGCCGAACCCTGGTTAGCACCGATCTCCACCAACTTTCTCCAAGTAATGACATGTGGGCCCCTAAGGTAGTTTCCGGGTGTTTAGCCCCACTTTAAGATGGTTTCACCCAACTTGTGGGCCCTCTGATCCGCAGGAAGCTGATGTGGCGATCACCGATTGGTTGGAGTTGTGTTTCTTCGCCATGAAAACACACTTTTGCTTTATTTTGATATATTATTTACCTGCATACAAATGATCACCAGCACTCATGGAAAGAGTTAGTAAATAACCCTACCACTATGTTGATGTGCCTAGTTTGTTACATTTATGCATGAGTTGATGGTCGGATTTTTGGTGTGAGTGACCATCAACACCTATCGACCAGGGATCTCAGTAACTTGGTCAATATTGGCAACCAAATCTTTGTGGTTCTCCCTAGTGGATGAGTTGTTTACAAACCATTTGTAGGCAAATAAATGGTTATAAAGATGTTTTTCATCATTTCTAGGCAAAGTTTCATTTGTGGCAAAATTCCACATTATGTTAGAAATGGCTATTGCACTCCGCCTTTTAAATTAATCCAATTAGTTTCTGTTAGGACTACTGTGAAAGGTGTCACCCCGAGGTTCCTCAAAAACCCGGACTGAACCCCAAACAGAAGTCAAACCGAGTGTCCTCGGGATGTGACTGAGAGCCCGACCCCCTCGGGGGTCAATCATTCTGGCCTTCCCCCGAGTCCGACCTCGGCCCCTTCTCTCGATCCTGACTCATCGCCCGACCTCGAGCATCCTCAGGAAGAAACTTGGCAGGCATGGAGGAAGAGGGAGGAGACGGCCCGGCAGCATCTGACACCACCTGACGGCACAGGAGCAGGTCCCAGGACTGACAGGAGCACAAGATACCTACGGTTACAGGACCTAGCAGACCAACATGTACTTTATCAGATATTCTTTGTATCCCACCTTTTGTCTCTCTTAGTCTTATCTTTCTTGGCCCCCAAGTTCATCTGTTCATGCCCCCCTTGAGATATAAAAGGGAGGGCAGGGGGGCGAAGAAGGGGGCAACTTCCCCATTCTCTATGACGCTTGTAACTCTTGTTCACCATCCAACCCCAAGGAAGAACACCACACACTGGACGTAGGCCTATTATCCTTCGGGAGGGCTGAACCAGTATAATTCCTCGCATCTTATTTCTTGGCTCATCTTAGGATTCGAGTCGACCATCGGATCCATCGAAGGGCAGCTTCTCTACCAAACTCTCTTCTACCTTCTCGGGGACCCCCTTGGTGGGCTGCCAACCCACCCGTCGACAGTTGGCGCGCCAGGTAGGGGCGCTGTTCTTCGTCTGAGGTGGTCCGATGGAGATCTACCTTTTTCGATGAAGTCTTCTAACAGATACATTTTCTTTCCCTTCTCTTTCAATTTCCGAAAAGTATAATCCTTGCATATTCCTGCATTCTCTATCTTAGTTTCGCTCAGCCGCCGAGCTGGCAACACACCCTCGACAGCTCCCGCGCACTGCTTATGGCCAGCCCTGAGTTATGCAGCCCCGACCTGCCCTGGTTGGGGTTCTCCGATAGGTTTCTTATTGAGCTTGCCTTTGTCGCTCGGGGGCTCAGCGATGCTTCCCGGTTGACAAGTAACGACTAAACGATTCGATAACTTCTACGCAAGTGCTCATGACCGCTTTGAGTTTCGCGGCCTCGACCCATGTGCTCCGGGCTCTCGGGATAGAATGTTATCGTTTGAGTCGGTGACTACTTGCCAATACGGCTCTTTTCCCAAGTATCGGAGAAATACGACTTTGTCCGACGTGTTTGCTTCAATCCCATCCCCCTTCGGTCAAAGTTGGATTTTCTCTTCCGGAGTCGAACTTGGGTTGAAGTTGAAACACGAGAATGGCCCGTCGTATGATCAAGCTACTCGGGAAACTCGATCTTCCGAGACCCTTCACTTCGCCTAGTTCGTAAAATGAACGACAATTATGCTAAAGGCCGATTTGAAACCTAACGAAATCCAGTTAGAGGATCATCCCGGCTATTCCACGCAAAGATCGTTTTCTAAGGCCTAAACATCAAAAATGATATGAGTAGGCAAAGTTGAACCCTTGCATGCCTCAGTCGAACACCCTTCGACACGGCCATGCGAGAGGTTAGGGCATGAGACCCTGATATTGACATAAAAATATTTTGTCCTTCCTATTCAGGGCTATTACAACAGAGAGTGATCAAAACTCTATAAGATCAACAACCCAGACAAAAGTCTCATCGAATTCGGCGACGATGGCCTCGGGCTCGCCGGCTACGATGCCTTCCGGCCACCCCAGGCCTATGTCGGCGACCGGCACCTCCGGGAACCGACGGCTAAGGATGCCAAGGGCCACTCCAACTACAGCCTTCGCCGCGTCCTTCACGAAGACATCGAGGCGATAAGGACCATCCCGCAGGCGGTCGAGAAACTCCTCACGGGTTTCCTGGGTAGGAGGAAGGTCGTTGTCGGCCCGGTTCAGAATGGCGAGAGCGCCGTCTTGAACCTCAGACAGTCGAGCTTCAGCCACTTCCAGGAGCCCCTTGAGGTGACCAATCTGCTGATGGGAAATCCCCACGCGCTCTGTGCACAGATGAGGACAAAAGGTGAAGATCGAGGATGGGAGGAGGAAGAAGAGGGGCAAAGGTAAGCGGACTCATGGCGCCAAGCCTCCGTGAGCCTCTCCTCCTGCGCCCGCTCGGCCTTCGATGGCTCGGACGGATGAGAGCGCCTCTGGAACGACAGAAAGTCAGACAAGAGTTATGCAAAGAAGGCAAAAGATCCGAGCCTTACCATGAACAAGCCCTGGATGCTGGCAAAATGGTCGTCGAGCTCCGACAAGTCATCGACCTGGGGCCCAGACCCTTCCTCGATTTCCAACTCACCCCGGTGGCCTCGGCGTCGACAACCTCAATTGCGTCGGTCCTCTCGACCCTGGCATCGTGGAGCTCCTCGGCGACGGTCATGGGTGGAGCGGCAGGACCCTCGATGGGCAGCTCGATGACAATCTCGTCGCCGACGAGGTTACCGAGCCAGCCCTAACTGATGCCGGAGGAGTTCTCACTGTCCCCCAGCTGACCGACTAGAGCCTCAGCCGCCGACTTGGCGGCCAGTGCGGTCACTCTAACGGCGACCTCCTTTACCTAGGCGTCAACCTCGGCCTCTGTGGCCGCCCGTTCTGCCTCGAAGTGCACCCCATCCACCCGCACGGCCTCAGCGGCAACCTTGGCTACCAGCGCGGCCACATTTTCGGCCACCTCCTCCTCAGACCCGCCGACGATCTCTACCGGCAGGTGCTCCTCCTCTAGGTCGGCCGCCGCCATCGCTCCCGAGCCCATGGCAAGCGGGAAAGGGCCGGTTTTCCTTGCGACGACTGGCCCAGCGACTCCGATCGCCCCCAGAGCTGCCTCGATGTAGGGCCCAGCACCTCTATAAGTCGGAGCATCTCGGCTGGCGGTCGAGGGCTCCTCCCACGGGACATCCTCATTGGGAGGTGAGGGCCTCTCGCTCGGGGTGTTCTCACTCGGGAGAGGGCTCCGGGGTTTCGGCTCTGCGGGCTTTGATGCCTCAGCTGCTGCAGTTGGCATAGGGCCCTCACTCTGCCCAGTGGGATCTATGTTCTGAGGACTCCTGCAAAGAGAAAGGCAAGAGCAGTCAGGATGAAGGCAGAAAGATTTTCAATAAGAGAGCAATTTCAGTCATGAGACGTACCTGGTTGATCGGCGAATTTTGGGCGCAGTTTTTGGTGACGGCCTCGGAGGGGTCGCTTCAACTTGAGGGGCTGGGACATCGTCGTCCGAGTCATCAATGACCAGCCTCCTCTTACTCACCCGCTTGCTGATGATGTCATCACTCGAGGTAGCCCTCTTCCCGATCGGATCGCTCTGGATCTTTACGCCGCCGGTTGGTTTTTTAGCAGGCTTGGACGGCACATCATCATGATGTATTTTATATGGCTTCGAGATAATGGAGGCATTTTCCTGCAAGAAAGATTCTTTGAACGCTAAGAAGCGCCACGTCAAGATTGAAAGGCAATAAAAGAGTCAAGCCAACTTATTGGAGGAGGTGGGCGATATAGGCTGTACGGGAGGACCGGCAGCATGAGGCTGCGCTCGACTGCAATCCCAGTCGAGAATATCTTATACATGCGGGTCTTTAAGGTCTCGAAGCTGAGGGAGTCATGGTTTTCCCGATTGGTGTCCCTCTCGCCCTCGTACTCGAACGCGGGCTTAGACCTCTCCTTGATCGGTGCCAGTCGGTTCCTGATGAAATGTCGAGTGATCTGTTCACCCCGAAGGCCCTTTTGCTTCATCTCCAAAATCATCACCAGAAGCTTGTTGGCTTCGTTCCAGTCTTGGGCCACTGGTACGGTGCTCCAGTTAGATCTTGGCACCGGAGGAAGGCCAACAAAGTTTGGCAGACTGGGTTCAAGGTTAGCAATATAGAACCAGTTTGCGTGTCAACCCTTGTTGGAGGATTTCAAGGGAAGAGAAAAATAGTCTCGGCGGAGGGATCCGCAGAGCTGGAAGCCGGCCCCACCAACGACGCAGGGCTCATCCTTGTTTGGATACGGCTTGAGATAGAACATGCGCCGGAAGAGTTGGAAGTGGGGAAGGATGCCAAGGAAGGCTTCGCAGACATGAATGAAAAGAGCAATATGTAGCATGGAATTGGGGTTCAAATGATAGAGTTGAAGGCCGTAATAGTCAAGAAGACCCCTAAAGAACTCAGAGGTGGGGAGGCCGAAGCCACAATAGAAGAAAGAGGTGAAGACGACGAGCTCACCGGTGTTCGGAGTAGGGAACTCCTCACCAGCCGTCGGACGCCAGCCGACGATCTCCTTGGGAGGGAGAACTTCGTGCTTCACCATCTCCTTGAGAGTCGACTCCTTGACATCCGAAGTCGCCCATTGCTCGAAGGGGATCTTTTTCTCTCCCGTCATGGATGTGGTTTGCGGGAGCGGATCTGGCTCGGGGGATGGGGATTTGGGATGAGGATCTATGGAGATGGATGCGGAGGCTAGCTTGTGGAGAAGCGCAAGCTCCTGGATTGAGGGGATTGGGTGCGCGCGCGAGCCTAGGGTTTTCCGCTACAAGCTGGTGAACAGTGTTGCGAGTGGGGAAATTTTCTGGGAAGATGAAGTGGCGGGGATGACCTCGAGGCTTTGTACAAAGATTTGAGGGTTTCGCTAGGTTTTCTCGCGATTGGGCTGAGCCCATGAGAAACTTACGGCCCAACTGAGGTGTGGCTTGACGCGTGTCCTTAGGGACTTAAGTGGATGAACTTAAGCATATTTGCTTTCACAATATGCACGTGTCTGAGTGCCCAATACCTTTGGAAATCCTTTCATACCGCGGTTTGCGTAACTTCATGAGAAGTTAGCACGATGCAATTTGAAAGGTGACAAACAGTGAAGCTTTTCATGGCTACCTTGATGACAGGGACTGTTTGGCTTTTTAGCATTTGATTGAATGATTATATCAATGCTATTTTTCCACCTTGGTGAAGGTCTTTTTAGATTAAAGACCAATATTATGGCAGTAGCTATTTAATATTTTAGTCATATTTTTTAGATGACTGAAAAATTTGTTTACCCATGAGGGATGATTAAAATATTTGTTCCGAGATGACTCGGATAGATCCACTCGGGTAAACATAAGCTTACCGAGTGCTTTTCACCCATGAGGGTTGATTGAATTATTTGTTCTGAGATGACTTAGGCAGATTCACTCGAATAAGCGAGAGCTTGTCGAATGATTAGATTTTTTATGATTGCTTTAGCTTGAGCTGGGCATTTATATGAGAATTATTTTTTATAGTTCTTGACTATATGTTAGGTTTGTTTTTGACTAACCACATAGTCGGGGGCTACACCTAATTAGGTGCATCAGGAGATGCACCTAGATATTTATTTTTTGAGAATTTTTTTGGATGTTTTCCAGCCCTTCACAGTCTTTGGAGCCACTCGGGAGATTCAGGCAGAGGTGATGGAATCACTCGGCGCCAGAAGCACTCGGCCAAAGAGTTGTTTGGCTGTGTGCTATCTTGGTCCGAGGCTGAGTTATCTCGTCGACTGCAAAGGACTCGGGGGCTACTGTGGAGATTATGGCAATCGGATATCCACATGGCAAGCTTATCCGACTGGAGATAGGGATAGGTTACGACTGCCAATTATGTAAACCAATTATGACTTGGGTGTTACGTTGCCGATTAGATAAGGCAACGGCTCATAGTCACGGTTTGGTAAGATTGAGGAAACCGACTTAGAGTAAGATAGGGTTTCTGACTTGTAAGCCCACCTCCCAAGACTATATAAGGGGGGTAAGGGGCGTCCCTTGAGGGATATCGGAGGTTAGATCAGACATACGAGCTATTAGCTTTAGAAGCAAGAACAACAGATCTTGAGATCAATAAACACTCGGCGGATCGAATCCCCGAAACAGGAGTAGGGTATTACCTCATGAGAGAGCCTGAACCTGTCTAAATCGTGTTTTCCACCTAACCCATCGAGCTTGGCGATCTTGACTGCACCCCCAAATTTCTATTGCCGAAACCAAGTTTCGACACTATGCTAAACCATCGCTGACCACCGGGTCGGAACCCCGACACCTCGAGAAAAGGGCTTCCCAGCTAGCCCTCGATCGAGATCGAGACCACAGATTGCCTTCGGGCAGTGGTCTCGACCTCGACTCCGTTACTCAAAGGTAATGGATTCCTTCGACTCAGAGTTGACTTCCAAGCTAGTCCCCGATCGATGTCGGGACTACCATGCGCCCTCGGGCAGTAGTCCTGACCCTAACCTTGACTTCCATCACCCCAGGGCGGTGGTTGTGACGACTCGAGTGCGAACTTTTGAGCTAGCCCACAAGTGGGGTCAAGGCTACCATACGCCCTTGAGCAGTAGTCTCGACCCTAACCTCGATTCCCATCGCCTCCAGGCGATGGCTTTGTCGACTCGAGGCAGGCTTTCGAGCTAGCCCCCGATTGAGGTTGGGACTACCATGTGCCCTTCGGCAGTAGTCTCGACCATAACCATGTTCTTCGCTGCCCCTAAGATGGTGGCCTTGACGGCTCGAATGTGGACTTCCGAGCTAGTTCACAAGAGAGGTCGGGGCTACCTCGAGCCCCAGGGCCTATAGCCTGAACACCTCACCCATCCTCACTACCTTTGGGCAGTGAACTTTCCGACTCGGGGGCTGAAGGCCAAATTACCTACCCCTCGATTGAAGCAGGGATTGCCAAACGCCTCCGGGCGGCAGATCTGTTCGTCTCAGCTAACCCTCTTTTCGTGGACCTCGAGCATCATCGGGCGATTGGCGAAGCGTACTTGATGATTTGACCCTAGGCTCGGATGTGCCATCCGATCCTAGGCTTGGGGGGCTACACCTGCCAGGTGCACCTGCAAAATCTCGATTCACGAAAACTGCTAGGGATCGATACCTTGGAAGAAAGGTTGACCCTAAAGCCGAATGTTCCATTTGCCCTTAGGCTCGGGGGCTACACATGGCAGGTGCACCTATGCGGTGCACCTACCAAAACCTTGGCTCAAAGCTCCGAGGATCCATTGAAGACAACACTCCGAAAGAACTCTAACCCTAAGGGTGGATGCTTCATCCCTCCTTAGGCTCGAGGGCTGCTATGGGAGGTGTCACCCCGGGATGCCTCAAAAACCCGGATTGAACCCCAACAGAAGTCAAACCAAGTGTCCTCGGGATGTGACTGAGAGCCCGACCCCCCATCGGGGGTCGGGCATTCTGGCCTTCCCCCAAGTCCGACCTCGGCCCCTTCTCTCGACCCCGACTCGTCGCCCGACCTCGAGCATCCTCGGGAAGAAACTTGGCAGGCACGAAGGAAAAGGGAGGAGACAACCCGGCAGCATCTGACACCACCTAACGGCACAGGAGCAGGGTCCCAGGACTGGCAGGAGCACAAGATACCCACAGTGTACAGGACCTAACAAACCAACATGTACTTTATCAGATATTCTTTGTATCCCACCTTTTGTCTCTCTTAGTCTTAGCTTTCTTGGCCCCTAAGTTCATCTGTTCCTGCCCCTTGAGATATAAAAGGGAGGGCAGGGGGCCGAGGAATGGGGCAACTTCCCTATTCTCTCTGACACTTGTAACTCTTGTTCACCATCCACCCCCAAGGAAAAACACCACATACTGGACGTAGGCCTATTATCCTTCGGGAGGGCTGAACCAGTATACTTCCTCGTGTCTTGTTTCTTGGCTCATCTTAGGATTCGAGTCGACCATCGGATCTATCGAAGGGTAGCTTCTCTAGCAAACTCTCTTCTACCTCCTCGGGGATCCCCCTTGGTGGACTGTCAACCCGCCCGTCGACAACTACAATGATTGTTTTTCTGCCTAAACATCTTGATATCATAATATAGGCATATGGCCACCATCGGTTGCAAAGAACGTCGTGCTACGCTCCTTCCTCGGCGGCTGCTCCAAGCATATGTCCTCGGCACTTCTCCCTCTACCACCGCCTCCGTCGGCGGCCGCAGCACCCGTGGGGGTAGTATCGAAGCGCAATAATCGGATTGCTGCCAAGCTCGTGTTCGTCAGACCTTCTCTCACGGTCACGTGCGTGCAGCACAACCTGATGCGCAAGCTAGGGTTGGTGCCTGAGGAGGGTCCTGTCTCGGCCGAGATGTTTGCGGCCTACAACGCTCTCTTCACCTAGCCCCTCTCACAGGGCCATGTCATCGCGCTTTCTTCACTCTTCTCCAGCTCCCTGCCTCCGCCTTAGGTTGATGAGACTTTATCTGCGTGCTGCTGATTGATCTCGCCTTCCCTCTCCCCTCTACGTGATTTCTCCTATATGAGATCATGCAACGAGAATGTTTTGTTGTGGTACGTGCGGGGCTAAACTTGTGTGCTCGCTGTAAAATAACAAAAATTGATCATCTAACAAATTATACTAAAATATACTAAGATATAAGTAAACACAATGAAATGCTAGATGGAATGTTTTGTTCGTTTTAGTTTTATATTATAAGTTGTTTTGATTTTTCTAAGTCAAACTTGTTTAAATTTGATTAATTTTATAAAAAATATAGTAGTATTTTTAACATAAAAAATTATATTATTAAAATATATTTAATTTTAGATTTGATGGAACTAATTTGGTATTTTATATAGTTCTAAAATTTTCTGTAAACTATTTTATACGGAGGGAGTAAAACATATATATTCATTTCATTGGAATATATAATTATTTGATATTTTATTGTAAAGATTTAGAAGATTTAATTATAATGAAACGGTGAAAGAGAATTTTCTTGAAGGAAAACCATTTAAAGCTGGCTACGCTGGATAGGTCGTGTGTCAAAACAGAAACAATTCGCTCGAAATTTCCTTCCACCGGTTGATGGTGTACGAAAAATTCTGCGGTGCTTGTCCTAGTCACAAATACATTAACTAGGAGACCATGTCATGCTGTGTCTAGCCCTAGTGGATCCCGTGTGGAAACTTGTCCATCCCAAATATTGTTGCTACCTTACCGACTTACCGTGTGCTACGGGCTTGACGGTCGCAATCAATCTTGTGCCTGTTGGATCAACGATGAATCCAACTAACAAATAGACGTCTGGTCAGACCTGGGCTTCATCTCTGGAGGAAAAAAAGAAAGGAAGACAGAGAAGGAGGTGATCTGCAGGAATTGCAAATCAAACGATTAATCCCAATGCATATCCCGATTAATCCCAATGCATATCCCGTTCAGTTCATCCAAGTGTATATGATCAGGCTACCTTCATACGACTGTAAGATCAACAATAAAATTCCATCGTTTACCATTCAACTGGTAAGCCACTACAAAATTTTCAATTTTTAAAACTTAATTTTAAATTTAATTTAAAGATTTTTCTCATCATAGTTATTTTTTTTACAAAAAGTAAAATCCATCATATTCAGTGGCGGGCCCAGGGTGCGACGGCCTTTGCATAGGCTCGATTGACCCTGGGCCATATGCATGTGTATTCAGCTGCTGACGTGCTGCTGCTGACCTACTTGTATTCAGCTGCTGCTGCTGCTGCGGACATGTGGTCATGCATGCATGTTGCGTAATATATAAGTAGGTTGGTGTTTGTGTCGTGGCAATTGATAAAAGCACATGCTTGCATGGTGTACTATGAGGGCTTGGGCTAGGTTGATAAAAAATACGAGCATCAAACGAGTCTAGTTTCTGTCGAGCTTAACTGTATAATTTTATTTTTTATTTTATAAATTAGTAGATTAAATATATATATGAAGCATAATACAAATGTAGACATTAAAACATACATATATATATTTGAAGCACAATGCATACATGTGCTGATTTATGTTTGTGTGTGAACATCTCGAGCCTATATGCAAGGGCACGATCTGTCCCTCGTTGCCCGATTCGAGTAGCGAGAGCCACTGTTGTCGTCGCGTGATTGTGTTTAGGCGTTGACCGTGAGGCAGCTGCTCTCGTCGACGACCCAATCTGATACGAAGGACACTCTGATCGGCGATCATTGTCTGATTGATTCAGTGCAACGAGATGCTCCTCCATCGAGCACTTACGAATTTGCCATTATATTAACGGTGGGTCAAAGTACAGAACTTTAGAAAAAGTTATCGGAGGTGTGAGAAGCAGAGTTTTATATATCGCGTGAGCATACCGTGCCGTGACCCGACGGTAGCGCGGTTTTCGCACGAAAATCAAAAAACCGTGATATGATAAACAATAGATTTCAAAACGATTTGCTGTGCCGCGGTTTTCGTCTGAACCGCACGAAAACCGCGCAAAACTACGAAAACCGTGCCAAAAACAGCGAAAACCGCGTCAAAAATCGCGAAAACCACGATTTAAATTTTGAAGCAAATTTAAATCCGTGTTGTGTCACGGTTTTCGCTCAAAATCGCGCAAAACCGCGCCATATACCGTGGTTTTTATAGCAAACCATGCAATTTTTATTTTTTAATAAAACATAAATATATTTTTTGTGATTAAATTTTTTTTAATTTTTTAAACCGCGGGATGTTGTGCCGCACCCCCGCGGTACGCCCGTATTTTGCAGCATTTATTTTTAAATTACTAAGAACACACAGATATATACACACAAATTACTCTTTCACGATAAACCGCTACGGGCTTATAATAAACATAAATGAAACAATAACAGTGTAAATTCTGTGACTGTATCAAAGATCACAAATCAATTCTGCAGTCTGTCATGCAATTTATGGCAGAGGCATACAATTCCTCTGTGCTGACCCAGCCAACTGTCGGTAGATGCATTATTGCTTTTTCGTGCCTGCGACGGAAGACGGTGAAATTTTAATAAGGTAAATGGGTGATTACAACATTCAGAACCAAAAATAGGGTTGTTAGGGCTGCGGCATAGTTTAGCCTAATACAATTGCAGGTTGCGGCTGGCCTAAAGAAACAGAGTCGTTGCAAACAAAACGCCATGGACATGTTTAGAAGCTTTCCCATCGTAATGGTCGTAGTCTCGCTGCTGCTCACCCAATGAAAACATGCGTGAAATAAATGTGTGACTGCAGTTTCAAATCCCAAATTTTAAAAACGAAAAATATCAAAAATTGATCATCTAACAAATTATATATTAAGATATAAGTAAAACACAATGAAATGCTAGGTGGAATGTTTCGCTCTCGTGTACGAAATTACTCTTTCGTTTTATAATTATAAGTTGTTTTAGCTTTTTTCGTCAAACTTTTTTAAATTTGATTAATTTTATTAAAAATATAACAGTATTTTCAGCATAAACTATTATATTATCAAAATATATTTAATTTTAGATTTAATGAAACTGTGCTAAAAAAAATTTTAACCTAAGTTTGACCAAAAGAGTAAAAAAATTAAAGCAACTTATAATATAAAACATACGGAAAGTAAAACATATATATTTATTTTATTGAAACATATATACGGAAAGTAAAACATATATATTTATTTTATTGAAACATATAATTATTTAATATTTTATTGTAAAGATCTAGAAGATTTAATTATAATGAAATGGTGCTAGAGAATTTCCTTGAAGAAAAACCATTTAAGGTTGTGCGCCAGAGCAGAAACAATTCGCTCGAAATTTCCTTCCACCGGTTGATGGTACACGCACAGTTCTGCGGTGCTTGTCCTAGTCAAGTGAAATTGCAACGCACGGCAGGTCTGGAAAGACAAATACATTAACTAAAGACCATGTCGTGCTCTGTCTGGCCTTAGTGGATGCCGTGTTGAACTTTTTATTCACACCAAAGTTACCGCAATCTTTTTATTATGTGCTACGGACTTACACGAAAGTGACTATAAATCAGACATACGATTTTTTCTTAAAAAATCGGACGCTGTTTTACCCTTACGAAACAATGTTTCGGCACTTAACAAAAAAATATTTTACTTTTCAAAAATAGTAAAACACAATTAAAAACAGTGAAACACAATCGAATCGTCAGGTAAAACAATTTGATTCAATATATAAAATAAATGATTTAAGCCATTAAAACATCATCTAGATCCGATTAAAAATCAAAGATCCATTTCTTCCTTTTTTACGATGGTTTGTCAAATCGTCGGTAGTAGATGATACCGTCTACGAAGGAGACATGCCTAACGATGCCGTGCAGCTGTCCGAGATGGCGATGTGACCAACGATGCCCTATGAACCACCACCATCACCATCCACTTCTACAGTTGCTCGCTACGTCATGTTGCCGCCGTTGCTGCACAAACTCCACCAAATTTGTATCGTCACTGCCGCAGCTGCCTGTCTCCCAAGTCAAATCGTTTTTGCTAAATGTATGCTTGCATGCATGGATAGAATGGGGGAGAGAGAGGAGAGAGAGTAGAAGCATGTAGTTGTGTAAATTTTGTGAAACATGATGAAACACACGCTGAAACATTGAGTTTTAACGGTTTAAAATATATATTTTTTTATCGGAATATAATTACATAATATTATAAAAATTTAATTACAACAAATAAAATGATATAATCATACTGTAGATCGGATAAGTAGTTTAAAAGAAAAAATATTTTAAAAATTGATATATGTATGAATAGATAGATAGAGTAGGGAGGAAGAAGTACTATAGTAGTTACTAGAGTGACCCCGATAGGATCAATAGTATTCTCAGACTTAGATGTTGTTTGGTTCAGGGAACTTAGATGCTGTTTGGTTAAGGGACTAAAAGGATTAGTCTCTCCATTTTAGTTTCTTTTAGTCTCTAATCTCATAAACAGGAAGGACTAAAAGAGATTAATTGGGACTAAAATCATATTTTTGGTCGGATACCCTCCGTAGCTCGCGTCACCAGCCAGTCCCGCATAGCGCCGCAAATCGGACCTCGCCCCGTGTCGCCGCAGGTCCCGCACCGTCGCTGTCGTAGGTCCTGCGCCCGCCGCCGCCGCAGATCCCATGCCCGTCACCGCCCCAGGTCCTGCGCCCGGCGCCCGGCACCACCGCAGGTCCCGCCACGTAGTGTCTTTCATTTTCGCACTTTGTCGATATGTTTACTTGACTGGTAAAACATCCTAACAAGTAATAGTCAGCTTGAAGTAGTGGGTGACTGCCGGTAGCTGGCTAGCTCCTAAGTCTGGTTTTGTCTCATGGTGTCGAGCATGAGTGTCGTATATGTTTTGCTACTGTGTCATCATATTTTCTACTGTGTTCAGGCCTGCAGCTCAGTTCCTTTTATCAGTATATGCATTTACTTTACCCTACTTTTTTTATGAAATACTTGCTCAGTTCCCTTTTAAGCTAGCAACTGAAGTTGTATTTTAAGCTAGCTTGCAATGCTGAACACTCCTTTATATGTTTTATACTATATAATTCTATCTTTGCCTGAGAATGCATGGTGACACAGACAAGTGCTTACGGTCTGCAGTTGATGGGTTATGGACAGATCCTTTTTTACTTGATGTGTTGTTTATGTTAGAGAGAGGTAGGGAGAGAGAGAGGAGTTTGCTGGCTGAATCTTTTAGGCTGTTTTAATCAAGAAATGGTTTCCACGCCTTATTTTAAGTTTTGTGTTAGTACTGATGGGAGGTGTTGTTTAGTACCACTGTAGAAGTGGATGTTCATGATGTTCATGCTGCACAAACGCATGGCTACACAAAGATAAAATGGTTTTTTACAGTATAATTGATAAGCTTTAGTCTTTTTAGTCCCTATAACCAAACATAAAAGAACTATAAAATTTTAGTTAAGAGACTAATCTTTAATCCCTAACTAAAATGCCAAACAAGATACTGTTGCCATTAACTTAGGGTACCACAGCTTTTTTTAATCCACAATTATGTGAAAAAGAGAAGTCGAGAAAGTATTAATGATGCACCTAGGTTATTAGGGATTGATAGTGAAGATGATGTGTTAATTTTTTAAGCTAATATTATTGTCTCGTGAATAAAATTTAAAATATACATTGTTTATCATAATTTTACACATATATATATTAAAAATAGCAAAAAAATATATTTACCGTGGGTCTGGAGCGCCACCGAGCCGTTGACGTGGATCACCCATGTAAGAGCGATGAGCAAGCAGGTTTGATTTTTCAGCTGATGTCTGAACTGTTGGATATTTTATTTAAGTTAGGATTTGATTTCGATCAATAGTAACCAACACGTATAAGGAAGATATGGATACATATCCTACCGGACTAGGAAACTTATCCTGAGTCCGATTTCGCCGTGATCGGTTGGTGATCCTTAGCCTTATGGGCTCGGCCCCTTGCCTACAGTGCGAC
The DNA here is from genome assembly GCA_019925245.2 of Oryza australiensis. Classification (NCBI taxonomy): domain Eukaryota; kingdom Viridiplantae; phylum Streptophyta; class Magnoliopsida; order Poales; family Poaceae; genus Oryza; species Oryza australiensis. The sequence continues at coordinate 4,228,291 of JAIFGZ020000044.1, forward strand.
CCTATAAGAAGGGATTAACCCCGAGTTAAACCCTAACGCGAAAATCACGAGTCCTGTGTTTTTCCAAACCCTAATCCACCCTCCGATCTATTAGCGCACTGGAAGGCTCGGAAGTTCGAGTTCCTCGCCCAGGACAGTGTAGGTGGCGCCCCGAAGGACGCCGCTACTCCGAGCGCACCCTCAAGGAACGTCTGCGCTACTTTCCTGACGCAGATCGAGCAATCAACTTCGTTACGGGATCACCGACGACCATGGACGCCACTGCCGCCGGTATTCACCGAACTGTTAATCTTTTCCGCATTAGTAGATGTATTTAGACTAGATGATCCTGGTTAATTTTATGTAAGTTGAGATTAGATCAAATACTTTGATCTAACATTTGGTATCAGAGCCTTAGATCTAGTCTATTACATTTGCTTTAGTTCGGTCTAAGAAATCCCGAACCTTTTGCCTAGATCTAGTAGATGTTTCAGTCAAGTTTTATTCAGTTAGTTATCGTTTACTAGATCCGCACTTTTTAATTTAAGTTCTTAAGATTTGATTAAGTTTCCCCTTTTAGATCTATTAGTTAGGTATCGGATTAAGTAAGAAATTAAGAGTAGTAAGAAAAGAAATCCAAAACCACAAATTTTTTTTGAGCAAAACCCTAGCAAACCCGAAGTAAGAAAACCTAACCTGGGTTTGCCGCCGTGCCTTTTCGGTCGGCACGGCCGCGCGCGAATTAACCCGGCCATTAGATCGGCCGGCACTCGCGAGCGCCGTTCAGATCCATCCCTCAGGACCTCCACTATTATGCGAGGGCATTACGGCCGCCGACGTGGATACCATCGACGGCCGCGCACTCACCGCGAGGAGAGCGCGCATGCCGGCGAGGGCCTCCCGACGGCCCCCGCCTCTCTCTTGCCGCCGCATCGCCGTTGTGCGCCATAAGCCGATCTCTCTCTCACTAAGTTGAGTAAGAACGGGAGAAGAGGAGATGGAAAGTGGCTGGAGTTGGGGAAGGAGGAGCTGCGGCGGAACTCGCTCAAGGAAGGGAAATGATGTTAGGGTTAGGGTTTCCCTCGTTTTCACCCTTTTATAAGTGAGGCCGGATCGTGCCGCACCGTTCGATCGTTTTGGATGGCTAAGATCCAGCAGTGTCCAAGAAGTGGGCTGTTTTGGGCGGCCCAAAATTTTCGCATCAGAGCCGCGCGGCGCGGCGTAGCATGAGTGAGCAGCTGGCGCGTCTAAGTGTACCCAACCGAAGCGGTGCGGCGCATTGTGCGAGCATGCGCGCGCGGAAGCCGAGCGGTGCGACACAGCGGTCGAGCACCGGCTGACGCGTGGCATGCTGAGGTTAGGCAGTCGCACGGTGCAGCGCGTGGAACGAACGCGTGCGCGCGGGAGAAACCGAGTGGCGCGGGCGCATGCGCGCGGGAGCCGATTCGCGGCGACAGCTGGCGCGCGTTGATTAGCCGGCCAAGCGGCGAGATTAGCGGGCCGTTTTGGCGACCCGTTTTAGTGCGCAGCAGAGCCGCTGGCTACGCGTGTCACACGCGGAGACGGCCACCGCGCGGTGCGGCGCGTCACTTCAACGGGCGCGCGCGGCAGCCGACGCGGGCGCACGCGGGAGCCGAGCGGCTCGCCCACCCGGGGCACACGTAGTCCGCGCTGATTGGCCGGCGGCGGCTGTTGATCGCGCGCGGGAATTAATACGTGACGCAATTAGAGCGCGCAGTGCAAGCGGCAGCTTCGGGCGGCGCATGCAATCGTGCCAGCGCAACAGCCGACGCGGGCGCGCGCGGCAGCCGACGCGGGTGCATGCGGGAATTAATTCGTTCGGCGCAATGGTCGCATGAGCAAGTGATGCATGGCATGGCACTGATGCATGGCGCATACTGAGACCGACGCCCGCATGGTCTTATGATTAACACATGACACTAGGGGCCCCACGCTGTTGACCGTTTTAGTCCATATAAAAAAAACTTTTGATTTATTAAGTTTTAAGCTGTTCAGTTCAATTAATTTAAGCTCGGTTTTAGTCTAATTTTATTATTATTGTTAAGTTTAAATTAAGTTTAATTATTTTATTAAGTTTTAAGTTTAAGATAAGTTTTAGAATAATTTATTAAGTATTTTAGTAAGTTTATTATTTTAAGTCTTGAGCACTTTTATTTACTATATTGTTGGTGTTGTTTTTATCCACCACCATACTTTGAGATCCCTCTAAATAAATGGAACCACCGAGAAGTTTATTTAGAGAAAACTTATGATTATTCTGACCACCGTTGTTTAATCATGAGTATTAAGACGGATTTCGATTGTTTTCCCCACCGGTGATGCAATTTGAAATTTAATTGTGTGATTTTAATCAGACCACTGTAGGGTTATTATCATGCTCTAATTTGCATTTCATTGTATATGCTTATTAAGTTAAGTCTTTTAATTTTAGTTTAATTTATTTTCAGCAACTAATGTCAATGCTGTGGCCTCCTACCTGAACAATATTGAGCCGCTCAATGGAGCGAACTTCCATGAGTGGAAGGGCAAGGTCATCACGTGCCTCGCATGGAATGACCTTGACGTCGCACTTAGAGAAAATAAGCCCGCCGAACCCGCCGCGGAGTGAGTTCGGCTCCCAATCGAAATGGGAAAGGTCTCGACCGCATGGCTCTCATGGTCATGAAGCGACTATCGTCGGCATCAAGGGTGCCATCCCCACTAAAAATGCTCAAGGGGTGGACCTAAATGCCAAGGAGTACGCCAAGATTGAGGAGAATTTTAAGAGCTCATCCAAAACCTATGCCAAGACACTCATCATGAAATTGGTGGGTTCTCGTATAATGGCCTCAATGGCATAAGGGAGCACATTCTCAACATGTGTGACATGGCCAATGACTTAAGGAGATGCGATGGAGATCTCGAAGGTTTCCTTGTGCATTTCATCATGACATCATTGCCACCACAAGATGCTGCCTTTAAGATCAACTATAACACCAACAAGACCGTTTGGTCCATCGGTGAGTTGATCGGCTCGTGTTGAAGAAGAAGAAAGGCTCAAAAGCGAGAAGATGAAAGATGTTGTGAACATGGTTGGCAACCTCAACATTTCGAGCACTCCTAAGAATCGAATGAATCGGTAGCGTAAAGAAAGGCCCTAAGAAGAACAAGAGAAATGGGAACAAGAAATTTGGTCCCAGGAACAACAACAACAAGTTCAAGCGCCACCAGACTAAGGGTGGCAAGATGTTGTGCTCCTTCTGCGATTCACCCAAGCATCTTCAGAAGGCTTGCCCTGGGTTTAAGGAATGGCTGAAGGAAAATGGTAAGTGTGATGTTGTTTCATTCATAGATGAGTTATTCTTAGCAGAATTTTCCCCTGATACTTGGTGGATTGACTCAGGTGCCACTATGCACATTTCTAAATCATTACAGGCATTCCGTTCGATCCGAACTATAAGAAGGGGGGAGCGAAACCTAAGAGTGGCTAATGGACATCCTGTTGAAGTCGAAGGCGTTGGAAGCTTCGAGTTAGAGTTGCCAAGTGGCTTCCAACTTAAGTTAGATGATGTTCTTTATGCCCCTAGTTTAAAAAGAAACCTTATATCAGTTTCAGCTTTAGATGATTCAGGATATTATTGTGGTTTTGGCAACAATCAATGTGAGATTAAGTACAATTCTATTAATATAGGTCTTGCCGTCAGGCAAGGCAAGCTTTATATGCTCTCTCATGATTCTGTAATGAATGTCGATAATGTTTCGCATAAGCGTAAGCGTTTTGATGAGACATCTTCGAAGCTGTGGCATTGCCGTTTAGGCCACATTTCGAGGGGGAGAATGGAACGTCTCATTAAAGACGACATAATCGACAAATTAGATTTCTCCGATTCGACCATGCATTGATCGCATTAAGGGAAAATACGCTAAGACAATTAAGAAAGGAGCCACTAGGAGTACGGGCGTCTTAGAATTAATTCACAGATATCTGTGGCCCACTCTCAGTGACTACAGTAGATGGTTATGATTCATTTATAACATTTACTGACGATTATTCCCGCTATGGACACATCTACCCCATCAATAAGCGATCAGATGCGCTAGAAATTTTTAAGATATACAAGCAAGAAGTTGAGAAACAACACAACACCACCATTAAGGTTGTAAGATCAGATAGGGGTGGAGAATACTATGGGAAGCTTGGCCAATATGGTCAAATTAAGGGACCATTCGCTAAGTACTTAGAAGAAAATGGCATTAGAGCGCAATACTCCATGCCAGGAGAACCACAGCAAAATAGAGTGGCTGAACGTCGCAATCGTACGCTAATGGACATGGTACGAAGCATGCTCAGCTATTCCAATTTGCCTGTGGAGTTGTGGATGGAAGCATTAAAGACAGCAGCCCACATACTTAATCGGGTTCCATCTAAGTCAGTTCCCAAGACACCATTTGAGTTGTGGAATGGGAGGAAACCGACATTGAATTATCTAAAGGTGTGGGGCTGTCCCGCTGAAGCTAAGTTATTCGATCCATATTATAAGAAACTAGACTCTAAGACAGTAAGCTGTCACTTTATTGGATATCCTGATAAGTCTAAAGGGTACCGATTCTACTGTCCTGGTCGCTCCACTAAGTTTGTAGAGACCAGACATGCTGTATTCTTAGAGGATTCAGGTATTAGTGGAGAATTCCCAAAGAGGGATATAAGTCTCGAAGAAGCTGCGAGTCGAACTTCCGATTCGGCAGTTTGAGCTGCGATGGTATATCGCTTGTACCACCGGTGATTCCACACATTAGCAGCACCGTGGCGCCTCGAACCATCTCCGAGGTGCGGCGCCGAATCGGAGCCGGCTCCAGAGGTTCGTGCACAAGGCGAGCCATTAGAACGCCTCAACCCGATCCTCGGCCTTCAAGGAGATCAACTCGGGAAAGGAGACGGGCTCTTCTCGATATATATGAAACATACCTAAGTGAGGATATGTATGATATTGGGAAGATAAGTGATCCCGCCACATTTAAAGAGGCGTGAGAAGTGAGAATTCAACTAAATGGATTGAAGCCATGGAAGATGAGTTAAAGTCTATGAGCTCAAATCAAGTTTGGGACTTAGTAGAAATTCCCGATGGAGTCAAAACAAGAGGTGCAAATGGGTCTACAAGACTAAATGTGATTCCAAAGGGAAGATCGAAAGGTTCAAAGCGAGGCTTGTAGCTAAGGGGTTTACACAGAAGGAAGGGATCGACTACAATGAGACCTTCTCTCCTGTGTCTACCAAAGATTCTTTTAGAATAGTAATGGCTCTTGTGGCTCATTTCGATTTAGAGTTACATCAGATGGATGTTAAGACTGCATTCCTAAATGGTGATTTAGATGAGACCATTTACATGGCTCAACCGGAAGGTTTTGCCATTAAGGGCAAGGAACATATGGGATGCAGGTTAAGGAAGTCTATTTATGGACTTAAGCAAGCATCCAGACAGTGGAACCGTAAATTCGATGAAGTCATTAAGAGATTCGGATTTATGGAGAACGATGCAGATAAGTGCATCTATATTAAGACAAAGGGTGGAAAACTAATGATTCTAGTACTGTATGTGGATGACATACTGTTAGCTTGCAACGATAAGAACATGTTATATGAGACTAAGAATTTTCTCTCATCTCATTTTGACATGAAAGATCTCGGTGAAGCCTCGTACGTACTTGGCATTGAGATAGACCGAGACAGAGCCCGAGGAGTGCTAGGATTATCTCAGAAAGCCTATATTGAGAAAATGCTTAAGAGATATAAGCTTGATAAGTGCAACACATCACCTGTTCCGTTACAAAAGGGCGATAAGTTAAATGGAAGTCAGTGCCCTAAGAACGATTTAGAAAGAAGTAAGATGGAGGACGTCCCATATGCATCAGCTGTTGGTAGCTTGATGTATGCTCAAGTCTGCACGCGTCCGGACTTGGCATTTACAGCCGGAGTACTTAGTAGATTTCAGTCTAATCCAGGATGGGCTCACTGGGTAGGTGTCAAGAAAGCATTAAGATATTGCCAAGGCACCAAGCATTACATGCTCACATATAAAAGGTCAAATAAGCTTGAGATTGAATGTTACACCGACGCCGACTTTTTGGTGATGAAGATGACCGGAAGTCTACTTCCGGTTATATTTTCACATTGGCGGGGAGCGATATCGTGGAGAAGCAAGAAGCAAAGTGTAACGCTGCATCCACGATGCAAGCCGAATTTGTGGCATGTTACCATGCCACGGGACAGCAAGTGTGGCTTAAGAGTTTTATACCGGCGTTAAGAATTGTGGATAGTATCTCGAGACCTATCACAATGTACTGCGATAACCACTGCGTTTTCTTTTGCGGAAACGATAAACTAAGTGGTGCGTCTAAGCATATAGACCTTAAGTATCGTATCGTAAAAGAAAGAAACCAGGACAATACACTCAAGATTAAGCATATAAGCACTAAGGAGAATATCGCGGATCCGCTCACAAAAGGTCTACCACCACATCTTTTCGAAGCATGTCCTAGGCATGGGTCCGGTGAGTAGTCTGGATCAAGTTCGGTTTAGGGCCATTAATTTCCCCAAATAAGAGTAAGAGTTCTTACAAGGTTTCTCGGTGAGACTATGGGTAATGTTGTCCCAGTATGCTTGCTATGCCGCGATGACGCATTGGTCCGGTACTTGCCGTTTGACTAAGGAGGAACTTAAGTTTAGTTTAGTTTTAAGTCGTGACCGAATAGTCGTTAGTTTGAGTTAAGTTATTGACCTTCGGTCAAGGGGGAGAATGTTGAATATTTTATTTAAGTTAGGATTTGATTTCGGTCAATAGTAACCAACACGTATAAGGAAGATATGGATACATATCTTACCGGACTAGGAAACTTATCCCGAGTCCGATTTCGCCGTGATCGGTTGGCGATCCTTAGCCTTATGGGCTCGGCCCCTTGCCTACAGTGCGACCCTATAAGAAGGGATTAACCCCGAGTTAAACCCTAACGCGAAAATCACGAGTCCTGTGTTTTTCCAAACCCTAATCCACCCTCCGATCTATTAGCGCACTGGAAGGCTCGGAAGTTCGAGTTCCTCGCCCAGGACAGTGTAGGTGGCGCCCCGAAGGACGCCGCTACTCCGAGCGCACCCTCAAGGAACGTCTGCGCTACTTTCCTGACGCAGATCGAGCAATCAACTTCGTTACGGGATCACCGACGACCATGGACGCCACGGCCGCCGGTATTCACCGAAATGTTAATCTTTTTCGCATTAGTAGATGTATTTAGACTAGATGATCCTGGTTAATTTTATGTAAGTTGAGATTAGATCAAATACTTTGATCTAACATGAACTACTTTCTTCATCCTAAAATATAATAGCTTTTATCATTTAAAGTTTTTACTAAAATATAATAACTTCTTTACCTACTTATTTCTCTGAATCAATTATAAACTTTCTCCATAATTTTATACTTATTTTTCTAAATCAATTATAAACTTTCTCCATAATTTTACCTATTTTCTTAATGCACGTAACCAACTTTCAAAATCATACAAGATCTAAGGCTTACATAAAAAGATAATTAAATGTTTGATCTGAACCTAAAAAGCCATCTTAATTATTAGTTACGTACATACATATATTCCTTAATCTTTGTTACATATAAAATGAGTTAATTTTTTATTCGTTTTGATAAAAAGAATAATATAAGTCGGATAAAGAGAGTAGTGCCTAGCTTGATCCTATGTGGTGCCGCGAGGCAGTCACCCGCCACCACCGGCCTGCTCATTGCTCCCGTGCCGGTGAGCTGCGCCGACAGCGTGATGTCGCGTCCTCAATCCATAAAAAATATATATTTTTTTACTATTTTTTCTAAATTACAAATGTAAGTGCAAAATCGTATAAAAAGTATATTTTTAAGTTTTATTCGCCATCTTGCCGGCATGGGCAAACCGGCGGTATAGTGTAGGCAAAGATAAGCTAGCAGCGTCGTGACTGTAGACAAAATGGTTCAGTAAGATGGTAGCTCCAGCGTCGTCACTGCTTGAACTCGGCATCTCTTTATGCTGTTCCTGTGATATATCAGTTTGGACAAATAATGAAAGGATATGGGAAATTTTTAGTGGTATTTAGCAGTTGTTTTCTTGGAGTAATCAAACTGTATTATGTTGTATTTGCTCGAATTTGAGATAGGATCTCTGAGATAAATTGAGGAACTGGGAGAAATATGTGAGATACAATCTGAGATAAGTATGCACCTAATCTCGTCTATTTACCGTTTGCCATGAGCCCGTGAGTGCCGTAACTAGGCACCACTCCCGTCGTCGGGGACGTCGAACTCCGGTAAATCAACTTTCGCAGCATACTTAGCTGCAGATGGACGGCCACCATGAATGCGAAGATCAACAAATTCATGCCACGTGTTCAGCAACATGAATGGGAACACAGATAAGAGAAGGAACAGGGAAGACGCGTCCACTCGGGACTCGGGATGGGAAAACTGAAAAGTTATGGACTTGTTTTGTGCATACTGTTTACTCAGCTATAAATATAGAGATGAAGCTATCATTCATCATTTACACTTAGATAGTCAGAAAGTTCTTCCGTTTTAACATGATTGCACCTCCCAGGCTCCTTGCACAAGGAGCAACTGCTATTGCAGTACTCGTGTTCCTTTTTGTCTCCCAATCACAATCCGCTTCTTTCTTTGATGGTGCAAACACAACGGCGCCAGCCGTTGGTGGGAGTTGCATTCCGAGGGAGCAGAAGGCGCTCATATCCTTCAAAAATAGCTTCTTGGACCCTTCTGGCCGTCTTTCTTCATGGCGAGGGGAAGATTGCTGCCGGTGGAAGGGAGTCCGGTGCGACGGCACAACTGGGCATGTCATCAAGCTCGATCTCCGCAACACTTTCGTCGCAGAGACAGAGGATTGGTGTTTTGGTGTTGATGAAGGCGGTGGGCATCATCGGTTGACCTTGCAGATAGATGAGATGAGCCCCTCCATCGTTGATTTGCAACACCTGAGGTATCTTGATCTGAGCAACAATGACTTTAAGGGTACAAATTTACCTAAGTTTATAGGTTCTCTCAACAACTTGAGGTATCTCAACATCTCCCTTGCATGTTTTGGGGGAACTATACCTTCCCAGCTTAGTAACCTCTCAAACTTACATTACCTTGACATTGGCTCTTCCATTTATGAAAGCGTGTCACATCTTTCATGGCTGCTAGGTCTCCCTTTGTTAAAATATCTTGATATGAGTGACGTGGATCTAAGTTCTGTAAAGAATTGGGTCCATGCAGTGAACAAGCTTCCTGCTCTTCAAGTCCTTGTGTTATCTGGATGTCAGCTTAACAGTACAGTCTCTACTCTACCTCATTCCAACCTCACACATCTTGAGGTCCTAGATTTATCAGACAACTTATTTTACTCTCCTCTCCAACAGAACTGGTTTTGGGATCTCACTACACTTAAAGAGCTTGTTCTATCTGACTGTGGATGGTCTGCAGGGCCCATTCCTGATGCATTAGGAAACATATCCACCCTTGAGATCATAGATCTAAGCATTAACTTTTATAACCCATTTGATAACCAATTAATCGGTAACATACCATCGACATTGAAAAATCTGTGTAATTTAGAAGAGCTTGATTTATATGGCATTAATATTGATGCACCCATATCCGAACTGATGGAGAGACTACCAAAGTGTTCATGGAATAAGTTGCGTAAGATGGACCTGCATAATGCAAATTTGACAGGGGAGCTATCAATTTGGATAGGAAATCTGACAAGTCTCCGTTATGTTGACCTTTCTCAGAACATGATTGGTGGCTCTATACCTGATGAAGTGGAAAAGCTAACAAGTCTAAATTATCTTTCTCTCTCCCAGAACATGCTAGTTGGCCATTTACCTGTTGGAATGGGAAACCTAACAGGTCTCACCTTTCTTGACCTCTCTCGGAACGGGCTGGTTGGCCATTTACCTCTTGGAATAGGAAGCCTGACAGGACTGACATGGCTTGACCTTTCTCAGAACATGCTAGTTGGTCATTTACCTGTTGGAATGGGGAACCTAACAGGTCTCACCTTTGTTGGCCTCTCTCAGAACAAGCTGGTCGGCAATATGCCTGTTGGGATTGGAGCACTTGACAACTTAACTGTATTGAACCTTTTCCAAAATAGATTAACCGGTGTGCTTTCAGAACATCATTTTGCAAATCTAAAAAGACTGGAATTTCTCGACCTTTCAGGAAACTCCCTAAAATTAGATTTCAAGGAAGGTTGGATTCCTCCCTTTAGATTAAAGGAGGGATATTTTACGTCATGTGACTTGGGGCCTCAGTTCCCTACATGGATTAGATGGGTAACTGACATAGCTAACCCGCCTATCCTGGATATTTCAAATACAGGAATAAATGATGACCTTCCTAGCTGGTTTTGGACTGTTGTTTTCAATGTTTACAGTTTGGACTTGTCAATGAATCAAATACGAGGGTCTTTACCAGAGAAGTTACCAGAAAACCTCACAAATGCCAATATAAAGGCACTGCATCTTCGCTACAATCAAATCTCAGGCACCATTCCAGCATGCTTCTGTCAATTGAGTGGTTTGGTAGAAATAAATCTGTCACACAATCGACTAACAGGGGAAATTCCGCAATGCTCAATGGATACATTTGGTTCGTCATTCAGTTTTATAGATATGAGTAGCAACAATCTATCTGGTAAATTCCCTAGCTTTCTTCGAAATGCTAGATCGTTAGCTTTTCTTGACTTTTCATATAACAAGTTATCTGGAAATATGCCGACATGGATTGCACAGAGAATGCCCGGTCTGGAAGTGTTGAGTCTAAGATCAAACATGTTCTGTGGTAACCTTTCTATGAATTTTAATGAGCTTGGTAATCTTCATTTTTTGGACATAGCACATAACAACATATCAGGAAGTCTACCTTCATCCGTAAGAAACTTGACAGCCATGAGATATTCTGAATCAGTTGATCTAAACCAGGAGCTAAATTACTCTGGGGCTAGCATATCCATGTCCATAAAAAACCAGGAGCTTAACTTTACCTTTCAGGACACAAATTATATCATGTTGATTGACTTGTCATACAATAGTTTAACTGGACATATTCCAAGAGAAATATCTGAACTCAAGGGCCTTCAAAGTTTGAATCTCTCAGGCAACAAACTAACTGGAAAAATTCCAGATAATATTGGTGCTTTAAGGAGATTAGAGTCCCTCGACCTATCCTACAATGATTTAGCTGGTGAAATTCCCTCAAGTTTATCAGACCTTACTTTCTTGAGCAGTTTAAACATGTCCTACAACAATTTGTCAGGAAGAATCCCCTCAGGACGACAGCTACAAACAATCAACAATCTTTATATGTACATCGGCAATCCTGGTCTTTGCGGCCCTCCTCTTCCCACCAACTGTTCCACGAACAAAACAAATCAAATTGTCCATGGTGAACATGATGATGCCTCACATGATACGATATATTTGTACCTTAGCACAAGCGCAGGATTTGCGGTAGGGCTTTGGGCAGTGTTCTGCACCTTCTTGTTCAAGAAAGCATGGAGGATCGCCTACTTTCGGCTTAATGATCAGATATGTGACAAGATCTATGTGCAAATGGCTATCAGTAAGGCTGCTTTGATAAGAAAATTCTCATGAGGAACCCTGGAGTTTTTTTTTCCACTGCACTTCCTTTCATACTCTTTGTGCTGTTTGTGAAGTTTTAATAAATGTGCCCATCTGGGTGACGTAACAGTGTGTAACACACTAGTTACAGTAAACTAAAGAGAGATCGATATTGTAAACAAGCTAGTTGTTCAATAATACTTGGGGCACCCATGTACTTCACCATCTGTATCATGATATGCTTTGATATTTAATATATCCCATGCAATAATTTTTAGTGAACCATATCCCCTGTTCTGATTGTCACGTACGCTTGGTTCTCAAAGTCTAAAATATGTAAATTCCTAGACTCAAAAAAGAGGGACATGGTGGATGTTCCTAATCTTGGAGCCCCCCAATTAAGTCACTTGAAATTAATTTCCTTCCATTAGTTAATTCGATTGTTTGACGCACGCATCCACAGTGCTTGTCCTAATAAAAATGAAATTGCAACGGACGAGAGAAAAGTTGGGAAGACCCCTCCTCTGATATCACTTTTGATCCGTACGGACCAATTTGACTCCATTTGTTCGGAACTCATTTTAGACTCTATTCGTTCGAACCAATGATTCCCACAAGTTAGAGTGGATGCAAGAAAACACTTGAAACTCCTATACTATCATTTTGTATCCTAAGCGAATGATTTAACCTTAAACTCCTATAATATTACTTTTTATCCATACAAGACAATTTGACTATAGTTGTTCGGAACTGACTTTAGAATCCGTTCGTTGTGAACCAATGATTCTCAGTTAGAGTGGATGTAAGAAAGCACCTGAAACTCCAATACCGACAGTTTGTATCTAGACAGAATGATTTAACCATAAACTCCTCCCAAAAGTCACTTTTGATCTATACGAAACAATTTGACTACATTTATTCGTAACTCAATATTCACTCCATTCATTGTGAACCAATGATTCTCACGAGTTAGAGTGGATGTGAGAAAACTTTAACTAGCTAGAAGACCATATCGGCCTCTGTTATCCCGTGTGGAAACTTGTTATCCATCCCAAATATTGTTGCTGTCTTACCGTGTGCTACGGGCTTGACTGTTGCAATCAATCTTGTGCCTGTTGGATCAACGATGAATCCAACTAACAAATAGACGACCTGACCAGTAGGGAAGACCCGTGCTTCATCTCTGGAGGGAAAAAAAGGAAGACAGAGAAGGAGGTGATCCGCAGGAATTGCAAATCAAACAATTAATCCCAGTGCATATCCCGTTCAGTTCATTCAAGTGTACACGAATAGAACTGGAATATATGTATGACCAGGCTACCTTTCTACGACTGTAAGATCAACAATAAAATTTCATCGTTTACCATTCAACGGGTAAACCACTAAAAAATTTAAAATTTAAAACTTAATTTTGAATTTAATTTAATGCCTTTTTTCATCGTAGTTACTTTTTTGACGTAAAAGGTAAAGAGAGTTTACCTTATATCCATTATATTAATGGTGGGTCAAACTTACAAAACTTTAGAAAAAAGAGATCTGAGGTGCAAGAATAATGAAAAAAGATGCATTTATTTTTAAATTATATATATAGAGAGACAAATTACTCTTTCACGAAAACTGCTACGGGCTTATAATAAACATAAGTGAAACAATAACAGTGTAAATTCTAAGGTGCAAGAGCATGTGACTGTACCAAATATCACACATCTATCGTGCAACCTGTCATACAATTTATGATAGAGGCACACAATATATGATTAGGCTACCTCCCTACGACTGTAAGATCAACAATAAAATTCCATCGTTTACTATTTAACTGGTAATCCACTACAAAAATTAAATTTTAGAACTTAATTTTTAATTTTATTTAAAGATTTTCTCATGGTAGTTATTTTTTTGACGCAAAAGATAAAGAGGGTTTACCTTATATCATTATATTAATGGTGGCAAAGTTATAGTACGAGATCAGAGGTGAGAGAAGAATGAATAGAGATCGTAGTTATTTTGCAGCATTTATTTTTAAATTACTAACAATATATATATATATATTATATCATTATATTAATGGTGGGCAAAGTTATAGAACGAGATCGGAGGTACAAGAAGAATGAAAAGAGATCGTAGTTATCGGTGATATGGGCTCGGGGTATGTCGGAGGCATGACATTTGAGAAAAAGGATGACACCCTTGTCCATCGAGAAGCGTAAAAGTTATGCCCTGAAAGGTTTAGGCGAGTTTTGGCCACGGACGGCCACGTGGCCGCCCTGTATGGGCCGGCCCTGAGGCTGCCCTGAGGCCACCATACACCAAATGGCGGGTCCGGATCACCCGACTCCCGGCCGTAGGGTCCGGGGTCACCGGACCCCGGCCGGTAGGGTCCGGGGTCACCCGACCCCGTCCTTCATCCCGCACCTCTCTGAGAGAGGGGCAAGTCCAACTACCAACCAACCCATTTAATGCTCAAAAGGAGGGGAGCTGAGCGCATGCCTCGCCGCATTCAATGCGATGCGAGGCGCGGCTGTCAGTTACACCCATCATCACCCCTTTTTGCCTATCACAATGCAAAGGGGGCTAAAAGTCTTTGACTAAGACCGCGGTATGGCCACGGTCTCACTCCGCGCACGCCTCCCTCACGCCCTGTCCAGTCGCATTTAATGTATTGGGCGGTCGCGTGGGAGAGAGAGTGCAAGCGCAGGAGGCGCAGTGCCAGCACCTACCCGCGAGATGGGTCACTGACCGGTGGGTCCCGTCGGAGCGGGTAGGCAAACCATCATCACGTCAGCGGTATGGCTACCACGACGACTACCCCTTTTTCCGCTTTTCATGACGCAGCAAACAGGAAGGAGTAGGAATGGAATGGCTTCTTCAACAATACAAGGCAAAAACCACTCCCTCACGTGTAGTGAAGTAGAGAAAGGGTAGGACTACTGTGGTGTTCCCTTGTCCTATAAAAGGAGACCCAAGTCCGTCATAGAGGGGGTTCTGAAAAGAAAAAGAAAAAAAAGAAAAAAAGAAAAAAAGAGAGGTTCTGCTCCAGGTTCTGCCTCTCCAGCTAGACCGCAGAAATCTCTTATCCACCACTGAGTCTAAGGGAGAGGAACATTCCCCTTGTTCTTGGCAGCTTGCCCCATATACTACATACAAACAGGAGTAGGGTATTACACCACGCCGGTGGCCCAAAACTGTATAACCCCCGTGTCTCTGCAATTTTAACTTCTTCTTCCTGCCACACCTGCATTATTTCATTCTTTCCGCGAGTTTGAATCAGGATACACCGCTTCCCGTGCCGAACCAAAAAAGAGGTCCCCAGGATCCTTGCGTGTCGATCTACGATATGGACAGTAGTTATTTTGTAGCATTTATTTTTAAATTACTAACAACATATACATATACATATATATATATATATATATATATATTTGGGCTACTGTGTGGCGTCACATAGCCCCATCCTGTGTGGCATAGCCGAATTTTTAAATTGAAAACTCAAATTGAAAATTTGAACCATTCAAATTGTTCTACATATTAATATCTCATTGTAGAAAAAATTTTATATTTTTTGAAATTTTTTACTATTTTATCGAATAGGTCAAAGACGCATTAATCCAACGATTTCGGAGTATCTATTTTATTGCGTCTTTGACCTATCCGATAAAATAGTAAAAATTTTAAAAATATAAAATTTTGTCTACAAAGAGATATTAATATGTAGAACAATTTGAACTATTTGGATTTTCAATTTAAGTTTTCAAATCAGAGATTCGACCATATCATACGGGATGGGCTGTGTGACGTGACACACAGTAGCATATATATATATATACATATATATATATATATGCTTGTAATAAACATAAGTGAAACAATAACAGTGTAAAATCTAACGTGCAAAAGCGTGAGTGAAAGATCAAAATTCGCTATAAAGGGGGTGAATATAGAGACTCCAAATTTATCCAAAATACCTATCAAAAACTTGTTAGGTAGAGAAATTCAATCTCTTCAAATACCTGAAGACAAATGAGGTTGTCTCTTCTTTCATGGCAAGAAAAAAAATTCAAATTATGAAATTTAAATTACACGAAATTAAATTGCAAGAATTTAAATTGTACGAAATTAAATTGCGTAAAGAAAGAATGAAAAGAGATCATAGTTAGTTTGCAGCATTTATTTAAAATTATTAAGAACATATATATATATATATATGCACACTATACTCTTTTACAAAAACTGCTACGGGCTTATAATAAACATAAGTGAAACAATAACAGTTTAAATTCTACCGTGCAAGAGCGTGTGCCTGTACCAAACATCACACATCTATCCTGCAGCCTGTCATACAATTTATGGCAGAGGCATACAATTGCTGTGCTGCCCAGCCAACTGTCGGTAGATGCAGTATTTCTTTTTCGTGCCAGCGATGGAAGACGGCGAAATTTTAATAAGGTAAATGGGTGATTACAACATTCAGAACCAAAAATAGGGTTGTAAAGGCTGCGGCATAGTTTAGCCCAACACAATTACAGGTTGCGGCTGGCCTGGAGAAAGAGAGTCGTTGCAAAGCAAAAATAAAAAAAATAAAAAAAAGGCCATTGACATGTTTAGAAGCTTTCCCATCGTAATGGTCGTAGTCTCGCTGCTGCTCACCCATACCAGCTCCACAGATCAGGCCTCATCCGACACCGAGAAGACCGGCGGCTGTATTCCGAAGGAGAGAGAAGCTCTTCCGGCCTTCAGAGCAGGTTAATCAGATCCTGCAAACTTCCTCTCGTCATGGGAGGGCGATGACTGCTACCAATGGAAGGGAGTCCGGTGCAGCAACAGAACCGGCCATATAGTCAAGCTCGATCTCCAAACCCATGGCTGCTACGTCTATGCAGATCCATGGGTTAAGTCGGAACCAGGACTGGGAGGCAACATAAGCTCCTCGTTGCTCGTCTTACAACGGTTGCAATATCTGGACCTGAGCTGTAACAAGTTCAGCGGGGTTCTCACACTGGAGTTCTTTGGTTCTCTGAAAAACTTGAGATATCTCGACCTATCACAGTCGAGCTTCAGTGGAAGGATAAATCATACTACGCGTTCTGCAAGACTGCAAGTCAGCAACTTTCGTGCTGACCTATCTATCACACAAAGGAGCAGCATTGATTACAATCTTTCACGAAAGCTACCACATGGAAAATCAACTGCAAGCACTCGACCTGTCGAGCAGGCATCTCAGTGACTGGGTCAATATTGGTAACCATGGTTCTCCCTAGTGGAAGAGTTGTTTACAAACCATTTATAGGCAAATAAATGGTTATAAAGATGTTTTTCATCATTTCTTGGCAAAGGCCCAAACAGATCCTGAGCTAATTTTTAACCTCTCCTCTTTTAGCCCCAAATAACCATCAAGGATGCAAACATGAGGCTAATTTGGGGCTATAGTGAATTAGCCCACCCAAAAAATTAGCCTATCCGATGGTGACTTATTTGGACTAATTTATTCCTGGTATCTTCATAATGTTTATGGATTTGCTGCAAGGACACATTTATTCATATATTTAACTTTGTGATGTAATAGGGTAATAATACCATTAAATTAAAGACAAATTAACCCTTAAATTAACCATGGATTCAAACTACTCAATGGACTAATTTTTATAGAGCTAATTTGAGAGCTAAAAATTAGCCCTCAAATTAGCCCAAGGACTAATTATAAAGTTTCATTTGTGGCAAAATTCCCCTCGGACCGGGGTCACACATGACACATCCACATTATGCTGGAAATGAAGGTCGATCGTCCTAATTAATAACTTGGAATTCCATGCGATAGAGAGCTTCTTGACCGATCACCACGCTAAAGACACCATGGCTCTATGGCAGCATCCATCGAAAGGAGTAAATAAGACTGCGACCCAAAAAAGGGAAAAACCCAAACTGCAAGTAAATGAAGTGATCCGGTATTGTTTCTGTAGACTGCGAGACTTATATCTTCCGCTACACACAGATGCTACATAACCATCCCTTCCGTGCGTAGTAGTTACTCGGCAATCAATTAGGTACCAAATACAATGGTCAGTATGCCTGAACCTGGGCTCCTCCGTGGAGCTGCAATGATCTTGTGGCTACTCATCTCGCAAACACAATCCATCTGTTGTGTTCATGCGAGATGCGTCGCCAGCGAGCGTGAAGCGCTGCTCTCCTTCAAAGCAAGCCTCTTGGACCCTGCCGGCCGGTTGTCATCATGGCAGGGTGATGACTGCTGCCACTGGAAGGGAGTCCGGTGCAGCAACAGAACCAGTAATGTTGTCACGCTTAACCTCCGCTACACTAATTGCATGTATGATTTCTATTATACTCCGTTGAGCCTGTTGGGACGTGAAATGAGCTCGTCTCTGACAGCTTTACAAAATCTAAGGCATCTAGATCTGAGCTGCAATGACTTCAATGAAACGAGCATACCAGTTTCCATTGCTTCTCTCAAGAAGTTGAGGTATCTCAACCTCTCAGGGGCAGGTTTCAGTGGGAGAATACCTTCCCAGCTCGGTAATCTTTCCAGCTTACAATACCTTGACATTAGCTGGAATTATTTCTTCCATGACCAGAACCTGTCTTCTACTGATCTTTCTTGGTTGCCACGTCTCACTTTGTTGAGGCATCTGGACATGGCATCGGTCGACCTCAGTTCCGTGAGGAACTGGGTTCACGTGGTGAACATGCTTCCTGATCTGAGAGTCCTACGTTTGTCTCTCTGTAACCTTAACCATACCGTGTCTAAGCTATCCCATTCAAACCTCACAAATCTTGAGGTCCTTGATCTATCCGAGAATCCATTTTACACTTCACTCCAACAGAAATGGTTTTGGGATCTCACTACCCTTAAGGAACTCAATCTGGTTGAATGTGGCTGGTATGGACCAATTCCAGATGAATTAGGAAACTTAACATCCCTTCAATTCATTTATGCAGAATGGAATCAACTAATGGGTTTGATACCCAAGACCTTGCAAAGATTATGCGATTTACAAGTCCTGCGTTTGGACTTTAACAACATTAATGCAAGCATATCGCAGTTGATGGAGCGATTGCCGAGGTGCTCGAGGAATACATTTCAAGAATTGTCATTAGGGGTTACAAATTTGACCGGGAAGCTGCCGACTTGGATCGGAAATATGAGCAGTCTCAGCATTCTTTCAGCCAGTTCTAACATGATAACTGGTCCGCTGCCAGTGCGAGTTGGGACTCTTGGTAATCTAACGTACTTGGATCTCAGCTACAATCAGTTGAACGGAGTCCTCTCTAAGGACCACTTTGCAGGCTTATTGAAACTAGAGCACCTGGACTTATCGTACAACTCCTTGAAATTTGCTATTGAACCAAATTGGGTTGCTCCATTTAGATTGAAGGTTGCAGGTTTCAGGTCATGCCAATTGGGGCCCCAGTTTCCACAGTGGCTTAGATGGCAGGCTGACATTGATATTCTTGCTCTTGAAAATACAAAATTGGATGATGTTATTCCTGACTGGTTCTGGGTGACATTTTCCCGAGCATCATTCTTGCAAGCATCACGCAATAGGTTGCGCGGCTCATTACCGGCAAATCTGAAACACATCTCAGCAGATCATGTATACCTCGGGTCCAATTTGCTAACAGGTCAAGTTCCGCAATTCCCTATGAATATATCACACTTGAATCTGTCTTCGAACTTATTGTCAGGGCCATTGCCATCGGATCTCAAAGCTCCACTGCTAGAGGAGCTGTTGCTTGCCAATAATCGAATTACAGGCAGCATCCCACCATCCATGTGCCAGTTGATTGGTCTGAAACGTTTGGACCTGTCAGGAAACAAAATAACAGGGCATCTTGAGCAAATGCAATGCTGGAAAGAATCTGATAACACATCATCCATGACCAACATAAACTCTGGAGATAAATTTGGTTCTAATATGCTTAGTCTAGCCTTGAACCACAATGAACTCTCCGGTGAATTTCCTCAATTTCTTCAAAGTGCCTCGCAATTACTATTCTTGGATCTTTCATACAATGGATTTTTTGGAAGTCTGCCAAAGTGGCTACCAGAAATAATGCAGCAGTTGCAAATCCTTAGGCTGAGATCAAATAATTTCAGTGGCCATATTCCCAAGAAGCTCACTCACCTTGACAGACTTCATTATCTGGATATTGCAAAAAACAACATATCAGGAACTATACCTGAAGACCTAGCACGCTTAAAAGCAATGACAGTGGTAGCTGAGAACTTCGAAAGTTACATTTTTGAAGAGAGCATACCAGTGATCACGAAAGACCAACAGCGCGACTATACCTTCGGAATCTACAATCAGTTAGTGAATCTTGATTTTTCATGTAATAATTTAATAGGACATATTCCAGAGGAGATACATTTACTTATTGGTCTGACCAATTTGAATTTATCAAGAAATCAGTTTAGTGGAACAATCCCAAGTCAATTTGGTGATTTAAAGCAGTTGGAGTCCCTTGACCTATCCTACAATGAATTTTCTGGTAAAATCCCCTCAAGTTTGTCGGCTCTAACTTCTCTGAGCCACTTGAACTTATCATACAACAATTTGTCAGGTGAAATACCATCAGGACCGCAACTGCAAGCTCTTGATAACCCGATTTACATCTATATTGGTAACCCAGGTCTTTGTGGACATCCTCTTCCAAACAACTGTTCAAATAATAACGCAAAGCAAAGTGATTTTGCAGATAGAAATCATGTGGAAACTCTCTACCTTGGTATGGGCATAGGATTTGTGATTGGTCTGTGGACGGTGTTTTGCACCATGTTGATGAAGAGAACCTGGATGATGGCTTACTTTCAAATCATTGACAAGTTATATGATAAAGCCTATGTACAGGTCTCTATAAGATGGACTCGCCTGATGCACAAAAGGCAAAACTTTGCACCATGAAGAGCCTTGTTTCCACTGCAGGTGACTTACTCAAAGTAGCATCTAAATACCTTGTAACTCGATGAATAAGTTTGAAGAGTTTTACTATTCCAAGTGGCTATTTACTGCTTCTTACTGGAATAGCTCAATGTAAGATGCTTCACCTCCAATCTAATGTTTGGACGCGGAACAAGTTCCCTCGTCGTCCCTCAACTTTACGTTGAGTTTGTTTGACATCCCTTATCTCTAATACCAGAAATCTTCACCCTCAAAACTATATAAAATTGTGCAGTTTGGGTCCCATAGCAGTATGGATTCCTGATTTCGCTGATGTGGCATCCTAGTTAGAAAAAATTTTTAAAAATGGGGCCCACATGTAATTGAGAAGAAAAAAATGTGAAGCCCACGTGTCAGCGCCCTCTTCTTTCTTTTCTTTCCTTCCCAAGTGTCACACCCCAATTTGGCACTGCCGTACAACGGCACCTGACAGGAGCATGTCGTAGGAAAAACGGCGTGAACCGCTTCCTACGAGACCGCGATATTGGTACCAGTCCCAAGACTTAGCGCTGGTACCCACGGTGACAATTATGAATCATTGCAATCCTTAAGTTAAATAGAGGACTTATTTACCTTTACTTAAGCTACAGCTCGAGGCGGCACAAGAATGCAACCGACGACACGGAAGCAAAAGCACCACCAACAGCAACAGCAGCGGAATCAACGGACTAAACCCAACACCACAGGCGATGGCTGGGAACCAGGATGAAACCCTAATCTTCACTTCACTTCAACTTTACCTTCGAGGGGAGGAACTATATATATAAAGCAAGGGTGAGTACTTACGTACTCAGCAAGTCATGGGAACTTGGTGTTTAGTGCAAGCTTGAAAGAGGGGCAAGGTTGTTTTGCACATCTTTTATTTGAAACCAATTTGAAACCACTAAGTGATTTTCCTCTTTTTAAGTGTGGGTCGAAAAGAGACTTGCATCTCGATTCGACTTTAAGAGATGCTTTTCAACAACTCAAATTGATAATGCACCGACTTCCCAGGTCGGTTCATTAATCCTCGGCTCACAGAGCCATTCCACTTGATTAAGCGGCTCCCCGAGCCATTTTCATTTTCTTGGACTCCAAGAGTCCCGCTGCCTCGCAGCACGGCAAACCTGCTTCCACTCAGGAAGTCTAGTCTATGATGCCCTCAGACATCCCAGATCACACAGATCCGTTTTTGACCACTCGGGTCATCCATCTGCCACATAGGCTGATTCTGGTAACGATTCCCAAACCACAACCACTTTTCACAAAGCACAACAAGCAAAACTACGTAACGGTAAACACCTCACATCCGTCCATGACCGTGGGTACAGCTGTTCGAACAGCTAGTTAACCTCTGCAGAGGGGTACACTTTACCCACAAGACACGAACTTGTTCCGAACACCCGTCAGTGTCGAAGGCTCGCAACAAAGCCTTTCCAAAGCCAACCCAGGGTTACCTCATGCCACATAGAAGGATCATATTCTCTCATAAAATGAGCATTTTAGTTTCACAAATCAAACCCCAATCACCTCGACCGGTAATCTGGCAAGCGTCTCTTCCTTGCCTTACCAGGAACCCAAAGATGCACCTACCACGGCATCTCGGCGTTCCACAACTATTGGCATGCGAGGTTTTCCTGAACCAGCTAGTTACTCAGCCAAGGTGCCCCATTACACCATGTGGTTGTACTAGTTATGCTTGATGAGTTTCCCAGATGAATCGGTCCTTATATGTGAATACAAGACAGCGCCACACAGGCATGACCCCTGCATCACGAGTTTTCACAATTACTTTTATTTTCAAACACGCCGACACCACGTGACGGATTTTCAGGGCTTCTCAAACCCATTTTTCAAGTCTTCAACAAACAACGGTGTATGTGGAGTAATTAGTACCCATGCTCAGAGAGCACGAATACCAAACACCACAAGGGTGGAGCGACAAGGAAACAGGGTATATCGGCCTACAGGAAGTAATGCGACTATTGGGTAGGTCCGTCAGTTTGGTACACAAACTGAGGGCAAGTAAGTTAGGTGTACTCCTAGATAATGCAAGTTGCAAACAAAATAATAATGACTTTTCAATTATAGGAACAATATGGTCAAGGGTGAATTGCCTTGCTCAAGGTCTTGAGCTTCACGAATCTTCAAGAAATCCGTGCTTGGATGAAAATCCGAAAACTGTAACTAGGCGCAAACAAACAAAACCTAAACAAAAGACCAAAAAGAAGATCCTATTTAAACTAATTAATAGTGTCATTAGGTAGACCTCAATTTTACGGAATTACTGGATGTGGAACGGAGTCTATCGGAGTTACAGATTGAGATATATGAATTTTGAAAGTTTAATTGATTTTCTGGATCAAAGGAAAAGATTTATTAAATTTTTGGAAAAGAATATTCTCAAGAATATTCTCTTGTGGGGTCCACATGTCAATGTGCTGGAGGCCACGGATGCATCGTGGACCGTGTCCACGGGCCTCTTGGTTTGGGGAGGGAGGAAACATGGACTTTGGTCCATTGGGCGGCTGGACCAAAAAGGGGATGACAAATGGACTTTAGTCCAACGAGCCAAGGGGGCGAGGCCGCGGCCCAACGGAGGAACGCGCGGCGGGGCCGGCGAAATGGTCCAGTGGCGAGCGCACGGCCCAGGCGTATGTGGTGCGTGGGTGGCCGAAGGGGAATGACGCGGGTCACCGCAGGGTCACGGCCCACGCAACGCGGCTCTCGCGCGGATACGGGCCGGTGGATGCGGTTCATCGGGTGGGACGTAGGGAGGAGTCGACATGTCGGCCACACGGTTCACAAGGACGGGGTGCGTACAGAGACGGGCGACGCGGATTGGTGGACTCGGTGTGGACGGACGCGCCGGTGTGAATGGATAGGCGCGGGCCCACGCGCAGCCTCTCGGCTCTCCGTGGACCGCCTGCACCAAAGGGGAGAGAGCGATGATGACGCGGCGTGCACGCGACGGCCACGTCAGACGGTGAGACAGTGAAGGCCAAACAGGCGGCCGGCCGCACGGCACGGGCCGTGCCGCATGGCCGTTTCGGCACGACCCGTTTGGCCCGCTTCATGAAACGGGTCGTGCCATGCGGCCCACGTGCCTAGGCTCCGGCCCAAGCACAACATGTGGGGAGCCGGGCTGGGCCCGTGCCGGCACGGCACGCCGGTGGCCCACGGGCCAGGCCGAGCCCATGGGCCTTTTTTTACAATTTTTTAATAAACAACACATAAGTTTAAAAAATAAAAATTAAAAAATAAAGTTTTCAAAAAAATAATGACTTAGTAGTGTTAAAAATAAATCCACATTTACGAAAATATCGCAAAAAATTTGTTAAAAATAGTAATGACCTTTATTGATGTTTATATCATTATAGGATACAATGATACATGTTGCCTCGTTAAAAACTTTGTCATGTAAAAACTCGTAGGGAAAACTGAGAAAACCATGACAAAGAAAAGAGTACAGCTCAAAGGTCAGAACTACGTCTAACAAAATTCTACTGGGGTTGGTCTGGATCCAGGTAGAGTTGCTCGAACTGGGCAGCCAATTCTTGGTTGTCCGCAGTGTATTGGGCATGTTGTCAAGCAAGCTCCCAGTCTTTAACGCTTAGTAGCATTTCGACGTGGTCACTGCTCAGATTCGTCCTTCGGTCTTCGATGATACGGCTGCATAGACTGAAAGCCGTTTCGGAGGACACCGTCGAGACGGCACTCAACACATCCCGTGCTAGTTTTGAAAGCACGGATATGCTAACTTGTGGTCATTTCACCACCCGAGAACGTTGAAGTCTTGTGCTTCGTGGTGGATGGCGTCGCTGTCCAAATAACTGCACAACTCTTCGGCCACAAGCATGCGAAGAGCCGTCTCCACTTGTAGCCGATAACGCCACCACCTTGGTTTGAAGAAGATCCACCCCAAATCCGACCCCACCGTATCTTCTTCTTACCCTGTAGTGGGGATAGGAGGGGGTCTCGTGTCGAACTCCCGAAACTTTAGTTCATATCTTCCAAAAACTTCATATAATTTACTTCTAACCTCGTATAGAAAGAACTATAATCTATACCTACAGTATCACCAAGAAGTGATAAAATAGCAGACAATCCTCTTAATTTACACCTAGGATCCAAAGCAAAAGCAAACACATACAACATAGGTATATTTTTCCAATATTTAAAATATTTTTGTTTCATGTGAAAGACAGGTTCAGTTAGAACATCATCATTTTAATATTCTTTAAATAGAGAAGCAATTTCAAGAATATTGTGCAAAATTATATTAGAAGTTGGATAATAAATTTGTGACAGAGTAAGAGTACAATCATAAAAAGTTTCTAAAAATTGGTTATATTTTTGGACAATTGCCCAAACGTGCTCATTCAGTATTGGCAACCCGTCACTATTTCGTGGGCCACCACGTGATTGAACAAAATTCGTAAGTAATTCACTATAAGGTAAAACAACTTTTAACATTAAATATGTTGAATTCCACCGATGCTCAGCATTGGTGGCAAACTTACGAGCTCTTTTACCGGCCGCATGACAAAATCTCTTCCACGCACCAATCCGCGGGTTCGAAATAGTTAACCACGCGATTGCTTGACGAACAGCATCAATATGGTTATGAACCCTTTTCATGCCAGTCTTAACAATCAAATTAATTATATGGCATGCACAACGCTGATGTAGTAGAAACAATTAAGCATAAACACAAAATAAAGGTTGCAATATTTCCATAGCACGAGAATTAGTAGATGCATTATCTAGGGTGACAGCAAATATCTTATCAGCAAGATTAAATTCATTAATTACTTCCCTAATTCTTTCAGCTATATTTTCTCCTGTATGTGAGACATCTATTAACCTAAGCCTTAAAACTCTCTTTTGTAATTGCCAATCATCATCAATAAAGTGAATAACAACGCTAAGATAATCCTGCCTAGCTCTACTATTCCATATATCTGAAGTTACACTAGCAGAGAAAGTACATGTACTAAACAGTTCCTTAAATGCATTTGAATCCTTCTGATAAACATTCTCTAAATCTCTAGTTGTCGTTTGCCTACTTACAGATTTAAACCTAGGGTTATGAGATTGCTGAATGTATTGTTCAAAATCAGGAGTCTCTCCAATGTTCAGGGGTAAATCTTGCTTGGCGATTAACCGGACAAGAGATTCCCGAGCAACCATGGGATCGTACTCCAAACTACGTACCGTACCATCCGGGTTTAGCATAAGTTGTTGTTGCCGGAGTTGTATTCCTTGCTTCTTGGCACACGACTCCACATGGCGCTTCAGATGACCTGTACCAGCAGAACCACGAGCAGATAACATTTTCCTACATATTCTACAACGAGCTTTTGGTACCTCCCTTCCGTCCGGGGCTGTTTCCTTTATCTCGTCGAAGTGTTTCCATACACCGGAGGTTCTCGATCTTTTCGGGCCAGTGCGTGTCAAAACACTTCCGCTCACGGATTCGGAAGATAATCCTTCCGAAGCCACCGCAGCCGTCTGAACCGGTACCTCCTCCACAGATGGTGGAGTTGGAGCCGATCCGGAGGCATCTTCAAACCCCGGCATGTAGTTGGGGTCGAAATCACCCAAAGTGAAAGACGGCGACTGGTATGGATAGTTCGGATCCATTCTGAAATTTTAAACCGACATAAACAAATTGTAAAATATTTATTGAATTCATAAACACAATACAAATAATACACAAATTTGAATATTACTTACATCTTTCCAACTGCGAGAACTTCAAACTTCTGCGATCAAACTATTGAACTACGAAACTAATTTTGATTTTAAACAAAATTTGAGCAAATTTTGTCAAAATCAAAAAAATGGACACTTGAGAGCAAAGAGAGCACTTGAGAGCACAAAATGAGAAGTGAGGGTGAGGAGAAATGGCTAGGGTTCATGCCCTATTTATAGGGCGAAATTTCTGATTTTTTGCAATTTTTTTGAATTTGTTATGATTTTTTTGGTCTCCAACGGCTAATTTGAAATTTGAACAGCCATAGAGCCGTTGGGGACACGTGGCGCGCTCCCATTGGACCGCCGAAGAGCCGTTGCGCAACGCTGCTTCCCATCCTGCCACGTGTCGCAAGCCGATTCGACCGCACGTGCAAATGGGTCGTGCTGTGCCGCGGGCCGTGCCGGGCCGTGCCGCTACAGTGCACGTGCCGTGTCGTGCCGGCCCGCGGGCTCGGCGGACGGCCCAAGCACGACACGGCTGGACGGGGCGTGCTGGCACGGCCCGTTTGCCTATCGGGCCGTGCCGGGCCGTGCCGCTACAGTTGAAGGCGTGCCCGGGCCGGCCCGCGGGAGCACGGCCCATTTGGCCGTGACTACGGTGAGAGGGAGAAGAAAAACAGCGTCGCCATCCTACGGTGGGTGGCGACGGTGGTCTCCGGGATGGCGTGAGGCGATTCCGGCGAGAGGGAGCACATCGGAGCAAAGAGGGGCGACGAGAGGAGACGATCCAATGGCTCGGATTCACCGGGAGGATGGCCGACGATGTCGAATCGCGGCGGTGCATGCCGCCAGCGAGCAAAGAGGGATTCCTTGCCGGAACGGCAGAGGATCGATTCACTGTAACTGGGGCATCTACACGGGTTCCAGAACCTATTCCAAGAGAAACGGGGGCACGAGTGACATTAGGGAGTGGCGGCGATGACAAACTTGCTCCGAGACAAGCAAAGGCGTCCGACGAGCTTCGGCGGGCGACGGCGGAGCTAAGATGGGCATATACGCACATGAATCGGCGACGGGAAGCTAACGAACCATCTACGGAGGGGAGGAACGAAGGGATTCGTCGGAGCGTTACCGCAAGGGGAGGGATCGTCGTGAAGATGGCCGACGACACATGGTGTGATCGCCTCGGCCTCTGGCTGGGGAAGAAGCGGGCGGCCGGAGTTCACGTCGCGTATCCCCGAGAGCAGTGGCTACTCCGGCGTGCTCAACCATGGGCGAACGATGACGGGACGATGGCGCGACGGCTTGGGTGGAGCTCAGTTGCGGTGAAGGAAGAAAAGGCCAAAACGAGAGAGAGGAGGAGGATTTATAGGCGCGGGCTTGGCTTGGAGGAGAAGGGAGCCCGAGGGGGTAGCTGGCACGGTCAAGGAGAGGACGGCGAGCTGGCGCGCCGACGCCAACGGCTCGCTGTCCATGGCGCTAGGGGCGCAGTGGCAGAGCAGGCGCCGGTTTGGAAAGAGAAAAAGGAACAAGTAGAGGGGAAAAGGGAGCTTGTCCCTTGCCTCTTAGGAAAAAAAGAAGGCGGGGAGACGACCGCTGCCTCTCGACTTTGGACACACGCGACGTGGGGCGACCGGGGCCATGGTGAGGGCGGTGATGTCGGAAAAGCAGGGGGTGGTTTGGCGGCGAGCGGCTACCAGGCGGTCACCGTGGCAGGACGCGCTGGCGCGGGCGACAGCGGCTCGTCCTCGCCGGTCGGCCACAGGGCAGCGCGCGCAGGAATCCAAAGGGCGGCGAGAAACTCAAATGGCGCCGACGGCGACGAGACGCGAGGGGGAGGGAGGGAAGCGCGGCGCGGGCGTGAAGGATGCGAGGCCGCGCTCTCTCTCTCTCTCACGTGCCCAGGGAGCCCGGGCCGACGGGGAGCTGGGCCGGGGAAGAAAACGGCCCAAGGAAAGGGAGGCAAACTAGACTTCCGCAAAAAATTTTGATTTGAAGGGATGTGAAAATTGATTTAAATTTTATAATTGAATTCAAATTGTATATTTGAACTCAAGGGTTCAAGGAGGAGTGAAGAAGGGGATTCAAGGTGGAGATTTGATAATTTTGGAATTGATGAGTTATTTGGCAAGGAGTTTAAAGGAGGAAAGAATTGAAATTCGCAATTTGATTTTGCGAGACTCGAATTTTGGATTTGGGGTTTTTCTTGAAGTTGATTTTTGATATCGAGGAGAGGGAACAAGGAGAGAGCATCAAGTCAAAATCTTGAAGTTGGAGTTGGGATGGATGTATATTCAGAGGATTCGTAGGATTATTTAAAAGGAATTCAAAGGAGAGATGGAAAAAAAGGAATCTTGCAAGTTGGAGTTCGAATGAAGGGATAAAATCTGGGTTTGTATCTTGGAGTTAGAACAAATGTTCGGAGAGAGATTCAAAGGAAGATAGAGGTAGAAGTAGATAGATAGATATATAGATAAAGAGAGAGGTGGACAAGTAGATGTAGGGTGAGAGAGAGAAGGTGAAATTATAAAGAGAGGAGTGAATAGAGATGGATTTCAAATTCAAGATTTGAAATCACGGGTTCTTGCAAGGTGAAAGTGTAGAGGACTTGAGTATCGATTCGAATCTTCGGACATGTTATGGAGTTTGACGTATTAGTGAGAATTTGGTCGATAGAGGTTTAGGAAGGGAATTCGAATACGAAGATTCAAATTTTGAGATTATTTCTTTTGGGAACGGAAAATTTAAGGAGGCGATTTTTGACACCAAGGTAAGGAGTCAACAAAGGGATTTAAATTGAGATCTATGGCACAACTATCACGCCCATAAATTCATGAACCAGAATTCCAAACAGAATGTGCATTAAACCCCTGTCCAGGACCAACCAGGGTACACAGACGATAAATTGACATACAGATCCATGTCTTACAAAACATAATAAAATCTTACAAATGCAGCGGAAAAGTAAAACCAGCTACTATCCAACTTGACACTCGTAGCGTGGCGACTCCACTCCACGGGCCTCCTCGACAGTAGTGACGAAGCCTACTCCTCCGAGTACCCTCCAACCAAGTAATACTTCATCTCTGATGTGGAGGAAAATAGAGCAAGACTGTACTACCCACTGTACCCAACAAGTCATACCAAGAGGAGGTATGATGCAAGTAATTCCAAGGAAGACTAGGGTTCTTTTGCATAAAGCAGACATTTAAGAGCAGTAGTTGAAAGCAGTAAAACTGTTAAATTTAATTAAGCAATATTAAAGATCACTATCCAACGCTACACCACATTGCGACAGACCCAACCATCCAACTGATCTATGCCAAGTCCATTAAGTCAAATTATTGAGGGTGAATCTAATCACGATGAATCTGGTTGATCGCCCATAACCACGGGCACGATTATTTGAATAGTTCTACTCTGATCAGAGGTGTACAACTGTACCCTCAAGACACAGCCTCACAACACGTTTTCGTGCGCCGACATGCCACCACGACATACCAGAAAGGAACTGTGACAGGACCCTTCGTATAACCCTCCCTAACCAAGCGCACCACACTTCAAGTTTCGTCCCTACCTTTAAAACCAAGGTAGGCAGCTCCCTCTTGTGTCTAGGTGAATCCGAAAGCCACATAGACCGTCATAGGGCCCATCCAAACTCCATCACGTGCACCCTTGCCTGGGTACATCGGACAGGGAAAAGCTACAAAACAAGCTTAGCCGTTGCCCACACTGGCTTGTGATACGCACGGTAATTCTTTCAGGGTTTCCCGCGAATCAGTCCTTAACTGCCATGGGCGCATCTATCCAAACCATGCATCCACAGCCCACCATTAGTCATGTTTTAGTTGAATTAATACCATGGTGGTACGTGTCCATAATCATCCTCATTAATCACAGATATGGAGTAGAAGTGATATTCCCCATAGTGAGCTAGTTGATCTAAACATGGCTAAGTATGTCCTAATCCAACCTCTAGTCATGTTAATTTCCCGGATATCAATGACATAGGGTAAACAAACTAGGCTAAGCACAATAGGAACCATCCCACATAACATTATAAAAGTAATGCACATTTAATAGAAAGCGAGACATTTGCAAGTAGGTATAATATGTTCAATGAGGAATGCATGACTTGCCTTGTTCTGGTGCTGCTAGAACCTTTGCAACAACTTCGAAATAAACTGGAGCGTCGGAATTGCCGGAATCTACGCGACAAATAAAGCACACAAGCAAAATGTGCTATAAGTCTACTGAAACAGGAAACAAAACCATTTTAATGGATTCTAGGCATTTTTATGAATTTACTGTAATTTGAATGGACTTAAACGGGGCTCGGATGATTTTTTATGAATTTTAGAAGATTCATTGTGTTTTTACTATGAACAGAAAAGTTCTTAATTATTTTATTGCGCATTAAAGCCCGAGGGCTGACATCAGCGAGGAGGAGACTGGCGCCGGCAAGCGGGCCCCGCCAGGTAGTGACGCAAGGGGGTCGGTCCACCGTGGACCAAGTCCATAGGACCGGGGGACGGGTGCACCACGTGGCGCACACATGGCGTTGACGCGGCAGTCATGCGACGGCCATGTGGGCGGGTGGACAAGCGGTCGCGATCTTCCCGGGGCAGATCGGAAGGTGGGGAAGCACCGACGACCGCCGGCCATCCCGACCGGGAGGCGGTGGCGCGCGTGGCCGATGGTCGCCACCGGCGACCATCCGGCGCTGCGGTGCGCGGGGGTAAAGCTACGGGGTGCGGAGGGGAAGGGGGCGGCTCACCGAGGTCTTGGGGTCGGCGGGGGCGACGCAAAGGATGTGACATCGAGAGAAGGGGATGACTGCTTCGGGAAGACGTCGGCGACAATGAGCCGGCGACGCGGACGGTGGCGGAGACGGCGGACGGGCTTCGGCGGGACCTAGGGAAGGAGAAGGGGTGCAAATTAGGGAAAAAGGAGGAGCACGACGACGAGCATCGCCGACCGAAGAGGAGAGGAATGGCGGGCTCATCGGCAGCGAGGCGGTGCTCGCGAAGATCCGGGCGCGAAGAGGCGGACGAGAGCGAACGGGCGCGGTGAGTGCGGTGGTGACGGTGGCGCAGCTAGGCGGTGCCCGAAACGGCGGCTAGCGACGGCCGGAGGGCGACGGAAGAGACAACGCTAGGATTTTACGCCGGGGACGAGGAGAGCGCGAGGGCGATTCGTGAGCGGGGAAATGAAGGAGACGAAGACGGCGGTGCTTTTTGTGGGCGTGGGGAGGGCGGACGTGCGCGAGTGAGCTCCGAATCCGCCGGCGACGTGGAAAGAGAGATGGAGAGAGAGGCCGGGGATTCGAAACTCGAATTCCCGCCTATTCGGGTGCAGCGCGCGTGCGGAGAGGAGTGGGAAGAGGCCCTCGGCATCCTAGCGGCGCGGAGCGGCGCAAGGGGCACCGGAGGGGCGACGGCGTGGCGACGTCAACCCGCCCTTCCCGACCGGGAGGTTGGGGACAAAGCCGACAGTGGGCCACACCGCGCGTCGGGAAGGAGGGCCGACCGAGGGCAAGCGCGGCGCGAGCGCGAGCGGGCCGGGCGTGAGAGCAATTGGGCTGAAAGTGGCCCATGGCCAGGGAAAAAGGAAAAGGGAAAAAGAAAAGAAAAAGGGAAATAGATTTCATTTAATTCTGATAATCACATTTTAATTATTATAATTATTTTCTTTGCTCTAAAAATTCCACTAAAAATTCTGTTAATATATTTTAGCATGGGGAACTCAAGGAAAATCCCGCCAAACCAATTTCGCTTGTTAAATGGATTTATTAATTAGAGTTTGCTCTAGGTTAATTTCCGGCAATTTCTTCGGGCGATTTATTAAATAATTTGAGACCAGAAGTGGGAACTTTGGGGTGTGACACAACTTAGACTCTATACTCACACGAATAGGTTTTTATAAATTTTAGTTTTTAACGTCTCGCGAAAAGCGGGGCATTACACCCAGCCTGGGAGGGAGGAGGAGGCGACCGGCAAGCCTGGGCCGCGAGGTTGGCGTCCACCGGTTGGTCGATGTGTAGCGGTAGCGCCACCATCAGCACCCCAGCCGACAGGGACTCCGTCACCGAGCTCCAACTGTAGTGCGTCAGGAACACGCCGCACGAACGGTGCGACAACCTTTCCACCACCAGCACACGCACCGACGCGAAGCCAGGCGACATCGCATGCTTCGCCACCCAGTTGAAGGTGACACAGCTCAGCTCCAATCCGTGTGCCATCGCTGCTAGCTACTTCTCCAACATTAAGTACTCGCGCCAAAGGAGACAAGCAACACGAAGCGCGGCTCCTTCCTGTCGAGCCACCACATGACGCGATCGGCCTCCGAGCTTGTGCCGACGAGCTTGGACTCGCTGACCGCCTCCCCCTCCCTTCCAGGCTCACCAGCCGTCTCTCCCTCCCTCTCTTGTCGGCCGCTTCCCCCTCCCTCCTAGGCTTGGGAAGAAAAGAGAAGAAAGAAGAGGGCGCTGACATACGGGCCCCACTTTTTTCTTCTCACTTACTTGTGGGCTCCACATATATTTTTTATTTTTTTCTGACTAGGATGGCGTCAGCAAAACCAGGCATCCATACTGCTATGGGACCCAAATTGCACGGTTTTATATAGTTTAGGGGTGAAGATTTCTAGTATTGGAGATAAGGAATGTCAAACAAACTCGACATAAAGCTGAGGAATGGCAAGTGGACTTATTCCTTTGGAGGTTGGCAGATGGTCCCATGGCCCACGATGAGGTAGTGCATGGTCCGATAAGCGGCCCAATATAGCTCGCTCGAGAAGTGGTTTGGCCCGCAGGTTACAAGCTATTGACATTCCAAGTTCACTTTAGGT
The DNA here is from genome assembly GCA_019925245.2 of Oryza australiensis. Lineage (NCBI taxonomy): Eukaryota > Viridiplantae > Streptophyta > Magnoliopsida > Poales > Poaceae > Oryza > Oryza australiensis. The sequence goes on from JAIFGZ020000044.1 coordinate 4,261,405, forward strand.
TTCTTAATTTGATGCCGCGTCCACGAGGCCATCCTTGCTCATCACAAGCTACTCCCTCGATGACGTCTGCGGCACAAGCGAGCCGAAGCCAAGGTTCTTGTCGCCGCCGTTCGCTGGAGGAGATCCACAAAAGAGAAAAAGAAAGAGAAGGAAAGGAAAGAAAAAGAAGGTGGGACCCACTATAATTTTTTTAAATTTTTAACTGGATACTCATTGATATGTGACTCCTACCTTTTTTATGATTGGACTTGCCACGTCAACGCCACATGAGACGAGGACCCAATCAAACCAGTCACATAGACATCACGTCAGCAGAAACCATCATTCAAACCGCCTTGGGATTAAGTTTACACTGGTTTTAGAAGTTGAAAAACGTGTTACATCTGGTTTCGTTGTCCTAGATTATGTCAAATCCAATTCTAAATTGATTTTTTTCACGAAGGGAGTAAATGGCTAGCAAGATGTGCCCTGACGTTCCAGCAGGCTCACTGGGCTGAGATGACATCTTTGGAAATCCAAGTCAATCCTGTCCTATCCGGGAAATTCCTAGTAGATGATCGGCTCTCTCAGCATTGAGTCGTTTCAACTTGTCTTCGATGACAGACATCTCAGTGTATATTGGCAACCAAAATCTTTGTGGTTCTCCTTAAGTCCAAGAATTGTTCACAAACCTCAAAGGAAATTCACACATACCCTGAAATTCAGGTCCTGAACATATCCAAGCAGGCTCACTGGAATTGATTACTGGATAAAAATCCAAGCAATGACACCGATCTTCCTGGTCACATGGAATTCAACGTGATAATATGGCAGCATCCATATATCCAAAGGAGTAAAAGGGACATCTACCCGGAAATACAACCGAACTGCTACCAAATGAAGTCCTGTTTTTGTTTTTGTAGACTGACAGACTTTGATCTTCCGATACGCGTAGAATCATAGATACTTCATAACCATCCCGTGCGTGCTTAATTACTAGTAAGCAGTACACTCCTCTTGTGAAAGTAGATTCAACAGCCAATAGTTACTCCACCAACTAAGGTCAATATGTCTAAACTGGCGCTCCTCCTCCGACGAGGAGCTGCAATGATCTTGTGGCTACTCATCTCGCAGACACCATCCACCTGCTGTGTTCATGCGAGATGCGTCGCCGGCGAGCGTGATGTGCTGCTCTCCTTCAAGGCAAGCCTCTTGGACCCTGCTGGCCGGTTGTCGTCATGGCAGGGCGACGACTGCTGCCAGTGGAAGGGAGTCCGGGGCAGCAATAAAACTGGCAATGTTGTTGCGCTTAACCTCCGCAACACTAATAGTAGTCGCTGGTACGATTTCTATGATGGTGATGAGTTCAGCCTATTGAGAGGTGAGTTGAGCCTATTGGGAGGTGAATTGAGCTCCTCTTTGACAGCTTTACAACATCTGAGGCATCTCGATCTGAGTTGCAATTTATTCAATGGAACGAGCATACCTGTTTTCATGGGCTCTTTCAAGAACTTGAGATATCTCAACCTCTCCTGGGCAGGTTTCGGTGGGAAAATACCTTCGCAACTTGGTAATCTTTCCAGCTTACAATACCTTGATGTTAGCTCGAATTATTTCTTCGATGAACAGGACATATTTGTACTGTCTTCTACTGATCTTTCTTGGTTGCCGCGTCTCACTTCGTTGAGGCGTGTGGACATGGCTGAGGTTGACCTCAGTTCCGTGAGGGACTGGGTTCACGTGGTGAACATGCTTCCTGCTCTTCAAGTCCTTCATTTGTCCGACTGTGGTCTTAACCATACTGTATCTAAACTTTCCCATAACCTCACAAATCTTGAGGTCCTTGATCTATCATACAATCCATTTTACTACGCGCCACCCCAACACAACTGGTTTTGGGATCTCACCAGCCTCGAGGAGCTTTATCTCAGAGGATATGCATGACTTGCACCTGATGGACCTATCCCTGATAGATTGGGTAACATGTCTACCCTACGTGTCTTGGTTCTAAGTTTCAGTTCTGTTGTTGGTTTGATTCCGAATACCTTAGAGAATATGTGCAATTTACAAGTATTGCGAATGGATGGCAACAATATTGATGCAGACATAAGGGAATTCATGGAACGGTTGCCAATGTGCTCGTGGAGATCTTTGGAAGAGTTGAGTTTAGAATACACAAATATGAGTGGGAAATTACCAACGTCGATTTGCAACATGAGCAATCTCAGATTTCTTGGCCTATCTGGAAACATGTTGGTTGGCGAGGTACATGAGTCAGTTGGAGCACTTGGTAATTTGAAATTTTTGTTTCTTAGAGACAATAACTTCAGCGGCCCTGCACTGTCTTGGTTGGAGCATTAGGTAATTTAAAAACCTTGGATCTTTCCAACAATATCTTCAGTGGTCCCATGCCGCTTCGAATTGGAGCAGTAAGTCATTTGAAAGAATTGTATCTTAGCTTTAATAATTTCAGCGACCCCCGCACCATCATGGATTGGAGCACTAGGTAACTTGGAAATTTTGGATCTTTCATACAATAGCTTCAGTGGCCCTGTACCGCTAGGGATTGGATCACTCAGTAATTTGATAACTTTGGATCTTAGCTATAACTAGTTTCAAGGCGTGATCTCTAAGGAGCATGTTGAACATTTATCTCGTCTCAATAACTTTGGATCTTAGCTATAACTAGTTTCAAGGCGTGATCTCTAAGGAGCATGTTGAACATTTATCTCCTCTCAAGTATCTGGATTTTGTAAAATTAAAGTGTGTTTGATTCTTTTATGATGATGAACAATTGACATATGTGATTATTGGTTTTGATATTTGGAGGTTATTGCGAAAAAATGATTTGGAGGTTATTGAAATTTTGGACGTGAACAGTACTCTGTTGTTCGCATGGTCCGATCAGACCGGGCTTGTGCTGCCGGTGGTCGCTATGCAGTCCGACCGGGCGGGCATCGCCGGTCAGACCGGTCGACAGAGTCCGACTGCAGGTGTTTTTGTTTCGGTTTCTATTTCGAGTTGTTTCCTTGCATATACATAAAAGTTTCGTGTTTCTATGCGCATGTATGGTGTTTTATGCTGACAATGAGTCAAGTTGAAGATAACTTGTGCTCGGATATGGTTTCTTTGTTTAATTATGTGTAGGTAATCTTTACGCCTCGAGAAAGTGTTGCCGATGATAGAATTGGAGTCAACTTAGAAATAAGGTAACGTTCAAGAGGAAGATCATGCGGGATACTAAAGGGTAGAGATTGATGCACGTGATTGGTGAAATTTCCATATGGCATACGATGGAGATATTGTGTGCATATGGGATACAGAGTTATAAATTTGGAAGGAGTTTAATTTTGTTACAATTGGAATATGTAAAGTTCGTTTCTTGTACGAGAAGGTTTCTTAGTGGATTAGGACTTCTTGTATGAATAGGATTCGTGGCTATGGGCTGCGTATCTTGTGTATAAATAGAGAGGGACGGTGAGACTTCTCGGTATGAGTTTTAGAGATAGTTGAGTTGAGAAAAGTTTAGGGTTTTGAGTTTTAGTCAAAATTTTATGAGAAGTGCTGTTGGTTGCACTTTGTAAACACAGAGAGAATCAATAAAGTTTCAATCTACTTTAAGAGTTTCTTCGGTTTGTGTTTTTCTCAGGTGCGGCAGTCTAATCGGCGGTTAGCCCGGTGGCCTTCCACTAGTCAGACCGCGCAGGACATCGCGGTCAGACCGGAGCTCATCGGCTCTGCACGGCGATCGGCTACATCAAGCGAATCGGCTAAGTTTTGGCGATCGGCTACAAAGGCGGTCAGACCGAAGCTACACGGGCAGTCAGACCGGAGGTGTTCAGGCGGTCAGACCGGCGCGTCACCTACAGTCAGACCGCACGGCATCAAATTGCGAGAGTAAATCTTATTTTCGCTAAGATTTGTTTTTTGGGTGTACCAACCATTCATTCCCCCTCTGGTTGGCTTAGTCTTGAGTATTCGATCCTACAAGTGGTATCAGAGCCTTGTTTTTTTTCTCTGGATTTTTTTCGATCTAAAGTTTTTTTCGCCATGTCTAATAAATTTTCAACTAAGCCACATGTTTTTGATGATAAGGATTTTGCTTATTAGTGTAGTAAGATGCAATCTTATATCATGGCTCAAGATTATGTTGTTTGGCAAAAGGTAGCTATTCCTTATGAGATCCCTGAGGTTATTAATTCTGAGGCTTTGAAAACTAAGTTTAATAACAATTGCAAAGCTCATAATATTTTATTGAATGAGATTTCTCGTTCGGATTTCGATCGTGTTTCACATATTCAAACTGCCAATGAAATTTGGATTGCTTTAAGACACTTTCATCAAGGAACTAATAACATAAAAGAACTTCGTCGAGATCTTTTCAAAAAGGAATACATAAAATTTGAGATAAAACCTACAGAAGCTTTGGATGATTATCTTGGTAGGTTTAATAAGATTTTGAGTAATCTTAGATCTGTTGATTGTGCTTATGATACAAATTATCCTCAATCTGAGATTTCTCGCCACTTTTTGAATGGTCTTGACATGTCTATTTGGAAGATGAAAGTTACTTCAATTCAATAGTCTGTTAATATGGCTACTTTGACTTTGGATTCGCTTTATACAAAACTCAAAACTCATGAGATGAATATTCTTTCTCGGAAAACGGATTCTAAATCAAGTGCTTTGGTTTCTTCTTCTTCAACTTCTTCAGATGTTGCTTCTTCATCTACTCCCACTGCTCTTGCTTTAATTAATGTCATGTCCGATGAACAACTCGAGCAATTCGAGGAGGAGGATTTGGCTTTGGCTGCTAACAAGATTTCTCGAGCTATGAATAAAGTCAGGTTTAGCAAAAGAGGTGGGCCAGCTCGTTGCTTTGAATGTGGTGTTCTAGATCACATCCGCTCCAACTGTCCGAAGCTTGGGAGAGGCAAGAAGGATGACAAAGGTGGAGAGAAGACCAAGGACGACAAGCCCAAAGGGAAGCGGTCCAAGGAGATGATGAAGAATGTGCTGAGTAAAGTCTATGCCGCTTTTGAACCATTAAGCGACATAGATTCTGATAGTGATGAAGAGAAGGACAAGAACACTCCGGCATTTGCCTCATGACATGTGAAGAAACAGATTCTGAGAATGAGGACAATGAGGTAAGCTCTCTTGAGGAAGCTATTCTTGTTTTTAGTGCAAAAAATAAAAAATGTGAAAAGATGTTTAAAAAACAAAAATTGTGATTGAATCTTTAAATGCTGACATTGCTAGATTAAAATCTCTTATTCCTAATGATGATGAATACAAAAATTGTGAGGTTTTAATGCTTGAAATTTTAAAAATTAGAGATATCAATGATTCTCATGATTTGAATACCAAATGTTGTTTAACATGAGATGCTAATGAGACAAAACTAAAAGATGTTTTAGCTCGTGTTAAGCACATGGAGAACATTGTTAAACAAGATAAAGTATTTTCTTGCTCTAAATGTCGTAAAAACAAGGATGTCATGATAGGTTGTGAAAATTATGCAAATTTAGAAAAAGAGGTTTATTATTTGAAAAGTTTTTTGTAAAAATTTTCTGATGGTAAGAAACAACTCAACATGATTTTGGATCAATCTAAAGTGACTAGCGATAATAGGGGTATAGGTTTTGATGCTCATGATTATTTCACCAAAAATCCTCCCAATGTTTTGAGAATGACTGAACGTGGTGAAATTTTGACAAAACCTAATGATGTGAAGACAGTTTTTAAATCTGCTGAAAATATGCCCTCTCATTTTGTTTATCTAAAAGAAACTAAAACTGATATTTCAAAACCATCAACTACTAGGGAAAGGTTTTCTTGCTCCTTTTATGGTAAAGATGGTCATCTTATTGGTTTTTGTTTCAGATTAGCACGAAAACAAAAAAGGAAAGAGAAATTAATTTTGCAAATTCAAAGTAGCAAAAATCTGGTTTTCCCTCGGAAAGACCGGTCAGACCGCAGTGGGTCTACCGGTCAGACCGGCGATGGCATGCAGTCAGACTTGAGGTCCTGCCTCGGTCGGGCGCGGCGGCACGCGGTCGACCGGCGTGCCTCAACGGTCGGGGCCGAGCTGTGATCGAATCGGGCCTGCACCGCATCGGTCGACCCGATCCAGAAGGAGATTTCGAAAATTCTAAAGCTATTTTTGCACGTGGATATATGCCTATTGGATCTATTGGTCATGTGCCTCAGTACTGGATTCCTAAATTTCTTTTGACTAACCCCAGTACTGAAGCTTCGACATCTTCTTGTACGTAGGCTTTGATGGCGAGGAAGAAGAACGTGTGGATCGTGGATTCCGGTTGTTCGCTGGCACATGACCGGTGATAAAAATTGGTTCTCCTCCCTCAAGTTGGCATCCAAGACTGAATCGATTATCTTTGAAGATGCTTCTACAAGTGTCGTTCTCGCTACTGGATCTGTCAAGGTAAGTGACAACTTTGAATTGAAAGAACTAGCTTTAGTTGAGGATTTAAAGTATAATTTACTTTCAGTTTCATAGATTATTGATGAGAATTTTGAAGTTCACTTTAAGAAAAATGAAAGTAAAATATTTGATTCTTATGGTGATTCTGTTTTGAATATTTCTCGCTACGGTAGAGTGTTTAAATCTGATTTTGGAAATCATGTTTCACCCGCTGTATCATGTTTAGTTGCGAAATTCAACAAGGATTTAATGTTTTGGCATCGCAGACTTAGACATGTTGGTTTTGATCATCTTACTAGGCTTAGTGGTTTGGATCTTGTTCATGGGTTGCCTAAATTTAAGAAAGATCTAGATTTGGTTTGCGCACCATGTCGTCATAGTATGGTTGTCTCTTCACATACTCCTATTTTTTCTGTGGTGACGGATGCACCAGGACAGATTTTACAAATGGACACTGTTGGTCCAGCTAGAGTGCAATCTATTAGAGGAAAGTGGTATGTGTTGGTTATTGTTGACGATTTTTCTCGATATTCTTGGGTTTTCTTCATGGTAACTAAGGATGAGGCCTTTGGACATTTTCGGAGTTTGGTTCTTAGATTGAATTGTGAAATTCCCGGTTCTTTGAAAAGAATTAGAAGCGATAATGGAGGTGAATATAAAAATGCTTTTTTGAACATTTTTGCAACGAAAAAGGTATTGAACATCAATTTTCTTCTCCTCATATTCCACAACAAAATGGTGTTGTTGAAAGAAAAAATCGTTCTTTGGTGGAGATGGCTAGAACAATGCTTGATGAGTATCACTGTCAAAAGGGGGAGAACAAAGAACAAGAAACAAAGAACAAAGTTAGAAAGTGTAAGTTTTTCAATGTCAAGGGATTTTCTTTTTTTTTAAAAGGAGGAGAAATTTTCTTTGATTTTTGAGCATTCCAATGCTTTTTACCATTTTTGTTTTTAATTTTTCAAACACCAAAACACAACTTTTTACTTGGTTTGCCAATGTGTTCATCAAGAGGGAGATTGTAAAATCAAAATGTGTTTGATTATTTTATGGTGATGAACAATTGGCATCTATGATTATTGGTTTTGATATTTGGAGGTTATTGCGAAAATGGTTTGGAGGTTATTGATTTTTCGGACGTGAACAGTACTCTGTTGTTTGCATGGTCCGTCGGCCGGGCTTGTGCTGCTGGTCTGACCGGAGGTCACTGTGCGGTCCGACCGGGCGGGCATCGCCAGTCAGACCGGTCAGCACAGTCCGACTGTAGGTCGTTTTTGTTTCGGTTTCGGTTTCGGGTTGTTTCCTTGCATATACATGGAAGTTTCGTGTTTCTATGTGCATGTATGGTGTTTTATGCTGACAATGAGTCAAGTTGGAGATACCTTGTGCTCGGATATGGTTTCTTTGTTTAATTATGTGTAGGTAATTTTTACGCCTCGGGAAAGTGTTGTCGGTGATATAATTAGAGTCTAACTTGGAGATAAGGTGACGTCCAAGAGGGAGATCATATGGGATACTAAAAGGTAGAGATTGACGTACGTGATTGGTGAAGTTTTTATATGGCATACGATGGAGATATTGTGTGTATATGGGATACAGAGTTATAAATTTGGAAGGAGTTTAATTTTGTTACAATTAGAATATGTAATTAGAATATGTAAAGTTCATTTCTTGTACGGGAAGGTTTCCTAGTCGATTAGGACTTCTTGTATGAGTAGAATTCGTGGCTTTGGGTTGCGCATCTTGTGTACAGATAGAGAGGGAAGGTGAGGCTTCTCGGTATGAGTTTTAGAGAGAGTTGAGTTGAGAAAAATTTAGGGTTTCGAGTTTTAGTCAAAATTTTGTGAGGAGTATTGTTGGTTGCACTTTGCAAACACAGAGAGAATCAATAAAGTTTCAATCTACTTTAAGAGTTTTTTCGGTTTGTGTTTTTCTCAGATACGGCAGTCTAATCGGCGGTTAGACCGGCGGCCTTCCACCAGTCAGACCACGTAGGACATCACAGTCAGACCGGAGCTCATCGGCTGCACGGCGATTGGCTACATCAGGCGAATCGGCTAAATTTTGGCAATCGGCTACCAGGACGGTCAGACCGGAGCTACACGGGCAGCCAGACTGGAGGTGTTCAGACGGTCAAACCGACGTGTCACCTACAGTCAGACCGCACGACATCGAATTGCGAGGATAAATATTATTTTCGCTAAGATTTATTTTTTGAGTGTACCAACCATTCACCCTCTTCTAGTTAGGTTAGTCTTACGTATTAGATCCTACAAATTGTCATTGAAAATAGCTACATAAACAAATTCTTCACCACCGTTCAAACTGCGATTCGCAGCTTTCCGGTCATGTCAGCTGGGGCCGCGCTTTCCATTGTGGCTTAGATGGCAGACTGACATTGATTTTCTTGTTCTTGAAAATACAAAACTGGATGATGTTATTCCTGACTGGTTCTGGGTGACATTTTCCCGAGCTTCGTTCTTGCAAACATCAGGAAATATGTTGCATGGCTCATTACCGCCAGTCTGCAACACATCAGAGTAGATCGTATATATCTCGGATCAAATTTGTTGACAGGTCAAGTTCCCCAACTCCCTATATATATGACACGCTTGAATTTGTCTTCAAACTTTTTGTCAGGGCCATTGCCAGATCTCAAAGCTCCACTGCTGGAGGAGCTGTTGCTTGGCAATAATAATACTACGGGCAGCATCCCACCATCCATGTGCCAATCGACTGGTTTGAAACGTTTGGACCTGTCAGGAAACAAAATAACAGGAGATCTTGAGCAATGCTGGAAAGAATTTGATAACACATCCTCCATGCCCAATACAAACCGTGCAGATCATTTTGGTTCTAACATGCTCAGTCTAGCCTTGAACCACAACGAACTCTCAGGTGAATTTCCTCGATTTCTTCAACATTCTTCGCAATTATTGTTCCTGTATCTTTCACACAATAGATTTTCTGGAACTTTGCCAAAGTGGTTACCAAAAAGAATGCCACACTTGCAAATCTTGAGTCTGCGATCAAATATTTTCAGTGGCCATATTCCTAAGAACATTATTGACCTTGGTAACCTTCATTTTTTGGACATAGCAGATAACAACATATCAGGAACCTTACCAGACTCTCTAGCAAACTTCAAAGCAATGACTGTTATAGCTCAGAATAAAGAGGACTATATTTTTGAACAGAGCATACCAGTAATCACAAAAGATCAACAACGTGACTATACTTTTGAAATCTACAATCAGGTGGTTAATCTTGATTTTTCATATAATAGTTTAACTGGGCATATTCCGAAGGAAATACATTTACTTATTGGACTAACCAATTTAAATGTATCAAGTAATCACTTGAGCGGTCCAATCCCTGATCAAATTGGTGATTTGAAGCAGTTGGAATCCCTTGATTTGTCTTACAATGAATTATCTGGTGAAATCCCCCCAAGTTTGTCAGCTCTAACTTCTCTGAGCCACTTGAACCTATCATACAACAATTTATCAGGCACAATACCATCAGGATCACAGCTACAAGCACTCGATGACCAGATTTATATCTATGTCGGAAATACTGGTCTTTGTGGGCCTCCTCTCTTGAAGAACTGTTCAATTAATGGTACACAACAAAGTGTATATGAGGATAGAAGCCATATGGGATCTCTCTACCTTGGGATGAGCATAGGATTTGTGATTGGTCTATGGACCATGTTTTGCACCATATTGATGAAGAGAACCTGGATGATGGCTTACTTTCGGATCATTGACAATTTATATGATGAGGCCTATGTACAAGTGGCTATAAGCTGGAGTCGCTTGATGCGAAAAAAACAAGATGCAGCGTGAAGAGCCTTGTTTCCATTGCAAGTGAATTGTTCAAGCTACTAGTATCTAAATACCTAGTATCTCAAAGAATAAGTTTAGTTTTTTTTACTATTCCAAGTGGCTATTTACTGTTCCTACTAGAATATCTGGTTTTCGAAGAAACCTACTAGAATATTTGTCTGTAAGGTGCTTGACATTCTGTTGCCCTTGTATTATATATTGTTGTATAATTTGTTTAGCTGGATGAATTGAAGTTATTCAAGGTAATGTATAATGACAACTGCACTCTGCTGTTTCTTGCAATCCAGTATATTTTCTCATAGAGGACTACGATGCTTTGCCTGTCTGAACCAGGGTTTACAAAACCGTAAGGAGGGGGTTACCACATCTCGGTGGTAAGCACAGTTACCGCGCGGTAACCATGACAAACCATATAAAATTTATCAAAAAAATTAAATTATTTTTAAAATTTCTTTGAATTTAATGAGGTTATTGCGGTTTTATCCTTACTGTACCCACGCGGTAAGCGCGGTTACCGGTGGTTTTGTAAACCCTGGTCTGAACATTTGCATATCATAATGCTACTTGCAGGGTGCGTAAAAACTCATAATATGAATATGTATATGGGATGTTTCGTACCTTGACTTGTAAGTAACCCTTTCTCAGAAATAGGACTGCAAATGAAGTGCAAGCCCCCACGTCGCTCCTAGGGCAGGGGTGACATGGGCGGCGACCATCGCCGCCGCGTCGCCACCCCCGCCTCCTTTCCTCTTACGCCTCGCCGCCGCCCGACAGGCCCTTGAAAACCGCGCAGCCGCAAGGACAGTGGTGACGAGGCCTTCCTTTCCCCCGAGGTCGCGGGATCGGAGCCCATGACCCTGACTAGCTCCGGGGCGGTGACGGCCACGGCGATGCTAGGCTGGAGCTGGCGCGTGAAGGCTTGGCTGTCGGCGACGAAGAGGAGAGTGGTAGCGTTGAGGCGAGGTGTTGGCCGGGTGACGCGGCGCCGGATCCGGCCTCCTAGACATCGGAGGCCGGCCCCTGAGCTGGTAGCGGCAGCGAGGCGACGGGGTATGGCTGCATGGAGGCGGTGGGGCGAGGTAGGAAGGACGCAATGGTGCGGCATCAACGGCGAGCACGCCCGCACGGTGCCGACGGCGGGAGGAAGGTGGAGATGGCGATGGGGATGGGAGGAAGCGGGGCATTGGCTAGGAGTAGAGTATCCTCTCCGACGGGGCGTCTGCTTCCGGCTGAGGGTTGGCGCAGCGCAGAGGCGCGTGGTCGACGGGGGTAGGCCAACGCAACACGAGGAGGCGCGGACGGTGGCGGCGATAGGCCGGTGCGGCACTAGGAGTCGCGCCCGATGGCGGCGAGACTGTGGGAGGCCGACGCAGTGAGCAAGCGGCGACATGAGAGGTCGATGCGAACAGGCCGGCGTGGGTGGCGCCGACAGCAATGGAAGGCCGGTGCGAGCAATGAAAGGGAGGCCGGCCCTGCCGATGGCACGAGAGGTCGACGCGGCGACGGCAGAAAGGCCAGCGTGGCGGCGACAGGGAGGCCGGTGACGACGACATGTGCCACAAGGCATGCCGAGGCTGACTGACGAGGGGCGTTGATATAGTGGTGGCCACGTGCCAACGGAAGATGGCTAGTGGTGGAGCAATGGAGCGATATATGCAAATCGACAGGGGGCTGGCGGTATGTGTAAAGCCTAGCTCGGTCTTGTCGGGCCGACAGCGACGTTTCTGGCGTCGTTTTCCCTCTTGGGGATGCTGTGGAGACATCCCTCTCTCTCGGGTGGGCTGCAGGGTGAAAAACATGTCTTGGTTTTTCATGACCTCGACGGACGGCTACGTCAGTGTTCATCGTCATTTTTCTCTCTGGAGACGTTGTCTAGGAGGCCCCCTGCCAAAACCTCTCTCAAACAACTTGTGTGTGCTCATTCTAGATGTTTGTCCACTTGTGACGGCGCCCTAGCCAATGCAAACTGACCATGTTGGTGGGCCTTGTGGGGGGAGCGGTTCCATCCTTCTCTCTCACCCTCTCCTCTCCAATTCCATGGGCGTGGATAGAATTGAGTGTGGTGCTCGCTGTTAGGTTTAGGTTTTGGACGATTTGGTGGTAGCTTCTTTGTTGGTCTAGCGGCGGCTGGTTAGGTACTAGCCATCTCGTGGGTTCTGTATAGGCGCTGTAGATGCGTGAAGCGTGGTGGTGGTGGTTTTTTCTTTCCTGGCTACTGCCTTCTAGGATGTTAGCCTTGTAATTTTTTCTGCTCTATTCAAATGAATCATCGCACCGTCATTAAAGAAAACCTTTCTCAGAAATGTTCCAGCTAAGTTTGAGCTTCAACACGACGGACTGGAGATTGTCTTCTCTAACTTAGAAATTGACCGTGATGATCCAGTTGTCTTTGTCCTTTGGGTGGCCAGATGGATGGATATACGAGAAGTTCCATCCATGTTGATGCAGGATAGCTGGATATATGGGGAAATTGAACATAGGTTTAGCTACCATCAGCTTGGAATCTGTGGACGGGTCAACCTGGAGGGGAAACTTAGAATCGGAGTAGATGGAAAGATCCGCGACCTGCCCACACCACCCTCTGAATCGGAGCAACTTGGGGCCGTACTGTTGATCTGGTCAAGTTCCCGACTTCCCGTCGATCACTGATGCACGACGCCCCGGTCAGGCAAATGGTCGAGCACCTCGAGGGGAACGTCGTCTCGTCCACCGCCACCCGGCACGCCCCCACCCAACGCCGGCCATGTAGGTGACGTAGAGGAAGCATCCGTGCGCTTTCCTCAATCCTGACCTAGTCGGCAGGCTGTGGCACGCGCTGGCCCGGCGAGTCCGTCCGCGAGTCCGGCCGGCGCCGCCACCAATCGCGTGCTCTGCTGACTGCGGTGCTAAGGTCGAACTCGCAGATTGGAAGCGGCGGCGCAGTTAATGGCGCCCGTGGGCGGCGAGGTGGATGGACCATCGAGCGGCCCATTTCCGGTCAGCTCACATTCCGGCCCACACGTTCGCGAGTAAACCGTTCCGAAGTACGGCTGGTATATGAGGCTTTTGCCAGGGGATAAGTTCATTTCATGATCGCTCATACTAACGTCGAGTTTAAATCATATCCTTCAACCGCAATTTATAAAGTATCTCTTATTTTACAAAACCATTAATTAACAAAACCAGTGTAAATAAGATCCAAAAGAGTATTAAGTCTGGTTTTAACCGGTGTGGTGCTGACGTGCCATATGTACTAGGTCTTCTGTGACAGAAAATATATGGTGGGACCCACTGGGCCCATATGTCAGGGGCATGTCTTTTTCCTCCAACTTACCAGGGCGGTGCTAACGGGGAGAGGAGCGGCGCAAGCAGCGGCGCCTCTGCTTGCTGCGGGCCTGCGGCTGAGGCGTCGGAGAGAGATGAAACGAGGAGATGGCGGCGGGCGACGGCCACCTCGCGCTCTGCGTCGTTGTGTTAAACTTTAGAATGTAAATGACAGTGGAAAATGAAAATCTGTACTTTCATTAATTATTTTTGTATTTATACAACGAAGGAGTTAACTGTCACTAATTCAGAATGAGATATGATGGTTCTGGATGGGATGTGATGAATGGAAGTGGTGGTAGTTAACTGCATGTTTAGTGGTGTTGTAGATGAAAGTTGATGGAGATCAATTATGTGTTGTAACACTCTCCCTTTGATCAAAATCTCTTTGAGATCAATGAACAATAATATTAATCCTCCAAAATATCCTGTAGGATAAAACGAGGAATAATACTCGATAGCTATGCTGTGAAAACTCCTTCAAAACCCAATGAGAAAAATAAGGAGAAAATAAGACAGCATATAATGTTTATCGTATCATTATAAACTCATATAAGAAAACCTTATAGGAAAAACTCATATATAGTTTAGAGGACAATATATGTCATTGATATCTCCTTAAAAACCCCGATGGAAAAAAGAGAGAGATATAACATATGCTTATGTTAATATTGTCTCATTAAAAACTTCGTATGAGAAACCTTGAAAATAAAACTCATACAAGAAAAGAGTGTAGTATGATGGTTTAGATATGGCAACATCTATTAAATTTCTCCCCCTGAACCTTGCAAATCTCGAAATCTTCGCATACCAATTCCTTGAACACATTTCTGGAACAAGAAAGGTGGTAAGGATTTTGTGAATAAATCAGCGAGATTATCACAAGATTTAGTTTGCAAGATATCTATTTCTTCCATTTGTTTTAACTCATGGGGATAAAATAATTTAGGAGAGATATGTTTGGTTATGTTACTTTTGATGTAGCATGTCTCCATCTGTGTAACACAAGCAGAGTTATCTTCATAGATAACCGTTGATGAATCAATTCCACCAATACCACATGATTGTTGTATGTGGTTGATCACTCTGCGAAGCCAAACACATTCACGTGATGTCTCATATAGTGTAATTATTTCACAGTGATTAGTGGAGGTAGACACAAGGGTCTGTTTCGATGACTTCCATGAAATGGTTGTCCCTCCATGTAAAAATACAAAGCATGTCTGGGATCGGCCATTATGGGATCAGATAAATAGCCTGCATCAGTGTATCCGATCATATTGGAGTCTGGGGTCCTTTGAAAATATAATCCGAGATCTCTCGTGCCATTCATATATCTGAGGATATGTTTGACTCCTGTCCAATGACGTTTGGTTGGAGCAGCGCTATATCTAGCTAGCAAGTTCACTGCAAATGCAATATCAGGCTTGATACAATTTGCAAGATACATAAGCGCTCCAATGGCACTGAGATACGGGTACTGAGGTCCCAGAATTTCCTCTCCTTCATCCTTTGGTCTGAATTGATCAGTCTTGAGCTCTAAAGACCGAACGACCATCGGAGTTTTGGAAGGATATGATTTATCTATATTGAATTTCTCCAATACCTTCTGGACATAGGTAGATTGATGCACTAAAATTTTAGTAGGAAAATGCTCAAGTTGTAAACCTAAGCAAAATTTGGTTTGACCCTAATCTTTCATTTCAAACTCCGTCTTTAGATAATTACGCGCTTCATCAATATCTTGTGGGTTGCCAATGATATTTAAATCATCAACATACACAGATATGATGCAAAATCTCGTTTGAGATCTTTTGATGAAAACACATGGACAATTATCATTGTTAGTGTATCCCTTCTGCAGAAGAAATTTGCTAAGTCGGTTATACCACATTCTTCTCGACTGCTTCAGGCCATAAAGTGACTTCTGAAGCTTTACACAATACATGTTGCGGTTTGCGTTATGATCCGGGATAGAGATTCCGTCGAGAACCTTCATATAAATGTCCGAATCAAGTGACCCATAAAGATATGCAGTCACTATGTCCATCAACTGCATAGATAGACGATTTTATACAACCAGAGATATAAGGTATCGGAATATTATTCCACTCATAACTAAAGAATATGTTTCATTGAAATCAATGTCGGGCCTCTGCGTGAACCCTTGTGCTACAAGCCTTGCTTTATGTCTCACAACCTCGTTGTTTTCATTTCGTTTCCGGACGAAAACCCATTTGAATCCCACAGGAAAGATTCCACGAGGTGTAGGTATTGCATGAGTGAATACCTTTCTTTTGGAGAGTGAGGCTAATTCCGCTTGAATTACTTCTTTCCATTGATTCCAATCTGAGCGCTTTTTGCACTCTGCCATGGTCTTTGGATCTGGATCATTTTGGATGATCTCTGCAATTGAATCAACGAAATGTATGTCGACAACTGTAGACTTTCTATCATAAGATTCTCCAGATTCAATGTAGTTAATGGAAATTTCACGCACCCTTTGTAATGCATCATTATTTCCCAATGTGACCGCATCGAGGCGTTCCGATGTCCCAACATCAGTAATTGAGTGCACTGTTGATGTGGGATGTGCAGGTTGAACCTCCACAGGGTGTTCCTCAACATGTGGTTGAGTTGCATTTGCTGTGTTGGAAGATATGTTCTTCCCTTTCCTTTGCTTGCTAGAAGCTGTTTCCATGGAAATAGTTGTTCTTCTCCCCCTCTTACTTGGGAGTTGAGTAGTTTTATTCGGTACCTCTACTCTTTCTGGCACATTTCTCGCGGGATTATAGGATTTTGTAACACCCTTATAATTAGCAAATGCATCTGGCATATTATTTGCAATATGTTGCAAATTTATGATTTTCTGAACTTGAAGTTCAGTTTCAGATGTACGTGGATCTTGATTGGAAATGTCTGTGGCATTCCAATTAATTTCCTGGCATTGTTTGTGGTTTTCAGTTTCTCCCCCTAATGCCGGGAAATGATCTTCATTGAAGATACAGTCAGCGTACCGGACAGTAAATACATCTCCTGTAAGGGGTTCCAAGTATTTAATGATCAACGGAAATTGATATCACATGTAGATCCCCATTTTCCTATGTGGGCCCATGGATGTACGCTGCGGTGGTGAGATCGGTACGTATACAACGCAACCGAACTTCCGCAGATGGGAAATATTTGGTGTATTTCCACGTGCAAGTTGAAACGGGGAGGTTTCATGATATGCAGTTGAACGCAATTGAATCAAGTCAGCAGCATGTAAGACTGCGTGACCCCAACAAGTTATTGGTAGATTGTAATTCTGTAGTAACGGTCTTGCAATAAGTTTAACTCTCTTGATGAGAGATTCTGCCAACCCATTTTGAGTATGGACATATGGGACCGAGTGCTGAACTTGAATCCCTAATGCCATGCAATAATCATTGAAGGCACGTGAGAAAAATTCAGCAGCATTATCCATTCGGATAGACCGGATTTGATGTTCAGGATATTGTGCTTTAAGTTTAATAACTTGTGCAACAATTTTAGCAAATGCATGGTTCCTTGTGGAGAGAAGACTCACATGAGACCATCTAGTAGATGCGCCTATGAGAACCATGAAATACCTGAATGGCCCAGACAATGGTTGAATGGGACCACATATGTCTCCTGAATGCGTTCAAGGAACTTTAGAGCTTCGGTAGGTAAGAGGGTCTCAAAATTAGTTTCTCTGTGGCACATGCGGTGCACACAAAATCTGAGGATTGGGAAAATTTTGAATTACTTAATGTATGACCAACAGAATTGTTGATAATTTTCCTCATCATTCCTATGCCGGGATGACCAAGGCGATCATGCCAAGTTTGGAATGCGTTAATATTCTGAAAAATTATTTTGTAAGCAACATGTGGTACGGGTTTTATGTATGTGCAGTACAATCCTGACGGGAGTGAGGGAATTTTTTCAAGTGTCTCTCTGCCATATCCGTTATCTTTTGTAATGAGAAGAAATTCCTCATTATTGTTCACATGAGTTTCCACATGGAACCCATTCTTACGGATATCTCTATAACTCACTAGGGTACGCGTTGAATCGGGATACAATAATGCATCCTCAATTGTTAGCGTTGTACCCATAAGGAGCATAATAGTGGTCCGACCAGTGCCAACTATTACCGCATCGCGTCCAGCGATTGTTAAAATATTTCCTTTATTCTTTGTGAGAGTTTGAAAATATTTTATCTCCCTGAATATAGAGTTAGTGGTACCACTGTCCACTAGGCACATTTCCTCATCCATCGGATCGACGCCCGTACAATTTATGTAAAATAGAGAAAATTAAACATGTAATTATCAACTAATATATGTAAAATACTTACAATACATATAGGTATTTAATTGTGCTTAATACAAATACAATACCCTAATAATGTCATCAAGTGCTGATAATATCTAGCCTATTACAACAATCACAATTAAACATCGTCCACATAATAACAATGTATCCCAAATATGATAATGCTAGTTAAAATCTCCAAATATGTCACCAGAGGCAAACTCTATGAGTATGTTGTCCTCAATAGTGGGGTTTCCATCAGTAGGTGGTTGTGCCTCGATGTTGCTTGTGTCCGCTGGAGCGGTGTAAGAACACTCAGGAACATCTTGTTGAGGAATGTCAAGTGAGAAATCTTGATTTATGTTGACATCCGGTTGAGAATTGAAGTGTGCTTCAATTTTTCCACCTTGATTGGAACGTCCTTGATTGGAGCGTCCGCGTCCCACGGAATTCAAATACAAATCCATTAAGTGCTTAGGGGTGCGACATTTCTGAGTCGGGTGATTGTAGCAACCACATTTGGCACAAGTGCTAGACTTGTTTTGCTTCTTGTTATCCGACCGTGAAATATTCTTTCCTTTTGGAGCACCATGAGACTTACGCTGCCTCGCTTGCACTTGTTCTTGCCTTTGAAGTTTCCAGGATTACTATTATGAATAGCATTCCTTGGTTGTTTATTCTGAGTGTTAGTATGTACTTCTGGCAAAGGCTTAGTTCCCACAGGCCGTAGGTTGGAGTTCCAAAGGAGGAGCTCATTGTGCCTTTCTGCCTGAAGTAAAGTTTTGATCAACTCAGAATAAACGATGAAACCTCTTTGACGGTATTGTTGCTGAAGGATCATCTGAGCAGGAAGCATAGTAGACAAAATCTTTTCAATTTTATCTGCATCAGATGGTTCCTTTTCGCAAAATCTCAGTTTGGCACTGAGTTTATGAACAACATGGTTATATTCTCCAACAGATTTAAAATCTTGGATGCGGAGATGATTCCACTCATTTGTTGCCTCTGGCAGGATAACTGCCTTTTGTTGTTCATACCGTGTTTGTAGCGCATTCCACAGAGTGCGTGGGTCTTCCTCCATCAGATACTTAGCCTTGAGATCTGGATGGATGTGGTTTCTTATAATATATAAGACATTGTATTTGAGATGTGGTGCCAATTCAGCAACTCCCTGTTGGGGAGGAGCAATGGCTGCATACACTCCGCGCCACGACAGACTAACTTTAAGATCCATTGCCCATGTGGGGAAGTTATGGCCATCAAGACTGAGTGTCTCAAACTCTTTGCTAGCCATTGTTCCTACATATGTAGGGCCATAGATGTGTTAAAATTCTATGACAATGTTGAATAAGCCATGCGAAATGTAAGTAATCAAGGTATACTTGAAAAATAGGGATATTCTCTATTTATGAAATAACATAGTCAAGCACCAACAATGTTAACTTTGTTTTTAATTCATTTTTCAACATCGGGTACACACGTTGAGGATAAAAAACCCGCAGTAGTATATAATACTACCTTGTGTGTGATCAATGTGAAAAATAAATTGTATGGTAATCACTTGGGTATAGACTTGAATTATTCATAATCAAATTGGATACGCACGTTGAGGATAAAAATCCCGCAGCAGTACTGAAGTACTACCTTGTGTATGACCAATTTGAAGATAAATAAAATTAGTCACCCAAAGTGTAGACCAAAATTTCAAAACTTCAAAATATGGGGGTACGCACGTTAAGGATAAAAATCCCGCAGTAGTACAAAGGTACTACCTTATGTATGGCCAATATCGAAGTTAAGAAATTAATTGTTATTCCAAAAAATGAGAAAATCAACCCAAAGCATTCGCAAGTAATTTTAATTGCTTGTATGAAAAGCTAAAAACTAAATATATATAAAATGCATTAAGTAAATTGCATAAAAGATTGATAATATGTACATAGATAGCCTATGGACTGAGTTGCAATTTACATAAAATTGAGCACTAATATGTAATATGCTTGCTAGGATTTAAACGCAATTTACAGAGAAGTTAAGGACTAAACTACAAATTTGTAATTCTAAACCAGAAAGAAAATAAAAATCCTAATTAAATAGCCTGTCGGGCCTAATGGACTGAGGCCCATTAAGCCAATTTGGCCCATCTAGCCCAATGATAAATAGGGGCGGTTAGGGTTGAAACCCTAGCCGTCCCAACCTTTCCAGCCGCTGCTGCCTATTCGGGTAGGGGCGCCGATGCCGCGCGGGGGCGCGCCGCGCGTGCTAGCAGACCACCGCCCGCGTGGGGGCCCGCCACCACTGCCGCGATGCGCGCCGTGACGCCGCATGCGCGCCAAGAGGTCGCCACCACCAGCCCCCGGCGTTGCGCCGCTCAGGGAGGACGCCACGACATCACCGACGCCGCGCCGCGCACTCCCAGCCGCCCCCACTTCCCCACGCGATTTACGCCGGCGACGAGGCGCGGCCCTCAACTCCATTGGAGGAGGAGGACCCCGCGCCACCGCTACCGTTCGGGAGAGCCCGAGCCGAAGCTCCATGGGGAACACGAAGCCATGTCGGGCGGAGACCCGGGCGACGGTTGACGGCTTCCCCGGCGTGTACACTCCGTGTGAGGAGCGGAGATGGCAACGGCGGGGTAGCCGGTGCCTCGACGTCGGCGATGCGGTCCTGAAGGACTTCATCAATTGCAAGCCGAGGAAGACGAGTCGGGGCGGAGATGCGTGCCGCAATTGTAGGTGGAGAACGGCTTCGGTTCCTCGTCAAGGCAGAGATGGTGAGGGAGGGAGCTAGCGCGGAGACGGTCGGCTCTACCTCCATTGCCGCCGGCGCTGCCCAAGACGAAGGACCTGTGGCATTCAGTGAAAGTGGTGCTCGTGGTGCTGCAGCAAACACCGAAACGCCGCGGGGAATGCCGCGGTGACCACGACGACCACCATGGCGCCTCCTCAAATTCCTTCTCCCGCGGTGTTCACCACCATGGCGCTCACCGAGGATGTAGCGAAACATAGCGAGGAGTTCAGCGTGAGCATTGAACTAGTCGCCGCGGTGGAAGATCAAGTAAACAAGATCCACAAAGAAGATCGTCGGAGGTAAATAGCGAGGCATTGTTCTTTACCTTCTTCTTCCTGTTGCCTTCTTGTGAATGAGTGAAATAGGAATGATAACTCACTGGTTTGGTATCTCACTATGAAAGAGAGAAAAGCATGCGTGCGTGATAATGTGTTAGACTTTAGAATGTAAATGACAGTGGAATGAGAAAATAAATGAAAATATGTACTTTGTTCATTGATCATCCTTCTATTTATATAATGAAGAAGTTAACTGCCACTGATTCAGGATGGGATGTGATGGTTCAAGATAGGATGTGATGAGTTAAAATGGTGGTAGTTAACTACATATTTAGTGATGTTGTGGATGGAAGTTGATGGAGATCAATTCTATGTTGTAACAGCCGGCACCCCTGCCCTCGGCGCTCGTGCAACGGCACACGTGGTGAAGCTGATGCCGCATGGCCGATCTAAGGCCGTGACGACGTGCTCGTTGCAGAGAGCGAACTTGCGACGGTGAGCTGTTCATTGATATCGACAGCAAGAACCACCACCTGATGCGGACGACCACAGCCGACCCGATTGCCATCAGTTTCAGTTGATTCTTGTTGCTGTAAACAAAAACGGAGAAGAGAAGCCAACGACGACGACGGCAGTCATGGTAGCCGCGGTGAGTGCGTTGCTGATGATTTAAACGGACAGAGAAATGCACTCCATCGAGCTCATGGTTAGTGGACTGTGGACAGGTCAAATTTTCATCTCGAAAGACCGGAAAGCAAAATGGATCGAGACAATATGACGCAATGATGCAGCCGTCTCCGTCGACGTCGTAAACATCGAACGAGGCACGCAGCTCGTCCTCGTGCTCGGCGTCCCCGTGCCCGCGGCCGTGGAATTAACGCGGCGAACTCGTCGAGGTCGACAAAGCCGTCGCGGTTGGTGTCGAGCTCGTCCATCATGGCGGCCACCTCGCGCCCTCCCGCGGACTCGCTGGGCGGCGGCACCGCGACACCGTGGCCAACTCTGACGGGAAGATGCTGCCGTCCCTGTCCGCGTCGAAGCGGGTGAAAACCCTCTAGATCTCCACGTGCGGCGCCAACGCCTTCGGCTTCTCAACCTGCTGTTTGCTTCTTCTCCGTGGTGTTTGACATGGACCTCTTCAGCAGTTCGTGGTCAGACGCGGCACGCAACGCTCTCGTCGACGAAGCAGCCGTTGTCGTCGACAGTGCATATATCCACAAGGCAGCCGTTCTCCAAGGAGTACCGAGGCAGGAGCAAGGTGGCGTCGACCAGCGGACGGGGTGGCGATCAGGAGGGCGGCAGCGGCCGGATTGTCTCCAGGGAGGAAAGGAGAGAAAGGAAAAGAGAGGAGTGATGACGTAGGTGTCAGTGTAATTATTTTATTTTTAATCGGCCAGTTATTTATATATGAGTTTCATGGTTACTTTTTGACTTTAATGTCAAGTGGACCGAAACCATTATCTCGAAACTGTTTTAAAAATTTATTAGCACTAGTTTTAAAAATTAAGAGATACAATAATTTGATGTTATGATTTAGGAATAAATTTTAGACTCAGATGACAAATTTTGGGCTGGTTTATTGTTATAGCCTCGAACATTGTAGGCATTGACGTGGGCCGAATACTCCCAACTGCGTGCAACGGTGCAAAGCCGTTCTAAAAGGAGGCCTCTCTATTGCTAGCTGCTGCCAGTACTCCTCGGCTCCTAGTCACAACTTGAACCGGTAATAAATTATATATCGTGTCAAAAAAGTTATAAATATTCGGTTTTGATATAAGTTTGTTGACGGATTTTATCCTCAAAATTACACGATTTTTTTGTTAGGCCAACCATGTCAGTATCAGATTTTTTTATAATCCTACCTGCCCACCACATGCAGGTGATTGAGTGGTGCCCACAGCCCATCTTCCTCTCCTGTGCCGCCCACCTCTCCGCCGCGCCACGCAGGTACATCTGCACCTTCCGCTGTGCCCAACTCTCCGCCACCCACTTTCCCTCCTGTGCCGCTCACCTCTCCGCCCCCAACATCCACCGGAATGTCGCCGGCGGAGCCCAGGCCACCCACCACCGCCACCTACAAGCGGAAGAAGCCGCACAAACCCACCAAAACCCTCGCCAAGAACCCCACCAATCCCGTCTTCACGACGGTGACGAACGCGAAGAAGAAGAAGCTCAAGCAGAAGAAGCCGTCCCCCGCAAAGGCGGACCAATCCGCCGTCGGCGTCCTCCTATCGGCCGAGATGCCCCTGGCGCGGCAGCTAGAGTTCCTCCTCCGCAGCTTCGAGCGTGCCGCTAAGATGCGCCTCTCTCCGCTCGAGCTCGACGCCTACTCCGGTAAACCCTACCTACACGAGAGATGCTTCTTGGGCCCATGAATGATTATTAACTTTGTTGGTGGAATCCGCTGTTGATTTGCAGAGGGAATGCTTCTTGGTTTTGTTAAGCATGGATGGGTGGTGATTACCATAGTTTCTTGCTTTCCCGTAAATAACCTAGAGCTCAATTTTTGTTGTCCTTTCTTTTTTTACTATAACATACTTGCTTGTCTCCAATATGGCGCCCAAGAACTTGCTTTGCATTTTGTCTGCTAGAATCACTAAGATGTTTGATACTCTTTGGGCATTGTTTCAAGGGTTTGGTAAGCATTTGTATTTCTAAATTTTATATTCTATTAGAGGTCCAAACATAAAATTTTTAACATATGAAGGATTGTTGTAACCTTGCAGTGTGTTCATTAATTATCTTTTTGTTTTGAAAAATGCAGAGATGGCAGGACAGTTTCTGTGGTGTACTTCAGAGCTGGCTATACATCAAATGATTATCCTTCAGAATCAGTATGTACATGTGTAAATGCTTCTATATTTCTCCATAATTGTATGGCATAGATTTACAAACATGCAGACTCTGAACTTTTTTCTGTGGCCCCTGAACAAACTGATTGGCAAATATGATTATTAATTCCACAGCAGATTGACATGCTCTTGGGCCACAGGAAGCAATGCTTGTTTGCTAGGCCGTAGGAAGCAATGGGCTAGGCGGCCCTTTTTTTTGAATTTTGATTTGGGGTACAAGATAGATGATCTGCTGTACACAACACATATATGGATACTCTATTTACATAGATGATCCCCTATCAATGCAATATAGGGTAAAGGATTTGATCCATCTGCTATGGATGCTCTAAAGATCGTTTGATTCCCTCTTTTTTTACCATGCAAGGTGCGCGGAGATTCGTGCTACATATAATTGCGTGTGCGAGCCTCTTCCACTAAGTTACGGGTACTTTTATGTACAATTAGACTATATAGTTATATTTGTATGGTTTTAATGAGAACAATTTCTCGTGCAATTTTGCTATATATTTATCGACAAATTTTCTAAAGATCAAAGATATGTAATTGGTAATTTTTAAATAATTTTAAACTGTTAGATTGGTCTCAAGATTCGTGCAAATGAGGAAGGAAAAAAAAGCGCATATGTGCATATGTGAGAGAATTTGGTACCACGACCTCCGTTTCACGAAAATAGCATGTTACAGAGAAATTTTTGAAAGTTACAAAGGTAGTCCCAATTTTATAAAAGAAAATTACATATAATTACATATATTAAATTTTTAAAAGAAAATTTATCACAAAATATATAGGTAGTCCCAATTTTATATAGTTAAATTATGATGAATGAAAGCATAATTGCTTATGTATAGGATACCATACACTTTAATAGTATGGCATTTTCTTAAGCATTTATAGTTTTTTAAAGTACAAGCGATTAAAGTTTAAAAATTAATAATATCTGGTGAGGTGACGAGTATATTTATGAACTGAGAGAGTAATATGGATTTTTTTTATTTTTTATTTTTGCACTCCCAACTCCAGCAGACGAAACCTTCATATCTAGTGCAAGCTAGCTGCCAATCATTGCAAACAGGCAGCTACTTTATAATCTGTACTGAAGCTTACCTTTGTTCATGAGCAAAGCATGGATCCTATCAGAGATCCCGAAAGAGACGTCATAGAACGGATCCGTAGTGCTACTTTACAGATGAAAATACTGCATTTCTTTCCAGAGGGAAAAAAACATGTTGCCTTACTCTAAAGTATGAAGTATCAACAAATATTTCAGGTCTTCTGTTGATAAAAGTTGCCTGTATGTAACGATTATTTAAAATCAAAATATGTTTGATTCTTTTATGGTGATGAACAATTGACATCTGTGATTATTGGTTTTGATGTTTAGAGATTATTGGCAAAGTGGTTTTGAAGATAATTAGATTTTCAGACGGTGAACAGTGGTTTGCTGTTTTGTGGTCCGGTCAGACCGAGCATGTACTGTTAGTGATATATCATATTATTGGAACTAATATGATTATAAGATCGGCATATTTATTGATTGATGATCATGTCTCATAGATCATGGTATGGAGATACCAAAGCAATGAATATGGATACATGTTAGAGAACATATTGTTGGATAGACCCACCATGAGACACTGTAGGAATTATTGTATCATTAGTTGGTCTCAGGTAGTGTTGGTACAAAGTCCTTATACCTAAGATCATCATGGATTCCAACATGTGTAGTAGCCTACTTTGGGACTACCAAACTCTATTCCGTAACTGAGTAGTTATAAAAGTAGTCTTCGGGTTTGCTATAAAATATGTAGTGGGATGTGAATGATCAAGATAGAATTTGCCCCTCCTTTGGAGAGATATCTCTGGGCCCCTCGAGGTAATGGATTATGAAAGTGCATGGTCATGCCGAGTTGATTGAGGAGTCAATCAACAGACAGATAATCCAATACGGTTCGAGTGAATGATTAAGCTATTGAAGGGATGACATGCACATCTTGTCTATAACTTAATTGGTATCGTAAGGCAAAGGAATTTGTGTACACATTATAGGTTCAGAGTCGATATTATATTCTTGTATACTATGGTGTCAATATGTGCTGCTAGGCGTCGCTGTTGACAAATCGGCTGAGGTTGGACTCGAGCCGAAACCGAGTATACCTGAACCTACAGGGTCGCACGCTTAAGGGGATAGAACAGACATTCGAGTTGGACTCGAATATGACTCAATTCGGATAAGATTTAATATAGAGTCCTATGGGCTTACGAAGTCTGGCCGGCCAACTCTATGAGGTTCGGATAGGATCCGATTCAAAATAGAATCCCAATCGGTCACTAGAACCAGTCGGCCAACTCTAAATATAAGGAGGAGGGGTGGAGAGCTGCGGCATGTCAATTGGAACCGAATCAATCTGATCACACGCGGCCGGAAGTCGGCGAGATCAATCTCCACTCCTGAGCCAAACCCTAGCCTTGCATCTTGTGCTAGCACACGGGTGTTAGGCGTTCTATTCCCGGGCGTGTGGATACCGGTAGAGCGGCTTGCTACATTGCGGACGGCATTTGTTCGTCGGCTACGAATCGGCGCGATCGGACAAATCGGGGCTGCGGCGCATCGGAGCGAGGCGGCTGCGGCAGATCGGCTGTGGAATCGGTGCGTCGGCTGCGTCGGATCAGCTGTCGACTCGGGGAATCGACTGTTAGCGAATCGGCTGTGATCGGCTGGCACTGTTTCGGATCGGATAGCTCCTGATTGGCTATATCCGCTGCACTCTACTCCAATCGGTAACGATTTATTGACCCTTACTTGCAAGTGATCCTGGTTTGCGCGGTAGAAAAGTTTTGTTTTTAGCTTTCGTAGCTTCCGCGTAACCCTTCATGTGCTGCCAGTCAGACTGGAGGTCTTTGTGCGGTCGACCAGGGCTTGTCTTGCCGTCGAGACCAACCAGAC
This sequence comes from Oryza australiensis, assembly GCA_019925245.2. Lineage (NCBI taxonomy): Eukaryota > Viridiplantae > Streptophyta > Magnoliopsida > Poales > Poaceae > Oryza > Oryza australiensis. The sequence goes on from JAIFGZ020000044.1 coordinate 4,288,170, forward strand.
TCGATCCGATTCCGGATCGATTTCTTGTTGGTTTCGGTTTGGGTAGTTTCTTTGGATATCCGTGATAATTTTGTGTTTCTATGCGTATGAATATTGTTGTGTGCTAACAATGAGTCAAGTTGGAGATAGCTTGTGCTCGGATATGGTTTGTTTGTTTAATTTATGTGTAGATACTCTTTACGCCTCAGAAGAGTATTGTCGGTGATAGATTTAGAGTCAACTTGGAGATAAGGTGACGTCTGAGAGAGATTATGCGGGATACTTAGGCTAGAGATCGATGCACGTGGTTGGTGAAGTTTCTATATAGCATACGATGAAGATATTGTGTGTATGGGATACGGAGTTATATTTTGGATAGTGTATAATTTTGTTACAATTGAAGTTTGTAAAGTTCGTTTCTTGTACGGAAAGGTTTTCTAGTGGATTAGGACTTCTTGTATGAGTTGGATTCGTGACTTTAGGCTGCCTACCTCATGTATAAATAGAGAGGGAAGATGTGTCTTCTCGGTATACGTTTTAGAGAGAGTTGATTTTCGAAAAAGTTAGGGTTTCGAGTTTTGTCGAAATTTTGTGAGGAGTGTTGTTGTTGCACTTTGTAAACACAGATAGAAGTAATATATTTTCAATCTACTTGGAGAGTTCTTCAATTTGTGTTTTCTCGGGTGCGATGGTCCAATCGAAGGAACACCAGCGGTTAGACCAACGGCTTCTCACCGGTCAGACCGATCGAAGTACTGCGGTCAGACCGGCACACGGTGGAAGAAGACTTCAGCGACATCCGACGGTCAAACCGGATCTACACCGTCGGTCAGACCGGAGGTATACAGACGGTCAGATCAGCGCAGCAACTTCGATTAGACCAATCTACATCGAATTTTGACAATAACTTTTATTTTCGCGAAAAGTTCGTTTTAGGGGATATCAACCATTCACCCTCTCTGGTTGATTTGGTTGGCTTAGTTTAGGCATTCGATCCTACAGATTATACAAAAGCTGTATGGTATCTCGCCGACGTCCCGGATGGCTCACGCCCTGAACCGTCCCCGTCGCCGCATTGGCCCGTCGGGCTCCTCCGATCCTTCAGCAAGAGTGCATATGAACTTCAGCGATTCAGGCGGTTCAGCATCGCGCCGACGGCGACAAATGGTTGTACTAATAATGATTTAGAGAAAAACAAAAGAGGGAAGATGCTAAACAAACCTGCCGTGATGATAGCGCAACATCATCAGCCTCGAGCATGCGGACGACGCTGCCCATCGTGGGTCTCTTGTCAGCTTTGGGGTCGACGCACTTCAGGGCAACCACGAGTGCGCGCCTCAGCTGCCGTTTGGTTGGCTTGGCCTCCATCGCAGGGTCTACTACTTCCTCGGCTCTTCTGCTGCTAGCCATCAGCTTGATCCACTCCAGCAGGTGCACCTGCAAACAGCACCTCTTATATATGTTATTGAAGGAAAAAAAATGAAGCTTGAAGTATCCACATGTGCATGGAGAACAGCACGTCTCAGAGATTAAGCCGATGTGGAAATAAATTATTTTACTGCTTTCAAATGGTGAAAACCCCATATTAAGAAAATAATGGCAACCGGGCATTAGCTATGTTTGAGCAAGAGTGAGAGAGATGAGATTGTGCATGTCCACCTCATCAGTAGGGCGACCATAGTTAACTGGATCCCTTCCAGTCACTGCTTCCAAGAGTAGCACTCCAAAACTGTAGACGTCACTCTTCTCGTTTAGCTGCCCAGTATTAGCATATTCAGGGGCTACATACCTAGAAAACAATGGGGGATTTTTAAGTGGCAATTGCTTGAGACGCTGTGAACTTGAAATAAATAAAGGAATTGGAGATAGTTAAGTATGAATTTCATGTTGATCAGTATTTTATACAGCCTCTGCAAAAAATTACAACTTAACAAGATAGCTTAGTAGCTTACCCAAAGGTTCCCATAACTCGAGTAGTAATATGGCTTTTCCCAGCACGTAAGAGCTTAGATAATCCAAAATCAGAAAGTTTTCCTGTGAAATCTTTATCAATAAGGATATTACTTGATTTGATATCACGGTGGATAACTTTTGGCTCTATCCCCTCATGCAAATATGCCAGTCTGCACAGCGTTCCATTTACAAATTTTATGCTTGGTCTCATATATAAAGGGTGAAATCAGAATCACAGATAGTTCATTTCTTACGCTTTTGCAATGTCAAGGATAATTTTCATGCGGGCTTCCCATGTAAGAACACCATGTTGATTCATTGCACCATGTAACCACTGGTCTAAGTTCCCATTGTTGATGTATTCATAGACAAGCATCCTGCAATGCGAGAAGACTAATGATGTTTTGCTGTAAACCTGATAGATTCACAGAAAAGCATAGTTTGATACAGGTAAATGGACTTCTATAGTTCTATGAATATGCTTCTGTAGTAATACATTTATATAGTATATGATTGTGTTTGGTTAACAAAGCAGACAATCTATCAATATCAGGAACTTCTAGTTCAGTTAGTTGGTGGGTTGAGCGTACAATCCAAACACCCATGTTTACTAAGGCGGGTAGATCCTCTTAAATGTTGTCCATTTCGAAAACTCTAGCAATATATCAAGTCCATGGATAAATATTGCGTACCGAAGTTAACAGCAGATCAAGCTGACGTTGTGGAGGTTTCTTATTACCTGGATCCTAAATTAAGATTTCAGGTTTGCAGGAAATGGTTCAGAATCAGAAAATTTAGAATCAAAGCATATCTATGGAAACACGATATGCAGATACTAGAGTAGGATAACAGTTAAAGACGTTTCTAAGGCTCTGCAGTGAGCCCTTTGCATAATTAAGTACATAACCATCTAAAAAGACGCAGATTATTCTAACCACTATACCAGTACTGGGTATCATTATCAGTTAATATATTTTGCTGAATAGATTAGATATCACAGTGTCAAGCTACCAGACTTGAGCATTTTGTTTCTTTCTTAAGTTGTAATCAATAGTCACCTAAAAGAGGCTTGTGACATTGAAGCCTGTGTAAAAGCAAAAGGAAATATTGGAGCAGTTTCCCTGCAAGAAAAATATACAATTCCTGCAGCTCCATGAACGACCGACTGAAAATATATAAAGGCTAACTAACAAAACACAGATTCACCTGTAGCTTCCCTCAATGCAGTAACCTAGAAGTCGCACCAGATTCTTGTGCCTAACATGACCAATAGACTCAACTTCAACCTTGAACTCTTTTTCTGCCTGCCCTCTGCAAAACCATATCCAGAGCATATGGTCAATAGTAAACAACCATAGCAAATCATTAAACAGTATTATCGGAAGAAACACTCCTTTTTGGCTAAAATCAACCTCAGTGTCTCTTACATGTTGTTAAAAAGCCTTTTGATTGCAACATCAGTTCCATTTATAAGACGACCGTGGTAAACAACCCCATAGCCGCCCTCTCCTATGATATTGTCATCAGAGAACCCATTTGTTGCGTCCTCCAAATCCCTGAGAGTGAACCAATAGCCCCAACCCAGATGAGAGAATTCTGGGAGGCCAATCTGAGGAGATGTGGATATTGTGGCATACTGAGAGTACTCCCTCTCATTATGTCCTGAAGTGCCACTGGAGTATGAACACTGGGCCTTATCATTCTGGTACACTGAACTGCAACCGACTAAATTATGGCTACCACTTGATTTGCAGCTAAGGAAATGAGCCAGCATTTTCCGTGAATCTTTCTTAGTCTGCCTCTCCTTCAACGAGAGGATGTGACTTTCTTGACCATGGATGTTTTCTGCAGCCGCTCTGTTTCTTACTTCGTCTACTGCAATCTCTTTGGTAACATCTGGGATTTCAGGTTCAGCAGTATCACCAAAGCGATTTCCACGTTTCCTCCAGTATATAAGGAAGAAGCATATGCAACCTAGGACAAACAGAATTGCAACCCAAATGCTAATGCCAAGAACAACCCATAGCCTCAGACCAAATGGTGGCGTCCTGGACAATAACCCCGCCTGTAAGTTTTCGCCGGTTGACATCTTCATTTCCCTGACCATATAATTTAGCATTAGCCTATCCAAGCTGCACGCCCTACTACTATAATTGAAGTGAAGTAACCAAATCGGGATAAAGAAATTAATAAAAGAAAAAGGAACAAAACAGTAAAGCAAACAGAAACAAAGAACCCATCACGGTCAGTTTGCCAAAAGAGGTTGATTTTGAGACCGTAGACTGACGCGGACAAGTAGTTTGCTTTCAACTGTCACTCGCTGCATTATCTGAAAGAGTATGGCAAAACACGTACTATCTAAAAATCCTGTCACTCGGTGATCTGAATCATCATTCGACCAACAGAACTAAAAAATTCCGAACAGGTTTCATCCTCCTCAGGCATGCAAACACCTTGATCACAATTACGGTTGCTCAGTTGCTCCCTCTGACGCATTAACACAAACAGCATGCGTGCCATGCACAGGCACACACGCACAAACAGCTAGCGTGCACTACAATGTCAAGAAGCACCATCTCGCAGGCACATTAACTCAGCAAATCATACTCACCTGGCCATCGTCAAGCTCGCGGACATGAGCGGTCATGCGACGACGACCCTTATCGCGAGCCGGAGGAGGAGAGGCCAGCAGCGCCAACCCCTCCGCGCCCCAGCTGCCGCTGCCGCTGCCGCTATCGCCACCACCTGCGCCCACGGGTTCCACCATCCGTCGTCGCGGCTACTAGTACCCCGAACGAAAGCGATCGCTGTCGCTGAGACCAGCCAACCACTTAGCCGGAGGAGAGGAGAGCAGCGGACGACTCCCTCCTGGTGGGTGAAGTGCAGCCCGTCCCGTGCACTTTCCTGCTGCATCTTGTGCGTTTCTGTCTGTGCGTTGTGCGTTGGGTTTAGCACTAGGATTTACTATGGTTTGGTGGGCTTTGGTCATCTGTCTCTGGATTATCTTTGGCCTGCACAAAATTTTTTAGGTGCATCAGTTGGGACTAATCACTAATCTCTATCTAATCCGCTAATCTAATCTGCAGTGCACAACTGTTTCTGCTTACGATTGTTACTCTTTTATTTTTCGACGAAATCTTGTTGGGTGAAGGGTGGTGATTCTTTCTTAGCTTATGCACACGTTATCTCGGAGAGTCCTGAAATGCTCTTGCTCGGTCGTTCTGTTGCATCCGTCATCTGCAAAATGCTTCCGCTCGATCGGTCGCCCCACGGAAGCTGGTGTTTCAACTGAAATCCGTTACACATTTTAAGTTTTAATTTTTATAATTATTTTTATGTTTCAGTTGTTGAGACAGAGTTCAAAACACTTTGTCCAACAAGCTAAAACAATTAAACAAGTGGTTGAAATAATTTTCTCCGACTAATGAAACGACATTCGGTTTTTTGAAAAAATATCAAGTGCCGAACGTCTCGATGAAATGGATAAAATAAGACCTTTTGTTGATAAATCTTAAATTCACATTTAAATTAGTGTTGTCTCGTGATCTAAAATCGATTGAATAGTCAAAATTTCAAGGACAGAACAGGATGTACGTGCATTATCAAAGTACGTACATCCATTCAACGCAGTGGCTACAGTACGTCTATACCACTTACTACCGACGTATGCACATACACCTTTTTCACGCGTGTCCAGTCGAGCACGTGTGGTTCACGTGTCAAACCAAACGGAAAGTAATAACGTGTACATACTTGCACCCCGTGAGTCATGATATCCAAGGTGGCTAAAAATAATCGAGATAAAAAACCGAACCGAATTAATCAAGACCGAAATAAAAAGACCAAATTAAATTTTGGTTTTAAAAATACAATAATTTAAATAACCGAATTTTTCTTCAGTCTTGGGTGTTTTGGGCCTATTATTTGCTCATTTGTTATTTATCAATTGTTATTTGAAACTTTTAATTATTAGTACTTGTAAGTTGTATGTTTGTGTGGACTTGTTTAATTATTGCTTGCAACTACTTTCATGTTGAAAAATAACGTCATGTTGTTTAGTGAACTAGCTAATTTTTTTAAAATGTGACCTATCCTGAAAATTTTGGTTCTGATTGAAGACCGAACCGAACTAATGAAGACCAAAGTGCTCGGTACTAACTTTTTATCCTGAAAATTTTGGTTCTGATGGAAGACCGAACCGAACTAACGAAGACCAAAGTGCTCGGTACTAACTTTTTAATCATCGAATTCGATCTTATCTTTTTGAAGACCGAACTAACCAAAACCGAAGACCGAAGACCGATCAGTTTCGTCAGACAAAATGCTCACCCCTAATAATATCATATCGAACGAACTAGTGTACAGAAATAATATAAGCCTAAATTAGCTGCTATGATCTTCTCTCAAGAAAGTAAAAGAAAAGGGAGATCAATACTCCCTTGATTTTTAAATAACTGACAGTGATCACTGCTCACTTTTTACGATTTGATCATTTATCTTTTTACAAAAATATTTACAAATACGTAAAAAAAGATCTCGCTATTAAAGTGTATTATAGTCTAACTATAAGCATGAAGCTTTTGCTCACTTTGTCATAATCATTTGAAGAGTAATTAGTGATCATAATTGAAATAGTAAAGTTAAAATTATTATTTATTTGAAAATATAGGGGTAATACGCAAGATGAACCCAACAGTAGCTCTCCGTTAGATACGACTCATACGACATATCCTCCTTTCTTCTTAAAAAAAAGTGGTACCCTCTTCAATCAGTGATAATTGACTGTTTATACATGTCAAAAGTTATGGTTTGTTCATATTTGATAAAGATTGGTTATGCGGCATCAAAAATGATCCTGATATTAGAAAATACTTGAAAGTGTACCCCCCACACTTTTAGGAATATTTCCTGATTTTAGAAATATAGTGTCCCCCACACTTTTAGGATATACTGTACCACACCATTTAGGTATATTTCTCGATTTTAAGTATATTTCTAAAATCTTGTATGACCAGATAACTGATTGTACAATAAGTAAGTTTCTCCCATGCCTTGAGTTCACTTATCGATCTAGTATTCTTCCACGAAAATTTTTATATCAGTTTTCCAACAAAGACAGTTTATTTTTTGAGCTTTTCTTCTCGTACCCATTATTTTCTTTGGTTCTTTTTTCTAATCATCTTCTTTTGTAATTGTTTTCTGTACTAATTAATTGCATTATAAGAAAACTCCCACGTTACTAGCTAGAAAGATCTTGTTGTTAGTTAACTTTATTACATTATAAAGACTGTGGATTCTCTTCAATAAAACATCCAACTAATTAATGTAATAATAATTTAAGTAAATTTTTTAAAAAAATAAATATTTTGATCAAATTATCATAAAACTATATAATATATTTAAGGTGACTTATCCTAAAAGTATAAATTTAATAATAAAATTATCATAAAACAAAATATTTTGGGGTTTAAATCTTTGAGTTATAAACGTTGAAGTTTTGTAATTAAATTTACATTTAACTTGTAGGTTTGTGATATAAATCTATAGTTTTATGATAATTTGTCAAAGTATATATAGTTTTATAAAATTTACTCTAATAATTCATTCCTAATTCTCAAATTGGTATTTTAATTGAAATACAAAATTGAAAGTAACAATTATCAAGTTGTATGCTTGACATTTAAGAAACATCTTGTCGCCAGACTCAAGAAAAGACAGAAAGCTAGCTATTTTGTCATTATCTTTATATGTACTATTATAATCTATTACTATTTATAAAAAACAAGTAGTATTTCTATCTAAAATTTTCATCATCTGTTATTTTGTAAAAATCCCTTGAGTGTTTATAAAATTAACTCGTAGTCCCAATGCTAAAAAAGAGTGTTTTTACCCAAAATTTTCGTTCGTCTGACTATTTTGCAGAAAATCCCTTGAATGTTTATAAAATTAACTCGTAGTCCCACGTTTGAAAAGAAAGGAGGGCTTGGATGAAAAAAGACCTCCTGCGTCCCCCTCCCTCACTCGCCCCTCTCTCCCGTCCCCATTCGCGCCTCGCTGCGCCTCTCCCGTCCCATCCGCGTCGCGCCTCTCCTCCGTCGTCGCTCGAAGCTCTCGCGAAAAACAAACTCACCTTTATGTCCAAATTGAATTAAATTAAATCCAAATCACTCGCGCAAGCATGTTTAGTATTCCAAGTATGTCGGACAATAGGCCTCAGGTGAAGACATAAAGAAAAAATATAAATTAGAATTACATGAGACTTTAACTTTAAAATAATTAGATAAAATAAAATGACGCCTGTTGCAACGCACAAACATATTTACTAGTATTATAAAAACTAGCAATTATGCCCGTGCGTTGCAACGGGTGAAGTCGGGGCGTGACGCGGATGGGGACGGGAGAGAGGGGCGCATGCGCGGCGCGGGAGCTCTGAGCAGTGACGTGAGGGAGGGGCACAGGCGTGGCACGGGGCACGGCGTGGATGGGGACGGGAGGGAGGGACGCAGGAGGTCTTTTTTTCCATCTAAGCTCTCCTTTTCTTTTTACCATTGGGACTGTGAGTTAATTTTATAAACACTCAAAGGATCTTTTACAAAATATTCAGGCGGACGAAAATTTTGAATAAAAACACTACTTGTTTTATAGATAGTTATAGATTTATAAGGTTTCTACTAATTTTGTTTTCCAACATCCCCTCTCTTCGTCCGCGCTTTCCTGAACCGGAACCTTCATATCTCGAGCTAAGTCCGATTCTACCAAGCAACAAGCAGCCAGTTTAATTAACTCCATTACGATCTCTTCTTTTAACTACATCACGATCTGGATTTTGATTAGGGCGGTATGTGTAGCTGCAGGACTCCCGGCACCATGCTAAACCATGCATGATGCATCATTCAAATTTCCTAATCGCTGCACGTGAAATGCAGGAAAGAAATTAGAAGGATATGGTGTGTGAAAGATAATTAACAAGAGCTTTTAAGCAAATATATTTTCAAGAGCTGCGAACTCGATGATGTCATTGGTTTTTAGACCAGATGTCCATCTTAGCCGTCAATCCAAGATCTAAAACTCCAGCATCCTCAACCATGCAACTAATTACTACAGTTTTGGAGACAAACAAGATCAAGGGAGCATCATCTGTGTTCCCGGACACAGGGGTTCCGTTTTTGTGGTAATTGGAAGGAGAGGAGGTAAAGGCGATGCGGCTGACAAGGATGGCTAATTGGCTATGACGGTTGGCACGAATAAGATGGTAGCTTGTCACACCCATAGAAAAAGAGGGGCCACCATAAGGCCTCGATCGTTTAATCCTTTTAATAAGAAGATCAAGGAAGATTTAGGGAGGATTTATTTTACATCTATTATGATGTAAAATTATTCTTTCTTAATTCCTTTTAATATTTTATTTTTGAAGATTAAATGAACAACCGCTGAAGAAAATTTTTCTTGCTGCTTGGAGAAGCTCATGTCAGAAGGAATGAGTGAGTCATATGCCTGGAATTTGTGGAAGACCTAATCTAGCCGAAATGAAGCTCATATCACAAGCTCCATGTGAGATTTGCGGAAGACCTGGTCTAGCCGAAATGTTTTCTTAAAGGACTTAGATCATGAAAATTGAATCATAATCACCTAATGTATATCATGGTTAGTTTTATTTTTTTCCGTTGTAGCTTACGAGCAATTTGGTAGCAATGGTAGGAATCATATATATGAATATCTACCATAGCCGTTGACATGCATGACGGCTGGGATTAAGCAAAGGCAAACCCCAAAGACAGAGGATACATGTGGGTATTGTTGGGTTTGTAGTCAGATGGAGGCCCATGGCCCGTTAAGTAGTTACTATAGCTATTTATTAATGTGCGTTGGATCCTAATCTAAGGATTAAAAATTTCCGTGTGATGTGGGCTCTAAAATCTGTCGAAAGACAACTAGTTAGTCTCTTTATTTATTTACAACTTTTTCCCACACAAACCTAAACCTTTGAAAATATTTCTTTAGATTTTCTATTAACCTCTAGAGAGATGAATTGAAGTGACTTGAGAGTTGAGAGGGATTACTTTCACGCCTCAATATGTATGAAATTATTCTACTATATATCCCCTCAATTCCTCTCTCCCTAGGGTTAACCGAATAAGACAATAAGACGTGCACTTATGGTTCTGCCTAGGGTTAACCGAACAAGACCTTGCACTTACGGTAGATGCTTTTTAGTATTATTATTAATTGTTTAGGATTTTTTCAGTACTATGGAAATACATCTCCAAATACTAGGTGTTTTTTTTGTTGTTTTAATTGATACTCCCTGCTTCTTCTTTGTTTTTCTTTTTTTTTTTTTGAAAAAGCGAGTGTAGTCAACTGTTGCACTATGTAAGCAGAGTTTGTCATGCTCGCTGTCACTGAAAACCAGGTCCACAAGCTGGGTCTTAACCACCGAACAGGCTGGAATCGCAGCCGCGTGGCAACGCCACGTGTCTCGTGGGCCCCAGCGTCCCGTACCCACTGTCTCTGATGTTACGATGTGAAATGAGAAATGGAACGGAGAAAATGCAAATGGGATAATTGTATTACTTTTATTGATATTTTGTGTATATATATATATACATGATAGTAATTGTACTAAATGAATGGAGAGTAGGGAGAGTGGGGATGAGATTAACTGCAAGAAGTTGTAACATTCTCCCTTTAAACGAATCCATCTTGAGATCAATGAATAATATTAATCTAAAAAAATCATGTAGGATAAAAATAAGGAGAAATACTTGATAGATATGTCGTGAAAAACTCCTTCAAAACCTAATGAAAAAATAAGAAGAAAGTGATACATCATATAATATTTATTGCCTCATTATAAACTTATATGAGAAAACCTTTGCAGGAGAAAACTCATAAATAGTTTAGAGGATAATATATCATTGATATCTCCTTAAAAATCCATTGGAAAAAACAGGAAATACGACATGTATATGTCTAAGATACCTCCATATAAAAATCTCGATAGAAAAAAATAAGAGTTACGACATATAAACTTGTATTGTTGCCTCATTAAAAACCTTCTATGAGAAACCTGCATAAGAAAAAAACTCATAGAGGAAAAGGTATAATATGATGTTTTGAACAGGTTATAGATTCAAAAGGAGTCTCCTCCTGAACCTTGCAACTCTCAAAGTGTTTGCATACCAATTTCAATAATAGATTGTGAAATGTGAAAATTGGTAGAGACTTTATGAATAAATCTCGTGGAGTTATCACTTGATTTATTTTGCAAGGTGTTTATTTTCTCACTTTCGTGAGAATAACATATTTATATAAGGCAATATAGTGATATTGCTTATATATAACATGTTTACATCCAAGCAACACAAGTTGCATTATCTTTGAAGATAATGGCTAGTGATTCGATGGAATCAAAAGTAACCATTCAATAAAGTCATACATGTTAATGTAATACTTCAGAATGATGAGTAAAAGTAGCCACTAGAGTCAAGTTTAATGACTCTCATGAGAACTTTATCACAATAACATTAGTATATGGTCTAGCATTATGGGGATTAGATAGCCAGTATCTTTATACTCAACTATGATCATATCTTAATTCATATAATAATAAATCAAAATCCTTTGTGCCATATAGATATCTGCGATATCCTCTTTGACTCCCACCTTTAGGTGTTATAGAAGTTGCGCTATTTCAAGCGATAGCAAGTATTTGCAGATGCAATATCAGGCCTGATGCGATATGCAAGATACATAAGCGCTTTGATGGCACTAAGGTTATCACCCTAGGGTCTGAATGGATATTGATCCATATTTAGGGATTGAATGACCAATAGTGTTGGAGGTATAATTGTCTAATATTATTTGGATATTGGTAGATAATATCAATTTAATATAGGATGACTGATGTATATGCTTAAGCTATAGACTTAAGCGTAATTTGGTTTTACTCAAATGTGTCATCTCAAATTTCGTCTTATATGATGATTGCCTGTTTTGGTATGTGCCATATGAGATGTATAAAATCCAATGGGATTTTACTTTGGTCACACAGATGAAATCATCGAGATGGGAGACATCCTTCTGTGGAAGGGACTCACCTAGTCAGTTGTACCACAATCAACTTGACTATCTCAAGTCATAGAGTGACTTGATTTGTACACAAATATATGTTGCGGTTTGTGTCTTGATTCAAAATATAAAGTACACTGGGACTTATAATTTGAATCTATCCAAATCAAATTTCATCTGCCAATTATCAATATAGGAACATAATTTCCACACATACCAATGGGTATGTTATGCTAGGTCTCTGCATAAACCATGCGTTACAAGCTCTCACTATTTCATCACCTTATGGATTTAAAAAATCCATAATGCTTCCATAGGGAATGCATTATGAGAAGTCATTTCAGAGGTAATGACTACTCACTATTGAGTTAAAGCAATTCTCCTTAATTGCCACCTCTGGTTGACCCAATTTGAGTGTCTGAACACTCTGCCTAGGACTTGTGGTCTGGATTCAGATAAGGTGCATAGCAATTTTGAGGAGTATGTCGATAATTTGTAGTCTTTTGTATGATTGATTTAATGGAACCAATTAAGCATGTGGAAATATATACCCTTTAAACTCCATGTTATTTTCAATAATAACAGAGTTAGGGTGTTCCAATGACCCAACGTCTAAATTTGTGCACAAGTTGTACTGGGCTTTTGAATGTTAAACATCCATAGGCTTTGGATAGTAAATATCCATAGTGTCTATCAACCTAATGTTGATATGCATATACTATCTTTGAGAATTTCCTCTCCCTAATCTGAAAATGCTTGCAAGAAGTTGTATCCCCATGTGGCCATACTTCTCCTCTTATTGAGATTCAGGAGTTGAGTGGTTTTATTAGGTACCTCCACTCTTTATGGCACATTCGACGAGAATCGGATTTGGTGACAATACACTTGGCAGACTATTTGCAATGTGTTGTAAATATAAGATATTCTGAACTGTTGGTTCAGATTCTTTGGTACGTGGATATGAGGATCGAATATCAATAACAACATTCTCTTTCTGATTCCTGGCATTATATTCTATGTGTGGTAAGAATCTCCCCCTAATGCCTGAAATCTCCCTCTAAGATGTATTCAACACACGGGCAATGAATGAGTCCCCAAGTAGAGATCTGAGGTATTATTGAGTGACAGATAATGATACCTCGTTTAGACCTCCAATGCCCACTGATGTATGCTGCGGTGGTGATATCAGTACATGCAAAACGTTACCGATTCGCAAATGGGAAATGTTTTGGCTATAGAGCCAAATCTCCACGTACTTACTGCAATGGAGGGAGCCGTATGACTGCAGTATGGTAAATTTAGATTTATGATGCGGTGTGTAAATCCGCATGTCATCAACTAGATGTTGGTAAATGATAATTCTACTTTGGGTCATCAAACAACAAGCTTGATTCTCTCACTGAGAGATTCAATTGGACCATTATGTGTATGGACATAAGATACTTAATGATGTAGTCCCTAAAAACTAAACATTTCTATATAAATGGATAGATCCCGCGTTCAGGATCATTTGCTCTAAATTGAAGAATTTGAGCAATGAGTTTGGCAAATTTGTGGTACCTTATGAGTAAGGCACACACTTAGGACAACATTGTAGATGCATAAATGTGCATGACATAGTATCATTATGGTCCATAAAATGGCAAATAGAGTCACATGTATGTTCTTGAATTTCTTCAAGAAATTTAATGGCTCATATTGATGTTCTGACCAATAGAATTGATAATATTTTTCTCATCATCATGAAGTTAAAATGATCAAGGCAAATATGCCCAATCTTGATGGGATCAAGAGAGAAAATTATTTTGTATGCAACATATATTATGGGATTGATGTATGTATAATACATCCTAGATGATATGGGAGGAATTTGCACAAATATATAATTTTTATATATGTTGCACTAAGTTGAGTAAAGATTTTTATCATCGCTCCTTAGTATTGAGTCCCCATTTGGAATCATGGAACTGAACACATGAGAACAACATAGGGTATTGTGGAATCAGGATACAAAGACATATCCACGATTAATTGAATACCCATGAAGAGAGCGTAATGTCTCGTAATTGTTTTAGTGGTATAGTGGTCCACTAAACAGGATTCCTTTCCATCTGGTAGAATCCCAAGTGATTCTATATAGATTGATGCATCATCCAAAAGACGTTGCACTCATATAGAATATATATACCATGTATGAAATACATGATATTTTTGGTAATGGACAACATACTACATGTGGTAGTATGATATTAGGCTAATAATATTTCCAATGAAAATATGAAAACTTTTGCAAGTGTTTGCTTGTTGAAGTGAACTTCAAACTGTTCCAAAGAACTCGCTTGCCTCCAATGAGTTCAAGGTATAGTTGAGCCAAATATTTGATTTGACATTTCTGTGTATATGGACTATATTTCAGAATGAACTGAGCATTTTGTTGGGTTAAGAAAAATAGTGTGGGGTCTCCTCCAGAGAGGTCAACTCCACAATACCACATAACCTTCTAGGAGTTCGGTTATGCGTGAAATAATATAGATTCAGAAACTTCGTTTAATATTACAAATTAATAATGTGCAAGTACAAGTTATACAATACAAAGAGACGCGACACTTCCACAGGGATAACCCAAGTGTAGAGTCGACCTAGGAATCGTACTCGTTCTCCCTGTCCACTAGTGCACTAGGAGTTTCTTCTTTGTCTTCAGGGTTTCCTAAAAATATTATATGCAAGGATGAGCACCAATGGTGCTCAGCAAGCCAAACTGAACTCAAACTATATAAACAAATAAATATGCAAGATATCTTAAAAATAGTAACATAATCCTAGCTCTAACATGATTCTATGCTACATGTAAATGGATATGCATGATATGTAAAAAGGAATAATATAAACCTAACCTTAACTCGACAAACTAAACTTAATTCAACTATATATGGTAAACATGGATGATATTTAAAAAAGAACATGAATTATAAATTAATCTTTAGCATGATGATATATCCTATCCTTTTATAGGATATTTTATGTACACACATAAGAACATTAATCATGAACTTAACTTTAATTTGATTCTATATTCTACCCATTCCTAAAAGTATTTATATATGAATATTCAAATTTTATAGTGGCATTTTAGAAAAGTACTCATGCCATTGTTATGGATTCACCCATAGACACAACTTCATTTACCGGGAGTACGACGTATTCGAATACAAATCGACTCTGCAGCGTCTGCCCAGCTTTACCCGAGGATTAACCTTAGTTAGCCAGACTAAGGGTAACTTAGCATTTATATAGTTCTAACCTTTTCTGATGTGTGAACGAGACTGGTGGGCTATGTTAATAGGAGCATCAATTCTAATCAGTAACTGGTGGATCCATCTCCTATTTAATAGCTGTTCGTCACACACTTGCCCTGGCTTGGTAAAACCTGCGTTGCTATCTTAACAGACGGTACCGATCTCGTTAGTATAGGTGTTTTTATCCGCTGTTTACATAGTTGTCCACCAATGAGACTTTCTCCGAAACCTTCAATGTTGTAATGCGCATATATAAATCCCCTAAGTCCCCAGGGAGATCGGAGAGAAATATATAAATGCCATGCCAGTTTAACCGGTCCATCGGATGGGTGAAACTATGTCCTTATTCTGGCATAAGATTTTTTATAGTTTTCTTGCATACGGCCAAAATTATTCATGTCTTACAAATTGATAGGAATTTCATTTACCTATCATATAAAATAATGGGCCATTTACCCATTCCAAGATATGAAATCATAACATGAAGTTTTAATGCATATGATGATGCTTATCTCTAGTATTTGGTCTAGACTATTATATGTTTTCTAAGGAGAAGGAGAATGTATCTGAATATATGAAGTAATAAACTCCTTTATTATATGTAGAGTGTTCTTGATGCATGAAATAATTAAGTATTTCTAATGCATGAAATGATGTTCCATATGTACTAGAATACATGAAACATATGAAATTTAAAGAATATGTGGGAAATAATAAAACTATGACTATCTAACCCATCCCACAAAATATTTTCTAATTAAACTAAATATATGATTAAAACATGATAATTTATTATTTTTAAATTAAATGTTCAGGAACAGTTTGACTTGCCTTAGGACTAGTGGTCTCAAATTCTTCTTTTCCCTGAATAGTAGCGAGGACGTTTATGTCGACGATATGGTTGAACTCAATTTCTCTTGTGAATTTTCGACATCGTGATCTATCGATATTTCGATAAAATAATATCAAACAATCAACTCAAAGAGATACCAAATAGATATATAATTTCAAGAGGAGTTTAAAAGGTGGTTTTTGAAGTTTTAAAGGGAAGGTTATTTGTTAGACTCTAGAACCTAAAATTTTTATTTGAATAAAATACGAAAAGAGTATTTAGAATATTTTAAAGGGGAAAAGGGGTAGTTTTGGAGTTTTAAAATAAGAGAATTATTTGCTAGATTTTAAGGTTTAAATTTGAGCTTGAATAGAAATAAAAGGAATCGAAAGCGATATTTCAAATATTTTAAAAAGAAGAATAAATAATTTTATGAAAAATGGACGTGTTTTAAAATTACAAAATGAAGTTTAGGAAGAGTCAAAGGGGTCAAACTATTTTCCTAAAGTTTATTTATTAAATCCTAAAATTTAAAATTTGGATTTATTTTAAAATGAAATGATTTATAAAATTTAGAAGTTAAAAATATATCTAAAAAGGAACATAGACAAAATTGATGGAAATAGAAGATATTTGAGTTTGAAAAGTTTGAAAGGGTTTATTGGTTAAATAGGAAAGAATTTAAGTTTTCTAAAAGTTATTTCTAAATATGGTATCATGATAAATTAATTTTGGATACTCAAAAAGTACCGTTGTCTTGAGCATGTATCACTAATTTTTAATCCTTCTCAAACAGTCTTATTTTATCTTTTTTAAACTCATCTATTTATCATATATCTGCTCCATTTATCTTGTTTTCTGACTTCTGTTTCTCTTCCATATTAGGTAGGGTAATAATTTTAGGTTTTCAGCACATATTAAAAAATGAAGGCCTGCCTGGGTTGTATCATGGCCTTTCACCAACAATAGTAGAATTATTTCCAACATGGGTTGTAAGTAATCATTAACATTATATAGTCAGTTTAATGTTACAAATATGGTTAGTAATATTGCAGGATTGTTTTAATTTTTAATCCACTTTAAGATGATAACTTGGTACTCTCCCTTCCTCCCAAAATATAAGGTAGTAAGTTACTTTGACCGAATGGGATACTACGAAGGATGTGTCCCATCCTGTCAAAGTACCTTATATTTTGGGATGGAGAGAGTACATGTCTATAAACAATGAGTTTTAAAAACACCTAATGATGATCTTTTATGTGATTGTACTAAATTGAATATGTGTTCCGTGCAATGCCTAATTACAGATATACATCTCCAGGAAGCATTTTTGCTGTTTGAACACTTCAATGCATTTCGCTTACTAGCTAGATCCACTTGCGATTCAATAAAAACCAATTTCAGTCTTATAGATCTAGCCATTTGTACGGACATTTATATTGATTCTTGAGGAGTTTGTTGAGATTTTGGTTGCAGAAGCAAATTTGTTTTAGTAGGTTTTCTGGGAGATATTGTCAGGGTTGAACTGTTGGCACTCAATTGTTTAAGGGAAACAGGAGTTGGTTGTTTTCTCTTGGTGCTTAATAGTAATATAGTATCGTGTGAGTTGTGGACGACGATCTGGCAAATTAAATGCTCTCCTTTTTATAATAAAAATCAGTGATTTCCATCCTCTTCAATAAGTATGTCATCAAGTAGAGTTTAATATATGCCATGTTCAGAATGTGCCGCAGGAGATTCTTAATATATATGTGATCTAGTCCATAACTCCATACTCGCTATAAATATCCAATTGTGCTTCCAAATTGCAGGCAGGCTAAACATTGCTTTATGATTGATGTTTGTTTGGTGTGCTTGATTCTATTGACTCATGATCTCATAAATATGCATGCTCAGCTATTCCAACTGCGTGCACTTCTTATAATGAAAAAAACAATTCTGTGCATTGAGGCCATGCCCCATGGGTTGTGTGGTGTTTTTGTTTTTTAGTGGTGGTGGCTGATCTTCTGTTTAGATGTAGTTAATTGATTGCTTTTGCTGATTCCGTTATTTATGTTTGAAACATGTAATATAACACATGAAATATATTAGCAGAGAAAACACAGAAAATATTTGTCTGATCCTCTTCCTTTCTGTTCTCTTTGCCTTTGATATATAATTTTTGAATTACACCTTAGATAATATTTTGTCTGTCTGCACTCTGCAGGTTACATTTTCAGTTTATAATCACTTGAAGGGTCTTCTTCATTCTCAAGGTTAAACACAACTGTGCTTTACCAATGTTAGTCTAGATTTGTCAGTTTTTGTGCTTATGTGTAAAATATTGAAGAAAGGTAGGCATAAGCATCAAATCCTTATTTAAGGAAACCATGTTTTTGAATTAGATTCTATTGTGTACATGAGAGGAGCAATTGTACCATCACTTCGGAGGGGCGTGATGATTTTAGTTTGACTACAAAACTCATGCAAGTTCACTGTGTTTTTCTTAATTATTTGCTCTATCCTTAAATTAGAAGTACCATTTAGAATTTATATATATCAAAATATACTCCACTGCTACTTATTCCATTAATCGCTCACACTTAATTTTCTACTCGTATTACTTCCAACTATCCTACCACCTTTAACTATACCTTATTCAACGAGAGATTACAATTTAGTTGTCTATTTAGGATTTAAACTTTGTCCTAAAATAAATTTAAATTTCTCTTTTTATTCTTGATCATCCTCTCACATTCAATTATATAATTATATAGTATCATTTAATAAGAGACACTATAATTTTTTTCTCAAATCTTAATCTATCTATGCTTAATAATCTAAAACAATAACTATTATATCCCAAACAATAACTAATATGAAGCATAAAAAGTACAATATTACCGTCACATGAAAATATCTTCCTCTAGATACAAATATAATAATACTACATACTTTTTTTACTACCAAAATAAATTCAGTTTTTACCTATCCCATACATTTCAATAAAAAGAGAAAAAACATAATACATCAGCCTTCTCGCAATACCACCATTTGGCTGCCACGTAGTATATCGACGGGCCCACTCGAAGCTGCAGGTAACCGGGGCGGAGCCGGGATTCGAGAACGGGGCAATGAACAAAGTAAAGTAGAACCGATAGTCATACTTTATATATAATAGTATCATGTTTCATAATTCTCAACAAAAAAATTATATTTCTATCAATTTAAATTTAGCTCTACGACTAGCAGTAAGATCATAGGCTTCAATAATTTTATCGGTACTAATTGATACAACAATTTCTTTTCAATATAAACTACCAAACAATCTCACAAAAAATCATCTTCTATTATACATCTAAGACGTATTTTCACAAGTTTCATAGCTAAAAAGTATTTTTTGGTGGTTGCATTTAATACTAAAAGAGTTAATACTAATATTAACAATAACAATCTGTCTATTATAGAATAAGATGAATATTTAAAACAATCCACTTGTTAAAAGCACTAATTAGTTAATAAAATACTAATTTAAACATAGTTAATGAAGAATAATTAATTAATAAACACTAATTTTATAATTTTTAAAATTTAAGTATAAAGTATTATGAGAATGTTGGGAGGTTGGGGGTGCCGGGCCCCTCCGCCCCCTGCGGTAACATGTTTCTTCTTTTTCATTGCGGAGAGATTAGAGCTTCTCAGTTTTTGCACAAGCAACCTTGAATAATTTGGTAATTAGGTAACAGTATCCCCTCCACGTTCCTTCCACGGTAAGCTTCTCGTCGCACGGAGCACATCTCCGTAGCAAATCTCAGTTCAACTACGGCTGCACTCGTCACCGCTAGTCGTCCTCCACCACCTCTCCGCGCGGGGCCGGCGGGGCCGTCGGCGCCGGCCACCACCACCGCCTCATCCGCCACCAGCGCGGGGCCAGCGCACTACCGACGACGACTGGGTTCTCTCTCTGCCACCGGCCTCGCTCCTCGTCAACCGCCGCCAGGAGAACCCGCTGCCTTCTCCACCCCGACCACGTCGACCGCGAGGCGCGCTGCGGCAGCCTTTGCTCCCGTCCCACCGCCCCGCTCCTCGTCGACCGTGCCGGAGGACCCGCCGGCTTCTCCATCCCAACCACGGCGATGGTGAGGACGTGCTGTCGGCATTGCTCCCCACCGGTGCACCACAACTAGCACCCGCTCCTCGTCGACCGCCGCCAGGAGGACCCGCCAGCTTCTCCACCTTGGACCACGCCGACCGTGAGGACGCACCGGTGGCACTGCTTCTTCGCTACGTCGATCGAACCCGACCGCGAGGACTCGCCGGCTTCACCACCCCGACCATGTCGACGGCACCGCTAACTCGTTCTCCACCTCAGCCGCGGAAACAGCGCACACATCGGCCAGTACCCCTCTCCGACATCGTGCCCCAAAGGTAAAACAAAAAAAAGGAAAAGGGCACATTGTACTACTATCTCTGCACATACATGTTCACATAGGACCCCATGAAAGCGATTTAATGTGATGAATTAGATTGAGTATTTACACGAGTACATATAGACATGGTATGTCCTTATCTCTATAACCGACATATAGAAACAAAATCAAGAGAGAATTAGGAAAAATCAGTAAGAGATAAGAATATGAACCACCCCATCTGCCCCATAGTTGGAACGTCGATGAGACGGACGTTCAAATTGGAATGGAAATCACAAAACACAAAGCTCAAAAGACCCTTGGTGAAGATGTTGGTGTACTGCGAAGACGTCAGCACATAAAAAAACTCATACAACACTGAGAGTGACTTTATCCCGAACAAATTGCAAGTCAATCTCGATACGTTTAGTGTGCTGATGTTGTTCTCGGTTGGTAGAGAGGTACACTGAGGAAGAATCAGAGACCTTGCTCAGTTTCATGCATACTTCCATTGTATATTTTCACTGTAAATTTTCTCGATACACGCAAAAGCCACTTAGTTAAACTAACTTAATGCAACATGAGCACACTTAATAATTCTATGCATGTTGATATGCTCTCATAGCGATTACGGTTTTAACATTTTGTAGGATATACATGTGCATGAGTATGATATTGCTGGTGGTATCAAAAGCTTACTCGGAGATGCTCAAGGCCATGAAACGTACGCAGAGAAATATAGCACCTTTCATTGTGGGGAGTCTTCATATACCCGTGACTCCTCTTAATAATCCGAAGAATGGGTTTGGCAGCCACTTTATAATTCATATTATCAATAGTGAGGATCCACGATATAGTGTTGACTGCCTTATCAAAGACACTGATTTGTATTTCATGGCGTTCCGTCGCCGACTGGTGTTGACCCTGGAAGAGGAGGCTTTAGCTGAGGAGAGAAAAAGGCGAGACGAAGCAGCTGGTTCATCCTCTTCCAAGAAGTCCATGAAACATCAGAGTCAGCAAAAGATGAGAAAAGCTGGCTAGGGCACCTGGTACTGCTTCAAGGTAACTGATCGTGGCATGCTACCTGGTTTTCTGGAAGCTGTGTATTGCGGGATCACTAATGGTTACGATAACAAGTAAGAAATTGATTCTGTTTGTCTCTTCTATTTTTTAATGTTGTTGATGTTTGGCGCAACCTGGTTTAATTAATATTGTAATTAATGTTGTGTGTTAACAACAATTATGCAGTGACCTTGTTACACCTGACAGCTTGACTGATCTGAATGATATGCTGCTTACCCTGGGGAAGTTTGAGGACAATCCAGTGTCGTGTCATAGTTTACAGTGAGCTTGTTACCGAGTAATGACCACAATATGCAAGCCGTGTCGTCTAAGGACGATGCTCAAGGAGATATTCAACAGGTTCAGGTATAATTTGTCAGCCCATACTCTATCAAAATCACTGATGGATGATATGCGATCCTGTACTTAGCTGGAGGCGGTGGCACTGGATTGGCATAACAAGGATGCCTCTACTTTTCAGCTACCCAATTGGTGTTCAAAGAATCACAATGTGAACAATATGGAGGAGTTGATCGGGGAGAAGGGCATCGTTCTGTTGATTAGAGCTGACGAGACTCGGATGGCTGGACTACGTGAGCAAGACATTGAAGAGATCACTACCAAAGCCAAAGGCCGTAACAATGGCCTTGCCGACCGACTAGATACTGGTTTCCCACCGTCGTCGTCGTCGCCGCCACCACCACCGGCTTCGTGAACGACAACGACTGGCCGGCAAAGGAACTGCAGTCGTATGGGATAGGGAGTTGCAAGCAGGCGTAGACTCAGCAACAAAGGACAACAACATTGTACTGCATGCTTGTTGTACTGTATGAATCTAGATGCATGATGACCCCAGGAACTCCTTTTTTGTAGACAGGAAACATAGATAACAACATTTCACATGTGATGATGATGATGATGATGATACATTTGAACCATGTGATGATGATGATGATGATACATTTGAAATAGATCTTCTCAACTGATATATGCATGTTTTATTCATCTGCTAGCTCAATGTTAAGGCTGGAGAATATGATAGATATGTAGTAGGTGTGCTCTTACTAACTACAACAAATTTCACTCACTGTTTTGCTATTGTTTACCACTTACCGAAACCAACTGACAAAAACTGATTTGAAACGGGGAAAAAAATGTAAAGCAAATAGCCCTACGTTTGGACATGTGAGCAAAGGATTCATGGTTGCATTGTCGCTGCCAAAATCTGCAGTTGATTACCTAATGATGTTTCTGGTATTTGAAGGAGGCAATTTGATCATTTGTGAAAACTCTGATTAAGGTGATCTCATTTGTATTGAAGTTTCAATGTTTTTGTCACCAATCAAAGACATCTATATAATCTACTATTACCAGTCTCACTACTAGAGAAACGATCTTTGATTGATCTGCCAAAGTCCACAATACTCCCGGTTGTAATTGTACCAGTGTATATTTTCACTGTAAATTTTCTCGATACACACAAAAGCCACTTAGTTAAACTAACTTAATGCAACATGAGCACACTTAATAATTCTATGCATGTTGATATGATCTCATAGCGATTACGGTTTTAACATTTTGTAGGATATACATGTGCATGAGTATGATATTGCTGGTGATATCAAAAGCTTACTCGGAGATGCTACAGGCCATGAAACGTAGGCAGAGAAATATAGCACCTTTCACTGTGGGGGGGGGGGTCTTCATGTACCTGTGACTCCTCTTAATATTCCGAAGAATGGGTTTGGCAACCACTTTATAATTCACATTGTCAACAGTGAGGATCCACGGTATAGTGTTGACTGCCTTATCAGAGACATTGATTTGTATTTCATGGTGTTCCGTTGCCGTCTGGTGTTGACCCTGGAAGAGGAGGCTTTAGTTGAGGAGAGAAAAAGACGAGATGAAGCAGCTGGTTCATCCTCTTCCAAGAAGTCCATGAAACATCAGAGTCAGCAAAAGATGAGAAAAGCTCGCTAGGGCACCTGGTACTGCTTCAAGGTAACTGACCGTGGCATGTGAGTACCTGGTTTTCTGAAAGTTGTGTACTGCGAGATCACTAATGGTTACGATAACAAGTAAGAAATTGATTTTGTCTGTCTCTTCTGTCTTTTTAATGTTGTTGATGTTTCGGGCAGCCTGGTTTTATTAATATTGTAATTAATGTTGTGTGTTAACAACAATTTTGCAGTGACCTTGTTACACCTGGCAGCTTGACTGATCTGAATGATATGCTGCTTACCCTGGGAAAGTTTGAGGACAATTCAGTGCTGAGTCACAGTTTAAAGCGAGCTTGTTACCGAGTAATGACCACAATATGTGAGCCGTGTCGTCTAAGGACGATGCTCAAGGAAATAGTCAACAGGTTCAGGTATAATTTGCCAACCCATACTCTGTCGAAATCACTGATGGATGACATGCGATCCTGGACTTGGCTGGGGGTGATGGCACTGGATTGGCATAACAAGGGCGGCTCTACTTTTTAGCTACCGATTGGTGTTCAAAGAATCACAATGTGAACAACATGGAGGAGCTGATCGGGGAGAAGGGCATTGTTCTGTTGATTAGAGCTGACGAGACTCAGATGGCTGGACTACGCGAGCAAGACATTGAAGAGATCACTGCCAAAGCCAAAGGCCGTAACAATGGCCCTGCTGACCAACTAGATATTGGTTTCCCACCGCCGCCACCGCCACCACCACCACCGGCTTCGTGAATGACAACGACTGACCGACAAAGGAACTGCAATCGTATGGGATAGGGAGTTGCATGCAGGCGTAGACTTAGCAACAAAGGATAACAACATTGTACTGCATGCTTGCTGTATTGTATGAATTTAGATGCATGATGACCCCAGGAACTCCTTTTTTGTAGACAGGAAAGATAGAGAACAACATTTCACATGTGATGATGATAATGATACATTTGAAATAGATCTGCTCAACTGACATATGCATGTTTTATTCATCCGCTAGCTCAATGTTAAGGCTGGAGAATATGATAGATATGTAGTAGGCGTGCTCTTACTAATTACAACAAATTAAAAGTGGTAGACAACATAGCCAAACCAGTGACAAGATACTGTGATAATGAGGTTATGGTATTTTATACGAGTAACAATAAGTCAAGTGAAACTTTCAAACACATTAACATTAAGTTTCATGTTGTGAAAGATAGAGTACAGGATCAAACAAATAAAGTTGAATACATTAGTGATAAATTAATGCTCGCAAATCGACTAACCAAAGGCTTACCTCCCAACTTATTTAAAGAACATGTAGCCGGCATGGGACTAAGTCATTGCCTTTGAATATGATCCTGGAAATAGGGAGAATAAGCATAGATGAACACCCACTAAGTAAAGTTGAGTTTATTTAAGTGTTGGACTATAAGTTTTGTTGTCTTAATGACGCTTAATGTTATTATGACACATTGCTTTGGGGAGCTATGTTGCTTAGTGGACTCGTTAGTAAGTCTCAAAATCAAGGGGAAAATATTGGTTGATTTTTTTGGATGAGCCCACAATTTGAACTAAGAAGATAAGAGATAAGATTGGTTTTTTGTGATAGGTTGAAATCCAATTTTAATTCTAATTGGAGATAAGCTTCAGGGTCCCACCAATGCTATATATAAGAGAAATTCATAGAAGAAGAGGATGCTCTAATTCTTTACGCTAAAACCCTAAACCCTAAAATCGTCATCGATCGGCTTTGCACTGGAAAGGGTTCATGTAGCCGTCTCGGGGCAGTGCCAGTGGAGACTCGAAGGCCGGCGTGATTTAGTGAAAAGAAGAAAGAAGAACCGAAGAAAGAAGAAGAGAAAAGAAGAAAGCCAGAGGAGGATTTAGTGGCTTCTAATCCAGATTGGTAGATCGGTTTATCCAATAATAAAACTAATTGTTTATAGGATAAAGTAATAAGATCGATATCCTCTTATCACATTAAGATTTTATAAATAAAAATAAATTAACGAGAATAAATTAGGATAAATGTCGATTTTGTAAAAATTTAATAGTAAATCAATAGGATTTAAGTGCCAAATTGACTGGCACTGATAAGATTTTATAAATAAAAATAAATTAACGAGAATAAATTAGGGTAAATGTCAGATTTTGTAAAAATTTAATAGTAAATCAATTAGGATTTGGAGTAAACTTTGGTGGCTTCTAATCCAGATCGATAGATCAGTTTATCCAATAATAAAACTAATTGTTTATAGGATAAAGTAATAAGATCGATATCCTCTTATTAGATTAAGATTTTATAAATAAAAATAAATTAACAATAATAAATTAGGGTAAATGTCAGATTTTGTAAAAATTTAATAGTAAATCAATAGGATTTGGAGTAAGCTTTGGTGCCAAATTGACTGGCACCTCATAAGATTTTATAAATAAAAATATATTAATGAGAATAAATTAGGGTAAATGTCAGATTTTGTAAAAATTTAATAGTAAATCAATAGGATTTGGAGTAAACTTTGGTGCCGTCGTAAAAATTTAAATCAATTAGGATTTGGAGTAAACTTTGGTGCGAGTAAAGGATTTAGTGGCTTCTAATCCAGATCGGTAGATCAGTTTATCCAATAATAAAACTAATTGTTTATAGGATAAAGTAATAAGATCGATATCCTCTTATTAGATTAAGATTTTATAAATAAAAATAAATTAATAAGAATAAATTAGAGTAAATGTCAGATTTTGTAAAAATTTAATAGTAAATCAATAGGATTTGGAGTAAGCTTTGGTGCCAAATTGACTGGCACCTGATAAGATTTTATAAATAAAAATATATTAACGAGAATAAATTAGGATAAATGTTAGATTTTGTAAAAATTTAATAGTAAATTAATAGGATTTGGAGTAAACTTTGGTGCCAAATAGACTGGCACCAAAAAAAATAAGTCTGAGGTTGGATTCGAACTAGAGACCTCCCTCTATACTCAACCCACTTAACCGCTGACTAGCTTTCTTTCTCTTCTTTCTATTCCTCTTTAATTATTTTCTTTCCTTTTTTTCTCTCTACTACTGTTTTTCTTTCTTCCTCTCTGTTTCTCTGTCTCACAGCCGGCGGCCGACGGGGAGGAAGGCACTTGCGGCGGGGAATAGTTAGACTTGAAGAACTAATGGGTTCCACACCATCTTTGACCCTTGAGGATTCCATTTTTAGAGTTAGCCGGGCCGGAGAGGCAGTGGGGAAGGCCGGCGACGGCGGCCTATTGGCGGCGGCGGCGGCGCTCGTCGCCATGGCATTCCAGCGACGGCGCGGCCAAAACTATGGGTGTGGGAGCTTCTACGGTACATTGTGAAGCTAGGTAACTTATTAGTTTGGCCGGAAATGGATCGGGTTGAGTTGGCGGCATGCACGGCGGCGGCCGGAACAGAGCTTCACCCGACGGCTCGTCGGCAGTAGCTTCCGGTGACAAATTAGTTTGTGCAAATTAGGGGAAATGAAATTATATACATGGAGAGTGCAATGGTACCTTTAATTTGAGGAAGAATCAATTGTAGACGACTAATTTCAAGGATTTCGCAAAGCGGCTCGAGCTAGGGTTCATCGATTTACTTCAAAATTCAAGCAATAAAGGGGATAATGGTTGGGGGAAACTTGGGGGAATGTAGAGGATAGGATGAGGGAGAATTTATGTATATAAGATTTGATCTGTCATGCTCTATTTATAGCTGTTCAAGGTCGGTTTGCTCGCGGGATATCGTCGGCAATGGCGGTTCGGTGTAAAGTCGCTTCGCCGGGGATTTAGATGACGACGTGGCTGCTCCAATCAAGCATTGGCACGTGTGCAAGGGAGAGGTGGTGGCCAAGGTCGGTTCTCATCTCCAGTGGGCAAGGGCAGCGCCCACAGTGTGGGCGGCCGAAGCAGCGGCGCCGTAGACGGCTGAACCAGAGGAGGTAGAAGGAAGAAAGGAAGAAAAGGAAGGGGGAAAAGAAGAAGAAAAGGAAAAAGAAGAAAAAGAGAAATAAAAAGGAAAAGAAAATAAGGTAAAAAGGAGAATAAAAGAAAAGGAAATTTTAGGGAAAATTTAGAAAGAATTTAACTTAGGGTTTAAAATTAATTTAAACCAATTTTTTGGAAATTTCCTTGAATTAAAAGTTAAATTGGGATTTTTCAAAAATAAGGACCAAGAATTAATAAATTTGATTTTCTAAATTAAAATAAGAGAAATACAAATAAATATTAGGAGATTTAAATGTTTTAACATTATGCATACAACAAAAATATTCGCAAAAATTTTCTTCGCCATTTTATATATTTTCAAAAGTGTACAATTTTAAGGATGTTACAAATAGAAGTGATGTTATATGCCCCCAACGATATTATTGATATCTTAACGCTTATGGTAGAAAAATAAATTCCATTCAAATGCAAGTATGGAAAAGTCAAAATCGAAAATATTAGCCATATCCTACATGAGTTGATCATGTATATGTCACTAGAGGCAAACTTCACGAGCATATTGTCCTCAATAGTATTGTTCCCATCAGGTGGTGGTAGTGCCTTGGTATTGCTTGTTTTCACAGGAGCGGCGTATGAGCATCAAGAGGCATCTTGCTGAGGAATGTCAAGTGGAAAATCTTGTTTCGTGTTGACATTAGGTTGGGAATTGAAGTGTGCTTCAAATTATCCACCTTGATTGGAACGTCCTTGAGTGGAGCGTCCTCGTCCCACGCAATTCAAGTATAATTCCACTAAGTGCTCAGGGGTACGACATTTCTGAGTCGGGTGGTTGTAGCAACCACACTTGGCACAAGTGCTAGACTTGTTATGTTTCTTATTATCCGACCGTGAAACATTTTTTTCCCTTGTTAGCACCATGACACTTACGCTGTCTTTGTCTTTTGCGTTTGTTCTTTCCTTTAAAGTTTTCATGATTACTAGAATGAGTAGCATTCCTTGGTTGTTTGTTCTGAGTATTAGCATGTACTTCTAGCAAAGGTTTAGTGCTCACGGGACGTAGGGTGGAGTTCCAAAGTAGGAGCTTATTATGCCTTTCTGCCTGAAGCAATGTCTTAATCAACTCAGAATAAATAGTGAAACATCTTTCAAGGTATTATTGTTGAAGGATCATCTGAGCGGGAAGCATTATAGACAATGTCTTTTCAATTTTGTCTGCATCAGTTGGCTTCTTTTCGCAAAACTTCAGTTTTGCAATAAGTTTATGAACAGCATGGTTGATCTCTCCCACAGATTTAAAATCTTGTAGACAGAGATGGTTCCCCTCATTTGTAGCTTTTGGCAGGATGACTGTTTTTGGCTGTTCATACCGTGTTTGAAGAGCAAGCCACAGAGCGTATGGGTCTTCCTTCATCAGATACTCAGCTTTGAGATCCAAATGAATGTGGTTCCTTATTATGAATAAGGCATTGTACTTGAGAACTGTGCCAATGGGGTAACTCCCTATTGGGGAGGAGCAATAGCCTCGTACATTTTGCGCAACAATAGACTCACTTTGAGATCCATCACTCATGTGGGGGAGTTGTGGCTATCGAGAGCGAGAGCCTCAAACTCTTTGGTGGTCATTGTGCCTACATAAGTAGGGCCATAGATTTATTAAAGAAATCTTTGGCAATGTTGAATAAGCGAATGTGAAATGTAAATAATTAAGGTAAACTTGAAAAATAGAGACATTCTTTATTTGTGGAATAACATAGTCAAGCACCAATGGTGTTAACTTTGTTTAATTCATTTTTCAACATCGGTTACGCACTTTGAGGATAAAAATCCGGCAGTAATATATGATACCTTGTGCATGGCAATGTGAAAAAGAATTATATGATAATAACTTGGGTGTAGGCTTTACATAATTAATAATCAAATTAGGTACACACGTTGAGGATGAAAATCCCGCAGTAG
Source organism: Oryza australiensis (assembly GCA_019925245.2). Classification (NCBI taxonomy): domain Eukaryota; kingdom Viridiplantae; phylum Streptophyta; class Magnoliopsida; order Poales; family Poaceae; genus Oryza; species Oryza australiensis. The sequence continues at coordinate 4,317,617 of JAIFGZ020000044.1, forward strand.
TACTAAGGTACCACCTTGTGTATGGTCAATTTAAAAATAAATAAAAGTAGTCCCCAAAGTGTAGACCGTAATTTCGAAACTAAATATTGGGTACGCACTTTAAGGTACTGCCTGATGTATGACAATATCAAAGTTAAAAAATTAATCATTATTCCAAAATGAGAAAATCAACCCAAAACATTTGCAAGTAATATTGAGTGCTTGTATGAAAAGTTAAAACTTAATATATAAATTGTATATAAATTGCATAAAGTAAATTATACTAAATATTGATAAATATGTATATAGGCTGTCTATATATTTACTTACAATTTACATGAAATTGAAAGCCTAATGTGTAAATATGATGTCTGAGAACTTTCTTCTTCCGCCTTCTACTCTCCTTCGTCATGAGCGATTCATGCTGATAACATGTTACGATGTGAAATAAGAAATGGAATGGAGAAAAAGCAAATAGGACAATTATGCCACTTTTATTGATCTTTTGTGTATATATTATGTACATAGTAACTGTGTCAAATGAACGAAGAGTAGGGAGAGTGAGGATGAGATTAACCGCAAGAAGTTGTAACATCTGACACGTGTGCCCCCCGAGCCCAAAAGCGCCAACGTGGGGTCCACTCCTGACACTGCCGTCACCGCGTCAAGCGATCTCATAAAAAGACATTTCGTCGCCGCCATCCGCCGCACTGGGCGCCCAGGCTGCGGCTTCCTTAGGCGGCGGGAGAGATGGTGGACAGCGAGCCTCTCTGGCACGGCGGCCGCCAGGGCGGCGGCGACGACAGGCACCACCAGCTCAGGCACAGCTTCGGCGCCAAGGATGCCTCCTCGCCGTGGTCCGACCTGTGGACCGACGGCCTCGTCTGCGCCTTCGAGTTCGTGCACGGCGGCGGCGGCTCCGGCGCCCCTGGCTTCGTAAGCCCGGCCAACTTGTCCCGGAACAACTCCTTGCAGTCCAAGGACCTCGCCACCGTGGATCCCAGGAGATCACTCTCGCGTCCAAGATCGGATACGCTTCGTCCCAAGGTAAGCTTGATTTCTAGATTGATTCCCTCTTCACTCAGAAACATCCGTAACAAAGGGTGGTGGCGTGAGGTTCGGACGACGGCGACGAGCCGAGGCCTTCGCCGTGCAGGCACGGCGGGATGGCTGCGCCGGCCGAGAGCTGCTGGGTGCTGAAATGCTGATCGAGGGGAGGAGGATCATGGAGCTGGTGGAGATGGTGGAAGGGGACGCCGCGTGGGAGGACGGGCAGGGGACGAGCAGCCTCATGGAGGACGACGTCGACGGCGACAAGCAGTGCGACATCACCGTCGCCGACGTTGCCGCCGTACTGGCAGCGGCCGGCGGGGCACCGGGCGGTGGACGCATGGCTGGCCGCCGCGTGGTGGCTGCACCCGGCGATCTGCGTGGCGCTCAGGGACGAGAGCATGCTCATCAGTGAGAAGATGAAGCATCTGCTCTATGAGGCGAGCTAATTTTCTGCCGAATTTGATTTTTTTCTAAGTTAAACTTCTGAAACTTTGACGAGTTTAAAAAATATAATAATATTTTTAACATAAAACATAAAATATCAAAATCATAGATTTAATAAAACTAATTTAGTAGTACTATATTTTTTATAAACTTGATCTAAATTAACTTTAAAAAAGATTTTAAAGTGAGTTATACTATGAAACGAAGAGAATAATGTAACGAAGAGAATAATGTTAAGAGAATAATGTTTTATGTTTTAGCGTTTATGGTACCATGGATATGCAAACTATTATCTCTACATATTTTTAATTTCCATTGTAATGATGTTCTATCAAGAATTAAACAGTTATATATATATATATATTAGCAATTGTGCCCGTGCGTTGTAACGGGTAAAGTCGAGGCGCGACACGGATGGGGACGGCACAGAGGGGCGCGGAAGCTCCGAGCAGCGATGGGAGGAAGGAGCGCAGTCGCGATGCTGGGCGCAGCGCAGATGGGGACGAGAGGGAGGGGCGCAGGGAGGGAGGAGCGAAGGTGTCTTTTTTTTTTCATCCAACCCCTCCTTTTCTTTTAAGCATTGGGATTGCGGGTAGGGCTGACGAAATACTCGTGGCTCGCTAGCTCGTTCGGCTCGTGGATGGCTCGGCTCGGCTCGTTGAGAAATGCTAACGAGCTGCGCCAAGGGTTTAGCTCGTTAGCTATAATGAGCCAGCTCAAGTCAGCTCGCAAGCTGCTCGTGAGCTCAACGAGCCAGATGCAATGTACAAAGTAGGGCCTAATGTTTTGCTTGTTTTGCTATTCTTTTGCTTGTTTAGTTGTTGATGTGATAATAAATCAATAATTTTTATAATTTTGTGATGGCAATATGGATCTAATGCTTTAGATTATAATAGTAATAATATCTAATCTAGTTGCATCATTACATTTGCATGGATAATTGTCGATGGACAAGTGTTATTACGTTAATTATGGACTTAATGTATCACTTTTTATTTTTTTCAATTGTATATTTGCATGTTTAATAGACTAAAAAAATAAAATGTAATTTGTACATAAATTGCACTGTATTAAAGTGGCTCGCGAGCTAAACGAGCCGGCTCACGAGCCGAGCCGAGCCTCCTGGCTCGGTTCTCTACCGAGCCGACCGAACCGAGCCAAGCCGAGAGCTGAGCCTCCTGGCTCGGCTCTCTACCGAGCCGAGCCGAGCTGAGCTGAGCTGGCCGAGCCGAGCCGAGCCGGTATCCACCCCGAGCCGAGCCGAGCCGGTATCCACCCCTAACTGCTGGTTAATTTTGGAAAAAATCAAGGGGTTTTTTGCAAAATAGCTAGGCAGAATAAAATTTTTGGATAGAAACACTACTTGCTTTATAGATAGCTAGCAAAATGTCCATGCGTTGCAACGGGACGAGGATGCAGGGAGGGAAGCAGGCGGGGGACGAAGGTCCAAGCGGCGGCGCGGGAGCTCTGAGCGGCGACGGGAGGGAGGGCGCAACCGCAGCGCGGATGGGAGCAGAAGAGAGGGACGTAGGAGGTCTTTTTTTATCCAAGCCCTCTCTTTCTTTTCAACATTGGGACTGCAGGTTAATTTTATAAACAGTCAAGGGGGTTTCTATAAAATAACACTTTTTTCTTCTTTAATTGGGTTTTTTTTAAAATAGCCAGACGGACTGCGGTTTAATTTTGGAAAAACTCAAGGGGTTTTCTGCAAAATAGCCAGGCAAAACAAAATTTGGGTGGAAACACTACTTGCTTTATATATAGGTGTATATATATATATATATATATTCATGTTAGATTTGTATGCCTGGTAGTACTGCATACTTGTGACTCTACTGTCACTTCCTAGCTTGATGTCTGAAAGACTAAAACACTTTGATGATTTCGCGGGGTAGAGGCGGCGGCGGCGCAGAGGTTGCGACGGGCGTCGTTGGATCAGAGCTCCTCTGGCTAGATTTGGTTCCCCCTCCATGGATCGGGCCTCTCCGGCATGGGAGAGGAGGTAATGACGATGGGGTAGAGGGTGAGGAAGCGCGCGATGAATGGACAAGGAAGGCTGTCGTGGGGCGTGGGACACGGTGGAGGGAGGACGGCGCGGCCGGCAGTGGTGGAAGGCTAGTGTGGCGCAGGTGGTGTCGGTGGCTGCCGGAGGCTGAGGAAGGCCGACACGGTTGGTGTTGGGAGGTCGATGCGGGTGACGGCAGGGAGGTCGACCTGGCCGATGGCGCGAGAGGTTGACGCGGCGATGGCAAGGAGGCCGACGTGGCAGCATCAGGAAGGCCAGTAATGGCAAGTGTGCCATATAGGCATGTGGAGGCTGACTGGCGTAGGGTGTCAGTACAACGGTGCCCACATGCTGATGGAGGATGGCCATGGTGGAGCAATGGAGCGATAGCTGCGAATCGACAGGGGCCGGGCGGCAGGTGTAAAACCTAGCTCTGCCTTGCCGGACCGACAACGATGGTGCTTTGGCATCGTTTTCCCTCTTGGAGACGTTGTCGAGCTGTCCCGCTCCCTCTAGTGGGGCTTCCGAGTGAAAACCCTGTCTTGGTTCTCTTAAAGACCTCGACGGATGGCGGCATCGGTGCTCATTGTCGCTTTGCTCTCTAGAGGCATCGTCCAGGAGGCCCCTGTGCCAAAACTACTCTTAGACAGTTTGGGCGTGCTATCTTTAGATGTTTGTCCTCTTGCAGCGGCATTCTAGCTATTGCAAGCTGGTCATGTTGGCAGGCCTTGTGGGGGAGAGCGGTTCTATTCTTCTCTCTCACGCTATCCCCTACAATCCCAAAGGCGTGGATAGAGTCGAGTGTGTTGTTCGGCTGTTAGGGTTTGGTTTTGGGTGATTTTAGCTATAACTTCTTTGTTGGTTTAGTGGCATCCTACCACGCTTATCGGTGACTGGTCCAGTGCTAGCCTTCTCCTGGATTCTGTGTAGGTGTTATCTGTGTGTGGTGGTGGGTTTTTTTCCTGGCTACTGCTTTCTAGATGCTAGCTTTATATTTTTTCTACTTTATTCAATGAATCATCGGTCTGATGTTGGTTGTTCAAAAAAAAGTATAATTGAGCCTAACTGAATTGCACAAATTGGACATCAACATGAAAAGACATTGTTATACTTCATGGACAAACTTGTGAACCTCTAGACCCTACAATAGAATCACGAGAACCTTTGTATATTTTAAACTTATTTGTAACAAACTTAATTTTAACTTATATGTATCTTTCCTACTGTTCATATTAAAAAATAAAAAATAAAACAAGGATAGCCAAGATTATTTCTTTGAAAACAAAAGGCTTCTGTTTATTACTCATTGTATGGAAGCATGCATCTCCCAGACCTTGTTGTAAAAAAATAATAATAAATAGAAGTATGGCCCAAACCTAGAACTTTTAAAATCATACCATAAAAAATCTGCAACTTATGTCCTTCATGTTTTTCTCATTTGATTTGTTCAGTGCGCAAACTGGGAGGTTTCTTCTCATCTCAAGCTAAAAATGAGCCAAGCCTTCAAGGTTACCACTTGGTTTCCCTTTGCACACCCTGTAGTAGCAAAACATGAGGTTAGCACATCAATCCATCAAACTGTTCTCTCACCCTGCAAAGTGATACTGCTGATTTCTTTGATCCATGCAGCCCAAGACAGGAGCGAATGCAGCAGGTTCGTCGCGGCGTACGCAGTTCTGAAGAAGAAACTGGACGGAATGGTACATTTCAGAGCCCTTTTCAGAGGCACGTTACGTAACAAGGTGATCTTTCCAAATTCTCACGTCGCTGTGGCGTTTTCACCAGACTTTTGTATATAAGATAATAGCTAGGACTTCTTGTAGTACTTCCTTGAGCGATCCCTCTCATGGTCATGTGACATTCGCATGACCAGAGCCCAGAGAGGTTGATGTAACTTGTAATTTTCCTCCATATTCACATGGGTATTGAGGTCGATGTAACTGTAACTTTCCAACCACTACAAGTTGGGTGAAACCAGAGGGTGCTAGGTTTCTTAGAATTGGCCATATTCTGAGAAAATTCACAAACAGTTAACGTGTTTTCAACAACATGTCTATCACTGCTAGCAGTTGTAATAGAAAGTTCTAGATATTGAAATTGTACCCAAATTTCTTTCTCAATATAGTGTAATCGCTATCCACCTAATCAACACAAGAAGCTCAGCAGGAAGCAAATCTTAGCATGGGTGTCGCTTGAAGTAAAAATCAGTAAAATTCTCAGTGGTCATGTTCAGTTCAGACTACCCCATGTGTCAACTAAAACTTCCGTAATTTTGGGACTATGAAATTGTAGCGTGTGTATACTAACAATTAAAGCATGTTCAGGTTTAAGTTTGATCATTTTATACTTAATCCAGTTCATATATCGTTTGAGAGTAATTTTCTTGCAATCTCTTCATTACTCTTACTAATTGTCGGAAGAATTATTATATCTTCAAGTAGCACGCAGGAAACAAGCTAATTTTATAATTAATTCACAACATCATATTTCATTGATCAGGTTCAGCACCTGCACAGAAATACACACTACCGGTACAGATCTCACCGTTCCCACTTCCGAATACTCATACATCCACGCGGTCCACACGAATACGTACATCTATACGGTACACGTACGTACATCTACTGTACCGCGTACACACACACACTCTCCTGCAGAGCAGGGACGCATTGTCGTCAAGCTAGCTAGCTAGCTGAAGCCGATGCGTGGCCATGGCAGCACAGCGGTGGCGCTCACTTGCCGGGGACGAAGTTGGTGGCGTAGGCCCAGGCGTTGTTGTTGACGGGGTCGGCGAGGTGGTCGGCGAGGTTCTCGAGGGGGCCCTTGCCGGTGACGATGGCCTGGACGAAGAATCCGAACATGGAGAACATGGCGAGGCGGCCGTTCTTGATCTCCTTCACCTTGAGCTCGGCGAACGCCTCGGGGTCGTCGGCGAGGCCGAGCGGGTCGAAGCTGCCGCCGGGGTAGAGCGGGTCGACGACCTCGCCGAGCGGGCCGCCGGCGATGCGGTACCCCTCGACGGCGCCCATGAGCACGACCTGGCACGCCCAGATGGCGAGGATGCTCTGCGCGTGGATCAGGCTCGGGTTGCCGAGGTAGTCGAGGCCACCCTCGCTGAAGATCTGGGAGCCCGCCTTGAACCAGACGGCCTCGCCAAACTTGACGCCGTTGCGGGCGAGGAGCTCCGGGAAGACGCAGCCGAGCGCGCCGAGCATGGCCCACCTGCAGTGGATCACCTCCAGCTCCCGGTTCTTGGCGAACGTCTCAGGGTCGGCGGACAGCCCGGCGGTGTCCCACCCGTAGTCGCCGGGGAACTCCCCGGTCAGGTAGCTCGGTGGCTCGCCGGAGAGCGGGCCGAGGTAGAGGACGCGGTCGGGGCCGTACCACGGGCTGCCGGACGCGGCCGGCTTGGGCTTGGCCGCCGACTTGCGCATGGTGATGCGGCCCTCGCCGAACACCTTGGCGACGGCCTTGCCGGCGAGCGCCGGGGAGGAGAGGGCCATGGTCGCGGCGGCCATGTCTAGCTAGCTCGCTCTGCTGCTGCTGCTGCTGCTGCTGCTGCTGCTGGGTGTGTGCGTGTTGTGTCATGGCAACGGACACTTGGCGTATTAATACGTGGGCAGCGGATGGAGAGGCTTATCTCGTGGCCACTTGGGAAGATTTTTTGCTGGGCTGGGATTGGCTGGCTGGGCCGGGATGAGGGTGATGTGGAGGATGACGTGGCGGTTGGTGTGGCCGTGTAGCCTATCGAGAGAATCTTGGAGGTGCCATGTAGGATAGGGCGCGTCCAATCAGGAGCTGCCACTTGGTGCCTCGGAGGGGTATGGATGAGATTAGTTTGGCTCAGTTGGCTAGCAGAGTGGTGAATATACTGCTAATTGACGAAAAGCAATCAATGAAGTGTTCTTTTGTGTCGATTCAAACGAGTGGCTCTGGATAGACTGCACGAGTTATTTACAAGGGAGGTTTCTTTTTTGCTTTTTTATTTCAAAATGTAGTCCGACTAAATTACTTTCTCTGATCATAAATATTCGATGTCTATAATATGATGCATTGGTTATCGATTTACATCGGAACAAGTTGTTTGTGACATCCCATAAGTTTATAATATTCAAAAATCTATGCACATTTTTTTGTTTAACTAAGCATTTAAGAAACTATTAATGATGAATGCTTCAAAACTTTGACAAGATATCATCCAAAATGATAAATGGTTCGCTAAAAGAGCCTTGAGTAAAAACCCAATGGGGAACCGTAAATTTGGCAGTGGTCCAAAGCCTCGTCCAGTTGTAACAGGTGTAAATTAATTATATATCTTGTTTGAGGAGCTCATGGCAGATTATAATTTCTTTCAGAATTCTCAAATAAATTATGAGAAATTTTAATTATAGAATCCAAAAAATATATTACAAGTTAGAAGCTACAAAACCCAATTCTTCTATATTCTTACCAGTTAGCTATATTCATGAATTGTTTCTCGCAACCTCAAGCTCACCAAATAGGCTTATGGCTACCATCCGTGAGGCAATGATACTAAAAGAAATAAATGAGCGTAGTTTAATTGGTTAGGTTCTATATAGTAAAATTAGCTCATTCAAGCGTAGTTTAATTGGTTAGGTTCTATATAGTAAAATTAGCTCATTCAAGCGTAGTTTAATTGGTTAGGCTTCATATAGTAAAATCAGCTCATCCAGATTTAAGCTCTAAACTTGATATGGGGGCATGTATTTACGACTAATTATTTTTTAGTGGTAGACGACATATTCGTCAACAATGAAATGTCAATGATCACTTCATCAATCTTAAAATATATTGACCTAGTCTTTCGAAAATACTCATAAGGTAGTATGTGCATGTATGCTTTCATAGAATTGTGTGTTTATAGAGTTGTGAGTGTGCTCGTATTGTGAGCGTCTATATTTATACCATGTTAATAAAAAAAGAGAGAAAAACAGCGTGCATGCTTGAAAACATGGTTGACCAATTTATAGCTTGTGATTAAATGAGCATAGCATATTAGGGCTTCTTTGGAAAGCAAGAATTAAAAACACAGCTTATGAAAAACATAAGAATCGAGATGGTATATCTAGTTAATTCTTAGAAATTTTAAAATCCAGAAATTGTGTTGAACATGTTATTTGGACGCTCCATAGAAAAAGTATAGGATCTTGGGAGAGGGATAGACTCGAAAAAGTTTCATATGAGATTCAACATTATGTTAAAAATCATCTAAAATTCCCATGAATTAAGATATTCTATAGGAATTTTATAGGAATTTTAAGTGTTCATTCCTTCATTAGCACCTAGGAAATTTTCCATTGGATTTCAATTAAAAAATTGTCTACTTTTCCTTTTGTTTCGAAGAAACCTGAATAGGATCGATCTCATAGTTCCATCAACAGGACGAGATGGGCCGAACGTGTTTACAGGCCGGGAGGAGGTGAGTCAAGCCCATTTCAGACTCAGATGGGCTAGAAGCCTACACTCGTAAACGTCCTAGATTGATCATGGGCCCCGGTATTTTTAATTTTTCTTATTAAAAGATTCGTAAAAATAATTTTTTAAAAAAATTGCATAAATAGTAACTGTCATCTTATGGGAGGATGTTTTTTTAAAAATCGTCCTCTTAAAAGACGTTTTTATGACATGACAGATGACTGTCCATTTTACATGTGGCCTCCTCGTAGCTCTTGAAAAGAGCGATTTTTACTGTGTATACAGGGAGCTGCATGTAAAAGGAACGATTTTTACCGTGCATTTTAAAACAAGTCCTTTTGTTGGTCTAGATTAAACTGACTGTAATAGATAGATAGATAGATAGATAGATAGAACCATATAATAAATTTTCTCACTGAGCTCATTTGCAAGCCAATGCGGGAACCGAAGGGGTGTGAAGGCTGAAGGAGCTATGCTGCAGTCGTCGCAGGCAAGGAGGCAGGAGCTATAGACAGGGTGCTCGTGCGCCGGCGTCGCCGCGCATGCTGCTGCTGGTCAGCCTGCTGCGTGCCACCCCCTGGTGCGCCCGGCTTGCTGGGTGCTGGCCTCCACGCGCCCGGCCGCCCGCCGCACCACCTGCGCCAATACGGACCCGGCCTCCTGCCGCCTGCGCCCGCACTTATTTGCACGCACAGTAAAAATTATCCTGGAAGGCAATAAAGGGCAGACTACAAATTTGTCATCTTGGCTATTTCTTTTACAGCGACCCCCCATATACACAGTAAAAATCGTCTTTTTCAAAGGTTGAAAGGAGGCCACATGTAAAATGCTCGCCCACAGTAGATGACCGTCGAAAACGCTTTCTCGAAGGGCGATTTTAAAACACCTTCCCGATAATGACGGACGACTGTTTATGCAAAACTTGAAAATCAAAAAATATTTTTACAAATCTTTTAATAAAAAAAATTGAAAACACCAAAAAATTCACACCGCTGGCATATGTCGTCGCAGGTTGCTAGAAGGGAGAAGTCAACACAGAAGCTGCCACCCCCTGCCACTGCCCCACACTGTGCCTCGCCACAACACTCACCGTCGTCGCCGCCCACTACTGGCCTCTCACCAGCAGATCGGGACAGATTCGGACTCCACGGCCATGGATCCCGACGTCGTTGGCTTCCCAGCCACCAGCCGCCTGAGCCGCCTCCTCCACATCCTCTACACCGTTGCCCACCACTCCTCTGCACTCCGTCCGTCAGGGTCCTCACTGGATCCATCCGAGAAGGGCCCAGATTTGGCCAGCGCTTCCCCCGAATGTCTCGGTACCCTTGCCGACTGGCGTCTTTGACGTAGGAAAGAAGAGCCCCACTGCTGCGATCATTGCAGCCACATGGCTTGCCGACGAGCCGCTCGGGCGACGGCAAGGTAGGAGGACGAGGGAGAAAGGTGGTGGTGGCGGTTGCTGCGTCGTCGCGTCCGGGTCGCTCCTGCACGGACCCCTGGAGGTCTGTTTGTGTCCTATCACAAGAAGGTAGGGGAGAAAGACGTGGGTAATTAACGTGTGGACCTCACCTTTCACGGAGTCTCAATGGAAGTTTTATGTTTCAGTTTTCAACATATCTGGATTTTAAAAACAGTGTAAAAAGTTTTATCCTTATGAAATTATTTCTACTTCTATAAAACTTTTATCACCTCTTTTTTTATTATTATAATATCATGTCAACATATTTAATGCTCATAAAACTATATAAAATCTCCATTAAGATTGCATAAAAGGTTTTACTGTCATACAGAGATACTTCTCTCCTATTTGATGCTGAGACAGAAAAAGAATAATGATCGGTAAGAAATAAAAATTGTTCATTATTGTTGTCTCGGATATTTTCTGATACAGTTGAACATGTATAATTTAGGGAAAAAGGATTTGAGGCTCATAAAGTATAGCACTGATAAATTCTTGCAGTAATAAGCAAATAGCTCTTCAGATTACCAAAATCAGCTCTTCTCGAACTGCATAGAACGTGTTGAACGGAAAAGAAACAAATCATCCGAAATCCTCAGCTGATCAAAATAACTTTTTATTTTCTAACAATACTGGGTACCACAAATTCAACATTCAACGTTAGGAACAGCTGTACAACATGCAACAAATTTTTTAATACTTTTAAATATAACTATAGCATAATTATACATTATAACTTAAATATATAATACAACTTAACTTATAGACAACTTTACGTGTATATGTTAAAAAATCATGCTAGTGCATCTGGTAGAGCGATAGGTCCAAACATCAGAAATTTTCGTCCGATTTTCTGTCAACACATGAATAAGGAAGCAAATAAACCTAAACGTTTATGAAAAGTGTGCACCACGATAGCCACAACTTGAATATCAACTGAAATATCCCAATTCTTTTTAAAAAAAATATCAAATATTGCTCAGGTGGAAGAGTTCCAGCCGTGATATTCCCTTCTGAACAGAGAAAAAAGACAAAAATAGATCGCATACAAAAACATGGTTAACGTACGCAGAGAAGTTGTGCAGCAAGAGAAGTCGCTTGGGTGTGGACGGCAGAATCAAATATACTCGTATGAAGTTTTAAGGGCATTTTAGTCATTTAAAGAAGATGAATTTTTCTACAAGACATTCAAGTTTGTATAATTTTGTTAGTGGGTATAAAAAACATGCCACAGCTAGAGGACATCTCTAAAAATGGTAATACGGAAGGTCGATGCACTCATTATTTTATTTTTTTAGTTTAATTGTTGAGATATTTTTTTTAAAAAAGACAAAAATGTTAAGTTTTTAACCTGGTCCTAGAGTGAAGAATGAATAGTCCTAGAGTGAAGAATGAATATGATATAAAGTAGCAATGTACCACGTACAGATTAAGAAAATTTAGGAGGAAACTACAAATTTTAAAAAGTTACAAAATGTACTCGTGGCCGCTAGTCCAGGGGTTTGAAGGAAACGGGAAAGGATTGGTTCTTTCCAGTTGGACCAAAGCAACCTGAGTAACATGTGCAGACCTAATAAGGGGTAAATTCATCATTGCAACGTGATTTTTCTTTTCAATTAGATTGAAAATAATAAAATGATGGTTATGCTCCAGCCGTGATATGTTTTTGAAAATAATAAAATGATGGCTATGCTTCAGCCATGATATGTTTTTTATACCCATAAAAATAATTAAATGTTAAGTGGCAAAATTTGCATTTCGAGAAAAACAGTTCGGGCATATAGAGTGAATAATAAACGGAAACCTGACGCAATGAAATTTTATAGAAAAAAACATTTGTACGATGATATTTGTAGATCTTACGCTCATCAGTGGTAAAACGTAAAATCATGTGCTTATAGATGATAAAACTTAAAATTTCACCCTTATGATGGTTCTCCTCTCCCCTTCCATTCGAGGACGAAATTATCCCCACCTTTTTGCGAGTGCGCAAGAGCCATCTAGCACAACAATAACGGTCAATATCTCTGCATTGGGCATGAGCCTTTATCCATGCAACAATCAATCAAGCATGACGCATTGTCGCATTCATCCTACTTGATTTGCATATTAAACTATTCGAAATATTTATGCAACACATGTTTTGGATGACATTTGTTCCTCATCTAGCCTGAACAAAAGCATATGTCCCAAGCTAAGTTTTCACACCTTTATTCCTCCGAAGACCAGAATCGAAGAGCTTTGTATATCACCTTTATTTCTTGTCAAACAAACCCGCTCCATTAAAGAAAGAAAATAAAATAAATGCCCAGCCAGTCTCAAGAAAAAATAATAAAAGAGATACTTTTTGGCAGAAAATAGCATGAGAGATATTTCTATTGTGCTATAATTATATATTATAAATATAAAGAAGATATTTACAAGATAAAGTAGGATATACAAACAGGGTATGTATTATCAATCATGTGATTACTTCATACAAGACATGCCATTGAACTTGCACATTTAACTTGAAGTAGAGATGTCAAAAAAGCACGAGGCTTCTGGGCAGCTCGAGCTTGGCTTGTCCTAGACCCGCTTCAAGGTTAGCTCAAGCTCCAAACGGGCTGAATCTGAGCCTAAGCAAAAGCTCATAAGCTATACCGAGCCAAGCTCAAGCCTCTACCAAGCTTGATTGCGTATACAATGTGTATAGTTTGTATTGTTTGTTTATCTTATTGATTTAATAAATTAATAGATAAATATATGTTAGTGTCTATTTACCCAACAAATTATTATGTGTTAGCATAATATATTTATCTTAATCCTTTTCCACTCTTTATTAGTATGATTAACTAGAAATAATTATACTTATCAGGATTATCATTAAAATATATATTACATTACTTATGGTTGAGCTCGAACTAAACTTGCCTAAAAACTCGAAGATGCAATAGCTCGGCTCAAGCTCGAGCTCGAGCCTTGGCATAAGAGCTCGCTCGTTGACAGCCCTACTTGCAAGCAATGGCGAAGGCAAAGCAAAATTTTAGAGGGTGCCAATCCTTTTCTTTAACTCAATAGTTTTAATACCAAGTCTAGCACCTCCCATTTTGTCATATCCCATTTTCAAGGATACAGAAAATATAATAAAAAAGTGATTTGTTTAATCTCACGAGCATTTTATCCATTTAACTAAAGAATATATACGTGCAGACTAGCCAATGGTTGGGAGATTCATGTCCCACCTTTCTGGAACCGTCACCGCTTGCAAGACTTTTCATAATCAGAAATATCTATGTTCATATTATAAAATGTTTTGGATTTATCATAAGTCAAACTTTTAAGCTCGACTAAATTTATAAAAAATAATAACATCTTCAATACCAAATTAATTTTATTAATTTATCATTTGAATATATTTGTTTTGGGTTAGAAATACAACTATATTTTTTATAAATTTTTTAAATTTAATAAATTTAACTTAGGATAAACCTTATAATATGAAATGAAGGAATGATTTATAATATGAAATGAAGGAGTAACATAGACTGTGATTAAGATAGCTTCCACTCGGAGCAAACATGGCTTCCATAGACTAGAGTTTTAGATCATTAGTTTCTATACTGTGTGATTAAGATATCTTCAACTTGCGTTTCAAAAAAAAAAAGGATATCTTTCATTTGGGGCAAACACGGCTTTCACGTCCACGGACTTTTTTTTCACATGAATATAGTTAGTGTACGCTGTACGGTGTGACAGCTTACACGAAGATTATCGTAGACATTTGCGTCTTATCGGTAAGCCATCGAAATAATGTCTACGGCACTGCCAAAAACGAGATAAAGATTTCAAAGAATATTGATGCACAATTTATTTCCAGAGCAGATACTAGAAGAAGGGCGGCCGAGAGCAGATCTCGATGCTCAATTTAGAAAACCGAACAGGTCCTTCGGAGTTTATTAATTCCCACTTCCCAGTTCCAGGTAAGCTTTCAGATTTTTTTTAAAAAATGATCGGCTAAACACACGTACTAAAATCGATCACCATGATCTGCTAATGGTAACATGGAATACAGAATTTGCTAGCCCCATATGTTGCCCTAAAAAGAATAATCTAGAGTTAAAATCTAATTTTAAAGTTAATTTTAAGAAATTTTTAACATAATTTCTTTTTTAGATCAACCTTTAAATAGCTAAGAACACAAATACAAAATATTAATATATAAATGATTTTTTTCGCTAATAAACTGTCACGACCTATAATCAACTACTGGACAGCTGACAAGGACCTACCAATTATATGCATGAATGCATCAGAGAGCAACATGTGTATAGGAGCAGGTCAGCCAGGAGACGGCATAGCGGGCAAACGGAGAACACAGACGCAGGACGACAGGTCATATGCGGATTGCGGTGGTGCGGCGGACGCGTGGAGTAGAACCCTCACAAGTCGCCACCGGCCCAACAACCACCACCGGGCTATGCCTTGCCTATATAAAGCCGACACGGACGCCACGCCACCGAGTAACTCACAAAGGAAATTTGCTTGCAAACGTTGGCGTCGGGCGCCGCCGTCCGTCGTCCCACGACTCCCTCTTGACCCTTCCCCCGGTCAAGCAGGCAAGTCGCAGATGGCCGCCGGCGCCGACGGCGACGCCGCCGCCGCCGCTGTGGTGGTGGTGTTCGACTTCGACAGGACCATCATCGAGTGGGACAGCGACGACTGGGTCATCACCAAGCTCGGCGCCTCCGACGCCTTCCGCCGCCTCCGCCCCACCATGCGCTGGAACCCCCTCATGGTACGATCACGATGACCCCCTGCACACACACACACAACACAAGAACGCGCATAGATTGAACCTGTGGTGTTGGTGGTGGCTTGGCTTGGCTTCTTCCAGGACAGGATGATGGCGGAGCTGCACGCGCAGGGGAGGTCGGCCGACGACATCCGCGACTGCCTCAAGAGCGCGCCCCTCGACGCCCACGTCCTCTCCGCCATCACGACGGCCTCGGCGTTAGGGTACACACCATCAATCCATTCACCTCCTCTGTCTGGAGGTCTGATGGCGCCATGGATAATCTTTGGTGGTGGTGTTCCACCCTGTTGTTGCAGGTGTGATTTGAGGGTGGTGAGCGACGCCAACGCCTTCTTCATCGAGACCGTGCTGGAGCACCACGGCGTCCTCGGCTGCTTCTCGGAGATCAGCACGAACCCGGTGCGTGTCGACGGCGACGGCAGGCTGAGGATCGCGCCGTTCCACGACCCCGACAGCTCGCCCCATGGATGCAGCCTCTGCCCTGAGAACATGTGCAAGGTATGGACAGTAGGACACCAGCAGATTGACAGGTCAGTTCACATTTTTCATGTCAGCCTTTAGCGCCTCCACCCGATGCACGTGGCTGATAGAGACAAAAGAAACAGCAGCATCTGTCCAAAAGAAACAGTGTAGATAGATCACTGGATGAAGCAAGAGCATGATGGATTATGCAGTCTGAATCTTACACATAATACATAATAATCCATTGTTCAACAATTATTAGTACTAAAGTTTCTTTGTGCTAAAATCTTAGTGCATGTATTCAGATGAAGAGGGATATAGATAATGGAAATCATGTATGGTCCCCAATTAAAGTTTAGCTTTATCATGTGCAGGGCAAGATAATTGAGAGGATTCAGGCGACAGCTAATGGTAAAAGGCATTTCATCTACATTGGTGATGGCAGAGGAGATTACTGCCCCTCCCTTAAGCTAGGGGAAGGGGACTATGTCATGCCAAAGGAGAACTACCCCCTCTGGAATCTCATCAGCAGCAACACACAGCTTCTCAAGGCTGAAGTTCATCCATGGAATAATGGCGAGGAACTCGAAAAGACCCTACTTAAGTTGGTCAACAAGTTGATCACCCCACCTGCACAAACATCTCAATTTGAATATAAATGCGATATGGGCAATCCAGTATCCACTGAAGTAGGACAGGCTCTTCGTGTGCCACACTAATCAGTAACCAATTCTTGGCTCGCAAATCGCAATTGCAGGCAATATTGCCTTACCATTTCCATATGCCTCGACTAAGGAAAGCTCCTCAGTATGCATTTATCCTAATAAGTTCTGTAATAAAAAGGATGCAATGATTTAACATATAGATTTGCTGAAACTGAAGGATAGCATGAGATTGAATTATAGGGATTGAGAGTTACCGAGTTACTGCCAGTTAAGTGGGCAACTATACAAGTCTTCAGACAAATCTATGTTTCCAGCAGTATAGTTTACCCTAAGATTAGCCTGTTTAAATCAGATAAAACAGTTCACCAATTAGCAGAGCTATGTAGATCAGGTACTGAACATGCATCATGTACAATGATAATCTCTTAAATAAGATTCATCAGAATTAGATAATACCTGGAACCGGTTTTCTGGCCTGTGACTGCATTGGCATTTCAGATTGCAGGAACAAGAGGGGTGGAATACACCACGCAAATTTTAGTACTTAGAGCACCCATCTTGTGACAGGAAAACATGCATCTTCCCATTGATTTCAATCCAGCTACAACCTGGTTCCTTCTTTACTCCACGATCTACTAGCATACTCCTAAGTTTAGCAACATCATTCCACCTTTTTAAATCCGCATAAATGTTAGACAACAATATGCAAGAAGATATATCATCTGGTTGTAACTCAAACAATTTTTCTGCTGCTCGCTCAGCAATCTCAATGTTTCCATGCATCCTACATGCTCCCAGAATGGTCTTCCATAAGGATGCATCTGGGGTCAATGGCATCTCATTAATAAGAGATTCAGCCTCAGCTAGTTTTCCAGCCTTGGACAGGATATCAACCATGCAAGCATAGTGTTCCATTGTAGGAGTAATTCCATACACACTACTCAACAATTTGAAGTACCTCCTTCCCTCATCAAGTAATCCTGCATGGCTACACGCTGAGAGGACACCAACAAATGTTATCTCATCAGGTACATTTCCCTCATCTATCATCTCTTGGAAAGCCTCCAGTGTCTTGTACCCATGACCATGGTGAGCATAACCACAGATGATCGTATTCCATTCAACTAAGTCATGTGTATCTGACTCGTCAAATAGCATCTCAGCATCTGCTAAGTTCCCGCACTTCACGTACATGTCAACTAAAGCACTGGAAATAACTGGACTGTTCCATCCTGATTTGATGGTATATGAATGCAGCTGGAGGCCACTGCCCAAGCACGCCAAATCAGAACAAACACTTAGCGAGGTAGCTAATGTGGCATCATTAGGCCTTTTGTTTTCTTGCAACATTGAGCGGAAGCATTCTATCGCCTTCTCACCTTCATCAGTTTTAGCATATGTTGACATAAAAACTGTCCATGAGAACACATCTCTTTCTTTCAGTCGGTCAAATACCAGGCGTGCATTTGTAAAGCACCCAGCTTGCACATACATGTCAAGAAGCCCTTTTGAAACATCATAATCTCCTTGAAACCCACTTTTAAGAACACATGCATGAACTTGACAACCAAACCTCAAGTCCATCGAGCTAGTGCAGCACCTCAAAATGCCTACATAAGTATATTTATTTGCTAAAACGCCTTCACAAATCATCTCCTTGAAAATCCTCAAACCATGCTCACAGTTGTTTCCACTATAAAATCCAGAGAGAAGTGTGTTCCAAGAAGCTATGTCAGGCCCGTGCATAACATCAAAGGTGAGAATCGCATCTTGAATAGCGCCAGTTTTCACATACATACTTACAATGGCATCACACACTCCTTTTGTTCTAGAAAATCCACTCTTCATAATGTGTGCATGAATGCTGCGACATAGGTTCACATCACCGGTTCTTGATGCAACGATGGCTAAGCCGACGAATGTATATTGATTAGGTTTGACTCCCATATCTGACATCTGCATGAAAATATCGAATGCCTCTGGAGCCATGTCATGCCGATCGAAACAAGAGATCATCGCACTGCAATGCACCACATCAGGTTCATCTATCCTGGCAAAGACTTCATAGGCCTCTTTAGCAGACAGACACTTTGAATACATCTCAATAAGGCAATTGTTCAACACACTATCTGTTTCCAGCCCTCTCTTGATCACCAAACCATGCACAGCCTGACCAGATTTCTCAAGACTGAGCTCCATGCAGCACTTGAGAACAGTTGGTAAGGTATACTTGCTTATCTCATCACCAGATTCCACCAGCTTATCAAAAACCAGCATGACCTTGGTGTAGTCACCATCCCGAGCATGCTCATTGAGCAAAGCATTCCAAGACACATTGCTTCTCACCGGCGAGTCCAACAAGGTTCTCTCAGCAACATCCACGTCCCCGCAGCTCACATAAGCCTCGACCAAGGAAGAAGCGACGTAGGGATCAAGCAAACCCTGCAGCTTCACCGCCTGAGCATGCACCTGAGGCGTAAACCCCAGGTCCGAGCCCACCGTGCAGGCCTTCAGCGCCGCCGCGAGCGCGAACTCGTTGGGGACTACCCCTTCCTCGCTCATCTCGGCGAACAGCCGGAGGGCCACACTGGCGTCTCCCGCCGCGGTGTGAGCGGAGACCATGGCCGTCCAGGCGACTACGTCCCTGTGCGGCATCCCGTCGAACACGCTGCGGGCGTCCGGCAGGCGCCCGCACTTGCAGTACATGTTGAGAAGCGAGTCGTGCAGGAACGCGTCCGGCCGCGGCCCGGACCGGAGCAGGCGCGCGTGGAGGGCCTGCCCGCGGCGGAGCGCGCGGCTGGCGGCGCAGCCCTGAAGCGCCGCGGCGTAGGACCGGAGCTCCTCGGCTCGGAGTCGGAGGCGCTCATCGGCGCGCGGAGACGGAGACGGAGAGGGAGCGGAGGGGTGCGCCACGGCGAGGCGAGAGGGGAGTGGAGAGGCGAGTGGCGGTGGCGAGGGAGGAGGGCGGTGGTGGTGGTTTGCGCGGGAGAGGAGGGGGTCGTGGAGAAGAAAGGAAGCCATGCCTGATGGCTCACCTCATCTCACCTCACCTCACCTTTGCCGCAAGGAGAGTAGGAGAATAGATAATACGCTTACCGGCCGAGGAGGCGTACTTTGGAGAGAGTGCCTCTCTTACAGGAACGCGTATTACTATTTATTAGAATCTCTCCTCTGACTGAAGACAGTATTCATGGGTGAAGACAAATTTGACCGAAGGCACGATTCATGATAATCTGTCTAGTGAAGACGGTACTCGTTAGTCATTATAAATTTGACTGAAGATTAGTATACACTAGAAAATTGGCGCGCCTCTTGACGCGTCTGCAAGGTCGTATGTTTATCTATAAATACAATGTAATTAACGATATTTCATTTTCTAATATTTGATGTTATCAATAGTAGATGTATTTATGTGAAGATTTACAATATCATATGTTCAATACTACCCTTCGTTTTTTTTCTTAAGTTAATCTTTCGAGTTTATATAAAATACACTAATATCTATAATAATAAATAAATACACTACTAAGGCAGATGAATCAAATTAAATTAATATTTGGTATTATTAATTTGATAGTTCTTTTATAAAGTTAACCAAAGTAAAAGAAGTTTAAATCAAGACAATTCAAATAGTTTACGATATGGAACGGAGAGACTTAGTGAAATTCCGTTGTATTTTAGAAAAATAAATAAAGTATTACAATAATTTTTAATTTTCTATGCATATTTTTTAATTTAGGCTCACTTATATTTATATTCATGTACTCGCCGCTCATATATATTTTTTGATCATAAATATTTCATTTTATGTTGACCATGAAATTTGGTACGACTCTAATAGCTTCACGTTGTACTTGTCAGTGGCTGCATATCTGTGTGTTGGGCTACTTGGGGCTATTTGTAGGAAAGGATTTTAATCCTGTAAGAAATTTTTTATCAAGTTTATATCCTGTCCTTTCAAATTTATATGTAAAGATTTTGAAAAAAAACTTAGCAAAGAGTTTCAACCTCTTAAAAAATTTCCTTTGAATCTATCTCTTTTATTCGATTCATGTGTTTTTTTACAGTCTAATCAAACGATCATTTTTACATTTTTCTTTTGTTTCGTAATTCTCTATTTTGCAGTTCAATTTATATCAGAATCATGTGTCTTTTTATTTCTTTTTCTATTCCTGCGATTCACATGGCCCTCAACTTCAGTAAGTATTTGCTGCGCATGATCAATTTTGAGGGTAGGGATCCTGGACACCCTGCAACTGTCCTTTTTCGGGTATGTGTACATGGTGGAGCACACATCAAGACACTACTGAAGAAATGATTTTTCTAGACGAGGTCATAAGAGGTAGCGCCTGGAAAAACCGGTCCCAGGGGCCCGGCTATTGGCCCGCACGGGATAATGCATTATCCCGTGCGGTCCACTTAAGCGACCGCACGGGATATTATCCCATGCGGTCGCTTAAGAGGACCGTACGGGATAATAGTGTATTATCTCGTGCGGTCCACTTAAGAAGCCGCACGGAATAATAAATTTTCCCGTGCGGACCTTTAAGTGGACCATATGCGATGATGCCAACTGTTGCTATATTTCTTTGATTTATTTTATTTTCATGAATTTTTTTGCCAAGTCTCACATTTGAACTATAAGTGATTAAAAAATAGAATAAAATTAGTGAAAAATTATATTCATGTTGTTTAGACATGCTTGAGTCATTATTCGTAAATGAGAATAAATTTTGATTTTTCTTCGTGAAACAAGATTAGGAACGTATTGACCAAATGATTTTAAAATTATATAAATAGCAAACGAAGTCGAAAATCATGAAAATTGTCTGGATGTCATGATATTATACGTAGAGGCTGTGGTAAAAATTGATCCGGCTTCCAATATTTTATGAGATAAGTTATCGCGTGCGGTCGGCTTAAGAGCACTCGCACTCGGCAAAATTTTGAAAAAAAATTCTTCTCCACCCTCCAAACTTTCTCTACTATGTAAATACAACATTTAACTCCTAATTATAAAATTTGGTAATTTTTTGATTGGTTTTGCTATATTTCTTTGATTTATTTTATTTTCATGAATTTTTTTGCCAAATCTCACATTTGAATTACAAGTGATTAAAAAAATAGAATAAAATTAGTGAAAAAATTATATTCATGTTGTTTAGACATGCTTGAGTCATTATCCTATAAATGAGAATAAATTTTGAATTTTTCTTCATGAAACTAGATTAGGAACCTATTGACCAAATGATTTTAAAATTGTATAAATAGCAAACGAAGTCGGAAAATCATGAAAATTGTCCGGATGTCATGATATTTATATGTAGAGGCTCTGGTAAAAAATTGAGAAGGTTTTGACTATTTTATCATATACGACGCTCATAAAACCTAAGATTCTCGAGAGAAGATTAGAAGTGTTGAGAAGGATTATTTAGATTTGGAGGGAAAGTGAATTTTGAATTGTCTTTTAATTTCAAAAAAATTTTCATAGGCAATAATTAGCATATATTGATGTATGGAAAAATTTAGTAATTTTTTGAATCAGTTTGATAATTTTTTCATTAATATCCAATTTGATGCAAAAAAAAAAGAGAGACGGGACGATTATCGCGTGCGGGCCGCTTAAACCGCCCGCATTGGAAAATATCTTCCTGTGCGGGCCGCTTAAACTGCCCACACAGGAAGATCGTTTTTCCATGCGGGCCACTTAAACCACCCGCACGGGAAGATCGTTTTTCCATGCGGGCCTCTTAAACCACCCGCACGAGAAGATCATTTTTCCGTGCAGGCTATTAAGTCGCCCGCACGGAAAGATGGTGGTCTATATATACTCGCGCGCGGGCTCCCAAATTTTTCTAAGTCCCCAGGCGAAAATCCAAACAACCACCGCGCCGTCAGGCTGCCAAAATCTA
This sequence comes from Oryza australiensis, assembly GCA_019925245.2. NCBI lineage: Eukaryota > Viridiplantae > Streptophyta > Magnoliopsida > Poales > Poaceae > Oryza > Oryza australiensis. Next base: position 4,339,827 of record JAIFGZ020000044.1, read on the forward strand.
GCGCCGCCGCCGGATCCCCGCCCTGTTCGCCATCCTGCGCCGCCAGATCCAGCGCCGCCACCGCCGCCGCCGCCGCTCAACCCTAACCCTCGCTTCACCGCCTCATCCTCTCTCTCTCTGTCGGCCGACAACAAGACCGCCGCGCCACCGTCCGTGCCCCTTCACCGACCTCATCGGCCGTCGTCCGCCCCTTCACCGCCCCCTCTCTCTCTTCATCGCCGTCGTCGGCCTCAAGACCACCCACCACTGCCGGCCCACCCGCACGGTCACCTTCACCGAGACCGCGGCCCCTCCACCACTCCACCGCCTCCTGTCTGCCCCACCACCGGCCTCAATTGGCGCCCCTTCACCGTCGTCCTCAAGATCTTCACCTTTCACCGGCTCATCGTCGCCGCCACCTTCAAGACCGCCGCCTGTCCATCCCCGCACGACCTCCGCCGGCCACCGGTTAGTACTCCACCCCGGGAATGTGGATGTTTGCTATGTTCTAGTGAGAAGATGATTATGCTAAGTTGATTATATGGATGTGGATGAATGGATTATGGATGTGATTATACTGTGATGGATGTTTTGGGGATAGTAGTAGAGTATAGAAAAATATGATGTGTTGATGAATGGATTTATAGAAATGGAATGTGGATGAATGGATTATGTATGAATTTTAGATAAATTTTGGATGAATGTTAGATAATATTTTGATGAGTTTTTGATATAACTATAAAATAAACTTTTATTTATTTGATGGAACTCTAGTTAATATTGATGGAAATGTAAAATGGAATGTTTATTTTTTTGATGGATTTGTCGATGAATTTTTTTGTGTGAAATGATGTGTAGGACTTTAATTTTTTGATGGAAATGTAAAATGGACAGCTATTTTTTTGATGAATTCTGTTGATGAATTTTTTCATGTGAAATAGTTGCTGTGAAATTTTTTATGTGAATTAGTTGATGTGAACGAACGGACGCACGGACGAGCGAGCGAAGCAGTGTTCGTTCGTTCGTGGACGAACGAACGAACGACGTGGACGAACGGACGGACTAACGAACGAACGACCGAACGAATGATCGAACGAACGACCGAACGACCGAACGAACGGACGACCGAACAAACGAACGAACGGATGAACGGACGAACGATTCGTGTGCCCGTTCATCCGTTCGTTTGGTCGGTCGGTCGGTCGTTCGTTCATTCGTTCGTTCGGTCATTCGTTCGATCGTTTGTTTTAGGATGAATTTTAGATTGTAGGTTAGATTTTAAATTTTCAAACACATATACCCACCGTCTCCTCGGTATATTCTAATCTCCCTCTCTCCTCTCCCTCTCCTCGGTCTCTCATCTCTCATCTCTTTCCCTCCCCCAATCTCACCTCTTCTCACGGACAAAATAGGCAAACATATATATTTTCATCTCTCGTCTTTAATAAAGAGAAGAAGAAGGAAATAAATACATTTTTTCATTCTTCTTCTCTTTAGTTTTTGTCTCTATATTTTTTATGCATGTCCTTAATATTAGATAATATTACAAGTTGTGCATTCACAAATTTCACAAGTTGTGTGTTATGAACAACCGTAGATCAAATGTCGAACGAGAAAGCTCCCTCTGAGGCATGCAACGTCGAATCAATAGAGAAGTCTTCGAGCGAAGGCACATGGCATGAACCAAGTGATCCGTTCATCGAAGTTATGCAAGCACTAGCACCACCAGTTTTAGAAAACCCATACTACATCCCTATCGAGCAAGCAGTAAGTCTAGCCATATTGTTATGATCCCTATCGTAGGATCTTGTTTAACATTATCTGTTGTACGTACAGATGGAAGCAAGGCGCCGCTCAAAAAGAAAGGCCGCCAAGTCTGTCGTCCAGTCTGCTGAAGTCGAGACGGACACAGCAACGTTCGGTCCGGTAGAAACCGACACGTCTGCGAGCGTTGGAGGATGTCAAAAAAGAAGACGTGGTCAGAGAAGTAAGAACCAACCCCCCAAGGAGACATATTATATCACCTCTCTGAACCATGATGGGAAGCCATTAGAGCCCAAGGTCGCAATGACAAAGTTCAGCGGCGCTTGCGGGTGCGCGAACCCACGGCCCTTTACATGTAGATTCTGGGAGCAGGTGGATGACAACTTGAAGAACTTCATATGGAACGAGTGCGAAGTGGCTTGTATATCCACCAGTTCGGAGGCTCTGGGAAAAGAGTTTGCATTAAAAACGATTGGGGGAGGTGGAGGCAGTGGAAATCGGACTTGAACACTAACTACGTGCAAAAGAACAAGTCCCCATTCGAAGACTACGGCGGGATTATGCCTGCCGAATGGGATAGGTTCGTGGCGAAGATGACAAGCCCTGAAGCCTTAGCATGGAGGAAGAAGATGTCCGACCTCGCGAAAAGGAACAAGTACCCGCACCGGCTGGGCTCTAGCGGCTACGATGGCCACGTAGAGAAGTGGCGAGCAACCGAAGAACAGTTTGCCGCCCAAGGAAAGCCCCTGCTTGTGGATGCACTAAAAGAAAGAAGCAAAAACTGGGTGTGGGCACGCAGTACGGGATAGGTCACCGACGAGGGAGAGATCCTGTTCGAGGATCCGGATATAGAGCGTGTGACCACAAGTCTAAAAGACATATCCGAAAAGGAGAAGACTAGGGAATTTATTGCTAAAAGGGAACACGATCAGTTGACAGCTGCATTGGGCAACCCTGAACATTCTGGACGAGTAAGGGGTGTATCGTCAAAGACAAGTTGGAAAGAAGGGTTTCCTGGGGAAGCTGCAAGTTATAAGAAAAGGGACAGGTAAAAACATAAACTTGAAGAAAAGATAGCAAAACAAGTTGAAGAACATTTCTATTCTCTTGTTGCACAGAATCGCCAAGTCTTACCTAACTTCTTTCAGCAATCCGAGGAACCCACAGTACACATGCCCAGTAGCGTCGGGTTAGTTGACACCGCACCTTATCCCATGGATACCATAACTGGCTCGACGCCGTGTAGCCTCCTCGTGCCGATAGGAAGGGCCGGTAAGAGAAAGGAGGGGGGGTACAGGACTTGCTATACCAGGGCGACAATTTCACAACACTCCAATCCCTAAGGAATATGCAAGGGTGCAGGTGACCAAGGTGCATGCAGAGCATAAAAGCTTAGAGCTAAACATTCCAGCACCTGAAGGGATAGAATTGCTTGGGGATGCGGTGAATCAATTCATTCTATGGCATCGACGAGATATCTTACTGGTCGGTACATCGTCAGCATCCCCAGTACAGTCGGTTCCTTAGATTGCTGCTGCGCCTGCACCGCCTTCTCCACTAGGGCCTTCTTCCCCACCTCACTCCCCACCTCGGCCTGCTTTCCCACCTCGCTCCCCACCTCAGCATGCTTCCCCACCTCGCTCCCCTCCTAAGGATAAAGGTCCTGATTCGCCAATGCCGTCAGCCCCTGAAGTCATTGCACAATATATTCACCAATCTCCTTCGACACCAAAGTCGGCATTGGCGGTACCCCAAAGGCCCCTTCTACAAACAACAAGCCTTCCAAGTCCGAGCAAGCTCTCTCGTCAGATTATCCCAAAGATGATTCGATCAAGCTATGACAAGGAATTAATGGCCAAAGACGAGAGAGACTTAGGGTTCTTGGCTTTTAGGGGGAGGGGGCCGACTGACAAGCCGCAGGATCAACCGACCAAGTTGTCGGACTCACAACAATCAGTGAAGAACATAGCGGAGGACCTGCAAAATTGGACTTCAGACGAAGTGCCAACAAAGTACGAGTACGGCAAGCCGTTCCTGCCGTGGCACGTCATGGATGACATGCCCGGGAAATCGAGCTAATTGTCACGCTCCGCTTTTCTCTCTAAGTTAAAAATTACCGGTGAAAAATCGTAAAGAAGAAATTGCCAAAAAATCTAAAGAAAATCAAAATCCTAAATTAAAAAAATCCATTTAATAATTGGAAAAGGCTTGGTGGAATTTTTCTTAAATTTCTCGTGTCAAAATACGCTAACAGGATTTTTTTTATCGGAATTTTTAGAGCATCGAAAGCAATTTTAAAAATTAAATTAGGCTAACGGAATTAATTTCCTTAAGAAAAAGGGTTTTTCTTTTTCCTCCCTTTTCCTATTTTTCCCCGTGGCCTCCGGCCAATTCTCTTTCTCTCTTTTTTTTCCTCCTTCCCGCCGCCCCCGGGTGTGGCCCAGTCGGACCCCAAGTCCCCCTCCTCCCTCTTCTCTTTTTCTTTTTTTTATTTGGGCCGGCCCAGTACTATTCCTTTCGCAATGCGCTAAGTCCACTTGACCCCCTTCCGGTCTGGGACGATGACAAGCGGGGCCCGCTTGTCATCCCTAATCTTGAGCCTTCCCCAAGCCGCAGCTGCGCATGCCGTGCAAGCCCGCGCATCCGGCCACGTTCCCGTGCATCTCGGCCACGTTCCAACTCAATTAACTGCGTCATTATGTGTTCCCGATTTTTCTCCACCGTTTCCCCCACTTTCCCCACTCCGCCATTCATCATGTGCGTCGGAACGGCCAAGTTAAACTCCATCACTCGCAGCCGCCATTAATGCCGAGCTCCGACGGTTTTCGTCTGTTCCCCGCTTCTCCCGGCCATGCCCGAGCTCCCTTGCCGGCCTATAAGTTTCCCCGCACTCCGGAACACGTCCCACATTCGCACTCATTCGCGTTCGCTCACTCGCGTGCTCCCGCATCGTGCGCCGTCCTTTTCCCATTGCCGTGCTCACGGTTTCCGCCGTTCCCATCAAACCGCCACTCCTTTCGCCGAACCACCACCACCTCCACCTTCGCAATCACCGGGAACACACTTCCGTTGTTTTTTCCCCAATTTTTGATCGACGTATTGCACCGTGCCGTCTTCCTCTCCGGGTTCGGTCAACGGTGAGAAGTGCCCTTTTTTTCCTCTCTTTTCTTCCCCTTGCCGAGCCGGTCTCCCTCTCCACCGCTCGTGCGCCGCCCAGCGTCGTCGCCGCCGCCGGCGCAAGCCGCCGCCACCCGGCCGAGCCCGGCCAAACCGGGTGCTTCCCGTGTAGCCGATCCATACCGACCACTCCGGTGCCGCCACATGGCGCGCCCAAGCCGGTGGACTCGGTCCACCGTGCACCCGTGGTTTCTCTCTCTTGCGTCACTGTTCTGTGGGTCCCGCAGTGATGTCAGCCCTAAAGACGCTTGCGTCACAAATCGTTTTTCTTTTTCTTAACTAGTAAAAAGGCTGAAACTTGTGAAATTCGCGAAAATTCATCCGAACTCCGTTTGGGTCCGTTCAAGTTGCAGCGGATTCGTAAAAATGTCAAGAATATATTAAAAATAGTTTAATTGTCTATTTTAGATGTCTAATAGCCTATTTTTACTGTGTTTTGTTTGTCGGTAGAATCTGGTTCCGAGGACGCTCCGGTTTATTTTGAGGTTGTCGGTGAGGTTCCGTTGGATCAAGATCAAGGCAAGTCATTTTACTTTGAACATATTGTACCTAATTTGCAAATTCCTAATATTTTATCTGTTGCATTACTTTATTTTATAATGCAATTGGGATGGGACCTATAGTTTTAAGCCTAGGTTGTTTAACCTGTTTATTTGATCACCTGGGAATTAATTTGACTAGAATCAGGGCTAGGACATGCTTATTATGCTTAGTACAACTAGATCATAAAAGGGAAAATTAATTTATTAGAATTATTTCACATGAAATGTTGGTCTCCGATCGGATGTACCGTTGGTATTGTTAATCGGTAAATTAAAACTTGGCTATTATGGTGGGCTATGGCTGACCGGTTTTGCAAGTCGCACCCATGGCAGTTAAGGACCGGTTCGCGGGAAACCCTGGAAGAATTATTAGTGTGTACCATAAGCCAGCATGGGCAACGGCTGGGCTTGTAGTGTAGCTTTTCCTGGCCGACGCATCCAGGCGAGGGTGAGCGTGATGGAGTGCGGATGGACCGGGAAAGGTCTATGCGGCTACCGGATTCACCTAGGCATGAGAGGGGGCTGTCTACCCTGGATTTTGGGTAGGGGCGAAACCTGAGGTGTGATGTCGCTTGGTCAGGGAGGGTTATGCGAATGGTCCTGTCACAGACCCCTTTTCGATATGCCCTGGTGGTATGTCGACGCACGAACACGTGTTGTGGGGCTGTGTCTTGTGGGTACAGACGTACACCTCTGATCAGAGTGAAAAACTGTTCGAATAGCCGTGCCCGCGGTTATGGGCGATCATCCGATTCACCGTGATTAGTCTCACTAAAATAATAACTTGATTAAATGAAAATGAGGTAAATAGTTGGGAGGATTGGGCCGACTCAACGTGGTGTAGCGTTGAGCGGTGTATTAAAATATTGTTTAATTACCTTGTATTACTATTTTCGCTACTTTCAACTTAATTTCGTGAAATGCCCTTTTATGCAAAAGTTAAACCTAGCCTATCCTTGAAATTTAACCCAAGACACATATCTTCTTTCGGTATGACTTGCGTGTACGTGGTTGTACTCGTCTTGCTTCCCTTTTTCCCACCTCGAGTTAGGGATGAAGCTATCGATGAGTTTGCTTGAGTAGGTTCGTCTCTGCCGTCAAGGGTTGCCTGTGGAGTGGAGTCGCTGCCTGCCAGGATCGAAGCCTAGTTCATAAGTTTATTTTATCTTTCCGCTGCATATGTAAGACTTTTTAATGTTTTTAAGATGTGGTTCTGTAAATACAATTTGTCGTTTGTGTATCCCTGGCTGGTCCTGGACAGGGTATTTTTAAATACACATTCAGCTTTGGAAATTCTGGAGTAAATTTCTGGGTGTGACACTAATGCACGACTGGTACCTAAAGGCATCCAAATTAGGGCTCAGCATGCTTACCGTGAAGGTTCCGGATGATGCGTTCACCAGTGGCCCAAATGGGATGCTGGTCATCGATTTCAACGACCTTCACGAATTATTCAGGATGGAAAAAATAGATATAAATCTCGTTGCAACGTTTTGCCTATAAGTATCAGCCTAACTTAATGTCATTAAAGAATTGATTTACAAACTAACTTGTGAATAATTAATTACTCGCTGCATTACTTAGGATGCAATACGCAGACGCGAAAAAGACCAACTATCCAGCTGCGTTCGTTAACCCAACAAGGATATGCTGGACGGAACATGAGTTACATATTCGTGAAGACTCCGGTGAGTTCAAACGCAAAACGAAGAAACAAAAGGACGCGATCATCAAACAATTGCACAGGGACAAGATGATCGCGGTAGCCTTCTACTTGGGCCGTGCTATGTTCGAGCACAAAGACAAAGATGTCCTAATGGTCCCTTATGTGTTGCAGTAAGTAATATTCATCCGTAAAATCGATATTTTACTAATATCCCCTACAATTAACATATCTCTTCGATCTTTCACAGCGATCACTACATACTATTTCTAGTATATCCGCGGGACCACTTGACCATAGTGCTTGATCCGGCACACTACAGCCAGGAAAAATTTAAAGAGTTCCTCGTCATTTTAAATTTATAAGTACTATCATGCACCTTTAATAAGTTTCGTCTGTTTTTACTATCGAATAATTAAACAATTAATCAGTGAAACATGCAATTATTTTGTCTACAGAGCACACCATAATTATGTAAGGCAAGGTAGACCGGTCAAGGATCCACAAAAGAGGAAGCTTCTTGTGAAGACAAATTGGCCGGTAATTATATGCTCGATATATGCCGACATTTTATATTGTGTTTAACTTCAAATTACTGACGCATGCACATAATAAATTTTATTCAACACAGTGTTATAAGAAACCACCAGGCACTAACCTTTGCGGCTACTACGTGTGTGAGATGCTCAGAATCTACGGGAGATACACTACTAAGTTCGAAGAAGTAAGTTCATCAGAGAAATATATCTCTACATGTTATCGATCTTGTATAATTTTCCTAATCGTATGTATATGTGTACTATTTTTTCTTAAACATATCACGAAAGTTCCAGTTGTAGCGAACCAGTTCGACGATAGAACCATGCTTAACTTGGTTGCAGATCTTTGCCGCTTCATCCGTTGCGATGTCTGCAACCATTTGGGCGATTTCTACGATCCGGAGAGCAAGCTGGCAACGGACGATAAATTCAAACGACTTAGGGAGTGGAAAAAAAAGCACCGCCATTAAATAATTTGTAAATTTGTTGTTGTAGCTAGACTTATGTTAATTTACGATACGAAACTAGCTTGATATGTATATAAACATTACGCATGATCGATCTGTGTTATATACATATCTTTTTGATGAAATAATATTAAATGTCTTTTTTTTCTCGTTTTTGAAAAATATATATATTGATCCATTTAACATTACTGAGAGAGGAGAGGAGAGGGAGAGGACAGAGAGGAGAGGAGAGAAGAGAGAGAGGGACAATAGGAGGCTAACAGAACGTATACATAAAATAATGGGCACGACCATCTTCTCGTGCGGTCGGCTAAGCGGCCCGCACGGAATATTCTAATATCCCGTGCGGACCGCTTAAGCTGACCGCACGGGATAATCGATATTCCCGTACGGGCCGCTTAAGCCGACCGTATGAGATAGTCGATCTTCCCGTGCGGTTGGGTCGCCCGCACGCGAAAATGGTCTTTTCCCAAATCATTTCGCGCATGCGGGCAAGCCTTCCGTACGGAAAGATGTCTTTTGACCCGCATAGAAAAACCGTTTCTCGATCAGTGAGATCGAGACTATGCATGACGAGAGCAAAAATTTCAACTAAACCGATGATTTCGAAGCATGTCTGTCGTGGTTTTAGCTATAGAGCACTGCTCTAATTAGAATACCTCGGGAGCGTTTTCAAACATTTCTCATGTGTTATCTTTTTTTATCCAAAATAATAAACTAATGGGATGATGATGTCAAATAGCGAAGAGTCATACTTTAACGTGTATTCTCCAAAAATTCTCACAGTTAAAGAACACGAAGTCGCAATGTCCACCATCAAATTTTATCAAAATAATAAAATAGTGAAAGTAGTAAATAACCATATTTCTATAGTGTATTTTCTGAAATATCAATTTTTACGATGTCTTAAGCTACACATAAAGTTGTGATATTCAGTAGTAAATTTTTCTAATATTTATTTATTATCAGACAGTCTAGATTAAATACAATCGTTATTTAAGCTGCATATGTTCAATCAGCCCTTCTAGCAATAAACCGATGGTTAGGATTCCGTTTGCTAGTAAATTAGCTTGGAAATACATATGGTTGCATTCTCTTTTAAAGGAATAGAGCACAAAAACGTGATCGAGTTGCTTAGAATTTACCAAGAATTGTCTTCTTTTAATTTCTCCCTCCCGTTGCTTAAGTGAGTTGTTATTTGTCGATCGGATACAGTCGTTATTTTATTATAGTTTAAAAAAACACGAGCTTGTTAACGACTGGGTCTAACATGCCTAGCCTATAACGACTGCGTTATATAACCTGTACACGTAAAAGTTCAGAAGACCCATAAATCAAATTGCATTTTAGCCTTCTTTTTTCCCAAGCACCTCTGTAGCGTTGGGATTATCGATATTTGTTGAAAATCTTTATATAAAATTTTAGTTAGAGATAAATCACACATAGTTGATAGAAGAGGACAGAAGCATGGAGTGATGGATTTTCTTTTGTTACCAAAGGGAGCAGATAGCTATAGGGCTCGGCAGATTTCAACCGAAAACCGAAAAAAAACGGATCGTACCGAGCCGAACCGAAGTTTACGGTTTTTCAATTTCAGGTTCGGTTCATGGTGTTACAGAAACCAAATAGTTCGGTGCAGATTCGGTTTTATATGTATGAAATCGAACTACGAAAAAAACAAATGTGGACGTCGGCCGACCATATATCGCTCGGTCCCTCCTAACCAACCAAGAACCTAACCGGCTAGCGCGAGATTCCCCCTGAAACCTAGCGAGCACTGAGCTGTGTCATGTCGCCGCCTCCGCCTCCTCCTCGATACCTCGACGCGCCGTGCCGCCGTGTCGCCGTGCCGCGCCGCCTTCGCATCGGTGCGCCGCCACGTCGATTTCGCCTCGGTTCCCCCATCCTCGCCGCGTCGTCCTTCCCATCCTCGCCGCGCCATCCTTCCCATCCTCGCCACGATGTCCTCCCCATCCTCGCTCGGTTCCCCCATCCTCACCGCGCCGTCCTCCCCATCCTCGTTGTGTCGTCCTCCCCATCCTCCCTGCATCGTCCTCCCTCTGTTCCCCATCCTCGCCATGTCGTCCTCCCTCTGTCCCTCATCCTCGTCGCGTCATCCTTCCTCTATTCCTCATCCTCACCGTGCCATCCTCCCTCTGCCCCCCATCCTCCTCGCCTCTGCTGCCTCTGCACCACCTCTGCACTGCCTCTGTTGTTGCCTATACGACGGCGACAACACCGAGAAGTCCTCCAATGTAAGCTACTTCTATTGTTGCCTGATGCTGCCTCAATTATTGATTGTAAATCTATATTTGTTTAGATGGGGAACACTAAAGAGACAGTGGAGAGGGAAGTTGTTGCATGGTTAGAGGAGCACAAGGATGAAGAGGAGCAGGAGCAGGCAGCCACGGAGCATGAACAGGTAGCCATGGAGGAAGAGGAAAAGAAAAGAAAGGCTATCGTTCCAAGATCTGATGTATGGGACAGCTTCAGCAAGGTAAAAATTTCCAATGGAGAGCAAAGAGCTAACTGCAAATACTGTCAAAAGTTGTTTCGTTGTGACCCTAGGACAAATGGTACATCATCTTTGAAAAATCACTTGAAAATTTGCAAAAAGAATCCTAACAAGCCAGTAATTGATAACCAAGGCACTTTGCAAATTACTCCTGAAGGTGGTGGTAGTAGTGTTGGTACTTATTCCACATGAAAATTTGATCTTGAAGACTTGAGGAATAGTTTTGTTGAAATGATAATTGAAGATGAACAACCTTTTGTCTTAAGTGAACGTCCAGGTCTTAGGAAGTTTTTGGCTAAAGCATGTCCATGGTTTACTTTGCCATCTAGAAGAACTACCACTAGAGCATGTGTCAAAGTGTATGATATGCTAAAGATTAAGAAATTTTTGAAGGAAAATTGTGAGAGAGTTAGCCTCACAACAGACACATGGACTGCTAACACCAACCAAAACTACATGTGTGTCACTGCACATTTTATTGACAATGATTGGAAGCTCCATAAGAAAATCATAGGCTTCTTCCTAGTAAAGGGGCATAGAGGGGGATATTGGGAAATCTTTAGAGAATTGCTTGTCTGAGTGGGGAATTGATAAAGTTTTGTCAATAATGGTTGACAATGATAGTGCTAACAATAGTGCAATTAAGTACATGAAGAGGGTATTGAATGAATCAAAAGGATGCATTGCTGAAGGGGAGTTCCTTCAAATGAGATGTGTTGCACATATTATCAACTTGATAGTGGCTGATGGTTTAAAGGAAATCGATAAATCCATTTGTCGTGTTCATGTTGTTGTTAAGTTTGTCAAGGTCGGACCAGCTAGGTTGGCAAAATTTAAGAAATGTGCTGAGTTGGCAAAAGTACAAAACATTTTTGACACTAGATGTTTACACTAGGTGGAACTCAACCTACCATATGCTTAATATTGCCCAACAATATGAGAAGGCATTTCAAATGTATAGTGATGAAGACCCATATTACAAGCTAGATTTAGAAGGTCATGATGGGCGAGGAGTTCCTGAAAAATCAGATTGGGATAAAGCTAGGAAGATGGCTAAATTTCTTGAACATTTCTATGAACTGACTCTTTGTGTTTCAGCAACAAGTCGTCCAACATCTCACACATTCTGCCATGAAATTGCTGATGTACTTGTTTTGCTGAGACAGTGGTGCAACAGTGAGGATTTGTTGTGTGCAGAGATGGGTAAGAGAATGCTACTGAAGTACCAAAAATATAGGGGAGAGATAGGGCTGGGGGGTCCAAAATATATGCTTAATTGTTTTCTTCTATGTAGCATTAGATCCAAGGTATAAACTTAATAATTACATTAAGATGGCAACTATGGTCATGTTTGGTGATGAAATAGGAGAGCAATTGTGGACATAAATGGTCAATTCCTTTCATTCACTATTTCAAGAATAAGAATGCAAAGAAATGTATACTCCTAATGAGCCGGCAGCAACACCTAATGATATTCAAGAATCACCATCAACAAGCAAGAGGCTCATGAGGTCTATAGTTACACAACAAATAAGCAACAATGGAGCTATAAGGAGCATTGCCAAATCTGAACTAGACAAGTACTTTTCGGAAGACAATGAGGATGATACAAAAGGATTTGACATCTTTAAGTATTGGAAGGACAACTCAAATAGGCTTCCATTGCTATCTCGCATGGCCCGTGATCTCCTAGCAATCCCTATCTCATTCATCGCTTCTGAGTCAGCCTTTAGTGCAGGTGGAAGAACACTAGATGACTTTAGGAGCTCACTAACACCAACAATGGTTGAGCGTCTAATTTGTGCAAATAATTGGCTTCATGGTTGCAATTCTATTAGTGTTGAAGAAAATGCCGAAGAATTGTCCAAGCTTGAGAAAGGTAAAACATTTTAAGATGCAATTAGTTAACTTCTTATGTTAGCTTATTATTTATATTAATTGTGTTTCTTCTCATGCATAGAACTTGTTGGCCAAGACATTACAAAGGACACTATTCCTACCAAGGCCTAAAATTGTTAGTTTATTTCTTAGTTGAAAGAAGCAGCATTATGCAAGGAATAAAAGTGCTTGGATTCCCATGCACTAAAATCAGTGTCCCAGAAATACTTATGTTGTTTACAAAATTTAAATAGAAATGCATATATATATATATATGTTTGAGAATGGGAGAGTAGTTCATATTAGCTAGCCTATTTGGTTCTCTACAGTATCAATTTATTCATAGTGTCAAAATATAGATAAATTTTGGCTCTACTAATTTTCTTTTGGAAAAGTTAGGTAGCTCATATTTGGTTTGCTACCAATATGATGAAGATATTTTTAGAATTTGACTAAATAAAGCATAGGCACTACTAATCAGTATATTCAGTCAAGCACGCTTACTATTTGATAGTTATGTAGGATATGTTTTGTGATGAGTATATATACTAGCAGCTATTATGGGAGTATTTCTTCTTCTCCAGGCAGCAACAAAGCAAGCAGCAGCAAGCAGCACACATGGCAGCAAGAATCCCTAAGCAGCATGCAGCCGGCATCATTTTTTAAATGTTTATGGTTATGTGATGTGTGATGAATGTTTATTTATATGGTAAATTATAGCATCAGACTATGTACTAATTTCTATGTGCTATGGTAAAATATTGTTCTGGATGTGTTTTTTACTGAGCGGTGCAGAGATTTTTTTTTAAAACAAAAAACAAACCCAAATTTTATGGTTTTTAGTATTTACAAGAACCGATCGATTTGCCAAATCAAACTTTACGTAGAAAAAACCAAACCGAACCCTCGCCCAGCCTCGGATAGCTGGAAAGTATTGGAGATGTGCTTTCCTCGTTTTTTCACCCAATTCTGATCCCCCGGTATAGAAAGCTGATATCAACAAAGTCAAGCAATATGCAAAGGACTGTGTGTTCATTTTTTTTTCCAATGATTTTGTTGTGCTCCTTTTTTCACATTACCTGATTTATCTTTTATAGCGGCGTGAGGATCTCGATGAGAACGACTTGTCTGGAAGATAGGGATCCTACCTTTTTCCTTAAACTCATTTGAATAGCAAATTCTACAATTAGGTCCTTCGCACCATCTCTACCGTTCATTTCTAATCAGATGGCTGTATGTGTGGAAGCAAATCCTGGAATTGGGTGACGCCACGTGGCAGATTTTTGGGGAGGTCAAACCAGATTTATAGGACGCCATGTGTCCCAATGGAAACCAGATCCAAACTCTTGAATTTGGTCTTAGAGATGACAAAAATCCATCTAGTGAAGACAGTATTCACTAGTCGTGACAAATTTCACTCAAGAGAGTATTCATGACAGAAGACGCTCAACTGAATTATGTCACTCAGAAAAAAAGTTCACATTTTATCTTTTTAAGAGATCACAATTTCCATGATTCCCATCTAAGGGCTTCTTGAAAAAAAAATTAGAGAAGGATTAGATCGTATAGAAAGAATTTTTTATATGATATTTTGGAACAAAGGAATAGCTCTTATAAATTCCTTTATAATTCCTTAGAATTGTCTTAAATCACAAGAATTTTGAAAGATTTTTAATGTGAGGTTCGACCTCTTGCAAACATTCACTTGTCTATCTATTGTTCCTGATTCCTGTGTTTTTTTCTTGCATAAGTTCCTTTGTGTCAATCTCTTCTTGTGTTTCTTCCAGTGGCGGACGTAGTATCATGGCGAGCCGTGGCGGCCGCCATAGCTCCCCCACCCCCACGTGTAGGCGTCGAGGCCGATGTGCGACAGTGCATGCGTCGTGGTAGCTGCTTCCTAGTGGCGCATGGCGCGAACGAGTCTTCGCCACAAGTGCTGCTGTCGCCGATGACGGCAAGACAACACACACAAGTGACATAACTGCTCTGCTCACCCGGCTGACTGGCTCATCCTCCATCGTGGCGGGGCTATGGAACAAGGCAGCACGCCGAAGAGCTCTAGGGCGCAACAGGAACCCGACGACCCTCCTCCGCGGAGCGATGGCAGTGGCAGCCAACAAAAGGGGAAGAAAAGAAAGGGTAATGAAAGTTGTGTTCTTGTATGTTCAACTTCAATAATAAATTTCATCCTACTTGTATTAATTCTTGATCTTTTTGGATTGGTAGTTGTTAACTTAAAGAGATACTTTAGCACAATTTCTCATCCAAGTGATATTGTCACTGGTGTTGCATCCATTCAACCGGTTCAACAAACAAATAATAATGATCTCATTGTTATGGTTGCACGAGATGAAAATGATACTCGAGAACCAGAATCATCGACTCAAGAACAATCACAGAGAGGTGAAGAAATAGGTATTACAGTGTTCAACCTTGATCAGCATGTTATTGTAGATCTCAGTCTTCGTATTCCAATTGAGAATTTTCATCCAAACATAAAAGATGAGGTAAAGAGAGTCTATTTATTGAAAGGCCCAACACAACCGGTTGGTCATCCTTTTCCTCGCAAGCCTTATAGCAGTGGCAATAAAGATTATAGATCCTTTAATGAATCATGGTATAAAAAGTATGATTGGTTAGAATACAGTTGGTACGTTCTATCATCGATGTTTGACATTGTCTTTTAGTATATTTTAAAATATTAATTATGAATTGTAATATAACTTTGATCGTTTAATATATACATTTCTATGTTGCACTCCACCGTACAAAACCGTTCATCACAGGTATATTTTGATTTTGGATGGATCCGTCACTGGTTTCTTCCCATGTTTCCATGCGTTCCATCCGGTTATCCCTGTAGTTTTCCTTGCACTCCATCTAGTTATTCCTATAGTTTTCATATGTTTTTCTATCTATAAGATTTGAGGTACCAAAACACTCGAACCCTACATTTTTCCCATCCATGTGTTTCAAAAATGGTGTGTTCTAAAGGAGCCCAATTGCCAAGCAACTAGTACTACAAACATCTAGACGTCACAGGTGATGCTCATTTTTCACCCGAGAGTCCTACCGAGCAAACTGCCAATACTTTCACCATGAATCATCATCACAGAAAATAGGAACTTCACACAGGGCATGCCAATATTGCAGAGAGTTGCCACCATTCTGACGTTTAGAGAGAAGAAACACTAATCATCGTAACAGCTACACAAATGCTAAGATTTCACTAGCTTTAAAGATGTTCCGTGGGATAACATAAAAGGTACTTCTCTCTTACAAAGTCTTTAAAGTAGATCTACATTTTGAAGTCTCTATTGCATATAGAAAAGTACAAGATATATAATTTGTTGCATCATGCATCAAGTCTATGTTAGCTAAGCAGTTACTACTATATCGGTAAGCCTGGCTGGGGTCGGGCTCTGTGTTGCAGATTATTATCCTAAATCCCGCTTCTATTCATCATCATCCAGAAGTAAGCTGCATGACATCCTACAGAAGCAGAACCTGAAGCAACAGCAATCGTCCCAACTCCAGACTCGCCAAAAGACTCTCCCAAGTAAGCATTAGCAGGTGGTTTCCTCTCTATCCATCAATCAGTTTCTTCCATCTCATCATCAGACTGCGGATTCTCTACCTCACTACCACTGCTCATGCCATTATTTGCCGACAAGAAGTAATCCTTCACAGAGCTGTCTTCAACCTTGTACTTCACAAACTTCACCACAGTTGCGTCTTCAGCTCCACAATCCTTCCTTTTCCTCATGCCATTAGTCATCGCCTTCATAGACTGAGCAGCAGCCATAAAAGCATTGTCTGCTGTTTCCATCTCAACAGCTTCTCCATCCTCACCAGCTCTTGTGTCCATAACCTCCCCACCACTCTGCTTGTCAATGAAGAAAAGGTCAGCATCTGAATGAGTCATCCTGCTCTGATAACCATTCTTGATCTCGTCATACATCAGCCTCTCCCTAACCCTAGAAATATTCTCTCCAAATACTCTGAAGCCCTTATCTTCAAGGTCTACAAGCCACTCTGTCAAAAAGCAAACATATAGGGATTTCATTAGTTACTCTATAAATATATTGACCCACTCTACTGAAAATCAAGTTGGTCATGCTATATCTATACATACTGAGAAGAGCTTGAGGTGTGATAGCAGCTGGTTTGCTGAGTTGGTTGAAGCCGACTCGACGAGTAGCCCACTTAGCAAAATAAGTAGGGATGTTTGAAGTGAAGAAGGCATTCATGAAAGACATTGCCCTCCCTTGATCACCTTTGCTCCTGTAAGAAAGAAATGGAATGAGAAATTTCTAACATCAGCTAAGTTCCGGTTACACAAACACTTTATCACCTGGCATCATTGATGGCATCATGAGTGATAAGCAATCTTGACGCAAAAAGGGGCAAAAGGGAGCTATCAGCTTGATCAACTTCTGCTCCTTTGTTAATGAAAGAATAATCCACCAAGATCAGAGCATCATAAAGGATATCTCTCACCAAGATTTCATCATCAGCACTCTGAGTTATGCATAAGAAACCAGTATGCAACATCAATAAGATGGCACAAAATCCCAGCAATGGCATCATCGCAACCCATATTCGATGACTAATAACTCGCAGCTCACTCTTCTAACTGATATTACCAGAGTAAATGAAGGAAACTGATCAAGTAGTCATCTACTCGAGGGAAACATAAGAACAAGTGCAATATACAAAATAAATTAGTTTGGCAACAATACATGGTGATAATACCGGTGATTTAATTGATTAGGGAGTAAATAATATTGCCATGATCAGGATTTCCTTATGAGTAAACAGTATAACCAATAATATTTGTTCAGGCAACCCCAAGTTTGCTAGCTTCACACAACACAGCATAGTCACTCCTAGTGAATATCATATCAATTGAATAAAAGGGTGTAAGAATATCCACAGTTCAGACTTCAACCTGTTTGCTCATCCCAATGATGAGAGAACTCCATCCCAATTCAGCCTCCTTGAGCAATAATGGTACAGTAACACCAGCATTGGGAAACATAATATTCCTAATACTGTTCTCTTTAATTTCCGCAAGTTAACACAGACACCTGAGTCCAAGCACAATTGAAGTACAAAGGAACAAGTTGCAGAGTTCGTATTTCACAAAGGTAATTTGTGCTAAGTAATTAACTAAACACACAACAGAATGATAAACCTGAGCATACACCCGCTTGTTAATTTAAGGCATGAGCTTATTAAGTTAATTTGTACTCCTTGGCTTCTTATGATCCATATAAGAATGGCAATACTGTGAAAATACAATGTTCGTGATGCAGAAATGCATTAAGAGGGTAGTGCATACTAACCCTATGTTGCTAGCCCAGTCATACACTACAGTTATATCCCTCAAATCAATCATGAATCATGAAACACGTACCAGTAGTGAATAAACAGGTAGCGGAGGATTCACGAGCATGTTCAGCAGAACCCCTGCAAAATCCATGAGCAAAAACGGGCATCACAATCGAGTCACTACACCTGAATCCTAAGAGAAACCATGATACAAACACTGGTATCATCCTCTCAAGTCTTACCGAAGAATTGCTGGTTCTGGAAGACCGAGATAGAGCTCACCGCCCAGATCCTGAGCTCCTTCTGCAGCTCAGCACGTGACGCTCCTGCTGCGCCCTGCACCTTGAGGCAGAGCCTGAGCAGGAACGCCTCAGCAACCACCACCCCGGCGAGGAAGGCGACGTTACAGCCTTCCCTCATGAGCTCCCGCCTGGCGTCCTCCCCGACCAGAGGGAAGAGCACCTGGAACGGGCACCTGTCCCTCGAGTGGCGCACGCTCCACACCTTCACCAGCTCCCCGAAGGCCGGCAGCAGGCTCCCGGCGTTGGCGCCGGCCCCATCGCCGCCGGCGGGGGCGCGGCTGCTGCAGATGCTGATGTAGCTGAGGACGGCCTCCACCAAGGCCTCGGTCTCCCTGCGGGGCTTGGCGGAGTGGAAGAGCTCGGACACGACTGGCGCGAGGAGGGCGAGCGGCTTGGCGACGGAGCGGGAGGAGGCGGTGAAGGCGGAGAGGAGGTGGAGGAGGCTGCGGAGGTCATCGGGGGCGTCGTGGAAGGAGAGCGCGGAGAAGAACCAGACGGCCTCGAGCGGCGGGTCCGGGTAGGTGTTGAGCACCCGCGAGAAGAGGGAGCGGAAGTTGGTGAGGTCCGGGTCGGGCGCCGCGGAGACGGCGGCGAGGAAGCGGGAGGTGGAGTCGCGGAGGAGGGACTCAAGGCTGGAAAAGCAGCAGGCGGCGCCCATGGAGGGGAAGTCCACCACGATGGAGCCGGCGGCCATGGCGGGCGCGGGCGGATTCGTTCGAATCGGGAGCGGGGAAGGAGGGCCGAAACCCTAACCCTAGGTTTCGAGGGGAGGGAGAGGAAGGGGAGCAGAGTTTGGGGTGGGGGAGAAGGGGAGCGGTCGAGGGGTTTGGGTTTGGTTGCGGGGAGTTCGAAATGGTCGGGGGCCGTGGGGGTTTTTGAAGATGGAAGGGGGCGGGCGGGGTGACACTGGTGAGTGGGTCCCACATGTCATTCAGTGATGGACCGTTGCGTTCGGCTTGAGTTTGAGGGAAGGGGGCCCAGTAAAAGTATTTGGGCTAGAGCTATCGTGGGTTCATGCCCACTTGACTTTGAGACCGTGGATTCGAGGCCTACTGAGATACTTGGGCTACTACGGATTTATGAGCTTCTTTTATTATTATTATATATTGCTACTAGTAGATGAACCACGGGCTTCTCTCAAGACAAACGAAAACGACGAAAAAAGACGTTCGTCTGCTGTGCGCGTATGGTGACATGAGCGTGGTGTTTCTGCGTGTCATGCAAGTCAAATTGTACCCTCGCTACTAAAAATCATTTCCAAAGGTACTAGTACTTAATTTGCACAAGACTTGTACAAGAGTCAAGACATGATGGTATTTTTCCTAGTATGATTTCAAGCATACAATGTCGAACTTATATTGCCCCAACTTACAAATCATAAGCAAATAAAGGGCTTAGGCAAGTCGGGAGAGCAGAAAAGATGGCACGTCTGCATCCGGTTTTGCTACTCATCCTCTTTTTCGCATAACGGCGTACGGCTGCCCGGGCATTCGGTAGGAAAGAAAAGCTTCGTCACATGGGAAAGAAAGATCACTTTGTAAGACAAAATTATCAAAAGCTTCAGTGCCTCTGTCCTGAAGTTACAAGACCATAATTTCAACATGAATACAACGGAAGATCATCCCCTTATCATCTAACCACAGATTCCCAACAGTTCTTGTTCCTTCCAAATGTCGAACTAGAAATCTTATCTTTAAATCTAAATGAACCTATAAGGGAAAGACAGGCCTTTCCCCACGAAAAAAATTTAATCAGAATCAAGCTGCTTCCCGGGAATGATCGAGTCACTTCCTCTTGGACTCTGGACAGCTCAATATGGCACTCAAAAGAACAGCATGTGACCGGCCCAAAAAACACCACCAGCAGCAACTCAATGCTCTGCTGCACCAGGGGGTTAAAACACTTCTCACCGGGAGCAGCTACCAAAAATTACGGTCGCTCTTCTTATCCCCTCCTTGTTTATGCATAGTACATGTACAAGCTGTTCGCAGTGGCACAAGCAATTAAATTTTCGGATGGGTGCCATGCTAGATGGAGCAATTTTGTGCTCAGATCGTAGGAATTTCCATTGGCCTCTATTCCAGTGCTTTCAGCACCTGCATAAGGATTCAAAAATTAGTCGTTGAAATGACAAGCTTCTACAAACTTAAACATGTTACACATCATGAAGGTAACCTCGTCTAACAACTCTTGTCAGAGTGCTTAGAGATCTTGCAGGCCTTGTGGGATTCTGAAGTTGCCTCCTGGTCACACATAAGACAAATAAGAGCGGGAAGATGGTTAGTGCCAATAGGTGCATTTGAAATACTCCACTCCATTGGAGCAAATGGGGCTGGTATAGGCGCATCAGATGAACACTATTATAGTTAGTTTTACAGTGAGAAAGAAACAGCAGGTCTGTAAGTACAAAGTTAGCTTCCATTATTCATATAGGAGAAGGATTACCTAGTAGGGTTTCTAGTTGCTTCAAGTGTTGTTGCCTCATTGCTACCAGTGCCACAACCAAACACACGGAAAATGTTGCTGAAAGAGCATAAATCAACTAACAATTAGTTCACATGAAGGAGACTGAGCGGTACCGTAACTGAGATGAGCAAAAGCAACACCTGTAAGAACCAGTTGCTACTCGCAATCCATCTCCGCTTTGACAGCACTCAAATTTATCAAAAATGGAATCATTTTCATATAAATCACATAGCTGCAGTTTCAGGAAGCAACACATGAATCAGGGTTACTCCAGTGAAATAGTTTGTTGTTCATTATCCTCAAAGAAGTATGGATTATTCAACATGTACAGAATTACCTTGGGCCTTAGATACTCATGAACCTGGAATGTCGCAACTGGACCAGAGTTCATGTTAATATCCCAAAGCTGGAACGAAGGGAAAAATATTATATGATTGAAAAAACATCCAAGTAACAGCTGCAGAAAAATAACAACTCTATAGCAACAGAAAATAGTATAAACCACCAGCTTCCCAGAATGTAAACCATAGCAGTTACAATGATATAGACCATAATAGTGATGAATGAAGTATGAAACATCTGAGGTAGTCTATGCAATGCAGTGCAGATATGTATATGATCATCTAAAGGTAGCCCTGCTAATCTGATTATCCTGTCTAGGGATAACTGATGCATGATGTAACCAAGTGATTCCAACGTAATCATTGCTTCTCAGTGACTAAGAGCAATAAAAAGCAAAGGGATGTCAACAGGTAAACTGCAAAATGATGGTCACAGATCAGAACTGGTACAGACCTTCAGTGTCATGTAATCACGACTGAGAATATGTCTCCCATCCTTGGAAAATTTTATGTCTGAAATCGAGGCTATAATTTCGGTAAAAAATGATCTTGAACCTGGGGCCTCATGCTGCTCAAAGCTACACACATAGAATAGGAATAGCTATAAAAATAGTACGAAGCAACTTCAAGATAATAAACTCAAGACAGGACAATCCACTAGATGCTCTTCTAAATAAAATATGTTGAATATTGAAAAAGAGCATGAGTAACAAATGAAAACTCACACTTGGGAATGAGTGTCACAAAGGGCTGACTGCCTCAGGTCAACAAGTCGAATGGAGCCCTTTGAGCTACTATAAGCCAATGTATTACAGTGAGTAGGGTGGAACTCAGCAGATGTTATCACCTCTGCACACAATACAATAAAAATATTAATACCAATAAATACATTGGGCAGATAGATGACACCTCTTAATTTGAAAGGTGTGGTACAACAACAAAGGTCAGTTAGGATACACTTGTACAAAAACCAGTAAACCATCTTTGACATACAAACTTAATTATTACACAAATCCATTTTATTAAAACACATCTTAGCTTAGCTGACTTATTTGTAATAATTGCATGCAAGGAAACAGTGCTAGCAGTTAGCATAATGCAGAAATGTTTGAATACATGACAATTCAAAATGACTAGACCACAGGTAGAACATATCAGTCACATAATTTTGCTTAGCTATATAGGGGAGCATTTTTTTCCCATCGTGTGAGTAAAGGCTGTATATGTTTCTATTCTCAGACCTCAGTTATAGCAAGTAACCAAGTAATACCCACTAGTCAGCATAGCTAAGAGTTTGAAGATTTGGAAGTTATACCAGTCAGATCCTCCATGTTTGTAGGTTTAACATCAATAATGTTAAAACTTTGGTTGCTAATTTCCAAATTCCAAAGATTTATCCGCAAATCATCTGCTGATATGAAAGTCTCACCATCACTGGAAAAAAGAAAGAACAGGCAACAATTCGTCACTACATAAAACTCGAAAGGGTACATTACATCCAATCGAATGTATATGAGATGCACATCAGCAAAATATATAGCAAACACACATGGAAACTAGGAAGTGGTGTATTAATAGCAGATGGCATACAGCTCAATCACTGACGATATACTACAAATGACAAATTTTCAGCACACACAAATACGGCACAAGCATAAAAAATCTCCTGTATAGAATGAATTGACGATAGTGATCTTGGGCTATAGGGTTCAGATGAACTTCCCAAAACCATACAATATTACTGCAGTGAATCTGTGAGGTTTTTGCTACCCTGATTTGAGTACTAGTTGAGCCAAGTGTATGTTTCACATTGATATTATCAAACAAACAGTCCCTAAAAGGATATTGAGAAGTTTATTTTGGTATCAAAGAGCAAATAAATTTGGCATATTGTGGGATGCAAATTTAGCACATATGCAGAAACTGTGACGCTATGTGGTTTGGTTGGTTACAAATATGCTAGATGCAGTTATCATGTGCAAAGTGAACTCAAATAAGCTTTTGCCCTTAAGAAGGCCCCTTTTCTTAGCAAAGCACTCATTTGGAGCTAATGGCCATGTTCATATTCAATAGTGACAAGTTCAAATGTTATCTATTATACAACTAAATAAAAAATGAATAATGTAGAAGACCTGTTATTTGAAATAGAGTTTATATGGTAGTCGTGTGCATGAGTAAAGACTCTTCGGCAACTTGCAGCAAGACTTGTTTCTTGGCTTGTAACCTGTCATACAAAGTTGAGTAAATATAACAAATCAAGGAAATAAAGCTACAATAAAAACACAGAAAATACATATGAGGCAATAAGAACAACTGACTAATGAAGATGCATGCTACGCACAACAGAAATGCCAGGAATTAGCTCAATGATACTGTCTGAGACCAATTTAGAATAGTTTTTCTTGTGGTAATGAAAATTTTAAGTTTGGTACAACTACCACAGGCAGGCGAAGCGAATTGAGTCCAATAGGTTTTGAAATGCCACCATTTGGGAGATATGCGCTTGAACCACAAGCATTACTGCCAACAAGTCTACCATTTGCAGATGCATTTGAAGGGCTCAAATTCATCTCAGACACCTTTTTGACCTTCTTTTCTTGCACCTACAAATAAAAAAACTCCGATTAATATAGCTCAGGTAACTGTAAGAATAAAAGAATAATCCATTGCCAGGGGAACTTTTGGTAGCAAATAAGCCTGGATAGGACAGAGTATATTAAGTAACTAAAAAGCATTTCTCAAGATGTTAAAATGTGTAAAGCCAAATTTTAAACATCAGAAAATTCAAAATTATCACTGAGTTGCACATACATTTGTAAAGAAGCATGCAGCGGTTTAGCAATATTGGTTTACAACAAATTTCTATGATTTCTAACTGATGAATCATACCTTCCAAAACTTTATTGTCTTATCATTTGTAGACAGAAGAAACAATGCTCCATTTGCTGTTTGGCACCACTTTATCTTGTTAATCTTCTCTTCAATTTCCAAGCTCTTAAGATAATCAAACTAATCACATGACAACACAAATTAGTTAAACAACAGAAATTACATGAACTAATAGTTTCACTAAACAGTTAGTCTTGTACATTATACCTCTGGCTCATGGCTTTGAAACTCAGTTTTGTAGCGAAATTCAGGATGCCTGCTAACGGAATAATCAACTTTCTCAGCCTCTTTTCTACAGGCATTCTAAGGGAAACAGAAAGAAAATATGTTTAGTCATCAGAGCAAGACAAGACAAAGTCATATGACTTCCTTTGTGAAAATGCACAGTCAGTTCCATATACATACGTCCTTGGCATCTGTCCTTTCAAACAAAACAACTCGCCCGCCTCTGTCCCCAGTGGCAAGATGATGTCCTGATTTATTGAATTCTATTGCCGATATGATGTCCACTACACAAAGGAACAAGAGAAACATAGTAATATTAAGTCAGTTCAAAACCATATTATACTTCATCACTCTATTATTGAATATACAAGAAATAAAGGGAAGAAACATGTATTACAGCAGGCAAAACATCCACACATATATATTGTTGATTTCCCGGGTGCATGTGTATACAAGCAATCACTAAAAACTAAGACAACTGGAGGAGAAGATACCGCAAATTGTTGCAAGTCATGTGTAACTTCAAACATAGAGGTAAAGATACTCGATATATAGACTAAGATAATGTTACGGAGTATTTTGGTTCTGCTTCTGATAACCAACACAATGGAAAAACAGCAAGACCTCAGAGGAAATTGAGATCATTATAGAATATTCCTGCTACTTCAAAATGTGAGTACAAAATGCAGAGAATGAAATAGGCAATGGATCACAATAGAATTGCAGAGTAAATATTTACTTTTTATTAAAAGTTTTGCATTTCAGATATATGCCCGGTGACAATGCAACAGGTCCATTTTAACTGGGGTAGAGAAGAATAAAAAATTATTTTCTTCATAGATATATCAAGCTTTATATGAATATTCCATTAGCTGTCAGACAGCAAACTCCTGTGCTCTCGACCCGACGACACATCAGTAGCAAAGCAACAGCATGAGTCCCAAAAGGCATTTATGAGTCCAAGGCGTGCGCGTCGCTAAATCCATGTTTGGAATTTTCCATTAGAAGCTTAGCATTACAATAATGTGTCGTCTAGCGTCCATAATCCGATGCAGCACCACAACAGGCCATATCATGTGCAAACTCTATTGTGCACCCTTCACATTATTGAGCTTACTTAAGTAGAAGGGGTGAACATCATAGATCCTCTGCACTCAGCGACAACATTTATCACCTGGCGAACGCCACCCAAAATCCATAACTGTAGTTGCATATACTTATAATCCTACAATGGCATTCAGCTAGATTCCAACAGAGTGCACCCTACCACCCTATCAGTCCATCACCCATGAAGCTACCTCAGCTGCACCACCTAATGGCACAGTGCCTGACATCTACAAGTCAAAACTACCTGCGTGCTACACAAGACAGGATAAAGGCACTGATCTGGGGTAGAGGGAGCAGCAAATTCCACATCCATGCTACCTAAGCATCGGGCTATAGCGCACCCCGTCCTAAGCCACCGCTGCCGCAGCGAATTGGTGACTCGATCTAAGCATCAGGCCCCCAACCATGGGCATCCCCAGCGCCCATTCACCGGCCGTCGCCTCGTACCCAGCTCCGGAGCACAGGAACAGTAAGATCCAGCAGCTAGCAGCAACCAGAGCGCCCAAAAAAACCCACGACGACGAGAGGGGCCGAAAGGGAAGAAGGGATCGATCGTTTTACCATCCTGGACCTCCTCCCCGGCGCTGCGCTCGCCGAACACCTGCGAGAACCTCCACTCGAGCGGCAACGCCTGTGCCGGGGGCGAGGCCGAGGCCGCCGCTGCCGCCGCCGCGGGCTCGGGTACCGCCTCCCCGTTCATCGTGCCCCGCGCGGCGATGCGGCGGGATCGGATGCGCCTGCGTGTCCGGGTAAAGGCGGGGGCGACAGCAGCGGCGGGATCGGGACCGGCGGACCCCGCCGGAGAGGAGAGGGAGGGTGTGCTACGCGAGCGCCGCGACGCCGGCGAGGGTTTGGGGTTTCATGGGGGTGGAATGGAATGGCCAATGGAAGAGGAAGAGAAGAGAAGAGGAGAGAGGAGGGAGGAGCGAGATGGGGAGGGGAAGGGAGAGGAGAGGAGGTGGTGGGGGCAGGGGAGGGGAGAGGCTTCGATACGACAAACGGAGAGGGAAAAGACCAAAAGAATTGGTTTTTTCTATTTATTTTTTCGTTCTCTGTCTTCTTTTCTTTTTCTCTCCCCCCTCCTTTTGGGTTTTCTATTCATGTTTTGTGTGCCATCTCCAAGGAGATTGCTTGATGCCTTGCTAGGCGATGGAAAATAAAAAATTTTTTCCACGAATGAGAAATAGTTGTAAGTTGTTATAGCTCTAACCAGTTGGCCATTGTGTTTTGCTCCAAAAAGTAAGCATATTGTTTTCTTTATGGCCATTGGACGAAGAAACATAAAAAAAATATTTATATATAGTTCTGATGTTCGTATTGGTATAAGCTAATGGATATAATAAGTTGGTTAAGGTAATATTACCAATTATTATATTGATGACTAGTAGATTTTTTAAAATCAGACATTGTTAATTTATTGGACATTGTTATTGTATAAAAATTTCACTGTTATTGTAAAACATTGGTTGATAAATAAATGGTCCAAGCCGGTCGCATTTTTATGACTATATAGCAAAAGCTGACGATACTATTTAATTACACAGTTCCGGTTTAGAAAAAGTTGGATCACTCTAGTTCACTTATATCTTGTTACTACGTATATTAATCTCCTTACCCATTTTGTTTCATAATATTTGTTCGCCGAGGAAACTAAATTGGTGCGTAGGGTTGCCTCGTTAACGCACTGTTTTATTTTTCGCTTTCTACTTTATGTACAATCTGGACAGGGGTATCAGGAATATATCTTATCAGTACTAACTTCATAGCTTTGCAGTACTGATCCACTATACAACACGGTGGAAGTTGGTAATAGTGGCCCTGATGAACATGCTAATTGCTATCAGCTGTCTTTTCGATATTTTTCCTACTTAGTTTTGTTGAAATCAATCCCTCTTTCTCCCTCTAATCTCTAATCTAGTAGAACGTATGCAGTGGGACAACAGATTGTGACGATAGGTTCCTTGTTTCTAGCAAGGAGGTAGTAAAAGCCATTTCGTGATGGCAACTTGGATAAAGAACTGGCTGGTAATTAACCAAAGCATGGTTTGCTAGTTAGTAGTAGGATACAGCTGTCTCTGTGAGTACGGGCATTACCAAACCCCTCTGACGAAAGCTGATAGCAACGTTAATTAAATGCAAGAAGAAAGAAAAACACTGACATGACATGACATCAAGCCATTTTAACCTGTCTCTTAGATTTAATTTAACTACACTTATACCAATCAAGTTTTATGTTGTTGCAGGCCTTGTTAATTATTTACCACGTGATTAGTGTCAGTTTGAGGAAAAGATAGGTCGTTATGGTAGCTTTATTACAGCTTTCCGGATTCATAAACTACCCCGTACGTGTTCACGATCATGTTGGGAACTTGGGATTAAATTGTGAGTGAAGCTTGAGGTGCGTACATGTGGGCCGCACTGCATGATTCGATTTGACGTTAACTTCTTGATGTTTTCTCATTAAAAACTAACGAACAATGTAGGAGTATTTGTTTTGTTTACGGTAAGTGTGAGCATCTTAATTGAAATCACCGGGAACGGGATGGAACAATGTTACAACTTAAAACGGGATGCAGCTGTCTTAGCTAGTAATAGCAGTTTGTTGTTGATGTGGATTGTAGTAGACGCGTTTGGTTTTAGAGTTATGTATTTGGCAGACCGTTTTTGTTTGATCTTACATGCAAATTGAATAGGTGGACATGTGGTTGCTCTTCCACTAAAATTTGAATGGTTTGCCCTAAAATTTTTCCTATATTAGTTTGGGCTCTGTTTTTTTTCTTGTTTTCCCAACTCATCCGTAAAGATAGCAACGGGTAGGAAAAACCCACGTATCCACGGGCACCTAACCCGATGGACACGGACACGAGCGTGAACTTGTGCCCGTAGGTATAGGGTTATGCCCAATGGGTATTTATATACGGGTAAAAATTGAGTATGCCCGTAACCGCAAACCCGCATACCCGCACTGACATGTGGGACCACGAAAGAAGAAGTATATAAGCGCTCAATCTAGGGTTCCATTCCCCGCTCCCATCCTGATCCTTGCAAGCCACAGCCGCTCCTTCCCTACCCCCATCCTGATTCTCTGCCGGCTCGCCACCCCTTCCCCCTAACCCTGCAGCCACCCCTGCCGACCGCAACCGCCCCGGGCCCTTTGTCGGCACGCCACTCCCCCAACCCGCAGCCCGTCGGCGCACCGCTCGCCTACCTTGCAGCCGCCACCGACGAGGCTTCCCTCACGCCGGCCTCCCCTCATGCTGGCCTCCCCTCATGTCGGCATCCTCTCACATCAACCAAGATTGGAGCCAAAGCATCCGAAAGATGAATCTTGCTTCACTAGAGCGCATACTTCTAGTGGGTATGCAGGTATGCCCGTGGGCATGTTTTGCCCGCGGATAGCGGGTGCGGGCGGATGTTGCTACCCGTGGCGGGCCGGTAGCGGGCATGAGCGCGGGCACAAAATTAATCTCGCGGGTACGGGTTTGACATACGGTATCCATGCGGCTTTTACCGTTGTCATCTTTACTCATCCATCTCATTTTTCACGTACCCGCTTTTCAAACTACTAAATGTTATGTGTTTTTTTAAAAAACTATATACGAACATTGCTTTAAAAAATATATTGATTTTTTAAAAAATATACTAATACTTAATTAATCATACGTTAATGAGTCGTTCCGTTTACGTGTTGGAGGGATTAGTTACCATCCTCGTCCTCAGATAATGAATACATCCTTAGTGGATTTAAACTTCAACTAAGATGCCTGGGATAGTTACCATGAAAAAAGTGAAGACAAAATCATTACAAAATGAGAAAAATGTAACGAGGTTTTGTTTTATCAAGTAGTTCTCGAGTCTAAGCATGTTTGGTTTATTGCCTAAATCAATCCTACCCACTGATGTCAACACCAACAAAATAGCATTGCTGGCACTTGAGTCCCCTTAACGTTCTTGTCTTATGAATTTGACACCCACGATAGTTCTCGATTAACACCCTTTTTTTCTCTGTTTGACATCCTTAGAGCATCTCCAACAGACTCTCCAATTGGCTCTTCAAGTTAAATTTTGGCTATTCTATCAAAAAACGTGCTCCAACAGCCTCTCAACTTACTGACCAAGCTATTTGGCTGGCCAAACTCTCTTCCTCCCTGGCCAAATTTGGCCACTCTATTTGGCTGGCCAATGGTGAGCCTCACGCCATCCTCAACTCCCCCTCTCTCTACCCCCGTACTGCCTCATCCTGCCCGTCGTCGCCTGGCCGACCGCCCGGCGACTCGGCCACCTCGTCCTCGCGCGCCCGTCGCCGCCCGCTTGCCCTCGCGCCCGCCCTCGCCTACGCCACCCGGCCTCGCCCTCGCCTCGCCGCCTAGCCTCCCGCCTCGCCCACCGATCGACCACCAGAAGAAGAGGCAACAATGGAGATGTGAACACTGACATATGGGTCCCGCTATTATATGAAGAGTGAAGATATAGATGCTCTTGGAACAAAAGACAAATTTCACTCTCTAAAATTTTGTCGAACCGGCCAAATGTCTATTTGGAGAGTCGAAAATAGCTTCGTTGGAGTTGCTCTTACCAGCAGCAAAGTGGAAGAGGACTGTCTCTCTTATTTTCTCTAAGTATTTAGGTTTCTCCTTAATAAAGTCTATAGGGGTTTTACATCTGTTAAATAAATTAAGGTGTGTTCATCATGTTGTCCATCTAGATTTTTCCTAACCGTGAGGTATTTAATGAAGATCTAGGAAGGGTTATTTGCTGAATTACCGATGATCCAATCGGAAGCATTAGCTTACGGTATGGGTATAGTAAAAAAACTCGGACCAGTGACTGACCCGACCAGCTCTCGGTTCACAGTTTGCCGGTCCGACCATATGTTCCTAACTTAGTAGGAAAACCAAACCAAACCGGACCATCAGTTCAACCGGATCCAAAGATCACCAAGGATCGGTTCAATAGAAATACCGGACGTGCATTCGAACGATTTAGACCGGCTGAACCAAGCAATTTTAAAGAAAACTGCAATTAAACCGTCATCGGTTGGACCATAGCGACGTTGTTGGGCCGTAAATGGGACACTCCAAGACTAAATGGGCCATAAATGGGAGTGCCCCTTCGTTCTTTTTTGCAAAAAATAGGTCGGATCAGTAGCCGCGTTGTTGGGCCATAAATGAGCCACTTCAAGACTAACCGGGCATTGATGGGCCATAAATGGGAGTGCCTCTTTGTTCTTTTTGTAAAAATAAGAAGGAAAGGTGCCCTTACTAGGAGTAAACTGCCCCTAGCCATTCGGCCATCACACAGCTTGCAAACTGATAAAAAATACACACAAAACATGTAGGATTAAAACCACGGTTCAACCGCATTAGACCGTGGACCGGTGAACCGAGAGGTCGGCCGGGTTACTCACCGGTCTGACTTTTTACACTATGTTCCTACTACCATGTCACAAGTATCCTAGAAGTCTCCCATATATTTTTTTTAAGTTGTGGCTTACTGCCAATATATTTTAAAATATTTAGCTACCATAAAGAAAATAATATGTATTTGAAAAAATATATTTCATAAAGAATCAACAGTCAATATTAGTAGTATTTTGAAGAACTCACGAATGTTAAAATAAGGACCATATGTTTTGACATTTAACAGAAAATACCTTATAAATCTTACAAATCTTAATAGTTGGATTGCTTAAAGATTTGTGTATTACTCCCTAACCATAGCCTCTTTATCTTCTCCTCCCTTCCCTCCATCATCGCATATCGCACGAGAGGGCACGAGTCACACGACCCTCGCCTTCGTCGTCGTCTTCCCAGTGTGTCGTTACCCAGCCTCATTGGCTGGCAGAAAGACATCAACGATGCCAACGAGCCCCCTCCTCGACTGGCCTCCTCTTCCTTCTCCTCCCTCTTCTCCTTCCCCAAACTAATGGGGACGAGATGCCCCCGTCTCGCCTTTTTCCTCGTTTTCGGATCCGCCACCACTAACCACCGCTCCTAACTGTCTCGTCCGTGTCCAATGTCCACCACTAGACCCGGAGCCTTCCCCTCCTCCCACCATCACCATAATCCTCAACTCATCGTTTCGTCGTCGATCGCTATAGCTATAGAAAAAGGAGTCAGTGATCGTCAAAACATAAATGTGAAAGCAAATCCTAAAATAAGAAATAGAGAGGACTATGGCCTCGATTTTCTGTCGATAGCCATTTAGCAACTTCGTTAAACTGGTTTAACTGAACACCAGAGATGGCCAAACGGGCGGCCCGGCCCAGCACGGCATGGGCCCGTTTCGGCACGGCCCGTTTGGCCCACTTCATGAAACGGGCCGTGTCGTGCCGGCCCACGTGCCTAGCACCCGGCCCAAGCACGGCCCACAAGGTGGCTGGGCCATGCCGTGCCGGCACGGGCCCGTTAAAGGCCCATGGGCCGAGGCCGGCCCGATAGTACTATTTAACACTGTTTGAGACACTATTTTGGCCTGTTAAAGGCCCACAGCTACTTTTACTCGTGCTACGGTGTTGCTACGGTGTTTGCTCTGATCTACGGGCCATGCGTCTGGAAGCCCACGGGTTTGGCGGCGGCCAAGCACGGCACGCGACAATCGTACCGTGTCGGCCCAGACCGTTTGCCTCCTGGGCCGTGCCGTGCCGGGCTGCTACAGTCCCATGCGTGTTCGGCCGGCCTGCCTCAGCACGCCTCATTTGGCCGTCACTACTGAACACTCTCACCATCATCTACTAGCACGGATCTCAACGCGTGCCCAAAAACACAAGATGCAACAGGGAGCCGAGCGGAAAAACCCTAATCAACAAGTGGACGGACGAAACTACCCTCCGTCCACCCCACCCACCGGTTTTCCCCTCTCCTCCCATCCCCCGCACCCGACGACGCCCCCGGCCCCCCACCATCTCGCCGTCCTCCTCACCTCGCTCCGGAATCCGGATCCCACATCCGCCTCGCGACCTCTCCTCTCCCCTCCCCGGCGCTTCACCACGGTAGCAATCTCCCCAAAACCCTAAACTCCCCGTCCCCTCCGATCTGCCCGCCGCTCGCTGGCCCTTCCGAGTCCCGGATCGGCGCGGCGGCCAGATCTGCTTCCCCTCTTGATCTGACTCGGGTTATCTCTTCTCCGCGTGTGTGGTGTTGGGTTTGGTGGGGGTGTCTCCAGGCGATGGCGTCGAGGCTGGCGCAGCTTCGGTCCAAGGCGGCGCAGGCGTCGGAGCTCGTGTCGAAGCACGGGTGCGCCTACTACAAGGAGGTGATGGAGAAGAACAAGCAGCACGTGGTGCAGCCCCCCACCGTGGAGAAGTGCCAGGAGCTCTCCAAGCAGCTCTTCTATACCCGCCTCGCCAGGTGATGCCGGATTTCCCCGCTGTTCGTGCGATCTGTTGGTGCGTTTGGAAATGGGGGCTGTTCAGGCGTCATGTTCCGACGAATGTAGCGTGTTGCGATTGAAAATTCCTTTGTAGTTGGTGGCTATCCAAGTTTTCGTGCCTTCGATTACTCTAGTTGAAACTGAATTTGGTACAGCTTGCTCTGCTCATGGCCTGCAGTTTGGGTAGCCAGGACAAGCCTGCAAAATGTGTTCAATAGATTTCGCTAGACGATGTTTTTTTTCGTTGTTGTCTGGTAGTCAACTTGTGCTTTTGTTGTAGCTAGGGGTCTGAGCGGGCAGTAACCACCCTTCCATACCTGCATTTTATTAACCTTAGTTGTATGACTTGACTATTTCTTCACACGCTCCTCGCTTTACGAATTGTGATTATGCAACTTGTAGCATGTATGAACTTTGGAGTGTGCTGCCTGTGAGCTAGCTTATATGGTTGGCCGTTTGAGTGTTTTGGGCTGTGGGATGCGTGATGTTTTCCTTGAAATGTGCTACCTGCTACATTGTTTTGGTCAGACTTGCTATGTTCAATAATTTGGTGAAAGAGGATAGTTATTTTTTTGCAACTACTTCATCTGGTCATGCAAGCAAGCATCAAATTTTGGAAGACCCATAATATGTCCTTGAGTAGGTACAGTTTTGAAATTTTGTTATGACTCACGAAAGAAACCTATGCATTAAGTACAACTCCTGATTTCCATCAGAGGCTCTGTCAGGCTGTTACTGTATATTCCTTGTTACCTTTATATTTTTGCTTGGATCCATGGTGCATGAAGACATAGAACAATGCATTACTATTAGGTGAAAGTTTGAGAAGTCAGATATACTGAGTGAAGTCTATTATGAAGTTGATACATCATGACGCAGATGGAAAGGTAATTTGTATGATTTAAGAAATGAACTTCTATCAATATTGCGATGGTAATTACCTTAGCAATTCGCTCACTACGTTTGATATTGTTTCTTGTTTGTTTGTTTCCGCCAAAAAGTGTTGCAGAGTTTCTGTAAAAATTATTGCCAATTTATTTTGTGAGATCTACCATACATAATCCATGTTAGTCCATTGTCTGTTCTGAGAATGGTAGAGGTACAGCTCTGTTTCATAACATCTATATTCCATTCTTTTGCACCTAGCAACCAGCTGAGTTTAGAATTAAACAAGTGACCATAATGCAATCATGGGTCCAATATTAGTGCTTTACCATGGAAAAGTGATTTCTTGAATCCCAATCCAGTGACCTCACTTTAGCCTACCTTTTTGTTTTGACAAGCATTGTTTTTGCATATATCGCTAAATAATACTACTAATCCTTCTTTCCATACATGGTTTGATGAGTGGTTTTGTTCAGTGTGCGAGCTGGCGACAGAGCAAACTAGGTCGGTGACCAGTCTGGTTTACAGAATTTTGTGAAAGACATGATGTACAACCGATAATGTGCATGTAGTTAATATCTTGTCTGCAATGTTTCAAGCCATGTTTGATAATTTTGGCTAGCAACCATGTATATTGAATTAAGACTTATTTCCTCTCATCTTATAAATTGGTCTTGAAATGTTTCGAGATTGGTCAGGAGCAACCAAGAATCTATTGATCTTTTGATCTTTACATAGATTTTAGCATTAGGATTCTGCATGTTATTTCCCTTTTTTTGTTAGAAGCTTGGAACTCTTAATCAAGACACTATCTCCAATATCGTGGTAGAGGTAGATAGTGGACCTTGACCATCTTCTGCTGTGATGTTCGAATTAAAGATCATCAGTTTGAACCTATATTCGGGAGTGCATGTATGAGAGTGAGATGGACACCTGCTGTGATTTGCCCCTGCTCATGTCCACCTATTGCATGCATGAGGGAAATGAACGGATTGACAAAAAATGGGTAAACTGGATTCATTTACCGTAACTTTGAATGGCTAATTAAGATGTTGTGTTAGCCCTTAGGTGTGTACTTAGCAGTCGGAGTGAATGCTTGTTGTGGATTGTTGGATGAAGAAATTATAAGGACTGAACTTGCTAGGCAAAGTAATAGTGTATATACTTGTGAATTTGTGTATCAACTTGGATGGAACATTGTGCTTTTAACTGTTTTTTTGCCATTTGAGGTATGTTCCTGAACAAGTCATTGATCCTGCTTAGTGAATATGCCTTTGTTACTACTATATGCTTATTTACTTTGGAGCTCTGATCTGAATGACTTATATGACTGTTGTTTTCTTCAGTTTACCAGGCCGCTATGAGGCATTCTGGAAGGAACTTGATGGTGTCAAGCAGGTATGGAAGAACAGAAAGGAGCTCAAGGTAGAGGACCTTGGAATTGTGACATTATTTGGAGTTGAGCTTTATGCGTGGTTCTGCGTAGGCGAGATTGTTGGCAGAGGATTCACCATAACCGGCTATAAGGTCTAGATGAGTTCTGATTAAGACCTGGTTTATAAAATACACTGTTAGCTGATGCTTGTCGAAATGACAAAGATACCTCCTGCCTTTTCACAATTTTGTTTCTGGAAAGTCTTTCAAGTGCTGGATGTCAGCCAAGACGAGCACATCGTTGCAACACTGCTTCAATAATTTGCTCGATCTCTCGATTGCCCATTTTGGTGTCCTGTAATGTGAAATTGCATCTTTCCCCACCCTGCAAAGTGTCATTTATTTGTTCTCTTTAATCCATCCCAAAATGCAAGTCCCAATTTACTCGTTTGTCCAGAATGCTTTTCTTTTGATGTTGGTATACAGTCCGTACTGGTTATGCAGTTAGAAACGATGAAAAGTCCGCACTGGTTATGCAGTTAGAAACGATGAAAGCGTCAGTACTGTTCTATTGCACGTTAAAGTTTGCTTTAAACAATAAATATCTAATTATCTACTTATAGAACCGGGGTCTTCCTGAATACCGGCACTTTTATTTTCGAATCACTACTTTAGTAACCTAACAACACAATGCAGATCAAACGAGACAAACTCTACAGAAGAACGTTGCGACAAGCTAGCACAAAATGGTAAGAGAGAAAAGCTGTTCCTAAGTTGAGTTGGGCTTCAGTTGTAGAGCAGCACTAGGAAAGTAGTGAAACTGCTGCTTGCCAGCACGAGGATCCAGCCTTTGCTCGCCCCGCACATCCTCTCCGCATCCTTCCCGGTGAAGAGGAACAGCACCCTGTCGCACGCCAGCTTGAACAGCGCCAGGCACGCGAAGAAGAGGCTGATGGACAGCACAGCCAGCTCCTTGTTCTGCATTGTCTCCTGGATACTCCTCATCTCCTCAACATTCGATCTGCACCAACACAATCTCATCAAGAATCCGTATCGCATTTTGCGAACAATGGAGAATCGCAGTTGGAGAGAGCTTGCCTCATCGCCTCGTTGTCTCTGATGAGATCGTCTAGCTTGCCGGAGACGGCTGATCTCCACTCCTTGAGCTCGCCGAGATCCTTGGCCTGATCAACAATGGCAAAGCAATTTTGGTGGATTTTATGACAGTTTCAGCTCGTCAACAAGCTACAGGAATGCGAGGGTTTGTGATGGCGCGTACCACGTTGCCCTTCCACTCGACGAGGTCGCGCACGTCGGCATTCATCTTGTCGAGCGCCATGGCCGTCTGCGAGAGGCCGCTCTGGAGATCGGGCAGCTTGGCGCCGTACCGGTGGTTGAGCGCCTTGGTGTAGTCCTCCAGCGTCGAGAGGCCCAGCTCCAGGGACCGCATCTTCTGCATCATGATCTTGAGCACGGCGTCGCCGTGGAACCGCCCCGTCGCGGGCTTCGCGTCGCCGCCCACCGTCATCCTCGAGCCGTTGTTCTTGGCGCCGGCGCCGTCGCCGGCGCTGTCGTTGCGGCCGGCGACTCCTCCCACGCCGTCCAGCCTTGCGTTGACCTGCGCGGTGTCGTTGCGGAGGCCGTCGCCGCCCTCTTCGGCCTTGGTGGCGGAGGCGGCGTCGGTGTCGGGGCCGGTGCCGGCGCCGGAGATGATCTCCTGCAGCATCTGCTCGACGGCGTCGATGCCGTACACCTCGAGGTAGCTGAGGATGCAGTAGAAGCCGGAGCCGTAGTGGGTGACGAGGCGGAGGCGGAGGTAGCGCGTCCACCTAGGCTCCGGCAGCACGAAGCGCTGCGCGTGCTTGACGTTCTCGGCGGTGAAGCGGCCGAGCAGCTCCCACTCCTCCGCCGGGTAGCTCGGGCTGCCGTACAGCTCGAAGTCCCTGAAGTTGGAGGAGTAGTGCTCCAGGTTGGCGAGCCCGATGGTGCGCACCAGCGTCTCCTCCGACAGCTCGACGTCGACGAACTTGTCCTCGGCGGAGCACGGGTTCCGCAGGTACCGGTCCTTGTCGCCGCCGAGGATGTTGGCGGCGCCCTTGGCCTCCCTGTTGTGGGCAAGCACTTTGGCGCCCTTGGACGCCGCCGCGTAGTTGTACTCGGCGCCGCTGGGCTCGAGCCGGTGCGCCGCCGCGCCGTCGGGGACGCGGCCGGCGGTGCCGTTCTCGGCCTTGCCCTGCAGGATCCGGCTCCGGAACTCGTCGAGCTCGTCGAGCGCCGCCTCCGCCGACGAGTTGCCGCCGGTGGCGTCCAGGCTCCGGTGGTCGGCCTCCTGCTGTGCCTCCGACGGGTGCAACGATGGCTGGCACGTCGGCGCGGAGGCGTTATACTCGGTCGGGAAAATGTAGGCCTCCAGCGGCATCACCTTGCAGTAGTTTTCGCGCATTCCGTGCTCGACATCGTCGTAGAACTCTAATACAAAGAACCGATCAATCATACGCCTCGGGTGACACGACATTGATCGATCCACGAGAGATATCAAGGTGTGTGTGTTCTCCATGTGAGGTGTGGGTACCTGAAGGATCGGTCTGGCTGTGGAGAAACTGGGAACGGAGGAGGAAGAGGAAGCACCAGACGGAGAAGACGACGGAGAGGGACACCTCGCGGAGGCCGCCGTCCATGGACAGCGCATCGGTCACCGGCGGGCCGCCACCCCTGTGGAGATGGTGGTGGTGATCCCCGCCGCCGTTTCCTCCGCCGCCTCCTTCTCTCCTCTTCTTGCTCATGCATGCACCTTCGCGCGCCTTTCCTCCTCCTGCTGCCGTGCCAAGCACTAACCACCGCTGCACAATCTCACTACAAACCTGCCTCTGCCTACCCGAACGCGCGGTTGATCGATCGGTCTCGCGGACACTGCGAGTGATTCGGGAGATGCGCGCGCGCGCGAGCGGAGCGAGGGAGATAGAGACGGGGGCAGGAGCCAGCGGTGGAGCGGCAACGTCGGAGCGGAGCTAGGGGCGCGTGCGGACCGAGCACGCGCTGCGCCGCGGCCGAGCCGACTGCCCGGTGCCCGGTGATGCTCACGGCGCGCGTCGCGCGGAGCGAGAGCGACATGTGCCCGCGCGTGCTTCTGTCTCGGCGCGATTTGCGCGAGGTGGTGGCCCAGCATAACGTGGGCCGAGGCCTAGGACCGTTAGCCTGGTGAAAATTATAAGTCTATTTCTTGTCCCTCTACTCTTGCCGTTGATCGAATCGCATCCATCAACCACAGAACCGGGTATAACGTCTCCCTCAACTTACCGGTGCAAATCAGCTTCTTCAGTGGTTTAGGAAGAGATATATGCTGAGTCAGCATAAAAACTATAAAAAACAACAGTGAGATCCATATGTCATCCCTCCTCTCTCTTCCCCCTTCCGCCGCCTCCAAGCCTCCACCGACATTCTTCTTCATCCCCATTCCTGTCCACCTCCGCTCGGCCGCTCCTGGTCGTCCCATCGATAGCTGGCGGAGGAGCTCGCGACGTGGATATCTGGCCACCACCGCGCCGTCCGCAGAGAAGGACGAGGCGGTCAGGGGCACGAAGGAGCACTAGTAGTGGCATCGGGCGTTGGAGTAGTGCCGCTGTGTACATCCATGGCCTCACTCTCGCACACACAGCGCGAGGAAGAGATGATATGTGAGGCTCACCACATATGTTTTGCTATGTCTCATTAAAATTGGGCCACACCTGAAAAAACCACTTCATAAAATCACAGAAAAAGTTGATTTACACTTATTGATTTACACTTGTTATTGATTTACACTTGTTTTTAAGTTGAGAGATATTATATCCAGTTTTATGGTTGAGGGATGCGATTCAATTAAAAAAAAAGGTAAAATAGACTTATTCCGAGTGAAAAACGAAGATAACATGAACAATGGGTTCACAGCCCAATATATGTCTGCATGTTACACGCGTATTTCTTTTACAAGAAAGGAAAAGTTGAAATACCCATGAATTTTGATTGAAAGTTTATCTGGCATCTTAAACTTTCAAACTGGATATTCAACCCCTTTAATTTTACAATACCGTTTATATAACACTCTAAAGTGGTTTCGTAGAATGGTTTTTATCCTATTTACAAATATGTTGGATGAGTTTGATTATGTGGTATATGAATTGGACATATATGTTAAAATCTTCACCTAAACCTTTCATGTTGATCCTTTTTTTTTCTCTCGTACAAACGGATGTTAATATAATATTGAGGATATATATGGTAAAAACTAGTTAAATGTTGAAAACTAATGAAAATCATAGTAAATTCATAAAAAAATTTACTAGAGATAGATGTAGATATAAAATACATTCTCACCAAATCTCAAAGTCCAACCTCAACTTCATTTAAGAGAAACAAAAATAATAAATTTCGGGTGAAAAATAAATATTCATCTAAATTTTGTCATTTTCGTTTTTCAAATGAAGTTGAGTTTGGACTTGAGATTTGGTAAAAATGTATTTCATATCTACACCTATATCTACACCTATATCTAGTATTTTTTTTTATAAATTTTAAAAATTTAGGTATAGTTTTTATGAGTTTTCAACACTTTAGCTCGTTTTTACCGGATATTTTTCCCTATAATACTAGCGTGACATCATTATAGAGTATAAATTGACGATATGTGAACATGCTATATTAGTCATTCAAAACCGCTCATTTAAGCTTTTAAATACCCAAAAACCACAATCCAAAACAATCTTAGGAGGTAATTTGAATGGTATTACAAAGTTTTAGTAGGTTGGATGTCCAGTTTATAGTTAAGATGCTAGACAAATTTCTATGAAAAATTTAGAGGGTATGTGGACTTTTTCCTTTTAAAAAAGGTTATGAGAGAGTTGGCCACATGAATGCTCTTATTTGCGAGGTAGGTAAAGTATACTAGAAACATGCAAATGGTTTTTTGGACCTCTATTATTTCTAGCGTTAATTTACTCCCAAAATATTCTAGCAATCTATTATTAGCATCCAGTACTAATTATTATTTTTTAAGACGAAAGAAATACATATACCACCAAATATATATAATCTAAGGCAGAGGGCCCCCCATTACTGAAGAAACCATTATTGATTGAAGTAGCAAAAACCACAGTAGTCCCGATTTGAGTTGCACCCGGGACTAGAGATGATCTCTTATCCCGGTTTAAAAAGTATACAAATTTCTAGGAACGTTAGTCCTGGTTCGTGTCACGAACTGGGACTAAAGATCATCTCTAGTCCCGGTTCAAATGTTGTCGAGCTCTGTCAAAGCGCCGGGCACCTTTGTCCCAGCTTGGTAACATCAACCGAGACAAAAGTGAATGTACTTATTTTTTAACCGAACCTAATAAAATATATAAATTTTGCTACATGATTCAAATGGCCAAAAATTAATTTAAGAGGATATGTAATTTCAAAAAGTATGGTGTTATGTGGAGGTGAGTGATTGAAGATAGAATGAAGCTTTAATTTTGTTATTACATATCATCATATTGTTATTAACTAATGATTCTCAATATACAAAATATTTTGTAAAATTATTTTGGTGACAATATACGAATCGGAGGGATGTACAATATTGATAAAAACATTTAAACCCTAGCCGTCATGTCTAGTTTATACGCGTTTAACAAGTTTTACGCGCATTGTTCCCGTTTCGTCCTCTAACTCGGAGTCGGTTTATAAAACGGCTATAAGTTTTGCATACGGACTCCGATCGAGACGTTCCATATATGAAAATCGATCAGAAAAATTTTTTGGGTGCGTTCGTTCACCACTTTGCAGCGTTTGGCGATTTTATTTTGCCCAAAAAAGCCTTAGAAGATTGCCTTTTCAAGCCCGTAAGCTTTTTTCCGACTCTGAGCGTGTCTTCTGAATTTTCCACAGGCTTCGTCTTTTTCTTGTTTACGCTCAAATTTTCTGTGTTTACCTGTTGTGTGCTCATAAGTCCATAAAAAATATAAAAAAATAAAACAAAAAAGTCAAATTTTTCCAAAAAAACAACAACTTCGGATGAATATTGTCGATGTTGGAGATCGACACGCGGGAATCCGAGGGACCCTCTTTTTTGGTTCGGCACGGGGAGCGGTGAGTCTTGATCTAAACTCGCGATGGGGATAGGATGATGCAGGTGAGGCGGGAGAAATCGAGACTGCGAAGGCGTGGGGGTTTATACAGGTTTGGGCCACCTGCGAGGTGTAATACCCTACTCCTGTTCTGTATGTAGTATGAGGGAATAATTACAGGGAGCAATGAGGGTGTTTTCTCTTTTCTGGAGTCAGAGATGGACGAGAGGCTGCTAAGAATTAGCTGTGGCACGGAGGGCTGATCAACCGAGTCGAGGGAGGGAACCGACGAGAGAGTGAGCCGACCGTTTTTATGATGGACTTGGGTCTCCTTTTATAGTACAAGGAAACACCACAGTAGTCCCGACTTTTCTCTACTTCGCTCCACGTGAAGGAGTGGTTTTTGCCTTGTCTTGTCAGAGAAGCCACTCCATCCTTGCTCCTTCCTGTTTGCTGCGTCATGGGGGTAGACGGAAAAAGGTGATCACCGTGGTAGCCATGCTGCTGGCGCGGTGATGGTTTGCCTACCTACTCCAATGGGACTCACTGGTCAGCGGCCCATCCCGTGGGTAGGTACTGACACCATGCCTCCTACGCTCGCACTCTATCTCCCACGCGGCCGCCTAATGTATTAAACGCGACTGGACAGGGCGTGAGGGGGGGGTGCGCGGAGTAGGTGCGCGGCCACGCCGCGGTCTCAGTCAAAGACTTCAGGCCTCCTTTGCCTCGTGATAGGCAAAAGGGGTTATGATAAGAGCAACTGACAGGCGCGCATCACATCGCATTAAATGCAGCGGGGCAGGCGCTCAGCCTCCCTCTTTTTGGTCATTAAATGAGTTGGTTGGCAGTTGGACGCCATTTCTTTGAGTGTGTGGGCCCGGGCACTGGATGCGTTTTGCTATGGCGAAAGGTCGGTACGCGACAACCGATGCCGCGCAAAGCTAAGTTTTTCTCAGGACGAGGGGCGAGTTCATTCAGGCCGCGCGCGTGCGGGGGCCCATTCAAACCGCCTGGCTCTCTCCGTCCCGCGTATTGCGCCTGGTGGGCACGAAACTCCAGGCGGCGCGAAATCCAAGCGGCACGGGAACCCAAGGGGATGCGAAAAGGAAACGAAGGGGCGCAGAGGCAAGGAGGCGTGTAGCGTGGTAGTGGGGCAAAATTAATGCCGTGGAATCCGAGGGGGCCGTGGTCGCTTATAAAAACGGATCCGCAGGGAGGGGGATCGGTTTCTACGCTTCCCACGCCATCGCCTCACACGCTTTTCGCCTCTCATCTTCCCAGACCCTTTGCTTCCTACCTCTCGTCGCCTGACTTTCCTTTGCATTTCAGCGTCCACCCTTGAGATGGCCCGTGATTCGCCTCTGGAGCCGGGGAGCGTGCTTCCCAAATCCTTGGTCCGCACCGCGGAGGCTCGCAGCCTCTTCAACAAGTATCTGCCGCGCGGCACGCGCAGCGGCGGTGATGTCCCGGAGGAGCGGCCCCTACGAGGATGGTGTTCTTCGCCTCCTTCGCCATGGTCGGGCCTGGTGCCGCCCTTCTCCCGCTTCTTCCTTGACGTGCCGGAGTTCTACGATCTCCGGCCTGCAAGACTCACCCCCAACGCCGTCTTCTACCTCGCCGTGTTCGCCCACACCTACGAGATGTTCGCGGGGTGATGCCCTCTCTTCACCTCTTCCAGCAGTTCTTCCGGGTGTGCCGGGCTGGCTCCCCCGGCGCGGTCGGGTACGTGGCGATCCAGCCACGGAACGACAGACGGTCGCACCCCTTCATCGACATCCACCCTCGCTCCAGGTGGGAGAACTTGAGGGCGTTCGGTTCTACACCAGCCTAGGCGACCACCCCGCCTATCTCTCGCCGACGGGAGCCCGTGAACCGCAGGAGCCGGGGGCGTGTCCGCGAGCCTGGGAGGGAGCCGGACGGGGTGCTGGACCGGATCAGCTACCTTCGGCGGGGGGCCTGTCCAGCCACGCGGTCTTCCGCGACTTCCAGATGAGGCACATTGCGCCGTTGCAGGGAAGGCCACGCCCCGCCTACATGTACACGGGTCCCAACGATGAAATGCGGACCCACGTGGGCGCCGCCTTCGACTGGGACGAGAGGGACCTTGGGATCCCTGGTCCGCCGCACCCTCGGCGTTACGGCGATGGACCGACGCAGCTTCCACCCGGGTTGGTGCCGCCGTGCTAGGACTCGGCGCGCACGGAGATTCCGCACGCGCCAGGTGGTGGGCGACGGCGTGGGCTTGTCGTCACCTGCGCGGAGGCGCCCGAGGGACGGGGCGGTGACGACGCCGACGCCGACGACCATGTGCCAATCGGGCGGCTGAACCGCCGGGTCCGGCCGGCGATCCGGGGTCCCGATCCTAAGGGGAAGAGGAAGAGGTCGGAGGAGGACCCGGCTCCTCCCCCATCCCCACCACGCGGCAGTGGCGCGGAGCGCGCTGCTTCCCCCACAGAGCGGGGGGCTCGTGGGCGGCGGGCCCATCCCCAGGGGTTACTCCACCGAGGGCCAGGACGGCCACAACGGCGGCGACAACGACAGCAGAGGAGGCCCGGGGCACCTCCACGACGAGCACGTCGGCGGCGGGGGCCGTCCGCGGGGCTCCAGCATCAGCGGATGCGGCGAGCAGGAGCCCGACGAGTCCTCCCGGCGGCCCTACGAAGAAGAAGCGACCCATCTCGCAGGTTTCCTGGGACTTCAACCCCGCCCGCAGGTACGCCTTGTTGACGCGCGGATGCTCATCGGGGCCTTATGTTTTTGTCTTGTTTTTTGATTCCTTATTGTGTTCATGTTTTGCTTCCAGCCGCGAGCACGACTTTTTCGCCCCAGGGTTGTACCCAAGGACGGTTCTGCCTCGGGCTCGGGGGAGGAAGCGAAGGAGAGGCTCGGGGTGCCTGAGCCCTCCGGGTCCGGGTCGCCCCCTACGGGTTCGGTCCCGGATCCGGTGCGACCCGAGGAGAGGGCCCACCCAGAGACCGGGGCGCCGGCCGCGCACGAGGAGCGAGCCGTGGGCGGCCCCGGCATGGAGGGGGCAGCGGAGGGCGGCGAAGAACAACCCCAGGGGTCTCCTCCGCAGCAACTGTCGTCGCCGCCACAGTAGCCATCGCCCGCGTCGCACCAAACAGCGTCGTCACCCCGCCGGCCACCGTTAGCTCTGCCGGCGCCGGCCCGCCACGAGCTCCCAACACAAGGAGCGGGCGGTTCCGACCATGGGGGGTCTTCAGCTCGGCTGCGGTGTCGGCTGATCCCGAGCCGAGCTCCGACTCTGAATCTGGGGGCGCTCGGTCCGGGTTCGTGGTCGCCCTGGACACCAAGCCCCTCGTCCGGTCGC
Source organism: Oryza australiensis (assembly GCA_019925245.2). NCBI lineage: Eukaryota > Viridiplantae > Streptophyta > Magnoliopsida > Poales > Poaceae > Oryza > Oryza australiensis. The sequence goes on from JAIFGZ020000044.1 coordinate 4,384,059, forward strand.
AAGAGCGGGCGAGGGAGGTTGTCTCCAGGGCGCTGGAGGAGGCCAATGCGATCTCTCTGGAGGGGCTCCGGGCCCAGGTGCAGGCCTTGGCCGCCAGGGAGGTTGAGGTGGCGCGGCGGGAGGCCGACGTTGAAGAGGGCCGTCAGGAGCTGGCGGCCACGGCGAGGGTGGAGGGCCTCGTCCATAGGCGAGCTGGCGGAGATCGAGCGGCGCCAGGAGAAGCTCAGCCAGGTGTTCGAAGACACCGTCGTTGAGCGGCACACCGCCGACTTCCGCGAGCAGGTCGCCGCCGCCGCTGAGGAGTGGGTCCGCACCACCGTCGGGAGGTTCCTCCGCGACCTCAGGGAACGTGCCCAGGGCCTCGACGAGCGTGAGCGCACCCTATGCGACGCTGAGGCCGCCGCCGCCAGCACCGACGTCGACCTCCAGGCCCGCGAGGCCAGCCTGATGGAGCGGGAGAGGGCCCTCGAGGCGGCGTGGCGGGCGGTTGAGGACCGGGAGGCCGCCGTTGCCAGGGCCGAGGAGGAGTCCGTCGCGCAGGAGGCCAACGTGCTGGCCCAAGAGAAGGCCATCGCAGAGCGCGAGGCCGCCGTGGGGGGGCGAGAGGTGGCAGTGCTGGAGACCCAGGAGGAGGCCTCCCGGTGCCTGAAGGCTGTCTGGGAGCGCGAGCAGCTGCTCGCCGCCGCCTCGGGCCGCCGGCAAGACGAGCTGGAGCGGTGGGAGCAAGAGCCGCCACCCGGGAGCAGTGGTCATGGATGCGCAGGCGCAGATGCGGGGCCGGGCCGGAACTTGAGGAGGCGCGCCGCCGGACCGCGGAGCTGGAGCGCAAGCGCTCCTTGCGCCTGGGGCTCCGGGCCCTAGCCTCATCTGTCGAGCGTCTTCGGGACGCAGCCTGCGGGGTGGGGGTCTACCGTCCCCTTACCGACATCCCTACCTTAGGGGGGCTGGTCACTCACATCGATGAGCTGGCTGAGGGGATCATGAGGGTGCCGGAGGAGGTCGACGAGGTGGCGAAGGAGTCGTCATATGACTTGTCCCGCCAAGTCGCTACGCTTATCTTGGCGAGCTATCAGGCTCGCGACCCCGGCTTCGACCCCTATATCCCCACCGAGGACTTCCCCGAAGGCACCGAGGAGGCCGCCCGTCTTCGAGTCCAAGACGCCGTCGACTCCATCGTGGTGGGCTTTGACGGCACCCCGGTGGCCTTCCAGCTTGCTCTCCGCGAGGACTCGCCGGACGAAGATCTCCCGGCGGATGACCCCAGCGACCCACGAGCCACTTAGGACTCTCTCGCTCCCTTTTTGCTTCCATATGTATTTGTGTACAAAGACATTCGTAGTATTGTTTATAAAGTCAGTGAACTTGCCTTTATTATGTTGGACTTGCACTATAACAACCCATCGCGGCTGCTTCTGATGATTCATATGTGTATGTATATATGTTGTGAGCCCCTGGCCAACTTAGCGCACACATAGTGGCGGTTGGTTGGCCCGAGCCTCTGCCTGTTTGCTTTTCTGTAACGGTAGTTCGACTCTTAGTTAGCTTAGCCATTGCAAGAATGCGTAGCATGGTCCTCTGCCATGATTTGTCCCATGTAGGGCGGTGGTCCGGTTCGCGGCATGCACTCGGCCGTTGGTCGGCGCCTTTCTCGGGGTTCCGGGTAGGAGCGAAGGCATAAAAAGGCCGGCGAGGGCAGCGGCAACGAGGGGCCAGGACAAGCGTGTTAGTACGCACCCGAACCCCCAGGCGTTGACTGCTCCCAGGCGTGGTAGTATGCAGCATCGCTGTACCCTCGACGCCCTTAGGGCTCTCAGGCTAAGGCGGGCAAGGCCAGGGAACCATTGGAAAGCCACATCCGCAATACATGCTCCAGCACATGGAGGAAAACACATTACAAACAGATATTTTGCAAGAAAATCATATGGGATATAACAACAAACTTATTGTCCATGCCACCGGAAGCAATGGATGAACTTCCATGTATGTTTCAGCGCACCATGCGGCTTATGGGTAGAACCTGCGCAGGTGGGAGATGTTCCACGGGTTCGGCAACGGAGTGTCGTCCTCTGTGGCTAGGCGAACTACTCCCGGACGCGGGGTGCCAATAACCTTGTATGGCCCCTCCCACATCGGGGATAATTTGCTCAGCCCCGCACGCATTTGTACACGGCGCAGGACCAGATCATTGACTTGCAGCGCTCGGGGCTGACTTTGCCTTGATGGTAGCGGCGGAGGCTCTGTTGGAAGCGGGCCGCGTGAAGCGCTGCCCGGCGCCATCTTTCCTCCAGGTAATCCAAGTCGTCACGACGCATCTGCCCTTGATCTGCTTCGGTGTATAACGTGGCTCGGGGCGATCCCAGGGTGAGCTAGGAGGGCAAGACCGCCTCGGCTCCATACACCAAGAAGAAAAGTGTCTCCCCGGTGGCGCGGCTCGGGGTTGTCCGATTGGCCCAAAGGACCGCAGGCAGGTCATCAGTCCACGAGTCCCCATGCTTCTTGAGCACGTTGTAGGTCTTAGTCTTGAGGCCTTTTAGTATTTCTGCGTTTGCACGCTCGGCCTGACCGTTGCTTTGGGGGTGGGCGGGCGAGGCGAAACAGAGCTTGATGCCCATGTCGTCGCAATACTCGCCAAACAGCTCACTCGTGAACTGGGTGTCGTTGTCGGTGATGATTCGGTTGGGGACCCCGAACCTTGCCGTGATGCCTCTCATGAACCGCACAGCCGAATGCTTGTCGATGATGATGACTGGATAGGCCTCGGGCCACTTGGTGAATTTGTCGATGACGACATATAGAAACTTGCATCCGCCCCGTGCCTGCTTGAACGGACCCAGGATGTCCAGCCCCCAGACCGCAAATGGCCATGAGAGCGGGATGGTCTGAAGGGCCTGGGCCGGCAGGTGCGTCTGCTTGCCGTGGAATTGACACGCTCGGCATCGCCGCACGAGGTCCGTTGCGTCCTCCAGCGCGGTGGGCCAATAGAATCCTTGGCGGAATGCCTTTCCCACCAAGGTTCGGGAGGCTGAGTGTGTCCCGCATTCACCTTCATGGATCTCGGCTAGGAGCTCGAGACCCTGTTCCCGAGCGATGCATTTCATGAGCACTCCGTTGGCACCGCGTCGGTAGAGTGTCCCTTCTACCAACACGTACCTCTTGCAGGTCCGGGCAATGCGTTCGCTTTCGTCGTGTTGCTCGGGCAATGACGCGTCTTGCAGGTACGCTCGGATTTCCGAAATCCAAGCCACCTGGCGCGTGATGTTGGTCCGGGGGGCAGGCTGCTCGGGCTGGCCCGCCGATCCGGCGTCGGGACCGGCCGATTCCTCGCCCCGGGGCGGTTTGGGTGCGCCGACGGCTCTATGAGACTTTCTTCAAACGCGCCTGGCGGGGCTGGGGCTCGCGCGGACGCGATCCTAGATAGCTCGTCCGCCAGGGCATTATCTTTCCTGGGAATATGGCGTAGCTCGAGGCCATCGAAATGGCGCTTCATACGCCGTACTTCCTTGACATAAGCTTCCATTTGGGGGTTGGTGCATTGGTACTCCTTGCAAACCTGGTTTACAACCAGTTGGGAATCCCCGAGGACTAGCAGACGACGGATGCCCACACCTGCTGCCGCTCGCAACCCCGCTAGAAGCCCCTCATATTCGGTGATGTTGTTGGTTGCCCGGAAGTCGAGCCGGACGATGTACTGAAGTACGTCGCCCGCTGGGAAAGTTAACACCACGCCTGCTCCGGCCCCGTGTAAGGTGAGTGAACCGTCAAAGTTCATCGCTCAGTGCATGGCTGCTTGGCCACGATCCTCCGTACTCTCGGGTTCCCCCGGGGGTGGATCGCTATCGACCGTTGGCGTCCATTCTGCCACGAAATCGGCCAAGGCCTGACTCTTGATCGCGTGCCGGGCTTCGAAGTGCAAATCAAATTCCGACAACTCGATGGCCCATTTGACTACCCGTCCCGTGCCCTCTCGGTTACGCACGATTTGTCCGAGATGGTAGGACGTGATTACCGTTACCCGGTGCGCCTGGAAATAATGGCGCAGCTTCCTGGAGGCCACGAGCACGGCGTAGAGCATTTTCTGGGCCTGCGGGTAACGTGTCTTTGCGTCCCGTAATGCCTCCCTGACAAAGTAGACCGGCCGTTGCACCTTGGTGCGGGCCTTGACTACTTTGTTAGGGTCGACTGGTTCGGGTACATCGGGACGGGTTACCTCGGTGTCCGGGGCTTTCGGGCCATCGCCTCCCCCGGGGCCCTCAGGGCCGCTCTGGGTGGAAGGGGCCTCGGAAGCCTCTGAACTAGGGGGCCGGGCGGCTCCCTGAAGCTCGAGGGGCCAAGGGCCACCTCCGGGCTCTGGCACTTCCTCGGCCGGCACCGTTCCGAGGTTTCCTGCCATGGGTGCTTCGGGGCGGGTTATCGCGGTGCCCAAGGCTACCAGGCCGTCGCCTCCCCCGCGGCCCTCAGGGCCACTCTGGCTGGAGGGGGCCTTGGGAGCCCCCGGACTAGGGGGCCGGGTGGCTCCCTGAAGCTCGGGGGGCCAAGGGCCACCTTCGGGTTCGGGCGCTTCCTCGGCCAGCTCCGTTTCGAGGTTTTCTGCCTCCGGGTTCGATGGGGTTGGGGCGGCGAGAGTCTAGCTAGTCGTCGCACTCCACAACCAAAGCCGCACTAATCACTTGGAGGGTCGCCCTAAATATAAAAGGAGGGGCTCTCCTTCCCGGGGGCTACCAATACGGGCGACGAGGAGAGGTAGCGCTTGAGCTCGCCCAGGGCTTTATTCGTTTCGTCCGTCCAAGTGAAGGGGGCGGTTCGTTTTAACAACTTGAATAAAGGGAGCGCCCGCTCTCCTAACCTAGATATGAAACGACTCAGGGCAGCTACACAACCAGTGAGTCTCTGCACGTCCTTGAGTTTCCTAGGGGGCGCATTTCCTCTATTGCTTTTATTTTAGCAAGGTTGGCCTCAATGCCTCGGGCAGAGACCAAAAACCTAACAGTTTGCCTGTCGGCACCCTGAACACGCATTTCTCTGGGTTCAGCTTCATGCAGGAGGACCGGAGGTTATTAAACGTCTCAGCCAAGTCCGGGAGCAAGGTTCTTTGGTCCTGGGATTTGACTACGAGATCATCGACGTACGCCTCAACATTACGCCCTATTTGTTTTTTTAACGTGATGCGGACACCACGTTGAAAAGTGGACATGGCATTCTTCAGACCAAAGGGCATAGACATGTAGAAAAAGGTACCCACAGGGGTGATAAATGAAGTTTTCTCCTCATCTTCTACAGCCATGCGGAATTGATGATAACCAGAGTATGCATCCAGGAAGCATAAAAGGTCGCACCCCGCAGTGGAGTCAACTATCTGGTCTATTCGAGGTAGAGGATAGGGATCTTTAGGACATGTCTTGTTGAGGTCGGTGTAGTCGATGCACATGCGCAGCTTGTGGTTGGCCTTCGGGACGACCACCGGGTTTGCCAACCACTCCGGATGTAGCACCTCCCGGATCAAGCCGGCCTCCTGGAGCCGTGCCACCTCTTCGCGGATGAACGCTCGCGCTCCGGGCTGCCGCCTCACCTTTTGCCGGACGGCCGTGCATCGAGCCGTATCTGCGAGTCGATGCTCAATCACCTCCTGGGGACACCGGGCATATCCGACGGCTTCCAAGCAAACACGTCGGCGTTCGCCCGCAGGAAGGAGACGAGCGTGTCTTCCTATTTGGGGTCCAAGTTGCCACCAATGTTGGCGGTCTTGGACGGGTCGTCACCCAACTGGATAGACTTAATTACCATCTCATCGGCAGAGGTGATGCATTGCTTTGAGGCCCGGGAACCCGAGGTCTCCCCTTGGGGGCCTCGGGTTCGACGCGGTCGGCCGCCGCAATGTCGTCCACGCGTGCATCCACGAAGTCTAGCGTGGTTTTAATGTCGGCGTGGATGGTGATGGGGCCTCCGGGGCCCGGCATCTTAAGCTGGCGGTAGACATAATGGGTAGCTGCCATGAACTTCACCAACGCCGGCCTTCCGAGCACGGCGTTGTAGGGCAGATTGAGGTCCGCCCCATCGAAGTCGATCCACTCGGTGCGAAAATTAGCGGGACCCCCGAAGGTGACCGGTAGGGCGATCTGCCCAAGGGGCCACACTTTCCCGGGCGTCACCCGATGATGGGGTAAGACAGACCGAGCATCATTCCCGGGGCCTTGATTGCCTCGAAGGCCTTTGGGGATAGTATATTGAGGGCCGCACTCCCGTCAATTAAGACTCGGGCGACCTTGACATTGCAGATGGTGGGGGAGGTCACGAGGGCCAAGTGGCCGCTACGTGCGATGCTCCCCGGGTGGTCGGTTTGGTCAAAGGTGATGGGCACCTCTGCCCAGCGCGACCTTCGGGCCGCCTCGTGGGACGGCACAGCCACGAGGAGTTCGCGCCTCATGGACTTGAGGCTCGCGGGACACTGAGCGCCGCACCGCCGTCGATGGTGGCGACGACGTCTTGGGGATCTTGGTAGCCCAGTTGTCATCGTCGTCCCCGACGGGGCCGCATCCTTGGCCTCCTCTCGCCGGTTGTCCGAACGCTCGCCGGGGCCTTGCCCTTGCGGCGGATTTCCTTCTCCCCCTCCCTCTGCTCTTGCTCGTACTTTTGCACCCATTCGGCCAAATTCTTGACCGAGCGGCATTCGGAGAGGTCGTGGTGGGAGGTTTGGTGCACCATGCACCATTTGTCCCCGACCCGCCCCGGGGGCGAGGGTCCGGGGACCACTGCGGTTGCCCGCGGGCTTGCCCTTTCGCGAGGGCTTTCTCGCACCGTCGGCGGCGAGGACGTGACCCTCCTCGCCACCGCGCGATGACCGGCGCTTCCATCGCCGTTCGCGTCGCTCTTCCGGGACGCGGAGGGGGGCGCCGGTGGAGGCCGGAGAAGGATTCCTAGGATTTCAAACCCGAGCCTCCTCCTTGCGGGCCACCCGGTCAGCGAGCTCAAAGAGCTCCGTGGTAGTCCGGGGGGCCTTGGACTCGATCTTCTTCAGCATAACGTCGTGGCATACGCCACTCCGGAAGGTAAAGATCACTGCATGGTCAGCGATGGAGGGTATGGTATTGCGTACCTGGCAAAAATGCTGGATGTATTTGCGCAGGGACTCATCCTCCCCTCGTCGGACCATGTGGAGGTCTGCCTCCACTCCAGGGCGTGGGTACGTGCCCTGGAAGTTGGAGGTGAATTGGCGGCACAGATTGTCCCAAGAAGTGACCGCGGGCCGGCAGATTCATCGGCCGGGAGCGGGCTGGCCCTTGAGCGCCATGGGAAAGAAGTTGGCCATGACGTGCTCGTCACCTCCAGCAGCCTCGATGGCTGTGGTGTAGATCTGGAGGAACTCGGTAGGGTTCACCGAGCCGTCGTACTTCTCCGTAAGGGCTGGCCTAAACTTGTTAGGCCAGCGCACATTACGGAGGTCGGTGACGAAGGCCTGGCAGCCGTTGCCGGCCGGAGGGGGCGACAGCGGCTGCGGGGCCCCGTGGGGCGTCGTGGAGCCTCCTGCTCGCGGCTGGGCCACCACACTAGTCCCGACTTTTCTCTACTTCGCTCCACGTGAAGGAGTGGTTTTTGCCGTGTCTTGTCGGAGAAGCCACTGCATCCTTGCTCCTTCCTGTTTGCTGCGTCATGGGGGTAGGCGAAAAAAGGTGATCACCGTGGTAGCCATGCTGCTGGCGCGGTGATGGTTTGCCTACCTACTCCAATGGGACCCACTGGTCAGCGGCCCATCCCGCGGGTAGGTACTGACACGCGCCTCCTGCGCTCGCACTCTCTCTCCCACGTGGTCGCCCAATGTATTAAACGCGACTGGACCGGGCGTGAGGGGGCTCGTGCGCGGAGTAGGCACACGGCCACGCCGCGGTCTCAGTCAAAGACTTTGGGCCTCCTTTGCCTCGTGACAGGCAAAAAGGGGTGATGATGAGAGCAACTGACAGGCGCGCCTCACATCGCATTAAATGCGACGGGGCAGGCGCTCAGCCTCCCTCTTTTTGGTTATTAAATGAGTTGGTTGGCAGTTAGACTCGCCCCTCTCTCAGAGAGGTGCGGGGTGAGGGATGGGGGGTCCGGGTAACCTCGGACCCTGCCGTCTGGGGGTCCGGGTGATCCCGGACCCTGCTGCTTGGGAGTGTTGCGGCCTCCGAGCAGCCTCCGGGCCAGCCCCTTCTTGGGGCGGCCACGTGGCAGCCCGTGGCCGGGACTCGCTTAGGCCATTCGGGATATAGCTTTGACGCACCTTGATGGGCAAGGGCGTCTTCCTTTTCCCAGATGTCGTACCTCCAGCATACCCCCGGGCCCATATCACAGATAAATATGAAAAATAGAGAGGGGCAAAAGAGGAGCACTATCTAGAAGAGCACATTAATATTTAGGATTATCTATGTTTGACTAAATTTTAATACTATTATTTTAAACCTATATTTAATGAATTTAATTATGCCCTATTTACAAATTATTCAATTGTTAACCCTAGCCGGGACCAAATAAATTTGGAAAAATAGCGCAAAATTTTCTTTAGTCTCGGTTGGTGACATCAACCGGAACTAAAGATGAATTAGAAATAGCGGAAAATTATCTTTAGTCCCGGTTGGTGCCACCAACCGGGACTAAAGATGAATTAGAAATAGCGGAAAATTATTTTTAATCCCGTTGGTGCCACCAAAGGGACTAAAGATGAATTGAAAATAACGGAAAATTATCTTTAGTCCCGGTTGGTGACACCAACCGGGACTAAAAATTCGGGCTATATATATCCTCAGCACACATCGTCTTCTCCACCGATCCAACACTTAGCACATTTTTCGATCTCTCTCCCTCTCTCCTCTCCCTCTCTCCTCTTCATCTTCCTCTTCCCTTGGCAAGCAAGAGGAGGAGATGGTGACGGCAGGGAGGAGGTGGCGGCGGGCGGCGTCGTCTCCTCACCGGCGGCCGGGTCGGCGGCGCAGCCGCGCGCGAGCGGGCGGGCGGGCGCCGGGGTCGCGGCGTCCCCGCGCGGCGAGCGGGCGGAGCGGCGGCGGGCGGCGGGCGGAGGCGGCCGTGGCGGCGCGCCGGCCGGGCGGACGGAGCGGGCGGCGAGCGGGCCGTGGCGGCAATATCTAAATTTTTTTGATGTTTGATGATATGTGATGTGATAGTATTTGATCCGTGATTTTTATGGATTTTGAAGATGTATTTGATATGTGAAGAAAAAAATGAAAAACATTTGGGATATGTATTGTTCATTGCTATTTGTGAATCTGTGATATTTGATTTGTATATGTGATGATTTTAGGATTTTGACAATAAAAAACAAAAGAATCGAGGGGCAGATTTGGAGAAAGGGCAAATTAAAAAAATTAAAAAAATCTTTAGTCCCGGTTGAAGCCACCAACCGGGACTAAAGATGGCGGTGCCGACCACTCTCTAGTCCCTGTTATTTAACCGGGACTAGAGATCGTCTATCTCTAATCCCGGATTCGTAGGCCTGGTTTGATAACGGGGACTACTGAGGGTTACGAACCGGGACAGTTGTGCCTTTCTCCAGTAGTGGCCAAACGTTGCTCTAACCTTAGAGAAAATTAGTAGTCATGTGAGAGTAAGGTTGATTATGCATTGGCACCAAAACAAGACATGCATTGCCCTCTTTTCTCATCTGAGAGCATTTGGACTCAACAATTTACAAATGCGCATCGTCAATGCAAAACAGAAAGTTGGTTGTATAGTATGAAAAAAAAACCAAAATGAGCGGAAAGCAAAGCGAATATAACAGATAGAAGAGCATGACGATGCCTTTCGCTCAAATGCAGGAGAAGAACGGTGTGTAAAGCGCAAAGAAAAGCCGGATGTTATGAGAAGATACGCATGCACGCGACCTTTATTTAGACCCTTAAAGCCAGGTGTTTATTTATGTCAGATTTCCGCCGACTTGAGCTGTACTACATCCATCGATCCATATACATGGCGTTACCAATGCCGAACGCAATAATCAGCGCTGAGTCATGCATGGCATCGAAATAAAGAAGGCTGTCATCACGAAGCAATGGAGTGTGCGTATCGTGGGAAAGAGCGGGCATTATGTGACTACGGAATCAATGGAGTCATGTGCCCATCACGCTACCGGTAACATATTTTTTCTTTTAAAAATATAAAAAATTTAATTAAATAAAATATATCATAGTAGAATTCAAACCAACAGAGTTGAGATTTGTTATAATGTTGTAATAGAATTTCATCACTGTAGCTTGAGTCGCCTCGCCGACCCGTTCCACCGCACTACCGGCAGCGACAGACGCTGCGACCAATTATCAACTGTTCTACACTTGGGGGCAAACGACTGAGGCAGCAATGGTAGTGATCTTGTCCTGATATGTAGGAGTAGGACATCAATCGCATCGCTCGTCAGCTGCCTAGAAAGCGATATTGTCTTGTCCCGTGTTTAACCTTTCACCTTTTGACGATTCCAGCCAGCGCTTTCGGATTTCATGTGCTGCGCGGCCTGTGCTGCTGCCCCCCAGCTAGCACCCAAAAAGAAGACTCAGTAAATTGGAGGAGATTCATTTACTTAGAGCATGTTTGATTTCAAGAGACTAATGGACTCATAGGACTAGAGAACCAAATAGAAGCTAATGAGCGACTAAAATCTCATTAGTCCTAGTCTTTTAAAGGGATGCTAATGAGGGACTAATGAATCATTTTTACCCTTCCTTTTCACATGCAGGCCAAAATAAGAGCAAAAGTGGATGATACTTTAATTTTTGCGTAGGTGTTTTAATGTTCATTAGTCTCTTTTAGTCTGTGAAACAAAACAGATGACTGTTTATTTTTTTAATCCCTACCTCCATTAGTCTCAGGAACTAATAGAAGCAAACAGGCCCTCACTAAGATAAAAAACGGGAAAAATATGTGGATCTGCTTGCTGTTCCTAAGAGGGCCATTGTATCGGCTTTACAATGCAATAAAATTAATTTAAATGTAAAACTTGTATATTGTCCATCGAAAAATCAATGTAGAAAATAAACTACCATAGAATTAATTTTTAAATTAAGTTTTAAAATTTAAATTTGTTATGCTAATACAAGTACTTTTTTAGAGCCTTTCATGGTACGATCGGTTTTTATTTATAGTATCATAGAATCAGGATAGATTTTAGAAAAATACATATTTTTATACAAACTATGTAATATGTTATATAAATTAAATCATATAATACTAATTTTGATAAATTTAATAGTTTTTTATGTAAACTTGAGCATATTTATTTATAGTATTTTTAATCCATTTTATTTTAAATAGATCGTAAGGACTGTAGAATCGGAATGTTACTTAAGATTTTATAGAATCGTGTGAAAAATAGTAAGATTAAGAAACTATAAAAGTCGGTACTAGATCATATCGATATCGTTTTCGTTTGGTATAATCATAATATCATAGGATAATAGGATACATATCAAGATACTAACAATTTTAATCTTATGTATTCCGATATATAATACTTTTTTCGTTCCAAAATATCTATTCAGGTTCCGTTTATTAGGTAAGTTTTTTAGTTTGTATTATTTTGAAACGAAGAGATACAACTCTGGTTATGTTCTTTCTTTTCATTGGAATGGGGGAGCCGAAAATGGCCAAACAGGATCAACGAGTGGATTTTGACAGTTGGATCACTTTAATTTCTTTGGACCTCTATTCTCAGCTCAAACTCTCAAGAAAAATTTATCAAGAGGGAGAGAATTTGTCATTGACAGATTGACACCTAACTTTTTAAAACACAAGCAAAGAATATGTAAGTTGGAGGTGGATTTTTACATTTTAAACTTTTCTAAAATCTTATTTTAAAAAACTTAATCTGAAAATAGATTCTTTTCGGTGTCAATGTCATCGGCATCATAGTTCAATATGACGGTGCTAATGTTATTAGCGTCGTCCCTAACCTTCGCAAAGGACGTCATCCTCGACATTAGCAATGTCATTTGAGTCGTCATGTTGGACCACGATGTCAATGACATTGACACCATAAAAAATTTATTTTTGAAATAAAGTTTTTTAAGATATGTTTGTAAATAAGTTTCATAAGGAAGAAAATAAAAAACCAGTAAGTTGGAGATCCTTAAAATTTTCCAAATTGCTGTACTCTGTCAAGTTCGAAATTGGCCTGTTAACGTGCAGCTAGCACAGAATATGTACTACCATTCCAACCTGTAATGCCTGTTTAGATCTGCAGGAGTACTGTGGTGACGTTTGGTTTGATGAATTTAACTTTAGGACACATCGAATATTCAGACAAACACTAGACGTGAACTTATAAAACTAACTACAAATCATAAATCATAAGATTATTCATGAGACGAATCTATTAAACCAATGATTAGCAAATATTTACTATAACATTATATCGTTAAATCATATGCTTATTAGATTCGTCTCAAAAATAATATATCGATTATGAATGAGTTTTATAAATAATATATATTTAATATATAAAATAATATCTATATATTTATTACGATTTGGACTAAATTTTTGTCGGAGAAATCCAACGGGACCTCTATATTTGGGGATCTCTGTTGAGATGGAACTGCAAGCCGGAGAGTAATTTGAAGAATTTCCCCTCACCACCGTCCAGTCGTCGCAAGTCAACTCAAGGGGGCCATGTGCCGGCCGGCGAATCCGTACGACGATACACACAAATTTATCTACTGTGGTAGTAACTCTCGGCGAACGTACGCGTACCGTACGAACGTGCTGGTGGGGCGCACATGCACTCGTAAAACGCGGAGCAAGGTACGCCACGATCAATGCTGACAACGGATGATCGGCTAATCGTATAAATCGCTGATAAGATAAATTAGTTAGTTTGTTATAAAAAATATTATTTAAATGGTTGATAGGCCGGCCGAAGTGATGCGAACAGGGCCAACAAAAGCAGGCCTGCTAATCGTCAAAACGATGTCCGTTTTGTCCATCAAACCATGTGAATAAAAAACGCTCACTGGGAGACAGGGAGAAAGGGAGAGAGTGTGCTTGATCTGTACTTTACTTGGATGATACGCGAGATAACAACGGTTTCCCTCTCCACTTGCCACATGGCTTTGGTTCGACGAGTTTTTAATTTTCGCGAGGAGTTCCAAGCATTTCCCGGCCGGATATGATGTTCATACATGTACAAATCGCAATCCACTCTAGTACTACTAAGTACTACTATACTAGGAGTGGCTACATGTGCCGTGGGAGTAGGTAAGAAGAGTCTCGTCTCATTTAGACTTCTCTGTCGATAAGACAAAGTATTATAAGAGACAACTTTTTTTATTATAGTTTTGTTTTTAACATATAACTTATAACATAAATGATTTCACGTATCATTCTCATATAATCTTGAATACGCATATAAGTTTTTCTCTCTTTTCTATTAAAATATAAAAAATATTTTATGAGCTACCTAAAAGCTAACTGTCGGAGAAGACCTTACTAAAATACTAATTATATGAAATATGATAAATCTAGACAATTATTATTTCAATATCATTTGCTAGGTAATCATGCCTAATGACATGTATAGTGGGTGTAGTATAAAGTAAATCTGTTCACGTTGTTTTTTTTTCTGATGTGGAAGAAAGAGAAAGTAGTGATATGTTAATTTACTATCGACCGTAACAGAGGGTCACGAGCCGTACGGACGGTGGTTTACCTGAATACGGACAGCGTTTTTCCCGTTGTAAGTCGAAGCAGTCTCATTTCAAGTTTGTTAATGGGCCTACTAATCCAACTAAAAAATCTATAATTTATATCTATAACTATCTCTAATCTATATCTATAATCATCTATGCCGGAAGACATCTTAGTGAATATAATTCACGCAATGCCACGAAGTGCTAAAAGATACTATATTTTTACTTAAAAAAACGCCAGCCAGACATGGCATGTTTGCACTTCACCCCCGAATGCTCACCCTTTAACACGGCTGTAACGGCTTCCGTTACCGCGTCTTCCCTAGTCTCTTGTTGCATATCGCCGCCACCGATGCCGCAGCCATCCCCAGGCGTCTTCCTCGTCGGTGTCATTCCGCCGTACTCCGATCTACCCACGTAGCCGCACTCCAATCTGTTGCACATTTCCTCCTCCTCTGATCTGGTCTCCGAGGTCATCGTCGACGCGTAGTGGTCGTCGTCATCCTCCCATCCGTCGCAATGCATCTCCTCCTCCCTCTCATTGTCGTCCTCCTCGTCGTCGACCTCGTCCTCTTCCTTGAGGTGGTGGGGGTGGAGGTAGCCCCGAGCCTTCTCCTCCTCTTCGAGCTCGCAGCGGTCGAAGAACTCGGAGTCCGATGGCGACGGCGGGTAGAAGTTCTCCCAGTCCCACGCCGCCACCGACAACGGCGTCCCGACCACTGGCTTCTGGAATGACGACTACGTCGGGCTGACGATGCTGGAGTCGGATAGGATGTGCGGAACCTTGAGGCGGCGCGGGGAACCCTTACCGCCACGGGAGCAGGCGGCTGCAACTGCGAGGACGACGGCGACGGCGACGGCTGGTGCTTGAGGAGGAGCGGCGTCGGTGGCGGGAGCGAGGAGGACGCCGTGGACGATGGCACCAGCGAAGGAGGCGGTGCCAGCGCGGCGGGCGGCGACGCGGCCGTGGTGAGGAGCACCAGCACGGTGTGGTGGGAGACCGCGAGCGACGGGTGTCTCTGCGAAGCGGGAGAGTGCGGCGGCGTTGAGGTGGAGGGGAGCGGAGGTAGGCCGACGAGGAAGGCTGTCGAGGATGGCGTTCGGCCGTGTTCGCTCCGTCAGACCGACCTGCTCGCCCGCCGCCATGCACACGGTGCGTCCGTGGCTGCGGGCTACGACCCTTCTCGCCGGCGGCTAGCGCGGGCAAGGAGATGATGCATTTGGCGGCTTCAGTGTCCTCCTCACGAGGTAGATGTCGGGCGACGACGACGGTAACGGGAGACATCACGAGAGTCGTCAGAGGCGTGAGGGCTTGGGATGAAGTGCCTACATGGCATGCCTCGCTGGTGTTTTTAGGTAATTTCATAGTATCTTTTAGTATTTCATGACGATTTCTGTATTACATCCGCTACAATGTCTGTTGACATAGTTCCAGCTGCTATAATGATATATAGTGCAATTTCCCATAAAAACGATTTGTATGTCAACTATTGAACCAGTCCTAATATAGTTGACCGCTCGCCGCGCGACATCCGTCAACGACTCAATCATGCACGGCGCGCCCCGGTTATTACGCGTTGTCATGTCATTAGCGCTAGCCTCTTGCCTCTCGCGTGTATTTTTTTTTGCTTTGGTTAATTTACGGTTAGCTCTAATGAATGGCACGTAATGATGCTTGTGATGTGAGTTTGACGCGGCGTGTCATGTGCATGCGCTCGTGACGAAGTTTGAACCGCTCTATCCCCTGAAATCAAGCTCGCTGTGAGAGGGGCGCGTCGCCGTCGCGAAATGAAATGTGGGTGCACGCGCGCGTCGTGGCACGGGGCAGCGGAAGAGCGGAAAGCGGTTGCGACCGATCGATATCGTCGTACGCTTCGCCCACCCAGATTGGGCAGGAGACGGGCGGAACGATGAATCGCGGCGGGATTTTTTGTTCCCGGAAGAGGGGAGCACGTACGCCATGCGCGTCACAACTCGCACGCCACACCCGGATTGCTCGGATTGCTCCACGCCGCGCGCGCGCGGTGCCGCGACCGAATCGATCAGGAGATAGCTAGGCTAGTCTTTGTGTCTAGTCCGTGAGAAAAAAACGTAACGTCCCCCTTGTTTTCTCCGGGGAGAAGAGACATCGGCCGGGACGACCGTGGTGTGTGCATGCCATGTGCCGTCCGTTTGCACCGTGTACGTACGGCGAGGCGGCATATGGTGGCATGCAGTGCATCTGCAGATGCATGCTGTGCGGATGCTGGAGAAATTTCCACACTGGTCTAGTGTGCAGTGCTGTGTGCGCGAAGTTGGGCATGGCCGCAGTACTAGTAGTCTAGTACCACTGATACTACCTACTATTCCAAGTCCTCATAAAGTAATTGGGACGCGTCAGTGCATGGGGTAGGTAGCAGGAGGCCCTTGGACAGCAATAAACACGGCCGCAAAAAAAAAAATTGGCACAGTGTCCGAGGCAGCCAAAGCGGTGGACGGCCGGAGCCCGGTGCAAGAAAAGGCAAACACCCAACGTTTCTCCCTTGCACAGTTGCACTTCGTTCGCAAGCTGCGCAGGGTCTCCTTGGACCGTGGCCGTGTCCGTGGTACGAGATGGGGAAGGGAGAAAGCGTGAGCCCCACACGTGTGGGCCCGCCACTGAAAACTTACCTTTACTCCTTGGGACCGTTAGAAAACTTCCAAGTGACGAGCTGTGTGCTCACTTGCTCTCTGTCAAGTGTAAAGTGGCATGCGAATGTCACAGCCTCCCATGTCCAATGCAGTTTAATTAGACAACAGTCAACAGATACTACTCCAACTCCACTATACTACCCAATTTTACGGTGGTAAAAGATCAAGATAAAAGAAGTCCTTAAGAAAAAGGCCAAGTTCATTGTACGGTGGTAAAAGATCAGGAAAACAAAAGAAGCTAGCAAAGGAGATGTTTATATACAGCTAGCAAAAGGAGCTAGACAGTCATATAGAAGGATACTGACATAGTCAAGGAGATTTCTATAAACCATCACTTTAACTGTTTTACAGCCTTCAACCGCCTTATCCTCTCCTCTCTCTTAAAGCGCAACGCAGACAGCATCGCCAGCGCTTTACAGCATCCAAAGCGCTCTCACTCACACACTTATCACCTTAATTAAACCAAACCCTCAGTACTTAATTATGACTAAACAAGGCGCACCCCTTTAATTAGATTAAGCAGCAGGCTAAGGCGCAATTAGCATCCCTTGGGCACGAAGCCGAGGCGCTGGCCGTCCCCGTCGAACACCACGCGGAAGCCCTGCTGCTGGATGTTGCCGATGATGGACACGCCGCCGTCGGTGCCCGCGAACGCGAAGCAGAACGTGCCCCTCGAGTCCACCGGGATCAGGTAGTTCTCCGGCGGCAGCGCGGCCTCGGCGCCGCCGGCGAAGTGCATCGACACGGTCGGGACCTTCACCACCTTGAGCCCGCTCAGGTCGTAGCACGTGTCGAACAGGGAGAACCCGCCCGGGGAGAGGCGGAGGCCCGCGGCCGCCGTGCGGAACGCGTCGCGCAGGGCGGCGTATGCCGGCCGGGCTAGGCGGGTCACGGACGTGCCGGAGTCCACGATGACGCCGCCGCGGCCGGTGGATGGGTCCAGGCGGAGGTCGGACACGGCAACGCCCGGGACGCGCGCGCCGCCGACGCTGATGCCCATGAGCTGCACGTAGTAGAATGTCTCCATCCTGGGGTTCTTCACCATTGGGGTGAAGGACGCGGCGGACGAGGGGCCCACGGCGCCGGAGCCGAACGTGACGGTGGAGGACCGGGATGTGCTGGCCGACGAGGAGGTGCGGTCCACGAGGCAGTACGAGAAGCTCCGGCCGAATCGGCGAGAGATCTGAGTGGGGAAAGACAGGCTGCCGCGCCCGAGCCCGAGGAGCCCCGCCGCCGCGACGAAGAGCCCCTCGTTGTCGTGGCCGCAACCGAGGGCGACACGCGGCACGCGAGCCCCGCCGGCGAAAGTGAGGGTCTCCGTGGCGAAGTCCCCTGGCGGTGACGGAGCCGTCGCTGTAGGCGACCTGGTAGAGGCAGGCCTTGTGGCGCAGGTCGCAGCCGCTGGAGTCGAGCCTACGGTAGAGCGGCGCGGCGCAGTCGACGGCGCCGTACGAGTGAGAGGCGCGCGGGTCGAACATCTGGCCGGACTGGTCGTAGCAGCGGCGGCAGGGCGCGCACTGGAGCCACACGACGTCGCTGCCGGTGTCCAGCACCATGAGCGCCGGCGTGACGGGCGTCCCCACCCCGATCTTTGTGAAGTACTCCCCGCTCCCCTGCGCCAGCCCGGACACCACCGGCGCCACGAACCCACTCCCGCCGCCGCCGCGCGTCCCGTTAGCCGCAGCTCCCCCCGCGGCCGCGGAGATCCGTGACGCCCTCGTCTTGTCCCGCCGCAGCCGGTGCGCGAGCAGCTCAGCTGCGGTGGCGTTCACGGCGAATTCGTCGCGGTGGACCACGCGAAGCCCCACCGTCGACGCGGCGCCACCCTCGTCAGCGGCAAGGCTCCCCTGGAACAGACCGCCATCCTCCACGACCGCCTCGGCGGTGGCAGTGTACGGGAGCGGCGATAGCGGGGTGGCGACGAGGGTCTGGTAACTCACGGCCTTGGCGACGGCGGCAGCATTTGGGCCGCCGGCACTGGCGAGGAGCAGGAAGAGAAGCGCGGAGGCGAGCAAAGGCGGAGGCGCCATGAGCAGCAGCAGGGGTGTGAAGTGGGATGGGCGGGTGTGGACGGCTATAAGAAGGGGAGTGCGCGAGTAGACACCATTATTCCAGTAGATTAGATTAGGCGGAGGTGATTACCGATTAGTACTCATTCTGTGCGAGGAACGGAATTAAATTAAGCAGAATTTCTACGGGGCATGTTCCGGTGGGGCAGCGGCAGCGGCGGTGGGCACCGCGCTCCAGGAGACGGGAGCGAGCGGAATAAATGTTGGAGGTGAGCTAGTGAATACTGCGGTTTTGTCTGATTCGTTAGCAGCCGGGCCACGAGCCGGTGAACCCGGTGGTGCGGCGCGGACACGTTCCCGCTGCTCGTGTCGTCGCAGCGGCGCCTCCGCTGAGCACCGCCTGCGTGCGATACAGTGCCCGTGCCAGCCGCGCTCCTGCCGCGGCCTGGCTCCATCGATTGGCTGCGCGAATAAACGAAGCAGGGAGGCACAAGCTTCCGCCCGAGCACCTTTCGCTTCGTTTGAACCTTCAAGTTTCTGAAAAATCCTGGAACTACAGTTGAAACTCCAAATGCACCCTACAGAATGATGTTCCAGTGGTAGTACGCTACACGTTCTCTACACCGTTGGTCGTTGGATGATGTTCCTGTCACATGGGATAACATCGTATCACGTTCTCTGGCAGTGTCGATGAAATGGTGTAAACTCCTAAACCTATACTTGTACATTTTGATTTTTCACGGTCCATACTTCATATTTGGGAAAAGTCTAAATATCCCTTTAAACTTTAGACAAAAATTCATTTGGCACCCTACACTTTAAAACTATACATCCAACTTCTAAACCTATCAATACCATTCATATTACCTTAGATGGTTTTGATAATGGTTTTGCGTATTTGAAATCTTAAACAAACGGTTTTAAATAGCTAATACAATATATTTACGTATCGTCAATTGCAAGTTATCAATTTATATTACACAGTAATGTCGTACTACTCTTACGTTGATATTTCTCTTGAGAGAGAACAAAGGATAAAAAATTAAAGTGAAAATTTTAATATATGTCCAATACACATGTTACATGATAAAAAGCTCAACCAAACTATATGCAAATTAAATAAAAACCTTCATAAAACCACCTAAGGGGGCTATGAATGGTATTGTAAAATCTGGGTGGCTAAATATTTGGTTTCGAACTTCAGAGTGTTATATGGATTTTCAATCAAAGTTTAAAGGATCATTTGGACCTTTTCCCTTCGTAGTTTGAACACCGAATCCCCGTTGCAAAATTGCAGTCTCATGGAGACAGGAGAACAAGAGAGGCACTGCAGTGCTAAATTGCTAACACCATGTTGTCTATGTAGTGTTGGCTGCCCACAAGAAGCCAATGTTGTGAATCTGATCACGATTGATAAGCTAGAAACATAAACGAAAAAATATACATATATGAAAATTTGGTTATAGCTGATAAGTCGATAAGCAAATGATGAGAGGCAAGGTGGGTCTTATTATCAAAGTATAAATTGCAACAACGATAAAAAACTTTGTCCTAATAGGATTATGTCAATGTTATCTAATACTAAGTGTTAGATTCGATGAGATTCATCATATATCAAGTTGTATACGAAATCATGTCTCATATGTAAAAAATGTTCCCAAAAAAATGAGAAAAAAACTTACTTGGACAGATCGTGTCATACGTGGTTACTTAGTTCTATTTTGGACAAGGGAACACCCGAGGGCATAAATTCAAGACCTCTCAGAAAGAGAAAGAACACGCCGAGACAGATCAACACAAGCCATAATATAGACAAGTCAACGTACATCAGGACAAGTCTAAACAAACTCAATCTAGAGCCACAAAGACCGAAATGAGAGATTTAGATCTATCTCCAATCTCGTCGAGTTCATATTATAGAAAGAAGACAACACACTATCTGTTGACTATGTGTTATAGCTTCATGCCACCAAGCCGACAGAGACTAGATTAGATGATCTCAAATATTATACTCGTGTGATACTGATATATAAAGGCTACACCGGCTTCAGTCAACAGGAGTAGAGCTATTATCGTGTGATACTGATATATAAAAAACCCTGGTCTTTTATCTCTTTTACCTCAATTTCGCGTATACCCTGTCACTAACGTTCCCTATACCTTCCAGATACTGTCTATGGGTATAGCCTGTCAAGGGTGGCATGTCACATAGGGGCTTGGTACTTCAAGGTTTCAACGAGATGGGTTCAAGAGGTGAGATCTCCGACGAGGAATCCTTCGACGACCATTGCTTTGGGAGATATAACCCAACCAGAGCACGTTTTCTCTAGATCGATACCCTCATCATCTCAATCTTCGTCAAGACATTGTTGTTGTGAATTTTTCGATGAGTGATACTTCAACGAGTTCAAATCGTATGACCCGACCAGATCGGAACCATCGTCATCCAACAATATGATCTATTGAGATAAAAAAATTCAAGACATTGCCACTATGGAGAGCACTGGTTCGATATTGTCAGCCATGATACCTTGGTCTGTCTGACTACTCCAGAGCTGATATTGTCACGGCGAAAAACAAAACTTCAATATCGACGACCACGAGGTTCCAATCTAGGTTGACTACTTTCACTAATCAAGGTAATTAGTATATTGATTTTTAAATTAATCTGTTGATTTCGTAAATACATCCGACATGTATCTCCAAAGGTATGCAATATTTCATACAATTCACCGTACCTATTTTCATATCTATAATTTATCATATTTATCCAGAGCATGTTTTTATACAATATCTATTGTGCAAGTGTTTCCTACATTAGGCCAACTATGGTCTAATACTAGGGGATTGCTTCGTTCTTTTTTATAAATCATGTTTGTTCATGGTATACATAGTACCCAATATTTAATCTAAATCTGCTCGTTATATCCTGACAATACTAGAAGATTTGTACAATTTTTGAGTACGTACTCAATATTCTCTGCTATATATATTGCCTTCTAGAAAATATTTTTCAGGAATAATCGAACACTCTAGTAGGCAGCGGTCGAGTACGCTCCATTGTCAAGAATATTCTCGAACGAATACGGAGTTGTCGGACCAAATCTACCAGCAAAGACCGGTGGCCTGTTTCACATCTAGAACCGGTTACGCCTGATCTATTTGTGAAAAGGTCACTATGTACAATCTCCACACGAACGTTCTCGGCTTGATCACCCGACATGATTGCAAACGAACGTCCGATATGCTTGTAAGTGGGTATGAGAACTCATGCTGGCCACATGAGATGCACATGTAATAACCAACTCAAACGCCCCTAAAACCAGTTAAGGGCTGACTACACCTAGTTTTCATGAGACCAACGGCTGTGGTAGTCTCACCACCATGGTCGAGGGCTGGCTACACCTATTCCTCACAAGAGTAGCGATTGTAGTAGTCCCACCACTTGTACGAGTGGTCGAGGTACGACTACACATCTAGTCCTTAACGAGTGTGGTAGCGATCTTTCCACCACCTCTATGAGTGATCGAAATACGACCACACACCTGGTTCTCGACCAGCGTGGCAGCGATCCTCTCACCATCTCTATGAGTGGTGGAAAACGCACCCGATCTTCGACCAACATGGTAGCAATCCCACTACCTCTACAAGTGGCCGAGATACGACTATATTCTTGGTCCTTAACCAACGTGGTAGCGATCTTCCCATCACATGTACGAGTAGTCGAGGTACGACTAGACACCTGGTCCTCGATCAGCATGGTAGCAATCCTCCCACCACCTCTATGAGCGGTCTGGATACGCCTACACTTGGTCCTCACTCGACCAGCGTGTAGCAATCCTATTATTCCCATGCATTAATCTATGGAAGTTTTTGTACATACCAAGAATGCAGTATTTGTCCGTTGATTCTTTTCTCATATCACTACTTGTCGAAGTCATTTTTTATCGTCCTATTACATTAAGCCTGACTAATCATTAGGTCTCAAAACCTTGACCGATGATGCCTGATACTATTGGATTAGTCAGGTGCTAGAGGGTCAAACAACCATGTCAAAATTGGTCATGTCAGAGTACCCAATGTAACATATTAACTAGCTGTGTAATCGAGAATTGGTTTTTCCAACTTCACGCCTAGAGGCTAGGAATTCGCTACTTCAGCATAGTGTGTTATGAGGTTCAAGCTGCTTTTGTGAAAAAATTTCAATAAAACCAACTGGGGGCTAGGAAGAGTACACAACTTCATTCAGCTGAGGACATGTCTGGTGAGAGTACTTATTTTTTGTCACATATAGATCCGCGTACACAACTTCATTCAGCTGAGAACGGGTCTGGTGAGAGTACTCCTAATTAGTGACTTCAATTCTCAGTATATATAAGAAGAGGTCCCATCGGTTCGGACCGAAAAAAGTCAGATCCTTCCAGATAAAAGAAAAACTGCTATAAAACCGCCAAGAAAGTGACTTCAATTCTCAGTATATATAAGAAGAGGTCCCACCGGTTCGGACCGAAAAAAGTCAGATCCTTCCAGATAAAAGAAAAACTGCTATAAAACCGCCAAGAAATCGGGGCTGAACTGCCTGAGGCTACAGGATTCGATCCTAGGATCACATGCAAAGAAGCAAACAAACCAACCACCAGGCTAAGATACACCTTGTGGTTTGAACGAATAACCTATCTATTTAAACACATTGAACCACTTCAAAACGGTTCTACCAGTTTAACTAATGAACCATTGAACCAAAGGACTCACCGGTTCAATTACCGGTTAGGTCTCAAATCTCAGTAACTATGCCCATGACAAAGCAGAGTTGATGAGTTGTCTTGTGGTCACACTTTGTGCCGACTAAAAGAAACTCAGAACGACAACGCTATAGTTTGGTCGCATATCTTGTATGGATACGAGAACCTACATAAGAAGAAAGAAAAATTGAACAAAGCAATGGTTTACCCGCCAAGATGATATTTTCTGACCTCAATATAAATTCAAACAATAGTCACGTTCTCTATTATGGCCAAGAAAGATGACTTGTCGGAAATTTCATGTCTACTCGGTATTCTGAGAACGGCTAGGTGATTTTGACAATGATGGATCTTCGGGCCACAAGGTCGAGAATGCTGGTCCGATCATTTGCATTGAGGTCGAGCGCTATTGTCAATGTTATAGATAAGACATACCTAATACTTTTGTGTTAGGCTCAATGAGGCCACTATATACCAAGTTTTATATGGAATCATGCCTCGTATACGGAAGATGTTTCAGATAAGAAAGGAGAAAAAGAGTCTTACTTGGACACGACAAAGACTACTCGGATCGTATCCGTACTTGGTTCTTTCGTTCTATTCAGACAAAGGGTCACCCGAGGGTATAAATAAAAGACCCCAAGAGGAAGGAGGATACGCCAAGACAGATCAATACAAGCCAATATAAATATAGACAAGTCAACATACATCGGGACAAGCCTAGACAAACTTAATCTGGAGCAACAAAGGCCGACATGAGAGATCAAGAGCTACCTCCAATCTTGCCGAGTTCATATTCGAGAAAGAAGACAACACTACCCGTTGATTACGTGCGAGAGCTTCATATTACGAAGCCGACAGAGACTAGATTAGATCATCCCAAATATTATACTCGTGTAATAGTGATATAAAAAGGCAACACCAGTTTTGGCCAACATGAATAGGTCTATTACCTGTCAGTTAAGGGCTAGAACATGTATAAAAATCCATGTCTCCCGTATCTTTTACTTCAATTTTGTGTACATACTGACACCAACATCTCCTATACTTTTTTTCATATCGTCTTTTGATATAGCCTGTCAATATATTATATGACGCCAAATTTATCCACAAACATATTTTTTCTAAAAAATTAGGCATTGAAAATTACCGTAACACATGAAACATAAAAAAAAGATGGTAATACCAAACATTGATAGATGCACTCTTTGAAAAGATTCACTATTTGAAACTAATCACCGGATTGTTGCAGTGAACTATCTACCTATGCTACAGGAGATAAATAAAATTTCACAATAAACTAAACAAACTAAATAAAGTAGTGGTCTAAGCAGTACAATAATAATATTTTTTTAAACAAAACATATTTTTAGAGACATGAAATTGGATTTAGAATAATAACTAGAAAATAAGCGCGTCACAGCGCATGCTAATTTGCTACTCCTACTTTAACCTGTGAATGTTGTGAAGTGCCA
This sequence comes from Oryza australiensis, assembly GCA_019925245.2. Classification (NCBI taxonomy): domain Eukaryota; kingdom Viridiplantae; phylum Streptophyta; class Magnoliopsida; order Poales; family Poaceae; genus Oryza; species Oryza australiensis. Next base: position 4,408,613 of record JAIFGZ020000044.1, read on the forward strand.
CTTCTGTATGGCTCTTTTTCTTTGGCCGTTTAATTATATTATTACCGCTCCATGTATTTTTTTCAAAATAATTCCGTCTACTGCATTGCCTGGTCCACTTTGTTCGATGCTTTTATTTTCACACAATCTTCATATAATCAATTCTCATAATGAAGTAGATAATCTATGATAATAATTTGGTAAATAATTTTTTTAAATGGGCCCTTAAGAACATAGCACTGTATCATTTTTAATTAGGAATTAATTAATATAGTGAGTTGAAACTAACCGAGTGGTAGGCATAGGCCAAGAATTTATAAGGTCCTTGATGTAAAAAATCTCATTTTAGGCCTTGTTCTTCAGCTTCTTTTACAAAAGTTTTGTCACGGATTATTTGCTTCATGTTTTTGAAAATAGTAATTTGTAAAGGTTATTTCTAAAATTATTAAATTTTCATATAATAAAGCAAACGATCCACCTAAATAATACGCGCAAAAATATGTTTTAACTAAGACCTTAATTCACCAGCATAGTTGTATTTTTAAGCAAAGCATAGTGTTATTTTTGTAAATACTATTTGTTCGGTTCAGCATAAGCTAATACTTCATCTATCTTAAAATAAGTTTAATTTTTCACCTATCTCATACATATCAATATAAAAAGCCAAAAGACAAGAACACCTCTATCTTATCAAATCCCAATATAAATATTCTCTATTTCTATCTATTTTAATACAATTATTGTTTATTTTTATAAACTTTTATATAATAATTACTCTATAAATAAATCTTAAATTTATTTTAGAACAAATAAAACTTTTATATAATAATTACTCTATAAATAAATTTTAAATTTATTTTAGAACAAATAAAAGAAGATAGAAATGAAGGAAGAGACTACGTATTCACAGGGCACGCACAAATCTAGTGCTGAAAACAGAATCTATTTCGATAAGTTTATCTACAGGCATATTATAAAATAAGTTTCTTTAAAAGGATCAAATATAAAAAAATCTAAGCAGCAAGGAGGGATGTGTTCTTGGAGAAAAGAAGTCGAATTGCCAAACTTTCCTAACTCTACAAGCCTCCCTGTGCCTTAGCAAAGCAGATGGTGCCACCTGCCGGGGGACCTGCCAGCCTGCCACCACAACTGTACTATGGAGTCGTGAGAGCAGCGGAAGTCGAAACGCAAAAATGTAGACCTCGCTCCCGTTTCCTCCCCCAAACTCGCCTCGCCTTCCCGAGTCCCGCCCGCCGCCGCCATCGATGCTGCCGGCGAGAAAGAGGGCATGACCTACGGGGAAATGGTGGAGTACTTCAACTCCTTGCAGGACCCGCACGCGCAGGCGCGCATCGACTGCATCATCCCCTACCTCATCTCCCTCCTCCCCGCGCCCTTCGCCCCCGCGCCGCCCGACGCCTCCGGCGACTCCGACTCCGAGGGCGTCCACTTCTCCTTCACATCGTCCGACGACTCCGGGGACGACCCCTCCGCCGCGGACGTCCGCTCCTTCCCGTCGGCGCCGGGGGATGGCGAGGACCACTTCAGCCGGACGACCTCCTCTCCGAGATCATCTCCCGCCTCTCCACCAAGGAAGCCGCGCGCACCATGGTGCTGTCCACGCGCTGGCGCGGCGTGTGGGCGAAGACCTCCCTCCTCGTCGACGACGCGCACCTCAGGGACGCCGACAACGAGGTCTCCCTCGTCCGCGCCATCTCGCGCTGCGTGGACGCGCACCTGGGCCTCGTCTGTGGCGTGCGCATCACCCACGTAACCTTCTACCACCACGAGTACGTGCTCCGGCGCCTCGTTTCGAGCCTGGCCGACAAAAACGTCGAGGACCTCATCCTCTTCAACCGCCCGTGGCCACTCAACATGCCGCTCCCCGACGACATCATCCCCTGCGCCTACCTCCGGCGGCTCTACTTCGGCACATGGATGTTCCGCGAAGTCGCCGCCGCCGCCGGCCGGCCCGCCTTCGTAAACCTCCGCGAGCTCGACCGCCTCCACTGCATCATCCTCGACCGAGACTTCGACGCCCTGCTCTCGCAATGCAGTAAGCTGGAGGTGCTCTCCCTCGCCGTGTCGTACAACTGCACGTCGCGTCTCCGCGTATCGTCCCCAAGCCTCCGCGGTTGAGTGGATGTGCAGCTTCGACGAGATTGTCGCCTGGAGCGCCTCCTCCTCCAAGCCATCCCTGTCGCCCAGCGTACGCCCATCAAGATCGTTAGCGCGCCCAGGCTGGAGGTGCTCGGCATCCTGGACCTCAAGCTCCACGAGCTCGAGATTGGTGGTACCACCATCAGGGTAACTCTGAACTGAAGCAGACTGTTGCGCTGTGCACTTTGCATTCCATTTGTAATTTTGCAACCAAGCAGTTCTCTCTTGTTGTTTGATCTGAATTGGGAATGAATGGTACTATTGCAGCCTGGGATGTGGATATTTGTGAATTCTAGCGCAAGCTCCCGAGCTTGAAGATACTTGCTGTCAAGGTGTTTTTGGCGATCGAATGAGCTGCAGGTGATGCTGCTCAAATGCTTTCCTCACCTCGAGACTCTTCACATCAAGGTAGTTGTTTAGTATCCCCGCAATTAACCGTAACACCAGTAAGCTTACTCCACTGCATTCTTCTATTAGTTGATATTCCCTCCGTTTCATGTTATAAGATGTTTTGGCCTATTTATTTTTCATCTAGATTCACTAACATCCAAATAAATTTGAACACATCAATGAAACATATACATGAATTTATGTATGGATTTATTCAAAACTCAAAATATCTTAAATGTGAACAAAAGGAAGTACCAATTCTGTTACTTGTATTGTGTAGTTGATTTGCAATGTAAATTCAGACTCTATCCGAGCAACGGATGATTTCTCTATTCTCCAGGCAACTTATCAGGATCTGCGAGATCATGAGGAAGGATCTTTTTCTTACGTGATGTGGTTTCCCTCAACCGTGATTTCCTGGAAGCACGAAAAGGACGTGGATTGAGGTGGAATGGAAATTGCTATATTCACAGACAGAACGAGCCCAAGCAAGGCTCGAAAAAACCAAATTCCAACACACTCTTTTGATCTTCCAATTAGAAGATCGAAAAGCAAGCATATGTGAGGACTTTTGAATTAACTCCACGTTTTTGAAAGATGGATGAAATGAAAGCTGAAGAAGTTATCAAAACTTGGTTTAATATCAAGGTTCTTCTATTCCAGCCCCAAGCCCCTCTCTGATAAGGCTTGAAAGCTTTCGAAACGAAAATCAAATGACAAATCTGGTCCGATGGCTCTTCTCCACTAATCACAAGGATATCGGTACTCTATATTTCATTTTCTGTGCCATTACAGGAGTGATGGGCACATGCTTCTCCGTATTGATTCATATCGAATTAGCCCAACCTGCGATCAAATTCTTGGTGAAAACCATCAACTTTATAATGTTTTAATAACAGTTCACTCTTTTTTAATGATCTTTTTATGGTTATACCGGCGATGATAGGTGGATTTGGTAATTGGTTTGTTCCGATTCTGATAGGTGCAGTTGACATGGCATTTCCACGATTAAATATTATATAATTCTGGTTGTTGCCACCAAGTCTCTTGCTCCTATTAAGCTTAGCTTGTGTAGTTGATTTGCAATGTAAATCCAGACCATTACTTCTGGTTGATATGATAGCTTTCCTGATTGATAAGCTAAGCAAATCTCTGATTGTTGTTTTGCTGAATTCCAGTCCATTCCTCCATGCGCATCGCCTGACATCACGAATTGCTTGGATGTTTGGGAATCGCTGGTTTCCTGTGAATGCCTCAAGTCGCATCTGAAGACAGTCAGCCTCCAAGGGTTCCAGACCCAGTGCTACGAGGTGTTGTGCCTCAAGTACCTCGTCTCGGAGGGGGAGGTGCTCGAGACCGTGGCCTTCTTCTGCGAGGATAACGTGTTCTTTGCCGCCATAGACGAGGAGGCGGCTGAGATCAAGCTGATGTTTCCCAAGGACCTCGGCAAAGATCGCTGGAGCTTCCAGAGCGCCATTGATCTGTCTCTCGACGACCCCATTTTCTACGCCGTGGAAAACTGACGGGTCTGTGTGTTTATGGTGTTTCTGTCAATCGACATAGATGGGTTCACAAATCTATGGATGTAGTACTGACATGCTAAATTCTTCCGAAATTAGCGATGAACTCTAGGTTCTGGGTTGCAGAAGTACTAAAACTTTGGTGCATGTTGTTCTGGGCCTCCTTGCTGTTACGTACTGCTCCTTGCGTGCACAATCCTGTTACACTACCCGCAATTCTGTATGGATGCCACTTTTGCGTTTGTTGTTGTCCTACCAGGATGATGAAGTAGCTAGCTCTCATGAAATGTATGTAATCCATATAACCATGTTACATATTCTGCAGTCCCAAGCCTTGTGTTCTTGTTCACTTGAAATACAAATCTAGCTGCCGCAGAATCGAAATTGCCGGCATGTTTGGTTCAGTACCTTACTAAAGGTTCTGTTTAGGGCCCTGTTTGAAAAGCATAAAATTCTGAGAATCTGGTGGTTGGTAATCAGCTTCTAATAATATGAAGAAGCTAGTTTTTTTGTTTTTAGTTCAATTTTTTGAATTATACAACTACTGATTGTAAATCTGGACTGTTCTAGGAACTAGAGATTCTGTGAAAAGTTGTAGCTGTTAAAAGCTCTTCAAACAGACCCTAAAATATTAGTAGTGCTAAATCTAAGTTCGTTCTGGCACTACCAATATATTGGTTGGATAGAATTGTAAACCATTATGATTATGTTTTAATCGAAGCCAATGAAGTCAAAATTTATATTATGGTAAATAATATTATAGAATTATGTCAGTTTGAATATGGGCATTACCAATCGTTTGATTTCAAACCAAACCATCATATTTACTATTCAAACTACCAAAAGAAATTGGTAGGGTATATTTTGGCGTACCAAAAATCTCAGCTATTGTGTCAACAACCATTAGGTACTCCGCTTTCATAAAGAAATTAAGTTTTGCAAACCAAATTGCCTAAATAATGAGTTTTTTAAAATAAGTTACTCAGAAAACTTTTTTCTTAAAAGAAGTACTCAGAAAACTTTGTTAAAAAGTTAAGTGTTTTGTTAAAAAATTAAATTTGTGATCAGAAAAGCTGTCGTCACAAATTTGTTTATTTTGTAGTCAGATTATACTCGTGGATCCGCTCAGGAAGTTACCCATCAAATAGATTGTACTTACTCGTGAATCCGCTCAGGAAGTTACCCATCAAATAGATTGTACTTACATCAACTTATATATGTAATTTTGAGACTTACATATAAAATTTATATATATGTAATTTTGAAGACTTAAAATGGAAATATATGTCGATTATTTTTTTATGAAAAATATGACGACGTATAAAGAGGGAGTCCGAAATAGTACTGTACTATCTGTGATACTCGGAAAACTGCCACCTGCCAGTCCTGTCCAGCAGCTTGAACGCAAAACGCAAAAAAGAGTCGCTCCCGTTCCCCCAAACTCGCCTCACCCTGCCCGCTGCCCCGCCATGGATGCCGCCGGCGAGGAAGGGGGCATCAGGTACGAAGACGTCGTAGAGCAACTCCTTGCAGGACCCGCCCGATCAGGAGCGCATCGACTACATACCTCCTCCCCCGAGACCACCGGCCCCTCCTCCGACTCAGTGCACGAATCCGCCGCCGCCGTCCACGCATTCCCGTCGAGCTGCTGCTCATCCAAACCACCCCCGATTCTGACGGTCCGTTCGTCGGGATCGTTGGCGCGCCTAGGTTGGAGGTGCTCGGGATCCTGGACCTCGAGCTCCATGGGTTCGAGATTGGCGGCACCACCATCAGGGTAACTTTGTGAATTGAAGCACAACTCTTGTGCTGTGCACTTCGTATTCAGTTCGTGATGTGATGGTGCAGCCAAACAATTTTTTCTTGCTGTTTGATTTTGTATTGGGAATGAAACGCAGCCTGGGATGTTTGTGAGGTCTAGCGCCATGCTGCCTAGCTTGAATATTCTTGCTGTCAAGCTATGTTTGGCGATTTGAACAGGAGATCAGGCTGCAGGTGACGCTGCTCAAATTCTTCCCACACCTCGAGACTCTTCACATCAAGGTAGTACACGCAGTTAATCGAACCAGCAGCATTGTATTCTGTAGTTGGTAGCAATTCCAGCAAGATCGATAATATAGGTACCATCTAATTTCATTACTTGTACTAGTGGTTGATTGCAATGTAACTCCAGACCAGCTCACCCCATTTCTTCTAGTTGATTGCTTTTCCTGATTGATAAGCTAAGATCTTCCATTTATTTTGCTTAATTCCAGTCCATTCCATGCGCATCACATGACATTGACATTGAGAATTGTATGGAGCTCTGGAGCATCCAGGATTCATGTGAATGCCTCGAGTCGCATCTGAAGATGGTCCGCTTCCAAGGGTAAGTGCTATGAGTTGTTTTTCCTCAGCTATTTTGCCTTGGAGGGGAAGGTGCTCAAGACTGGCCTTTTACTGTGAGGATGATGTGTCCTTCATCTACGATGATGATGTGGCGGAGCGCTTGATGCTTCCCAACGACATCGCCAAAGATCACTGGAGTTTCCAGAGTACCATCGATCTCTCTTTGGACGACCCCTTCTGCTGCTTTTCGGAACACTGAGGCCTGCATTGGTGTGCTAGTCTGTGCTTTCTGGCACTGGTGTGGGTGTTTTGTCATCAGATATAGACAGGTTGACAAATCAAACGATATGGTAATGTCATGCTAATTATTCAGAAATTAGTGATGAACTAAGCAGGGAGATGAAGTACATGAAGGAATGGAAACTAGTCTAAGGTGTTAGGCTTTTTAGTTAGTGCTACAACTTTGCTGCATGTTGTTTTGGGCCTCCTTTGTGTTAAGTACTACTGCTACATACTACTAATGTGCACAATTATATGTCAACTGGTCTCTTATCTGACTACTTTGCTGCATGTTACATGTTCTTAAGTTGATCAAGTAGCTAGGTCGTGAAATGCAATCCGGTGTTACATGTTCTGCAGTCATGATCCTTATCTATTGTTTACTTGATCTTGATATACAAATTAAGCTATATGCAGAATCCAGATTGCAGGTATCGAGTTCCAAGGGGAAAATCAAGTTATATCAGCCTTCCAGGTAAATCCGACAGTTGTGCCTTTCCTGAACCCAACCACATATGGTACCCTGGGAAGAGATGGGGGGTTGTTTCTTCTTGCTTGGAACTGCCACCGTCCAGCAGTTACACATTTGAGAACTCCACCGGAGGCTCTGCTCACTGGCAGCACCGCCACTCGTGGCCTTCAAGCTTTCCTACTTCTGGCCCTAAACTTCCACCTGCCCTGTCAGATTTCGACGGCTACTTTGGAAATCCAGAAGTTTTCCTGGTAACTTTACTAGTTTTCAGATGTTACCTCAGAATTCCAAAACATAAGCATGGTTTGATAAAAGTTCAGTGAAATGCATGTTACTGTTGTAGCCGCGAAGCTGGATCTTCTTCTCTATGGAGCGAATTGAAATCTGCGGTTTCTGTTGGCAGAGAGGCAGTGCAAGTACCCACTTCCTCAACCTTCTTCTAATTCTGAATCTTTCATTATATTCAACTTCCAAAATGTGGACTGGAATTGTAGTGGTGCATTTTATCGTTGACAGTATTTGATCGATGATTGGCTTGCAAATCTTATGGTCATTGCATAAGCACTATAGATTTAATTGATACAGCTATTGTTATATGACAACTTGCTGTGCTTCATTAAATTCACAGTTTAGATGATACCCTCAGCAGTTGAACACAGTTTTCTTTTGCCTCTTTTCTCATGTTTAAATGGGAGTTGCCTTGACTGGTAGCATATTCAGAACTAGGGGATGCACATCCAGACATTTAGGTAACTGATTATTAAATATTGAATAACACAATGACAATCCACACTACTTTTTCTACGGTAGAACGATATATAGTAGGAATTGGAGACACTATGTAAATTTTGAGCGAGTAGACACAATCCTTGCATGCCATTTATTCTCCATTCAGCTATAGCATAACAGTAATTACTGCCTCCAATTTCAACATATTTTAATGGAGTATTTGTCTCAAGAAAATTTAACAACGATTTCTTTTTTGTGTTCGATATACTACAAACTGAAAACGAGTCTATACTGGCATCCCTCACAACTAATGGCAACAGAAATAGTGGTTGAATAGCAACACAGTAATAAAACCCCTATAAAACAAAAGTTTTTGATACCAATTAAGAGGAAGTTGATGCCAAGGATCTCCAGTACATGGTAGGCGCCTAGCATTTGCATTGACAGAGAACCATAATTTGGGATTACAATTCTATTTGTACCAGAAAACACTCACCATAGTCTCCAAAAATTTATTGTAGTAATAATCAATAAAGTAGAAATAAGCATGTCTCCATCTCTTACTAAACAGCATCACACAGAACACCATCCAGAGACCAAGGATAAATCCAATAATCGTGGAGAGGTGAAACAATGGCATCTGGTGTTCGCCTTGCTGCTCTTCAGGATAAATTGGCATTTTTTTGCTGTTCTCTGGACAAGTATTTGCAAGGGGATGCCCACATAGGCCGATGTTTCCGATGTAGATGGATGCTGGATCCTCAAGTGTTTGGAGCTGATTTCCTACTGGGATTCTTCCAGATAGATTGTTGTATGAAAGGTTCATACGACTCAAAAAAGTCAGAGTTGAAATGCTAGAAGGGATTTCACCAGATAATCCATTGTGTGACAGGTCGAGTGACTCTAATGCCTTAATATCACCTATATTCTCTGGTATACCTCCACTAAGATTGTTCCATGAGAAGTTCACATTCTTCAATGCAACTAGATCGCTAACATCACCTGGGATTGTTCTGGTCAATCTGTTGCAAGACAAATCCAGGTTTACCATGTATATGATTTGCTTAGAATATTCAAGCTGCTGCCCTTTTGTAAGAATTGATGTGCTCTCTGTGTAAGAAATAAGATCGTCAAATGCACCATATGTCGGAGCAAATACCAAGTACATATCTTGGAAAGAGCTGTTATCCCCAGGAAACCTCATTGCACTCAGGTCTGCTATTGACTCAGGTATTTTTCCAGATAAATTGTTAAGGGCAAGGTCCAGATACTGAAGCCTCCGAAACTTTGTAAATTCAATTGGAATCTGACCCGAAAACATATTGGACCGTAGTCGTAGCAGTGCAAGGAATGGCACCATCCTCTGCAACCATGCAGGTAAGCTTCCAGAGAATTGATTATAAGCAAGGTCAACAAAAACAAGGTTTGGGCACATTTGAAGTAATGATGGGAACACACCGGAAAGATTGTTGTCATTCAATTTTAGTGAAACCATTTCATTGAAGTTATTCAAGTTTCCCTGCTGAGCGCAAGATGGAACCTCTCCTGTAAGCATGTTGTTTGATAAGTCTAGCTTTTTGATGTGTTGCATTTTACATATTGATGTTGGAATGGTGCCAGATATAGAATTGTTCTGAAGAGCAAGCACATATAATACCTCTGTTGCAAAATCTGTTGGTAGCTTCCCTGAAAAAGAGTTACTGGAAAAGTCAATGTAAATGGCCTTCCTTGGAATTTTTTGTACTGGGCCTGATAATCTGTTTTTGCTAAGGTCTATCAGGTGTGCTTCCATAAGTTCCATTCTTTCTGGTAGCACGCCGGTTAGTTGATTGTTTGAAAGATCCAAAAAAGTAGCTCCAGAAACAAGATTCCAGAACCAATCAGGGACTGAGTCAGTAATACTTGCATTTGAAATGGCAAGCATCTGTATGCCAACTTGTGATCTAAGCCAAATTGGGAGTTTTGGCCCTAGCCTGGATGATCGGAGGTCAGCTATTGCCAGTCTGAATGGAGGAACCCAGTCTGAATTGACTTTCATGACATGGGAGTTGTAGGCGAGGCCTAATACCTTTAAATTTGCAAGCCCTTTGAAGTGATCTTCGTATATTGCGCCATCAAGATAGTTGGAACTAAGTTGCAAAACAACCAACTTTGTGAGTGTCCCTAACCATATTGGTATATATCCTGTGAGATTATTATCTTGAAAATCTATGTAGGTCAAGTTTGTCAGAAGTTGCAACCAGTCCGGGAGGCTCCCGTAGAAGTTGTTGCTTGATAAATCCAGTCGTTGCAGTTTGGTCAATGAACATCTTGGCCACCAGTCCCTCAGTTCTGATATATCCTTATTGATCTCAAGATATGATATGTCTATTACCTTTATGTTGCACAGGTTATTTAAATTTGATAGGTTTTCACCTCTAAGGTTGTTTCCAGCAAGATGAATTTCTTCAATGGCAGTCATGTTCTGCATACCATCAGGAAATAGTGGGCCATGGAAACCAGACCAAGAAATATCAAGATGCTTGAGATTGGTCACATCCCAAAACCAGTTAGGGAAAATTTTACTGCCAAATTTATTGTCTGAGATGTCAAGTATCTTGAGTGCTGTAAGATTGGAATGATGGAGAGAAGATGGACTGCTTGTAAATTCGCTTCCTTGCATACGGAGAACTTTCAAGGAGGGAATCATGTTAACAGCATTAACCCAGCCCACTACAGTTGTAAGATTCACATAGCTCAAGTCTAGGTGCTCGAGTGACGACAGATGTGATAACCATGCAAGGTCATCAGAATAGGGAGAGCCTATATAGTCACTGTCAAGATCAAGGTAGACAAGGTTGGAGAGATTGCCAAGCAGTGGAGGTATTCTCCCACCAAAGCCCGCATTCGAAATGTTCAGATACCTGAGGCTCTTGAGATTGCCCACAAACTCTGGTATATTTGCATCATTGAAGTTGTTCCAACTCAAATCCAAATAGCTAAGTTCTTGTAAACCAATCAAAGAAGGGCTTATCTCACCTCCCAAACAATCTGTTATGAAGTGGTAGCATTGATCACCTCGAAGATCAAGCTTGACAACATGGCCAGTTCTGTTGCTACATCGGATTCCCTTCCAACTGCAGCAATCTTCTCCTTGCCATGATGAAAGCTGGTTCCCAGGATCCGAGAGGCTTGCTTTGATGGACATAAGTGCAGCTCGCTCGCTTGCGATGCAACTTCCATCCTGTCTGCCAGAGCCAAGGGAAGAAGAGGATGAAATATGCACGGACAGAAGCAAGGAGATTATGATCGTTGTTGCTTGAGTAAGGAACATGGGCTTGCCCATTTTTGGTAAGCTGTTTATTTCTTATCTTTGTTCCATGTACTCTCTGAAGAGGGTACTCTCTTTGTAGCGTGAACAAAATATAGCAATTTTGTTATATATTGCCATGTGAAAGCTCGGAAAAGCATGCCTACACACTGATGTTGCTCCATCAGGTGCTTGGTCTATGCTGGGCCCCAAGATAGTAGCCAACAAGCCAATAGTTACCTCAGGATTTGTGAGTGATGTACTGTCTTTACTCTTTACTTTATTTTAATAGATGTCCAGTCAATTCCTCACGAACTGAATTCCAAACGGCCTGTGAAGTTTGTGTGGTCTAGCTAGATGATTCCTCTTGACTTAACAAAATAGTTTCTTTAGTATATTTTGTACCATTAGTGTACTCTGGTATTGAGTCTCTTGCTTGAATATCTACTTTACACGGGTTTTTAGTTTGAGTGATTCTACAGTCTTTAAGGTATCATATTTCTAGTGTTAATTTGTGATACCTCTTGATACCTTCACATAAGGCAGCCCATAATGCTACCTTATCAAGAACCGTAAAATATGTCTTTAATTTAGTGCTTCTATACTCCGTATAGTTTAAGTTGTATTTAGTTTTCTGTACTCTACAGTTCATATGTACTTTAATTCATAAAAGTTCGTCTGAACTCTGAACATAGAAAATGGATGGTGCATGCAGGGGCTTAAGAAACAAGACAGGACTCCTCAGCAGCAAAGTCTAAGGTTTTGCTGTCCTAATCATTTGGAAGTCCCCAGGTCTAAAAAAAGAACTTGGAGAACGCTTTTCTTTATGAGTGGACAAGAAAGCCGGTAATCTTCTGCATCGAAGAGTCAAGGTCCAAGTCTTCCCTTGCACCTTTTTGTGTGATTTCTTTTCTACACAGGTTGTCTCCTGTGTGATTTGGATGGCTGAGAAGAAAATTTCTCACCTAACATAAATTTATGAGGACTAATTTTATCAATCATCGCGTGAGGGAGAATTGTGAGCAAGTGCTTGAAGGATCCAGGAAATCAATCGACCTCTACATCAAGATGTATCCAATTAATCACGTCACAGATGTGGTACGAATGTTACATGATATCATTTTTCTTTTTTATGAAATACATGAGATCAAATTGATGAAATACAATTACTAAGTTCCGCATTTCAAACAGATCTTGGAGCCTTGAACTGTGATTGCCCTCATTTCCATTGATGGCCTTGAAAAAATTGTTCACTTGTCATGCAAAGCTGCACACAACACCTTCCATGGCTGTAATATTTCTAAAGAAGAGAGAGGAAAAAACACCTTCTTGTGAAAGTTTACTGCGTGTTGTACAGGTGTAAACGTCTGCTGGTCAGTGATGACACATTTCGAGGCATCAACTCATCTCCTATATGGCCGTATCTTTCCCCAGTTCACAATGCACGCAAGGAACAAACTTTACAAGCTAGAGCCTAGAAGTGCTGCAAACTTGCAATCTCGCAACACCAGGTTTCAGGTTAGGCAACCATGTCTGCTTCGCTGACTTCTGAGTGAATCACAAAGCTTGGGAATACCATGGTGATGTCCCTAAAGAATTGGTCACCAAGCAATTAGTTAATGCACAATACATATGACAAAACGGTGACTACATTCAATTATGTTTGTGAAGCCCATTCTCGTGCTTTTTTCTTGCCAAGACTACCATAAAAAAAAGTTCAACACCATTGTTTAAAAAAAACAAAGAATTAGTGTTAACCGGGGCAAAACCATTTCTCTTGCCAAAATCCATATTGATCTACTTCTGGTCACATATATATATTCTGAATTCCTGATGCAGAGCAGTAATAGTGTAACTACATGACTACATTCTACATAGCAGAGCAACTCTATTCATGGATGCACAATGGGTAGTAAATTTGTGCACAGCACGCACTTGAGGTATGGGAGGGTCATATTCCTCAGAACATATGGATTATTTTTGACAAACTCATTCCACTCCTCCTGGTCTATTCTCTCATCGCCTTTTGTGTCAGCCTGGTCAAATGTCTGTTTTAACAAAAAAAACTAAAAGACTTAGAACAATACAGAAGGGTATATAAACTTGGTGTTCTAGGGAGTTAGGACCCATACCCTATCTACAATCATCTCGACAGCATCACTTGTAATATTCAAATCTGATTCATCCAGAAGAGCCAACACCATTTCCTTTAACTACAAAACAACAAAGAATAGTAAGGAACAATTAAAAAAACCCTATTTTGTAAAAACGGCTTTCACCACATTGAGTTACTACAGAATGATTGTTATAGATGAATAGAATTGCAGATTAAATAACTCTTATAAATACAAAAATGCATAGCTTCTCTCATGTAATTTTATTCCTGTTCTATCATCTTTCAAACATGTTCTCAAGTTAAGATCTGTTAATTTGTTTCAAAAGATGATAATTTTCTAGGTAACATATATACCTGACAATATAGATATCTGACTGATTCAGCAAAAAAGTGCTACTGAGCATTAAAAAGTATATAAAACGGTACTCAAATGAATTTTCTAGGAATTTTAAAAGAGAAAAGTAACACTTGCCTCATGTCTTTCAATAAATCCTGTCTGTCTTAGGTCATACAACTTAAATGCAACTGCAATAAAAAGTTGCAACATTGATTAGTGAAAGCAAATGTTCAAATCTAGAGATCTACTGATTCTTATGCCCGGCATGTTTTTGGTCAGAATAGATAATTGACTAAGGAGTCCTTACATCCAGCCTTTTGTTCTTCAGATGCATCCGGATGAAATACACTAAGAGATCGAACAAATTCACCAAATTCGATGACACCATTTCCTTTTTGATCAAACAAGTCAAAGACCTGCGATTATTTTTCAAACACAAAAATATAATACTGCTCATACTGAATGACTATTCAGACTACATTTTTTTTCAACTGAAAGCCTGTCATGTAAAATCTGTTCTTTTTGTTAGTTTTTAAATGTTGCTCTAATGCACAAGAGAAACTACACTACTTCAGGCCACATAAACAGAATCAACTTTAGAAAGGATAACGTATGAGCGTTGATGGTGGACGGCCAAGAAAATAGTGAGCACAAGAATGTAAAGTCGAAGTCCTTTTCTACAATTAGTGCAATGATATGCAGTTCTCTTGCATGGTATCGTGAAAAAGAAAGAACGTGCACAGCAAACATCATTTGGATGTATTAATTAAAAAATAATATGGAGAAGAAAAAAAGTTATTTTTAATATAAACTGTTAAGACTGATAACTGAGGAATCATCAGGAAAACCTATACACAATACATATTAACACTCTTACCCTATCAACAAAGAGATTTTTCTTCTTGTTCCTAAAGAGAGCAAGATGGAATTCTTCCTGGATAAGAAAGAAAAAATAAGCTTCATGCCAAATATCTTAAAAACTTGTATCAATCAAAATTACGCGGAAGCATTTACTACCTTGTGAATCAGACCATCGTTTATTATTGAATTACTTAATTTCCTGAAGAGATCGTATAATGCTTCAACTTCATTCACAGTAACTGCAATAATAGGAAAATGTTAAGAAACTTGTACTAAAACCCGGGAACATATGTGTATTTCAGGTAACATTACAGAACTAGGCAATACCATAACAATATATAACATGCTTTGTTTAGCTGTGTTTGGCAAATCTAATACTCCCTCCGTCCCAAAATATAACAACTTTTAGCCTTCAAAATTTGTCTCCAAATATAATAACTTCTACATAAACATTCTCTTCCCAACCAATCACAACCCTTCACCATTCAATTTTTTCACCTACCTTCACTTCTCATCCAATCACATCCTTCTCCCATTTAATTCTACCTATTTTCTTAATAACCGTATCAACTCTAAAAATTCTTATATTCTGGAATGAAGGTAGTAGTGAGGTGCCCATTGGGTTACTGGTATTGGTTCAAGGTTCAATTCCACTCAGGATAATACAAGTCATATATGCAATGCATTGTCGTTTTGTTTGATTTGAAAGACTAACACATGAAAGCTAATCCAAACATTTTAAGACAGAATAATCAATATATCTAAAAGCAAACTAAATCCTTTTTCTTTCTTACAGAAAGATGGATTTCAATTCTCATACGTGTTCCAGTGGCAATATTAACAAAATCTGGTAGAAGAAGAACCACTTTCTCACAAGATGTTTCAGCTGCAAGAGCCACTGCTTCCCGTGGATTCAAAGAATGCGTCGAATGACCCACTTGCTTTGTTGGTAGACAGCCCATCAAAAAATTCACATCCAGCGGCTTGAATCCAAAAAATGAAGCCGAATGCAAATCTTCAGCACAAGAACAGCTACAATTCAAGAAGATGGATCAGCGACCCTGTAAGCTGTAAATGCAAATGAAACAGCAACTAAAACAGAACAAGAAGAGAATATAGGGGTGCGCTATGAATATATAGCATCAAAGATGTTCCTAATTGCAGAGGTCCTTCAGGAAACTACAGGCCACAATGTCGACCATCTGGGAAACTTTTATTGGTAAACACTAAGTGTCTTAAGTCACTACAACAGTGTATGATACATATTGTGAAACACTACAGTGTCTTGCGTTCGGCAAAAAAAACAACGCTATAGCATCTTAAATCAGTTCAACAGTGTATGATAGTACATGCTAAACACTACAGTGTCTTAAGTCAGTTGAACAATGTATGATATATATAATAGAGTAAATATTTATGTTCATGACCAGACATGTAGTTGGCTTGTAAATGGCTTGTAAAAACTGTTCACGGTAATCGGAAAGGAACAAAAAACAAAATTACCAAAAAGAAAAGGAAAATCCCATTCTGAACCAAACTGTTCAAGAAAGAAACATTTTTGTTTTGGGGCCAGTTGTGCATAGATTATCCAATATATCATGTCCCCGGAATATTCCTTAGATTGGTCAACCCCTCAACTCAAATGAGCGGCTCGGCGCCTCCTACCAGCCTAATAAGATCAATGCGGAGGAGCACGATTTTTCCAGGATAAATGAAGAAACGGCATCAGTGCAGCACTACCCAAATGACCAAATCCACCGAAAAGACAAGAAACGGAGCTCTCCACTCCACTTCATCACGGGAGAAGATGGATGGTTTGATTTTTGAGTTCGAGGAAGACGAAATCACCATACCTGCCGCCGGAGGAGATGGATTCTTGGGTGTGATTGCAGCCCAGCGCCGGCAGTTCCTGTTCTTCCGGGCCAAATCCGGCCTCTCTCCCTCCGTCGTCGTCTCCGGCCGCCTGTCTTCTAGCAGCAGCTCCTGGTCGGGCCTCTCTACTTTGATAATCCTCTTCTCGATTGACCTGCAGAAAAATGACACGGCATCGCTGGCGTCAGGGGAAGGGAAAGAGACGGTTATATGTGGCCAAATGGACCATCCGGGGTTCGACACGGGCACGGATGAGACATGACCTATTTAGATATGTCCCGTTAGATATGGTTACTGTGATGGACCGTGTCATGTCGGTCTATGTGCCTCACCTCCGGTCCAAGCACGGCCCACGGCTGACGGGCCGTGTCCGTGTCGGCAAAGCATGCACAAGGCCTACGGGTCAAGGCCGAGCCCACGAGTCGACAAAGGCACGGACGGCCGTTAGCACAGTGTCGAATTAAAAAACCTCGTAGCCCTATTCTTTGTTAAAAAATAAAAATTGAAAATAAAAGTTAAAAAGATAAAATAATGATCTATTCCTCATGTTAAAAATATGAAAAAAATGATTTATTCGTCATCTTGAAAAAAGATAGATTCATTATGTTAAAGAAAAATTCATACTTACTAAAATATTACAAAAGAATATATTAAAATTAGTAATTACCTTTATTGATGTTTTTATCATTATAGAATATAATGATACATGTTCCATCGTTAAAAACGTCACGTAAAAACTCATAGAGAAAACTAAGAAAAACATGACAAAGAAAAAGTATAGCTAAAATGTCACAACTACTTCTAACAAAGTTCTATTGGGGTTGGTCTGGATTCAAGCAGAGGTTCTTGATTATCAGCAGTGTATTGGTCATGTTGTCTAGCTAGCTTTCAGTCTTTAATGTTTAGTAGCATTTCGACGTGGTCGCTGCTCAGATTTGTCCTCCTGTCTTCGATGACACAGCCGCACAGACTGAAGGCCGATTGCTTGACGAACAGCGTCAATGTGATCACCTACTCTCTTCATCCCAACCTTAACAATCAAATTTATTATATGACAAACACAACGCATGTAGTAGAAAAGATCGAACATAAACGAAAATAAATGTTGTAATATTTTCATTGCCCTAGAATTAACGGAGATACATTATCTAGGATGACAACAAATATTTTATCTACAAGATTAAATTCATTAATTACCTTTCTAATTCTTTCAGCTATGTGTTTCCTATGTGTGAGATATCTATTAATCTAAGACCTAAAACTCTTTTCTACAACTGCCAATCATCATTAACAAAATGAATAACTACGCTAAGGTAATTCTCTCTAGCTCTACTACTCTATATGTCTGAGGTAACACTAACAGAGAAAGTGCATGTACTAAATAGTTTCTTAAGTGCAGTATAATCCTTCTGATAAATATTTTCTAAATCCTGGGTTGTTGTTTGCCTACTAACAGCTTTAAATCTTGGATTATGCGATTGTTGAATGTACTGTTCGAAAACAGAGACTCTCCAAAGTTCAAGGGTAGATCTTGTCGGCGATTAACCGGACAAGAAATTTCCGAGCAACCATGGGATCGTACTTCCAACTACGTCTCGTACCGTCTAAATTTAGCATAAGTTCTTGTTGTCTGAGTTGTATTCTACATCTAGCTTGTGTTACCTCCCTTCCGTCAGGGATTGTCACCTTCACCTCGTCGAAGTGCTACCACACACCGGAGGTTCTCAATCTTTTCGAGCCGGTGTATGTCAAAACACTACCGCTCATGTTTTTGGAATATCCTTCTAAAGCCGTCGTCGTCGCTCGAACCAAGCACTCCTCCACAACCGGTGGAATTAGATTCGATCCGGAGGCATCGTCAAACCCCGACATATAATTGGGGTCGAAATCACCTAAAGTGAACGACGGCGACTAATATGGATAGTTCGGATCCATTCTGAAAATTTAAACCGAAATAAACAAATTTAGAATATTTATTCAATTCACAAACAAAATACAAATAATACATAAATATAAATATCACTTACATCTTTCCAATCGCGAGCTCTTCACACCTCTGTGACCAAACTATTTAACTACGAAACTAATTTTGATTTTTGATAAAATTTGAGCAAATTTTGTCAAAATCAAAAATTAAATACTTGAGAGCACAAGAGAGCACTTGAGAGCACAAGAGGAGATGTTTGGGGTAAGAAGAAACTGTTGGGGTGGATGCCTATTTATAGAGTGAAATTTCATATTTTTTGGATTTTTTCGGATTTTTTTTAATTTTTAGACCTCCAACGGCTAAATTTAAATTTCAGCCGTTAAACTAGCCGTTATGCACACGTGTCGTGTCCTGATTGGCTCACGCGCTATCCGTTACACAGTGTCATTGCAGCAGCCATCTTCCTCCCTGCCACGCGTCGCGCCTCTATTTGGCCTCCCCGCGCGCGTGCCGTGCCATGCCATGGGCCGTGTCGTGCTCCGGGCCGACACAATAGAGTAACCGTGTTGTGCCGTACGGTTCACGAGCTCGGTCGACAGCCCAAGCACGGCACGCCCAATCGTGCCGTGCTCGCCCGACCCGTTTCCCTCCCGTGCTATGCCGTGCCGTGTCGTGAACAGTGCAAGCGTGCCTGTGCCGGCCCACTAAGGCGAGGCCCATCTGGCCATCTATGGAGACCGTTTACATACTATTACTATTTTGTAAATGTAGACTATTTACAAAACTCTTTTATTATCGGTGAATTATTCATGAGAATCTAATTACGTCATGATTTGACGATGTGATGTATTTACTAATTAAGTTTAATTAAGCTTAATTGATTCATCTCATAAATTATTCTCTGACTCTATAATAATTTTTATAATTAAATCATATTTAGTCATTTAAATTTATATTCAAATTTCTAATATAACACTCCCTCGATCCAAACACCCCTAAATCGGCTCTCGCAGATCAGAGCCTTTCACAAAAGAAACATGTGTGCGCCCTGTTGTTGGTTGGTTGATGCTGATGTACCGTGAACTCAATAATTTCGCTTTTGTGTTTTTAGTAGTTTACTTTCGATGCAATTAGTGGATCTTTTCTGACTCTGCAGAAACATGGCTGCTACTGTTCTTTCTTTTTTTTTTTGCCTCCTTCCCTTTTTGTCTCAACAGCAGCCAGAACAACAAACCGCAAACATCAATTCAGTTTTGACAAATACTCATCCCCTCCGCAAACTCTGTTCAAGTGTTGGACAGAACCCGGCCCATTGTCAAAAGAACGAAGAAAAATGACGATAAGAATTCATAATGGTACTAGTACAACAGTTCTACTATGAGTTTATGTAGTACGTACGTGGATCCCTAACTTTATAGCAGAAAATGTCAGCCGATGATTGCTGAATAGTAGAAGCTTCTGCCTTGGCACTTTCTGTAGTACGGACATTTCTGTTTTATGGAGCCTCACCGTTAGTCCGCAGGGGGGTGAAAACTGGTTGGACATGGTTGAATTATGTTTTTATTCTAATTCATATTTTTTAAAAGAAATTTGAAACTAGGTACCGATAGTAACTCGTCCATCTCGTATCCTATCTCATATTTTTTTTCACAAAATAGGATTTAGAAATAGATATTTATTTGAATATCTAATTCATACTATATATTAAATCTAGGGAGACCATTAGAGTATTAGAAAAAGATACATCAAGAAAATTATATAATATTACCAATGAGCTTGTAAAATAGTGACTAACCAATTTATCATCATATACGTAGATTCATAATAGTTTTTTATATATGTTTGATAATATGAGAAATATAGACATAACTCTTCATATATCATAAAAATATTGAAGGATTTAGATTCGACCTGATCTTTCTGGTATTTTCTTCATGAACACGCAAAAAGATTATATGTCAATATATTAGAAGGAAAAAGTAAGTCTGAACAAACCCGGCAAAGCCCGACCAGAGAATAAAAAGAAAACAAAGAGGTACAACTTAGGAGCACGAGAAAACAAGGGAGAGGCTAAGCCCCTACGGTCCCCAAACAACCTCCAAAAGCATGATACCTACTAAAGTCCACAAGCGACCCTCGAAAGAGGACGGACTCTAAAACCACAAAAACCGAAGAAAGCGTCGAGTCGAAAACCCTGGAGTTTCGTTCTTTCCAAAGCTGCCAGGAGACCAGAAGCACCAGGGAGTCGAAACCTGCGCGAAGGTGTTGTGGCAAGCGAGCCCTGGAGGATGGCCACCAGTCCTGAAGGCAGTTACCACGGGAAAGGAAGAGACTAGACCAGCCGAAGGGCAATAGCACATGAAACCAGACTTGTCGTGCGAACACGCAGTCGATAAGGATGTGGTTGACCGTCTTCAGGTCCTGGGTGCAAAAGGGACAGGCTGAGTGGCTGGCAATGCCACACCTGTGAAGGAAATCAGCTATTCAACAGTGACGTCGATACTAGAAAGACTTGGATCTTTCTGGAATCGTATTATCTCTTTCCTATCCTTCTCACGAGCCTAGGTTGGACGGGCGGATAGAAAATAGTCGTCCCATTTTCATTCCTAGTCCACATCCACGAGTCACATACACATGGTGTCATTGGCCTCTATCATCGTCATCATTCATCAAGCGTGCCTGCAAACGTCACGACATGGCCATCTCTATGTGCTTGGTAAACGATGATCTTATCTCGGGAGCAATTTTTCCAAGTCTAGGTTCATTGTACCCTCTCCCTTGTCGGGAGCGGGGAGAAGCCGGTAACGGCGGCAAGGCAGTGGCGCCGCCATCCCGCACCTCCTCTTTGTCTTTTTCCATTTTCTCCTCCCCTCTCTCCTTCCATGTGGAGAGCTGGTTTTGCAAGTGATGGATTCGTTTTCCCCGTCCCCTTTGTCTTCATCGATTTGTTCAAGGATTTGCATGTCACAGATTATAGAAGGCGACACAAACACAAAGTTTTTTCATCTCAAGATGATCGCGCGAAAGAGAAAGAACACCATCTAGCGCCTTCGTAAGGAAAATGGATGGGTAGTCTCACATGAAGAAAAAGAAGAAACGATTTTTCGACACTTTGCCTCGGTTATGGGATGCCCGGGGCAATGCCCAAATGATCTCAACTAGGAGGCACTGGAAGTTCGGCCAACGAATTTAGCTCATTTGGGGGAGCCTTTCACCGAGCAGGAGATCCTCGCAGCAATTAAGGAAATGCCAGCAGATAAAGCCCTAGAGCCAGATGGCTTCACTGGAACCTTCTTCAAGGAGTGTTGGGAAATCGTCAAGGCGAACATCATCTTGGTTTTTGATGCTCTATACAATGGACAGGGCGCCCATCTCAACCTTCTTAACACGACAAATGTCGTGTTTCTTCCAAAAAAGGATGGGGCGGAAAGTGTTTAGGATTACAGACCGATCAGCCTCATACATCGTGTTGCCAAAATCTTCACTAAGGTTTTTGGCTCTAAGGCTGAGACCTATCATGCCTTCCTTAATTTCACTCAACCAGAGTGTGTTTATTAGAGGAAGAAGCATTCACGATAATTTCCTCTTCGTTGAGAACACGGCTAGAAGATACCATCGACTGAGGCGAGCAATGTTGCTTTTTAAGCTTGACATCACAAAGGCCTTCGACTCAGTTCGTTGGGATTACCTTGACCCTGCTACAGCGTAGGGGTTTCCTAGTGAAATGGATAGACTGGTTGGGTGTGTTATTTTCCACCTCAAGTTCCCAAGTTCTCCTTAACGGTTGCCTTGGACAGTGTATCTACCACGGAAGAGGCCTATGGCAAGGCGATCCCCTCTCGTCGCTCCTTTTATCCTGGCAATAGATCCGCTCCAACGATTACTTCACAAAGCAACAGACTTGGGGGTCATTTCGAAGTTAAGAGGAAGACACACAGATCTAAGGATCTCAATGTACGCGGATGATGATGTTGTTTTCATAAATCCCAAGTGTCGAGATGTCAAAGCTTTCATGGATATCCTTCACCGTTTTGGCACGGCTTCGGGCCTCATAACCAATTTCCATAAATCTCAGGTAGCGGTCATCAGATGCGATAGCATAGACTTGGACGAAGTCTTGAGGGGTGTCCCAGCAGTACGAACGCAGTTCCCCCTAAAGTACTTGGGACTTCCTTTTGTCCTGGGAAGAATGTGCAGAACAGACCTACAGCCGGTTTTTGACAAAGCATCAATAAAGGTTGTAAGCTGGAGGGGGAAAATATGGGAATGGCAGGGAGAGCCACGATGGTAAGATCAGTAATCTCGGCCCAGCCGATATACCTCCTGACCGCCCTCAAGGTGACGAAAGCCTCCCTGGAGCAGCTGGAGAAACAGCGCAGACAATTCTTATGGGCTGGGACGGGAGACATCACAGACGACAAATGTAAAGTAAACTAGACTAAGACCCGCTTGCCAACTAGTCAAGGGGTCCGGGAATCCTCCAACCGGAAAAATTCGCAAGAGCTTTACGCCTGTGCTGGCTTTGGTATGAATGGAAAGACCCGACCAAACCTTGGGTGGGATGGAGACACCCTGCGATGATATAGACAAAGGCCTTTTCGCTGCTTCCCTAATGGTGACGCTGGGTGATGGCAACACAACAAGGTTCTGGGACTCACCTTGGTTACAAGGGCAGAGGCCAAGAGACCTCATGCCGCTTGTGTACAAAATATCAAGAAGTAGTGCACAATCGCTGCGTCAAGGCAAGCAGGACAACAATTGGCTAAGAGACCTAGGCATAGATGCAACCACGAAGTGGTCGGTAGATCTGGTTAGCCAGCTGATTACCTTATGGGGGGCAGTGAGGGGAATCCAACTGAGGGCCTTAGAACCTGTTGACGAGAAAAATCAACACGTCGGCCTGGGAGATCTGCTTAACTCCAGTGCAGGTCCTAGAATAGATAAAGCGCGAACGTGCCAGTCAGTTTGATCCTGCCACTGACAAGTTATGCAAAACAGCAGAACATAAATCATATCGGTTGATAGACCGATACCCAAAAACTAACTGATCGGCTAATAAGCCGATGGTGCAATTTCACCGAATGCCGATGCCACCGATGGTGTTAGGGTTTGAATCCATCTACCGTACGCTTACGTACATATATATAAAGGTGATCGGTGACAATAATGTGATGATATATAACATTGCATGAACCAATCACATGATGAAATAGATATTGATTTAAAGATTAAAGCACATATCGGCTGGAAGTCCGATATCATAAAATCCAAATGATCGAATATTCAATAATACCTCTGCTGCAATCGGCTATATCCAATTTGTGTATATTCCTTGCAAGCCGATGCAATACCAGATAACTCACCGGCTGAAACCCTGATGAAACCCTTAGTGGCAGTCAACAGCAGCTAAAGATTACGGTTCTAATCACGACTTAGTAGATCAAACCGATGCAAGACTAAGTATGAAAAGAAAAGCAATATCTAGACAATCAAGCCCTTGGCTGATTTTCAGGGTGGTAGATGCCTAAGCTAATCTAATCTAATATAACGATTTAGCCGGTATTGGCAGAAACCCTAAAATGAGAGACAGCCGATAGGACCAAATCGAGATACTAAAATTAGATTCAACAGAGACATATGATAAATATTTAGACAAAGATATCAACCGAACCGAAGCAATCCAAGAGGTCGAATGTACTGATGCAGCCTTGGACGACGCCGACGTAACCAATACGATTGCCTGAGCCGACGGGACCTTGGACTTACCCCTTCGCCGGAGATCGAAGCCGATGCAGCCCCGCGTCAGGTGCCAAGTCTCGCCAGATGAAGAACAAAGTAGAAAAGTAAAAGGTGGTGATGCGCCGAGGTTGTATTGATCGAGAGAGAGTTTACATGAACCCTGGGCTTACATATTTATACCCGTAGGGTGACAAAGATCCTAACAGATTACAAAACAAACTTTCCTAAAGATAAACTAGGAAACTAACAATCTCTTTCTAATTAATAGATACAAGCCGGATCCTCCCTAGACTCGGTTTCTTCTAGATAAGATCTTCTCAAACCGAACCTAGCAAGAATCCGACTGCTGGAAATATGAATCCTCCATCGACTGACGCAAAACTCTCAGCCGATTTTGCTTCGAGCCGACACTAACCCTTAGCCGATAAGGACTTCGGGGCTTACCAAATTTTGGCGTTAACAGAACCAGATCAAATTGCCTAGAAATTCATCGATCATGGGAGCTACACGGCATCCTCGGCCTATAGAGTACAGTGTTATGGAGCGCCTGAAACAAAGTACAAGCAGCTGATATGAAAAGTTTGGGATCCTTCGAAGTGTAAATATCACGCATGGCTGATAATCCAAAACAGAGTCTGGACCTCTGATTGTCTAGCTGCCAGGGGGTGGAGAAACAATGGACACTGTGCCCTATGTCGAAACTCAAATGAGACAACGCTACATTTGGTGGCCACTTGCAGATACTCCCGAAGGATTTGGGAACTCGTAGCTAATTGGGTGGGCTATCATCAGTTACAACCGGACAAATGGGAGGAAGCCCAATCAGTGCAACATTGGTAGGAAAATTTAGCAAATACACCTGGTGTACAGAAAAAAGGGCTTCCATCCTTAATCCTTCTAGTGGGGTGGGAAATCTGGAAAGAAAGAAATCGGCGTATCTTTGATCATAAGGAGTCAGCAATAATTTACCTACTAGCAATAATCAAAGAAGAGGCTAGGCTGTGGGGCCTGGCAGGAGCTAAACACTTGTGCGAGATTATCTCTCTTGTAGCCTGATTCTCCCTGTATAGTTTTTTTTGTTCTTCCTCTGCTCCCAGGGTGTATTTTCTCCTTTTATATGCAATAAAAAGGCATAATCGTGCCATTTCCCTTAAAAAGATTCATCTTTCTGTTCCCTGTCCCATTTTTCTTCATTGATTAGCTCAAGGATTTGCATGTCACAGATTCATTTTCTCTTCCCCTTGTCCCATTTGTATCCATCGATTAGCTCAACGATTTTGCATGCCATGGATATGTTTTCCATTTCCTATCTTCCCTTTGTGTTCTAACTGCAGGATTTATCATGAGTTCTTCTCAAATTTATCAGTTATTTTTTCTACATGTGATTTTGGTTTTGTTCTATCGTCTGTCGCTGGGTTCAGAATCTCATTTCAGTTTGTTTATGCATATGCAATTTTCAATATTGGGTCACCGACGGTGGCACCAGACATGCAAAGTGGAGCCCGGGGTGCCGACTGTGCCAGCAAGAGAGTGAGAGAACATCTAGAGAGCTACTGTTGTGCAAGGAATACAAGAGAACATTTTGTTTTTTTGAAAGAAAAACAGCACGATAGTGCCTTTTCATTGAATAGAGTGGGAGAAAATTACAGCCCTAGGGCAAAAAAAGAAAAGAGAAACAGAAAATAGACATCCACACACCGATAGCTCCAACACAAACCCGGAGAAGGCTAGCACCGAATCAGCCCGCCGCTAAGCGTGACCGACCGCCGCTAGGCCAACAAAAGGGTTGCGACGAGGTCACCCAAGACCTACCCAAACAACTAACACGAAGCCTCGCTCTATCCACAACATTGGGGTTGAGGGAGAGAGGGTGAGAGAGAAGAAGGAACCACTCTCCCCGCAGGCCCTCCGATGTGGCCAACTTGTCGAAACTAGGGCATCGAAGCAAAGGACGTGAATCTAGAGCGAGCTTGAACCAGAAGTTTGGAAGGTTTTGGCAAGGGGCTGCCTAGACAACGTCTTTAAGGAGAGGAGCGACGGAGCACCGTCGCCGCCGTCCGCCGAGGTCTCCAAAAGAACCAAGACTGGGTTTTCACCCGGCTGCCGCTAGAGGGGATTATACGGCACGACAACTCCCTCAGGAGGGGGAGTGACGCTCAAGCGACACCGTTGTCGGCCCGGCCCAGTGCTCCAACATCCACTAAGCCTCTGTCGGCGCATATGCACCACTGCACTGCACGGCGCTCTCCGCCAGCTAACCTCCGCGTGCCGCCACCGGCCGCTCCTCCTTGCACCGCTACCGCGAGACGACCACGCCTCTCCACGTCACACCGACCACCGCACCAGCCGCCAGACTCCTCCGCTGCCTGTCACACCACCGCACGCGCCCCTAAACGACGCCGACCGAACTCGCCCGCACCGGCAGCGCCATCTCACACGGCTGGCGCACGCACGCCCGCGCTCACCGACTACCGACCGAACGCCCAGAGCTCCAACCCGACCACAGCGCCCACTGAAAGTGCAAGGGTGCCAACCAAAACCTCGGCTGGGAAGTAAATGGCGGCGACGGCCATGGACGTCGCTTCACTGCTTCCGCGCCACACGCTCCGCCACCACCCTCGGCGCATCCTCCTCTGGCTCCGGCACTTGCTCCGGCTCCGGCTACCCTCGTCCATCGCGTCAACGTCGTCCCCCTCGCGCACGGCACAAGCATGTCCGCCACCCCGCACGACACGGGATAGACACGGGCTGCGCCGCAAGGAGTAGACGACGACAACGACGACCGCGTGGCCGGCTCGCCCAACAAACCTCCAGCGTCCCACGGTCCCCGACCACGCCGCCACCGCCACCACATCCTCGCGCCGGCGCTGACCCTCTCGCGCCGGCAACACCTCCTCGCGACGGTGCCAGCCTCCCCCACAGCCAACCGTGCCGGCTCCAATCCCCATCGCCTGCGGCCGGGCGTCGTCTGAGGCTCGCTCGCCGCTGTGGGCGGGAAGCCAGTGCCGGAGAAGACAACCCCGTACGCGCCGCTGCCAACCCGGACCATGCTCCACCTTCATCCGCGCGTGCAGCGCCACCCCCCGTCGCTCCGGGCACCGTTGTCACCGCCAGCGCTGACCCCGACGCCAGATCTGGCCGTAGCTCGCAGATCTGGTTGCCACCGCCGCCGTCGTCGCCTGGGCGACTCCCCCAGCCGCCCAAGGTCTCGACCGGTGAGAAGCCCCGCCACCGCCGTCCTTGCAGTCCCGCGGCTTTGCCGGCGGCCGCTCAGGCGGCGCCGAGGCGGAGGAGGAGGGAGAGGGAGAGGGGGCTGCCGGGCCGTCGCGGGCCGACCCAGGGGGAGGGCGCCACGGGAGTTCAAAAAAAGAAACCTTCTCAGAGAACAATTTGTTGATTATCCTCATTTGTTGTCATAGGGGCCATCAATTGTTGATTTTGAGATGGACTAATTACCTGTGTAAATAGCAAGCTAGTGAATAGCTATCTTTAGAGTGGATGCAGTTTGTTTGATTTATGATTTATACCAACCCTCTCTCACCTTTTCATTTTTCTTGTTTTTGTGCAGATAAAAAATGCCACCAGGTGATTCATGCACTATGGATGATTTGGTGGAAGATGCAATTAATTTGGCTGAAGATTCAGACAGTTGTGAGGCTAAATGTTCAAATTCAGATAATGTTCCGAGCAAGGACACCACTGGTGAACAATCTGAAAACAAAGATCACTGCTCTGAAGAATCTGAAAGCAATAGCTTTGAAGCAAACCAATCTCCAGATTCTATAATAAACAAATCAAGGTATAGTTTTATAAGCACAAATAAAGTTTATGTGATCTTTTCCATGTTTATGTGGTGTTCATGTGCTTTACATAAAGTTTAAATCAAGGGCAGGGCATCTCAATAGTTTTATGTTGAAAAACTCGAGTATCCTTATCATTGCTAGTATTAAACTGAACACATTTTAATTAATTGTTGCATTTATAATTTGAAGACAATCATAGAAAGATGGTCAAAAGAGCTCCGCTGGCACTTTTTTTATTGCGGCTAAATGTTTTTTTTATGTTAGGAATGTAAAATGTTTTCAAGAAACACACTGGTTCCAACCATTCCAAAAATAAAACCTATGTATGGAGATGAATTAAAATAGATGATACTCCTTTTTTTTACTTCATGTTCATATGCCTTTTTTTAGATAGAGGTTTTTTGTGCTCGAAATTCTACGCATTAACGTATATATCCATGTATAAATAGAAAGTTTTTAACTATAAAGTTTATAAGTGCAAAGTTTATAATTATGCAGGTTAGCTGAAATAGTTGCTAAAAGGGTGGGTTTATGTTCAGTTCTCTAAATCGTGTCTGTTAAGGCGATGTACTGCAGAATTTATATTCTTCAAACTATATTGTTGATATCTATTATATTGAATCCTAAAACAACAATATCGCAGGCCACACTGGCAGCATTAGTAGTAGTACTCGAGGAACAACAACCTTACGATTGTATTTGCTTACAATCTCTTCAAGTTCTCATCGTTCCACCATTTTGCGCTACAAGCCTACAACATTCGTCCAATTAGAGAATTGAAATATGTGTTGAGAATTCCAATATGTGGTCGAAGGAGTGTTATGTTAAAAAAAAGAAAATAAAAGAAAAGAGCCTGGCCCACTTTGCCTTCGTAAATTGCCACAAAATCAACTACTGATCAATGCTTTGAAGAAATTTGGATACGTTGTTGTTATACATCTCTGACCATGCGATTTTCTTTGGGATTTGTGCTCCTACTTTGTTTCCAACCAGCTCTGGCAAAGAACCTATGGATTAGGTTTTCAGTCTTGGGTGGCAATGTAAGGTGTTCCTCGGGTTTAGAGGGATGGTTAGGGCAGCGGCAGTTCGATGGTGGGCAGGGGCGGTCGGCTCGGTAGGGCAAGGTAAGGCGCTCGCCCTACCTTGACTCTGCTGCGGATACCCATCCCAAATTGATCCGGCCATCATGGATTTTAGGTTGAAGGTCTGCTAGTTGCTGCTATCATCTTGTCGAACAAACTCTGAATGTCCGCACGGGGAAGATGATTGAACCGTGCACTTCATTAGTATCAGTGAACCATTTTGAGATATATTACTTTGCTATATATGTTATCGACTTAGCCTTACCTTAATTTTTTTGTCCTCCGCCATTGATGGTGGGCCAGTGGCCGTGGTGTGGCGGAGTGGCGGCTAAGAGAGAGGAGGAGGGAAGCAGGAAAAGTTTGTCATTGGGATGGTTAGGAGGCGACGGTGACGTCTCTGATGATGGGGGAGCCATAGGAGAAGGGAACGAAGACACTAAGCCACCACTAAGAGGGAGGGGAAGGGGAGCAGAGCGGAAGTTCTGTTGGTGGCTTCCCACACAGGCGAGATTGGAGGTGGCCTGTCGGCTGGAGTAGGGGCACAAATCTGAAAGTGTATTCGACAATTAGAAAATCGCGTGACAGGAGGGAATAATCACATGCATAAGGCCTTGTTCTTTTGGATGGAATTGGGCGGGATTGTGGTCCAAACCCCATGGATCAGCCTGGCGTGGGAAAAATCTCGGCTTGCATGAAAATGTGGGTTCGGTTAAGCCCAGTCGGGATTTATCCCAGCTCATCCCGGCCTTTTCCCCTCAACCCGGCCTGGGAAAAAATAATCAACTCCAGAGGTGTGGAAAATATCCTTGGGGAGAAGACGTGCGACACTCAGGGGACGTTGTGGCGGCAGTGCGACTGGTTGGCGGCGGCGGTGCTGCGCTCTCCCCTCTAGCGGCTTTCCCCTCTGACGGCCACCTTCTCTCCGGTGAGTCTTTCTTCCTTCCCCTCTCTTCGCCCATGTGGTCATGTCCTAGGGTTCCCATTGGTGGCAAGAGCCCTCTCTTCTCCTCCAGCTGCGCAGCGAGCACCGACCTTGCCATCGATCTTGAGGTCGACAGCCTCAAGATGCACCTGCCCAGCGCCAGGCGATGTTGCCAATGTCTACAGACTCTGCACGACGAGGAGGATCATGTTTTTGGCGACGATGCTGAGCGCAGTCTGACACGATCTTGTCAACTAAAATTTGCGATGCCACTGAATAGCTGAGAAATATGGCTTTCCATCTGACTCTATCTTGGCCCGACCTGCTAGCTATTGCAACTGCATTGCGCTACGCCGACCATGATGTTGTGCGTCATCTGATTGATTTGCTTAGCTAGCCTTTTTTGCTCGAGCAGCAAAAACTCCTATACTAGTGACATCTGTTGTCGGAATGCCATTGTCTCATGCCTACGTAGCTTGCAATTTAATTATTCAAGATCTTGAATGTGTTTAGTGACTAAAAGAATAGGGCCATCCAGTTCATTAAAATGAAATTATCTGAAGCACACTGAATGTTGCCCCTATCATGAGGTAGCTGACTTACTCAAGCTGATGTTGCTGAGGTAGTTTCTTTCTCATGTGTAGTTCAGATTATGCTTGGTATGCCCTTTTTAGTTCACATATATGCTGACATCATTAAATGTCTTTTTTTAAGGAAAATGTTTATAATTGGAAACTTTTGTAGTCACCAAGTTTAGTTCAGATGGTGCTTGCTCTGCTCTTTTTAGTTCACATATACTGCTTTAGTTATGAAAACAGATTCTACTTCATGTCATGTCCAACATGTTTAAGAATGCCAAAAGTTGACGATGATCCTAGTCCATGTTTTGTGCATAACTTTGAGTTGTCATCAAGTTCTTTTTCTTCTCTAGATACCCTAAAATCACTTTATATATCCTACACTGATGCTAATAATCCTAGTTTTTACATGCCATGCACAAAGATTGTTCCCTCATTAAGGACAAGTATAATTTCCTCAGCCATAGCTACCATGTTTATTTTCCATTTGAATTTAATTACTGAAGTGTGTTCTTCATCAATGTTGACCTTAGCAATTTAATTACTGAAGGTCCTGATCCCTATGGTTTATTAATTTCATTGGAGCATACAGTTCTGGTGTTAGCTCTTTTGACCATACTTATCTATATTAAATTAGTAATTAGTACAGTATACATGTTGCTTTCCCTTTTGGACTTTTGCCTGTAGCTGCTAGATAATGTAGCGGTCTCCATTTCTCTCTACTGCAATACGAAGTAAAAAAAGAAGGTATCCATGCATCAACAATTATTATTTTATTGTATATCTATATAAGTAGTATATATGATCTCTGCATCTTCTGAAAATACAGACAAGTCAAGATAAACAACTTCAACATTCCATGGTTTCTGCATTGGCCATATATCTATCTGTTATACATGATTTCTACATCTTCTAAAAAATCAAACATCTCAAGTTTAACAACTATTATACATGTTAATTAGTTTGGATTAACATCTGAATGGACTTCAAGATGTTATCTACTGTCCATTATATTATGTTTGCTAGAAGGGAAAAGGGTGGAATTTGTGGGTAGTAGCTTAAAAAATATGGAGGTTGTGTGCAAATGCATTAACCAAAGTTTTGTTTCCTTTTATCTGTTTGTGAGATAGGAAAACTGATGTTTACTCATTTGCTTTGTAGGTTCCTCGAAATTGACGGGTAGGGATGTTATAGATAATTTATTTGATGGTAGCAATTTCTTGAAGTTCCTGAAGATTTATTGCTTCAGACAGTATGGTGAAAGTCGTGGCATCATTATAGTGTCTTCTGCTGCTCAGCTCATTCCACTCATATTAGACATGTTTAATCTGTGATGTATCTGAGTTGCCATGCTTGTTTGTTTGGATTTTTAGTAGCACTTGGGCACCCAGTTTGTGTTGATGATTTTATTGACAATGAATCGCATGTATTCCGTTGTTGCTCAGCAGCAAACTTCTATGGATTAGGGGAAGCAAACTACTAATATATAGCTATTATTCTGCTCATTTGATAGTTAAAATCCCTGGCCAAAACAAATGAGGTTTAAGAGAGGGAATAGGAGAGAGCAAAGGATTCAAACCTTCATATGGATTGAGTGACATGATCCACTCAGGGGTGGATTTCACGGGGCGAGGCCTAAATAGCTTTATAAAAAACACATAAAAAGGCATGGCAGCCCATTAATCTCTCTTTGAATGGAAGACAACCTATAATATAATAATCATCTTTGTGCGTCGCTCCGTATCCCCGACTGACTCCGTTATCGTGCCTTTCCCAGCTACCACTGCTCGTGACCGCGCGCGGCGTCCCTACGCCTGCCGGCGACGGCTGGCGGCTAGCATCCACCTCTGGGAGTCCTCGGCGCTGCTGCGCGACCTCAACGCCATGCGCCTAGCATCCACCTGCTGCTCCTCCTCGAGTCAGTGCTCGCCGGGCTCGGTGCCGTCCATGTGAAGACTGCACTAGATCTTGAAATGAGAAGCTAGCATTAATAGGCTTTAGTTGTGCTAAGCCATATTCTTGGTGATATGTAAAGCGGGATAGGGGATCTGTCCTTCATTGGAATAGTCTATGGTGGTGGTAACCAGAGAGACTATCGTCCCTTACCCTGACTATCGATTGCCAATTGTTATACTTGGTGAGCCCTGTAACTAGTGAGTAGAATATTCTTAGATTTGTACTTCTACGTGAAATCTAAAGATCCATTAATTGTTAGCATTGTGATTCCTCAATTCAACAATTAACTAGTATTATCCAAATACTAATTTGTGATTTGGAACTTTAAAGATTGACTCTTTGCTTATGCTACTACTGTAAACGGACATTGTTTCGAGTGGCAAATCTGCAAATCTCCCCAAATACAGGGATAGCTAGTGCATTTGCATATGCAGACAATCTTCTTGCTGCTGCACGTGTAGGCCTACTGGGTTGTCTTTTTTTGTTCCACGTCAGCGCAAGCCTAATTAAACTCTGGTTTTATAACATCTGCTTAGGATGTTATAATGCTATATTTCTCCGTACGATATTACGTTATAATGCTCTGATTTTATAATTTTATTATGTTGCATTGAACGTGATGATTTAAGTGGTGTAAATTTGTGAAAACAGAAGACATCGACATATATTTTTTTATTAATGAGGACTTTTTATATTTGGTAATTTTCTATCCTCATCATGATTCCTTATATTTGGTAATTTTCTATTCTTGCCATGGTTCTAGTATTTTTGAACATTTCGAATCGATATCAATCTTTACTATATCTATGAGTAGTGTATACAACGAGAAAAAAATCCTCCCTGATGATCCGTCTGGATCCTATCAATCTCTCCCTAGATATATTTTACCAAAGGATTGAATCAAAACCGAACAAGGCTTAATGAAATAGATAGACCCGGTTGATATGACAATCAAACTCGGTGTGCGAACCGTACGATTAAACCAATCAATTGCTAGGATTTACTTGTATCAACAATACTCTTATATGTATAACCTGAAATTTAAAACATGTGCTGTGCGATCAGTGTCGGATCCAGTGGCCGGATCTAGTGGTGGATTAGGTAGAAGAAGATGACTTCAGTCCTATAAAATATTTCCAATGTGTGTGATCACCATCCAACAGCGTTCCTCACGTCAACCGTCACCACATTCATCACCGGAGCTCCGGCGTGCCATCAATGCGTCCATTAGTCGTCCGACGTCGTCGTACGACGAACCGCCCTTCTCCGGAGCCCCTCTCGCCTTCACGCCTAGCTCCATTGCCTTCTCCCGTATTGCCTCACCCTCCTCACCGTTACCCATCACCCTCCTTATAGCTCCGGCGATCACCTCGCCGCCGATCACCCGATGGTTCTCCAAATTCGATGCGAAGTCCCTGGACCCGACGCTGACCCCCACCTTGAGCACCTCCACGATGAGCTTCTCGTTGAAGAACTGGTCGGCGTACCGCGGCCAGGTTATCATTGGGACGCCGGCGCTCACGGCCTCCAGCGTCGAGTTCCACCCGCAGTGCGTCACGAACCCACCGACGGCGGGGTGGTTCAGGATGAGCATCTGCGGCGCCCAGCCCCGGATGGTGAGGCCGCGCTCGCCGCGCGGCGAGATCAGCTCGGCGAAGCCTTCGGGCATCCACTCCGATGCGTCGGTGTCGTCCGCGCCGTTGATGACCCACACAAAGTTCATGCCGGAGAGGTCGAGGCCTCGAGCGAGCTCGCGCATCTCCGCAGGCGAGAAGCTGGACAGCGTGCCGAAGGATACGTACAGCACGGAGTCGTCTGGCTTCGAATCGAGCCACCGCAGGCAGCCGTCCGCGTCCGGAGAGAGCTCGCCGGTGCCTCTCGCCGCGACGTCCTTACTCGCGAGCGCGGCCGGCCCGACGAGCCACGCGCGGCGGCCGAGTGCCGTGCGGTAGTGCTCGACGTAGTCCGACTCCAGCTCGTGGAAGCTGTTGAACACCTCGCCATAGCTCCTCTGGTCGGCCTCGTTCATGATCTTGAAATAGGCCCAGTGGTCCGGCCGTTTCTTTGGGTCTATCATTTGGCTCCGCCTCATCTCGACGCGGTGCGGCAGCCCCGGCAGGGACACGACGGCGTCGGGGTCGTCGTCGGGGCAGGTCTCCACTGGGTTGTTGTGCACCATGCTCTCGTGGCATGACCGCGCGAACACGCTGGTGCCGAGGAACACCAGCCGCGGGACGCCGTGCTCGGCGGCGGCGTCCACGGACCAAGTGAAGAAGCCGTCGGCCACGACGGCGTCGGGGTGGTGTTCCTCCATGAACCGGTCGAACGGCTCGCGCAGTCGCTGGATGGCATGGATGAACTTTCCACGGTCGTCCTCGGAAGTAAGCGCCGTGCCGCTCTCGACGCCCGGCGGGAGCCCGACGTCCGGAAATGGCACGACGGCGATGTCGATCGCCAGTGCGCCGCCGGTATCGCCACGGAGAGCGTCGTCGTTAGCACGTTCCACGGCAGGGCGGACGACGTCGGCGTTGACGGGGGTGGTGAGGATGGTGCACCTGACGCCGCGTGCCGCGAAGAGCGCGGCCATGTCGGCGATCGGGATGAGGTGGCCGGGCACGAGGAACGGGAGGAAGAGGATGTGCAGTGGCTGCTGCTCATCCTGGGTAGCCATCCTATGTCACTCTGAGCAAGTTCAGAAACCTGAAAACTGTATGATCTTCAGAAGAGGAGAGCCACCTAATTTGTAGTGTCCGAGTCAAAATGCCTTCAGCTCGAATTATCCAGGAAGACTAGTGGCAGTCGCCATTTCTGACTTGGTGATCATCCGGTCGTCCCTCCAATTTATTTCTTAGCTGCTTCGCCTGCGAGATTTTTACATTTATAATTGCGCTGAAGTTACAACCCTTGTTTTGCAAGAAACCGCTAGGATGTGTAACCTGTCGCTTCGCTGATTTTTCGTTTGTCTGAAAGTACCGGAGAATTCAACTGCTGTCTCCTGATATGGGCGAGTGAAGGAGACAACATAGAAGATTCGGCATCGGATGTTTGATAAGACTGAACATAAATTAATTATAAAAATAATTATAGAATCAAAAGGATAATTCGTGAGACGAATATTTTAAATTTAATTAATTCATAATTATGAAATATTTAATGTAACATCATAACGTCAAAATTATAACGTAATTAGATTTAGATTCGTCTCATAAATTATACTCTGATTTTTAATTTTGTAAATATCATATTTAATATTTTAAAATAAGTATATAAATATTTGATGTAACAGAGACTAAAATTTCAGTCCCTAGTTGAAACAGCCCCCTAGACATGTGATATCTTTGCCTAAATAAAAAAATGTGACCGCTGGAACATGTGCACTTGCTTCGTCACCGCTTACGTAAAACTTATCCTGATCGAGTAAGTCTAAATTTAAGGTATTTTCTGTTTTAAATTGAATGTTTATTGTTTTTAAAGAAATGTCGAGAAACTTTTATTGCTCACAAATGTATTTTTTTACCATCCTACTAGCCCTTTCTTTAATTGATCAGATATACATATCTTAGCGCTTATCTATGATAGTGGGACCATAAAGTATTTTTAAGAAAAACCTAGTCAAGATAAGTCTTAAAATATTAGTTTAATAGGAAAAATATTTGATTATATAATTATAAGAAAGGCTACTGATTTGGCTTATTGGTGTAAGTCGTGGAGAAACCCATGAAGCTACTTCAAACGCTTATTGGTGACTTCATTGATTTATCATTAACATTCATCTCTTAATGTGTAAAAGCGAAATATGATCACGGTTGGGGAAGCTCACTATTGTCCCGGTTTGTCCTCTTTAATCTCGAGTTACAAACCGAGACAACGAAAACGGACAAAAATATCTATCTTTAGTCCCGGTTGAAATAACGGGAGATGAAATCGTCACATGGCTATCATCTTTTTTCTTTTTTATTATTTTTTCTGCTTGCATATCATTTTTTTCAACAATGTAACAACAAAATCATCCACAAATCACATATCAATAAGAATACATTTCAAAAACACAGAATACATCTTACTACAAAAAAATCATCACCCAAATTTACAAAATCATCTCAAACAAGAAATCATCACAGCTCTCAAAAAAATCATCAAAAAAAATACATCATAGATCTAAAAAAAGAATACATCGCTGAGCTGCCACCGTCGGGCCACCAGGCCGTCGCCGCCCACCACCGCGAGTCTGGAGGAGGGGGATGAGGAGGAAAGGAGGCGAAGGGATGGGGCACCGAGCCATCGCCGTCGGGCCGGCGCCGAGCCGTCGTCCCCAAGCCGGAGAAGGAGGGATAGGGAGGAAAGGAGGCAGAGGATGGGGCGCCGAGCCGCCTCCGTGGGCCAGCCGTGCGGCGCCGAGCCGCCGCCCCTAGGCAAGAGGGGGATGGGAGGAAGGAGGCGGAGGCCGAGCCGCCGCCACCCGCACCGTCCCGCCACTCGCCGCCACCCCCCCACCGCCGCCACCCCACCGCCCACCACCCGCACGGCCCCGCCACCCACCGTCGCCCACCCCGTCGCGCCCCACCCCACCACCGCCTACCCCGTCGCCATCCCCGCCGCCACCCGCACCTCCCACCTCGCAGCCCCGTCACCAGTGAAGAGGGAGAGAGAGTGAGATAGAGAGCGAGAGAGGAAGAGGGAGAGAGAACCGAGGGAGATAGGGAGAAAGGGATAAGGCTGGGGAGATAAGGCTGAGCATGGGAGACGAGAAGATAAGGTTGGTCCCAGTTGATTATAAAAATTAAGACAAATATTGATCTTTAGTCTTGGTTGGTAACACCAACTAAAACTAAAAATAGTAGAGATTCAATACGGGCTACAAATTTTTTTGCGTGACTAAAAATAAACTTTTACCAATCGGGACTAAAGATTTAACCGGGACTAATCTATTGGAATGAGGACTATTGTGAATTTTGCGAGATAGATTAAATATCATTTCTCGAGTAGTATAGACTTGTAGAAGAGAAATATAAATTTATAAAAGAAAAAACAATTAGGACATTAAATGAGTTTTTTCTATAGCCAAGGGAGTAAATTGATTCAATACTAAAATAGTTTTTATGTGTAAAAGCATTGTAAAAATTATTTCAAAAGATGATCCATGAGTATGAGGCAGAATGCTCGCCACATAGAAAGCACATTTGTGTAGTAGTGTGATGAATATAATTATTCAAACAATTAAAAAGGTTGGATAAACGGCTTAAAATTACCATTTTATATTGATTATTGATAATCTCTATGCAATGTCTATGTGAAAACAATGGTACATACAAATATTTGTGCCCGTATCATTGTTGGTCAACAATGGATAGAACTGCCTAGTTCCTAGCAAAATTGGCTTTATATTTTACTCCATTCGGATCGATAATAAACAAGGTTACTGTTAAACTTTAAAAACTTAAATAACATCTAAAATATATGTATATTACTTCAATAAAATTACATATTTATTGATATTTCTATATATCATGTTATAAAAAATAGTGATCAAAAGTTATTTTTTAAACCGTGTTTTTATTTAAAATGATAAGTATTATTAACTCGAAGAGAGTACAACTTATTGTATCCCTTTGCTGAGATGCAGCTGCTCTTTTTTTCCTATATGCTACATTTTCTCATTGTTCATTAATGCATACTTTGGGTGTATGTGACAGTATATATATACCAAACGAAAAGCCTAGGTCCAGATTGATTTCGTAGTGCAGGAGACATCTCATTTACAATGTTTTGTGTAGAGTAGGAATACAATTTTGTACTCCTTCATCTAAAATATAATAATTTTTAGACTTCATAATTTTCTTAAAATATAACAATTCTCCACCAATATTTTTTCCAACCAATCAAACCCTTCATCATTCAATTTCCTCACCTATCTTTGTTTCTCACCCGATCACAATCTTCCCTATTTAATTCTACCTACTTTCTTAATAGTCGTGTTTATCCCTAAAAATTTTTACATTTTGAGATGGAGACAAAGTTAGTAGCTAAAAATAACTCTGCAATCCTAATTATTGTTGTAGTGTGGACTTTTTATGGTTGCTGTTATGATTTAAATATTTTTCTCTAAAATTTATAATTAAACATTAGAAATTATAGGTCCCGTTTGGTAGGGATTCTCCTCCGTGATTCTTCGTGCAACCGATTCGAGAAGAATCGGTTCAAGTAATTCAACAGCTTTACAAAGGGAATGAGAATCACCTAAAAATAGTTTCTTTAATCATCTCGAAACCAGTTTCTCTTAAAAATCACCTGAAAATCACCTAAAATATTGTTCTAATTATTATTTTATTATATCGATTCGATTCTCTCCGAATCGATTCGAAGAATCAAAATCTAAGAATCGAGAAGAGACCTACCAAACGGACTCATATACTCCAAACGATCTAAATTTTTGTAGCTAACGTGCATTGGGCATTTAGTAAATATATTTATATTAGATAATCTTTAATGTGAATCCTAAAACCTTACTTTATTTGGTCGAGAAAATTAGACATTTTTACATTGCTATAATATGTTATATGTCGCTTACTTTATTTGGTCTTATTTGTTTGAAAAAATTAGACACTTTTACATTGCTATAATTATGTTATATGTCGTGTAATTAGATGTTTTAAATACTTAAATAATTCTTAATTTTCAAGTTTCTAAAATAATAGGAGGTACACGTAATGCTTTTAGCTCGGCCATTTATGATACACACGTGCAGTCCCATGCTAATTTGCTCCCTCATGCCGATTAACATCGATGGAAGCAAAACTATGACCGATCAGGAGTCTCGATTTTTGGTTTTAAAAAAGGAATCTCGAGTTTTTAGACTACGATCAATTCTCTTGTTCTGTTACATGTACATAGGATCTGTGACATGTAATAAATTAAAAAATTATGGGTCCTACATGTAATAATTCTTTAGCACCAAAACATAGTCCATATGGGTCTTAAACCGCTGATTTAATTAAAAAACAACAGTTCAAATGTATAATAAATTGACTGTGTAGTTCAAGGGTATCACTGAGATCGCTCCTATATGCTTTGTATGTTAACCATACTTACTATCAAAATATCCGTACATTGCAACGAGACGACGACGCAGGGAGAGGAGCACGCGAAGGGCGAATATCCAGGTAATGGCACGAGAGCTCCGAACGACGACGGGAGGGAGGGGTGCAGACGCGGTGTGGGACGCGGCGTGGAGCGCGGCGCGGATAAAGACGAAAGAGAGGAGCAGGAGGTTTTTTATCCAAGCCCTCTCTTTTTTACATTGAGACTGCATGTTAATTTTATAAACACTTAAAGGGTTTTCTACAAAATTATCCCTTTTTCTTCTTTAACTGAGTTTTTTTAAATAGCCAGGCAGACTGTGGGGTAATTTCGGAAAAACTCAAAGAGTTTTCTGTAAAATAACCTGGTAAAATAAAATTTGAATAGAAACACTACTTGCTTTATATATATAGTTATAGTTATAGATTATAGATATAGATTGTAGATGTAGATTAACACCAGACCAAATCGAAACCAGAGCCTCTGCCGATCCGGTATAGGTAAAAAGACCGGTACGTCATCGACCCGTCAATGAACCGGTTAGATAGGCCGGTTTCGAAGAAAAAACTGCTAAGAAAACTGTACGTGGGATGGAAAGATGACGTGGAGCAGGTTGGGGAAAAATGAGGAAAAAGAGGTTTGGTTAGATCGCAGGTATGGAAAGATGAAGATGACGTGCGTGTGCATGGGGAGCAGGTCGGGGAAGAAATAAGGAAAAAGATATTTGAGGGGGAAATTGAACCTAGGATCACATCACATGTGAAATAGTAAACTCATCAACCACCAATCTACAACCTACAACGCTTCTTCTTGTGTTTTGATGGAATAAATAATATATTTAATACGTATTGAATCGGACAACCGATCTTAACTACCTTAGAGAAAAAGGAAACGGATAGAAGGAACATCGTACCTAACTACGACTAATTGAGAGGCTGAGAGGGTAGGTTTGTGTTCCGAAAAGGAAGGGTAAGATAAATCTGATTTGCATTTGAAAAGGAGAGGGTAAGATAAATTGATGTAAGATGGTCCACACTATATAGAGCTAATGGTTAAAATTAATGGATCTATTGATCTAAGTAAAAATTGTTTTTAAAATTTTTAGGATTTTTATAATTTATTAGAGTGTCATATTGTGATTTGGAAACGTTTGTAGAAGTTTTACGTGATGGTTTAAAAACATTCATAGGAAATTTAATTTAATGGATTTTTAGTATATAATAAAATTGTCATAATAGATTTTCAGTTGAAAAAGTTTATCGTACCAATTGACAATTGATAGGAAACTCCCACTCACAAATATTTGTGCATACCTGCCAAGCGTGCCAAGTCTAGGTTGGCTGAGATAGAGTCGGCTGTTGGAAAAAAACCTTTTTTTAATATATTGATATGTAGTTTTTTTATGCGGACTCCGGTGACCGGTGATGGCAACAGCAGCGAGCTGATCCCCTCCATAGCAACTACTTCCCCAGGCGAGCCGGCTTAGTTCACAGGCTGCCCACCATGGGACAACGGGCGGTTCCAACTCCAATCTTTCCGGCGTCCGCTGCAGCGGGAGGGTGCCCGATCCAACCATCACGCCGAGGAAGATGGAATCGATCCTGCCGGCGAGGAGCCGTAGGGCCGCCTGTGATGGTATGGCCATCTCTTTGCTCGCCTCTCACGCCTGGCACCTGGCAGCGCTTCGCCGCCGGCGGCGACGCCGAGCGCCCGAGGCCGTCCGCGTCTTCGCAACACGCGGGGCATGGGCCACTGTCTCTAGCGGGCCGGGTAGTTCGACCAGGCGGCAATACCAAACGGCCCAATAGGCCCAAATAAAAATTGGGCTATCCGTCCAATGGGCCCAATAGTCCATACAACCATGCAAAGAACAAACCAATGGCCGGGCTTTAGACATTTTGGAGTTGCTCACTTGCCCTTCCTGCGAGATCGTAACATGCTGGTATGATGATTGCGTAAAAGTATACGCAATACAGTAGTTTCATATGACAGAAAATTCCAAGTTAATCCTCGACACAGAAATATCCAAAACGCATTGCTTTCGTTGCAACTAACTATTTTTTATTACAAAGACGTGGAAGACATACGGTCGCATATGCTATCCACGACACGTACGTCGCCTGGTTCCTGACTTCGATATATGTATCGAATGGTTGCGTGCCTCCTCTGATTCTCCTGAGACACAGTGTTGCATCTTATAGCTGAGTGTAGATATTTTCATAGGATCTGAAGCCTCGTGATCAATTGGGTGGGATTCCAACAGCTACAACCGATCGAGTGAAGGATACTCAATCAGTTTAGCAGTGATGAGAACAGCTAGCAAGCAGACAGGGGTGCCAAAGAAAAGGGTGTGGGCCCTCGTTCTGCTTGTCGAATGAGAAATTTGGAATTAAAAAAATGGAGAATTTTCGATCAGAAGGAGGCGGCAACGAATCATCTCCTCACGACAATCAAAGAAGAAGTTACGCTTTGAGACGTAGCAGGCGCTAAATATTTGTGATAAATCACGACTTTCGTTGTGTAAACATCTATGTATTTTGTCGACCGTATTTTTTTGATTTTTCTTCTTTTAGGAGTGTATTTATTTCTTCTTTATGCAATAAAAAGACATTATTGTACAATTTTCCTTTAAAAAAGATATATCTATCAAATGGTCGTGTTGGGACTTGTTTTGGGATGTTAAGATTTTAAAAAATAATCCTTTCGTCTCAAAATAAACTAATTTTTGTCCAAAATATGTCATATTAGGTTTTCTAGCTTTTGATTTTTATTTTATTTTTAATTATATAATTATATATTTTTAGAGTTTGGTTGTACTAGTTAGGAAGTTAGAGATTTAAAAAAAGTTGTAGTTGCTAAAGATTCTTCCAAACAAGCCAAACCTCCTTCCCTAACATGGATGATGCCACAAACCAATGCGATGTTCAAAGTACAAGCATTTTTACCAATCCATTCCTAAAAATTAAAAATATAGTTTAATATATGATATATCATTTCACAAAGGTGCTTGTTTAACAAAATATGCTCAAATTTACAATAGCAAAAGGCTAGATTGATTTGTCATTTTAAACCTGGATAGGTCGAATTTCAATTTATATAGCGGCGGAGCTAGCTCTCGGGCAGGTTGGGCTAGGGATGAAAACAGTCGGGAACGGTCGGGAAAAGACCTTAACCATTCCCGTTCCCGTATTTTTTTAGCGGGAATGGAAACAGGAATGGTAAAAGCAAGCGGGAAAACGAATTCGGTAATACGGGACATCGGGAACGGTCGAGACCATGTCAATTACGATCAAAAATCGATAAAAAAATGAGAACGTCGACACACATATAACCACTTCAAAGAGTTAACTAGATGCAACAATTTCAATCATGCATGATTCCATGGTATAAGTGAATGTTTTATTATGCACATAAGCTTACAATGTTCCAACAATTCTATGAGTGAAGGTTTTATAGACTATGAGTGAAGTTTTCTTATGTACATTAGCTTATAATATTCCAACAATTATAGTTGCCGAGTATTGGTATGACCTTCTCTAGCAGCCTTGCCAATTCAAAATCTGCAATTTTTGGTTCCATGTCCTCCCCAACTAGGATGTTGTTTGATTTCAGGTCTCGATGAATGATCATCAAGCTTGAGTCCTCGTGAAGATACAATATTCCCTTGGCAATTCCAAAAATGATGTTGTACAGTTGTTCCCACTATTCCCTTGGTAAATATGTCTGTGCATACAGAAAAAGGGGAGTTTTTTTACTTGCAATTTAGATCAGCACTGCAATCTTTTTTACATTGACAAATGAAGATAGAGTTGAGTATGCTTCCGAAGAGATAAATTGGAAGAAAAATTACCAAATAGAAAGTTATCTAGGCTCCCATTCTTGACGTATTCATAAACAAGCAGTGTTTCCCCTGATGCAAGCAAAACCCTTGTAGCCTAACAATGTTCTCGTGCTGAAGCTCTGCTAATAACAGCACCTCATTTTGTAGTTGCTCCAATCCATGTCCAGTTGTTCCCAAAAGTTTCTTCATTGCTACTTGTCCATATGAGAGTACATTGGCCATGTGAGATGCGGTGCTACAAATTTATATACTGTTGAAGCAGAGATCTTGTAGACCCTCGTTTTTGAGGACAAAAATTATTCGTGTTCATAGTACCTTATCCTTGGATCGAGTAGTTTGGTACCCACGAATACAGTTCTAAATTACCAGGTGCAAAGTGCACGAATAGTCTTATATCGAAATTATTAAAATAATAGGCCCGAAGGCAATATTCAATACATATAGGACCTACTGATTCGGATACAACCAAAAGCAGAAATTAGATAAGATAGCAGACGGAAGGCAGCGGCATGTCGATCGCCTACAGGCAACGACTGGGGACTAAGACCTATTGCGCTCCAATGCCTTCATTCCTCCTGGTAGTATGCGTACGGGTCTTCCTCATCTCCTTCATCTGGAGGTTTGTGCGTATAGCAAGGGTGAGTACCCAACGTACTCAGCAAGCCAACACGGAATAATGCACATGATATAATCATTCAAAGGATGGCTATGGTTTACTTGCGCAAAGCCAATTTTCACAAATCATTTCGCAACCTAACATCTAGCCAGGTCAAGTTTTAGGTCCATAGTATATTAAGTCGGCGATGGTTCTGTCCACCATCCATTGTGATCCCAAGGATAGCTTCCCGCCTCCGATTCGTCATGGTTTTCTGGGGGCGTCTTCCCCTTCTCTCAGATAGAGAAGTTGGTTTCCCCAGCACATAAAATTATTATGCAATCCCACCCATCAGTTTAAAGTTTAAGAGTATAGTCACGGGAGAAACTTGTCACGTCGCTCATTGACCGCGAGCATGGCTATTCGAATAGATTGATTGACTCACACTGCAGTGGATGTACACTTTACCCGTACTCCGCAACTACTCATTGAATGAGCTTA
Source organism: Oryza australiensis (assembly GCA_019925245.2). Taxonomy (NCBI): domain Eukaryota; kingdom Viridiplantae; phylum Streptophyta; class Magnoliopsida; order Poales; family Poaceae; genus Oryza; species Oryza australiensis. The sequence continues at coordinate 4,452,966 of JAIFGZ020000044.1, forward strand.
CATCCCTCTATATGGGACGGTCACGGCAAAGCCTTTCAATAACCTTACTTTGGCAGTACCCGCTCCATGAACTTAAGCCCTCATGCACTCTAGCCGTTATTTTCTAGCAGTGAGAGGAGTTTTGGCGTTCCCGTGTAAGAGAAAGAATTGCTCTATCCTTGAACTTTCCATCTTCATGTCCTTTTCTTCATGTCTTCATTTCTTCATGTTGATCGCATGCTCGATCTACGCCTGTACCAACCAGCGGTACACCCCGCCGGTAGGCCCTTAACTTTCGTCCAGGCACCCCCAGTGGTGAGCCCCCACCGGTAGGCCCTTACCTCAACGCCTACACCTGAACCACTACGCAGGGATACTGTCTCGCTCGGTTATTTACTCCGCTAGGTCTATACCCATTCGAGAAGTACGGTTGTACTGGCTCGTTCTAAGTTGTAGTCTCATGGCTCGGTCCTTAATTGACCAGGGATGATACTAGCCTTTCCCGGAATCCACCCAAATCCATCCATCCGCCCCGGTCTAAAAACGTTGGTTTTTCCTTTTTGGTTTTCATAAAAACTCATTTCATCATGTTTTAGGCAATGTGGCGTTCATGTCTCCACATGCCATTTTTCAACTACCTTCCCTAAGGTAGCTGCCCAAGCATATAGCTCGTTGTAAAAGTATGAGTATGCAAGATTCTAGTATAAGCATGGCTAAGCATTTTACCGAAGCTATCCTCCGGTTATATCACATCGAGGGTTACAAAGATGGTATCTAAAGGTAATCAATATCAAGGCATGGCTTATCAAGCATAGGTATTCATTTTGTGTATAGCATGCATGTTTTGAAGTTTAAATCAACATCATTTCGTAAAATAGGATCAATATGTTCAAAGGGGAGTGTTGACTTGCCTTGCTCGCAATCCTGTTGGCTTGAGTCTTCGACGTTCTCAATGGCTCCTTCGGACTCTATCGTACGTGCGAGAAAGCAAATTTGAATTCGATTAGAATTCAAATAGAATCCAATAAGATCCAAAAGAAAACCAAGTAAATCGCAATAGGGCTCCTAACACTAGGCTATGACTCTACGCGAACCTAGGCTTGAGTTCCGGCGAAAACCGAGTTAGGGCGAAGGAGTTATAAGGATTTGAGGTTTTGCGATTTTCGATTTGGTTAAGTATGATGTGATGTTTATTTTAGGTTAATATGCTTAAGGTTTGAGAAATATTAGATTTGATGATTCAATTAAAAAAAGAAGTGGTTATCTTTCAATTTTATCGAATTATTTCTCGGGTCGAGAAGTCCTAGGGTTTATAATAATCTAAATCAAAATTAATTGATAGAAGCTAGACTTGTATATAAAATAAGATGGATTTTTTTAAGTTTTAGAAAATCTATATGATAAACACTATGTGATGACCAACTAATGTCGTAAATAAAATCCTAAACGAATAAACTACACGACGATCAATTATTTCCGAATAATACGACCTAGGGTTAACAATAATCGATCCCAAAATAATCTCGAAACTAAGTGTCGGTGATATGGGCCCGGGGGTATGTCAGGGGTATGACATCTGAGAAAAGGAAGGCGCCCTTGCCCGTCAAGGAGCGTCAAAGTTACACCCTGAATGGCTTAGGCGAGTCCCGGCCACGGGCGGCCACGTGGCCGCCCCGGAAGGGGCTGGCCCGGAGGCTGCCCGGAGGCCACCATACTCCCAAACGGCAGGGTCCGGGATCACCCGGACCCCCGGTCGGTAGGGTCCGGGGTTACCCGGACCCCCCATCCCTCACCCCGCACCTCTCTGAGAGAGGGGCGAGTCCAACTACCAACCAACCCATTTAATGCTCAAAAAGAGGGGAACTGAGCGCCTGCCACACCGCATTCAATGCGATGTGAGCGCGGCTGTCAGTTGCTCTCATCATCACCCCTTTTTGCCTGTCACGAGGCAAAGGAGGCCTAAAGTCTTTGACTGAGACCGCGGTATGGCCACGCATCCACTCCGCGCACGCCCTCACGCCCGTCCGGCCGCGTTTAATGCATTGGGTGGCCGCGTGGGAGAGAGAGTGCGAGTGCAGGAGGCGCGGTGCCAGTGCCTACCCACGGGATGGGTCACTGACCAGTGGGTCCCGTCGGAGTAGGTAGGCAAGCCATCATCACGTCAGCAGCATGGCTACCACGGCGACCGCCTTTTTCGGCTTATCATGACGCAGCAAACAGGAAGGAGCTGAAATGGAATGGCTTCTCCGACAAGACAAGATAAAAACACTCCCTCACGTGGAGTGGAGTAGAGAGAAGTTGAGACTACTGTGGTGTTCTCTTGTATTATAAAAGGAGACCCAAGTCCATCATAAAAGAGGTTGATTGGTTGATTCACTCTAGGTCGGTCGATTGATCGGCTAACTCCTGGACTGAGTAGATCAGCCCCCTGAGCAACAACTAGCTCTTAGTGACCCTCCGTCCACCACCAACTTGAGAAGAGAAGAACACCTTCGTTGTTCTCTGTATTTCCATCCCTTATATTACATACCAAACAGGAGTAGGGTGTTACACCTCGCTGATGGCCCGAACCTGTATAAACCCCCGTGTCTCCGCAATCTTGATTTTTTCCCGCCTCATCTGTATTATCCCATTTCCATCGCGAGTTTAAACCAGGATTCACCGCTCCCGTGCTGAACCAAAAAGGGGTCCTTTGGATTCCCGCGTGTCGATCTACGACATCGACAGCTGGTGTGCCAGGTAGGGGGAGCGCACTGTGTTTTGATTTAAACTCCTATATTCCTCCCATTTTCTGGCGGGAATCCTCTCTCCCCGTCTCCGCCATGGTCCACGGCCGCATCCCACGCTTCGCGTCAGGCTCGCTCGCTACGCGCGAGCGCAACCTGGCCAACGAGGCGGCGGAAGAGGTTGACGCGGGCAGGCACAACCCCAACTTTCGCCACCTCCGCTCGAGGGGGGAAGGATCTTCGTCCCCCTCACCGCCGCTGATGGCGACAACGGCAGCAGCGCCCGCGCCATCTCCTCTGCCCCCCGTTGAAGCGACGGTTGCGGGCGGAGGGGCCCAGCATCCCGCGGGGCGACCACGCTCTGCGGGGATCAGGACCACGCCCTAGCGGGCGTACGGCGAGCCCCGCCGAGGTGACGTCCATCGCCGCCTGGAGTTTGGCATGCCTGAGGGTGCCCTGCACCCCTGGCGAGGGATCCAATGCCAGGCGGTGGTTCGATGACGTGGCGAAGCTCGTAGGCACGGCCCAGCGCCAGCTGGCCGCTGACCTCGCTTCCTCCAGCCACCAACCGCGCGGTTCACATGCCGCGGTAAGTTCATCCTTCCGACGACGGGCTCAACGGGCAGCAGCTGCCGCAAGGGCGGAGGAGAGCCTCTCAGCGGCAGCCCAACCGGAAGCGCCCGGGATCTGCCGCATGCAGCGGGACGCCCGCCTCCGCATCGAGCGGCGCGAGACGAGCGCCGCATGGGGCGGGCACCGGATTGCGCCTCCTCGTCGGGAGGCGCCACCACTCGGCGAGCGGCCGCGGCGGCCGTCCCGCAAGTGGAGCCCCTCGGGGGACGACGAGCGACCGTGATGGCCCAGCCGCGAGCAGGAGGCTCCGCGACGCCCAACGAGGCTCCGCAGCCATTGTCGCCCCCTCCGGCTGGCAACGGCTGCCGGGCCTTCGTTACCAACCTCCGTAATGTGCGCTGGCCTAACAAGTTTAGGCCGACCCTTATGGAGAAATACGACGGCTCGGTTAATCCCACCAAGTTCCTCCAGATCTACACCACAGCCATTGAGGCTGCTGGAGGTGATGAGCGTGTCATGGCCAACTTTTTTCCCATGGCGCTCAAGGGCCAGGCCCGTTCCTGGCTGATGAATCTGCCGGCCTAGTCAGTCACTTCTTGGGACGACCTGTGCCGCCAGTTCACCTCCAATTTCCAGGGCACGTACCCACGCCCGGGAGTGGAGGCAGACCTTCACATGGTTCGACGAGGGGAGGACGAGTCCCTGCGCAAATACATTCAGCGTTTTTGCCAGGTACGCAATACCATACCCTTCATCGCAGACCATGCAGTGATCTTCGTCTTCCGGAGTGGCGTATGCCACGACGTTATGCTGGAGAAGATCGAATCCAAGGTCCTCCGGACTACCACGGAGCTCTTCGAGCTCGCTGACCGGGTGGCCCGCAAGGAGGAGGCCCGGGTTTGGAATCCTGCCCCGGCCTCCACCGGCGCTGCCCCCTCCGCGTCCCATGAAGAGCGACGCGAACGACGACGGAAGCGCAGGCCATCGCGCGATGGCGAGAAAGGTCACGTCCTCGCCGCTGACGGAGCAGAGAAGCCCTCGCGGAAGGGTAAGCCCGCGGGCAACCGCAGGCGGTCCCCGGACCCTCGCCCCCAGGGCCGGGTCGGGGACAAATGGTGCATGGTGCACCAAACCTCCCACCACGACCTCTCTGAATGCCGTTCGGTCAAGAATCTGGCCGAGTGGGTGCAAAAGTACGAGCAGGAGCGGAGGGAGAACGAGAAGGAAATCCGCCGCAAGGGCAAGGCACCGGCGGAGCGTTCGGACAACCGGCGAGAGGAGGCCAAGGATGCGGCCCCCATCGGGGATGATGATGACAACCTGGGCTACCAGGATCCCCAACACGTCGTCGTCACCATCAACGGTGGTGCAGGCGCCCAGGTATCCCGCCGGAGCCTCAAGTCCATGAGGCGCGAGCTCCTCGCGGCTGTGCCGTCCCACGACGCGGCCCAAGGGTCGCGCTGGGCAGAGGTGCCCATCACTTTTGACCAAACCGACGACCCAGGGAGTATCGCACGTAGCGGCCACTTGGCCCTCGTGACCTTCCCCACCATCTGCAACATCAAGGTCGCCCGAGTCTTAATTGACGGAGGTGCGGCCCTCAACATACTATCCCCGAAGGCCTTTGATGCAATCAAGGCCCCGAGAATGGTGCTTGGGCCCTCTTACCCCATCATTGGGGTGACGCCCGGGAAGGTGTGGCCCCTTGGGCAGATCACTCTGCCGGTCACTTTTGGGGCCCCCACTAATTTTCGCACCGAGCGGATCGACTTCGATGTGGCGGATCTCAATCTGCCCTACAACGCCGTGCTCGGGAGGCCAGCGTTGGTGAAGTTCATGGCGGCTACCCATTATGCCTACCGCCAGCTTAAGATGCCGGGCCCCGGAGGCCCCATCACCATCCACACCGACATTAAAACGACACTGGACTGCGTGGAAGCGCGCGTGGATGACATTGCGGTGGCCGACCGCGTCAAACCCGAGGGCCCCCAAGGGGAGACGTCGGGTTCCCGGGCCCCGAAGCAACGCATCACCTCTGCCGATGAGGTGGTAATTAAGTCTATCCGTTTGGGTGACGACCCGTCCAAGACCGCCAACATTTGTGGCAACTTGGACCCCAAATAGGAAGACACGCTCGTCTCCTTCCGGGCGAACGCCGACGTGTTTGCTTGGAAGCCGTCGGATATGCCCGGAGTCCCAGGAGGTGATTGAGCATCGACTTGCGTGCGGCGGATGCACGCCCGGTTCGGCAAAAGGTGAGGCGGAGCCCGGAGCGCGGGCGTTCATCCGCGAAGAGGTGGCACGGCTCCGGGAGGCCGGCTTCATCCGGGAGATGCCTGCATCCGAAATGGTTGGCAAACCCGGTGGTCGTCCCAAAGGCCAACCACAAGCCGCGCATGTGCATCGACTACACCGACCTCAACAAGGCATGTCCCAAAGACCCCTATCCTCTACCCCGAATAGACCAGATAGTCGACTCCACTGCGGGGTGCGACCTTTTATGCTTCCTAGATGCATACTCTGGTTATCATCAGTTTCGCTTGGCTGTAGAGGATGAGGAAAAAACTTCATTTATCACCCCTGTGGGTATATTTTGCTACATGTCTATGCCCTTTGGTTTAAAAAATGTCATGTCCACTTTTCAACGTGGTGTCCGCATCACGTTAAAAGACCAAATAGGACGCAATGTTGAGGCATACGTCGATGATCTCGTAGTCAAATCTTGGGATCACGAGAACCTTGCTCCCGGATTTGGCCGAGACATTCAATAACCTCCGGTCCTCCCGCATGAAGCCGAACCCGGAGAAATGCGTGTTCGGGGTGTCGGCAGCAAGCTGTTAGGGTTTTTGGTCTCCGCCCGAGGCATTGAGGCCAACCCCGCTAAAATAAAAGCAATAGAGGAGATGCGCCCCCCTAGGAAACTCAAAGACGTGCGAGACTCACTGGTTGTGTAGCTGCCCCGAGTCGTTTCATATCCAGATTAGGAGAGCGGGCGCTCCCTTTATTTAAATTGTTAAAGCGAATCGGCCCCTTCACTTGGACGGACGAAGCGGAGAAAGCCTTGGGCGAGCTCAAGCGCTACCTCTCCTCGCCGCCCGTATTGGTAGCCCCCCGGGAAGGAGAGCCCCTCCTTTTATATTTAGCGGCGACCCCCCAAGTAATTAGTGCGGCCTTGGTTGTGGAGCGCGACGACGAGCTAGACTCTCAGTCGCCCCCAACCCCGTCAAACCCGGAGGCAGGAGACCTCGGAACGGAGTTGGCCGAGGAGGCACTCGAACCCGAAGGTGACCCTTTGCCCCCGAGCTTGGGGAGACGCCGGCCCCTAGTCCGGGAGCTCTCGAGGCCCCCTCCACCCAGAGTGGACCTGAGGGACCCGGGGGAGGCGATGGCCTGGTAGCCCCGGACACCGAGATGACCCGCCTCGAAGCACCCGTGGCAGGAAGTCTCGGAAGCCCCGAGCTTCGGGAGCCGCCCGCCTAGTTCGGGGCTCCAGCCCTCCACCCAGCGGCCCGAGGGCCCGGGAGGCGACGGCCCGGAAGCCCGGACACCGAGATGACCCGCCCGGTGTACCCGAACCGCCGCCCCTAACAAAGTAGTCAAGGCCCGCACCAAAGTGCAGCGGCCGGTCTACTTTGTCAGCGAGGCACTACGGGACACAAAGACACGTTACCCGCAGGCCCAGAAAATGCTCTACGCTGTTCTCGTGGCCTCCGGAAGCTGCGCCATTATTTCCGGGCGCACGGTAACGGTAATCACGTCCTACCCTCTCGGGCAAATCCTGCGTAATCGAGAGGGCACGGGACGGGTAGTCAAATGGGCCATCGAGTTGTCGGAATTTGATCTGCACTTTGAAGCCCGGCACACAATCAAGAGCCAAGCCTTGGCTGATTTCGTGGCGGAATGGACGCCAACGGTCGGTAGCGATCCACCCCCGGGGGAACCCGAGAGTGCGGAGGATCGTGACCAAGGAGCCACGCACTGGGTGATGAGCTTTGACGGTTCACTCACCTTACACGGAGCCAGAGCGGGCGTGGTGCTAACTTCCCCAGCAGACGACGTACTTCAGTACATTGTCCGGATCGACTTTCGGGCAACCAACAACATGTCCGAGTATGAGGGGCTTCTAGCGGGGTTGCGAGCGGCAGCAGGTGTAGGCATCCGCCGTCTGCTGGTCCTCGGGGATTCCCAACTGGTTGTAAACCAGGTCTCCAAGGAATATCAATGCACCGACCCTCAAATGGAAGCTTATGTCAAGGAAGTACGGTGTATGGAGCGCCATTTCGATGGCCTCGAGCTACGCCATATTCCCAGGAAAGATAACGCCCTGGCGGACGAGCTATCTTGGATCGCGTCCGCGCGAGCCCCGGCCCCTCCAGGTGCGTTTGAAGAAAGTCTCATAGAGCCATTGGCGCACCCCGAACCGCCCCAGAGGTAGGAGTCGGCCGGTCCCGACGCCGGATCTGGCGGGCCAGCCACTGCTTGGCCCTGCCAGGACCAACATCATGCGTCAGGTGGCTTGGATTTCAGAAATCCGAGCGTACCTATAAGACGCGTCATTGCCCGAGCAACGTGAAGAAAGCGAACGCATTGCCCGAACCTCCAAGAGATACGTGTTGGTAGAAGGAACGCTCTACCGACGCGGTGCCAACGGAGTGCTCATGAAATGCATTGCTCGGGAACAGGGTCTCGAGCTCCTAGCCGAGATCCATGAAGGTGAATGCGGGGCACACTCCGCCTCTCGAACCTTGGTGGGAAAGACATTCCGCCAAGGATTCTATTGGCCCATCGCGCCGGAGGACGCAACGGACCTCGTGCGGCGGTGCCGAGCATGTCAATTCCACGCCAGCGACGCCTGCCGGCCCGAGCCATCCGACCATCCCGCTCTCATGGCCATTTGCGGTGCTGGGGCCTGGACATCCCTGGGCCCGTTCAAGCGGCACGGGGCGGATGCAAGTTTCTATATGTCGCCATCGACAAATTCACCAAGTGGCCCGAGGCCTATCCAGTCAGCGTCATCGACAAATATTCGGCAGTGCGGTTCATGAGAGGCATCACGGACAGGTTCGGGGTCCCCAACAGACTCATCACCGACAATAGCGCCCAGTTCACGAGTGAGCTGTTTGGCGAGTATTGCGATGACATGGGCATTAAGCTCTGTTTCGCCTCGCCCGCCCACCCCCAAAGCAACGGTCAGGCCGAGCGTGCGAACGCAGAAATACTAAAAGGCCTCAAAACTAAGACCTACAATGTGCTCAAGAAGCATGGGGACTCGTGGACTGATGAGCTGCCTGCGGTCCTTTGGGCCAATCGGACAACCCCGAGCCACGCCACCGGGGAGACACCTTTCTTCTTGGTGTATGGAGCCGAGGCGGTCTTGCCCTCCGAGCTCACCACAGGATCGCCCGAGCCACGTTATACACCGGCGGACTAAGGGCGGATGTGTCGTGACGATCTGGATTACACGGAAGAAGAAGACGGTGCGGGCGGCGCTCGTGCAGCCCGCTACCAACGAGCCTCCGCCGCTACCATCAAAGCAAAGTCAGCCCCGAGCGCCTGCAAGTCAATTGATATGGTCCTGCACCGTGTGCAAACGCGCGCGGGGCTAAGCGAATTATCCCCGATGTGGGAGGGGCCATACATGGTTATTGGCACCCCGCGTCCGGGAGTAGTTCGCCTAGCCACGAAGGACGGCACCCGTTGCCGAACCCGTGGAACATTTCCCACCGCGAGTTCTACCCATAAGCCGCATGGTGCGCGAAACACGTATGGAAGTTCATCCACTGCCTTCGGTGGCATGAATAATAAGTTTGCTATTAAATTCCATATGTTTTTATTCCAAAATACCTGTTTATAGTGTGTTTTCCTCCATGTGCTGGAGCATGTACTGCGGATGCGGCTTTCCAATGGTTCCCGGCCTTGCCCGCCTTAGCTGAGAGCCCTAAGGGCGTCGAGGTATAGCGATGCTTGCATACTACCACGCCCGGGGCGATCAACGCCCGGGGTTCGGTGCGAACTAACACGCCCGTCCCGGCCCCCGTTGCGCTGCCCTCGCCGGCCTTTTTATGCCTTCGCTCCTACTCGGAACCCGACAAAGGCACCGACCAACGGCCGTGCATGCTGCCCGAACCCGGAGCCCCCAACTACATGGGACAAATCATGGCGGAGGACCACACTACTGCATTCTTGCAATAACTAAGAGTTGAACTACCGTTGTAGGAAAGCAAACAGGCAGGGGCGCGGGCCAACCAACCGCCACTACGTGCGCGCTAAGTTGGCCGGGGGCTCCCAACATATACATCTACACAAATGAATCATCAAAAGCAGCCATGATGGGTTGTTACAGCGCAAGATCAACATAGTTAAGGCAAGTTCACCGACTTTATAAACAATACCACAAATGTCTTTGTACACAAAAGCAGATACAAACCAAGAGGGAGCAAGAGAGTCCTAAATGGCCGGTGGGTCGCTGGGGGCATCCGCCGGGAGGCCTTCGTCCGGCGAGTCCTCGCGGAGAGCAAGCTGGAAGGCCGCCGGGGTGCCATCGAAGCCCACCATGATGGAGTCGACGGCGTCTTGGAGGCGGCGGTGAGCGGCCTCCTCGGTGCCTTCGGGGAAGTCCTCGGTGGGGATGTAGGGGTCGAAGCCGGGGTCGCGGGCTTGGTAGCTCGCCAAGATAAGCGACGCGACTTGGCGGGATAAGTCGTACGATGACTCCTTCGCCACCTCGTCGACCTCCTTCGACACCCTCTTTATCCCCTCGGCCAGCACATCTATGTTCGTGGCCAATCCCCCAAGGTAGGGACGCTGGGGGGGTACGGTTGACCCCCACCCCAACGGGCCGCGTCCCGAAGGCACCCAACGGACGAGGCCGGGCCACGGACCCCGAGGCGCGAGACACGCTCCGGCTCCGCGATTCGACGGTGCGCCTCCTCCGGTTCGGCCCCCCCCGCATCTGCGCCGCGCATCCATGACCACACTGCTCCCGGTAGCCAGCTCACTGCTCCCACCGCTCCGGCTCGTCTTGCTTGGCGGCTGAGGCGGCGGCGCGGCTTTTGCTCGCGCTCCTAGGCGACCTTCGGGCATCGGGAGGCCTCCTCCTGGGCCTCAGCCACCGTCACCTCTCGCCCCCATGGCGGCCTCACGCTCGGCGACGACCTTCTCCTGAGCCAGCACGTTGGCCTCACGCGCGGCGGAGTCCTCCTCGGCCACGGCGACGGCGGCCTCCGGCTCTCGACCGCCCGCCACGCCGCCTCAAGGGCCCTCTCCCGCTCCGCCAGGCCGGCCTCGCGGGCCTGGAGGTCAGTGTCGGTGCTGGCGGCGACGGCCTCAGCGTCTCACAGGGTGCGCTCGTGCTCGTCGAGGCCCTGGGCACGATCCCTGAGGTCACGAAGGAACTGCCCGGCGGTGGTGCGGACCCTATCCTCAGCGGTGGCGGCGACCTGCTCGCGGAAGTCGGCGGCGTGCCGCTTAGCGACAGTGTCTTCAAACACCTGGCTGAGCTCCTCCTGGCGCCGCTGGATCTCCGCCAGCTCCCGCCTGCGGACGAGACCCTCCACCCTCGCCGTGGCCGCCAGCTCCTGACGACCCTCCTCAACCTCGACCTCCCGCCGCGCCACCTCAACCTCCCTGGCGGCCAAGGCCTGTACTGGCCCCAGAGCCCCTCCAGGGAGATCGCATTGGCCTCCTCCAGCGCCCTGGAGACAACCTCCCTCGCCCGCTCCTGCAACCGGGACGAGGGGCTCGGTGTCCAGGGCGGCCACGAACCCGGACCGAGCGCCCCCAGATTCAGAGTCGGGGCTCGGCCGGATCGGCCGCCTGCGTAGGCCGAGCTGTGAAGACCCCGTGGCCGGAGCCGCCCACTCCTTGCCTTGGGGGCTCACGGCAGCCGGCGCCGCGGGGCTGCGGTGGCCGGCGGGGCGACGCGCCGCCGGGTGCGACGTGGGCGATGGCTGCTGTGGCGGCGGCGATGGTTGCTGCGGAGGAGACCCCTGGGGTTGTTCTCTGCCGCCCTCCGCTGCCCTCTCCGTGCCGGCGCCGCCCACGGCCCGCTCTTCATGGGCGGCCGACGCTCCGATCTCTGGGTTGGCCCCTCCTCGGATCGCACCGGATCCGGGACCGAACCCGTGGGGGCGACCGGACCGGAGGGCTCGTGCACCCCGAGCCTTTCTGCGCTCCCACCCCGAGCCCGAGGAAGAACCGCCCTTGGGTACAACCCTTGGGCGAAAATGCCTGTGCTCGCGGCTGGAAGCAAAACATAAACACTATAAGGAATCAAAAACAAAGACAAAAATGTAAGGCCCTAATGAGCATCCACGTATCGGCGGGCGTACCGTGGGCGGGGTTGAAGCCCAGGAGATCCCCGAGATGGCCGGTTCTTCTTCGCAGGGCCACCTGGAGGACTCACCGGACTCCCGCCGCCGCGTCCGCCGATGCCGGAGCCCCGCGGCGCCCGCCGCCGGCGTGCTCGTCGGGATGCGCCTGTGCCTCCTCCGCCGTCGTCGTCGCCGCCGTTGTGGCCGACCCGGCCCTCGGCGTAGTGACCCCGGGGATGGGCCCGCCACCCACGAGCCCCCCGATCTACGGGGAGCGGCGCGCTCCCTCCACCGCCTCGTGGCGGGGATGGGGGAAGAGCGGGGTCCTCCTCTGGCCTCTTCCTCTTCCCTTAGGGTCCGGGACCCCCGGGTCGCTTCGGCCCGGACCCCGGCGGTTCAGCCGCCCGATCGGGATATGGTCGTCGGCGTTGTCGTCGTCACCGTCCCCGCCCCTCGGAGCAGTCTCCGGTGCAGCCTCCGGTGCGGCTAACGATGAGCCCACGCCGTCGCCCACCACCTGCAGCGTGTGCAGAATCTCCGTGCGCGCCGAGTCCTAGCACAGCGGCACCAACCCGGGTCGGAGCTGCGTCAGGTCCATCTCCATAACGCCGAGGGTGCGGCGAACCAGGGTCCCGAGGTCCCTCTCGTCCCAGTCGAAGACGGCGCCCACGTGGGTCCGCATGTCGTCGTTGGGACCCATGTATATGTAGGCGGGGCGTGGCCTTTCCTGCAACGACGCAATGCGCCTCATCTGGAAGTCGCGGAAGACCGCGTGACTAGACAGGCCCCCCGTCGAAGGTAGCTGATCCGGTCCAGCACCCCGTCCAGCTCCCTCCCAGCTCGCGGACGCGCCCCCAGCTCCTCTGGTTCACCGAATCCCCGTCGGCAGAGATAGGTGGGGGTGGTCGCCCAGGCTGGTGTAGAACCAGAATGCCCTCCAGTTCTCTCACCTGTAGCGAGGGTGGATGTCGATGAAGGGGTGCCGTCCGCCTGTCGTTTCGTGGTGGATCGCCACGTACCCGACCCGCCGGGAGCCACCGACACACCCGAAAGAACGCTGGAAGAGGTGAAGAGAGGGCCTCACCCCCACGAACATCTCGCAGTGTGGGCGAACACGGCGAGGTAGAAGACGGCGTTGGGGGTGAGGTGGTGCAACCGGAGGTCGTAGAACTCCAGAACGTCAAGGAAAAAGCGAGAGAAGGGCGGCACCAGCCCAACCATGGCGAAGGAGGCAAAGAACACCATCCTCTAGGGGGCCGCTCCTCCGGGACATCACCGCCGCTGCGCGTGCCACGCGGTAGAAACTTGTTGAAGAGGCTGCGAGCCTCGCGATGCGAACCAAAGATTTGGGAAGCACGCTTCCCGGCTCCAGGGCGAATCACGGCCCATCGCGAGGGTGGATGCTTGAAGTGCGAAAAGGGAAGCTGGAGGCGAGAGAAAGGAAACAGATGGAGCAGAGGGCGCTGGGTAGTCGAAGGGCGAATGGTTGTGAGAGGTGATGGCAGTGGAAGGCGCAGAAACTGATCCCTCTTCATGCGGATCTGCTTTTATAAGCAACCACCGCCCCCTCGGATTCTACGACATTAAATTCACCCCACTACCACGCGAGCGCCCCCTCAGCTCCGTGCCCTTTCGATTTTCGCATCCCCTTGGGTTCCCGCGCTGTTTGGATTTCGTGCCGCCTGGGGTTTCGCACCCACCAGGCGTACTATGCGGGACGGAGAGAGCCAGGCGGTTTGAATGGGCCCCCGTGCGCGTGGCCCAAATAAACTCGCCCCCCGTCCTAAGGAAAACTTGGCGCGCGGCGTCGGTTGTCACGACGCCGCTGTCATAGCAAAAAGCATCCAGTGCCGAGCCCACACACTCAAAGAAATGGCGTCAACCGCGCCCGAGCCCGACTCGGCCCGGTCAACGCCGGGCTACGTAGGTGATATGGGCCCGGGGTATGTCGGGTATGACATCGAGAAAAGAAGGCGCGCTTGCCCGTCAAGGAGCATCAAAGTTACACCCTGAATGGCTTAGGCGAGTCCTGGCCATGGGCGGCCACGTGGCCGCCTCAGAAGGGGCTGGCCCGGAGGCTGCCCGGAGGCCACCATACTCCCAAACGGCAGGGTCCAGGATCACCCGGACCCCCGGTCGGTAGGGTTCGGGGTTACCCGGACCCCCCATCCCTCACCCCGCACCTCTCTGAGAGAGGGGCGAGTCCAACTACCAACCAACCCATTTAATGCTCAAAAAGAGGGGAACTGAGCGCCTGCCACACCGCATTCAATGCGATGTGAGGCGCGGCTGTCAGTTGCTCTCATCATCACCCCTTTTTGCCTGTCACGAGGCAAAGGAGGCCTAAAGTCTTTGACTGAGACCGCGGTATGGCCGCGCATCCACTCCGCGCACGCCTCCCTCACGCCCTGTCCAGTCGCGTTTAATGCATTGGGCGGCCGCGTGGGAGAGAGAGTGCGAGTGCAGGAGGCGCGGTGCCAGTGTCTACCCGCGGGATGGGTCACTGACCAGTGGGTCCCGTCGGAGTAGGTAGGCAAGCCATCATCGCGTCAGCAGCATGGCTACCACGGCGACCACCTTTTTCGGCTTATCATGATGCAGCAAACAGGAAGGAGCTGGAATGGAATGGCTTCTCCGACAAGACAAGATAAAAACCACTCCCTCACGTGGAGTGGAGTAGAGAGAAGTTGGGACTACTATGGTGTTTCCTTGTACTATAAAAGAAGACCCAAGTCCATCATAAAAGAGGTTGATTGGTTGATTCACTCTAGGTCGGTCGATTGATCGGCTAACTCCTGGACTGAGTAGATCAGCCCCCTGAGCAACAGCTAGCTCTTAGTGACCCTCCGTCCACCACCAACTTGAGAAGAGAAGAACACCTTCGTTGTTCTCTGTATTTCCATCCCTTATATTACATACCAAATAGGAGTAGGGTGTTACACCTCGTTGGTGGCCCGAACCTGTATAAACCCCCGTGTCTCCGCAATCTTGATTTTTTTCCCGCCTCATCTGCATTATCCCATTTCCATCGCGAGTTTAAACCAGGATTCACCGCTCCCCATGCCGAACCAAAAAGGGGTCCTTCGGGTTCCCGCGTGTCGATCTATGACATCGACACTAAGTATTATACTGAATAATCTATGCATCAAAAATAGTGTTTTGGCGACAACTAAGGTAGATGGATTTCGAGATAAATAAATAAATAATGCGATGGCCATATATATATATATATTTAAAATAAAACCCCATTTAATAATTGGTCCCGAATTATTTTTGAAGTCCTAATTTGTTTTGAAGAAAAATATGTAATTTTGCCCGAGAGATTTTCTGAAATATCTTCAAAAATTTTTCCTAATTTTTTCAAAATTTTTCCCAAAGTTTCCCCATTTTTCTTTCTTTTCTTCTTTTCCTCCTAGACCGGCTGTTGCACTCTCTCTCCTATCCCTCTTCTCGCGTATATCCCCCTATCGGCGGCGCTGGGCGTGCATGTGCAGCAGGCATCTGGCCGCGGCGCGGGCAGCTCGGACTTTGGGCGAAACGGAAACGTGGGACACTTCGCCGGCGCGCGGCGGGCTTCGGTGATTGTCGGCGACGGCGAACGCGGCGGCGACGTGGTTCGGTGGATTCGACACGACGGCGTTCCGGTGTTCCCGGCGACGGCAAAGGAAATAAAGGAAGAAGATAGTGGCGGAGAGTTGTGGGGGAGTGAAGGGAAGCTATCCACCTATTTATAGTTGGCTAGGGCGCTTGGGAACGGGAGGACTCGGCGCGCGGCGCGAACGGCGGTGGCACGGCTCGACGACACGGCGGCTTTGGCAACTCCGGCGACGACGATCTACGACGATGGCGGGAGGAAATGAGGAGAGAAGGGCGACGGCGAGGTTGGAGAGGAATGGGGGCTTTGCTCTTCATTTATAGGCGCACGGGAGAGAGAGCCGAGAGGGGAAGCGGGGTCGCGCGGGCGACGGCGGCGGGCGCCACGCGGCGTGGCGAGCGAGGGACCGGCACGGACGGGCGATGGCGTGCGCCACGTGGCGGCGGGCCTCGCGGGGTCCGCGCGCGTGGGGGCACGGCGACGTGGTCACGGGCGGCACGGTGTGGCGCGCAGGGCGCGGGGGGCGCGGCGGCTGCGGCGGCGCGTGTCGCGCGGCGGCGGGGCACGGCGACATGACGGCGACGCGATGGGTGACGCCACGCGCGGACGGTATGGTGGGCGGACAGGCGTGCGCGCGAGCCGACGGGCATGGTACGGTGCGGCTGCGACGTGCGACGCGTGTCGCGCGCGAGGGCCGGACACGGTCCAACACTTGGCGCTAAATGAACAGTGTAATTTTTCATTTTTCCCAAATTAAATTCCTAATTTCTCATTTTTATTTTCTTTCACCCTAAAATTCAAAATAAATTCTAATATTCCCAAACCAAATTTAGAAATATATTTTCAAACTTTTTCCCCACTTTTTATTATTCAAAATATATTTTTCATATTTATTTTATTTCTTCTTTTAAATTCAATAAATTAGGGTCTTTGATTAAAATAAGTTTTTAAATTCATATTTCCTTTTCAAAAATATTTTTATCATCCAAATCCAAATATTTATTATTTTTCCTCCACCAATTAGGGTTTAAGCCAAAATATATTCTTTTCAAAGAATCTTTTATAAATTCACAAAATTATATATTTACCCTTTTCCAAATATATATTTTGAAATATTTCTCCCAACTGGGATTTCAAAGCGTAGGGTTTTTATCCAAGTTCACATCAAAGTAATTCCAAAAGAAACTCTTATGCAACCGAGGGCAAATAAGATTGAAAAATACGATAAGAAGCAATACGCCAAAAAGTTTTTGTATGTTCGATTTTTAATTTCTGATTTTAAATTCTTTGATTTTTAGGGTGTTACGATCTGGAATGAATACTATTGAAGGCTTGAAGCACATACCTAGAGGAGAACTAGCAGCGCGTCGGGCGAGCAGCAGACACCGGGATGTAGCAACGGGGAGGTGCGGCGGCGACCGGAGTCGGGTCGGTTGGGGTCGGGTCGGGGAGGGGGACTAGGGCGGCGCGCGACCAGGGGCGACCGGATACTAGGGTTTCGACTTTCGATGCCGCTAGCTGACTGACCGGGCCGGGAGGACTAAGTGGGCGAGTTGGCCCCATGTGGGATTTAGGTTTGGTGGGCCGAAATTGGTTGACATGGCCTCATAAAAACAGAAATTTCCCGCGGGGATTTTCTCGAATAAATACGGGATCCGTGAATACGATCGGAAAAACATCCCAACCGTTTCCATTCCCGTTTCCTGTTTTTCCGTTCCCTTTTTTTCCGTTCTCATTTTTCTCGTGGATACGGTATTCGGTCGGAATTTTTGGTATTCGGTGGCGGTCGGTACGGGATTTTCGTGTCTTCACTTTCATCCCTAGGTTGGGTGGCCGCCCAGACGTCTTCACTGTCGATAGTTTTTGATGTGCGAGCAAAATTAGACTATTACCGAAAAACGCTAATACTCGTTCCAGCTTTACGACATCTCTGGCTCCACCACTGATTTTATATTATTATTTTTATGAAACTATTTGATAATTACTTGAATCACAAGCAACAAAAGACGAGGTATCAATTCAATAGCAGAGAAGAAGAAAAAACCTCCGCAACTTTGCTTGAAGTCTCTGATGCCTCTACGTGAGTGGGTTTGGATTTTGAAAGCATCGGCCGTCATTCAAATAGCAAAACACACGTATCGCTGTCCATTCATGTTTTGTGGATCTCCTTATGGATTTGTTCCATTAACAAATTTGTCACTTTGACATCACCAACACCAATGATATATACACATATTTTCCACCTAAGTCAATACTATTGATTCAGCTCTATCTTAAAAATAACTCCAAAACATTTCTCGTGCCCCTTATTTTAAAAACATTGTGATCACACTGCTATCTATAAAAGTGCCTTTAATCTGCCGGAGAAAAGGGTATGTATCGATGACGATGAAGAACAACTCTAGCAAAGAATCGACCCTAGTCACCTAGGCTATGGCTCGGAAAAAAACCTATGGAGAACTTTAAAACTTCACCATATAAATTTTTGCTAGGCAAAAACTCTATGGAACGACTTGGGTTTTGGTCCATTTTTGGATCCACACCTACCCTAGTAGTGGTATTTCAACGATCGCCACCATCTCTATGCGACGGATGCCATCGACTTTGTGGATCTTGAGGTAGCAGAGGCATCGCGTATTTGCCATTATAGATAGAGGTGCACTGGATCATGCCACCAACAACATTCTCTTGAGGTACGAGGACTCTTATCAATCCCTCATCCGCTCTAGTCTAATTTGATCCAGAAACTTGAGTCCGTCCTCCCCCTTCCCTTTTTCTCAAATCAGCTCAAAATTTATTCAATTTTAACTTTTTTTATGCAAGTGCGTTTTGAAAATTGCAAACCCTTATCAGGTGAGTTTGGCAGCAGGGGCCGTTATATTCAAATAGCAAACACATATATCCATATATCATTGTCTATTCCTGTTTTATGGATTTGTCACTTCAATGAATTAGCCATTTGACATTGTCGAGTTGTCAAACACTTTTTTAATACTTAGGTCAATACTATTGATTTCGCTTCATCTATAACAACGTAAAACTAACTCCAAAAGAATTTCACGTGCCCTTTTATTTCAAGGACACTGCGGTCATACTACTGTGGTACTGTCTGTTAGAGACCAACAGAAACCAACCACCTCAGAAAGTGGCTATAATCTGCTGGAGAGAAGTGTACGTGCCGGTGACGGCGACGAACACCCCTAGCAGCAGAATTCCGGCGATGGTCACCATCTCCGTGCGGCGGATGCCATCGGCCTTGTAGATCTTGAGGTAGCAGAGGCAGGGGAAGAGCACGGTCGCCATGACGCTGAGGAACGAGCCGATGAACGACATGAGGTAGCCGAAGAAGGGCACCGTCGACGCCACCACCACCGTGCTGGCGAGGACGGCGGTGCTGATGGCCACCCTCGCCGACGCGCCTTCCTGCTGCAGCGAGAGCCTCTCCTCGACCGCCGCCGTGATCGGCGCGATGAGCAGAGCGTACTTGGCCATCGGGTTCACCAGCGTCATCACGATGGCGATCTTGGTGTAGAGCTTTCCGGAGGGCAGGTTCAGTGTCACCTGCGACTGCACGTCGTCTCCGTAGATCAGGTAGCCCAGCACCGCCGTGAGCCCGTAGTTGAGGCTGCACAGCACCGACGAGATCAAGAGAACCTTGGAGAAGTGCTTGCTGTTCTTCATGGAGGAGTATATCGTCGGGAAGACGGCGTGGCCGGTGAAGCAGACGAAGTAGAGGCCGAGGGAGGTGGGGATTCCGGCGAGGTTGAGAGCGTTGCTGTTCCGGTGGAACCCGGTCTCGGCGACGCCGGCCCAGACCAGGGACGCCGTCAGGGCCGCCGACGCGACGAGCCCGGCCGCCGACACGTATGCGAGCATGCCGAGGTTCTTGAGCCAGGTGGTCGGCAGTATGACGGCGGCGGCGAGGACGATGAACAGCTGCTTCCCGTGGAGTTGGTACCCAAAAATCTCCATGGTTGCGCCGGGGAAGAGTTTGTCGAGGTTGTCGCCCTCGAGGACGAGGAAGCTGATGGCGACGAGGTAGAGCTCGACGTACATGAAGAAGGGGATGGCTCTCCGGCCGACGGCGCCGAAGGCGAACTGGCCGATGTCCGGGTAGCTGGCGATGGACCCGTCGGCGCGCATGCAACGCTCGATGAGCATGCCGGTGTAGTAGCAGACGGCGCCAACGAGGACGAAGAGCAGCAGGCTGAGCCATCCGCCCTGCGACACCGCGTACGGCATGGACAGCACCCCGATGCCGGAGACGGCATTGGTGAGGTTGAGGCATGTCCTGGAGAAAGAAGCGCCGGCGTTGTAGGAGGTGAGCTGCGCCTCCACGTCGTCGTCGGCGAAGTCGGCTTCCTTCCCCGGAAGCAGCGGCTCGGCGAGCGGGCTCGCCGCCCCGAGAATCGCCTTCTGATCTGCCATTCCGATGGATGTACGTAGAAGAAGCAGTGTGTTCTGTTAGCTTAGCCACCGCAGTTGTAGAAGCAGCTAGCTAGCTCAGTTAGTTTGATGGAAACCATAGCCTGACTGCGCAGCTATATATACACACGCAACACGGACACGGTGCGAGTCTGAAGTTGAGTTCGAGACAAAACCCATGTCCCTGTCACACCAACGACGCGTCCTGGAGTCCAATCAATTCCCCGGTTGATTGGTCGTCCCGATGGCGCCGGATCGCGGGAAACGTGACGACGGCGATCGCCAATGGCACAAGGAATGTGTTCGCGGCTTCAGGGCACGTGTTCCGGTACACGGCCGGATATAATATTTGGCCGAAAAATGTGGAAGCCGTGGCACTTTCACGCGCGTTGCGGCAGGCGGCGCGCTTATTCGGTTGCAAATGCGCGGGTGAGCGTCTCGATCTGCTTTTCGTCTTTTGGTCCCCAGGCCGTCACGCGCGCCGAGTGTGACGTGCGAGCGGGGACGCGCATCGCGGGGCCGACATACGGACTGCGTGCCCTTCTATCGTTTTTTTTCTTTTTGAAACAGGCCCGTGAAAACCGTGCAATCGTTTTGCTTGCACGGTCGGGGGACTGCGTGGCGCAAACATGAGGCCAGTTCTTTTTTGACCATCCTTCTCTGCGTTGGTCTCTTGGCAGAAGTACTACCGCAAGTGGAGTATTTTCCCTGTGTCCGCTTCATAGGAGTCCTGGGGAAGATCGATGGAACTAGTCCAGATTCGACTATAGATATTGTTATGTACTTTTTTATCAGGGTTAGGGATAAACCATATATCTATAATCTATATCTATATAACTATCTATAAAGCAATTAATGTTTTCACCTAAATTTTTTTGTCTGGCTATTTTAGACCCCTTGAGTTTTTCTAAAATTAATCTGCAATCCAACTGACTATTTAAAAAAACAGTTATACGTACGATAGAGCTTATCTTAACTACTTAAAATATCTATAACTTTTCGATCATCAAATCGTTTTTTCGTCCAAATCTATAAAATTTTCGATCCATATAACCTCTCGCTCCATTGTTATCTTACTTTCCTCACCTTCAGCAGGCGAGCCCAACTCACACGCCTCATGCGTCGCCTGCATTGCCCTTAGCGATGGCCGAGCACACGCTACACGCATGAGCTAGCGCGTCGCCGTTGATATACATGCAACTTATCCTATTCATCAATATACTTTTCTAACTAATAATATCCGAGTCATAAATATTTTAAATTTTTACCAACTTTCTAATCGGTTTAAAGTATTAGTAAGTCAATATCTATTTTTATTATATTTTTTTACTTAATTTGGTGAAATTAAATTAACTTAGACTAAATGTCTATCGATACTATTTTTTAATCAAGGTTCGGTGGTACATAAAGTTCTTCCTTTCAAAGTTATATATATATATATAATATCTATAAAGCAAGTAGTATTTCTATCTAAAATTTTCGTCCGTCTGGTTATTTTGCAGAAAATCCTTTGAGTGTTTATAAAATCAACCTACAATCCCAATGCTAAAAAGAAAGAGAAGGCTTGGATGAAAAAAGACCTCCTACGTACCTTTCTTTTGTCTCCATCCACGCCGCGCCTCGCGTCATGCCTGCGCCCTCCTTCCGTCGTCGCTCGGAGCTTCCGCACGTCGCTGGACCTTCGTCCTCCTTGCTTCCCTGCGTCGTCGTTTAGTCATTATATATATAAATTTAAACTACAAAAATTATCACATATATAATAATATACGAAAAGTAATACTTAGATCATTGGCACAAACAATAAGAAATTAAAAAAATAAGAGGATCCAATACATACTAATTATCTAATTATTTATTAAATGATATACTAATTAATATGATATAAATCATCTACCTATATGACCCCAGGTAGTATTACATAGGATCGTCACTGAGCACTGACCTTCCTGTAATTAACGACTTAAAGACCGTCATCTGTAACAGTTTAGCCAACCGTAAGGATGAGAATGGTTATGGTTAGATACATTTATCCATTAAACCAATTCATAAAATTAATCCAATGAATCATTAAAATCGTTTTAAAAATATAAATGAATTAAACAGATCAAACCATTAAAACATAGCTTTAAAGGTTTAATCCAAAATAATTTCATATGTATAAATATGTACAAAATTTTTCTCCATATAATAATTTTTTCTACAAAAATTAACTGAATTTAACAAGTTTTTATAGTATGAATACGAGTTTAAAATTTTGAAGTTTTACACATATTTAACTATAATTTTTAGGTGTTAGTAATACATCATGGCTCCGTATATATAAATGGCTCAAAATTTATAAAAAGTTGCTTCTATGTATAATAAATCATTTCTATGAAATTCAACTAAATCTGATAAGTTTTTATAATGTGAATACGAGTTTAAAAATTTTAGGTCCGAGTTTTACTTATATGTAATATGAGTTTTTTTGTCTAATAATAATATAACTGATCCATTTGAATATCCATAAATAATCTATTACTATAATAAAATTGATGAATTAATTCTATTATAGGTTCGATCCAAATCATTTCTATCCTGTTACAAATAATTGGTTACATATGTGAACTATCATCTATAACAGCTCAAAACCATGAGCTGTTACTAATACTGAAAATTCAAAGCAAAAAAAAAAAAAAGCCGACGAACTGGCCGCTAGCACTACTGCTGCCCTGCATGGCACGGCGACGCTACTACTGCTGCCTTTTCCACCACGCCAGCACCGCCTCTGCTTGCCTTCCTCCACCACACGACCAATTCCCCGCTTCCTCCACATGCACGGCGGTGATGTTGTCCGGCGAGGTGGGCGGCTTGGAGAAGACGATGGTGCGGACGAGCATCGAGAGTTGGTGACGGTCACGGCCCGTACCCGTTGGCATAGGGGACCTCGATCCTCAGTCTCTCCGGGAGGGTAACCCTCACATCGGTGATGACGTTGACGGCTGCGAACCCTCGTTCCGTGACGACCCAACCGTCGTCGTGGGCGCCGCACAGGCACGCACCGCGAACGCCCTCAGGGAGGCTGATGAAGGACGACGTGTCATGAGACACTGTTAAAATTCACAATAGTTTCGGTTTAATAAAAATCGAGACTAAAAATATTTTTAATCCTGATTCTAAAGCGTAATAAAATCATATAATTTTTAGTCCGGCTTGTTATCAACCGGGACAAAAAGTTATTTTTAAGTCCCGGTTAAAAAAATCTATATCTTGTTGTCATACCCTATTATTTTTAATCTTAGTTGATGTTACCCACTGCACTAAATATCAACATTTATCTCGATTTTTATATAAACCGAGACAAAAAAATCCCTCCTACCTTATCTCCTCGTCCTTTGCGTTGTCCTCCTTCCTTATCTCCTTCTCCTGTCCTCCCTGTCCTTCTCGCTCTCTCTCTCCTCTCTCCCTTCCCTCTCTCCTCTCTCTCCCGGGTGGCGGGAGGCGGCGGCGCGCGGGCGGCGGCGGCCTCGTGCGGGCGAGTGACGGCGGCCCCATGTGGGGCGGCGGCGGTGGCCCCACGCGGGCGAGCGGCGTCGGGCGGGCCGCATGTTCATTAGATCTGATTTTTAATGTATTTGTTGATGTTTGATGATATGTGATTTTGATCGTGATGTGATACATGTTGTACTTGATATGTGATTTTGTGATTTCGTCGTTGTTTTGTATCTGTCATTTGAAGATGTATTTGATCTATGGAGAAAAAAAAGCATCTGTGATATGTGTTCATTATTAGATGTGAATTTGTGATGTTTGATTTCGTATCGTGAATTTGATCTCGGAATTTTGGCTGGAAAAAACAAAAAAATAAATTTGGGGAAGTGGGATGTCGGGAGGTCACTTATATCTTTAGTCCGGTTGGTAACTCCAACCGAGACTAAAGATTTGTTTTTAGTTCTGGTTATTTAACCAGGATTAAAAATAGATATTTTTAGTCTCGTTTTCATTGTCTCGGTTTGAAACCCGAGATTAAAAAGGGTTACAAACCGGGACAAAAGACGGTTTAGCCGTGGGAGGAGCAGACATGGGAGCCCGCGCTGCGAGGCGTCGACGAAGGCTGCGATCGAGCGCAATGGGCGGCAAACGATCAATGCTCGTCAGTCACCTCTGCATCCATGCTCCCAAGGCCAGCCAATGGTGGATGTTGCTCCCGAGGCTGGCCAGCGCCGGATTCGCAGCCTGCTGGGTGTCGTTGCCTTTGTCGAGTCGCCGCTGCCGAGTTGAGGAGCAACACTGTGGAGGAGGGACGCTGGTGAGGGAGGAGGAGAGGCGGCGGCGTGGACGAGGGCCGCCGGCGGTGGGGGAAGATGAGAGGCTGAGGAGTAACAACGGTGTGGACTAAGGCCACCAGTGGGAGTGAAGGAGGAGAGGAGACGGGCATGAAGATGGGAGTGAAGAAGAGAAGTGAGGTAGGGGAGAGGCCGTCCGGATTTTTTAAATTTAAGTTGGAGTTTATTAGACTTGGAAGTCATCTGTAATGGTTTTTAATTTGGAGCCGTTAC
Organism: Oryza australiensis; assembly: GCA_019925245.2. Classification (NCBI taxonomy): domain Eukaryota; kingdom Viridiplantae; phylum Streptophyta; class Magnoliopsida; order Poales; family Poaceae; genus Oryza; species Oryza australiensis. The sequence continues at coordinate 4,477,114 of JAIFGZ020000044.1, forward strand.
AGATGAGAGACAGATCTATAACGGCTCTATTTTAGAAGCCATTATAGATAAGGGTTACACATCTGTAACGGTTTCTAATAAAAATCCATTAAATTACAGATAAAGGACACATCTATAACGGTTCCTCAACTTACGTTACAGATCAAATGACTAATATCTGTAATGGTTTATCGACTAGAGCCGTTATAGATGAGTGCTAATCCCTAACTGCTTGTATGTCACCTGTTACAGATATGTGGTTTGTAATGGCTCACTTAGGCCCGTTACATATGACATGTTACATATGCGAGGATCTGTGCCAGTGGATATGGTAATAAAGTGGATTCGGAAGGAAATTATGTTTTTCGAGATAGAAGGTATCAGAGTTTTACTCGGAGAAGACAAGGTTTTCTTGGCTTGTATCATACCCAGGTTCTTTGAGTTCTACTTGGAGAAAAAGTCATTTATCAGTATAAATATAAGGCCCCCCTGTGAAGGGGAGGGCATCAAATCATAAGCCATAGCGAGAGTTACATCGAGAGACAATCCGGAGGAAGTCAAAACCCTAGTCACCGATAAGATCACATCAAGCCGTACTCGGTGGGTTCTACTTGGCGGGTTAGATTAGCTGGTTTGCTCTCTCTTTGTAATCCGTGTCGTACTTTCCTCCAGATATGCATATACCATGTCTCATGTCTCTTTTATCTCAATCTTACATATACACTAGTACCAACGATCCTCATACTCTACAAATACCGTAGGCAGATATAGCTCATCAGCATATTCAATGGCGGTTGGTATATATAACGTCCCGATTTTCGTGTGGCATTATAAGCTAATTTAAGAAAATCTTAATTGCAAAAATTTCGTTCTTTGAGTGTTGAGTCTAAGTTATGCCGTAGATCTCATTTAAATCCCTCCCTTACCTCCATTCCTTGAAGTAAAAAATTGCCTCCTTAAATTTTTCATTCCAAAAATAATCACAAAATTTGAATCTTCATATTCAAATTCCCTTCCTAAACCTCTATCGAGAAATTTCCCTTCAAGTAATTCCAGTTCAATTGTTCTCCAAAGATTTGAGTTTGAGTTCGCACTCAAATCATTTCTGATTTCTCCCTGCGCTGTTCACAGGATTTCAAGTCTCAAATTCGAAAAATTCAAGTCTCTAATCTAGCCTCTCAAAACTTCCATTCGAAATAGTTTAGAAGTTAGAATTCTTATATTCGGTTTTCACTCCTGAACCCTAACCGCAAATTTCGTTGAATCCTCGAACTCAAATTCAGTCCAAGCATCCACCTCATAAATCCTAAATTCTTCTTTTGATTCACTGAAAACGATCCTTGGAATTTGAATCTCCGCCATCGAATCTCTCTCCTGCATCTCCACCGACCAAATTCTCACTAATACATCAAACTCCATAACATGTCCGAAGATTCGAATCGACGCTCAATTCCTCTACAATTTCGCCTTGCAAGAACCCATGATTTCAAATCTTGAACTTGAAATCCATCTCTATGCACTCATCTCTTTATAATCTCTCTCTCTTTCTATTCCTATCGCTATATCCCTTTGTTTCATTCCTGAATATTGAGTTTGCCCTTGGAATCCCTTCCTCATTATTGTTCCCACTACAAGAGACAAACCCAAATTCAATTCCTTTATTGGAACCCCAACTTACAAGATTCTTTTTCTTTCTCTTGGAATCTTGATCCCCCTCAAACCTTACAAAAGTCCAAAAACAAGTTTAAGCCGAAAACATCAACCTCTCGCTTGGTTTATTTTCCTTGACTCCTAATTCCCAAAACTCAAATGTCGAATTTGAATCCCGATCTCAACTCAAACCCTATTTTTGTCTATCTTATCCTTGCAATAAATTCCTTGAACTCAAACCTTGACTTTGAAATCTGAATTTCAAATTTAAATTCTTGTCCTTTTAAATACCTCTCAAATTTACCCAAATCCCAGATTTGAGTTTAAATATCCCCTTTGAATTCAAATACAAATCTATTCCAACAATATTCAATTCCCAATTTTTCTGAGTTCCTTGTCTCCTCCTCATTCTCTGATGTTCAAATATAAAATTTGAATCCAAATCCCATTTCAATTCGAATCAAAATCCCTTCAACTCTCTCTATCAAAACCCTAGAAAATTCTAAAATCAATTTCCCTCAGCTTGGGCCGCCAATCTCTCCCTCTCTCGTGGCCCATTCCTTCCTCTCCAATTCACGAACAAGTCTGTTTTGCGTCCCCTTCTTTTTGGATCGAAGCCGTAGTCGGGCCATCTCCCCGTGGCCGTGTCCTAGTCACGTGCGCCGCACGTGCTAGGAGAGACGCAGCCCCACTCGTGTTCTCTCTCTCTCACTCACGCTCGCTCCTCGTCGCGCCCCTGCGCTGGCCGCGATCGCCGCCGAGTCAAAACCGCTCGCTGTGACGCCCTTACTCGTGCCCGCGCCCAAACTGCCACATCGCTCGCCATTCCCGCCCACCTGCGCGCGTGGCTGACCAGCAAGAACACTAGCGTCACCATGCTAGCCCGCCTGCGTGGCGGCGTAGAGAGGCTAATGTAGGAAGAACTCAATGATCTATTGCTTTCTGAGTATGAAATTTATACAAGATTTACGGTGGCTCTAGGCCAAACAATTTGCAACTAACGATCCTATATACATGGTCTAATCTGTTGGAGAGATGACTCGGTCGTTTTACACCCTCCCCCCTGCAGTTTGATCATTGGCCGAATGAACACACAAATTTTTCTTGAACTCGTTGAATTAGACCATGTATATAGGATCATTAGTTGCAAATTGGTTGGCCTAGAGCCACTGTAAATCTTGTATAAATTTCATACTCGACAAAGCAATAGATCATTGAGTTCTTCATGCATTAGCCTCTCTATATGGTATCGGGAGACCACAACATCCTTTCTTTCCCTTCCGCTGCACACTTTTTCTCTGCTTCATGGCATCTTCCACCTCCGATTCTTCTGTCGCAAACACCAATCCGTTCTCTGCTCCACTTCCTGATCCCCTCCTAGCCGCCACCATTGCCATGATAAACATCAAATACCATGTCCATGTTTCTCTTGAAATGGATATTGCTCATTTCCGACAATGGCGCACTATGTTCGAGCTTACGTTCGACAAATTCGGCCTGCAAAATCACATTGACGGCTCGATTGACGCCACCCTCATGCGCGACGATGTCGAGTGGTCACAAATCGATTCGTGCATTGTCTCTTGGCTCTACAATTCTATCTCCACCGAGATCATGGATGCCATCTTCCAGCCACACCTCTCTGCTCACGCCGCCTAAACCAAAATAATAAGCCTCTTCCTCGACAATCATCTTCAATGTGTGCACAACAGGAGTTCCATAGCCTCTATCAAGGCGACATGACCATCGCCAAGTACACCAGCCACCTCAAACACCTCGTCGACACTCCGTACGACGTTGGCACCACCATCACTGACCATGCGCTCGTCATCAACGTCCTCCGTGGCCTCAACTCCGAATATGGCTCCGCCATCACCTTCCTCGGCTCCAAAGATCCACCTCCCACCTTCCTCTACACCCACTCCTATCTATTGCAAGAAGAAAGTCACAAACATCACACCCACAAAATGGAGGCGGCAATGGCGCTCCTGGCAACTCGCCAACCCTCTGCTCCACTCCCACCGGCGCCGTTCAACACTTGCGGCTCCGGCGACCCCGGTGGCGATGGCGATCGTTGCAAGAAACGCAAGATCCCTGATGGCGGCGATGGGCTTTTCGTCTCCCCGCTTTTGCCGATATCACTGCGTCACCATGGCCCCCACAGCCCCACTCTGGTAGCCGCCAAAACGCAGACGCTGAGCCACGTGTCTCGCCAGCCATGCCTCTCCAATGTGGAAGGAGCAAAGCTCCCTTTTCGCCGCTCTTCCTCTCTCTCTTTCACGCCGTGACACCGCCTCTGGGCCTCGTCGCCCCACCTTGTCTGTGCGGTGTAGCTCCTCCCGGCTCTCACGTTCAATCTAGGCCGCCCGATCCACCTGAAGGGTTACGCGGAGGCTACGCTAGCCGAAAACAAAAACTTTTCTACCGCGCAAACCAGGAACACTTGCAAGTAAGGGCCGATAGATCATTACCGATTGGAGTAGAGTGCAGCGGACTAGCCAATCGGGCTATCGATGCGGGGAGTCTGCTGGCGATGACACCAATTTGCCGACAAAGATTCCAGAGGATAGCCGATTTGCCAATCGCCGATTCGTCGAGCGGCCGATTCACCAGAGTCGTCCAGTCATGTTCTCACGCCTCGCTCCGATGCGCTCGACCTCAGCGATTCGTAGCAGATCAACAGCGCCGCAATGTAGCAGCACCTCTACCGGTATCCACACGTCCGGGGACAGAATGCCGAACACCCGTGTGCTAGCACGCGATGCAAGGCTAGGGTTTTGGCTCGGAGGTGGGGAGGGTTTCCGTGGAGATTGACCTCGCCGACTTGTTGCGCCAAATTAGATTGATTCGGTTCAATCGCGATACTACAGCTCTCCACCCCTCACCCCTTTATATAGAGTTGCCGGTTAGGCCTAGAGGCCCATCGGGACTCTATTTTGAATCAGATCCCATCCGAATCTCATAGAGTTGGCCGGCCGGACTTCGTAAGCCCATAGGACTATCCGATCGGATCCCTATCCGATCGAGCCGTATACGAGTCCAACTTGAATGCCTATTCTTATCCTCTTAAGCTGCGACCCTGTAGGTTCAGGTATACTCGGTTTCGGCTATAGTCCAACTCAGCCGACCATCGGCTCGAGTCCAACTCAGCCGACCTATCAACAGCGGCGCCTAGCAGCACATATTGACACCATAGCATACAAGAATATAATATCGGCTCTGAACCTGCAATGTGTACACAAATCCCTTTGCCTCACGATACCAATTAAGCTATAGGAAAGATGTGTGCCATCCCTTCAATAGCTTAACCATTCACTCGAACCGTATTGGATTATCTGTCTGTTGATTGACTCCTCAATCAACTTAGCATGGCCATGCATTTTCATAATCCATTACCTCGAGGGGCCCAGAGATATCTCTCCAAAGGAGGGGCAAATTCCATCTCGAGACCAATTAATGGCACATTAATTCCTGTAGTGTCTTATGGTGGGTCTATCCAACAATGTGTTATCTAACACATGTGTCCATGTTTATTGATTTGGTATCTCCATACCCATGATCTATGAGACATGATCATCAATCAATAAACATGCCGATCTTAGAGTCATATTTGTTCCAATAATATGACATGTGATCAGGGATCATTTAGAAATAAATTCATGCATAAAGAGTCTCATAAATAAGTCACGTACTTATTGATCAATACAAGATGTCTATTTCATGGAACTGAATAACATTTTATTCATTTATACATAAACATTGACCATGATATCCAACATCTTCATGTTGCCTCTAGGGCATATCACTAACACCACCGTCCTCCACCATCCTTGCATCCCCGTCGTTAGAGCTAGCGCCCAAGCCTGCCGCGGCCAAGAACGTCTCGGCATCGACCTCGCCTCACCGCCACCGATGCCATTCCATCCCCGCACACCTCCATCTCCTTCCCGCCCGCCTTCTTCCACCGGCAGCCCGTGGTCTCGCCATCGGCCACCGCTGGCATCGTCTCGCCCGTCGGTGAGCTCCTCGCTGTCTCCCCTTCCGTGCACCCTCTGTGGCATGCCAGGAACGCCATAGACATGATCGTTGCACTCTAGATCCTCGGATACAGCTCCTCGGCGTCGTCTCGGCTCCGCCGCCTTCATGCGCCACCTCCCTTCACCGTCAAGTGCCCCCTTCCAATTCCGTGCGACAACGTGCTCCTTGACACCCTAGATAACCTCGTTGGCCGCGCTCTGCCGCCGGCCTCTTTCTCTCTTTATTCATCCGTCACAACCGCGTGCAGTCGTGCGTTGCCATCAGGCTTCCCCTTGACAAATCCTCTCGCCACCGTCCTCCTTGAGCTCTCAAGCCCGTCCCTGAAGTAGCTCCCTATCGCCGGTCCTCCCTCTTGCACCCTCGCCGTTGCTCTGCTTTCGCCGCCGTCGCGCAGTGTCACGCGCCGCTATTGGCCTTTCTCTCATGGATGCCCTCCTGGAGACTCATTCAACCTCCCCAAACCTTTTCCCTGGCCGTCGGTCTTACCTCTTGCCCCTGCACCATGTCGCCCATTCCGTCGCCGTCGTCGCGCACGATAGCGCTTCATCGTCGGCTCCCCACCCATCAATTCCTCATGCCACCACCCTCCCCATGCCCCTAGCTACCGCCCGAGGCGCGCCATGGCGCTCACCGCCTATCCTCCTTCCTCGTCGCACTGCCCTTTTCACCACCGCATAGCGCCGTCGAGAGCAAGAACCCAGCAACCATTTGGTCATGAGTTGGCGGCGTGCGCATCGCAATTGCGCACCGATTCACCCAAGCGAAATGCGCGGGCCACACTTCCTTTCCTCGCGCGGCCATGTCGGACTCTCGGCGAGATTGGCCACTTGTCTCCATCCATCCTCCATCCCCGGCGAACAAATCCCTGCCATTGAACCGATTCCCCTTGGCCTCTTTTTCTCGCCGGTGCCGGCCACTCCCTTCAATTTGTTGTCATTCGTCGGCGCCTCTCGGCCACCGTGAGCCATCCAATCTCAGGCGAGCTTAGCTCCCCTCTCTCGTGCACCTGCGTGGCAATTCACGTGGACACCACCTCCGCTTGCCCCGGTCCCACAAGAGCCGGTCAAACGCCTCCACTCACTCGCCCTGCCGACTGGGCTGTGGCTTCGCCCCCCTTATGCCCGTTGGACAAAAGTCTGTTTCCCATCCCTCTTGTGGCCCGGTCTTCCAGCAGACCATAAGTCCATTATTCCTTCCCAGCCAAGCCAGCGGCCCATGAACCAAAAGTCCACATCCGGGCCTCACTCCAAGCTCGTGAACCAAAAATTCCATTTCACGTCCCCTCTTATGATCTGCGATTTGCTCTTGAGGCCCATGGGACAAAGTCCATTTTTACTCCCCCCACTAAGACAGTCGCCCATGGACCCAGTCCATAGTGCTTCCCTTCACTGTTTTGTGGTCCACACATGTCAGTGAGTGGCAAAGAATATTCCTAAGAATATTCTTTTCCAGAAATTCAATAAATCTTTTCTTTATTCCAGAAAGTCAAATAAACTTTCAAAATTCATACCTAATGGTCTACAACTCCGATTGACTCCGTTCCACTTCTAGTAATTCCATAAAATTGTGATCTATCTAATGGAACTATTAGTTAGTCTAAATATAATCCTTTTCTTGGTCTTTGTTTAGGTTTTTGTTTGTTTGTGTGTAGTTGCGATTCTCAGATTTTTCTTCCAAGTAGATTTCTCGAAGATTTGTGAAGCTCTAGACCTTGAGCAAGGCAAGCCACCTTTGAACACATTGAGCCTATATTTGAACTTAATTATTTTGCTTGCAAAATATTTATACATTGATAGGAATGCATTGGAACTATTTGCTCATCTGCAGGGCAGATCGGTGAGCTTACCTAACCTTTTTGCATCTGATCTCTTCCTTGTTAATTGCTATATGATGTTCCCTTGTAACCATCTTTGTTGTGCCTCAGTATTCGTACACTTTGTGTGAATATTGACGGTCGCCTTAAACTTAAAATCTCAGAACTTCTTGGGTAAAACTTGGTTTACAAAAGCTTTGGAAAACTCGATGCCTAGGTCTGTCCCTTGTGAAAGAAAAATGAGTTTTAATAAAACTCGTGACACAAAACCATTCTTGGGCGGGATGCTTGTGCGGTCGCTTTTAAGGACCGATTCCTTTGGAACTACATCTGAACATATAACAAGTACGACCATATGGGTGAATTGGGACACCCCTGGTTGAGTAACTAGCTTGGCCAGGGAAGCCTTGATGTCGAGGAACAAGTGGATTCACCTGAGTGGTGTCGAGGAAGACCCTTGGGCTTCCTGGCACAACATGGTCTGAGACCTAACCTGTTGTTGGTCCGTGGGACCCCTCCCATTGACACAAGGTGACCCTGAGTCGGCTCTAGAAATGCCTTGTCGTGAAAGCCTCGAAGCCACCAAATGTGGCTGTTCTGCATGGGCTGGGTAACCGGGGTTTGTAGCGTCGTGTGGTTAAAGTGTACCCTCTCTCCAGAGGTTAACAACCTGTTCGAACAGTCATGTCCACGGTTATGGGCGAATGTGAGGTGATTCCTTAGCGTAGTTTTTGTTTTACCATGCTTTGTGAAAAGGTGTGTGGTTTGGGAAACGATGTTGGGAAAATCAAGCGGTCATCAAGGAGACAATGGGACGGGAGTCCCTAAAATTAATTTGTCGTTTGGGAACCACAAGACTCTAAAGATGGGAAAATTGGTTTGGTTTGGAAAACCAACTTTGAGGCCAACTCGAGGAGTTGTGCAAATCCTAAAAATAAAATTTGTCACCTTCTCACCCCCAATCGAGCTTAGACTTGTCTCGCTCTGGTTGTGGAAAAGCAAACACTTAGATTGTTTAAAACACTAAAACAAAACCGATTGCAAAATAAACAACCTACCCTTGCAGCTTGCATTAATCACCTAGGTTTCCATGGCTTGCTGAGTATGTAAGTACTCATCTTTACTCTCTATATAGTTCTGCCAACTCTGAAGGTGAAGTAAAGATTAGGGTTTTGTCCTAGTTCCTAGCTGCTGCTTGTGGTGTGGGAGTTAGTCCGTTGGTTTTCGCTGCCTTGCTTCTGCTACTGCTGCTTCCGTGTCGTCGGTTGCATTCTCGGGCTCCTCCCGAGGGTTGCAACTTAAGTCAAGGTAAATAAGTCCTCTATTAATTTAAGGATTGCAATGATTAATAATTGTCACAGTGGGTAGTAGCGCTATGACCTGGGACTGGTACTGATATAACGTCTCATAGGAAGCGGTTCGCACCGTTTTTCCTACGACATGCTCTGATCAGGTGTCGTTGTACAGCGGTGCCAGATTGGGGTGTGACAGTAAACTACATGGGCGATAGCACTCGGGGTTTAATACCATGTATGCCAGAATTTGGTATAAAACCATTTGGTTGATTAATTTTAAAGTTTTTTTACTATATGGTTAGTTATATTCCAACTAGTCATATAGTTGAGGGCTACACCTAATAAGGTGTATATAATCGATGCATCTATTATCTATTTTCATTAAATTTTTTCAGGTAAGCCCTCCACATGACAACAATGTCTTGTAAATGTCTTAGTGGCAAGGTTGAAGAGGAAAATCACTCGGGAATCCACAATGAGGACACTAAAGCACTCGGCTTTTGTTTAAACAAGCTTGGGAAAAGATTATTTCTCGATTGTGAAGGTCTCAAGGGCTGCTGTGGAGATCATGAGTACCCCACACCCACTTGGCCTGCATATCTGATTGGAGATAGTAGGTGGGCTGGATCCATGCATTACGTAATAGACTAGGACTTGGGCATAATGTTACCTTGTATATTACGGCATAGCCTAGTTTTGGTTAGATACTATCATGTAATGGATGAGGAGACTAATGCCGTATTCGGCTAGGTTTTGCTCTCTGTAACCTTGCCCCAACCTATGTAAGGCGGGCTGGGAGCCTTTAAGGGCATAATCACAATCAGATCGTCAGATCAACATAATACACTCGACGGATACAATCTCCAAACAGGAGTATGGTATTATTTCTCATCGAGAAGAACTGAACCTGTCTAAATCCTTGTCCCCTTTACTCATCCATTTTTAGATCTCTTGCGCTACCCCCTTATGTTATTGTTGTCGACAAGCTATACCCATCTACGGTATTTGGAGAGTATAGGGTACGTTGGTACTAAGATATACCTAACAAGATTGTATCTAGAAAAATATATACTGGTTCAGGCCCTTAAAAAGAGTAATAGCCTAATCTAGTCTATATGTATTTGGGGAGAATATCACATAGATTACAATAGGAGAACTGACTAGCTACATGGACTTGTCGACTAGACCTCGCTGAGCATGACCTAGCGAGAACTTATCGGTGACTAGGGCTTCAGCTTTCTATGGATTGTTTCTCTGTATGGCTTTGGATATGGCTTATAACTCGATCCTCCTTACCTTTATGGAGGCCTTGTATTTATACTAGTAATCATCTTCTTCCCCAAGTAAATCTCAAAGATCCTAGAAAGAAATCGAGTCGAGAAAACCTTATCTTCTTCAAGTAGGACTCTAACACCTCTTACCCAGCGAAGACAATTTTCTTCTGGACTCAATTTCATTACCGCATCTGAGAATATCTTCCCATAACATTAGGTATGCAATATTTTCATACAAAACAAACCCACGTATAGAAGATTTTCCTTTTCTACAACCTGACAATTGCTGATCTACATCGACACGGTGCAACAAAATTAGCAGTGCTGATCAACCAAATGTTTCTTAAGCATGCAATATATATCCGTGCTTCCCGTATTTCCATCCAAAATAAGGTGCAAACAATTGTTACAAATTTTCTGGACAAAATTTGAGTAGATATATAGTTCATGACATAATAATCAAGTGTCCTGCAAAAATTAAATGTTTGTGAAACATATATCTTTCTATTTTTTCCTTGCCTTCCTTTAAACATAATATTTTTTCTCTATGTGTTAATAGAATTTAATCACAATCACTTGAATCTTGATGGACTTTTTTATACAAAATGCATTGCCATTTTCCCTATTTCACCGTACATTCAGCAGCTAAGATTCAGTTATGGGTTGGTAAGCCATAGAAAAATGAATGAGGAAAAAAAGACTTATGGATAAGACTTCTATATATATACATGCTGGTTTAAAAACCAAGCATAGAAGATAAACTATGATGAACAAAGTTTAAAAAATCAACTCTAAAATTTAGTTTCAAAAATTAAAGTTTGGCAATTTAGTTTCAAAAATCTGCAACCGTGTCAGATCTCCATTATTTTTAGTCCCGGTTGTTGTTACCAACTGGGATTAAAGATCAATATTTGTCCTGATATTTTTTTATAAACAGTGAGAAAAAATAATCGCTCGGTCTTATCTTCTCGTTAAAGGCGCGCCTCAAATCTCGGCCTCCTTAGATCTCTCCCTCTCCCGGCCTTCTCAATCTCTCCCTCTCCTCTCATCTCTCCCCTCTCCCTCTCCCCTCAGCTCTTCTCTCTCTCGCGTCGGCCGCGCAGGCTGCGGCAACCGCGGGCGGGAGGTGGCGGTCGCGGGCGGGCTGTGGCGGTCGTGGGCGTGCGGCGGTGGGCGGGCCGGGGCAAACGATAGCGACCACGAGCGGGCCAGCGCGAGCGCCATCCTCCACCCCTCCTCCTTCCCCTCTCTGTCGACGCACAGCGGCGACGACAGGCAGCGGGCGGATCTGTGTTTTTATTTGATATTTGTTGCATTTTTTGATGTATTTGATGATCGTGATGTGTTGTGATGATGTGTGTGTTTTTTATTTGATGTATTTGTTGTATTTTTTTGATGTATTTGACAATATGTGTTGTGTTGTGATGATATGTGATTTTTATCTGAGATGTTGTACTTGATCTGTGATTTTGTCTCTGTATTTGATCTATGATTTGAATTTTTTATATGTATTTTATCCGTAGTGATGGAAAAAATATGCAAGCAACAAAAAATGAAAAAAACTATAGTCTTGGGACTAAAATACATGTCACGTGGCGCTTTCATTTTTAGTCTCGGTTATTGTTAACCGGGATAAAAAATAAATTTTTAGTCCCAGTTATTTTACCTGGCACTAAAAATAGGGATCTTTAGTCCCGCTTTCTTACTACTGGTTTGCAATCCGAGATTGGGTGGTTCCCAGTAGTGTACGTAATAAGCCAACAAGCGAGATTGGGTGGTTCCCAGTAGTGTACGTAATAAGCCAACAAGCAGAGGATGAAAGTTCCTTTTTTAACTTTTAAAAAAGCACATATCCTTAGTGATCATATGCATGCATTCTAGGCGAGGACACATGCAATATATAGCCGCTCAGTTGTTTCTCAACATGTGTATAACATATATCTGATGTTTTTCAGACAAAAAATAAAAAATAATTTGAAACCTATTTAATTACTAGCAAAACCTACCACCATACCCTCAAATCCACGATCAAAATGTGCCTATAATCTGGTGAAGGGAGGTGTAAGTGCCTATGACGGCGACGCTCACTCCGATGACCAGTATCCCGACGATCGCCGCCACCTCGAAGCGGCCAACTCCTCCTCGGGGCATGTAGATCTTGAGGTAGCTCAGGCACGGGAACAGGACGGCGACGGTGACGTTCAGCGAGGAACCGATGAACGACATGAGGTAGCCGAAGAAGGGCACCGTGCACGCCAGCACCACCGTGCTGACGACGACGGCGGTGCTGGTGAGCACCCTGGTCAGCCCCGTGTCCTCGGTATCCGCCGCCGCTGCCGTCGACAGCTTCTCCTCTATCGCCGTCGTGACGGGCTGGATCACGAGCGCGTACTTTGCCAGCGGGGTGATCAGGGTCGTCAGGATGGCGATCCTGGTGTACACCTTCCCCGTGGGTAAGTTCAGTGTCACCTGTGCCTGCACGTCCTCACCATAGATTAGGTATCCCAACACTGCTGTCACTGCGTAGTTGAGACTGCACAGCACCGAAGAGATCAATAAAACCTGCACATTAATTGGAGAGAAATAGATCATTGGAGTACTGATCAATCATTATCATCATCAAGGTTTCATAAACCAAATTATCAATCATTGGAACTGATCAATTATTGTTGATGGCAAATGTACCTTGGGAAAATCCTTCTTGGACTTCATCGAGGAGTACACGGTCGGGAAGACGCCATGGCCGGCGAAGCAGACGAAGTAGAGGCTGAGGGCGGTGGGCAACCCGCTCAGGTTCAAGAGGCTACTGCCCTTGATGTGGAAGCCCTTGTCGGCCACGCCGGCCCAGACCAGCGACGCCGTCAGCGCCACCGACGAGACGAGCCCGACAGCCGAGACGTAGGCGAGCATGCTGAGGTTCTTGAGCCACGTCGTCGGGAGGATGATCGCGGCCGCCGCGAGCACGAACAGCTGCTTCCCGTGCACCTGGTACCCCAGGAGCTCCACCACCGTGCCGGGGAGGAGCTTGTCGAGGTTGTCGCCCTCGAGGATGAGGAAGCTGATGGCGACGAGGTAGAGCTCGACGTACATGACGAGGCCGATGGCCGTCCGGCCGTGTGCGCCGAAGGCGAGGTGGCCGATGTCTGGGTAGCTCCTGATGGAGCGGTCGGCGCGCATGCAGCGGCCGATGAGGTTGCCGGTGTAGAAGCAGACGGCGCCGACCATGGCGAACAGCGCCAGGCTGAACCACCCGCCCTGCGACAACGCGTACGGCACGGACAGCATCCCGATGCCGGAGATCACGTTGCTGAGGTTAAGGCAGCTCCTCCCGAAGGAAGCGCCGGTGATGCAGAACGAGCCACCGCCGGTAGGGAGGAGCTGCTGCTCCACGTCGTAAACCACATCATCGTCCCACAGGTTTTCTTGCTCGTGTTTGCCATGGACGAGAGGCTCGTCGAGAGGGCTCTCATGCGCCGCCATTATCTCGCCGCTGTTAATTAATTGAGAGTTGAGATCTAATGTTGAATGGACAGGATGCGAGATTAGTTATACGTGGAGATATCTTGAAGATTATGCGTACGGAAAGCAAACTACAGAATATAGTTATGAATTTGATGAATTATCTAAACACCGAAGCGCCCTTGGGAAGGTCATGTTGAATTATCTCCAAATAGTAGAACAGCCCTTGGGAAGTTGCTTGTTGAATTATCTCAAACCGTAGAGCCTTTGGAAAGTTGTTGGGATATCAATCTAGTGATCTAGTCCTTGGGTAAAAAAGATGACCCTTTTTGACTTCTCGTCAAAATTAGCATGACACAGCTTTTTCTGGAACTTCTAATTTTAGCCAAAGAAAAAGCATAAGAACAGCATTGGGAATTTGTGGAAACCGTGAGAACAACTAATATTGGCACCCTTGAAGCTATAATTAATCAACCGATTTACACTGTTACAGTATACTTATTAAAGCAAATGCTATAATAAATGACTATCACATACACACATATATATGATTTGATTTTTTTCATACGAGAGCACATGTACCCACAATTTACATCATATATATATCATATATATATATAGCTTACATAAATCGATGTAAATCTGAAGAGATATATATTAAGTCGCTAATAAAATATATTATGCATGGTTTTTTCTTTAGACGATATTTTTTTCAAGTATTAAATATATATAATGAAAAACAAGTATAGAAGGATATATGGCAGAAGATGCAGGGAAACCGGCCTAATAAGAACAACAGAAAAAAAGGAAATTATAGGAAAGTTGCTAATTCCTCACCTCGCCGATCGATCAATTTGTAGATCGATGGCGGCCTACACCGCCACCGCCGCACGAGCGCAGGAGAGATATACCGGTGGAGACTGGAGACGCGCGCGAGAACGACGACGCGGCGACGAGCTCAGCTGTGGTCGCGAGCTCTCTCGCCGGCCGGCCGGGGTTATGGCCGGGCGCGCACCGGCGCGCGTGTGGGTGATGCCGAGCGCTTAGCGAGAGAGGGATTAGATCGATATATATGGCAGAAGGTTAAACAAAAACAAAAAAAAAAAAGCAGGGCCGGCCGGGCGGGGCTAGGTGTGCCTAGGTAGGGTTAGGATCGAGGAGGCGACGGCGCGCGGCTTGTGCGGGGAGGATCGCGCCGTCGGATCGCGATCGGACGGATCAATTGGAAGATTTCACGGCCCGCGCGTCCTGCTTAGCTAGCGATTAGCTGCGTGCACGCTAGCTAACGGGCCTCCCGCACCCGGCGCGCGTTGAGGTAGGGGCTGCAGCCAGCTGGTGGATAACAACAACGTGGTAGATTTCAGGAGAAGAAAGAATTTTAAAAGAAAAAACAAACTAACAACGTCGATATTGATTCGCAAGCTTTTTTAGATAATAATGGAATAATTTCCGACCTTTAATTTAAAAAACTACAGATAATTAATTCGCAAGAAAAAAGGCAATAATATACCTTCTTCGTTCCACAATTAATTAATTATAAGACGTTGGGTTTTAAATAGATTTATGAATAGATATATATTATATATTTGTGTTCAAATTAAGTTTATATGAATATTAATCAATCTATAAGTTAGATGAACAAAAGGATTGAGAATTTTAATGTAGGGACAAAAATTTTTTTGTCGGGTTCAAATAAATATATTATAAGTTTGTTATAAAATTTCTCTTGGTACAAGGTTGTATGTCCCACAATGATACGAAACTGACGTACCGTTCGAAAGTTATTAAGCACATGGATTTTGGGCAAAACAAATCGAGATAGCGTGCCATATCAATAGACGAAGAGCTTTATCGGATTATTTTCTGAGGTATGTCTTAATCATATTGAAAGAGGGTGAAATTGGCTCATGAGCTAGAGCTAGCTTAATTAGCCAGAAGTACTAGACAGTGCAGCTTAGAAGCTTGATGCTCCTACATGTATTCATGATCTTGTAGGATTGTAATCCACTACTAAAGAGATAATCTTTGGTCCACTTGCCAAAATTAAAATTTATAATAATCCCGATTCCTTGGAATCGAGGCTAAAAATATTTTTGTCTCGGTAAAAAAAGACAACGGTTCTCTAGAATTTTTGGTCCTGGTTAGATTCTTGTTAGAATATGTCAGGTCGACGGCCATCTTTAGTCCTGGTTTGTAACACCAACCAAGACTAAAGATCATATCTTTTGTTCTGATTGGTGTTACAAACCGAGACTAAAGATCTAAATGATCTTTAGTCTCGTTTGGTAACACCAACTGGGACTAGGAATGTGTTTTTTAACTACACGGTTTTGTTTTAAAGGAATAAAATTAATTTGTTACATGATTTTGTTGCATAATTTAAAATGGCCTGAAATTAATTTGAGAGGATTGTAAATGAAAAGGGGTGGTGTTGTGTGGGGGTGGGTAATTGAAGTTAGAAGGAAGCTTTGATCCTTACAAATTACAAATTACCATATTATTATTAACTAGTGATTCTCAATATATTGTTTTAGTGCTAATATATTATTTTGGTGATAATATATAAATCAGAGTGATCTACAATATTGATAAAAATATCACTTCTTCGGATACCTTCCGTTGTATTGTCACTATAACCTTCCATGCCATAGCCTTCGTATATTTCAGTTTCAGAGTTTATCGTGTCGAGTTTGTATCCTGGTCGAGGTCTTGTTACTGGTTAGATCGTGTTAGAGTCCAGTTCGTGTGTTTTCATCTTTGTTTCCATCAAACCCTAGCCACCGCATCTAGTTTGTGCACGTGTAACAAGTTTTTGCGGGTATTGTTCCCGTTTCATCCTCTAACTCGGAGTCGGTTTTTAAAACGACCATAACTTTTGCATACGGACTCCGATCGAGACGTTCCATATATGAAAATCGATCAAAACAAAATTTCGGATGTGTTCGTCCGTTGCTTTGCCTAATTCGATGATTTTATTTTCCCTAAAAATGGCTCATAAGATTGCCTTTTTAAGCCCGAAAGATATTTTTCAATTCTAAGCGCGTCTTCGAATTTTCCACCGGCCACGTCTTTCACTTGTTTAGGCTCAATTTTTTTGTGGTTACATCTCGTATGCTCCTAAGTCAAGAAAAATATTAAAATAATAAAAAGAAAAGGTCAAATTTTTCTGTGTTGGTCAACAATGAGGTTGAAAAGGAAAAATAAAGAGGGGCAAAAGAGGAACAATATCTAGAGGAGTACATAGAGAGGAGAGGTGCAATATCTAGGATTATCTCTATTTGATTAAATTTTAATGCATTACTTATTATTGTTTTAAATCTATATTTATTTAATGAATCGTTTAAGTTGTTAACCCTAGCGAGGATAAAAAATGGAAAATAGCAGGAAATTATATTTAGTCTCGGTTGGTGGCTACAACTGGGACTAAATATGAATTAAAAATAGCGAAAAATTATCTTTAGTCTCGGTTGGTGCCACCAACCGAGACTAAAGATGAATTGAAAATAGTGAGAAAATATCTTTAGTCCCGGTTGGTGCCACCAACCGAGAAAAATTGGATCTTTAGTCCCGGTTGGTTGCACCAACCGGGACTAATATATCTTTAGTACCGGTTTATGCCACCAACCAGAATTAAAGATGCAAAGCTATATATCCTGGTGCGCATCATCTTCTCCACTGATCCAACACTTAGCTCTCTCAGCTCTCTCTTCCTCTCTCAGCTCTCTCTCGCTCCATTCTCTCTCCCTATCTAGAGGGGAGGAGATGGCGGCGGTGCCATCCCCTCCGCAAGAAGATGGCGGCGGCCCGACGGCTCGGAGGTGGCTATGGCACCGCGGCTCGAAGATGGCGGCGGCCCGGTGGCTCGAAGGTGGCTGCGGCGTGGCCGTTCGAAGATGGTGGCGGCTCGTCAGCTCGAAGGTGGCGGCGGTGCCTCCTCTCTTTTCTCCTCCTCCTCTTCCTCGAAGGTGGCAGCAGTTCGATGGCTCGATGGGCGACGGCAGGCCGCGGGCAGGGGCGGCAGCCACAACATCCCCTCCGTTGTGAATTTTTTTGGAGAATTTTGTATTGTTCTATACTCGAATTTGATATTTGATATTTGATATGTGATATGTGAATTTGTGATGTGAAGGAGATTTGAGGATGTTAATTTGATATGTGAATTTGATTTCCACAGCAAAAATACAATAAAAAACAAAAAACATTAGGGGATGTCGAAGCATAATATATAAACAAACAGCAGGAGCAAAATTAAAAAAAACTTTAGTCCCGGTTGATAACACCAACCGACACTAAAGATAGCGGAGCCACCACGTGGCGTCGTCATCTTTAGTCCCGGTTATTCACCCGAAACTAAAGATATCGATCTTTAGTCCCACTTTTATAGTCTCGATGCGATAACCGGGACAACAGGGGGTTACGAACCAGGCCTAAAACCTTTTTTCCCAGTAGTGATCACTCTTGATCAATACTAGATGATTGGGCGCGCCCTGGCACACCGTCTACATGCAATTGCATTATTGGTTTTCTTTTATGAATAGAGCTAAGGCAATAAATCTATACTATCAGTTGAGATAGATCTGGTAATGAACTTATGAGGTTGGTGATCATTCATGAATAAAGCTTGAAGCACTGGATTTTAAAATAGAAGGATCTGCTAGATATATAATAATTGGTTTGAAAGAATTTGAAGGCAATAGAATGCATAGATCTGGTTTTCATAGACAGTTACTAGCATAATATAACGGTCAGTGCTTGCATGTGGTCTGTATACAACAGACATTTTCATGCGCAGTGATTATAGATAGCAAAATTCTGGTAGGAACATAAACTAATATCATAATACATAGCTATATATATAAGTAAGTTGCGCTTCTTCGGACATATTGCTACAGGTTCTTCGGATGTTCTCTACATAATATGAACGGTTGCTTGTAAGGAACTTGTCTGGTAGAGAACTAGCTAGAAAATCTATTTAAGACTCGATTCATCTTAACCACAAAAAAATCTGGTAGGACACATCGATGCGCCCCAAATGTGCCAATTTATTTCCAAGATTGCATAAGGATCTCCCAGTTGACTAAAATATAACCTCCCCAAGTGTGTTTTTGCTATAAAAAAAGGGGAGAAGCCTGGTCTCTCTGTTTCATAAAAAAGCTATAGAGGTAAATGCTACTAAAACAGGAGAATCCTTTATTAACAAAAACACTAAAAAAGTGATTGTAGCTAGAAGCAGAAGTGCAAAAACATTTCAAACAGAAGAAACACAGCATTGAATGGCAGAAATTAAGCAAATAATGCAATTTTGTTTTCTACAGTCCTATTATATGTATGTGCTAAACATATATAATTACTATATCAAAGTTTTAACATATTATAATCTAGCAAATTGCACATTAAAAATTATAATATGAGCTAAAATTTAGCTACCCAAGTTTGGCATATATAATATATAATGCACGCACTCCTATGTGCTCATCAACCTATATAGTTAGATTGTTGGAAAAATAGCGTGAGCTTATTTCTAGGTGCGGTAGAAACCATAAACTTCACTATAACATTCCTTTCCCCCCTCATTGCATAATAAGTTTATGTGGTCTTTTTTTTCAAGCTACAGCTGCTATATTATTTGTCTTGTCTTTAAATACACTCTAGAATTTTTTTGTCCTCATTGCTTTCTATTAATTCCTGCAACAATATAATGTATGAGGTGGTATCTACTATATATTGAAATCAATATCATTAGGTCACAACTTGAAGATACCACAAGAAATGCACATGAAAATGAGCCAACTGTACTGTTCTGTATTTAAACTTCTTTCAGATAACTCTGCTCTGCTACAGTACCTTTGTCATAAAATGGGTTAACAGCTTGGTAATTACTAATGATCTTCAGAAAAGCATCACAGAAAAGTGAAATATTTGTGTCTTTGACATACCAGCAACAAAGCTGTAGCCATTCAGTACACACACACACACACACACATATATATATATATATATATATATATATATATATATATATATATATATATATAAGTGTGTGTATATATGTATGTAACAAATTCTTGGGGCCATAAAACGGCACAAAGGTGTATGCTAACTATTGTAATGTCCTATTGTCCTGACAATTCATTTATATATTAACTGGTATAAACCTTGTTTTTGCAGGGTTAAAATTAGCAGAATATGATACATCTATATATGCATGATATATCCCATTATATTCTGGATGTTTTTGCTGAGTAGTAAGTAACATGCATTGGCACGTGCACCTTCAGGTCAGAGTACTATTTAAATCAGCAGTGGCGGAGCCAGGGTCCGGCTAGCACAGGCAGGTGCCCGGGCTCCATGCCACACAGCAACACATTGCTCCACGATATAAAACATTATTTACTAAATAATTGTTTACCGAATTACCTTACTTCCTGGTTCTAGTGCTAGTGAAGATTAATTAGATGATTAGCCAACAAACAAGGACAAAATCATTACTGTCATCTATAACCATAAAGCCAAAGCAAAAACTTATAGCATATCTTATCTTTCTTTTTCTTTTTTTTCAAGTATATTAGCCCCATAATCTAACTAATTGACGATAAACAATCAACATCTCATTAATAAATTTTAACTCGGTAACAATGTTTATGATAAATGATATGGTTTTCTATATATAGTTTTTTATCATGCTCAACAAAATTATTGGCTTCGTCACTTTAAATCAGTATATTCCTGGTTGTAAATTAAGTCTATATATATATATATATATATATATATATATATATTCAATTAGGTCATCTAGCCACCCTAATGCTGCTGCTGACTGAATTAATATTCCATGCATGATGTCTATTAGACTTTTCTTTTTCAACGGGATGCAAAGAATCAGTTAAGCTATTTGGCTTCGATGAATAAAAAATGGTCATATATAAGTTATGTACATTATTGTTTATTTACATTATTATTTTCTTATTAAGAATGTGACCATTAATTTGAAGGCGCTTCAATGCTTTTCATGTTAAAAACTAGCCTATTAAGTCGCCCGCTTGCCAGACTATGACCTCTCTATCTATTAAATGTGTTTATGCGTTGTTTGTGTTAACGGGCTTAAATGTTTAATAAAAATTAACAATAAATATATTTTTTGAACATGTTTTAAAGAAGTGTAGCTATAACATTAAAGGATTTATATATCTTGATTTGCAATTAAAAATATTATCATAACAACAAATAATTTGTCATATATTATCACGACCATTACCTCCTTCCGTATCTAAGTGTGTCATTTATAGTAATAATGTAAATAGCCACATCTGTTACGTGTTGTAATTCTGTCATGACCAGTTGAGAAGTATCTATACGTTTTTTCCAACCCTTATAATCATATGATTTAAATCAACTTTACAAAATTTACTATGTCCTCCATGACACATGATTTTCTTTAATTTTAAGATATAGTAAAGTAATCGATAGGTCTGGTTAAGTAGCTATTTATTTGTACACTAATATTTGTTATTATTGATACAATAGAGCTACTATTGAATACTCATTGGTGATATGTTTTTTGTACAGAAAATTTTTAAGGTATTCTTTTTTTCATTCTCATATCTTTGTTACCACACATCTTATGGGAGGTGCTTGAAGCGTCTAGAACACCTCGTGATACTATTTGCTTTTTTACTGATTTTTATTTTTTTATCCATCGGTTCTCTTCATCCAAATCGTGCATCCAATGATTCATATTTGTTTGATGATGTGGGATCTTGGGATCCCTTTTCACTGTAGATGTGGGTGTAAGTGCATATGCCACAAAATAATTTGTCTTAGTGCTCCAGATTTGGTCATGATTCATCATAATCTATGAGCAGATACCACTGGAGATTGTTAGAGACTAATGAGAATAGACATGGGTGGGCTCAGGATTTTGAGGTTGTGTATTTAAAATGTGAATGGGTAAAAAAGAATTTATAACCAAAAGTCTAATATTTGACATGTACTAATAGTATAATATATAGCATATGCATTAAGAGTTGAATACCTCTTGGGTTGAATTCAGTCTCTTTCTTGTTTTTTCATACAATAGTAAAATACCCATGCTTATTTTAATATTATGTTACTCACTTAATTCAAATAAATATTAGACTATTACATAATATTAGAAAATATCATAGACTAATTTGTATAATATTCAAAGTAGTAGTGGTGGGGTGGCAGAACCATCATCACCATCACTATTATCTTTTATAGTAATATATACATACACATTACATATGTAAATATTTTTGTGATTGTAATAACTTTTAGCAACCACATTTAATATAGATGTTTAACAACAACATTTCCTGCATAATACCCATTCTTTACCCGATAGAACGAGACAATGGTGTGCGTGTGCAGGGGTGTGTCTGTTGGGGGGGATGGAATGTTGGAGGGGGTGGGAGATGGAATGTTGGATGATACATAGAAAGTAGCAGGTTATAAGATTTTCTTGCGAAATATACAATATATTTGTCAACCGGTCATCCTGCTTGCATCGTAGATCTCATGTGTGGTACAACTTATCTGATCAGACCTCTAAGATTATATTAAAAAAGATCATTTATTTGAAAATTCTATGATGCTTAGTTACTCATTTTATCTCATTTCTATGATGCCTAGTTATTACACAGGTTACGACACATATTCTAGATTTGTTTTTTATAGGACAAAGGAAGGAGGTACTATTTTGTTGCCAACATAAGTGTTTGTGCAACAGTTCACATGAAACTTAAATAATTAACTTCTATGTACAACTAGGTGTTTATATTAGTCATACAGAATCTAGTTAATAAATAAAGTTGGGCTTAATTTAGTTACTCTTATATGTGACGAACTATTTGCTGTGGTTGTTAATTACTAATTGGTTGCATTGCCGTGCTGTTTATTCTTATCTTATGCACGATAGCTGTGACCAAGTATCTGGAAATTTTCGTATAATATGTTCCAAATAAAAGTGGGTTGTTTTCTGTCATCTTTTTTCGTCTCTGACATCACTGTACTGCATATGAGAAGAATGCATTGCTGCAAAGTAAGATACCCAATCTACGCACCATGCAAGCGATATTGCAGGTGAAGGGGCAGGCCTGAAATTGATATTCTTACTGCAAGGCCAGATTGACATTGGCATGATTTGATCTGAATCAGCTCTATGCCGATACGTAAGTATATATATGTATGTAATGCATAGTATATATATATATATATATATATATATATATATAATTATCTATAAAACAAGTAGTGTTTTTATTTAAATTTTGTTTTGTTTGGCTATTTTGTAGAAAACCCATTGAGTTTTTTCAAAATTAACCCGCAGTCCGTCTGGCTATTTAAAAAAACTAGTTAAAGAAGAAAAATGGGTTATTTTATAGAAAACCCTTTGAGTGCTTATAAAATTAACTCAGTCTCAATGATAAAAGAAAGAGAGGACTTGGATGAGAAAAGACATCCTGCGTCCCTCTCTTCCGTCCCCATCCGTGTCATACCCCGCGCCGCGCCTGCGCCCTTTCCTCCCGTCGCCGCTCGGAGCTCCCACGCCGCCGCCTGGACCTTCACCCTCCGCCTGCTTCTCTCTCTGCGTCGTCGTCCCGTTGCAACGCACGAACATTTTGCTAGTATATATATAGAGAGATAGAGATAGAGAGGGAGAACATAAAAGCAGGAGCTCTGCCATTTCAAAATCGACGAGGGGATGACAGTTTTAATTTAAGATATTCAGCTGTTTATCTAACTAAATCCTTATCTTTGAAGGATTAATGGTTCCACTGAAGAGAAAGAATCTATATAAAGTTATAAACAGTACTATATAATGCTAGCTTGGAAATCCATGAGCTAGATTGAATCATTATCATTCAGTACAACAGAAACAAGAAGCTCAAGGGAAATTAAAACACAAAATCCAGCAGTACAAAGCGTTGCACACAGCACACTGCCTCGATCGCTAGTACCATTTATTAATACCACATGATGAAATTTAACTGGTACACACACATGATAAAATTTCCAGATGTCACATTTATTCGCTATATAACTACCTTGAGCAGCCTTTTCAGACTGTGTGACAATCTGAAGCACAAAATACATATATAGTACGAAGATGATCAAAGCACAAAGACATCTTCAACTGCAGCAATCAAAAGGATCAGCACGAGAAAGATCAGCTGCCGCCCTAGAGCACCAGGTTGGATCTTCACCTGAAAATATGATCTCTGTACGGCCAAGGCCGATGTTCAGAGAGGCTACCATGCTCAGTTTAGCATTCAGTTCATCATCATCTGGAGCAGTACCATGTCGACGCTGGAAGATATAGATCTTCTCGAGCACCAATCCTCCTTCGGCGATAGAATTGATGAACGCTATCTCAGAATTCTTCCAGGAGAACCCATGGAACACTACCTTCTTGATGCTGGATCTGACACATTCAACTGAATTGATCTCTTCCCAGAACTCGAAATCACCAAGCTGGGTAGATTGAGGATCTTCGATAGGCTGCCAAATTAACCAGTGTTCAGATTAAAATATATCAAGCACTGAATTTGTTCGATCTGATTGAGGCAAGGTCAAGCAAGACAAATTGAATTGATGCCTTACCATGATATGCAGCGTTTCAACGTTAGGAAAACATCTGAGCAAGCAGGACACCATCGTTGCTTCCGCAGCCACTGCAAATCGAATTTGCAAGCCCAATATCTTGACGCTTGGAACAGCCACTTCATCAGGGCTAGCAGTTAAGCCAGGCTACAGTAAATAGATATGTAAACATCGGATAAAGCAAAAAGGAAAAAAGAATCAAGGCACTGACATACGTTAATTTGAAATCCTCACTGAAATTTTGAATGCGACAAAGAAATTTTGGTGAAAATTTAAATATATATATAACCAACAAGCAACAACTTCCTATTGCTTTTATTGCTTCTCATTCCTGGTCGACAAGTATCTTATGTTTCTGATGCAATATTATCTATTAGGTAGTACCAGAGAATATAATATTATCACTTAAAATGGGGAGAAAATTTCCCCCGTAATTGTCTGACCGGCCGGGCACGACCATGCTCTTTTGAGGTTCCGATACAAATTAATATAAACTTTGCTCCTCCTCTATCAATTAATATGAAACATCACATTATCTTTAATTTGGTGCTGCTTGTTTGAAAAATAATGTGAAGTTTGCTACTCCTATAGTGCCTGAGAAGTACAAATACTCTATCAAGGCCCCAGGTATACTAATCCGCAAATATGTACAGATAAAAACTCAAAATATAACTAATCAAAGAATGGGAGTAGAGTAGCTAGAATATTCTAATGGTTACCTTTATCACAGTGCCATCAATCTGCAGGCGATGACAGGTTGGTTTGAGGTAACCAATCGCCTTGATCGACGAGGCCCGGCTGATCCTGATCCTCATGAGATAACCGTGGTAGGTGCCCGACACGCACCGCAGTACGATCCGCTCCAGCAGCGGCGCGGCGACGACGGCGAGCTCGTCCACCAGTGACTGGCACAGCATGACGCACCGGAGGCTGCCGCTGGCGAGGCGGACGCGCCCCGGCACGCCCCAGCTGAAGACGAGCACTAGCGTCTGCAGCGCCGGGCTGCACGCCAGCATGTTCTCCAGGACAGCCTCCTCGATGGAGCTCCTGTTGAGGACGAGCTCCTTCAGGTGAGGGAACGACGGCTGCGCGGCGGCGTCGCCGTGGTGGAGGACGCCAGCCGTGGCCGGGAACCTCCAGACGCAGACGTGGAGGCGCTCCAGGGCGCTGCAGCACTGGAGGAGGTCGGCGGGGAGCACGTGGAGGCCCGACCACGGGATGTTGTGCAGGGTGAGGTCGCGGACGCCCTTGGCAGCGACCGTGCGGATCCAGCCGGCGAAGGTGTCCCTCTCTGACTCCGGGAAGTAGCTGGTCAGGGTGACGGTGTGGAAGGGGCCCGGGTGGGACTCGATGATGCGGGACACGGCGGAGGCGACCGGGGCCACGCCGGTGAAGTTCGCGGCCAGGATGAGGTCGGAGTCATGAAAGATGAGCGGCGTGGACGACCAGAGCCCATTCCACTGGGACGACAGCACGCCGGTACGAGCGGCGGCGACAGCGACATCGCCACCAGTGGAGCCATCAAGGCTAGCCGCGTTGTCATCGCCGGAAAGCGTAAGTGAGCCGGCGAGGACGGGTTCAGCGGCGCCGCCGCGGTGGGCTGATCCGGCGGAGAAGCAGCAGAGGAATCGGCGGAAGACGCCGGTGATCATGTTCATGGCGGACGGCATGGTGGAGCGTGAGGCAGACGAGGGCACGAGGCTAGTGAGGCTAGTAGCGGTAGTGCGGAGAAAGGCCGGGGAATTGGGGTTGGGCAGCGTGGGGCGACCAGCGCGCGAGGAGAAGATACAGGAGGCGTGGCTGCGTGGGGCCCGTTTGCCAGTTGCTAGTTGCTACACGGCTCATCAGTTTGTTAGCTGCGCGGCTGGACGGAGTGCATGCAGTGGTGCAAGGTTGGAGCGCATGAACTAGGGAGAGGGTTGTGTCTACGTTGCTGGGCCCATTTGGCAGCTAGCCAAGACAATGATTGGATGTGGGCCAGCAGTCACAATCCTCGTGTACTCTTGGTGTGTCTAAGAGTGTTTAGAGTGTTTAGTCTAAAACATTTAATATTTTTTTCATGATTTTTTGTATGTTCTTATGCTGAAGTAGAATCTCATGTTTTATTTTTAGGAAAGAATGTTATATTAATTTATTGGAATTGTATGACATTTTATGATTAGAAAATCATGGATATCCATAAGTGTTCTCGGTATAATATCATCTCAATATAATTTTATTATGTTTAATAAAACTTCTATTATGTAAAAGTGAATATAAGTAACGACATTCATCCTCGAAATTACACTATACATAATCCTCATGGCTAATTGAGCTAACCCATGAGCTATGCTATTACAATGTCTTACGATATGCCTAACCTTCATATCTCTATGAGAAATCATTATACCTTTCGTTTCGCAGATGATTCAACACCAACTTGATCGATCACTGTATTTGACGTACGAAAAATGTCATTGTCACACAATATGACTCAAGGATAATGGGTTTGCAAACCCACCCTGCAGCAATAGCTAGCCCTTCTCGGCATGCCATAGCTTCAACTTCCTCTACTACTACATCAGCCGAGTCTCTCATGGCAATGCCAACGCCCTCCTCACCGGAGGATGTGCAATAAGAGCCATCAACATTTACTTTAATCCAATCCGCTTCTGATCGCTCCCAATTATGAGATTTTTTTTTCTCCCACTTACGTAGCCTTATTGATGACCGAAATGGCATTCGAATTTAACTCCCCTAATTTCGCCCTGCCCTTTGCCATTATCATCTTTTTTGCCGTACTGACAACAGTGGATCCCAATAGCTTTATCAGTCGATCAGCTGATTTCTTTAATTCTTCACATAAATTAAGAATATTAATTGCTATAGAAGGACCATCCATTGGGTATTTTAGTTATTGAATAAATTAAAGGAATTCTAATTAGAGCATGCTTTTAATTATGTTTGGAGGCGATATTAGTTTGTAAATTCCCATGCGCTACATATTTTAAATAATCAATATCATCTCGGAATTTATACTAATTTAGATTTCAAAATTATTAAATCATAATAATATTATAATTGAAGTTTTAAACTGAGGACAACTCAATATTTATTAGTTTACAATCATTAAAACATAGGAAAAAACTAATTAAGGTTCTACGACCAACCAAGACTTAATATTCATTAATTAACTATTAAGTTTTATTGATTGTAAAATTTGGATTTATTAAATCAAGAACTGAGTATGACTTGGTCTTTATTAATACAAATTTTTGAAAAATTAAATTGATCATTAAAAAACTATAATTGAAACTACAGAGATCAAGTATAACTTTCTTTCTGTTGATTTGGAATTTCAGAATTATTAGATCGTAGAAACTATAATTGAGACTTCAGAACGAGTATTACTATACATTTATTAATTCCAAATTTTGAAATTATTCAATCAAGAGAAAACTATAATTAAGAGTGTAAACCGAATACAACTAGATATTTATGAATTTCTAATTTCATAGATTCATATATTATGTGGTGGAAGATCTCAGTAATTGATTTGATAGATGAATGTATATGGTTTTATAGGTTATGCACTCGGCAAACAAACACCCCGAGTATCACTTGGCAAAGCCTCACACCAAATTTCTTTGTTTGCCGACTGTCACACTCAGTAAAGGTGGGTACTCGGCAAATCATCATGTTTGCCGAGAGAGGTTTGTCGAGTGCTGCTCTCGGCAAACCATTTGTCGAGTGTAATGCTTGCTTCGCTGAGTGTGGTGGACACTAGGCAAATATCTTTATGTAGTGTGTCCTTTTAAGATTAATGTGATAATTTCTAGCTTTTCTATTAATTCAGGAATTTTTAGCTTGTTTACCTTTTAGATTAATGTAGGGATTTCCTAGAGACTCCAATTAGTATACATCAAGATGTTTTGCTGAAGCTATGTAAACATCAATTATGTTATGACAAAATAATTTTCTTGTACTGGCATAAATTCCTTCGTGCTATTTAGAATGCGGAGAGTTCATAATTGATATACATGAAAAACTTAACTTTATGCTGGAACAGGAAAAGTTGTCCGCATTTCAGATGGTTCCTAGAATAGTGAAACAAAACCGCAAGTATATATTACATGTAAAATCCACCAATTTTAATGAACCAGGATTCTCTACATTTTCATGGATCTAGATCAAATGTTCTTGAGATTTATTATTCAAATTGATTAGCTAACATAAAAGTATTGTTAAAATCTAATTAACATTTTGAATGTTCATCGAATGCACTTGTATTTTTTTCCCTGATTTAGGTGTACCATGAAATCTTGATTTTTTTGATTTAAAATGAAATCTTGATTCTTATTAGTTGATGCCCCACACATTGATGTGGGAATCTGTATGAACATGTAACATATGCAAATTGAATGCTTCCATGTTGACTAAGTACAAGCTTTGTTAGGTAAAACAAAAGATATGTGCTTTCCTATATACATATACATACATTTTTTTATTATTATATGCATACAAAATTGAACATAAGATGAATAATGGAATGGTAATGTTGATCCAAAATAGATGTCATTAGTGTCCGGTTGACTACCAGATTAAATAGTTTTTAGATGGTTGGAAAAGGGATTAATGACATCATTTTAATTGCTGAGGAAGTGGAGGGACTTTCATCTAACCCCTACTAGCTAGTGCAGAGACTTGTCAATCCGACGGTCGAAACTATTCTTATAAATGGCTAAACATGATGGCTGCTCGTGGTCGTAATTATATAGAAAGGAGGGATGTGTCTTATGCCTTTGGGCAAAGCATAACAAAAGGG
This sequence comes from Oryza australiensis, assembly GCA_019925245.2. NCBI lineage: Eukaryota > Viridiplantae > Streptophyta > Magnoliopsida > Poales > Poaceae > Oryza > Oryza australiensis. Next base: position 4,506,049 of record JAIFGZ020000044.1, read on the forward strand.
TAAAAAGGAATTATGATTACGCAATCTATATAAATCGATAATTAGTAAAAGCAGAGAAAAAAATGATCACATGATTAAATGTAAGACAATATAGCATTTTCATCGAGAAAACTAACAACATCCCATATGAAACATATGGATCGAATACAACCTATATGGTTTAGATAACAGCCAGCTTGAACATGCAGTATTGTCTTACTATTACATTATTATGAATTCATCAGAACTGCCTGATCTGGTTTACAGGAGAATAAGGTTCATATTTAAGCACTGGTCGCTAACCATGTACCAGGGAAGGACAAGAGGCTGGAGAGCTGACACAATATAACCAAAAGGGTCATAAAGAGATAAATCTGATGCTATCTGGTAGTTCCAAGCATTTTTTGCATCGGCACAAACTTGTACCCTGCAATCGCAGAAGCCCATAATATTGAAGACAAGAAATGATTGATGACATTCCCCAAAGAACTCCCTGCTGAAAGATCCTTCTTGGAAGGGATGATGTAAATCTCTTCCAGTTGATTTGCATTTTGTGCAATGATAGCGAGGAATGCAAATTCACACTGCTCTCCACTGAAGTAATCAAATATCACCTTCTTGATGCTTGACCGAACACATTGGATGGAGCCAACATTTTTCCAGAATTCCAAGTTAACCTCATTTGGTGCTTTGAGTATGTGCAATAGACTACAAAAACCATTGTAAAGTACAGTGGGTGGATGGCCTCATTAAATAATATAGAAAATAACTAAACAGAATCAAGGGGGGAACACAATTATATCGCTACCTTAACATACAATATTTTTATGCTAGGGAAACATTTGAGGAAGCAAGGCACCATCCGCTCCTCCTAGCGAACACCAAAACGGACAGTCATTGCCAAGACCTTGACACTAGGAACAACCGTAGCAGCGGTAGCCTTCATGTCATTCTACGTTACAAATATGTGAAATTAAATCAAAACACAAAGTCAGATCACCACTAAATAAATTACACACTCATACATATATAATTTTAATTTTAGCTACTGATAATTCAAATTAATTAAAGAAACGCAAACAGGAGAGCTAGAGCTCCATACCTTGATCACATTATCATGAATTTGAAGGACATGACGATGGTTTCGCCAATCTGCAGGGTGAGCTCTTGGCTCCAAATAGCCCAGGATCCGCAGCTCCAGTGCACAAGAAAGTTTAACCTTTATTGGTAACCAATGACACGTTCTCCACAGAACGAGGCGCTGCAGGTGTGGAGCATCCACCACGGAGACCTCCTCCACCTGAGACGCAAAGAGAAGCACGCAATGGAGGCTTTGGCTGCAGAGGCGGAGTGGCGGACGCGTGTGGTCAGGATGTTGAAGAAGAGCGCGAGGCTCTCCAGTACTGAGCTGCAGGCGAGCAGATGGTCGAGTTCCTGGTCGCTCATGACGGTCCTCCAAATGCAAAGCTCCAGGAGGCGGGGGAAGACGTCGGCGCCACGTGGGAAGCCAGCGGCGTCCGGGAACGTGCAGTTGCCGAGGAAGAGGCGGCGGAGAGCAAAGCAGCGGAGGATGTCGGCGGGGAGGAGCGCATCCATGTAACGGACGGGAGTGTTGAAAAATACGAAATCCTCCACGCCCTTGGAGGCGCGCCCACTCGGCGAGCTCGGGCCCGTGGAGCGCGAACCTGCAGCGCGTGATGTGGACGACGCGGAAGGGACCCGGGTGAGCAGCGAGGGCGCGGCCTACGCCGGGGGGAGGAGGAGGAGGAGATCGGCTTCGCGGAGGACGAGAGGCGTCGAGCTCCAGATGCGCCGCCAGCGGGAGGCGAGCGCCGCGTCCTTGAGTCCTTGACAGGGAGGCGGGCGACGACATCGCGGAGGAGGTCGTCGGGGAGCGCACTGATGCAGTCCTCGCCGTCATAGCCACCCCGCCGCGGTGAGGGAGTCGCCGTGCCTAGAGGCCGGGTGTCCGGGCAACAGCTCCAACATTTGCTGGACGAGCTCGCCCATACCCAGCAATGACGGCGAGGGTTCAGACTTCAGCCCTAGCGAGGGTCGACTCGGTCGAGGGAGTGAAGAGGAGTGGAGGCGTTCCACTTTTTTACTTTTTAATCTTTTTTAAAAGATTATCATAAATAAATCATTTATAGTTTTAATTTAAAAACAGACCCGAGCTCGACGTCATTCTTATTGGCGCCGAGCTCGGCGCTAGCTTTGATGACGTAAAGAACGTCAAAGAACACTATGTACTTATTTATTTTAGCATAGGTCGGCGCTAATAACAATGGCACCGAGCTCGCCGTCAATATTGACGGCGTCGAGATGTGTAAGCTCGGTGCCAATAACAATAACGTCGAGCTTGGGGTCTATTTTTCAAATTAAAACTGTCAAAAAGGCTATTTGTGATAATCTTTTAAAAAATCAAAAAAGTAAAAAATTCGGTGGAGGCGTCACGATGAAAAAAGCTTGGTGCCAGCTGTCTCCTTGTGGGGGCTGGGATGCAGGATTCTAGTGGGCCCGTGGACCGGACTGGGCTGCTGCCCGGCCAGCAAGGCCCACTGAGATGGAATGTTCTTGGAATTGTTTGCTTCTTTGCCAACACGTTGTGCCAACCCACTGCCCTTGAGGGGTTAATTAATGACCAGTGTTTGACTCATTAGGGCTGTGATTAATTACTGATTTCCTGTGACAGTGTGACAGAGCGTCAGAGCGACGTTGGACGTCAGCCTGCAGTGAATTTTAAGAGTTACCGATCCTCGAAAACTAAATGCTTATACATCTTCCCCTTGCTAAACTGTGTCTCCATTTTTTTTGCTAAATTGCGTGTGCCATGATAAAATGACCATATAGTGATAGGATGTGTTTGGTTGAAAAAATTGTTAAAACAGAATAGGAGTTTGAGAGGTGGGGATGTTAAGTAAGCTTGGCCGTGGGAGTTTCAGAAGATTGGGAAGAGAAGTTTAAGAGCAAACTTACATTTTTAATACCTGGATAGGACAAGTAATTGGGAGGAAATTTTACGGCGAGATAAATTTGACCCATACATCATCACTTCAAATTCAGTTCAGTTCAAATTCAATCCAATTCTTGTTCGTACTCTCTATAATTATCATCTGTGCTACCAAACAACAAACAAGGGACATTAAGTAAAAATAAAACTCCTATGACCAATCTCTCCACCACTAACTTCAAAAGGTCTTAGATTAGCCTTTTTTTCTCTTGTAACATCAAAAAAGTGCGCTTGGACACAATACTAGGATGAACAATTTAAAAAGCAGCACAAGTGGACAATTTTTGATGAAAAAATACCAAGAATCACTACCCAACACATATCAAGAGTGACATAGCATCTTTGTGCAAAACCACTATAGCAAAAACCTATAATGCAATTAATAAAAAAACACCAAAACGCATGGGCATGCTAATCAACACAGCATTGCAGATAAGTATTATTATACAGTATATGCAGTAGAATAGAAGAAAACATACTCTGAGATTATCAGAGTGACGCAGTAACTTGGACAGAGGCACTGTTTTTCCTTGCTGCCATAACATAATAACAAAACGTAACATCAAATTAACAGAAAATACCAAAATGCATAGGACAGCTAATCAACACAGCTTTGCATAAGTATGCCAAAGAAAAAGATCAATGCACCTGCAGAAGAAGAAATCAGACTCAGATTATCATAGTGGCAATGCATGAACCAAATAATGTACAGCAGACACAATCAGCAAGACCTGTGACCTGCTTACCTATGCATGGTATTCTCATGGAAACGATAAGATAACAACCATTAGATTATCTCAGCTGTCACCAGTTCTCCATTACCTCAAACAGCATCATGCCACAGCTAGAAACGGAAATCACATGAACTGCATATAGATGTAGTATTGCCATAGAGATATAGGTAACAGTGGTCCTTGCAGGGAACCATAGTACTACGAATTTAAACACTTACAGCCACTTAGTAATGTTGAAACTACTTGCCCTATCTCAGAGAAAGCACATATTAACAACAAAAGAGGGCCTAACAAGAAAACGCTGTAACATAAGAGTAACTGTTTTCCATAATAAGGCAAAGATCAAGGAATATTTATCCAGTCAGCACAGTCAAGTTCATCAGAGGAAAGGGTCATCCACAGAAAGATCCAATGATCTGTGGAACATGTGAACCATCTGCTCTTTAGGCCCAAGCAGCGACATTATGCACTCTTCAGATGCAAATGACAGGACGGCTAATTGGCTGTTCACTTCATCCACCTCAACAACAGGACCAAACGTTTTACTGGTCAACATAAGCAGTAAAGCCTGAAGCTCCTGTGCTGTCCTGGCGATGAAATTGATGAATTCAAGCTCGCATTTATCTCCATGAAATTCATGAAATACAATCTTCTTGACATGTGAATTGATACATTCAACAGGATGGACCTCCTGCCAGAACTTGGCATGGTGCCGGCCAGTGAGCTCATCATCTATATCAGACTGCAAAACCAGCGAACAATCCGATTACATATGGATCATGAAGGCGGCATTAATTACGATTGTAGCTAGTGATTGATGTTCTGAATGCGAAAATCCCAACAGAATGAGTGCGTGGGACATCACCTCCATGTGCAGTGTTTCAACATTGGGAAAGCATCTGAGGAAGCTGACCAGCATAGTGATCTCCTCTAGCACACCAAAATTCACCCTCAAGGCCAATATCTTGATACTAGGAACCATGGAGCTTGGAATCACCTTTGTGTCAGCCTGCAAGAGAGAATCACAAACCATTGACAAATGAGTGCCTAGTTGTTCTATGGTGATACAAAAGATTCATGCATCAGTCACACATGTGGATCCATTGTCAGAGCATAACAGGATGAAAAGAAATGTAGTATACATTGATGATGGTTTCACCAATCTGCAGCTGGTGAGCTCTTGGCTCCAAATAGCCCAGGACCTGTAGCTCCGGTGCACAAGCAAGTCTAATCTTTACTGGCAACTCATCATCTGTATCATAAGATGTTCTCCACAGAACGAGGCGCTGCAGCAGTGGGGCATCCACCACGGCGACCTCCTCCGCCTTAGACAAAAAAAGAAGCACGCACTGGAGGCTTTGGCTGCAGAGGCGAACGCGGTTGGGATGGTTGTTGAGGGCGAGCGCGAGGCTCTGCAGTACTGGGCTGCAGGCGAGCAGATGATTGAGGTCCCGGGTGCTCATGACGGTGTTCCAAATGTAGAGCTCCAGGAGGTGGGGGAATACGTCGGCGCCGCGGCGGAAGCTAGAGGTGGCCGGGAAAACCCAGTTGCCGAGGAAGAGGCGGCGGAGAGCGGCGCAGCTGAGGATGTCGGCGGGGAGGGTCACGCCAAAGTAATGGACGGGCTTATTGACGAACACGAGATCCTCCACGCCCTTGGCGGCGACGAGGCGCACCCACTTGGCGAGCTCGGGCAGGTGGAACGCGAACATGCAGTGCTCGATGTGGACGACGCGGAAGGGGCCCGGGTGACCGGCGAGGGCGCGGCCAACGTCGGTGGAGAGGAGATCGGCGTCGCGGAGGACAAGCGGCATGGAGCTCCAGATGCGCCGCCAGCGGGAGGCGAGCGCCGCGGTACGAGCCGCGTCCTTGACGGGGAGGCGGGCGACGACGTCGCGAAGGAGGTTGTCGGGGAGCGCACTGACGAGGTCCTCGCCGTCGTAGCCCTCGGCAGCGGAAAGCAAAGCGCCGTTGCTGGAGGCGGGATGGCCGGGGAACCACCCTAGGATTTGACGGACGATGTCGCCCATGGCGCCGGCGAGGGTTTTGGGATCGGACGCCGGCGAGAGAAGTGGAGCGGTGCGGAGGCGCGGTGGTGTAGTCGAAGAGACCTAGGGGACTAGGGGGACGGCTATACATGGCCCCGCACGGCACGATCCAACCCGGCCACGGCTATGACACGGCCCATTAGAACATGATTATGAGCCATGCCGTGCTGATTCGTATGCCGCGTTCTCGGTGCCTATAAGTGGTTGGGTCGTATCCGTGTTGACATGATATGTCAAGGCTCACGGGCCTACGGACACGGCAATGAAAAAAAAGCCTACACTATTTTTTCTCCAAAAAATAAAAATAAAAATTAAAAGTTAAAAAATTATTTATTTCTCATTTTGAAAATATGAAAAAATGGTATATTTCTCATCTTGAAAAAAATGTTCTTGAAAATATTGAAAAAAATATTCACACTTAGTAAAATATTAAAAAAAATATGTTAAAAATAGTAATGACTTTTATTGATGTTTATATCATTATATAATATAATGATACATGTTGCCTCGTTAAAAACTTTATCATGTAAAAACTCATAGAAAAATCTAAGAAAACTATGATAAAGAAAAGAAAAAAGTAACGATCAAAGGTACTACTATTTATAACAAAGTTTGAAGCTATAGAAATTTTTTTTTGAGATTGATGAAGCTATTGGGGTTGATCTCGGATCTAAGTACATGTTCTCGAACTGGATGACAAATTTTTGGTTATCAGCAATGTATTGGGCATATTGTCTAACTAGCTCCCAATCTTTAACACTTAGTAGCATTTCGACGTGGTCGTTGCTCAAATTTGTCCTTCTATCTTCGATGATTCTTCCGCACAGACTAAAGGCCGATTCAGAGGACACCGTTGACACGGCACCATCAACACATCTCGTGTTAGTTTTGAAAGCACGGGATATGTCATCTTGTGATCATTCCACCACCGAGGACGTTGAAGTCTTGTGCTTTATGATGGATGACGTCGTGTCCAAATAGCCGGACAACTCTTCAACAACATCATGCAAAGAGACGTCTCCACCTGCCGCCGAAGAACTGCCACCAACATGGCTTGAAGATGAGCCACCCCAAATTCTGCCCTACTGTATCTTTTTCTTACCTGTTGTAGGGGCAGGAGGGGGTCTGTGCTGACGAACTCCCTGAAACTTTAGTTGATACTTTTCAAAAACTTCATATAGTTTAGATTTAACCTCACTATAAAAGGGACTATAATCTACCATTACAGTATCTTCAATGAGTAATATAATAGTTAAGAATCCCCTTAATTTTTCCCTAGATCTATTATGAAAGAAAAACATACAACATAAATATATTTTTTAAATATTTTAAATGTTTTTGTTTCAGGTTAAAAACAGCTTGCATAAGAATATCATCAATTTCATATTCTTTTAATAATGTGCCAATTTCAAAAATATTATGCAAAATTAAATTTGCAGTTGGATAATAAATTTGTGACAAAGTAAGAGTGCAGTCATAAAAAGTTTTAAGAAATTGGTAAAACTTTGAACAATTTCCCAGTTTGCTCAGTCAGTATTGGTCCACTGTCACTCTTTCTGGGCCATTACGTGACTGAACAAAATCAGTTAGTAAATCACTATAAGGTAAAATAACTTTTAACATTAAATAAGTTACATTCCACGATGCTCCGCATCGGTGGCAAACTTATATGCTTTTCTTACCGGATGCATGGCAAAACCTCTTCCATGCAACAATCCGTGGGTTAGAAGCGTTAACCACGCGATTGCTTGACGAACGACGTCGATGTGATCACTCACTCTCCTCATCCCAGACTTAACAATCAAATTAATTATATGACATGCACAACACTCATGCAGTAGAAAAGACTGAGCATAAACAAAAAACAAAGGCTGCAATATTTCCATTGCCCTGGAATTAGCTGATGTATTATCTAGGGTGAGAGCAAAAATTTTATCAACAAGATTAAATTCATTAATAACCTCTCTAATTCTTTCAGCTATATTTTCATATGTGTGTGAAACAGCTATTAACCTAAGACGCATCTGCCAATCATCATTAATATAATGAACAACTACGCTAAGATAATCCTCCCTAGCTCTATCACTCCATATGTCGGAGGCAACACTAACAAAGAATGTGCATGTACTAAATAATTCCTTAAGTTCAGTAAAACTCTTCTCATAAACATTTTATAAATCTCGGGTTGTTGTTTGTCTATTAACAACTTTAAACATAGGATTATGTGATTGATGAATGTACTCTTTAAAAGCAGAAGACTCACCAAAATTCAAGGGTTAATCTTGTCTGACGATTAACCGGACAAGAGATTTTCGAGCTACCATAGGATCGTACTCCCAACTACGTACCGTACTATCGGGATTTAGCATAAGTTGCTGCTGCCGGAGTTGTATTCCTTACTTCTTCGTATAAGCCTTCGCATGGCGTTTCAAGTGTCTTATACCACCAGAAGATTTTGCAGATAAAGTATTCCTACATATTCTACATCTAGCTATCGTTACCTGCCTTTTGTCGGGTTGGGTCACGACCACCTCATTGAAGTGCTGCCAAACACCGAAAGTTCTCAATTTTTTCGAGTCGGTGTTTGTCGAAGCATTGCCGCTCACAGTGTCGGAATATCCTTTTGAAGCTGTCGCCGTCGCCTGAACCGGTACCTCCTCCACAAATAATGGAGTTGGAACCGATCCGGTGGCATTGTCATCACCACTTAGAAATGACCCGACATGTAATTCGAGTCGAAATCACCCAAAGTGAACGATAGCGACCGATATTGATAGTTCGGATCCATTCGAAATTTTGAAACGAAATAAATAAATTTTAGAATATTTATTTTCTTCACAAAAATACAAATAATACATAAATATGAATATCACTTACATACTTTCCTACCGCGTTGTCTTGACACCTCTGCGATTGCACTATTTAACTCTGAAACTAATTTTGATTTTAGACAAAATTTGAGTAAATTTTGTCTAAATAAAAAAAATCAAACACTTGAAAGCACAAGAGAGCACTTGAAAGCACGAGATGAGATGTTTGGGGTAAGAAAAAAATGGTTGGGGTAGATGCCCTATTTATAGGATGAAATCTCACATCTTTTGGATTTTTTTTATTTTTTCCGAGCTCCAACGGCCAAATTCAAAAACTAGTCGTTATGGGCCACGCGTCGCATTCTGATTGGCTCTGGCCCAGGCCATTAACGACGCCGTCCCGCCCAACGCTCTCCCCCCCACCACGCGTCGCCCTCTGATTCACTCCCCTTCACCGCGTGTCGTGCCGTCCCGTGGACCGTGGTGTACTCGGGTCGGCATAGTACAGTAACCGTGTCGTGTCGTGCCGACCCACGAGCTCGATCGACTGTCTAAGGCATGGCACAGCCCACCGACTACCGTACCGTGCTAGACCGATGAAGAGTGCAACCGTGTTCGGACCGACACGGTGCGGCCCATCACGGGTCCACGGCACTGACGAGCCACCACTGGGCCCACTGAAAATAGAATGTTCTTGTCGAGTATTGTTTACTCCTGCCAATACACTGTCAGTTTACTGTCCTCCGGAGAGTTGATTAGTGACCAATATTTAAGTTATTTCATTAAGCTTCTGTGCTGATTAACTGTGATTACGTGATCTGCTTTAGAGAGATGGATGCCGCTCGCCTCGCCAAGTCGCCGTTTCATTTCATTTCAGGGGTTGTTCTCGCGGCAGCACCTGTAATGTGAGTAAATTCTTAACGAAATGTTTATATGATCTTCCCTCCTTGCTAACACAATAATCCGTCCCTATTTTGCTAAACTTGGTCTGCCATGACCAAATGACCACAAGGATGCAGGAATTTTTTCTACAGCCTGTTGAATAATTTTGATTGATTCCCTCGTTTCACCGATTGGTACTAAATAGCGTGCTAATGAATTCCCTTCTTTTTGCCATTGGACTTTCCTTTCCAATCGAATTGATTGTAAGACTCGTAAAGATCAAATTTATGAAGATCCCATTGTATTTCATAAGCTCGTAACATGGGGCCCGATAAGCCTTAATTTACAGTTTCTTCTCTGCTAATAAAACCAACTCCCTCAACTCGTTCCAAAAAGCAACGGACATTATTTTTTTATCATAATTATTCTAAAGTTGAAAAGTTAAAGTCTCATGTAATTTTAATTTATATCTTTTCTTTATGTCTTCACCTAAAATCTATTTCAATATTGGGACTGCGGGTTAATTTTATAATAACTTAAGAGGTTTTCGCAAAATAACCAGACGAACTGTAAATTAATTTTATAAATACTTAAGGGGTTTTATGCAAAATAGTCAGGCAGGTTGCGGGTTAATTTTATAAACACTTAAGGGATTTTCTACAAAATAGTCGACGAACTGAGTTAATTTTATAAACACTCAATTTTATAATCACTCAAGGGTTTTTCGCAAATTTTATAATCACTCAAAATTTTGATGAAAACACAAGTTGCTTTATAAATATTATAGATAGTTATAGATACTGCAGATCATGATGAACCTGTAGATAGCAACTACTGGCAGGCCCTGATATAATAATCGCCGTAACTTTCAGGAGTCTGAAATTAGCATAGTCTAACATTGGAAAAATGCACATGCAGTGTGAAAAGCAGCTCAACGTGGACAGTTTTTACAGAACAACTACCAAGAATCAAATGATACTGTCAAGACTACCATAGCAACTTTGTGCAAAACAACTGTTTTTCTTGCTTCCATAACATAAGTAAAAAACATAACGCAATTAACAGAAAACACCAAAAAATGCACCTGCAATCCTGCAGTAGAAGAAATCAGATAATCAGAGTGGCATACTAACTTTGTAGCACTAAATTTTTTTCTTGCTGCTGTAACATAATAACACAATTTCACAATTCAATTAACACAAAAATGCATGGGCAAGCTAATCAGAACAGCTTTGCATAATTATGCGAAAAAAAGAAAAACAATGCACATGCAATACAGCAGTAGAAGTCATACAGAGATTATCAGAGTGACTGAATCAATCATATAATACCTGACTGGCAGGTATCTGCACAATCAAAATCAATTAGGATGCACAATACAGAAGACCACTTGACGATGAAACACAGGCAGCACTGAGTTCACTAGCGATCAAAAGGGTCACTGATAGAAAAATCAAACGCATCATGGAGGCAACAAGAATCTTCTCCATCATGAACTGTACCCTCAAGGATCGTTATAGTACAGTCTTCACTGGCCTTCTTAACAGAACTCAGAGGCTTCACCAGTTTGTCGACCACCTCATCCTGTGAGGAGAACATTCCATTCACAACCACAATCACCATCTCCTGCAGCACCTGCCCACTTCCCATGATGTACTTCAGGAAGGTGAGCTCGCTATGATCCCCTCGGTACCCATGGAAAACCACATACTTGATGCACGATTGCAAGCATTCGACATGGCCAGCCTCCTGCCAGAACTTGAGATTGAGCTTGCCAGCCGGTTCATCTGATTTCTCGGACTGCAAAAGAAATCGATTGGTGGCTCAGCTAGATAGTGAAGGACAATCAATTTCTTTTTCTTGGGAATAAACATTCTGGCTGCGCATCTGTGATGACAAAGCCATCGAAGGACAAATGATCCTAGCAGCAATCAATCAAAAGTTAACGGACACGATGCAAATGTGCACCAAACCGATGAGGCAAGGGTAAATTCACCTTGACGTGCAGCTTCTCGACATTGGGAAAGCATCTCATGAAGCTAGGCAGCAATTTGGCTTCACTGCGGACTTCAAAATGCACCTTCAGGGCCAATACATTGACGCTTGGGACGATGGTTCCTGGGCTCGCCTTTGTCCGACCCTGCAATTATGCAATGCAAGCATCTAAGATCACTGATCAGGACATCTTAATGAGACCACAATTGTTGAGCGGAATTTGATCAAAACCGCACATGCGTGCACCTTGATGATGGTGTTGCCGATCTCCAGAACATGTCTTCCTGGCATCAAGTATCCCAGCAACAGCAGATTGGGGGCATGGCCAATGCTCAATCTAGTGCCATGGTTGTCATTCTCAAACATCTCCCACAGCAATAGGCGCTCCAGGCGCGGGGCATCCACCACGGCGATGTCCTCCACGATGCACATGCAGATCTGCACGCACCGCAGGCTGTGGCTGGCGAGGCGGAGCAGCCGTATTTGCCTCTGGCTGTAGTAGACGCCGAGGCACTCCAGGACGGGGCTGTTGGCGAGGACGAAGTCGAGGTCCTGGTCCTCCATGGCGACGCAGTAGAGGCCGAGCTCCCGGAGGTGGGGGAAGCCGGCGCCGCGAGGGAGGGCGGCGGTGTCCGGGAACTTCCAGGTGCCGAGGTAGAGGCGGCTGAGGGGCGCGAGGGCGAACACTGTGGCGGGGAGGGCGACGTCCAAGGGCCTGCGGCGGTTCACGAGGACGAGCTCGCGGACGCCCTTGACGGCGAGGAGGTGGAGCCAGCGCGCGAGGTCGCCGCGGCGAGTGCGAGTCCCCATGGCGCTGGAGGTGAGCTCGACGTAGCGGAAGGGGCCCGGGTGGGTCTCGAGGACGCGGGACACCACGGCAGCGACGGCGCCGCTGGTGTCGAGCGGGAGGACGCCCTCCTCGCCCGGCGGGAGGAGGTGGCCGTCGACGAGGACGAGCGGAACGGAGAGCCATATGCGGCGCCACCGTGAAGACAGAGCGGCGGTGCGCACGGCGTCCTTGATAGGGAGGCGGGAGACGACGCCGCCGAGGAGGTCGTCGGGGAGCGCACCGATGCGGTCCTCGGCGCTGGCGGAGTCGTCGGACGAGTCGTCGCCGTTGGCCGAGAGGAAGGCGTCGGGGTAGACGGGCGGGTCGGGGAGGGATGACAAGAGGAGTTGGCACATGCAGTCGATGCCGAGGTCCAGCATCTGCCGGTCTGTGCCGTCCTTCTCCATCTGGACAAGCATCTTCTCCATCGTCATGAGCGCCCGGCAGTCCATGGCCGCCGCCGCCGCCGGGGTGGTGGGTGGGCCGGACGGCGAGGGGACGAGACAACGAGGGTTTTTGGTACCAGTAGTACAAGAGGGGAAAAAGATCGCCGATGCGGCCGAACTGCCACGTAAGCGCGCTCGCTCTCACACTGCTCCACAGTCCACACACATTCGAACCCAAATATCTATACCAATTTCATTCACACAGAAAACTATACATAATTTTTTTCTAGTCCTCTCGCTCAGCTCCGCGCAGCACCTCGTTGATCCTCTTCATGCCATCCCCATCCTACCTTGCCCGCTCAGGCTTCAGTTGCGATGAGCTTGAAGTGGAGGAGGCAATGGCGGTCGTGATGGAGTCCATCTCGCTGAGACGTCGCCTTGCCTCTGTCCCGATTGCCTTTCCCCCATATTGCAGTCTGACAGAGGAGGACGTAGGCAACAATGACATGCTCTTGACGTAGTGCTAAGAAGAGGACGTCGCATCGGCAAAACGACAACGGTGCAGAGGGATCCAAGCCACGTTGATCAGCGGGATCCGGATGGTATCGAGCAACACCTAGCTTCTCTGGACGGCCTTGATCTCCCGTTGAGCTGGTGCCATCAACGGTGACGAAACTAGGGCCTCTCATGTCGTCGTCGCTGAACCGTCGGGCTAGATCCTATGAATGTAGTTGGCCTTGTCTTTCTGGCAACTCACCCTCTCCAAGCAACTGATCTCGTCGGGATCCAGCAGTAGGTTGCTCTTCTCCTTCTTCTATCCTATCAACTTGAGAGTAAGTGGTAGTTGAATTCTAGATTTTCAATGTGCCTAATACTAATAGAATGATGATTTTTCTATGTAAAATTATTGCTATGGTAGACTAATATCTTACCTTGGCGGCACTCATGGAGTTGGTGCTGTAGAGCCTAGCGTTGTTGAGATGGTTGCAGTAGTCATAACGCAGTGGTGAACCGCTTGTTGAACTTTAGCTGGGACTTCACCCTCGCCTCTCTTCCGGTAATCATAGCTGTCCTGACGATGCAACTGTTCATGCCAAATTTTGTACTTAAATCTCTTTGTTTGTAACACAAAATAGTGCAGTTAAGTCAATGCAGTACTCACAAGTGTGAGCAAAAGGACACATATACAAGCAGAATTTTTTTTATTGTGAGAAAAAAAATCAGTCCTGAGTAATGATATGAACTAGAATATGAGTGATTAGGGTAATCACGCACTTTTCTGACGATGTAACTATTCATGCCAAATTTTATGTTTAAATCTCTTTCGTTTGTACACAAAATAGTGCACTTAAGTCAATGACAATATTGGCAGATGGAAGTGTGAGCAAAAGGATACATATATAAACAGAATTTCTTTTATTGTGTAAAAAAGTCAATCCCAAGTAATATGAAGTAGAATATGAGTGGTACAAAAATCAGTCCTGAGTAATATGAAGTAAAATATGAGTGATGTATGTGACATTCTCATAACGCGCATACCATATCCCATGAACACCTTCGAAAAACTTAGCCGGCATATCGTGAGATTGACTAAGTCACCATGAACGCCTCATTGTCGACGGGTATGTCACCTGCCGCTGAAAGAATAATTAGTCGTAAATACGAGCATTCGTGTCAAGGCTAGAACTTGAACCTAGGTCAACTGATCTCACCACGAATAACCTAACCAGTTGAGTTATGCTTATTTCACTATGCACGGAACTTAGCGGTTAGATTGCTAAGTTGACTAAACAGAATTTCTCTTCGATAATCACATAGATTTAATAGTTTACAGGACAATCTAGTTATCTCCGGTTAATATATTCATTTGTTTAATGTATTATAATATTTACATTGCTTCTCCTATTTAATGCATGTTGCTGATTTCAGTTCCAGCACTGGAAAATTGAATTTTTACTTACTGCTACTAGAAAATCATGAGACGGAATTAGCTTGCTTACTGGTATTCTCAGCAAACAGAACTTTCCATGGAGTATAAAGTGATTGTCTCAAATAGAGTAATAATCTATGGTATGTTCTCATGGAATGCCAGTTTTGACTTGTTGAATGGTATAACTTAGGTGATGTTTGTTATTTTAGTAAAGGGACTAAACATTAGTCCTTGGACTAAAAATTTTTTAGTCACATCCTGTTTGGTTGCAGGGACTAAAAGAGACTAAAGCTCATTAATTGTACTATACAAAAACTATATTACCCCTATTCATTTGCACCTCATTCGCGCTGCGGGAGAGAGAAGGGCATTCACGAAAAAAATAAAGTTTTAGTCCTAATTAGCTCCTCCAATAGAGACTAATGGACTAATGTTATTTTAGTCCCTTTTAGTCCCTCCTGTTTGGGAGTTTAGGGACTAAAATGGACTAAAATGGAGGGACTAATGCTTTTAGTCCCTCAACCAAACAGCCCCTTAAATCACAATTGGAAATTGTCCAAGGAATTACTATGAACATGAGCAGGTAGAGCAGGTAGACCTATAAAAGATAACCAATTATTTGTTAGTAGCAAGTAAGATTGAAATTTCTCTGTTAGTTTACAATGAAGCATGTCATTCAGACAGTTGGTTTGCACCAAGGAAGATTAAAATTTCTCTGTCGACTTTTCTTATGGGCCTTGATAAATGATTGGTTTTTCCTTTACTACTTTAGGACGTTTAAGTAGAATTCTTCTTAAGCAGTATTTGGTATTAAACCTGCTGACCATGTGGTTGGTAAATGTTGCACATACATTGCATTAGTTTGCTTCTTCTTGCAGCAACTTTTAGTTTCTATGAAAATTATTTAAATTCTCTGTTTGAGGTCTATTGCCATGAGATTCATGCTAACCATGGGCCATTGTATCCCTCTCCTCTGCAATTCAATTCTACAAATGAAAATATGAGATACTGATGGCATTTTTATACCGGCGGAGGTACTTGGAGTCTCACAGAAACAACGATCATGGTGACAGATTTCTATTGTCTTTTCCCAGCCATAGATGCTTCAAAGCTGTTCTTTTTTTTTTGGACAAATGAAATCTCTCTGAATATATTTCTATGTAGTTGTTCTTTGGTTTAACAGGAAAACCAAGTTTTTTTTTGAAACCCTGGGAAGATTAAGTGAAGCAGCATATGCAGCAAACTTCTCCATGGAGAACCTGCTCAGATCAAAGACCTCTTTGTCGCTGGAGGTACAATGACTATAGGTGACAAAAACCCTTTTAACCAGTTCCTGCACATTGGGATATTGAACTATCAGTCTAGCACTGATGCCATATTCTGAGATATCTGCTAGTTGTTCTGTATTTGGCTAAAAAAACAAATTTGGACAAGCAATAAACATGAAATGAGTACATGAAGTATTTGCTAGCTCTAAATGCAGAAGTTGATCAGTTGTATGGTAAAATCACCTATTAACACTACTACATTGTCATCAAGAATAGATCTGTCATTTTTAAAGCTAATATCCAAATGTGTGGATGATATGACTAGATGCAATCATAGAAATGATTATATCACATACTATGTTTACATATTTATTATATGTTGTTCTTTGAAATAGATAACTCATTATTGATTAATGAATATGTGATGTTCATGAGACTATTTACGGTATATGTTACTGTTTCTAAAGGATCACTGATCAAATATCATATATGAAACAAATATGGTTCAATGATCAAACACATGTATTGATTGATGACCATGTCAAAGACATGGTATGGAGATACTAAATAAATAATGTGAACACATGTTAGAAAACATGTTGCTAGATAGATCCAACATGAGACACTACGAGAGCTGTATGTGATGTGCCATCAGTGACCTCATATTAGTGTTGGTATAAAATCCTTAGACCTAAGATTATCATGGTTCCCGACATGTGGAGTAGCTTGCTTAGGGGCTGCCAAACACTACTCCATAATTGGGTAGTTATAAAAGTAATCTTCAGATATGCTATGAAACATGTAGTGAGATATGAATAATCAAGATGAGATATGCCCCTCCTTGGAGAGATATCTCTGGGCCCATTGATGTTATAAATTATGAAAGTACATGACCATGTCAAAAGTGATTGAGGAGTTAATCGCAGGTTAAATAATCCATTACAGGATCGAGTAAATGATCGAGCTATTAAAGGATGGCACATATCTAGCCTTAAGCTTAATCGATATCGTGAGACAAAGAGGTTCATAAAAGTATACACTAGAGATTCCACCAATATAATCTTTATGTATGCCGAATGGGTCAATATATTCTGCTAGGGGCCGCTGTTGACACGTGGACTGACAGAGGAGTTTTCGGGTTGTAGCCGAGTGTACATAAACTTATAGGTTTGCACACTTAACGGACCGAAATAAAGGGATTGGATGTCTCAATTTGGATAGAGATCCGAGTAGGACTTAGGGATGGCTTCCACAGGGTTTGGGTGCGGTACAAAGAAAACCCACCCACGGCTAAACCCATCAACCCGAACAAAACCCACCCATGAAAAACCCACGGACGTAAATATAAACCTAAACCCACGAGTATCCATCGGGTTTCGGGTATCCATCGGGTTCTCAATTTCTCATAGGCTATTGTTAGTTTGTCACATAAAGAAAACAACAGCACACCAAAGTATCAAACAATAAATTTAGCTATAACAGAAAGCAACAGACTTCTCATTCTAACACATCATACAGTACACCAAAAATATGATCTCATAAACATGCAATAAATATTTGGGTTCATTACAGGGTATAAATGTATAATAAGCCCTTCAAGCAGTACACAATAAACATATGTTCTCAAATCTCACAAACATACAATAAATATTTGGGTTCATTACAGGATGTAAATGTGTAATAAGCCCTCCATTCGTGCTAACCAGCCAAGTAGAAATAGGAAAAAAGATTCAAGCAATTAAGGCTTCAAACTTTAATCGATGATGTCTGCGTCAAGTTCATCCTAACAACAAAAAACGATTACAGATTTGAAGAAGTCATCTAAATTTAGTAATAACCAACGTTATACAAGAGCGAGTTCGGGCGGGTTGGATGCTGGTTCGGGTATGTCCGCGGGTTCAGATAAACCCACGGGTAAAAAATAGAACCGTACCCACGCCCATAAACTTCGGGTTCGGGTTCAGGTATATCCACTGGCAAATTTTACTATCCATGCCCATCCCGTCGGGTACAAAACCCGCGGGTACCCGTATCCGCGAGTAGGATTGCCACCCCTAGTAGGACTCCTATGGGCCTTGAAGGCTCAGTTATGGATCCTATATATTCTTTGGGTGATGAGGATGGTGATGTGTGAGAAACCCTAGCTATCATTCCCCTTCCGAGCAAAAGCCTAGCCGCGCATGGGCGCTAGCATATCCGTGCGACATGTTCCATCCCTAGACGTGTGGATACCGATAGAGGCGTCGCTGGTCTGTGGTGCTGATCAACGTGAGAGCACGACGAGGCGTACGCACGAGGAGGAGAAGGTCAGGCTGCTGCGTCGACTACTTCCTCTATATCGACACACACTATGTCGCCAATGTACCTTCAGCTTCTTAGCACCTACTTTCGCTGCATAGCGTGTCGAGTGGTAATGATCTATGATCTCATACTTGCATGGTTCCTAGTTTACGTGATTTTTTTATTTATGCTATCGTGGCCTATGCGTAACCCCACAGTGGTATCAGAGCCATCTTGTAAAGTTTGTGATCTGGATCCAAGCATATAGTTGATGTGCGGCCGCAGTAGATGAAATCTATTACATGTTAGATGAGTTATTTACCTGATCGGACCATGAGATGGATCGACATGCACATGGGTTGATGAGATCAATCGGTATAGGGTTTGGTGACTTCATCGGATTGTCTGGTGACTTCACGGGATTGTTTGATATTCACCACCTCAATTGGTTTCATCGGATCGTCCGATGTCCACTAGAACCGCACGTCAATGAGAAAAAGCGAGATAATGGGATTGACTTGTTTTTGGTGTAATTTAGTTACGCCGTTAAGATTTTCACATGACGAATCATAGAGTGGGTCCGCCGTGTGCGTCTCCCCTTAGATTTTGCTTGGGGTTTGTATCATGGATAGAATTTAATTCTATGTCAAACATGTACCAAGTGAATTATACCTTGATACAGATCACCACCACTCCTTAGATCATAGTGCAATTCAATTTAATGTACTAGCATATGATATCTATCTATCTTGCTTTATTGTCATTGTATATTTGATATGACGACATGATAGGATAGATTTCAAAAAAAAATAAGTGTCATTGATGCCCTTTCAATCATTGCATCTATCATGGTTGTGATCATCAGTAATGGGTCTGCCATAACAGAGTATCACTGGTTATAATGATGAGATAGGATGGATGTCAGATATCTATATGCAGAGATTGTTGGTTTACTTGACAATGTTATCAAAACAGTTTTGGATCTTAGGACATAGGTTGGGTTGGTACATAGAGATGTCACCCGACAGCACGATAGTCATATAAAGTGTGATTAGCAAGGTGTTGCTTATTTGTTTTGCTAGTTGTCTAATACTAATAAAATGAGGATCTTGATTCACTATGTTGCTAGAGGGAACTTTGTTGCAAAATACATAGTGGGAGTATCTTTTGTTAAATTGTTTGATGAAAGATTAAATGTAAACATGGTGCTGATTATGCATATATATATATATACACATATATATATCCTATCGTAGATCATGGCAGCTCCTGCATCGTCCAGTTTTAATTTACGATCTATTCTTAAGAAAGAAAAGTTGAATGGAACAAACTTCATAAACTGATAATGATATATAATCTCATACTTACATGGTTCCTGGTTGACATGATAGAAAAATTTTGATTTATGTCATTGAAGCCTATGCGTAACCCCACAAAATGAACTTACATAGATCAACCTGAAAAAGTAGATTTTTTACTAAAGTAAGCAATTATAATAGGAAAAATCGACTAAGAGAAGAATGATGTCATACTGAAAATAATTTCGTTCTACAGAAAGAAGTAACTGCAACATTAGGTAAGGACTCCCCGTATACAGGTAGAAGGCGCTTGAGTACCAGAGCAAAACCAAAAAAGGCATAATAAACTCAATGGATTTTAAAGAGTTGCCATTGCCCATTGTCCATGTTGATGTGGGCATGTTTGTTTTGGCTAGCGATGTCAAAGCTTTGCTTGAGGGAGTGTATTACCGAACATTCCGAAAAATGTTCAAACTTTGCCTATGTAAAATTGAAGTGGTATGATTGGTTTCAGCTGTTATCCTTGATGTGCAACTTTTAACTTTAGCCGCTTGTAAATATTCAAGGTAAGACCTATATGGCCCATGAAAAGTTTTAATTGTTCATTTGTTACTGTTTAGTCATGCAGCCCTAAAAGCTTTTTCCGTGCTATGGTTTTTTAAACAACCTCTGTTTGGTCCTTTTTTTGTCTTTTTTATTACACATGGAGGAGCCATCCACTTAGAATATTTTTGACCAGGTGTAGAAATATTGTGGCTGTTACAGAAGGCAGTGAACTCTTGATGAACTTTACTTTCTAATGTCAATTGATCAAATTTGAGTATGGAGGGTCCTCTGCTTGTCAGCTACAGTGATAGCGACATTGCTGGGCATGTTCTGTTATTTGAATCTCAAGACCTCTTGTTTGGTTCTCCAGGAAGTAGTGTTTCGCTGGAACAACTGTAGCTTGTCAATGGATGGCTCTAACGTCTTCTCGCTGACTCGAAGAACTCTGCAAAGCAACATTAGATGCGATGTGTGGAGATTATGGCAATCGGGTATCTACATGGCAAGCTTATCCGACTGGAGATAGGGATAGGTTGTGCCTACCAAATATGTAAACCAACTACGACTTGGGTATTACGTTGTCGATTAGATAAGGCAACGGCTCATAGTCATAGTTTGGTAAGATTGAGGAAACCGACTTAGAGTAAGATAGGGTTTCCGATTTGTAAGCCCACCTCCCAAGACTATATAAGGGGGTAAGGGCGTCCCTTAAGGGATATCGGCTTTAGATCATATGCTTCATGAGAAGTTAGATGAGCTTTCAGCTTTAGATACATAAGATCATGAGATCAATAAAGACACTCGGCGGATCGAATCCCCGAAACAGAGTAGGGTATTACCTCACGAGAGGGCCGAACTGTCTAAAACTTCTTTCCTCCTAACCCATTGTGCTTGGCGATCTTGACTGCGACCCCAATTTTCTATTGCCGAAACCAAGTATCGACGGTTGGCGCGCCAGTAGGGGACCGCGCGTCGAGACTTCTTCAACAATCTCGCCGACAAGCGTGATGGGATCTCCTTCGGGATTCGGCGACTTCGCCGCCAACTCCTTCGACGACTCCTCCTTCGACTCGGATTCAAACCGTCGGAGGGAAAGACCCACTCGGCGCCGTTCGGGCTCCCCAATAGCGCCGGGATCTTCGACGACATCTTCAAGATCAAGATGCGATCCGCTCGCTCCAACGAAAGACTTCACTCGGCACCGTTCGGATTAACGAACACCGCCGAAATCTGCGCCAATCTTCTCGCATCCCCGACGGAAGCGATCCACTCAAATGAAGATCTCTTAGTGCCGTTTGGGTTACCAAACGCCGCCGAGGTTTTCAGCAAACTTCTCTCCCGAGTCGGCGGCGACCCACTCTGAGGAGCCCACACCCCAAGCTCGACTCGGACGGAACGATCCGGATCCGGGTTACCCAGATCAAGGGAGGTCGCCGTCATCCTCCCGTCATTCGGCTCTTGCTCATCTTCGGAGCTCGACGGATACCTCGCTCCGCCGGCCGACAACCTCTACGGCATCCCTTCCGACGAAGCCAACAACTCGACCGCCGCATGGACTACGAGCCGAAGTGCTTGACGTCCTCATGGCCGAGCCGGACGAGTCCGACTCGGCCATGGCCGAAGGCTTGCTGAAGAAGAGCGAGCCGGGTGGAGCTCGAGCGCAAGACAGCCGAAGAGGAGAAACAACGCAAGGACGAGGCTGACAAGAGGAAGCAGGATCTACGTGCAGCCGGACGATCTGCCCAGGAGGCCATACTCCAAACACGGGTTCGCAACACCAATATCTTCCAGACACCACAGCAGAACGCTGTCGCCGCACTCACGCTCTTGGACACCGTCATAGAGACGGCTCCGGCCAACGTGACTCCAATACTCGACAAGATCAAGACCATCGTCGCTACCACGACGAACGGTCATCTCACCACTTCGGCACGAAGACCGACTGAATCTGTGGCCGAAACGCCAGACAAGAGCCGGCTTCCACCTCTGAAGTCAGGAGACTATAGGAGGCCCGAGCCGGCTCGGTCGACGACCAGGCCAAGAGGCCCACCTCGCGAGTCCACGCTGAAGTACCAGGAGCAGACGGCCGACTCCCGCGACAAACGACACGGACGTCCTCCCGTCCACCACCGAGCCCGTCGCAACGGTTCCGGCTATCCAACCAGCCAACCGAAGACCCCGCCGAGTGATCTCGCGGGAAGTCCTCGATCGCCGCTACCAGAACGCGACCGACGCACTCGGGAAGATCGGAGGGGATCACCCGATAGCGGCGACGACGGAGTACCAGCCTTCACTCGGGAACTTCGCCGAGTGCACTGGCCGAGTGGCTTCAAGCCTACAGGGATTGAAAGGTACGACGGTAAGACCGACCCCGAATCTTGGCTAATCAGTATACACCCTCGCCATCCGCGCGCAGTGGCGACAACAAGGCTATGGCCAATTACCGCCCGTGGCCCTCGCAAACTCAGCCAGAAATTGGCTCACGAGCCTGCCAAGAGGCTCAATCGGCTCGTGGAGCGAGCTGAGGGACCACTTCATCGCCAACTTCCAAGGAACCTTCAAGAGGCCCGGCACACACTTTGACCTTTACAACGTCATCCGGAAGCCGGACGAGCCCCCGAAGGATTATATTCGTCGTTTCTCCGAGAAGCGCAACAAGATCCCGAACATCACCGATGACATCATCATCGCCGCCTTCCGGAAGGGAGTCCGTGATGAGCTGCTCATCGGGAAGTTCGGGCGCAAACCACCGAAGACGGTGAAGCAAATGTTCGAGACGGTGAACTCCTACGCCAAGTCCAACGATGCAATCAAGGCGGCACGCCAAGACCGGCTCGACAAAAGGGATGACAAGCACTCGGAAGGAAGCCGGCATCCGAGGAAGGATAACGGCAGCAGCAATCAGGCTCAGAAAGATCGCAAGCGCCGGCACGAAGACCTGGTTGCCACAACGTCCGATTCTCAACACCGTCGCCGAGTTGCGGCTTACGACACGATCATGAACGATCGTGAACGCTCAGTGCACGCATCATCTACAAGCAATTCACGAGCAATATGCGGCACGGTTAAACAAGGAGCCGACTAATGAAACCGGTCCATCGGGAACCAAGAAGAACAACCCGATGGAAATTCGGAGCCTTTTCAAGGCCACGTGAGCGAGCGAATCACATATTCGGGGCCGCGGGCTTATGAGTACAAGAGGAAGCAAAAGCCGATGGACCGCGAGGTCAACGCAGCACAACCCGAAGTCTCACAACATCTACGATGGTCGGAGGTGGCCATCACGTTTAATCGCTCGGATCATCCTGACCGAGTGGTTCACCCAGGGCAGTATCCCTTGGTACTTGACCCGGTGGTTGAACATCAAGGCGAAGCGTGTCCTCATCGATGGGGGCAACGTCCTCAATCTACTTCGCCAAGACCTGGATGGGATACAAATCCCGAGAAGCGAGTTGAAGGCAAGCTCACCCCTTCCACGGAGTGATCCCGGGCTGTCGCCCACACCACTCGGGCACATCGCCTTTCCAGTCACCTCCGGAGTTCGCGAGAATTTCCGAACGGAGAATACCACCTTCGGGGTGGTCGACTTCAAAGACGGCCTACCACGCGATCATCGGAAGGCATGCACTCGCCAAATTCATGGCGATACCACACTACACTTACCTCGCATGAAGACGCCCGGCCCTAACGGCGTCATCACCTGCGCACGACGTCAAACAAGCCTTCACCATCTTGCGCGCGACGAAGAAAGCTGCGATATGGCCCAATCTTGTGAGAGATCACGTGGCTAGGAAGAAATCCGACCGGCTACATCAACATCGAAGAGGGTGAAATTTCTACAAAGAGGATAGCCAAGTCGGGACAAGGCGACGCCAAAACGAAGAAAATCTTTCTTGATCAATCGGCAAGATATCTTCAAGGACTTAGAAGATACCGAGTCGCAATGTTCGGGCGCGAGCTTTCATTGTCGATGATTTGGTTCTACGCAAGATCCAGACCATCAAGGACCATCACAAATTATCTCCACTATGGGAAGGACCATACATAATCGCCGAGGTGACTCGGCCAAGAGCATTTCGACTAAAGCGCGAAGATGGATCTATGGTGGAGAACTCTGGAATATTGAACATCTTCGACGATACTATGCTTAAATTGCCATAAGTTTTATGTTGTTCTTCACTGTCAACCTCAAACAAGATGACTTCTTGAGTTGACAGTCGGGGGCTGCATACGTGTCAATAAAGCATGGTTTTCTTTGATAACTTGTTTATATTTAGTTTATCATTGTTTATTGTTTTGATTCGAGTTCAATAGATAAGGATCGAGAATTTTTGATGATCTAATCAAGTTTTAGGCTTGGTGACAGTCGGACGAAAATTACTTAAGAAATTTTCTATGAAGACTCAGGTCAAGGCATCAACATAAATAAACTAGATACCTACAAGTTCACATCGGAGGCATAAAGAGACCAAGATGATTAGATGAAGTGGCGGGGACGACCTCGAAGCTTCGTAAAAGACTTGAGGGTTTTTGCTAAGTCGTCTCGTGATTGGGCCGAGCCCATGAGAGACTTGCGGCCCGGCTAAGGTGTGGCTTGACACGTGTCCTTAGGGACTTAAGTGGATGGACTTAAGCAGATTTGCCTTGGCAATATGCACGTGTCACATAGCCCAATACCTTTAAAATCCTTTCATACCGCGGTTTGCATAACTTCATGAGAAGTTGGCACGATGCAATTTGAAAGGTGACAAACGTTAAGCTTTTCATGGCTGTCCCGATGACAGGACTGTTTGGTTTCTAAGCATTTGATTAAATGATTATATCAATGCTATTTTTCCACCTTGGTGAAGATCTTTTTAGATTAAGACCAATATTATGGCGGAGCTATTTAATATTTTGGTCGTATTTTTCGAATGACTGAAAAATTTGTTTACCCATGAGGGTTGACTAAATTATTTGTCCCGAGATGACTCGGACAAGTTAACTCGGATGAGCATGAGCTTGCCGAGTGTTTTTACCCACGAGGGTTGATTAGATTATTTGTCCCGAGATGACTCGGACAAGTTAACTCGGACGAGCATGAGCTTGCCGAGTGTTTTTACCCATGAGGGTTGATTAAATTATTTGTCCCGAGATGACTCGGACAAGTTAACTCGGACGAGCATGAGCTTGCCGAGTGTTTTTACCCACGAGGGTTGATTAAATTTTTGTCCCGAAATGACTGGAAAATCAACTCGGATAAGTATGAGTTTGCCGAGTGATGTGATTTTCTATGATTGCTTTAGCTTGAGCTAAGCATTTATATGAGAATTATTTGTTCCAAGATGACTGGGCAAATTTCCGGGATGACTCGGGAAGATCAGCTCGGATAAGCATGAGCTTACCGAGCGAATTGATTTCTTACCCATGAGGGATGACTGAAATATTTGTTCCGAGATGACTCGGGCAGATCCACTTGGATAAGCATGAGCTTACCGAGTGCTTTTCACCCACGAGGGTTGATTGAGTTATTTGTTCCGAGATGACTCGGGCAAATTCACTCGGATAAGCACGAGCTTGCCGAGTGATGAGATTGCTTTAGCTTGAGCTAAGCATCTACATTAGAATGATTTTTTTATAGTCCTTGACTATATGTTTAGTCTATTTTTGACTAACCACATAGTCGGGGCTACACCTAATTTGGTGCATCGGGAGATGCACCTAGATATTTATTTTTGAGAATTTTTGAGATATTTTCCAGCCCTTCACGAGTCTTTGGAGCCACTCGGGAAGATTCAGCAGAGATGATGGAATCACTCGGCGCCGGAGCACTCGGCCAAAGAGGTTTTTGGCTGCGTACTATTTTGGTTTGAAGTGAGTTGTCTCGTCGACGAAAAGGACTCGGGGCTACTGTGGAGATTATGGCAATCGGGTATCTACATGGCAAGCTTATCCGATTGGAGATAGGGATAGGTTGTGCCTACCAAATATGTAAACCAACTACGACTTGGGTATTACGTTGTCGATTAGATAAGGCAACGGCTCATAGTCATAGTTTGGTAAGATTGAGAAAACCGACTTAGAGTAAGATAGGGTTTCCGATTTGTAAGCCCACCTCCCAAGACTATATAAGGGGGGTAAGGGGCGTCCCTTAAGGGATATCGGCTTTAGATCATATGCTTCATGAGAAGTTAGATGAGCTTTCAGCTTTAGATACACAAGATCATGAGATCAATAAAGACACTCGGCGGATCGAATCCCCGAAACAGGAGTAGGGTATTACCTCACGAGAGGGCCTGAACCTGTCTAAAACTTCTTTTCCTCCTAACCCATTGTGCTTGGCGATCTTGACTGCGACCCCAATTTTCTATTGCCGAAACCAAGTTTCGACACGATGTGTTGATTGCAGGTGCTCAATTGAAACCTAAATCGTCTCCTTTTTTGGCTTCAAACTGATGAAACCTGACATTTTGATGCACAACATGTAGCTAGGGATTTTGATGTTTCTTTAGGCTGTGCTTGACGAGCTGTGTTAGTTAAATGAAGTGTTAGGTGATTTTCTTGAACTTGATCAGACAAAGAAACTATATTAAGCCTATATTCATTACATGTTAATCTGAAGCGAAAGCAGAATCAGATTTAGCAAATGTAGATGTAGAACTATCCAACCAGATCGATTGGGCACAATCTTACTGTGGTTGCCATACATCCACTCCTACACATAGCAAATTCAACTTAAGATTGTGAGATGATGCATGTACAACTAAATAAAGATACAACCATTTCTCTGTTGAACTGGATATTCTGCATGTGCCATCACCCACCGTACTATCTATTTTTCTTTTTCTTTTGGTACGGCAGTCACACATGATAAATGAATATTGCATTTTTCCCTTTTTTTACCTAAATTCATACAATCTAGATATATTTTACACGGTCTCTTATATCCGGTGCTTATATCCAGTGGCTTAGCTATTAGTATTTGTAAAACAGTGAAATACGATTTAAATAAGCTGGTGTAATTTGAAGTTGATATATTAATTTTTTTCGTTGTAATGCACATGCACCTAACTAGTTACATATAAATTTTACAGAAATTTCACAACGATGGTCTGTAATACTCGAGTATTTAGCAGCTCGATCGTACAGGTAAATCTGTTGTTTGGTTTGGTGATTGAAATAGTGCTATTAGTATCTCCCAACATGATGTTTGTTCTGTCGGATAATGAGCACCGTGAAGTAATTCGATGGTAAGCTAATGGCTTCTCACTTATGGCTGGAGATTGATGCAGAAATAGTATACTTTGCTCCTTAATGTAAACTTAAGTCAACAACTTACTAGTTCGTCAAAAATCGGACGTCCAATGGCTAGTGCTATCTGTTTTTTTTCTTTTTTTTCTCATTTTTCACCTGTATCAATCATATATCGCAACAAAGTACGGACCTCCACTATTAATCCTAATCGATCCAGTGAACAACATGCGCAAAATGAACTCACACTACTAGAGAAACGGTTTTTCCATGCAGTCCAAAAGGCATCTTTCCGTGCGAAAGGCCTGCCCGCATGCACGAAAAGATCTGGGAAAAGATCATTTTCACGTGTGGGCGGCCCAACCGCACGGAAAGATCGATTATCCCGTGCGGTCGGCTTAAGCGGCCCGCACGGGAAGATCGATTATCCCGTGCGGGCCACTTAGCCGACCACACGGGAAGATCGATCTTCCCGTACGGCCGGCTAAGCGGCCCGCACGGAAAAATAGAATATTCCGTGCGCGCCGCTTAGCCGACCGCACGGGAGGATGGTCGTGCCCATTATTTTATGTATACGTTCTGTTAGCTAGCTATTGTCCTCTCTCTCTTCTCTCCTCTCCCTCTCCTCTCCTCTCTCTCAGTATTGTTAAATGGGTCTATATATATATATATATATATTTCACGCACGAGAAAAAAAAAGACATTCAATATTATTTTTCATAAGATATATATAAAACACGATCGATCATGCGTAATGTTTATATACATATCAAGCTAGTTTCGTCTCGCAAATTAACATAAGTCTAGCTAGCAACAAATTTACTAATTATTTAATGGCGGTGCTCTTTTTCCCACTCCCTAAGTCGTTTGAATTTATCGTCCATCGCGACTCGCTATCCGGATCGTAGAAATCGCCCAAATGGTTGCGAGACATCGCAACGGATGAAGCGGCAAAGATGCGCAACCAAGTTAAGCATGGTTCTATCGTCGAACTGGTTCGCTACAACTAAAACTTCGTGATCTGTTTAAGAAAAAATAGTACACATATACATACGATTAGAAAAATTATACAAGATCGATAACATGTAGAAAGATATATTTCTCTGATGAACTTACTTCTTCGAACTTAGTAGTGTATCTCCCGTAGATTCTAAGCATCTCACACACGTAGTAGCCGCAAAGGTTAGTGCCTGGTGGTTGCTTATAACACTGTTAAATAAAATTTATTATGTGCATGCGTCAGTAATTTGAAGTTAAACACAGTATAAATTTTTGACATATATCGAGCATATAATTACCTGCCAATTTGTCTTCACAAGAAGCTTCTTCTTTTGTGAATCCTTCACCGGTCCACCTTGCCTTACATAGTTATGGTGTGCTCTGTAGACAAAATAATTACATGTTTCACGATCAATTGTTTAATTATTTGATAGTAAAAACAAACAAAACTTATTAAATGGTGCATGATAGTACTTACAAATTTAAAATGACGATGAACTCTTTAAATCTTTCCTTGTAGTGTGCCGGATCAAGCACTAGGTCAAGTGGTCCCGCAAATATACTAGAAATAGTATGTAGTGATCGCTGCGAAAGATCGAAGAGATATGTCGGTCCTCCAGCGCTCGCGGACGTGTCGGTTTCTACCGGACCGGACGTTGCTGTGTCCGTCTCGACTTCGGCAGACCGGACGACAGACTTGGCGGCCTTTCTTTTTAGCGGCGCCTTGCTTCCATCTGTACGTACAACAGATAACGTTAAACAAGATCCTACGATAGGGATCATAACAATATGGCTGGACTTACTGCTTGCTCGATAGGGATGTAGTCGGGGTCTTCTTCAACCGGTGGTGCTGGTGCTTGCATAACTTCGATGAACGGATCGCTTGGTTCATGCCATGTGCCTTCGCTCGAAGACTTCTCCGTTGATTCGACGTTGCGTGCCTCGGAGGGAGCTTTCTCATTCGACATTTGATCTACGGTTGTTCATAACGCACAACATGTGAAATTTATGAACGCACAATTTGTTATATTATCTAATATTAAGGACATGCATAAAAAATATAGCGAAAAAACTAAAGAGAAGAAGATTAAAAAAATGTATTTATTTCCTTCTTCTTCTCTTTATCAGAGATGAGCGATGAAAATACATATGTTTGCCTATTTTGTTCGTGAGAAGAGGTGAGATTGGGGGAGGAAAAGAGATGAGAGATGAGAGACCGAGGAGAGGGAGAGGAGAGAGGGAGATTAGAATATATCGAGGAGACGGTGGGTATATGTGTTTGAATATTTAAAATCTAACCTAAAATCTAAAATTCATCCAAAAACAAACGCCGAACGAACGACCGAACGAACACTCGTTCATTCGTCCGTTCGGTCGTTCGGTCGTTCGTCCGTTCGTGCATTCGTCCGTCCACGTCTGTTCGTATAGTTTATACAGAAATAACCACAGTGTATAGTTTATACAGCGACATAAACTATATGGCCAATCCATAGTTGAAGTAGCATGGCAGAGATCATGTAGAAATCATTCAAAATACAAGTCATGCATTTCACAATAGATAATCACGTGATTGAATTGAATAAATTTGCTAATGCATGTCAAGGAGGTATTATTCAAGTTAGTCAGAATGTTGCTAAAATAATAATCCCTTTGTTTTGAGAACAAGCAGTAGTATTTACAAATTTAAGTGGTAAAATCTTGAAATATTGTGTAACTAAAATCAATTATATAATATACAGCATGATCTTTTAAATGTGCAAAGTTGTCAATTTTTTAAAGGATCATGCAAATTTTCCAATGAAGAGCAGTATTATATGGGGTGTATCATAGCTTTGACAGACCAAAGAGAAAATCCCAGTGAACACACACATATATATAGTACAACATCTCAGTGAAGAGCAACATGCAAAACTTTTGGAGCAACTATTTCACATGAAAAAAATTCATCAACAGTCCATCAAATAACAGGCCTTACAGTGAAATCAACAGTCCATCAAATAATAGTCCATCAAAAATTCATCAACTATAGTTCCATCAAATAAATTTACAAGATTTCACAGCTCATTTCACAGCACATATCTCACATCAACACATATCTCACAACACATTTCACATCGCAACAAAATTTACAAGAATCAATAGAAGTTAAAATTTGAATGACTAACCTAGGTGGCGGTGAGGAGGTTGACCGTCGGTGGCGTGGTAGGGCAGGCGGCGGTTGGCGGCGGCGGGGAGGAGTTGGTTGAGGCCGACGGATGCGACGACGTCGGTGGCACGTGCGGTCGAGGTCGGTGAGGCCGGCGTCGGCGTCGTGAAGCCGACGGTCGAGCGACGTCGGGGGATGGGCGGCGAGGGCAAGGCTGCTAGGGCGCGGTGGCGGTCGACGGCGAGGGCAAGGCGGCGAGGGCGCGGTGAGGTCGTGAAGGGCGGATGCGGTCGGTGGGGAGGAGTTAGGCGGCAGATCTCTCTATGAGGCGGCGGTTGCTCGGCGCGGCGAGGGTAAATTTTGGCGGCTGGCGGCGCTAGATCTGTTTTCATCGGGGACTTGGAATTTTTGGGAGCCCACACGGCCGTTATATAGGCGGCGATTGTCGTGTGCGGGCGGCTTAACGGCCCGCACGAGAAAACGATCTTCCCGTGCGGGCGGTTTAAGCGGCCCGCATGGAAAAATGATCTTCCCGTGCGGGCCGATTGTTTAAGCGGCCCGCACGGAAGATATTTTCCCGTGCGGGCGGTTTAAGCGCCCGCACGCGATAATCGACTCTCTCTCTTTTTGCATCAAATTGGATATTAATGAAAAAATATCAAACTGATTCAAAAAATTACCAAATTTTTCCATACATCAATATATGCTAATTATTGCCTATGAAAAAATTTTTGAAATCAAAAGACAATTCGGCCATCACTTTCTCTCCAAATCTAACCAATCATTCTCAACACTTCTAATATTCTCTGGAGAATCTTCGGTTTTGTGAGCGTTGTATGTGATAAAATATTCGAAACCTTCTCAATTTTTTATCACAGCCTCTACGTATAATATCATGACATCTAGACAATTTTCATGATTTTCGACTTCGTTTGCTATTTATACAATTTTAAAATCATTTCGTCAATAGGTTCCTAATCATGTTTCATGAAGTAAAATTCAAAATTTATTCTCATTTACAGGATAATGACTCAAGCATGTCTAAACAACATGAATATAATTTTTTACTAATTTTATTCTGTTTTTTAATCACTTGTAGTTCAAATGTGAGACTTGGCAAAAATCATGAAAATAAAATAAATCAAAGAAATATAGCAACAGTTGGCATCATCGCACGCGGTCCACTTAACGACCCGCACGGGAAAATGCATTATCTCGTGCGGGTCCTTAAGTGGACCGCACGATAATGCGCTATTATCCGTGCGGTCGGTTAAGCGGGCGCACGGGATATCGCATTATCCCATGCGGTCCACTTAAGCGACCGCATGGGATAATATCCGTGGGTCGCTTAAGTGGACCGCACGGGATAATGCGATTATCCCGTGCGGGCCAATAGCCGGCCCCTCGGGACTGGTTTTTTCAGGCGCTACCTCTTATGGCCCGCCTGAAACCTATTTGGGGCCTCGTTCAGAAAAATCGTTTCTCCAGTAGTGTCAACGGGTTACAGGCAAAAGAGAACACGTAAGCTATGATGATATAATTGTCTAATTGACTTTCCAGTTTCTAGGTATGTGCATTCTAAACAAGCACATAAGCACCTCTAAAACGGATGAAAAATTCTGAGGCAGTAAATAGTACTCCCTCTCGTCGTTTTGATTTTTTTCTTGTCAAACTTAACTTTTTAAACTTTTTCAACTTTTTAAAGGTTGATCAAATTTATAAAATATATAGTAACATTTGTAATACAGAACAAATATATTATCGAAATATATTTGTTATACTTAATAAACTAATTTTGTGTTATACATGCTGCTAAATTTCTCTATAATTTTGATTAAAAAAATTGACTTAAAAAATAGTCAAAATAACTTATAATATTTAACGAAGGGAGTAACATAGTAATTAAAAGTGGTTAAATCATTGTAAAACAAAGTAACTAGTGCCCATTTCAGTACCTATGCACTACCTCACCTGTTCCGGGGGAAAAAACTTGGAAGAAACATCGTGTAATGCATAATAATACCACCGAAATCGTGCAAAATCTAGCAAGAAAAATCATATGAAATGCAGATGCATTACCAACAGTTGTCATTCAGATAACAATAGTCTTTGGCACTACAGCTGGCTTTAACACTCAGTCCACATGCTAGTGAAATGCTTCACATCCTTCAAAATAGTCACATGTCAACCATATAAAACAGTGCCATGCAAACGAAGTCACGCAATCAGATTTCAGATACCACTAGAGAAAGCTTCGATGAACAATAGTCCAATCAGATGACATCCAGTACATTTGGAAATTTATATTTCATAATGAGACGGTCACTCATATTTTTTTCGAGACAAAGAATTGGTCACTCAGAGAACAGATTCTCTCCTGTAGCTGAACGCAGGACAACCTTCTCTGTGCATAAGAGCATCTCTAACAGGTATTATATATCTCTATTAATCTCAATAATACATAATTTTACATAAAAATTAGTCTTCAATAAATCTTGTATAGGATTTTTTTAGCCCTTCATCCCGAGTTTCTCGCTGGCTTTTTATAGCCAAGCACACACAGAGTCGTTATTTTTTGAATCTATTGAAGGATGTCAACACAAATAAAAAAACAACTTTTAAATAGACTTTTCAAACAAGGATTATACATAATTTTTATACCACACTCTTTTGAGATGCTCTAACCATCATCAGTGAACACTCTCCTCACTAGCACTGGCAAAGTCTGTGGAAGCCAGAAACTTCAGTGTGCTCATGGTCTGATCCACAAGAGTCAAAATTTCAACATCTACAACAAACACCATCTTCTCCTCTCAAAAATGAATTGGATGAATTCAAGCTTAGCCCCCCTCTCCCCTCTGAACTGATCGAACACCACCTTCTTGATGCGTGACTCCACGCATTCTATATGCCCAACCTCCTGACAGAACATGAAATTGAACTCGCAACTGGACTTATCCACGTTACCATACTGCAAAACGCAAGTGCTCGTTAAGTCAAAGGTAGAGCATGGAGCTGTAAAATTTACACTTGTGATGAACTGATCGTGCAAATCAACAACCTTTATGTGAAGTGCCTCGACATGGGGAAAGCATCTCAAGAAACTAGGCAAAATCTCAATTCTCTTGCAGACTTCAAAATTCACCTTTATGCCCAATATCTCCAAACTAGGAACTCTTGCCCTCGAGCTCACATTCGTCATCCCGCAAATCAATGTGTAATTAAAAGATCTCCACATCAAGAATTATCCAGCAATTCAAAGAATTGCTCCACGAAACAATTATCATAAGCAGTGAGCCTTGATAACCGTGTTGTCCGTATGAAGCATGTATGTCCAAGTAGCCAAGAACGGTGAACTGTGAAGCGTAGCCTATCTTGATCTTACGGTTCCTTCTTCACAGGGGTACGTCCCCCAAAGGATGAGCCGTTCCAAGCACGGGGCATCAACGATGGCAAGCTCCTTGAGCATGGACCACCAGAGCAGCACGGACCAAAAGGTCGTGTGATAAAGCCCGAGCTCCACTTGATAAGCTCATAGCTTTGATTGGCTCGATTTTTTGGTGAGTTGATGATAACTATGATTTAGAAAAAACGTTGATGACCCGACTACAACCGTACGAGACGTTGTTGTGTTGCGTCTTATAGATCGATACACCTTTCCGTGGGTTGTTGATTTTATCGATGCACACCAATCTTATTCATGCAAGTAAATCGAAGAAACAAGCAAAAACAAGATAAAGGTTCCAAAGATGAGTAATTAGGTGATCTAGCCGACACACGTAACTACAAGATAAAATAGCAATGGCTAAAACTTTAATCTAACAAAATCCGAGAAACTTTAAAGAGATATCTAGGTATTTAAAGAGGTGGGAGGACGACCAAGCGGTTCCTAGGTTCGTGCTCCACCAAGTTGAGACGCACCCCACTTGAGCCGAGGTCACTTAAGCTAAGGTCTCAGATGAAGTTACAAGCCCATAGACATATTGTAGGTGACGCAACATCTTGTTTATGTGATTGCGGCTGACTAAAATGAAATTTAGAAATGAGTCTAGATCCGTTGGAAAGATGACTCCGAGAGTTTTCATCAAGTACTCATGGGTCCAAAATGAAGCTCGTATGTATATTTGACGGTCGTTTAAAGTCAGCACTGTAGCAGGTGACAACAGGTGACATTTAGATTTTAGAACTTGGACAGCTTGATCTTGATGTTTTTTTGGTTTACCTATGATATGAACAACGTTTGTATCATAGTAGTCGCATCATTGTGACTTTCGATGCGGACACGCGAGGGGTGACGTAGCCGACAACGAGCGTGAACGCCTCTAGCATGGAGCAACACGATTTTATAATGACATTGATGACATGGCAGACGTAGGATTTTATAATAGCGTTTGATACACTAATCTGTTTAAAAAACATATAATATCTTATTATTGTACAATATTATAAAAATGTATAAAAAATTAGGTACAATATTCACATACTAAAATTTATATTTATTTATTGTATATGAACTAAAACATAATTACTTATGCCTTTATGACTAGTCTTAAGCTCAATAACATAACATACAACATATGTATTTATAAATAGTGAAAGTCACTACTCACTTAAACAAGTGTTACTCCCTAATTTCTCTCTATATATACACACACATACATAGATATACATATATATATATATGTATACAATATATATAATACATATACATATGTATTTATATCTACATATATGTATATATATGTATGTATGTATGACTATATGTTGGATATCATTTACATGTATTATTCTTTAGGACATTATGGATTATGCTTAGAAAATAATCTCTCGTGTTATTAGAAAAGCTATAGTAATTACAACTAATTTATGTAAATCACACACTTAGCTACAAGGGTAAGGAGCCATTGACCCAACCAGAGAGGAACTATGAAGGAATGATAATGGTCAGGATCGATGCATTGATTCATTGAACCTATTTACAAATTTGCTTCAGATAAACCTCTAAGACCGCTTCAAAAATATAAATAAATTAAACGGATCGAACTGCATTGATTCATTGAACCTATTTACAAATTTGCTTCAGATAAACCTCTAAGACCGCTTCAAAAATATAAATAAATTAAACGGATCGAACCATTAGAACTTATAACTTATATATAACTTATATGTTCAACCAAAAATAGTTTCACATATATAAATATCTTAAATTTTAAAAGTTACTTCTCTATATACTAAATCGTTTCTACGTGAGTTTAAAAATTTTGAATCTAAGTTTTGAACACATATCATATATTTAAATGGCTTCAAATTTATACAGAGTTGGTTCTCTATATAATAAATTATTCCTATAAAATTGAACTAATTTGATAAGTTTTTTAATGCAAACATTGAGTTTTGCACATATGTAATAGATTTTTTTTAATTCATTTGAATATTTATGGATAACCTTCGTGATAACGAACCACGGATCAAACTTAGGTTGGAACCATTCCCATCAGAACCAGAGGGGATGACAGCCTAACATACAAGCTATATAGTGAGGTGTACCCCGTATCCCGTTGTGGGTACGCCCCTGCCAAGTGGAGGATCGTGTCCATCGCCATGGCCGCCGTCGCCGGGATAACGAAGGGAGAGGGCTCTGCCGCTTCGGCTTCCGACCAGTGACTCACTGAGAGAATCAAGGCGACAAAGTAGGCAAGCTCTATATTATTGTTGCAAACAACTTCGTCCCAAGATTAGTCATCATATTGTTGCAAACAACTTTTCTGAACTACTACCAACTAGCTGGCCTAGGGTTTTACGTGCGTGCACCATGATTCGTGCACCAAAGTGACTGATAATTCGGATACAAATGATCAAAGGAAGCTTCTAAAAAACGTTTATTACAGAAACCAGAAGTGATATATACATATGTTAACCGAAAAAGAAACACATTCAGAGCACCTACCCTGCTATCAGATAATCTGAATTGTTTTTCCTCCTAACAAAGCCAGCCAAATTGCTCAAGAACCCTGCAGCTGCTTGTGCCTCCGTTTGGTTACAACATCATGTACACTAGGGCAGCCTGACAGTCCAATGTGGGCATCCAATCCAAGTGACCACAGACATGGTTTGTAATCCCATATATACATGCTAGGAGTAATTTGTGCCATGTTAACAGCTATGACAATATGATCCCATGCACAGCACACACAACGCACTCTGACCAAGGATGAAAACCATGGACCACATATCTGTAGCAACAAACAGCTAGCTAAACCTTACGGATAACCAAAGTTGCATCAACAATGCTTTAATTCAGTCTTATAAGCATACATGACACGACGATCGAAAGTAGTTCTTGCAAATATGTTGATATGAATAGTTTCTGCAAACTTTCATCATCACAGGCTCACCGCCAAAGATGTGCTCGCCCTTGTGGGGAGCTCACACTGTCTGTGCAAGTAAAACATAAGACATGTATCTATCATCTGGTATTATCTAAAATAAGACTGTTACCTGAAAGAATATCTGGCATTATGTAGCTACTGAGGCATGAAGCTGGCCATTCTCCAAGAAGAAAATATTTTTAAAGACTTAGTTGAGACAGCAAATTCTGCTTACCCTTGTCAGAGCTGATACAGGTCATGCAAAATTTGTGAAGCATCTGAAAGAGTGGCTAAATGGCTGTCATGTAGGTACTGTCATACTGAAACCTGATCATCTTGAGCTTCAGCAGTAGTCAAACGGGTCATTCACAGAGAGATCAGATGCTCTGTGGAAGGACCAAGCACTACCCCCTTCAAGCACAACGATCAAGAGCATAGGGTTCTCGCTGGCCCTTTTCGCCGTGGCCAGGGGCCTCAGCTTGGCGCGCATCTCATCAACCCAGGCCTGGTCTCCGTTGGCCAACACAACCACAATCTTCTGCAATGCCACTGCTCTCTCCAGGATGAACTTGAGGAACGCGAGCTCGCTCCGCTCCCCTCTGAACATGTTGAAAACCACCTTATTGACATGTGAGTGCAGGCATTCGATTGGGCCAACGTCATGCCAGAACTTGAGATTGAGCTTGCCAGTAGGATCATGAGCATCATCTGACTGAAGACAAATAGACAATCAACAATACAGATAAGCAACCACAGACTGTTCATGCAGTGGGGGCAATCAGACATTATACAACTACTAAATGAGAGTGGGTAGAATCTCACCATGACATGTAATGTCTCAACATTGGGAAAGCACCTGAGAAAGACGGGCAGCAACTTGGCTTCATTGCGGATCCCAAATCGGACCTTCAAGGCCAAGATTTTGACACTTGGTACCGTTTTACCTGAACTCATCTTTGTTCCAGCCTAGAATACAATCAAGATTGCAATGTGCCCATGGATCAGTAAAGGAAATTGCATAGTTGACACTATGTATGCTATTGGCAAATATGAGTTGATGAAATAAATTGAGATGGCGCACTAGCTCACACACCTCGATGGTGGTATTGCCGATCTCCAGCTCGTGCATTCTTAGTTCCAAGTAGCCCAGGACTCGCAGCTCTGTGGTGTAACCAATCTTGACCCTTGTGCGGGGAAAGATTTCGCCGGGGAAACCCATGAACGTCTTCCACAGGATGAGGCGCTCGAGGCGCGGGACGACGACCAAGGCGATCTCCTGTGCCAGCGACATCCAGAAGAGCACGCAACGGAGGGTGCGGCTGCGCACGCGGATGTGAGCGGGGGAGTAGGAGTTGGAGACGAGCGCGAGCGTCTCCAGGACGGGACTGCACTGGAGCAAGGCGTCGAGGTCCTGGGCCTTGATGTTGGTGAAGCAGAGGCCGAGCTCCCGGAGGTGCGGGAAGACGTGAGGGCCGCGCTGGACGCCGGCCATGCCCGGGAAGGTCCAGAAGGCGAGGTAGAGGCGGCGGAGGGAGGGGATAAGGAGGATATCGACGGGGAGGGGCAGGTCGAATGGGTTGGGGCGGTTGGCGAAGACGAGGTCCTGGACGCCGTTGGCGGCGAGGACGCTGATCCAGTAGGAGAGCAGCAGCCAGTGGGTGGCCATGTTGCAGCAGGTGAGGTGGACGCAGAGGTAGGGGCCCCGGTGGGAGGTGAGGACGCGGGACACGCGGGAGGCGACGGCGAGACAGTCGACGCGGTTGGAGTGGCCGCGCCGGAGGTCCTCGTCTGGGATGTCGAGGAGGTCGACGTCGTCGAGGACCAGCGGCGTGGAGGCCCAGACGCGGCGCCAGCGCGTGGAGAGAACGGCGGTGCGCGCCGCGTCCCTGACGGGGAGGCGGGACACGATGTTGGAGAGCAGCGCGCCAGGGAGGCGGCTGATGCGGTCATCACCGCCGCCGCCGCCGCCCGCCGCGGAAGAGAGGGAGCCGTGTGATGCGGAGAAGGGCGCCGGGGTGGGGAGGCAGGTGAGGACGACGCGCATGATGCCCTCCATGGAGTCCATCGACTCCATGGCGTGGGCACACATCGCCCTAGCCAAGATGGGGTCCAGGTGCCGACGGGGACGGTGGCTTGATTGTGGGTGGCGGGCGTGCTCGGTACCTCCCATCCCGCCGCCGGCGACCAGCGTAGGCATGGCAGCGGCTGGCGGCGTCTTGCTCCGGCCGGTGCCGAGGAAGAGGGGGAGGCAAGAGAGAGTGAGAGGGACGGAGAGACGAGGACGAAATGGGGGAACATGAAAAGCGACGGCAGGATGACATGTGGGCCCAATTTTTTTCTATCCTGTTGAGTTTTTAAAATTGTCTTGCTTAATGGTTTGAAGAACCGAGAGTTGAGTAAATATCCTGTTCATAATTTATGATGGTTGATTTTCAGAATTTGGTGAAACTTTAACGTCAGAAATATACTTTCCTATAATAAATGTCATTTTACTTCCAATATAGTAATATTTAGTTTGCATCACATGATCAAACTATCAAGTATCAACGAATTAACACATGATCAACACCATCTTCCATTAACACATGGCTCAGCAACCATTCGCAACAAAGTTATCTTTGATCACCACAAAGTGAAAGCAACACACCTCATGATTATGACATAGCTACTCGTGCATAAATTATGCAGCATAGTTTCATTAGTAAGTCATATCCACAACATTCTGGATTCGTACAGCAAATGCATCTTGAATAATGTGAGTAATTATGCAAGAACTGTTTCCATAGCATCAACCAGCAATACCAACACAACTCGAAGCATCACAGTACAGCTCACAATCTGACATTCACATCAACCATATGTGTGTCCATATGAATACTATAACTTGAAACATAAATGAATGAACGGAGTATTTTGTGCTCAATTGCATCAACACTAGCATAAATTGGCGAACGGTGCATTGCATTGCATGCACTTAGACCAGATCACCAATAATCCAAAAGGAATCCCACAGAACATCACGAAGAAATGAACATGTAGTTAAGTATATATCGGTATAAATGTAGTGCTTAAATAGTTAAATAGCTTAAGCTGATAAGCCATTGCATGAGAACTACAGGCTATAACTACACACTCTTCATGCCAGAGCTGACCAACAAAACCATCTTCTAGACAAATCATAAGCTAAATATCTAAACAGGCTTCTTGCATATGCATAGATAATGAAAAAAAGGAAAGGTAGTACGTGCCTAACTCAAAATGGCAACGATGTATCTTGAAATCTATCAGCTAAGCCGTGTGCCTGAGCTTCAGCAGTCAAAAGGGTCACGCCTGGAGAGATCAGATGCTGTTCGGAAGCTCCAGGAGGTGCCTCCACAGCGCACAAATATCACAAACTCTACGCATTTACTGGCACGATGTGTGCTGTAAATCAGAGGTTTCAGCCTGTTACCCAGCTCCTCCTGCGAAGCGTGATCTCCATCTACATCAGCCAATACAACCACCAATATCTGAAGAATCTGGGCTCTCTCCAAGACGAATCGGAGGAACGCAAGCTCGCTTCGCTTTCCGCGGAAGTTCTTGAACACCACCTTCTTGATTTCTGACTTGAGGCATTCAATGGGAGCAACATCCTGCCAGAACTTGAACTTGAAGTTGAGCTTGCCAGTGGGTTCATCAGCTTCAGCAGACTGCAGAATCATCAGCATGTTGTAGCTAAGTTCGATAATGCACGGATTTCTCATGTAGCAGCAATACATCAGCGCAAGAGATGGTGCAAATGTCTGGATGAGGAGAAGAGGGGATGAGATCTCACCATGATGTGCAATGTCTCGACATTGGGAAAGCATCTCAGGAAGGTGAGCAGCATCTTGGCCTCCTGTCGAACTCCAAATCGAACCTTCAAAGCCAGGACCTTCACAGTTGGAACCATGGTACCAGGGCTTGGCTTTGTCCCAACCTACAGTTTCATGTGCAATTCGCAATCAAACACAATTCACAGACATGAATCACTAGGCACATACAAGCATGTATACAAGCACGACCTCGATGACGGTGTTGGCGATCTCGAGCACGTGGATGCTTGGCTCCAAGTAGCCGAGCACCTTGAGCTCTGGGGTGTAGCCGATCTTGACCCTGGTGCGGAAATCACCGCGGACGCGGCGGGTGTAGGGGCACTCGTTCCACAGGATGAGCCGCTCGAGCCGCGGGGCGACGACCACGGCGAGCTCCTCCGCGATGGACATCCAGAAGAGCACGCAGCGGAGGCTGCGGCTGCGGACTCGGACGTTGGGCTGCGTGTTGTAGCTGACGACGAAAGAGAGCGTCTCCAGCGCGGGGCTGCACTGGAGCAAGCGGTCGAGGTCCTTGGCCTTGATGTCGGTGCGGCAGATGCCGAGCTCGACGAGGTTGGGGAAGACGTCGGCGCCGGGGCGGAGGTGTTGGGTGTCGGCGAACGACCTCCACAGGCCAAGGTAGAGGCGGCGGAGGGAGGCGACGCGGAGGACATCGGCGGGCAGGTCGACTCGCACCGGCCAGATGGGGAGGAAAACGAGGACAAGCTCCTGGACACCCTTGGCGGCGAGGACGCCGAGCCAGCGCGAGAGCGCGGCGGCGCCGCTGGAGCCCTCGTAGCTGCAGGCGTTCGTGAGGCGGACGCACCGAAACGGGCCCGGGTGCGCGGCGAGGACGCGGGAGACGGCATCCGCGACGTCGCGCCAGAAGATTTGGGGGCCGTCGTCGTCGTCGTCGTCGGGGAGGAGGTCGGCGTCGTCGAGGACGAGCGGCGTGGTGGCCCAGACGCGGCGCCAGCGAGGGGACAGCACGGCGGTGCGAGCGCCGTCCTTGACGGGGAGGCGGGACACGATGTTCGACAGTACCGCGTCCGGGAGGCGGCTGATGCGGTCCTCCCTCTTCCCCTCCCCCTCCTCGCCGTCGTCATCCCCGCCGCCAAAGGCAGCGGATAGGCAGCCGTCGGGCGACGCGGATGACGCCATGACGGGGATGCAGGCGAAGATGGCCCGCATGATGTCGCCCGCGGAGTCCATCGGCGCTCGGCGGCGAGGCCGACTCCGAGCGACGAGAGGGTTTTGGAGTGTGGAGGCGAGGAGAGGCGAGAGGTTGGTGGAGAAACTGGAGACGTGCAGCCTTGCACTCCGACGTCTCAAAATAATTCTAACTTCTAATGCTAAAATTTTATTTTAAAATAAATTAATTTTTACATTCTTATCTATCATCAATTCATAAAACGAGAAATTTTATTATTTTAATAACTCTGATTCAACCATCAACCAATACAAATTTCATATTAACTATCGTCTTTTGTTTTTTTTAAAAAAAGTTTTCGAATGTTAGGGTTTGATATTTTTTGAACGGAGGGAGCATCGTTTTTGGCATTTTAATTTTTTTTTAAAGTTTTACAAAAATAATTTCCGAGTTCGAAAAATTTCAAAACTAATCTCCTCCCGCCCTCCGGGAGGGCGTGAAGGAAAACGCCCTCCGAGGGCGAAATATCCGACGTGGCGACGGCCGTGCGGGGCCGTCCGCCGCACGGTGGCATTTTTGCGGCGGCCCCTTCCCGCCCTTGGGAAGGGCGTTTTCACCGTGCACGGGGCCGCCGCAAAATGCCGGGAGGCCGGCCTTTTGCAGACGGCCCTTCCCGCCCTTGGTAAGGGCGTTTTTCACCGTGCACGTGGGGCCGCCGCAAAAAGGCCGCCGCCCCGGCATTTTTGCAGCGGCCCCTTCCCGCCCTTACCAAGGGCGATTTTTCACCGTGCTTACAGGGGCCCATTCCCGCCCTTCCGGAGGGTGTTTTTGTCCAAACCCTAATTGCCCTGATCGACATCGACCCACTTTCTCGTGTTGTTTGAGATGTAAAATGTTATCGTTGTATTTTGTGCTAATATAACAAATCCATTGGATTTGTGGTATTGTTGCAAATGTAACCGTCTTCGTGATTTGTCGTATTGTTTGAAATGTAAATGTTATCGTCGTAAGGATGCAAATGTAAATATTGTTGCAAGTGTAAATGTTCGAGGTATCGTACATATGTTGTTTGCATTACCTGTGAACATATTGTTTTAACCAAGTTAACTTAGTTGCAATGGTTAAGCAGTTGTTTGTCACAGTGTTACATAACCCATTAGGTACGGATGATGCAATACAACTAACTCATCCCCCACGAGTCAAGGCTCGGCTACCTACGGAACCGTTCAAGGGCGATAAGCTTGTCATCAATTTTCTCTTTTCTTCTCGGCGTTGTACTCCTTTTGAGTTTCACATTGATTACTTTTAGGCCGTTATATTGGGGAATGACATTGTCGATCCACCTAGTGAATCCACACCTTCTTTGAATGCCCCGGTAAAGAAACACATGTAATCGTTAGAGAGCCACTAGAGCGAAGACGTTTGCATAATTGATAAAATGAAAGACGTACAACGAAGTCGTTGTCTAAGTTGGGGCAAATGAAATATCTTCGACCATATGTTCGTGGTTCAAATGAGGTAGCCATCTTGCAACGATCCCTACAACCGCACATAGGACGCTCCGACCATTTAGGGAAACCCAGGTGGGTTGTTCCTCCAAGCTAAGCTTGCGATTTCGACGCGACGTTCATACTCCATCCAAGCCTGAATGAATTGTTCGTCGACTCGGGTTGTGTTACCGTCGACCGATCGAAGCGGTGTTTAACCGTATCGATCCAATCTTTGTATGGACACCGACGTACATCCTCCCGGTTGCACATTTTTTATGGTCGGAGTTAAAAAATGGAACAAGCGAAAAGGTTAAAGAAAGAAAAATTATACTCACAACAAAATCATCATCCGCAATCTCGGGACACACGAAGCATCTTTGTCCTCTAGTTGCTTGTCTTTGGATCTTACCACCCCGGCAACGTAGACCACGGTGGCATTACGGACGTTCCCGCCATGTGGGTAGTGCCACTGATCCATAGGCCGGTCCAAAGCTTCGCGCGAACTCGACGTTGGTACTCGGCCTTCCGTTGAAGGTAGTCGACCTTGTTTCGCTAAGTGGGTAGTAACGTGTTCCGTCGGTTCGTGGGTTCTCCGTATCTATCCACTCAACGAAGTTGCACACCCGACGATATGCTCGCATGAGGTGTTAACACGATGTACAATCAAGTTAGCGTTTTCGCGTGAAGATTTTGTAGATGAAAGCAAGTGCGGTTAAGCCATACCGATCAATGTTGGCGCATTGGAAAAATCGTCTCCCCGGTT
Source organism: Oryza australiensis (assembly GCA_019925245.2). NCBI lineage: Eukaryota > Viridiplantae > Streptophyta > Magnoliopsida > Poales > Poaceae > Oryza > Oryza australiensis. Next base: position 4,550,023 of record JAIFGZ020000044.1, read on the forward strand.
TCGGCGAGGAGGACGACGTAAGTATGCAGCCATCTCCACAATGGCATAACGGACGGTCACACCATGGTGGAATAAAACCGCTCAAAGGATGGAGTCGCCAGTGGAGACGCTCAAGGAATGGATGATATGAAGATCTCATTGCAGGAGTAAATGTAGAAAAGAGAATGCAGATTTGAAGAGCTCGTATTCGGATCTAGGCAATATATAGTGCGGGGAGGTGACGGTTCACATCTATGTATCGTTTATGTCCGTCACGGGCAACAACTGATCGAGATGTATCGTGTAGGATTGTCACGGGGCAAAAGTTGATAGCGACGTATCGTGCGGGACTATCACGGGGCAAAAGTTGATAGCGACGTATCGTGCGGGACTATCACGGGCAAAAGCGATAGCGATGTCTCGTGGTCTCTAACTGGGCCGAAAGTTTTTTTGTCGTTAGTAAGAGTATCATGCCGAACGATACGGAAGGATCTCGTGACATGTGAGTGTGCCGAATGACATAGATATATACAAACATCAAACACAAAATAAATATTTACAATTTATACAAACTGTTGCACACAGCGCTCGACGAGGCCTCTTACCCCTATCCCTCCTAGGTGTGCTCGACGTGCCCCCGAGAGTACGTCGCTGTCCGGGGGCACGCCACGACTAGCACGGACATCCGGCGCGGCGTCTCCGTGGCGGGTCCCGGCTCGTGGTAGAGGTGCTCCACCGAGCCGAGAGGAGGCGAGTACGTCCCGATCCTGGGTCCTCCAGTCGTCGAGTCGTCGCCCGTACCGACCCCCTCGTCGCCTCCCCGACCCGCCCGCTGCGTCGACGAAGTCCCCGAGCGGAAAATCCCCGCCGAGTAGAATCCTCCCGTATGTAAGCAATGTGAAGCATCGGTGACTTAAACTAACACGTGTGAACTAATCATCGGACGACGCTTGCTCACCTCCCGGCGGCGAGGGGACGAGGAACGGAGGATCCGCTCGCTCCAAAAAGCTCGCAGTCCGGGCCGAGTAGCGAAAGGCCGAGGATCGACGATCCACTCGCGCCGCCGTATCCCCGCTCGGTAGCGTCGGACCTAGGCGACATTCGGTTTGTTAGATCACGTTGTAGGGTTGACGAGAATGAAAATGAGTGGAACTAACCGTGGAAGGACCGGCGCCGTGTGGTGACCATCCGCAGTCTTGGACCACGTGGACGAGGACTGTAACACCTGTGGAGGAACCGCGTCGACGGCGAACGACACGAGAAGATCCGCAAGATCTTCCGTGCCGTCGTCGCATCCGCTCGAAGGTCATCCTCTGTTCCACCTCGTTCGGTGAATGCCTGCGTCCGGCCTCGGCATCACCAAGTCGATTTCGGCATTCAATGCCCGTGCGGCGTCGGCCTACAAAAATCAAAACAAGTTAGGTTTTTCGCTCCAATAAAAAAACATAATGACGTAAAAAGGCTTTAATGCCGAGAAATCATGACGTACCCCAACGAAGTAGTCTGGTCTCGGTGCACAGGGTAGGTGTCCGTGATCCTGCCGGTGTTGCCGCTGCGTGGCCGGTGTGAAGGTAACTCGCGGACGCGTCCGCGGTAGGTACCACCGAAGGTAGGCGGTGTAGTTCTCCTCGGAGTGGGCGTAGATCTCGCCGATCACCTCCTCGGTGGCTATCGGCCCGCCCGCCACGTATTGCTGCATACGTGGTTCCTGGAGGAGCCTCCCCGCTGTCCCCGTCGAGACAACTGCGTACACAGCAAAGGTCGACTATAGTTCCATTTAATTTGACACAATAGTAGTACATTTGAAATAGAAATACTCACCGGTGGTCCGGTGGGGGAACGGCAACCGTACGCTCTAGGGAATCCCGGCGCATCCGAACGCCTCATCACTCGGCTGGGCAATGAGGCTCGACGGTGATGTCGTACACCATCGGGATCAACGTCATCCAAGAGGCCGAGTCGCGCGTGCACAACGTCGAGAGGCCTAGAGGCGCCCGAGCTGCGACCGCCCGCGTGTACGGCTCCGCACAACGTCGTACGGTGGAGACGGTCCAACTCGAACACGAAGTCCGGGTAGCTCCGTCTCACCCGAGCGTGGGCGTAACGACGCTGCGACAATAAAAAATCAAGTGGTTACAAGTTTTGTTCAACACAATTTAAATATTTGAAAGAAATATGACTTTGTACTTACGTTGCGTCGAAACCGATGCGAACCCATCGTAGGCCCGTCGGCCGGGTTCTCGAAAGCGGCGCTACGTCGTACGGAGAGGTGTCGACGACCGGTCGGCCGATCGCGAACCGCTCCGCAGCCCACACTGTAAGAGAAGGGGACAGCTGTGAAGATCGCTCCGGATCTGTCTTCGTGCACGCGTCGCACACCCATGGTAGGTGGCGCGAGCACCGCTAAACCCCAACTCCACCGAGGCACGAAGCCTATCTCCGCGTCCGCTATCGACCGGCGTAGTGGATCAGCCCCTCTCTGCGTGTTCCCCGACGTGTTGGTGAACATCACCCCGAACAACCAAAGCAGTACGCCTCCAACGAGCGTCGCACGGAGTACTCGTCGGCGTCGGGGTGGAGCTTGTCGGCCTACAAAGGAGAAAACCATGTTAACAAACATCAGATGTAATGAAAAATATCGAAGTCTTCAAGTTAACTTACTGTGAACTGCATAATCCAAGTCTTCGTAGGCCCGGTGGTCGCGTAAGGGTAGATCGACGAACAGTGGGAGCCCCGTAGCCTCATCACCCGAGCAAAGCGCGCAGTGATGTCCTCCCTCCATCCACCAACACCGTCCACAGCCCGACGCCTCTCCGGCTAGTGGTAGCCCTAGCGGGAGACGTCCCGGCGCGAGCCATCTCCCCACAAGGAAGATGGAAGGTGTGCGTCTCAGACGCCACCGATCCACCAAAGCAGCTATCAGGGACCGGTCCGCATCCCACCGTCTGGACTGGTCGTGATCGTGGGCACGCGCCTCAACAAGTCTGCAGAGAGCGATCAGGCCAGACTCACGTAACCTGCATATCATACACATAGTGTAATATTAGTATCAAGCATAGTATTCGTCCAATAAGTGATAAGAGTTTGAACGTACCGCTGGACGTGTCGCGGATCGACACGCAACAACTCGCGTGATGGCCGTGGACGAAAGGTGGTCAGCTGAGCACCCTGCACTGCCGACAAGTACGACCTGTGCGCCCTGTCCACCTGTCTGCTGAAAAGCGCTGGTGTATCGTCCGCCATACCTGCATGAATACATGAAGCATACAATAAGCAATTTATAAGAAAAATCAAAACAACATGAATACATGACATAAATGATCCATTATATCTCAACATAAAAAAGTTCACGTCTTAATTCAAACTAACAAACACAACATATAAGTATCACAACAACAATAAAACAGTTTACGTCTCACAATGATAAATATTACACGCACGACAGATGGCAACAACATGACAAATAGTACAAATATCAGATCACCACTAGATTGAAAAGGAGCAAACAAAATAATCAAGCCATTGCATCTCCAGTGGACGACGTAGTCGCTGCACGAGCATGTCTAGGACGTGGTCGCCTTGTTGTTGTTCCTTCTCCAGATGGACGGCTACCATCGGAGGGCTGTCCGGAAAGTCCTGAACCTTCGACGGTTGAAGTTTCTGAATTCTTCGGGCATTTTTTGTATGTATGTCCGCGCTCATCGCATTTGCTGCAATGTAGGGTCCTTCCCCCGGCCTCGGACTCGTCCATGTCGTTTCTGATGCGTCTCGACTGACGACGTCCCTTTTTCATCCTTAACTTCGATGGATCTGGAATGTAGAACACTTGTGGCCGCAGTGTTGTGTACGATCCAGATATCCCAAAACCATATATCTCCTCCTTCCACGTATGAAAAATTGATTCTTTCCGTAGTACGGTGACACATAAATATCTGGAACTATGCCGCAGTCCCCAGCTGCAGCAAGGACGTGTGAGCAAGGCAGATGTCTAAGCTTCGGCTTCATACAGCTGCAGCTACAACCACCATCCGCATGAAGCACACATTCCGCACGGCTTGAACACGGTTGATGCTTCGCCTCTCCCGTCGACACACATGATCTCGCATCAAGAACTTGGGTTCCTTGGGGATTACTACGCTTCATAGCCTTCGAATTTTGTCTTGCATATATTTCGTCACCACGTTGCCAAATACAATTTTGTTATCGACCATTAAAGGGGATATTTTCTTAAATCTATCCCTAAAATATGCCTGCGTGCCATGAAGGATAAATTCCACAATACCCACCAATGGAAGCCCCCTAACTCCTCGCATCACCCAGTTGTACACCTCGGCCGGAGTTCGTTGTCATTATACCATATCGAGCTCCGTCGGTGTCATACAACGAGACCACTTTTCTTTCGGTTCATTCTCTATCCGGTGGGAGAAATTACGTATTGATGGTGCGAGACCTCCTTCTCATTGTTGGCGGGTCATTATGCAATGGCCCAAGAGGTACAGCGAGCTCGTCAACTGTGGCAAACGAGATTGCTCGTCGGTTTGCTTCGTTGTCGCCTCATCCAACCTTCTCCACATCTCATTGAATTTTTTCTCTTGATTTTGACCACATAGCCTCTTGAATAGATCCATCGGTGCTTGTTCTTGAATTGTTTGTAGAAATTGGCTCCCATATGACGCATGCACCACCTACTCCGAACATCATGCCACCTAGCCGAAGTCCCTCTCCGGCCAACCATTCGAAAGTAGTCGATTGCCCTCGGCATGCCGGCATGACGATCATGTATGAGACAAACATTGGGCCTCATACGAACGACTTGGCATCGAACTCTCTCCAAGAACCAATACCACTTTCGGTGTTCTCACTCTCGACAAATGCAAACGCCATAGGTAACACCTGGTTGTTCCCATTTGCTCCAATCGTCGTCGATGTCGACCTCGTATTTCCAGTCGAAAGGTTCCATCTATGCACAGACAGGCGACAAGTGAACAAATGCGTTGATGCAAGCACCAATCGAGAAAAAGGCTCTTTGCAGCACGCTCTTGCTCGAATCAATAGATGATGGAAATGTCGAATGTCGTAGTAGGTATTGGGGTTTCTCTGAGCAATGGTGGCTAATAGACGAGGTAAATTGTCATACGATGCTTCAAATGTGCCATACCTCATCTCCAATATCTTTTGTTTCGCCCTCCAAGCCTTCACATAGCTAATAGTATACTTGAATTTGTTCTCAATGTGCTTAATAATGGAGCCGGTTCAAAATCCGTGTTTTTAACAACATGGTGTACATCTCACCGGCAACAAACGCCGAGGTGATGTTGCGGTGGTACTTATCTACCCCGCAACGACATGTGTGCTCACCAACAATGCTCACTTTCCAATAGTCGTTCCATTTTCCCTTGTATGCATGAACGCACCACGGACAATCATCCTTCATACACTTCACATCATACACATAGTTCGTAGACTTCACCACCCTAAACTTTGCAAAGACACCGCCCAATGCTTCACTGCCTCTTTCATGTCTTCCTTATGAGCATACCTAGCACCCTGGATGACCTCGTTATCTTTGTATTCAAATGAAACATGCTGCCCTTCCGAGATATCAAGCGAGAGAAATCGCTTGTTCCCAATCGACGGGCATGACATCTTCTTCCTCGTCCGATGATTCATCGCCCTCCGCCCGCTCATTTTCAGAATCCTCCCTCTCCATTTCTTCAACAATTGCTTCGATTCTCTCTCCCTCGTTCGCCACGCCAATCGCCTCCTCTAAGCTTGCTTCATTGCTTGGACCTTCGCCATACTCTGTTTGCATTGTATTACTGCTATCGATTTCATGCAGTGCCACAAAAATAACAAGGGGCCAGGACCTTTCAAGTGCCATGTCCACATAACGTCTCCACGACTCAGTGTTATCAATAGGCATAAGTTCCCAATAATATCCTTCTGTTGCACGACTTACTACAACGGATAGAGACATTGTGTTCACTCTTGTATCCACTTTAAATCCACGTAGCAACCAACTATACACCGACTCAAATGTTTTCTCGCATGGCCTATCGATGCCCTTTGATTTCATCCTAAATTCGACAAATCTACACCTTCGGACCGTATCTAACGTTGCCTTCACCGTGAACTATCTGAAATATGATCTTACTTGCCATAGTGCCCGACAAACAAATTGAAGCGAGTTTATTCCATACTACGAATATATTTCCTAGATGATTCTCGTGCCTAACTTAATTTCTTTAACAATATGTTCTCTCGGTCTACATCTTAAATTTTCCCAAATCGATTTGTTCGTTCCATCTACCGCCAATCGTAACTCGTTCATTTCAGTTTGCTAAAATTTATAAACTAAATTCAATTAACTCGTAGTTTATATCTAAACATATTTTGATCATCAACAAAATTATACGTACGATTTTCTATAGTGCTTACCATCTACTCACATAATTTACACTTAGATCCAAACACATTCTACCTAAGTTGATCTATCTATTCTACCTATGTTAATGTCCATTAAATTATCCTTGTTGATCTATCTATTCTTCCTATGTTACTGTCGATTAAATTATTTAAATTGATCTAAATTAAACCATCTGTTTTACAAATCTATAACAAATTATTCAATACCTATTCAAATATTACAAATTTATATTTTTCCTAATATTTCATTTACATACTAGCTAACAAACAAAATAACGACGAGATATTGCATTTACCTCCAATGAAGTACGCAATCCAGCAGGGCTTCGCCGCGCTCCTCCTCTTCCTCACCTCTCTCTCTGTTCTTTTTCTGGATTTGGGAAGGTGTAAATGAGGTTGAAATGATTGAGAGTCGGCTTATATACTGGCCTGGGTAAAAAACGCCCTTGCGAGAGGCGGGAAGGGCCGCCGCAAAATTGCCGGGCGGCCGTGGCAATTTCGGCGGCCCCCGTAAGCACGGTGAAAAATCGCCCTTGGTAAGGGCGGGAAGGGGCCACCCGCAAAATGCCAGGGCGGCCGGCCTTTTGCGGCGGCCCCGTGCACGTGAAAACGCCTTACCAAGGGCGGGAAGGGCCGCAAAAGGCCAGCCTCCTCGGCATTTTGCGGGCGGCCCCCGTGCACGTAAAAACGTCCTTCCCAAGGGCGGGAAGGGGCCGCCCGCAAAATGCCACCGCGCGGCAGACGGCCCCGCACGGCCGTCTGCCACGTCGGATATTTCGCCCTCTGGGAGGGCGTTTTTTCCCTTCACGCCCTCCCAGAGGGCGGGAGGAGATTAGTTTTAAAATTTTTCGAACTCGGAAATTATTTTTGTAAATCTTTAAAAAAAATTAAAAATGCCAAAAATTCCGTCGCCTTGTAGGGTTCGGTTTGTGCTTCTTACTGGGCCAAATGTCGGAAGTGGGGTTCCTCACGGGCCCATCAGCCAGCTGCTTATACTGTTTTTTCCTCCTCCCTGACAGAACAAACTAATTATACCGATTAGCACAATTAATCACACTGTGCCACTGCGTGCTCCGTATTACTATAGTGATTAGCTAGATTAAACAGCAAGTCGTGATCATCATCATATAATTTCGTGATTTACTCTATTTCATGGATTTAGCATAGCAATAAACTTCTTGCAGCCAATAAACTTCTGTATGGTAAGGTTTAGATGGCTGAAGCCACCAACAACTGTTTTAAGGGCTGCACTACACGAGACGGCTGCATTTACATGATGCGAGAATAAGGGAATGGCCACATTTTTTGTCAATTCAAAGCTCATTCCACTCTTGCGACTCGCATAGGCTGGGAATCAATCATACACATGTTAAACCTAGAGTAAATTTCATAAAACTGTAATTGTTTTGCAATTGTTTTGTCAATTGATAGAATTTTAGATGGGCATTTCATAAAATTGCAACAATAGCAAATGATTTTATTTCACTGGGCTGACTGAAGATAGCCGAGTAAAGTTTGTCAAGAAGAGAAAGCAGGAACAGAGGATTACAAATTCAACAACAGAGTTTTATAATGCTAACATCATCATAAGGAGAACAATTCGACGTCAGCAAGTAGGAATGGAACTAGCAAAAATTAGACCATGTTTGGAAATTTAAATGTAAACTATTTACAAAACTATTTATAATCAGACGTTAATTCATGAGACAAATCTAATAAGTCTAATTACATCATGATTTAACGATGCGATGCTACTAATTGTGGATTAATTAGCCTTAATAGATAACGTGTGAATTAACCATCGATTCTATAATTATTTTGTTAATTAGTTTATATTTAGTCCTTCAAATTAATATCCAAACATTCAATGTGACACGGTTACACGGTTAGTTCAGGGATCCAAACACCACCTTAATCCAATTAGTTGTAGAAGGCAGCAGAACCAAAGTATAAACTGTGAAAATTACGATGAACATGCTCTTTCATTCATTTGACGGCCTGGCTGGTCCCAGTCTCCGACTTCTGATGGGCAACGTTTAATTCTTGCGATGGTAGCGTCCTATGGCAAATCAGAAGACCTGACACACCTGTAAAGCACAAGATATATGTCTCTGAAGCCCCAAATCATCAAAAAAATAAATCTAAGCCATATTAGGAATGGCTAAAATATTAAGCTTCTTCGAAAGGAAGTAATTCAGCTACCAACGGAAGCAATTAAAATTCAATATTGAGATGGTTTGATACACTATTGCCCTGATAGTAAATCAGAATTAGTTGATTCAATAGCTCATCAATCCAAAAATATAATTATCCTTCAATCATATCCAGGTCAAGTACAAAGAACACTATACTCAATATTCTGCCCCGATTACCTTGACAGTATAGTCGACCGAAAACAGAACTAGTGGATCCATCAGAAGTCAGATGCCTCACATCATATTCAGCTTGAAGTGCAAATGAACTTAGCAAATGCCCAAAGAAAAAAAATACACACACAGAAGCATAAACATCATTGAAGAAAGAGTGCCCTGCAACACAGAATGCACCGATCCATCTGGCCAACACCCAACGTGGGTTGATCGAGTCTACAAATAACCAGCAGAACAGCATACTGACCAGAAGCTGATTAAATGTAATGGTTTGCAGCACACAGCCACAGGTGCGTATTATCAACACTGTTGGATTTCTGGTATGCTGTTCACGTGGATTGCATAAGTTGCTGAATAATATTATTAGAACAAAACTTTGGTTTGACATTCAATATTGCAGATTCTGATGACAGTCAAAAGTGGTCTAGCCATCTAATTCTTAAATGCAAGGCTCATGGATGTAGGTACATCATTTTCTTGCTGCTTGCAGAAGTAAAAAAAGTGCAGCAACAAGATAGAGCCAATTTTCCCAAGGCATACTAGGCAACCAACAAAAGCTATTGCATACTACAGAAGTATAAGGTGCAAGTAAGATCAACATTATAAAAGTTACTGTTAATATATCCTCTCATACCTTGATGGTCACAACAAATAAAGTTTGATCATATCACACGTCATTGCCATGGAAAGAACAGTTTCTAAATTCAAAAGGCTCAACCATTCGATGCAAGGAGGTAGGTTTATCCACAGATAACTGCATGGAATGCCATGGGTTGAGCTTAGATTATAAATGTATTTACAACACAATTATGTGTGTTGCAACAAAGATTAACTTCAGCAGAAATGAAGTGTTTATTACGTAGGGGTTTATTGATTGCTAACCAAATATAAGTAGTAAACCGCCACACCATACATGTTATGTTGTGGGGTTGATTGGCTGCGCTAGCTGCCTCAGCGCCTGCAGCTGCGACAGTTCAAAGCAGCTGCAGCTGGCAGCCATTTACAACTGCTGCAGCTGCAGCGGCTGCAGCAGCAAGACCAACTGAACACAACCCATAAGTAGTAAGGCTGCATTGTGTTGTTCTGAGATGCAGATTTTGCTAATGGCTCAGAAAGTAAGAGCATCACACATGTACAAATGACAGGTCTTAGAGGATATCTTCAAGTTAGCAAACAAATGGATCACTCTGCGACATGTTGCTGGCTCTTTGGAAATTCCAAGGACAAGACTTGCCATGACTCTCCACTACCACTGTAGCATCTGCAGACACACACCCTTCTGAAGACAAATGACTCAGCACAACATCTCTAGAGGAACCGTCATCCACAAAAATAAGCATCTGCTCCAACATTTGGGCTCTTCCCATGACAAACTTTACAAATGCCAGCTCACTGTCTTCGCCTCGGGCAGCTTGAAACACAAACTTCCTGAGATGTGAATGGACACATTCCGTGTAGCCTACTAGATCCCAGAACTCCACTCCAACATTAACTGGTGTCTCAGGAGGAACTGACTGTGTTTCAGGCAAACAAAATGATTCAGTCAACAGGAGCACACACAAATTACAAAGTGAATAAGGCAGTGGCGTAAGATTGGTACCATGATATACAATGTTTCTAAGCATGGGAAGCATCTAAGCAACAGGGGCACCAGTTTCACTTGCTCCTCGACACCAAACTGCACCTTCAATGCCAATGTCCTGAGGGTCCGAACCATTGCGCTTGGCTTCACCTTTATCCCATCCTAGTACAACACAAACAAAAGCAGTTACATGAATGCAATTTCACATAATTGTGAAAAGCAGCAAGGAGCTGCCACAAGAAACAGTCAGCAACCTTGATGACAGTAGAACCGATCTTGAGCTGGTGCAGACCGACATCAAAGTACCCAAGAACCTTTAGCCTTGGCGCATTGATGATCTTGACGTGCGTGGAGGCTCCGGCGATCGGCTCCAGCAGCAGCCGCTCCATGTTGGGGGCATCATCGAGGTGCACCTCTCTGACCATGGACATCCATAACACCACGCACTGGAGGCTCCCCGACCAGATATGCACGTATCTTGGGTAGTCCTGTGTTAGCACGAGTGCTAGGCTCTCGAGCTCGGGACAGCGGGGGAGCACGGCGTGAAGCTCGCGGTCCTGCATGGAGGAGTGGACAACAACGATCTCCTGCAGATTGACGAAGGCTGGAGGGAGGCCGGCTGTGCCCGGGAACTGGCAGAGGCCGAGCCAGAAGCGGCGGAGGGAGGCGCAGGCGAGGAGATTGGATGGGGGACGCCAGTCGATGGGCCAGGATCCGTTCACAACGGCGAGTTCACCGACCTCCTTGGCGGCGAGGGAGGCGAACCAGGAAGCGACGACGTCGGGATCTACGGAGGCCAGGTGCGCGGAGGCGAGGCGCGCTGAGGCGACTGGGCCCGGGTGTGAGGCGAGCGCCGCGGTGACGGCGCCCGGAGTGAGGCCGCCATCGTCGAGGCGGAGAGGGGTGGAGGCCCAGACTCGGCGCCAGCGGGAGGAGATCGCGGCGGTGCGGGCGGCGTCCTTGGTGGGGAGGCGCGAGACGACCCTGCGGAGGAGCGCGTCGGGGAGCCGGCTGATGCGGTCCTCGCCATGGAGAGAGGCAGAAGCAGCGGCCGGGGCGTCTAAGGAAGAAGAGGAGAGGGAGTCCGCGGTAGAGAAGGTGGGAGGCGGGAGGTAGGAGAGGACGGCGGCGAGGGTTTCGTCCATGGCCGTCGGCGGCGGTGGTCGGCGGGGCGGAGTGGGGATGGCGAGTTGTTCGCGTCGGTCGGGGAAAGCGGCGAAATGGGAAGGCAGAGTGGGTTGAGCCGGCAACCATCTATGGGCCTAAATTGTACAGGCCTCAATCCAGGCCCATACCACCTTTTCCGTGAAACTTTTTTGGGCCATCCATAAGGCTAACTAAATTCTTCCTTCTGATAGGCTGCACTTGAGGCCCACACACGTGTGATGAATTGATGGGCCGGGATTTTCTTTCGTTTGTTCCAAGTATTCAGGCAAATTCAAATTTAAACCATTTGACTACATTTCGACATACATTGAATTTTTTGACCTGCATTTGTATATTGGTCATCCAAATTAGCACATCCTTCATCCTTGCCCATATGGCCATATCCATATGTAGGTCGGTTTCATTCGAAAATGTCTATTTCCATGAGAGAGGTTGCGCTATCTACACCTTTGAATTCAAAGTCATAGGTGTTGTTCGTTTGTCTTACCAGTTGGCTTATCAGTAGTATTTTTTCATAGCAAATCAGTCGGCTTGTCTTATCAGCTGGCTTATAGGACCAGCCGAACACGCCTATACTTGCAAACCTGTCTATTACTACTATATTACAACATGACATGATGACAGGACGTGTGATATAACATCTCCGAATTTATGGGATTTACGATTTCCATAACCAACGCAAGAGCTGATCGGTATATATAGTACAAATCGAATGTCCCATTTACTAACTTTTTTCCCAAAATAAAGCACACAACATTCTACATGCTGCCAAATCCGTAAACACAAATTAAGTTATCGAATTTAAAACGAACTACGTGACGACCCAAACACGAAAGTACACCTCAGCCGTCGTCGACCGGCCGGTTAGCCGGTATGCATGTAGCTATCTACGTGGCCACATCGATGTCGCCCTTCACCTCCACCTCGCCGACGGCGGCGAGGCTGCTGCTCCCCTCCTTCGCAACGGTGACCCTCTCCTCCACGATAACGGCGACGCCGGCGTCCTTGGCGCCGGCGGCGCCGTTGGCTAGCACGAGGTCGAGTATCCGGAGCATCTCGTCGGGCGCGACGAGCTGCGGGAAGTGGCCGACCGAGTCGATGGTCACCATGGCGGCGCGCCCGATGCGTCCCTTCATGTACTGCCCCACGCACGGCGGCGCGGCGATGTCGCCGGAGGCGTGCACGATGGTGCACGGCGTGCCGACGCGGCCCAACACGCCGCGGTTGTCGCCGAGGAAGATCATGCGCGCCAGCGCGTGCGCCGCGCGCGGGTCCATGGCGAAGAAGCTCCGGGCTAGCGTCTCCACGACGGACGGGTCGTCGGCGGCGTCGCTGCCGACGATGAGCGGGACGAAGCCCTTGGCCCAGGAGAGGAAGTCCGACGAGATGGTGGCCAGCATCGCGTCGATCTCCAGCTCGTCGAAGCCGCCCTCGTAGTCATCCGAGTTGATGTACCTGCAGAAAACCAAAGTTGAAGAAACGGATGGCTCTATCATTCAATCGAATAAGAATTAGCGAGGAAGTTTGAAATTAAAAAACATCTAAATTAGAAAGTCGTTATAATTTCATCATTTGGATCTAACCTAAGCATGCAGCAGCTTATAGTCAACCACTAGCCTAATAATTAAGCATTTAAGATAGCTTGACCATAGACTTGAGATAAAATGATACTCTCTATAAATTGGTACTAAAATTTATCGTGGACACGTCTCCAAAAATAACTCCTATCATTATTTTTTAAAATATTAAAGATTGTAAAGTTTGATATTAATCTTGTTTAAAATGACAAGCATTCATAACTCGGATGGAGTACTGGCTTAACTCCAGGGTTTACTCGAAATTCAATATTCAATTTCGCTTTTTTGAATTTAGCAAGAATTTGTTCAAATTTTGAAATTCTTAGTTGGAAAAAAATTCTATCACCCCATAGGTTTATTTATGCATTCTGGAATTGTAAAACCGGCTTAATTCGCGAGATTTGCAGCTTAACTAGTTACATTAACCTTAGCAAGTTTTTGCGATCAATCTCGATTAAACGTTCGCATGCTCAGGGTTTCGTTTTTGGCATTTGCATGGGAGGGTGCTGGTATATATGGAGAAATATCGGAAATTTTGGCCTGAAATTATTTGATTTTTTGACCAAATTAAATTCTATCAAATTTAAACAAATATTTCCAAATTAAAAAATAAAAAATAAAATTTTGGCCAAAATAATATCATATGAGGGTCCGATAGAACCGAGATTTAATTTCGAATTTCGTTCTGCGCATGCTATTGCTAGGTCTTCTCACCTCGGGGAGGCGCCGACGAGCACGAGGTGGGCGAAGAGGTCGGGGCGATTGATGGACGCAATGCAGCCGATCATGCCGGCCATGGAGTGCCCCACGTACACCGCGCCGCTCACCCCCATCTCATCCATCAGCGCCACCAGCTCGTCGGCGAACCTCTCGAACGTGTAGCTCTCCTCCTCCACCACCACCGCCACCTTCTCGTCGTCGCCGCCGCCGGAGAAGTCCCAGTCGAACAGGACCACCTACACACACACGGTTCATGTGTGTATCAGGCTGCGTGCGACGCGCGGCTCGGCTGCCGCCGGCCGTGCAACTGGGTGTGTATCTATCGATGGATATGTATACCTTGTTCGTCAGCGCGAGATGGGGCAGCACCTTGTCCCAGATGGCCTGGCTCCCTCCATAGCCATGGGAGAGGACCAGTGTCCTCTCTCCACGCCCAACGACCCTTGGATTCAGAGGCATCACTAGCTAGCTTAATTAGCTACCCAAACAAGACTAGAGAAAGAGAGAGAGAGAGATGGGTTATATGTGCCTATACTATGCCTCCTGTAGCAAATAGCCTAGTACACATCTCTATTTATAGACCGTGTATCCGAGTTTACTTGCGTAATTAATACATGTATTTTTTAAGATAATAGAATAATAATATATACATCTTTATCGCGAACACACGATCACTTATTACAAGTTTTCCAAGCCAAGAAGAATGAACGAAATTAAACATAAAGCAACATGCAGATGTAACAGGTGAAAGAAACACAAAATTTCAGTTCACACGTACAACACATATTGCTAAACCTACAACTATGTCTGTTGAATAGTTCCATGTCCACCCTCTCTAAGAGCAAGTTTAGTAACAGCGCCAGTTGATGGCTCAAACTTGCCACTCATTTAAGAGATAGCTAATCTACCTGACATATAACAACACGCTATTAGCTTTCAATTTTTTAATCGTACTACTCTCTTGTTATAGATCTAACAAGTTGTGCATCGCTGCATATTGCTCTCCTGTTTTTCTATTGGCTACTGTGACATGCAGATTTGCATATGTGCGCGTCTTAGCCGGCAACTAATTGTCTCTGCTGCTTAGCTCATTGCCACATATGCTAAAATCCTATATAAGCAGGCTATTAACTACCTGTTCTAAGGGCGTAAGTGATTAGTAGTATATATTGTAGTAGGCTAATTTGTAGGCAACTCCAAATTTGCTGCTGAGTAGTCAACCTAATTTGAAAATTAAATTAGACCAACCACGCCCTTTTAACATATATATATATATGTATATATATATATATATATATATATATATATATATATATATATATATATATAAACCAGTAGGATCGATGCATACGGAATACTTTGTAAGTGAGAGTGTAAGACAAGTGTATATATATCCATATCATTTGTCTCTATATATCTATTAGAGATTATCCAATGTTCTCTAATTTAGCGATTCTATACTATGCAATAATAAATTGTGCCAGATAACACGTCTTTTATTTAGAAGCTGAATTAATTTTCATTACCGAAAAAATCCCATACGTCTTATGAGATAGTCTCCAGCAGACCTATATATCAGTTTTTTTTTGGAAAATTATTGTAGAAGAGGGTCCTACAGAGTATTAGACTTATCGATGTGAATTTGATTAGAAACGTGTGGTGAGGACTTAATTACATGTGTGGCTGACATCAGGAGAGTATGTGGGTTGCCAACGTTGCCTTCAACAGAGGACAACTAGAAGTGGACGCCTGTATGGGTATCCAAGAATAGCTCAATCTCCCTAGTCAAATGATGATCTTTACAACTTGTTAGTAATAACCACAAATTTGCATTCAAAGGATGTATCATGTCTAGTTGCATTAAACACAATAGTGTCTACAAGGAATAGCCAAAATGTCTGGTGTGGAGTGGTCTGTTTTTTTCTTATGATAAGTATATAATAGACCTAATTAATCTATTGGGAATAATTTCCACAAAGATTTAATGAGGACGATTATTCTAGACCACAGTACATAACCAAACAGGCAAGAACAAACCACCTTTTCCCATCGACACGGCACACATCCTCTTCAACAGATAGTATCAACAAAGATATACCCACTACTGAAAAAAGCCACAACTGTCCCTGCTCAGTAACCTCAGCATTCCTTGTCAAACCGGAACTATAACTGGACTAATAGACGATCTCTAGTCCCGGTTAAATAACCGGACTAGAGATGCATCATTAGTCCTGGTTTGAGCATGTTTTAAGTCAATGTTTATGTGCTTTTAACATCAATATATTTTTCAATATTTAGTTAGATTGATTGATGTAGGAAAAATCATATGTGTAGATTTGCTTCAAGAAGTACTTTAATTTCCTAATATTATGATATTATCGTGATTTTCAAATTTTTCGTAATAGAAGTAATGGTCAATTAAGTTGTATTTTGAGTACCATGGTCATCCATGACAAAACTACACGTTATTTTCCACCACAGAGAGCGAGTAAGAATAATAATAATAAGATAGCTAGCCTGTAGGGGCACTGGAGCATCTAATTATTTGTATGCTTCAACTTAATTAAAGAAGATGCAGTTCAACTTCTCTTCCGATTTGTTTGATTCTTTCGACACAGATGGCATCATGCATTAGCTGATGCTGATTAATTAACTATCAGCTCAAGTAGTTTACCCAGTATAAATAGATTCAATACGCACACCACAACATCCAAAACATGTACTCCTCCATGCATTAAATCTCTACCGCCAAGACTAAGGAGGTGTCTCTTAGGGCTTCAAATCAAAGCTTCAGCTTTAGCTGGTTTAGCTGAAGATGGAGTCTCGAGCTGATAAAATGTAGTTTCACCTTTATTTTATTGAAGTGTTTCATTCAAATCTGTTTAGAATTGGAGCGTTCGACGGGGCTCTCGCTCCACTCCATCAAGACATAGGATCTAAATCTAAAGCCCTATCAAACATAGTAACTACGGAGGGGTTGTGGTTGAGAGAACTAAAAAAGGATTCAAACAAGTCATATATGCTAAGTTTAAATGAATTATGCGATACAACGTGCAACCAGAATAATTAAATATGTGTTATTTTTTATGGACCTAAGATTAATATATATATATATAGTAGAAATAATGCTTTGCTCGTATATTTGAATTGAAGCCCAATATAATTGTAAAGAACAATATAAATTATAAAGAACGATATAGCTAGCTGTGTGGATTGGTGTGTCACCGCCAGCTGGCTACTAGGAGGATCATGGAAAAGTGATAGTTTGTCGTTTGGCAGGGGAGGTGTGAACTGTGGATTCCAATGTCGATCATGCACTAATTAGAAAACAATAAACGTGGCACATGCAGCCGCTATCATTGATCTCCACTGGTCCTTATTCTAACATTGTTTTAATTAGACAACAGCTCTGCATAATTAATTGTAGATCAGGCTTATATACTTACGGAGAGTATACTATCTTACTTAGCTAGGGATAATGCGGATATGTTTCATTTTCGGCATTATTTTCAATGCGATTTTGTTGTTGGAGAGAAGGGGTGGACAGGAAGCTCGTGGCTCGTTAGTTTGCTCGGCTCGCGACAGGCTCAGCCCGGCTCGTTTCATTTTCGTAACGAGCCGAGCTGGCTTTAAAGCTCGTTAGAGATAACGAGCCGGCTCGAGCTAGCTCGCGAGCCGCTCGCGAGCCGAACGAGCCGCACAACCCAACCCAACTGCACAGCAGTACAGCACGGCCCGCACCTGCACAGCGCTAACCGGCCTAGCCACACCCGCACGGCTCGGCTGCCTCGCCAGTCGCCACGCCCACGCCCTAGTCATGAATCGTCCCGAATCGATTCCCCTTTCCCCCATCTGTGCCGCATCAAGGCTAGCAGATCCAACCCGCTGCCGTAGCCGGAGCGCCACCGCGCGGCACACGCACACACCAGCAGCAGGCGGCAGCCGCCACAACCGGTCGTCGCCACTCCCCTTCCCTTCCTCTTCCTGTCCTCCTCGGCTCGAGCGGGAGTGGCCGACGGCGGCGGCGGCGGCTTGCGACCTGCGGACGGGACGACCGGAGCGAGCGGTAGCGGGCGGCGACGATTCGCCACGCGCGGCGTGCGCACACACCATGGGCAGCGGCAGCCGCCACAACCGCCCGTCGCCACTCCTCCCCTCCTCTTCCCGTGCCTGGCCGCAACCGCAATGGAGGAAGAACGAGAGGCTGCAGCTCGTGAGCCTAACGAGCCAGCTCGAGCTTCATAACTAGCGGAGCCGAGCCGGGTTTCTAGCTCGTTAGGATAACGAGCCGAGCCGAGCCAGCTCGTTATCCTAACGAGCTAAACCGAGCCGAGCCGAGTCGAGCCGGCTCGTTATCCACCTCTATTGGAGAGTGGCGCATGCATGCACCTCCGACCGCGCTGTCACTTCTTAAAAGTTTACTTGGGTAACCCCTTAGAGGATCGAGGGGATTTTAAAATCAAATTTACTTTTATCTCTATTGAGATGTAAATCAATCCCTAACTTTCCTCCGATCCCTTTCTCTAACCGAACAACCGTTAAATGTAACTTTCTCTATTTCTCTATCCAAAAGTTGAAGATATATTTTATTTTGTGATTTTTTTGAATGAGTTGGATATATTTGTAGTTTCTATGTGCTAAATAAATTGTTGATCGAAACCCAACGATGCATGTAGATAGTTTCTTGGTTTTGTCACATAATAAATATGAATAAGTTAATTCATCCTTGATTTTGATGACAATATAAATATGCCTTAATTTTTTGGTGGATGAAAGGAGTACTAGCAAGGCTACTGGATTCCTTCTGCTATTATAATTTTGGTGGTCAGGGGCGAACCCCATGTAGGCCCTAGGTATTTCAAAAAATACCTATTTTTTAAAAAAGAAATTTAATATATAGGTATATTTAGTTATGTGTATATTCTGTTTGGTCTAATACTTTTTTCTCGGGTTTTTTCTCAGCATTAGGTTTCTTTAGTTATTTTAAAATATGCTCAAATTTTTAAGATTTATGTAATAAATATGAGCTGGATACATGTCATTGTCGCAATTTAATGCATATTGGGGGAGAGGGGGGGTGAGGTGTTCGGAGTGAGATTCTGATATATATATATATATATATATATATATATATATATATATATATATATATATATATATATATATATATATATATATATATATATATATATATATTCTATTGTGTGCGCTGTATACATGTTCTGTGCGTAGTGCGAATCTCTAATTTTAAAACTCAAATTGAAAATCCGAACCGTTCAAATTGTTCTACGTATTAATATCGCCTTGTATACCAAATTTTATATTTTTTGAATTGTTTTACTATTTTATCAGATAGGTCAAAGATGCAATAAAATAGATACTCCGAAATCGTTGGATTAATACATCTTTGACCTATCGATAAAATAGTAAAAAAATTAAAAAAATATAAAATTTGGTATACAAGGCGATATTAATATGTAGAATAATTTGAACGGTTCGGATTTTCAATTTGAGTTTTAAAATTAGAGATTCGGCATAGCCACACGATGGAATGTACAGGCTGTACCCAATATAATATATATATATATATATATATATATATATATATATATATATATATATATATATATATATATATATATATATATATATATATATATATATATATATATATATATATATATATATATATATATATATATATATCCATAACATATTGATGGTGTGTGCACCTCATGATCTCAAGGGGCAAGATATGCGCAGATATTCTCTAACATTATCTTATTGGTAGCGATACATGCCAAAATAGTCTATTGAAGCCAAAAAGGTCATCCATGGATGACACCATGTACCTAACACACGAAGAGATAACCACAAGTTAGAATTGATTGGAGTCGACTGGTCAGAGGAGCTGCAAAGCCCAGTCACACCTTCATATTCGATCCGTCCAAAGCTCAACTTTTCGAGCAATTAAATTAGTGGTTGTTATCAAACGTCATACTATAGTCATATGATAACCTTTCTAACACAATGATATTCTAAAATAAAGCTTTTTTATTTATTTTCTCCTCTTAACCAATTATAATTATTTTTTATTTAATTTTCTTATTTACTTTTTCTCAACCAATCATAACTTTTTTTAATTATTTTTATCTATTTTGTTAGTATTTGTGTTCATATCAAACAACTTATATTTTAGATCGATGGTACGTAACTACTCTCTCCATAGGCATCACTTATATCTTTACCTCCCCATAGGCATCAGTTATATCTTTACCAATGTTGTTAGTATATACGTTCATCTAAAAAGCTTATATTTGAGATCGATGGTACGTAACTACTTTCTCGATCTATCTTAATACTAAAAAAACGTTATATTTTAAGACATGTGAAGTATTGAATTGAATTATAAGAATAAAAAAATATTTTGGTCATTGTTTGTATTTGTGTTTGTTAGCTAAATCGAACTTTGTTAGCTACTTTATTTTAGCATGTCATTGTTTCAGCGAACTACCAAAGAATAATTTAAGTTTTTAAGGATTCTTTCGAATAAAGTTTTCACACTACTTGGAGAAACGATTTTTCTAGACGAGGTGCCAAATAGGTTCCAGACGGGCCATAAGAGGTAGCGCTTGGAAAAACGGTCCCGAAGGACCGGCTATTATTCCGCACGGATAATCGCATTATCCGTGCACTTCCACTTAAGAATCAGACGAGATATTATCCCATGCGATCGCACGGACCGCCACGGGATAATGTCAACTGTTGCTATATTTCTTTTGATTTATTTTATTTTCATGAATTTTTTTTGCTAATTCTCATATTTGAACTACAAGTGATTAAAAAATAGAATAAAAATAGTGAAAAAAATTATATTCATGTTGTTTAGACATGCTTGAGTCATTATCCTGTAAATGAGAATAAATTTTGAATTTTTCTTCATGAAACATGATTAGGAACCTATTGACCAAATGATTTTAAAATTGTATAAATAGCAAACGAAGTCGGAAAATCATGAAATTTGTCGGATGTCATGATATTATACATAGAGGCTATGGTAAAAAATTGAGAGGGTTTTGAATATTTTATCGGATACGTTATCGCGTGCGGTCGGCTTAAGGGCCCTCGCACTCGGCAAAATTTTGAAAAACAATTCTTCTCCACCCTTCAAACTTTCTCTACTATGTAAATACAACATTTAACTCCTAATTATAAAATTTGGTAATTTTTTGATTGGTTTTGCTATATTTCTTTGATTTATTTTATTTTCATGAATTTTTTGTCAAGTCTCACATTTGAACTACAAGTGATTAAAAAAATAGAATAAAATTAGTGGAAAAATTATATTCATGTTGTTTAGACATGATTGAGTCATTATCCTGTAAATAAGAATAAATTTTGAATTTTTATTCATGAAACATGATTAGGAACCTATTGCCCAAATGATTTTAAAATTGTATAAATAGCAAACGAAGTCGGAAAATCATGAAAATTGTCTGGATGTCATGATATTATACGTAGAGGTTGTGGTAAAAAATTGACAAGGTTTCGACTATTTTATCACATACGACGCTCATAAAACCGAAGATTCTTGAGAGAAGATGAGAAGTGTTGAGAAAGATTGATTAGATTTGGAGAGAAAGTGACGGCGAATTGTCTTTTGATTTCAAAAATTTTTCCATAGGCAATAATTAGCATATATTGATGTATGGAAAAATTTGATAATTTTTGAATTAGTTTGATAATTTTTTCATTAATATCCAATTTGATGAAAAAAAAGAGAGAGTCGATTATCGCGTGCGGGCCGCTTAAACCGCCCGCACGAGAAAATATCTTCTCGTGCGGGCCGCTTAAACCGCCCGCACGGGAAGATCGTTTTTCCATTCGGCCTCTTAAACCGCCCGCACGGAAAGATGGTGGCCTATATATCGCGCGCGGCTCCCAAATTTTTCTAAGTCCCCGGTGAAAATCCAAACAACCACCGCGCCGTCAGGCTGCCAAAATCTAGCGCCATCGCCGGATCCCCGCCCTGTTCGCCATCTGCGCCGCCGGATCCAGCGCCGCCGCCGGTGCCGCTCATCCCTAACCCTCGCCGCCGCCGCCGCGCCAGCCCTAACCCTTGCCTCATCTCCCCATCCTCTCTCTCTCCGTCGGCCGACAACAAGGCGCCGCACCGCCGTCCGTGCCCCTTCACCGACCTCACCGGCCGTCGTCCGCCTTCACCGCCCCTCTCTCTCTCGTCACCGTCGTCGGCCTCAAGACCGCCGCCGCCCGCCGCACTGACCACCTTCACCGAGACCGCCGCCCCTCCACCACTCCACCGCCTCCCGCCCGCCCCCACCACCGCCTCAACCGGCGCCCTTTCACCGCCGCCCTCAAGATCTTCACCCTTCACCGCTCACCATCGCCGCCGCTCAAGACCGCCGCTATCCATCCCCGCGCGACCTCCGCTGGCCACCGGTTAGTACTCCACCCCGGGAATGTGGATGTTTGCTATGTTCTTGCGAGAAGATGATTATGCTAAGTTGATTATATGGATGTGGATGAATGGATTATGGATGTGATTGTACTGTGATGTATGTTTTTGGGATAGTAGTAGAGTATAGAAAAATATGATGTGTTGATGAATGGATTTATAGAAAATGAATGTGGATGAATGGATTATGTATGAATTTTAGATAATTTTTGGATGAATGTTAGATAATTTGTTGATGAGTTTTCGATATAACTGTAAAATGAACTTTTATTTATTTGATGAAACTCTAGTTAATTTTGATGGAAATGTAAAATTCACTGTTTATTTTTTGATGGATTTGTTGATGAATTTTTTTGTGTGAAATGATGTGTAGGACTTCAATTTTTGATGGAAATGTAAAATGGACTGCTATTTTTTGATGAATTTTGTTGATGAATTTTTTTCATGTGAAATAGTTCTTGTGAAATTTTTATGTGAATTAGTTGATGTGAACGAACGGACGCACGGACGAGTGAACGAACGAGTGTTCGTTCGTTCGTGCGAACAGACGTGGACGAACGGACCGACGAATGACCGAACGAACGACCGAATGGCCGAACGAACAAACGACCGAACAAACGAACGAGCGGACGAACGATTCGTTCGTCCATCCATTCGTTCGTTCGGTTAGTCGGTCGTTTGGTCGTTCGTTCGGTCGTTTGTTTTAGGATGAATTTTAGATTTTAGGTTAGATTTTAAATTTTCAAACACATATATCCACCGTCTCCTCGATATATTCTAATCTCCCTCTCTACTCTTCCTCTCCTCGGTCTGTCATCTCTCATCTCTTTCCATCCCTCAATCTCACCTCTTCTCACGGACAAAATAGGCAAACATATATATTTTCATCTCTCATCTCTAATAAAGAGAAGAAGAAGGAAATAAATACATTTTTCATTCTTCTTCTCTTTAGTTTTTGTCTCTATATTTTAATGCATGTCCTTAATATTAGATAATATTACAAGTTATGCGTTCACAAATTTCAGAAGTTGCGCGTTATGAACAACCGTAGATCAAATGTCGAACGAGAAAGCTTCCTCCGAGGCACGCAACGTCGAATCAATGGAGAAGTCTTCGAGCGAAGGCACATGGCATGAACCAAGCGATCCATTCATCGAAGTTATGCAAGCACCAGTACCACCAGTTAAAGAAGACGCCGACTACATCCCTATTGAGCAAGCAGTAAGTCGAGCCATATTGTTATGATCCCTATCGTAGGATCTCGTTTAACGTATTACTGGACGGAACACGAGTTACATATTCGTGAAGACTCCGCTGAGTTCAAAGGCAAAACAAAGAAACAAAAGGACGCGATCATCAAACAATTGCACAGGGACAAGTGATCGTGGCAGCCTTCTACTTGGGCCGTGCTATGTTCGAGCACAAAGACAAAGATGTCCTAATGGTCCCTTATGCGTTGCAGTAAGTAATATTCATCCGTAAAACTGATATTTTACTAATATCCCCTACAATTAACATATCTCTTTGATCTTTCGCAGCGATCACTACAGACTTTTCTAGTATATCCGTGGGACCACTTTACCGTAGTGCTTGATCCGGCACACTACAGCTAGGAAAAATTTAAAGAGTTCCTCGTCATTTTAAATTTGTAAGTACTATCATGCACTATTTAATAAGTTTTGTCTGTTTTTACTATCGAATAATTAAACAATTGATCAGTGAAACATGCAATTATTTTGTCTACATAGCACACCATAATTATGTAAGGCAAGGTGAACCGGTGAAGGATCCATAAAAGAGGAAGCTTCTTGTGAAGACAAATTGGCCAGTAATTATATGCTCGACATGCCGACATTTTATACTGTGTTTAACTTCAAATTACTGACGCATGCACATAATAAATTTTATTCAACACATTGTTATAAGCAACCACCAGACACTAACCTTTGCGGCTACTACGTGTGTGAGATGCTCAGAATCTACAGGAGATACACTACTAAGTTCGAAGAAGTAAGTTCATCAGAGAAATATATCTCTACATGTTATCGATCTTGTATAATTTTCCTAATCGTATGTATATGTGTACTATTTTTTCTTAAACAGATCACGGAAGTCCCAGTTGTAGCGAACCGGTTCGATGATAGTACCATGCTTAACTTGGTTGCAAATCTTTGCCGCTTCATCCGTCGCGATGTCTGCAACCATTTGGGCGATTTCTACGATCCGGAGAGCGAGGTGGCGACGGACAATAAATTCAAACGACTTAGGGAGTGGGAAAAAGAGCACCGCCATTAAATAATTTGTAAATTTGTTGCTATAGCTAGACTTATGTTAATTTGCGAAACGAAACTAGCTTGATATGTATATAAACATTACGCATGATCGATCTGTGTTATATACATATCTTTTATGATGAAATAATATTAAATGTCTTTTTTTCTCGTGCGCGAAAAATATATATTGACCCATTTAACGTTACTGAGAGAGGAGAGGAGAGGGAGAGGACAGAGAGGAGAGGAGAGAAGAGAGAGAGAGGAGAGAGGAGAGGAGAGAAGAGAGAGAGGGACAATAGGGGGCTAACAGAACGTATGCATAAAATAATGGGTACGACCATCTTCTCGTGCAGTCGGCTAAGCGGCCCGCACGGGATAATCGATCTTCCCGTGTGGGCCGCTTAAGCCAACCGCACGGGATAGTCGATCTTCCTGTGCGGTTGGGCCGCCCGCACGCGAAAATGATCTTTTCCTAGACCATTTTGCGCATGCGGGTAGGCCTTCCGCACGGGAAGATGCCTTTCGGCCCGTATGAAAAAACCGTTTCTCCAGTGTCAAAGATTATATCTACTAAGGTGTATTAAGTTTGTCTAGGGTTGGATGTAGGATTGTTTATGGTATTTTGTTTTTTTATCTCTCTGTTGGTGGCAGTTTTGTTTGCGAGAGTCTAATTGAAGACCAGGAAGAGTTGTCTAATAGATTGTCGATAATTAGGGATGGGTATATAAAAGACTCGTTTAGCTCGCTCGGTTCAAAATTTGCACTGATTGATTTAGTTTTTTTAATTTGGTCCAAAAGTAGTTTGGGACACTACGGCTGTTACCAAGCTACTCACTTGAATCTATCTTAGGACCGCAAGCTGCTCCAATTTGTCTACTCGTATTGTTTATTGAGAGTAGCTAAGGCTCAATGGCCTAATTTTAAGCTTAGCCACCAAAACCAAATTAATTTTAGCTACTTTCTTCATTTCACATTATAAGACGTTTTAACCTTTTCATTTCTCGTATAGATTCATTAACATCTATAAATTTAAACACACACATATATACATGGATGCATAACATCTATAAAAAATAGACGCACATATATACACAGATCCATGTATAAATCTATTCAAAATTCAAAACGTCTTATAATGATCGGACCGATAGATTGGCGGTCGTTCTATTGCCTTCTTGGCTCCTGACCTTCTCTTCGTCGTGTCCCAACGCCTCCACTGCTCGCGCACAGTCGCCTCCGGTTTGGTGAACAATTCCTGGGTTTCGGACGTCCGCGATGCCACCACTGTCCATGTCATCTCCCAGTTCCTTCTCGTGTGGGATGCGGTGCAACACATTCAGCTTTTTCGTCTGGCTTGACACTGGACGCGAGATCAGCGATACTCGATGCGCTCGGCGTACCAAACCCTTTTCGTCGGTCAACACCCCTTTGCTTGTGTTTCCTTCCTCTGGCGTGCAAAGGGCCCCGCAAAATGCAGGTTCCTTCTCTGTTTTGCGATCCAGCAGCGTTGCTGGACGCGATCTCCTCCAGAAGCGCGGCCTTAATAGTCACTCGACTTGTTCTTTTTGTGCGCAAGATCTGGAGACAGCGAAGATTGTGTGTTCGCTCGGCAGCTCTGGCTCCGAGTGCTTTCGCCCTCCGGATGGGTGTCCCTCTCCTCCCTAGGGGCAGTACGCTGCAAGACTGGTGGCCGTCTTCCCGGTCTTGTCTTCCCAAGTTCCTGCGAGCCGGGTTCGACTACTTGGTGCTCCTAATCTCTTGGCGGCTTTGAAGGGAGCGTAACTCCAGGGTCTTTGACTTGTTCCTTTCTTCGGTTTTGGCTGTTCTGGATTCCGTCTTGTCGGAGGACCGCCTGTGATCGCTAGCGGGTGCCGCCGATCTTGGGGTTTTTCTTGGGAGAGTAACGTGATCCTCGGGTTTAGTGTCCGTGTTCGGAGTCCTCTTTGTCTCTTTAGTTTCTTCCCGGTCTTTTCCTATGTTTCTTTTTTCCTTTAGCCCTAGCCGGTCTGGTTGGGTGCTTTCTGTTTGTAAAAACTTTTTTTTTTAATATATTGACATACAATTTTTTACATGTTTAAAAAAAATAACAATTCCATACATCGCTATGCCGACACCACGGAACTATTCGGTTGCTACGCTCGCTCTATCGCAAGCTTTTTAAGCTAAGTGTTGGCTGCTGACAAATTGTTGACCACAACTTAGATAGATAAACTTGACTAGACTCCATGTCTATAGCATGTCGTAGGATGGTAATAAATAAGGCAAAACAAACATTACTCCATGTCTATAGCATGTAGGATGGTAATATATATGGCAAAACAAACATTAAGCTAGTTAATTAAGCGGATCACATCATTTTATTTTAGAAGCTTACGAAGCAGAGCATGGCTACCAACCAAACACAACCGTTTCATGTAGGCGGCCACCACGGACAACACCGCTACTAGCCCACGCGCACGTGCATATGCATCCACCAATATGAGAGCGACCGCCGCCTGTCGCGTGTCAAGCTAGCTAAGGCGATGGCACCGTACAACATGTAACGTACGTACGGCGACGCGCGCCGTTGCTGCCGCCTCTGCCCCGCGTCGTACGTCCCACCTGCTGCTGTGCTAGCTCTCGTCGTCTATACGAACCGCGCGTGCTGCACGCGGTGATGCCACCGGTTTGCGCAAACAATATGCACGATGCGTGTGCGGATCGATCGGTGCGACGCGTGACGCGCGTTTGATCGATGTGGCTGCCGCGCTCGCGTGCCGCTGTTTTCTGACGACGAGTCAGCACGAGAGGGGCAAAAGGTAGTGCCCGATGTTAATCTGAATCTTAGGCCCTGTTTATTTTCAGTAAAATTTTGTAAAGTTTTGTAATTTTAGATATTTTTGGATTTTGGAAGTAAACAGGTAGGTGTAAAGTTGGCTTGTAAAGTTTTTGGATTTGGGAGGTTTGGGAGAAAAAAGTGTAAAATTTTCTTGGGAGAAGTACTACCCACAACTACCTCTGCTGCGCCAACAGTACTCCTCCCCTCGGCCGCCACCCCGCCTCGGTGCCCTTGTCGCCCGTCCCCGCGCCGCAGCCGAGGCCGCCGCTGCTCGCCACTGAGGCCGCCGCCGACGCGGATTTCGACCGCCGAGGCGGTGGAGCGGCAGGGATGGACTTGGCGGCGATGAGGAGGTGAAGGCGCCGCGCTTCTTGCGCGCGCGAGCGGCTCGTTCGCGCGAAGATGGCGTCCTTGAGCCGCTGGATCTTGAGCTGCGGGTCGAAGAGCGGCTTGGCGTCCGCGATGGCGCGCGCGCTGCGCGGATCAGTCCTTGGCTGCAGTCGAGCCGGCGCACCTCGTCCCCGCCGACGCGGAGCCGGGCTCGGACGGGGACGCGGACGCCGAGCGCGGCGGGCGGCGCGAGGTCCCGGGAGCGTGGCGGTGAGGTTGCGGTGGAGGGAGGAGAGCAGGCGGAGGTGGCGTGCGCGGTCGAGGTGGAGCCTACGGGAGGCCGCGGCAAGCGGCGGCGGAGGCCGCCGCGTCCGAGGCTCGCTTCCGACGCTCTGCCCGTAGCGGGGAAGAGGGGAGAGGGGGTAAATTTGTATTTTTGGAGCATCCCAAAATTTTTACACAGATGGAGGTAAACACCCCTCTTGGTTGTAAACTTTACACCAAAAATTTTTGGGTGTAAACTTTACACCCAAAATCTAGAAGTAAACGAGGCCTTAATTAAATCGATTCAAACGCAGCCTTATTATATTGCGACTTGTCAGATTTCGGCTTATCCGCAGCCATCGATGTTTTCTTCTGCAGGGTGCAGTTGCATCAACCAGCTGCTTATTATAGTCATGATCGATAAACCCCGGGGCCGGCCGGGCTGCAGGAAGGATTACACATTTTACATTTTACACTGAGCTAGCTCTATCTGAGGATCATCCAAGGAAAAGATGTGGAGCAGAACGTGCACGTGCCAAGTCTCGAGGGACATTTAATTTATTTGGCGGCTATCACGCGACGAAATTAACGTCAACGGCACAAGATCTTTCCTTCGAGATTTTCCGTCTGCTTAATTGACAAACGCACTTGGTACTATTCATCGTGTGATTGAAACTAGAAGAAATTTCGGTCAGCTAATACCAGTAACTTTTTTTATAATATTTAATCATTTGTCTTATTTAAAAATTTATCATAAATATGTAAAAATATAAGTTAAAATTATAGTTTCTTTTATGATAAAACAAATCACAATAAAATAAATAATATTTATTTTTAATAAGGCAAATGGTCAAATGTTATGCGAAAAGTCAACGACGCCATATATTTTAGCACGGAGGAAGTATTTGATAGTTAGTCGTCTTCCACCTTTAAACCGGGAGAGAAAGGAAGAGAGAAAGGGTGGACTAATCGGCGGCGGTGATAGTGACAGCGAGCCTCGAAGTATTTGATAGTTAGTCATCTTCCACCTTTAAACCGGGAGAGAAAGGAAGAGAGAAAGGGTGGACTAATCGGCGGCGGTGATAGTGACAGCGAGCCTCGAGCCATAAACTGTGACAAAAAATCTACATATCAGTGTTTCAGGGGGAGAGGGAGGGTTGAAGGCGGCGAGAGGTAAAGAGATGGTGAGGGCGGCTTTAGAAAGATTAACCAGGATGACGAAAATACCGGTGGTGGGCAAGAAGGTGCCATAGCCATGTGGGTGAAAGAAGGTCGGGGGGAGGAGAGATACGACGATGTGAGCCACCGGAATGGGGAATAAGAGACAATGTTGGGCTTCAACACTGGAATTGAGAAAGAAGATGATGGTGGCAGCACAAATCCGACCAATATGAGGGAGGAGGGTAGTGAGAAGCGGTAGGAAGAAAGCAACCGATATGGTGTAGAGTGTTTATAGTGGTGGCGACGGCTGAACGGGTGAGGGGGTGAGTGAGGTGTGGGCAGTGTTGGAGGTATAATTTTTACAATGAATATACAAAATTAGTAATAAAAACATAATTAATTATACATTTTGAAGTTTTTTTGTAAAACATGAAATAAAAAAGTTTAAATGTGCTTTAACTAGACTGAAATTGGTATTTTTTGGGAAAAAAAATATAAAAAATGATTTTTAATTAAAAAAGTCAAATCTAACAGTGCCCCAAAATAGAAAAAAAAAATGAAATCCATTACCATAGATTTTCGCTCTCCTCAAGTACAACACGAGATGCTCGCTCCCAATCGGTAGGGCCGCGTGTGAACATGAGGAGGGCAGGCGACCGATTGCTCAGCGGGGCAAGTGAGAGCGAGCGCGCGAGGGGGAAGCAATGATTTCTATTATTATTTTTTATAAGTGGCTAACTTTAGGACTTAAATTTTGATATAACTTTTCGAGAGAAAGATATTTTTATATTTTAAATTTTAATTACATAATCTAAACAAAAAATGTAGGGGATTGCATTTTGGATAGCTCTTGTTGATATCCTTATTTAGACCGAACTACACTACAAATACCTAACACATACGCCATCCATTGAATGTTTTGCTCAAAAATTAGGTGTACATGCGTAGTGTGGATTAGGGATATATATATATATATATATATATATATATATATATATATATATATATATATATATATATATATATATATATATAGCACTAATCATAAAGTGATCCTGGCCGTTAAAAAATCGACTGAATAGCAAGCCCCATCGATTAATCAGTCCCTACATGTTCTTTTCCACTACTTGCTGCATTCCGTCCAATGCAGGCAATCCACATTTCAAACAGCAGCCTGCGGCGCGATTAAGGAAAAGAGAACTACTGTTCTGCTCAGCACAACTCGTCGGGCATCTGCTCAGCACAACTCGTCGGGCATCTGTTTTCAATACACTACATAGTTCACATTAGAGTCATTCGGACTCGTTCGGTTTGAAGATTTTTTGAAAGAATTATTGTATAAATTAAAACCTTAGGATTTTTTTTCTATACGAGTCATTCATTTCATGACAATAAGTCCTATAAAATTCCTAATGGTTGTAGTCTTATAATCTTCATAGAATTCTTAGCATTTTGTGAGAGCTGTTCAAAAAATTACTAACGAACGATTGGAGTACATGTGACATTCTAATTCTTTATTTTTCCTATTCCTGTTACATGAAAATGCTATGAACCAAATAAGCCCTCCGTACACATTACCACAAAC
Organism: Oryza australiensis; assembly: GCA_019925245.2. Classification (NCBI taxonomy): domain Eukaryota; kingdom Viridiplantae; phylum Streptophyta; class Magnoliopsida; order Poales; family Poaceae; genus Oryza; species Oryza australiensis. Next base: position 4,580,750 of record JAIFGZ020000044.1, read on the forward strand.
GATTTTATCTGTATCTGGCCGTGTCTGAGGCAACATATATATCGGGCACCAGTCTTACAGACTGAAACGACGATGCATGGATAAAACTACCAACATAATACAATAGCTACAGTACTAAACCCATTATTTTGTTTCACTTTGTTTGCGTGGGGCGGCTGGCTTAACAATTCAGCATTTCAGGCTTTCAGCCTTATACACGAATAATTACAGACAAATGCGAAGAAACAGAGAACGCTGAAAGCCTGACGCCTAAGCCGCTTCATGATGCCATATCAAGGAATACACACCAGGACCTGAAAAAGAAAAAAACGATGAGATTATTCGTTAATCCATTTAACAGAAGCACACCTCAAGTTGCTGTCAGCTAAATTGGTAATTAACCAGCTTGTTTCAACATATTTCCAAGAAATTGATCCATTGAGACGTACTATCCTTTTCTAATTGTTATTACTTTAATTCATATGGCAGCCACTGTTTGATTTGTGTGCTCTCACAATTGCTTCGCATCACTGAGCCCTGGTCCATAGCTAAGGTTTCTTTCAGTGTATATGTATAGTATAGACACAGCATGAGCTTCCTTGACTTTAAAAGGGCCAAACAGCCAAGTGTATCTTTCGTTATGACCTTGTGGATTCTTCTCTTAAATTGCATCCATACAGTGTCCTGTCGTTAAAACAGCTTTCCCCTATTGCAAAGTAAGCTAATAGCATCCACACAACGTCCTGTCAAAGTTAGAACATGTTTCCTCTATTGCAAAGTAGGTTAACTGAATGCTAACTTGGAAAAAAGAGAAGACATATTGCATACGTTGCTTATGCACAAAAGCAGATAACCGGACGTCAATATGCCTTCTTAGAACAACTCAATCTATGGATCTACACAAAATTGTGATCTTTTAAACCAAGAAAAAACAATAAAATAGCAATGATCTATATCCTTATGATAACAAGAAAATCACACGAACTCTACTGAAATACACTGTTAAAGCAAGCAATTCAATCAAGTCAAAAAGAACATACATAATCAGCACACTGCAAACCAAACCTGATTGTGTCTAACCCCAAAACCTAGAAATTACATATTATTGTTGTAACCTAGTGCTCCCTTTCACTAAAATTCATACTAGTCAAATAAAGCGGTAGTAGTTGAAGGATGGTAAGTGGAACTAGTGGAAGAGTTTGATGTCCACAGGACCTGTGGCCACCAGGCATGCTTGTTCTACATCTATCAAAGTTTCTCGGCAGCAATTAAATCTCACACATAATGATCCTTGCCCTGCACCTAACATGAACTTCCCTAATTATAGTGGCTCATCTACATCATCTTGATTTCTCATGGTAATGTTCTCACTCCTGAGACAGTTGCCATTATTCTTCATCTCAGGCATACCATCAATAGCTACTCTGTAGCACACAAACTCACTCTTTATCTAGTTGAGATCCAAAGCACACCCCTTCAAGGAATCACCACACTGCTCTACTACACTTGCCACTTTTGTTTCCAAGATGCACCAGCTAGAGTAACCATCCTCTACTACCCAAATAACAACTGTGTCTGTCAGTCACTAGTTACTATATAAACTAAAGAATAGTGAGTGACCTTACTTCACATGCAAACTAAATGCAGTCATCAGGGGAAAGGGCCAGCGTCAATCAGCTCACTGAATAATGTTTACTCATGAGAATTTACATAAACAGATTAACATGTTTTATGACTTTATCCTTCTAAATGGAACGAATCTACTCAGAACAAAATACAATCCTTTATTCCCATAGCAGCTTGAACCTGTTGATCTTGGTCCTTTTGGTGATATAGCTTGTACAATTTCAAGGTCCTGAAAGCACTAAGTTTTTCTGTTTCCAGTAATATAAGTGTGCCTCTGGAACTATTACACCGCCTTTTCTCATAAGGTGCACTGAAAACTGGTGGTCAAATTCAGCATCCAATTTGTGAAGGAGTTAAATGTAACCCAAGGCCCCACCTTAAATATTTTCGTACTTGGCATGTCAATTAAGTATATTTTCATACTTAGTACTGCAGAGAACCTATCCACAATCATTAGTAATATAGTGCTAAAATAACGAGATGCATGTGGTATAATTGCAGTAACTGATTTTATTTATTGATTGGATTGTGGCAGCCTTATTGATGAATCCACTGATATGTACTAAAGTGGGCATAGATAAAAAATGCAACACAGTAGCTAGGCCTTTATTGAGCTTCTGGCAGAATCGAGAGGACATTTTCAGGATAACAATCATTTGGGAATCCCTCAGTGATATGAAATTATGAATACAATAGAGTCTGCATATCAGACAGATTTTATATCATAATTATGCAGCTGACAGTTGATGTACAACATTGCGTCTCATTGACTTCAACTATCAGTGTATAAAGATTCGAATGAACTATAAAGTACAAGCTCAATAATAAAGATTTGCAGAAACTAGAACTAATTTATTATCAAGTTTGGCATCAAACGAGTAACGTCATACCGAACTAGTAACATTGCATTAAGTGAACTTAAAAGTTGTCCTAAGCCCAAACGCTAGTGAGCATTACGGCATAAAACCAACAAGGTCTTGGAACTGTTCATTTCAAGGCAAGTCAACAGAATTTCACTCTTCAACAAACTTGAATAAGCACTTTATATTCTTCAATTAAGTGGAGTGATTATCATCAATCCCAGTTGTTTTGACAAATTTCCCAAACAACCAACATGAAACAATTCAAAACTACTCCGTACTAAACTAAGCAAACAATAGCATAGAGATTGTGTCTTTAGATTACATCGCCTACCACAATCAAGCCATCAGACAGTGACAAAACAATTGAAATTTAAAAGCCAGCAAAGTGGTAGACTGCTAGTAGTACCTTTGTACTAAGAGTCGGCCTTGGCGGGGCACTCGAGGCTGGCGTTGAAGTGGCGCGCGGGGAACTTGGCGGAGACGGAGCCGACCTCGAAGACGAGCTCGTCGCCGTCGGCGCGGATCCCGGTGATGGACCACCACCGGAAGAATGCCCTGACGCGGATGCCGCTGAGCCCGGAGATTCGGCGGTCGTCGAGCCGCCCCGTGAGGCGGTCGCTGAAGGAGGCGAGGTAGCTCCCTGCGGGGAGCACGATCCGGCAGCTGGAGACGAGGTCGACGGCGAAGTCCCCCGAACCGGCGTCCAGCGTGTACCCGCGCACGTTCGCCGGCAGCAGGCCCCGCGGGAACCCGCGGAGCCGGAGCTCGTCGTACGCGGTGACGTCGTCGTCGCCGTCGGAGCGGACGAGTGGGAGGGCAGCCGACGCGAAGAGGATGAGCACGGCGGCGGAGAGGAGCGCCGCGGTTTGGCCGGTGGGTGTCGCCATCGACGGCTCGCCGCTGCTTGGTTGGGACTTGGGAAGTTGGGAGTTCGGATGCGCGCACGCGGAATGGAGGGAGAAGGGAAGGAAGAAGGTGACGTGGAGTGGTGGAAGAGTGTAGAGCACCGTGACAGTTATAGCGTGGACGGCGAAAAGTCAAAGATTTTTTCTTTAATATAAAATCGTCAGCACAGGTGACAGTGCAGTTTGGGAGCAAAGCAGGCCCGGCCAGGCCCAGCCAGGGGTAACTAGGCCCAAAAATAAGGATTCATTCACTCTGTATAGAAAAATTTCACTTGGACTCCCTGTCGAATTGATTTGTATCCCTTAATTATAAAATCAAGTATAATAACTCATGTCGATGTCGAAGATCAACACGTTGGAATCCGAGGAACCCTTTTTGGTTTGGCACGGGGAGCAGTGAATCCTGGTTTAAACTCGCAGTGGAAATGGGATGATGCAGATGAGGCGGGAAAAAAGAACCAAGACTGCGGAGACGCGGGGGTTTATACAGGTTCGGGCCACCGACGTGGTGTAATACCCTACTCCTGTTTGTATGTAGTATATGGGGGGAATTGCCAAGAACAAAGGAAATGTTCTTCTCCTTTGAAGTCAGTGGTGGACGAGAGATTGCTAAGAGCTAGCTGCTGCCCAGGAGGCTGATCCGCCCATTAATCAACAACCCTTTTATGATGGACTTGGGTCTCCTTTTATAGTACAAGGGAACACCAGAGTAGTCCCAACTTTTCTCTGCTCCATTCCACGTGGGGGAGTGGTTTTTATCTTGTCTTGTCGGAGAAGCCATTCCATTCCTACTCCTTCCTGTTTGCCGCGTCATGGTAAGCGGAAAAAGGGGTGGTCGTCGTGGTAGCCATGCTGCTGACGCGATGATGGCTTGTCTACCTACTCCAACGAGACCCACTGGTCAGCGACCCAACCCACGGGTAGGTACTGGCACCGCGCCTCCTGCGCTCGCACTCTCTCTCCCACGCGGCCGCCCAACGCATTAAATGCGACTGGATAGGGCGTGAGGGGGGCGTGCACGGAGTGGGTGCGCGGCCACACCGCGGTCTTAGTCAAAGACTCTAGGCCTCCTTTGCCTCGTGACAGGCAAAAAGGGGTGATGATAAGAGCAACTGAAAGCCGTGCCTCACATCGCATTGAATGCGATGTGGCAGGCGCTCACCTTCCCTCTTTTTTGAGCATTAAATGGGTTGGTTGGTAGTTGGACTCACCTCTCTCTCAGAGGGGTGCGGGGTGAGAGATGGGGGGTCCGGGTAACCCCGGACCCTACCGACCGGGGGTTCAGGTGATCCCGGACCCTGCCGTTTGGGAGTACGGTGGCCTCCGGGCAGCCTTCGGGCCAGCCCCGTCTGGGACGGTCGCGTGGCCGCCCGTGGTCGGGACTCGTCTAAGCCATTCGGGGTGTAACTTTGACACTCCTTGACGGGCAAGGGCGCCTTTCTTTTCTCAGATGTCATACTCCTGACATACCCCCGGGCCTATATCACTGATAGTAGCCCCCGGCGTTGACCGGGGTCGAGTCGGGCTCGGGCGCGGTTTAACGCCATTTCTTTGAGTGTGTGGGCACGGGCACTGGATGCTTTTTGCTACGGCAGGCGGCCGGTACACAACAACTGATGCCGCACCAGGCCAAGTTTTCCTTAGGACGGGGGACGAGTTTATTTGGGCCACGCGCACGGGGGCCCATTCAAACTGCCTGGCACTCTCCGTCCCGCGTAGTGCGCCTGGCGGGCGCGGAACCCCAGGCGGCACGAAATCCAAACAGCGCGGGAACCCAAGGGGATGCGAAAATCGAAAGGGCACGGAGCTGAGGGGGCGCTTCGCGTGGTAGTGGGGCGAATTTAATGCCGTGGAATCCGAGGGGCGGTGGTTGCTTATAAAACCAGATCCGCATGAAGGGGATCGGTTTCTACGCTTTCCACGCCATCACCTCTCACGACCATTCGCCCTTCGTCTACCCAACGCCCTCTGCTCCTTCTGTTTCCTTTCTCTCGCCTCCAGTTTCCCTTTTCGCACTTCAGCATCCACCCTCGCGATGGGCCGTGATTCGCCCCTGGAGCCGGGAAGCGTGCTTCCCAAATCTTTGGTCCGCACTGCGGAGGCTCGCAGCCTCTTCAACAAGTTCCTGCCGCGCGGCACGCGCAGCGGCGGTGATGTCCCGGAGGAGCGGCCCCTCACGAGGATGGTGTTCTTCGCCTCCTTCGCCATGGTCGGCCGGCGCCGCCCTTCTGCTTTTTCCTCGACGTTACGGAGTTCTACGACCTCCGGCTGCACCACCTCACCCCCAACGCCGTCTTCTACCTCGCCGTGTTCGCCCACACCTGCGAGATGTTCGTGGGGGTGAGGCCCTCTCTTCACCTCTTCCAGCAGTTCTTTCGGGTGTGCCGGGCTGGCTCCCCCGGCGCGGTCGGGTACGTGGCGATCCAGCCACGAAACGACAGGGCGGTCGACACCCCCTTCATCGACATCCACCTCGCTCCGGGTGGGAGGCGGAGGTGTTGCAGTTCTACACCGGCTGGGCGACCACCCCGCCTATCTCTGCGACGGGGATTCCGGTGAACCAGAGGAGCTGGGGGGCGCGTTCGCGAGTTGGGACGGAGCTGGATGAGGTGCTGGACCGGATCAGCTACCTTTGGCGGGGGGGCCTGTCCAGTCACGCGGTCTTCCGCGACTTCTAGATGAGGCGCATTGCGCCGTTGCAGGAAAGGCCACGCCCCGCCTACATGTACATAGGTCCCAACGACGATATGCGGACCCACGTGGGCGCCGTCTTCGACTGGGACGAGAGAGACCTCGGGACCCTGGTTCGCCGCACCCTCGGCGTTATGGATATGGACTCGACGCAGCCTCCAGCCCGGGTTGGTGCCGGCCGTACCAGACTCGGCGCGCACGAGATTCTCGCACACGCCGCAGTGGTGGGCGACGGCATGGGCTCGTCGTCAGCCGCACCGGAGGCTGCTCCGAGGGGCGGGGATGGTGACGACGACGACGCCGACGACCATATCCCGATCGGGCGGCTGAACTGCCGGGGTCCGGGCCGAAGCGACCCGGGGGTTCCGGACCCTAAGGGGAAGAGGAAGAGGCCAGAGGAGGACCCCTCTCTTCCCCCATCTCCACCACGTGGCGGTGGAGCGGAGCGTGCCTCTCCCCCCCGCAGATCAGGGGGCTCACGGGCGGCGGGCCCATCCCCAGGAGCCACTACGCCAGGGCCGGGTCGGCCACAACGGCGGCGGCGGCGACGACGGCGGAGGAGGCCGGGCGCATCCTCGCGAGCACGCGCCGGCGGAGGGCCGCCGCGGGGCTCCGGCATCGGCGGACGCGGCGAGCGGAGTCCGGCGAGCCCTCCCGGGCGGCCTGCGAAGAAGAAGCGGGCCATCTCGGGGATCTCCTAGGACTTCAACCCCGCCCGCAGTACGCCTTGCCAATACGTGGATGCTCATTGGGGCCTTACATTTTTTTCTTTGTTTTTTGATTCCTTATTGTGTTCATGTTTTGCTTCCAGCCGCGAGCATAGGCATTTTTGCCCAAGGGTTGTACCCAAGGGCGGTTCTGCCTCGGGCTCGGGGGAGGGAGCGCAGGAAAGGCTCGGGGTGCCTGAGCCCTCTGGGTCCGGGTCGCCCCCTACGGGTTCGGTCTCGGATCCAGTGCGATCGGAGGAGGGGGCCACCCAGAGACTGGAGCGCCGGCCGCCCACGAAGTGCGAGTCGTGGGCGGCATCAGCACGGAGGGGGCAGCGGAGGGCGGCGAAGAACAACCCCAGGGGTCTCCTCCGCTGCAACCATCGCCGCCGCCACAGCAGCCATCGCCCACGTCGCACCCAGTGGGGTCGTCGCCCCGCCGGCCACCGTTAGCCCTGTCGGCGCCGGCTTGCCGCGAGCCCCCAAGGCAAGGAGCGGGCAGCTCCGGCCACGGGGGTCTTCGGCCGGCTCGCTGCACGCGCAGCGCCGATCTCGGGCCGAGCTCCGACTCCGAATTTGGGGCGCTCGGTCCGGGTTCGTGGCCGCCTGGACACCGAGCCTCTCGTCCGGTCACAGGAGCGGGCGAGGAGGGTTGTCTCCGGACGCTGGAGGAGGCCAATGCGATCTCCTGGAGGGGCTCGGGCCCAGTGCGAGCCTTGGCCGCCGGGAGGTTGAGGTGGCGCGGCGAGAGGTCGAGGTCGAGGAGGGTCGTCAGGAGCTGGCGGCCACGGCGAGGGTGGAGGGCCTCGTCCGCAGGCGGGAGCTGGCGGAGATCGAGCGGCGCCAGGAGGAGCTCAGCCAGGTGTTTGAAGACACCGTCGCCGAGCGACACGCCGCGACTTCCGTGAGCAGTGCCGCCGCCGCCGAGGAGAGGATCCGCACCACCGGGCGGTTCCTTTGCGACCTCAAGGAGCGCGCCGTGGCCTCGACGAGCGCGAGCGCACCACGTGCGCGCCGAGGCCGCCGCCGCCGCACGCAGCCGACCTCTAGGCCCGCAAGGCCGGCCTGGCAGAGCGGGAGAGGGCCCTTGAGGTGGCGTGACAGGCGGTCGAGAGCCGGGAGGCCGCTGTCGCCAGGGCCGAGGAGGACTCCGCCGCGCGCGGGAGGCCAACGTGCCGCTCGGGAGAAGGTCATCGCCGAGCGCGAGGCCGCCGTGGGGGCGAGAGGTGGCGGTGCGGAGGCCCAGGAGGAGGCCTCCCGATGCTGAAGGCTGCCGGAGCGCGAGCGTTGCTCGCCGCCGCCTCGGCCGCCGGCAAGACGAGCTGGAGCGGTGGGAGCGGAGCCGCTACCCGGGAGCGGTGGTCATGGACGCGCGGGCGCAGATGCGGGGGTCGGGGCCGGAACTGGAGGAGGCGCGCCGCCGGATCCCGGAGCTGGAGCGCACCTTGCGCCTGGGAGTCCGGGCCCTGGCCTCATCCGTCGAGCGCCTTCGGGACGCGGCCCGCAGGGTGGGGGTCAACCGTACCCTCCCCCCCAGCGTCCCGACCTTGGGAGGATTGGCCACGCACATAGATGAGCTGGCCGAGGGAATAAAGAGGGTGTCGGAGGAGGTCGACGAGGTGGCGAAGGAGTCATCGTACGACTTATCCCGCCAAGTTGCGTCGCATATCTTGGCGAGCTACCAAGCCCGCGACCCCGGCTTCAACCCCTACATCCCCACCGAGGACTTCCCCGAAGGCACCGAGGAGGCCGCTCGCCGCCGCGTCCAAGACGCCGTCGACTCCATCATGGTGGGCTTCGATGGCACCTCGGCGGCCTTCCAGCTTGCTCTCCGCGAGAACTCGCCAGATGAAGACCCCACGGCGGATGCCCCCAGCGACCCACCGGCCACTTAGGGCTCTCTTGCTCCCTCTTGGTTTGTATCTGCATTTGTGTACAAAGACATTCGTGGTATTGTTTATAAAGTTAGTGAACTTGCCTTGACTATGTTGATCTTGCGCTGTAACAGCTCATCGTGGCTGCTTTTGATGATTCATTTGTGTATGTGTATATGTTGGGAGCCCCCGGCCAACTTAGCGTGTGACGGTTGGTTGGCCCGAGCCTCTGCCTGTTTGCTTTCCTGCAACAGTAGTTCAACTCTTATTTATTGCAAGAATGCAGTAGTGTGGTCCTCCGCCATGATTTGTCCCATGTAGTTGGGGGGCTGGTCCGGGTTCGGGCAGCATGCATTGGCCGTTGGGTGGTGCCTTTGTCGGGGTTCCGGGTAGGAGCGAAGGCATAAAAAGGCCTGCGAGGGCAGCGGCAACGAGGGGCCGGGACAGGCATGTTAGTTCGCACCCGAACCCCCAGGCGTTGACTGCCCCCAGGCGTGGTAGTATGCAGCATCGCTAAGGGCTCTCACGCTAAGGCGGGCAAGGCCAGGGAACCATTGGAAAGCCGCATCCGCAGTACATGCTCCAGCACATGAAGGAAAACACACTACAAACAGGTATTTTGCAAGAAAAACATATGGAATTAATAGCAAACTTATTGTTCATGCCACCGGAGGCAGTGGATGAACTTCCATGCGTGTTTTAGTGCACCATGCGGCTTATGGGTAGAACCTGCGCAGGTGGGAAATGTTCCACGGGTTCGGCAACAGAGTACCGTCCTCTGTGGCTAGGCGAACTACTCCCGGACGCGGGGTGCCAATAACCTTGTATGGCCCCTCCCACATCGGGGATAATTTGCTCAGCCCCGCGCGCGTTTGCACACGGCGCAAGACCGGATCATTGACTTGCGGCGCTCGGGGCGACTTTGCTTTGATGGTAGCGGCGGAGGCTCGTTGGTAGCGGGCCACGCGAAGCGCTGCCCAGCGCCGTCTTTCCTCCAGGTAATCCAGATCGTCACGACGCATCTGCCCTTGGTCTGCTCGGTGTATAACGTGGCTCGGGGAGATCCCAGGGTGAGCTCGGAGGGCAAGACCGCCTCGGCTCCATACACCAAGAAGAAAGGTGTCTCCCCGGTGGCGCGGCTCGGGGTTGTCCGATTGGCCTAAAGGACCGCAGGCAGCTCATCAGTCCACGAGTCCCCATGCTTTTTGAGCACATTGTAGGTCTTAGTCTTGAGGCCTTTTAGTATTTCTGCGTTTGCACGCTCGGCCTGACCGTTGCTTTGGGGGTGGGCGGGCGAGACGAAACAGAGCTTGATGCCCATGTCATCGCAATACTCGCCGAACAGCTCACTCGTGAACTGGGTGCCGTTGTCGGTGATGAGTCGTTGGGGACCCCGAACCTTGCCGTGATGCCTCTCATGAACCGCACAGCCGAATGTTTGTCGATGACGCCGATTGGATAGGCCTCGGGTCACTTGGTGAATTTGTCGATGGCGACATATAGAAACTTGCATCCGCCCCGTGCCTGCTTGAACGGGCCCAGGATGTCCAGCCCCCAGACCGCAAATGGCCATGAGAGCGGGATTGTCTGAAGGGCCTGGGCCGGCAGGTGCGTCTGCTTGGCGTGGAATTGACATGCTCGGCACCGCCGCACGAGGTCTGTTGCGTCCTCCAGCGCGATGGGCCAATAGAATCCTTAGCGGAATGCCTTTCCCACCAAGGTTCGGGAGGCGGAGTGTGCCCCGCATTCACCTTCATGGATCTCGGCTAGGAGCTCGAGACCCTGTTCCTGAGCAATGCATTTCATGAGCACTCCGTTGGCACCGTGTCGGTAGAGAGTCCCTTCTACCAACACGTACCTCTTGGAGGTTCGGGCAATGCGTTCGCTTTCTTCGCGTTGCTCGGGCAATGACGCGTCTTGTAGGTACGCTCGGATTTCTGAAATCCAAGCCACGGCGCGTGATGTTGGTTTTGGCGGGGGCCGTGTGGGCGGCCCGCGGCCATGCGTCGGGACCAGCCAGGCTCCCGCCTCGGGTGGTTCGGGGTGCGCCAACGGCTCTATGAGACTTTCTTCAAACGCACCTGGCGAGGCCGGGGCCCGCGCGGACGCGATCCTAGATAGCTCGTCTGCCAGGGCGTTATCTTTCCTGGGAATATGGCGTAGCTCGAGGCCATCGAAATGGCGCTCCATACGCCGTACTTCCTTGACATAAGCTTCCATTTGGGGGTCGGTGCATTGATATTCCTTGGAGACCTGGTTTACAATCAGTTGGGAATCCCCGAGGACCAGCAGACAGCGGATGCCCACACCTGCTGCCGCTCGCAACCCCGCTAGAAGCCCCTCATACTTGGCCATGTTGTTGGTTGCCCAGAAGTTTATCCGGACGATGTACCGAAGTACGTCGCCCGCTGGGGAAGTTAGCACCACGCCTGCCTCGGCTCCGTGCAAGGTGAGTGAACCGTCAAAGTTCATCACCCAGTGCGCGGCTCCTTGGTCGCGATCCTCCGCACTCTCAGGTTCCCCCGGGGGTGGATCGCTACCGACCGTTGGCATCCATTTCGCCACGAAATCAGCCAAGGCTTGGCTCTTGATTGCGTCTAGGGCCAAGTGCGAACAAATTCGACAACTCGATGGCCCATTTGACTACCCGTCCCGTGCCCTCTCGGTTACGCAGATTTGCCCGAGAGGGTAGGACGTGATTACCGTTACCCGTGCGCCGGAAATAATGGCACGGCTTCCCTGGAGGCCACGAGCGGGCGTAGAGCATTTTCGGGCTGCGGGTAACGTGTTTTTGCGTCCCGTAGTGCCTCGCTGACAAAGTAGACCGGCCGCTGCACCTTGGTGCGGGCCTTGATCACTTTGTTAGGGCGCGGTTCGGGTACATCGGGCGGGTCATCTCGGTGTCAGGGCTTAGGGCCATCGCCTCCACCGGGCATTTGGGGTCGCTCGGGTGGAGGGGGCTTGGAGCCGGACTAGGGGCCGGGCGGCTCCACGAAGCTCGGGGGCCAAGGGCCACCTCCGGTTCGGGCGCTTCCTCGGCCAACTCCGTTCCGAGGCTTCCTGCCACGGGTGCTTCGGGGCGGGTCATCTCGGTGTCCGGGGCTACCGGGCCATCGCCTCCCCTAGGGCCCTCAGGGCCACTCTGGGTGGAGGGGGCCTCGGGAGCTCCCGGACTAGGGGCCGGGCGGCTCCCTGAAGCTCGGGGGGCCAAGGGCCACCTCCGGGTTCGGGCGCTTCCTCGGCCAACTCCGTTCCGAGGTCTCCTGCCTCCGGGTTTGACTAGGTTGGGGGCGACTGAGAGTCTAGCTCGTCGTCGCGCTCCACAACCAAGGCCGCACTAATCACTTGGGGGGTCGCCGCCAAATATAAAAGGAGGGGCTCTCCTTCCCGGGGGGCTACCAATACGGGCGGCGAGGAGAGGTAGCGCTTGAGCTCGCCCAAGGCTTTCTCCGCTTCGTCCGTCCAAGTGAAGGGGCCGGTTCGTTTTAACAACTTAAATAAAGAGAGCGCCCGCTCTACTAATCTGGATATGAAACGACTCAGGGCAGCTACACAACCAGTGAGTCTCTGCACGTCCTTGAGTTTCCTAGGGGGGCGCATCTCCTCTATTGCCTTTATTTTAGCGGGGTTGGCCTCAATGCCTCGGGCAGAGACCAAAAACCCTAACAGCTTGCCTGCCGGTACCCCTAACATGCATTTCTCTGGGTTCAGCTTCATGCGGGAGGACCGGAGGTTATTGAATGTCTCGGCCAAATCCGGGAGCAAGGTTCTTTGATCCCGAGACTTGACTACGAGATCATCGACGTATGCCTCAATATTGCACCCTATTTGGTCTTTTAACGTGATGCGGACACCACGTTGAAAAGTGGACATGGCATTTTTTAAACCAAAGGGCATAGACATGTAGCAAAATGTACCCACAGGGGTGATAAATGAAGTTTTCTCCTCATCCTCTACAGCCATGCGAAATTGATGATAGCCAGAGTATGCATCTAGGAAGCACAAAAGGTCGCACCCCGCAGTGGAGTCGACTATCTGGTATATTCGAGATAGAGGGTAGGGGTCTTTGGGACATGCATTGTTGAGGTCGGTGTAGTCGATGCACATGCGCAGCTTGTGGTTGGCCTTCGGGACGACCACCGGGTTTGCCAACCATTCCGGATGCAGCACCTCCCGGATGAAGCCGGCCTCCTGGAGCCGTGCCACCTCTTTGCGGATGAATGCCTGCCGCTCCGGGGCCTGCCGCCTCACCTTTTGCCGGACCGGGCGTGCATCCGGCCGCACTGCAAGCCGATGCTCAATCACCTCCCTGGGGACTCCGGGCATATCCGACGGCTTCCAAGCAAACACGTCGGCGTTCGCTCGCAGGAAGGAGACGAGCGCGTCTTCCTATTTGTATAGTGGCCATATGGCCGGAGCCGCTGCCGTACGAAGCATGATTTTTGGCCCGACCCAAGCACGACCCGGCCCAAAAATACCGTGCTGGCCGGCCCGGCCGGGGCATCGTGCCGTGTTTGGGCCGAACCCCCGGCCCATCGGGCGAGCACGGCCCGGCACGGTAGTTTGGTCGCGGCCCGCGAGCGGCCCGACAACACAACGGGCGGCAACGGCCACCCCGCCCCCATATAAAACGACAGCCAAACCCTAACCCTCCCCCCGCCCGCGTGACCCCCAAACCCTAACCCTAGCCGCCCCCGCACACGCCTCTCCGTCTCCGCCACACATCCAGATTCCAGATCCAGATCTAGACCTCTCCACCACTCAGTCGCTCGCTCACCGCCGGTCGTCGCCCTCACACCACCACTCTGAGCGCCGCCGCTCACCTCCGGTTCCCTCTTCGGCCCTTCCCCTCTCTCTAGTCTCTAGTCTCTCTCTCTCCTTCACTTGTTCTGATCTTCCTTGAGTTCGGCGGCTCCGGCCGTGTGCTTGCTCGTTCCGTCACTTGTGGATACAGCTCCAGTCCCCTTCCCTCTCTCTCCCAGTCCCCACCTCCTCTCAATCTGTTGATTTGTTCTTCCTCCGTCGCTCTTGATATTGCTCTCGTCTCGTGTCGTCATCTTCGGCTCTGGGCTCCAGGCGTTGTGGTTCGTTCATCTCCTCCCCCTACTTAATCTATCTGTTGATCTGTTCTTCCTCGAGTCCAGCCGTGTGCTCACTCCGACGGTCTTGGATACTGCTCCGTCGTCTCGTGTCGTCCTCTCCGGCTCCGGGCTCCGGTCGTTCTGGTTCGTCCCCTTCCCCCTACTTGATCTATTTGTTGATCTGTTCTTCCTCTAGTTTGGCTGGGTTCTCACTCCTTCGCTTTGCTCTTGTTTTTTTATGCAGGTCGTTGAGGGACGGAGCTGTTGAGGAGGTGATCTTGACGGAGGAGCAGGACCGGACCGAAGAAGAGGTGATGGCGTCTGATCCAAATCAGACTGCCACCAATCACGACCTTGTGATTCAAGGGCTGGCCGAGGAGGACGACGACGATCTGGCCGGAGATGCAGACGTGTTGTTCGGTAGCTCTCTTGCACCGATCAATGTTGATGCTGCTGCTCCAGATAATGGGGCTTCCGAGGCTGCAACCCCGACGGGGACGCCGGCCACGGAGTCCACTAGCTCTGGAGCGGCGTCGTCGGCCTCCTTGAAGAGGGCCAGATCCGGTGTATGGCAGGATCTGGACAAGATCTTTGAGGAGGTAAACGGCAAAAAGGTTTTGGTTAGTGCCAAATGCATTCACTGCAAAACTGTTCTTTCTACTAAGTCTTCTAGTGGTACTGGTCATTTACTTATACATCAAAAGTCTTGCCTAAAAAAATCTGCCCATGCTGCTGCTGTTCAATCTAGACTTGCTATGAATCCTGATGGTACTGTTAGGAATTGGGAGTATAGCCCTGCTGTTGCTCGTTCTGAGTTGTGTCATTTAATTGCTAGACTTGATTTGCCTCTTGGTATTGGTGAGTATGATGCATTTGAGGAGTACATACAGCTTGCTCATAATCCTATATTTAAGAAAGTATCTAGGCAAACCACAAATAGAGATATGGCTAAGCATTTCAATGAGCGTCGCTCTAAGATTAAGGATTATTTGCAATCTAGTGTCTCTTCTGTTGCTATTACTTCTGATATTTGGTCTGGCAATGCTAAGGAAGACTATCTAACTGTTGTTGCTCATTATGTTAATGCTAATTGGATGTTAGAAAAGAAGGTTTTAGGATTTAGGCTCATTGATGAGTCTCATTCTGGTATTAATATTGCTGAGCGTATTGCTATTGTTTTAGATGATTATTGCTGAGCGTACTGCTATTTCATTCTTAAATTCTTCTAATACTCGTATTGCTGAATATAAGAACTTTTGCATTGCTAAGGGGGTTAGGCCTCGTAAATTTCAACTAGACATGGATGTTAGATGGAATTCAACATATCTCATGCTCAAGCATCTCATGCCATATAAAAGTACATTTCATGCTTTTATTGCAATTAAATGGTTCTCAGTTGATAATAGACCTCTCTTGAATGATTCTCACTGGCAAGTTGGTGAACAAGTGCTTGAATTTTTTGAATTGTTTTATGAATCCACTGTTGCTCTTTCTGGTGTTTACTATCCAACTAGTCCTTTAATGTTGCATCACATATATGATATTGCTACGCATTTGAATCAGCATGAACATGATGAGATGTTAAGATCTGTGGTTAGTCCCATGAAACTGAAATTTCTCAAATATTGGCAAAAAATTCCTATGTTATATTTTTTTGCCTTTATTTTGGATCCTAGAGCAAAGATGAGAGGATTTCATAATATCCTTCAGTTGTTATCACTTCCCACTAGCACTGACTACTCTGCCTATTATGCTGAAGTTAAAAATGCTCTTTATTTGCTTTTTTTAAAATATGAGCAAAAATTTTCCTCTGTTAGATTGCAAAGGCCACCTCAATCAACAAATACATCAGGTAAAAGAAGGCAAGTTTGGGGCAAGATATTTGGTGCTGATGGTGTAAGTGGTCCTCCTCCTTCTACTTCTACTACTACTCCAGCTCCTATGTGTGTTGTCTCTGAGTTATCTGCCTATCTTGATAGTGACACTGTCACATGTTATGATGATGATTTCAATATTATTAATTGGTGGCATGAGCACAAACTAACCTATCCAATCCTCTCTATATTAGCCAAGGATATTATGTCATTCTGTCTCTACTATATCTTTGAGTCCACATTTAGTCTCACGGGCGGAATTCTTGAGGATCGGCGAAGGAGCTTGACACTGAGATGGTTGAGATGCTTACATGCATAAAAGATTGGGAGCTTGCAGATGCTCGGGCTCAACATGTTGTTGAGAACAAAGAGCTCGAGGCTTCTTTTGTAGATTTGTATCTTGATGACTCAATCTCCTCTGTGTAACACTGTAAGTATCTCATACAAGTTGAATCATACAAATTTGAAACATTCAATCATTGGTTTTGCATATAGATTGAATCAAACAAAATTGTTTGTAGGGCTGGTGGCTCTAGGCTAGCAGTAACCAGCACTAAGTGCTAGGATGGCTGCTAGTGTTAGTTGCTGCTGGTGGTGGTGGTGCTGGACTGGAGGGTGGAGTGCTTGCATTGCTTGCTGTTGCTGCCTTGCTATATGTGATGTGATGTGCTGTGTTGTGGCTGTGTGCCTTTTGATATTTGTGTGTTGTGGCTGTGCACATGTGGCTTTGGCTGTGATTCCTTTGATGTGTTGTTCTTTTGTGAATCACCAGTGCGTGATTGATTCATGTGGTCTCACCGGTCTGTAATATTGAACTATGTTGAACATGAAGAATTATAAATTGAGAATAGAGCTTGCTTTGTACTCTTTTTCCTTTCTAGGGTTTTCTCACGAGGTGTGAGTTTTTACGTAGAAAGGTTTTTAATGAGGCAGCATTACAATGACACAATGTCATTGTGATTAAAAAGGCTCTATTCTCAATATTTATTTTTGAAAGGTCTTATGTTTGTGTGTGTGTGATGTATATGTTGTTATGTGTGTGCTCATGTATATGCTGTTATTTGTGTATCTCTCTTTGCTCATGTAGTACATATGATATGTGGCTTTGGCTCCTGTGATTTCAAAAATCGTGCTTCGGGCCGCCCGATTGCCTTGACTTTTTCGTGCTTTTTCGTGCCGGCACGGCCCGAAATCGGCCCGTCGTGCCGTGCCTAGGCCGTAGGTTAAGCACGCGGGCTGGCCCGGCACGGAACGCAATATTTTCGGGCCGTGCCTGGCCCGAAGAACTCGTGCCGGGCCGTTTCGTGCTTGGGTCCGGGCCGTGCCGGGCGGGCCATATGGCCAGCTATAACTATTTGGGGTCCAAGTTGCCACCAATGTTGGCGGTCTTGGACGGGTCGTCACCCAAACGAATAGACTTAATTACCACCTCATCGGCAGAGGTGATGCGTTGCTTCGGGGCCCGGGAACCCGACGTCTCCCCTTGGGGGCCCTCGGGTTCGACGCGGTCGGCCGCCGCAATGTCGTCCACGCACGCTTCCGCGCAGTCCAGCGTGGTTTTAACGTCGGCGTGGATGGTGATGGGGCCTCCGGGGCCCGACATCTTGAGCTGGCGGTAGGCATAATGGGTAGCCGCCATGAACTTCACCAACGCTGGCCTCCCGAGCACGGCGTTGTAGGGCAGATTGAGATCCGCCACATCGAAGTCGATCCGCTCGGTGCGAAAATTAGTGGGGGCTCCAAAGG
This sequence comes from Oryza australiensis, assembly GCA_019925245.2. Lineage (NCBI taxonomy): Eukaryota > Viridiplantae > Streptophyta > Magnoliopsida > Poales > Poaceae > Oryza > Oryza australiensis. The sequence continues at coordinate 4,598,096 of JAIFGZ020000044.1, forward strand.
TGACTGGCAGAGCGATCTGTCCAAGGGGCCACTCCTTCCCGGGCGTCGCCCCAATGATGGGGTAAGAGGGCCCGAGCACCATTCCCGGGGCCTTGATTGCATCAAAGGCCTTTGGGGATAATATGTTGAGGGCCGCACCTCCGTCAATTAAGACTCGGGCGACCTTGACGTTGCAGATGGTGGGGGAGGTCACGAGGGCCAAATGGCCGCTACGTGCGATGCTCCCTGGGTGGTCGGTTTGGTCAAAGGTGATGGGCACCTCTGCCCAGCGCGACCTTCGGGCCGCCTCGTGGGACGGCACAGCCGCGAGGAGCTCGCGCCTCATGGACTTGAAGCTTCGGCGGGATACCTGGGCGCCTGCACCACCGTCGATGGTGGCGACGACGTGCTGGGGGTCTTGGTAGCCCAGGTTGTCATCGTCGTCCCCGACGGGGGCCGCATCCTTGGCCTCCTCTCGCCGGTTGTCCGAACGCTCCGCCGGTGCCTTGCCCTTGCGGCGGATTTTCTTCTCGTTCTCCCTCCGCTCATGCTCGTACTTCTGCACCCGCTCGGCCAGATTCTTGACCGAACGGCATTCGGAGAGGTCGTGGTGGGAGGTTTGGTGCACCATGCACCATTTGTCCCCGACCCGGCCCTGGGGGCGAGAGTCCGGGGACCGCCTGCTGTTGCCCGCGGGTTTACCCTTCCGCGAGGGCTTCTCTGCTCCGTCGGTGGCGAGGACGTGACCCTCCTCGCCACCGCGCGATCGCCTGCGCTTCCGTCGCCGTTCGCGTTGCTCTTCATGGGACGCGGAGGGGGCAGCGCCGGTGGAGGTCGGGGCAGGATTCCTAGGATTCCAAACCCGAGCCTTCTCATTTCGGGCCACCCGGTCTGCGAGCTCGAAGAGCTCCGTGGTAGTCCGGGGGGCCTTGGATTCGATCTTCTCCAGCATAACGTCGTGGCATACGCCACTCCGAAAGGCGAAGATCATTGCATGGTCAGCGATGGAGGGTATGGTATTGCGTACCTGGCAAAAACGCTGAATGTATTTGCGCAGGGACTCGTCCTCCCCTCGTCGGACCATGTGAAGGTCTGCCTCCACTCCCGGGCGCGGGTACGTGCCCTAGAAATTGGAGGTGAACTGGCGACACAGGTCATCCCAAGAAGTGACTGACTGGGCCAGCAGATTCATCAGCCAGGAGCGGGCCTGGCCCTTGAGCGCCATGGGAAAAAAGTTGGCCATGACACGCTCGTCACCTCCAGCAGCCTCAATGGCTGTGGTGTAGATCTGGAGGAACTCGGTAGGATTAACCGAGCCGTCGTATTTCTCCGTAAGGGCCGGCCTAAACTTGTTAGGCCAGCGCACATTACGGAGGTTGGTAACGAAGGCCTGGCAACCGTTGCCGGCCGGAGGGGGCGACAATGGCTGCGGGGACTCGTTGGGCGTTACGGAGCCTCCTGCTCGCGACTGGGCCATCACGGCCGCTCACCGTCCCCCGAGGGGCTCCGCGGCGGGAGGGCCGCTGTGGCCGCTCGCCGAGTGGTGGCGTCTCCTGACGAGGAGACGCAATCCGGTGCCCGCCCCATGCGGCGCTCGTCACGGCGTTGCTCGATGCGGAGGCGAGCGTCCCGCTCTACATACAGCAGATCCCGGGGCGCCTCCGGTTGGGCTGCCGCTGAGAGGCTCTCCTCCGTCCTTGCGGCAGCCGCTGCCCTTCGAGCCCGTCGCCGGAAGGACGAGGTTACCGTGACGTGTGAACCGCGCGGTTGGTGGCTGGAGGAAGCGAGGTCAGCGGCCAGCTGACGTTGGGTCGTGCCTACCAGCTTCGCCACGTCGTCGAACCACCGCCTGGCGTTGGACCCCTCACCAGGGGTGACCGGGGGGTGGCGCAAAAGAGCTTCTGCCGCCTGCAGGGCACCCTCTGGCGTGCCAAACTTCAGGCGGCGATGGACGTCACCTCGGCGAGGCTCGCCGGTACGCTCGCTAGGGCGTGGCCTGGATCCTGCGGGAGCGTTGTCGGCTCTGCGGGATGCCTGGACCCCTCCGCCCGTAACCGCCGCTTCAACGGGGGGCAGAGGAGATGGCGTGGGCGCTGCTGCCGTCGTCGCCATCAGCGGCGGTGAGGGAGACGAAGATCCTTCCCCCCTCGAGCGGAGGTGGCGAAAGTTGGGGCTGTGCCTGCTCGTGTCAACCTCCTCCGCCGCCTCGTTGGCCAGGTCGCGGTCGCGCGTAGCGAGCGAGCCTGACGCGGAGCGTGGGACGCGGCCGTGGACCATGGCGGAGATGGGGAGAGAGGATTCCCGCCAGAAAATGGGAGAAATATAGGAGTTTAAATCAAAACACAGTGTGCTCCCCCTACCTGGCGCACCAGCTGTCGATGTCGAAGATCGACACGCGGGAATCCGAGGGACCCCCTTTTTGGTTCGGCACGGGGAGCGGTGAATCCTGGTTTAAACTCGCGGTGGAAATGGGATGATGGAGATGAGGCGGGAAAAAAAAGAACCAAGACTGCGGAGACGCGGGGGTTTATACAGGTTCGGGTCACCGGCGTGGTGTAATACCCTACTCCTGTTTGTATGTGGTATATGGGGGGAATTGCCAAGAACCAAGGGAATGTTCTTCTCCTTTGAAGTCAGTGGTGGACGAGAGATTGCTAAGAGCTAGCTGCTGCCCAGGAGGCTGATCCGCCCATTAATCAACAACCCTTTTATGATGGACTTGGGTCTCCTTTTATAGTACAAGGGAACACCACAGTAGTCCCAACTTCTCTCTGCTCCACTCCACGTGGGGGAGTGGTTTTTATCTTGTCTTGTCGGAGAAGCCATTCCATTCCTACTACTTCCTGTTTGCCGCGTCATGGTAAGCGGAAAAAGGGGTGGTCGTCGTGGTAGCTATGCTGCTGACGCGATGATGGCTTGCCTACCTACTCCGACAGGACCCACTGGTCAGCGACCCAACCCATAGGTAGGTACTGGCACGGCGCCTCCTGCGCTCGCACTCTCTCTCCCACGCGGCCGCCCAACGCATTAAATGCGACTGGATAGGGCGTGAGGGGGCGTGCGCAGAGTAGGTGTGCGGCCACACCGCGGTCTTAGTCAAAGACTTTAGGCCTCCTTTGCCTCGTGACAGGCAAAAAGGGGTGATGATGAGAGCAACTGACAGCCGCGCCTCACATCGCATTGAATGCGATGTGGCAGGCGCTCAGCTCCCCTCTTTTTTGAGCATTAAATGGGTTGGTTGGTAGTTGGACTCGCCCCTCTCTCAGAGGGGTGCGGGGTGAGAGATGAGGGGTCCGGGTAACCCCGGACCCTACCGACCGGGGGTTCGGGTGATCCCGGACCCTGCCGTTTGGGAGTACGGTGACCTCTGGGCCAGCCCCTTCTGGGGCGGCCACGTGGCCGCCCGTGGCCTGGACTCGCCTAAGCCATTCGGGGTGTAACTTTGACACTCCTTGACGGGCAGGGGCGCCTTCCTTTTCTCAGATGTCATACTCCTGACATACCCCCGGGCCCATATCACCGACAACTCATCTAACTGTTAAAACTGATACAAAATGATTTCTAAAATATTATTGAAAGTGGTATTGACTGACATGGCATGTTGACCACGGTTAAGAACGTTGAGTCAGTAAGGAATATATTATGAAGCCTACATGTCATCCTCACTATCCTTTTTTTCCTCCTTCCTCCTCTCTCTCCCTCCTGGTAGTGGTGAGGCAGGGAGTAGTAGGTAGGCGCCTGGCACGGCAGTGGTAGCCAGCGTTGGAGAGGTGGATAGAGGAGTGCATCTTGTACGTTGTCCTTAACGCGCCCTTGCTCAGCACCTCCATCGACAAGCAAAGCGGGACCTCCAGGTTGAGCAGTAGGGCCGCAGCCATGGGGCCAAAAAAAGATGGGCTTCTTGGACCCGCCCATTGTGTCGTCGGTCTTCGGGTGGCAGAGGAGATGGTTGCGGAGCTGGATGTTAGGCGTCGTTGCCCCTCTCCCTTCTTCGCCGTGCACTCTTCTTGCTGAGCATGATGACGCCGCTTTCCTTCCTGTCGTCATCCTTTCCAGCCTCCCTGTCGCCCACCCCTCCTTCTCCACATCCCAGAGAGGGATCCCGTCCTTCCTATTAGTCCTAGGAGCTCACCGACCACCATCGTGTCCTGTCCCGCCGATAAAGTCACCGTCGCCTCTGGTTCCTCTTCCATCGGGCGCTGGTGCACCGTCCTTGGTCCCGTCAGTCATCACCCTGACCACAAGAGAGCGTGGGGAGAGGTGGAGATAGATGAGGAAGCGAGGAGAAAAGAGAAAAAGGATATGAATTAAATTCAAACTATATTTGAGGGAATCAAAGTGGACTTTTTCCCACTCTTGTATTAATATACTAATGCAGTGTTTCATTTTAGAGTTTGTTGTTCAAGTAGGAGCTTGTTTCAAAAAAAAAAGAAGAGTAGGGAAATATTGTGCTCCCTCCGTTTCATATCATATTCCCTCACCCTTCATATAGATTCACTAATATTTATATAAATTTAGACAAATATATAAAGCACATATATAAATCTATACATGAATCTATTTGGAAGCCAAAATATTTTAGAATGTGAAACAGAGAAAGCAGTAGAGGAAGCAGTAGATATGCACATGGAAAATATGACCGACCGAAAACCACCGAAGTACAACAGCCAAAAGAATCCAAAAGGCTTTTTTTAAAAAACAAAACTTCTGATGCACAAGCCTATCACTACATGTTTCAGACTTAAGAGAGCGCAGACTGCAAAGCCACCACCAGCAATGCCCAAAAAGAAATAGGGAAGATATGCTTGCTAACAAAGTTGCAATTCAAAGCATAGGATGGTACTCGCTCCGTTCCGCATTACAAAGACATTTTGGCCACTCCATTTCTCGTCTAGATTTACCAACATCCAATATAAATTTGAATACATATATTTAAACACTCCATTTCTCTTCTAGATTTACCAACATCCAATATAAATTTGAATACATATGAAACGCATACATATATTTATGTATGAATCTATTTAAAACCAAAACATTTTATAGAGTGAAACTAAGTAGTTTATTCTGAGCATAGAGTTCTGAAACATAAAACCCTGGTCAAACAACGATTCCCCCAGAAGTCCCCAGGTTTATGTCAATCAACCATGTAACAGGAAAAGAAAAGGCGTGCTGGAAGTTTTCTATTGTCTATTTTCATCATTCGCAACCAGTTCTCCTAGCCCATTTTGTGATCAACTCATCCCAGGTTACAGTCAGAAGCTCAAGTACCATTTCCTGGTACATATTTTAGCTTTTGGCTAACCGAAAAAAATAAGATGTGAAAAAAAATTCTAGAGCCATCTCTCTGTGTGCATAAAACAGTAAATATCTAATCTGAATCAGTTGCCAATATCTAATCTGAGCAACGAGCACGTAGAAATGCTAATAAGCGTTAAAGAATAGGCGCTGGCTGCAGAACAATACACTGCTGACATTATAGGAACAGTACTGCAGACTATTAGTGTCCTTTTTTAAGTCTCTGGATACAAAGAACATATACGCATATATGGTTGTATACTTGTGCCTCGGTGGGCGTTGTTGTTAAAAAGAAAACGTAGGGAAAACAAATAACATGTAAAGAAGTCATTAATACTATTCGTCGCTGTATTTTGTTTGCATTTTGTGCCCCAACAGTCTGTCCGTGAAAAGACAATTCCTTTCTCTCCCTTTCCTTCTCAGTCATCAAAATAATCATTTTAACATAATGACTTCCTAGTATTATTGAGTTATACGTCAAACAATAGCTTGTATACTAGTTTATCGGGAGATTTCCCTTCTGAACATTTTTCAGCCTTTGGATTGAAGAGTCGATTCTCTTAAAGATTACAATCATGATCGAAATTCGTCCGATAAACATGTACTATGACACGTTGGCAAAACAAAAGCACTATCCACTAGGCAGCCGCCATAATCTGTGCAGACTTCATCACCTTGCAGATGCTCTCCAGGACTTCCATGGGGTTGACATTGCCGACCACGGTGACCTTCTTGTTCTCCAGCTCCACCTTGAAGGACACCACTCCTGTGATCATGTTCATCGAGTAGAGAGATCACTATATCAGAGTTCAGTAATCGTCGACAACCGAGAAGACAAAGGTGCATATCAGCATTCAGTAAGATGAACATAGTGTTACTAGTCACATGCATTCATGTACCTACCTTCCATCTTCGAAATTTGCTTCTTAACCTTCCTTGCACAGCAATGGCAGTGCATGGACACCTTCAGTGCTACCGTCTGTAGTGCACCGCAACAGTAAATGCAGAAAAACACAGTATTAAGTTACTGACAGAGAAAAGGCAAGAAATGCTTCCGATTTCAGAAACAATTTTATCTGAAAGGATGGTTTCAGAAACAAAGTACTAGTACACACCTTCGGTTCTTTCACAGCTGATGATGATGTCTTCGGTTCCTCATCAAGATCAGTGATCGGCACGACCTGTTCCAAGTTGCTCCTCAGCAAACCGCGCCTCTCATTGCTGCCTTCGTCTTCCTCCAAGTGATGATCTTCAGAGGTATGCGGGAACCAACGCAAAGCCTTCTTCAGACCTCTTGCAGCCATACGGAAGCCCTCTGATTAGACACCAATTAATCAGCTTGATCACTCTTCAAGTATTAGCTTATATAGAGTTTTGACAGAAATCACAAGGTAGAGCATTTATACGAGTTGTTGATCTGCATTCATGAGACAACCCAATGACAGTCCTGCAGTACTATTACTACTGTAGCTTAACCAAGACAATTTTCTAGAGGAATACGAGGAGATATGCCTGAAGGAAGATCATGTGAGATCAACAAACAAGGAATCCATAACCATAAGTCCTTGCAACCTCACTGGTAGTCTGGTAGATCTATCCGTCCAACCACTCGTCAGTTGATAGAAAGTTAGAAATGATTAGACAAAACTATGATGTACCAGGTTACCAACCAGTACTGCGTCTCGATATCACTATGACTCCTTTCTGTAGAATGGCTGGGGTTACCTGATCAGTAGATATTTCACATGAATCAGTCAAAATTTTGATGACACCACAGTTAACCAAAAAAATTTTGTAAACTGATCCTGCAAGACAATTTCGTACCCACTCGAAGCATGATCTAATCGACAAAACTTGCGGGGCAATTTCAACTGTACGCACACGTATTTGAGATTTCAGTTTAATTAGCGAAAAATTGGAAAGAACGCAATAAAAAGATGGTGGTCTGTTCACCAAACAATTCAGTAGACCGGTAAATAACTCAGGCAAACAACCCAATAGCAGCAGAACATATATGGGATCGGTTGACAGTAGCAGAAAAACCAACCCTAGATGAATTCTTCTACCCATGCAATTCCAGCATGAACAATAAGAACAGGATTCACGAAGAACCCGACAGCAAAACCAGAACCAGAGATAGATCACTCATCACCTGACTTTGCTTGCTTCCCACCCTAGCAAGCGGCATTCGATCAACGGATAGGTGAAGACGGCTTCACCATCTCCACGGTCTTCGGCGGCTGCAGCCTTGGAGGCTTGGACGACAAAACAAAAACTAACCATGATGTACTCCGTACGTTATAAGACGTAGGCCAACTAACAGGGCCATGAACTAATTGGACTTTCAGTTCGTACAGACCAAGACTCAAATATAGTTTGAACAAAATACAACCCGGCTCAAGCACGTAAAGAAACAATAAAATATTTGGCAAGGATGATAATGACAGGTAAACTGTTTTGCTTGCACTACCGTGGTTCTTCTCTCTTCCCTTGCTGCACGACACAAGAGAAAGCTCCAAGCTGAAACACTATGACTATTTTGCAGAATATTTGCAGCTGAGCAAAAAAAAAAAAAGATGGTGGTCTGTTAGAGGGACTCTGAGCCAGAAGCGGGCCCATGGTGCAGCAGCCTGTAATCCTTCCACCGTTGGAAGCGGGCAGTGATCGCTGCTCTGTGAAGCCAGCCTCACGCTGTGCCTGCCACTCTAGGGCCAGAGAAACCGAGGCCTTCGCCAAAGACCCTCAGGCCCAACTACGCAACTTGGAACGGGCAGGGCAGCAAGATTACACGCATAGACCCAGGCTGAAGTCAGCACCAAACATCCACACCACCTTGAATGCCCCCGCTTGGGTTGCAAGCTCGCGCTACCGAGCTCGGCGAGGCAAGGTAGGCGAGCTGAGCATTTAAGTTGGCTCTGCTCTTAGTAAACTGGCGAGGTGGTACTAAAGAGGTGAGGAACGAAGCTTTTGTGGGTGTGTGTGGTCGAATGTGTGGATTCGGACCCCCGGCAGTGTCTCATGGCCGATGATATCAGATTGGTTACTTTCTGCCTTGCTGCACGTAAATCTTCGATCCTAAGTTCTACAGAAATAATCATAATATAAAATTCAAGTGATGTTTGGTGTTTTTTTAGGGCTTTTGCATATTTACCTCTATTTTGTATTGAGTATTCCGTTATGTTGATTGCATATTTACCTTTATTTTGTATTGAGTATTCCGTTATGTTAAGTTAACGGTGTTAATTTTTTTAAAAAAATAAAATATTCATAGGTTTTTGATGAACGAAGCAGCACATTTCAATGTTTCATGCTTAGTCAGTCCATAATACATAAGGAAAAGATATATGCCTCATGCTAGTATGCTACACTCTTGGGAACATGTAAATACATAATACTTGAAAATTACATCCTTTTTTACTAAGGAATTTAATAAAACAGTATAATTGCTACAACAATCAAATAACTGATACAGATTATTTCAATCCACTAAGACATAGTGTCAACCTAGGTTCCAATCACGATTCACAAATCAATCGAACATTCCGGCCAAACAAATCACATAAGAAATAGATCTTTTGAGTTACGATGCTAAAGGTTGCAATTTGTTCTTCCAAAATTGACTGTATTTTCTTAAAAAAAGAGAGAAAATTTGACTCCGACCGGTGATATTTTTCGACGAGGGTCGAAGTTGGGCAAGCTCAAACTCCTCCAGGGTCGCGGAGCTAGGCCGCCGCCGTGCCCTAGCGTCGTCTCCTCCCCAAACCGCCACCATCGTCTGCTGCACCCCCTGCCCGTCGTCGCACCGAGTCGACGCCACCGCCGCCGCCCCGAGCTGCCTCCGCCGTCGTGCCCTAGCGCCTGTAAGCCTGCGTGGGTGAGTGAAGGGGATGAACTGAGATAAGGATAATAGGATAATATGGTCTTTTTATTGTTACTAGCAATTGTGCCCGTGCGTTGCAACGGGTAAAGTCGAGACGCGACACGGATGGAGATGGCACAGAGGGGCGCGGGAGCTCCGAGCAGCGATGGGAGGGAGGAGCGCAGTCGCGATGCTGGGCGCGGCACAGATGGGGACGAGAGGGAGGGGCGCAGGGTGGGAGGAGCGAAGGGGGTCTTTTTTTTTCATCCAAGCCATCCTTTTCTTTTCAGCATTGGGATTGCGGGTAGGGCTGACGAAATACTCGTGGCTCGCTAGCTCGTTCGACTCGTGGATGGCTCGGCTCGGCTCGTTGAGAAATGCTAACGAGCTGCGCCAAGGGTTTAGCTCGTTAGCTATAATGAGCCAGCTCGAATCAGCTCGCAAGCTGCTCGTGAGCTCAACGAGCCAGATGCAATGTACAAAGTAGGGCCTAATGTTTTGCTTGTTTTGCTATTCTTTTGCTTGTTTTGTTGTTGATGTGACAATAAATCAATAATTTTTATAATTCTGTGATGGTCAATATGGATCTAATGCTTTAGATTATAATAGTAATAATATCTAATTTAGTTGCATCATTACATTTGCATGGATAATTATCGATGGACAAGTGTTATTACGTTAATTATGGACTTAATGTATCACTTTTAATTTTTTTTTCAATTGTATATTTGCATGTTTAATAGACTAAAAAAATAGAATATAATTTGTACATAAATTGCACTGTATTAAAGTGGCTCGCGAGCTAAACGAGCCGGCTACGAGGCGAGCCTCGGCTCGGCTCTCTACCGAGCCGGCTGAACCGAGCCAAGCCGAGAGCCGAGCCTCCTGGATCGGCTCTCTACCGAGCCGAGCCGAGATGGTATCCACCCCTAACTACGGGTTAATTTTGGAAAAAATCAAGGGGTTTTTGCAAAATAGCTAGAGCGAATAAAATTTTGGATAGAAACACTACTTGCTTTATAGATAACGTTGCAACGGTACGACGATGCAGGGAGGGAAGCAGGTGGAGGACGAAGGTCTAGGCGGCGACGCGGGAGCTCTGAGCGGCGACGAGAGGGAGGGGCGCAAGCGCAGCGCGGATGGGAGCAGAAGAGAGGGACGTAGGAGGTCTTTTTTTTCATCCAAGCCCTCTCTTTCTTTTCAACATTGGGACTGCAGGTTAATTTTATAAACAGTCAGGGGTTTTTATGTAAAATAACACTTTTTTCTTCTTTAATTAGTTTTTTTTTAAATAGGCAGACGGATAATTTTGAAAAAACTGATTTTCTACAAAATAGCCAAAAAACAAAATTTGGGTGAAAACACTACTTGCTTTATATATAGGTATAGATTTTCATATATTTGGTATTTTTTAATTTATTTATTTAATACCACCTAACAGCCATCCCATTCAAATCAGGGGCTCCGTTTCAAATTCGTGAGAGCAAATCACAAAATTATAATTAAACCGATGGATAGAGACATTATCATTGGTCAGTATGCGTAGGTAACAAGAAATATTTTTTTATAGAGGGACACTGAACCAGAGCCAACTTATGTCCTAATATTTTATCACTTGTCATCCATATTGCTAAAACAAGAAATCTATTCGCTAAATCGGTCCAGTTCTCATAAACCCATACTTTATGTTTTTCCGGTAGTGCGCACTGTGCAGTTCAGCGACTCAGCGTCAGGGGAAAAGGTTGCGCTCGGTTTTAGTGTTTAGTACCTTTGAACATTCCAAATCATAGTACTCCTACATTGGTAGCACAAGTACCGTTTTCCACGATACTCCTGTCTCGGCCTTTCAACCAGCAATGAATCTCTCCCAAAACCAGAAGTGCCATGAACAAGAAAAGATACAGTGAAAACTGAGTGATGCTGCTACCAAAGATGGAATCGGACTAACTGGACTCATTCAAGCTGTAAACTTGTCACAAATCGCACCCAGGTCTCCACGTTGTTCAAGAGATACAAACTGCAGCTATAAAGCCACTTGTGCTTACAAATACCACTATAAGAGGATAGGTATATCAGATCGACACAAAGTGCAGTCGCTAAAAAGGTACTAAAAAACGCAAACTTTATCAACCAACGCAGATCATTATTCCAAGCTCTCTTCAAGAACCGCCCACATCTTCAGACGCAACCAACGAATTTCACATTTCTCAACGCATCACAACCGAGCAAAACCTAAATGTTAATGATAGAGTCAATCACCTATATTATCATCAAAAATTGAAAGCACGTCCTCCAAATTGTTGCACTTAGAAAAGGCTTACCACAATTCAAGCAACAAATGCCACCCCTGAGTCTGCTGTGAAGTGACACCAGCACAAACAGGCGTTTATAACCTTCAGCACAGTATAAATCAAGTTAAGGCAATAGCTTTAACCAATTTGTCTAAAAAAGGAGAGGTACCTATCAATGAAATTAAAAAAAAAGGTGCATTAGAATGGTTAGAGTATAGTACTACTCTAGTATAATCTAGATCCAAGAAAAACTGTCTGGGTTGTGAAAATACATGCTAGTCATTTCTGGAGGCAAAATACCCCGTATCGATTGCCCATGTAGAAGTGTTAAAGAGAGGGATTAAGGATATGGAGTTAATAGGAGCTGCATGCTTTTTTGTTATGTGACCTAAAATGGCATCTAAATCAAGAAAAGTAGTGTAAATTAATAATCATAGTACCTTAGAAATATGCTTTGCGATAAATCCAAACATACCACTAAGGTATAAACAGAAGGACTGTAAAAAAGACAATGATGCTCATGAAATAGGGCATGCAATGATGTTAAATTTACAAGTTTATACACTAGATTGCACCCACCAGACAAGTTTGTGTACCGCCAATGCAATTTACTCTTAAATTTAATGTTACAAGGTGTAAAACGAGCAGCAAATGCATGCCATTTGCTAAAATATATTGTGTGCAAATTAGCAAAGGATTTGAAAATGTCAAAATAGGGCAGTACCTAACATAACTTAGGACAAGAAGCCACCCAAAGTGCTCCAGATCAAAACAGGAGATCACTAAGGACTTTAAAATATAGCCTGCATAAGCATACACCACAGATAAGTTTGCAGGACATAAGGAAAATTGTAGGAATAACAAACAAACAAACAAATATATATATATATATATATATAAACTGACCATAAGCAGCTTATTCAGATGCTATTCACCTTACATGGTGCTTCACTGACTGAAGTTCATCTCTGAGTATCTGCATTAAAGAGTAAATACATGAGCTCAAAATCATGGCATAAAAACAGTAAACACCAGATGAGATTCAAAATGTTGTAAGAGAATACTTGCCTCCTAGGCTTGTTCTGACGCTGATCAACCTCTTCATTGACAATATCTGCAATGCAAAATGTCAACCAATTATTTACTGAAGCAACTTACAAACTGTAACATAACATAACAGTCAAGATCAATAAAGTTGCACTATAACATACCGTTTCGAGGAGGGGAAGCCCCCTTGTTAGCAATAGATTCCCTGTTAAAATGAATAAATATTTTTAATTCCCACTTTCAAAGGAAAATTCATGGATGATACAATAACACATATCCAGGTAGGTTAAATAATACTAATGCATTTATATGTATCACGCCTGAATTCCGCCAGAGTCTATTCCAGTTCTTATATTAACATTTCTGAACCAAATGCTTATCCAAGAGTAATACTTCTTTTTAGCCATTCGAGTGATCCACTTCATCAGTTCATCAATGAACACATACACATTCAGAGCCAGTAATTAGTTAGAGTACTTGGAATTGAAGTATAAATGACCAGATATTTTACAAAAATGTACATATTCCAAGCTGGGGCTCACAACTGCATTTGCAGCTAATAACACTAGTCAAAACAAGTGTGAATGTTTTTGAAGATGCACATCATCAGATGGTTAGATCTAAGCAGATGTTCAGCATTTTAGTTTACACCAAGAGGCGCTTTGCCCACAGAACCAGAGCAGCTTAACCCAAGTATAAGCTATTTGTTGTCGATTATATCATTTACCTGGAAGGAACTGATGATGAGGTCTGCCCTGAAGATCTGGAGTAAAAGGATGGATCCAGAGCAATATAAGGTGGATATGATCCTCCAAAAGCACCAGTTGCACCAGTTAACAGTGGCAACCTACAAAACCAACATTTCACGTGTTATAAGACAAAAATATAAAAAATCATGAAGATAAGGCCCAACAGTCAGTATAGTTTATAAAGACGAAGAACAAAAGCATTATATTGGAGTCCATATAGGAAAACAAATCAGAACTATATAAATAGGAGAAAGGTACTATGCTATTATTACATCTTCAACAAAACACAAATGACGCCCCAAAAGAGTTTATGAGCGAATATTATTTGGAAAAGCAAATTTCAGCTATAAAATCCCATAGCATATTATATTTAACAATAAAACGAGAGCATTTATAACAACTATCAATTCCTGTTATCATAGTTTAATTAAACAAAAGCTAAGCAAAGTGTAGCTAGAAATCAAAACAAGATGTGCTATTCTCAGAACACAAGTGAAAATACTGCTTGGTCTAATATATGTTGTCTTATACTCTTATGAACCCCTTGCAATTAAGATTACATCCAGTTGTTACACCACAGCAAATATTATTTTGAAAAGCAAATCTAGTGAGACAACGAAATATACCATGTCATTTCGTTATTTCCCATTCCCATCTGCTGTTGAGCCACATAGCCAGGGAGGGCCATACCAACAGTAGGAACTCCAACACCACCAGGATGCTGACTGCCAAATTGCATCACTGCATTAAGGATGAAAACAGAAAAGACAATGAATTCAAGTGATTGCATTGGAAATTAGTAAGTTAAAGCAACCCGATAATTACAAGAAAAGATCTGTTGATTGACTAAGGAAGCAAACCTGGAAGGAGAGCTGGAGTGCCAGGAAAATTTTGTTCGCCCTGGGCAAGACCAATAGCCCCAGCAGCCCCAATAACCTGGGCTCCACCATACATAAAGGAACCCCTTCCGGCTTCCTGATTGTTGGTTTTTCCTGCACCAGATGATGCATTTGATTTGTTTGAACTAGGATACAAACCATTATCGCCACTTTCAGTTGATCTAACAGGTAGATGCTGAGTGGTTGACGGGTTGCCAGTGCGATGGTTCAACTGCTGAGTTGGTATTCTCATTGCAGATTGAGTTTGCACTTGCCCTGACTTCTGGTGCACGACTGATGTGTGACTTTGCTGGTGTGTAGGAGCCCTAGCATTTTGGTGAAGAGACGAAGTGGACTGATTGTTTGAAGGAATCCCATTTCCTCCTTGAGTTCTAACAACAGAAGATTGACCATGATTAACTGACGATGCTGCAAATCCTGATGAATTCAATGATGTTCCTCCACTCCTTGGAGATTGTCTAACAGGACCATCAGCATGTTGAAACCTGTCACGTGCACCATAATCCCTTCTAACTGCTGGACCAGATTGTACCTTTGTATTTTCATCCATCTTCACAGAAGATGGAAAGACCTTATTGGAACCCCCCGCTTGTATATTGTCCCTTCTTTGAGCTGGCACAGAGAAATCTGGGTTGGAGGCACCAGAGGGATAAAATGGTGGTGACGCTGAATTTAAGCTTGAATTGACAACATTCTTTTTAGGAGGGGCCATTTCTGACTGCGCATTTGAAGTTTGGCCACTCTCTCTGACGGCTGAAGCACTTGCAGCAGACTCTCGTGATCTTGCAGGTCTGAACAAGTAACAATAAGATAATTATACAAGGGAAAAATCACAAGCAAAGCTGTGCAGTCATGAAACCTATTTACAGTCAAGTGTTCCCAGTGGGATGTGCAGTATTGTGATTTGTGTTGGGTAGTTGGGAAGGATTCAAAATATACACTTACTGTTTCCGCTGGAATCCAACAACATCTCGGTTGTTCTTTGCAAGAGCTTCATAACGTCGAGGTCCTCTCCCTCTAACAACCTTTTGGGGTCGGTTTTGGTTGGTGTTGTTGTTGATCTCTTCATTATAACCACGATACTTTCCACCTCTGGCAAATCCACGACCAGTGCCTCGTGCTCTACCCCCACTACCACGGCCTCTAAAACGACCCCTTGACATTCGCTTATCCTGCAATGCAGAAATCCTACCTCAATGCCAACATTGAAGAAAGAGCTCTCGTTTGCATATTAAAGGAATTGGACAGTTACCTCATAGCGCTCCTCATGCAAATTCATTTCCTCGAATCTGTCATGCACCCACGCTTGATCATCTTTAGCGTCCCATAACTTCCTCCCACCAAACATTCTCCTGCTTTCAGAAGAAATTAAAAAACAAAATCAGCACATTGAAGAGCAAGATCTCATTTAGCAGCCCCTACTATCCAATGACAGACTGCAGCAGAGTCAAAAGTATAACAATAACCAACATGAGCCCATGCTCAATAGATTGGCTGTAGCGACTAAATATTTAACAGACGCTTGCCAACCAGAGCATCCATTTGCAGAGGAAATGCAAAATATAATTGACCATGGAAGCTAAAGCATATGGTGGAAGAAGAACGATGAACATATTGCTGATTGCACATTGAAAATCGTTAGCATACAAACAAAAGGTTAGCTCGCAGCTCACTCTTCCCATGTACCATCCCAACAATAGAAATATTACCAGCCTGCCAGCATGGGCTGCAACAGGTGTGTTGCAAGCTGACATAGTGACATGTCACCGGTGAGCACCATGTGAGATCATTTTGCTTGTGTGGCCTGCTTGAACCGTGTCTGCATCAACTAAGCAAGTTGTTGCACCGAAATGAGTGTTTTGTAGGTTATTGCACCTATTTGCACCCATCATACAAGTCCATGCACCATGAGTACAATTTACTCTTCTTTATAGCTAAATTCCAACATTCTATGCTCAAAAACAATCATTTGGCATTTAGGTTCTACTAAATATGCAGTGATTAGCCTTCTCAAGTTCTCATTGTATTAAAATACTTCCTGCATATTGCATTTCTAAGGAGCATTCACAACGGCCATCTTGCGGCAAAAAAATGAATTTGTTCAATTCACAATCAGCCCCATCGAATCCCCACCCCCTCCTCTTTTTCTCCTACGGTGTTAGCTAAAATTATGCATTAGAGTACACACTTAATAAACATTGGCACTTGTCCTACTAAAACCCTAGCATTGAATGAACAAACAAAACTCTATGTGGCTAACCTCCACGACAGCACTACCATACCCAGCATCTTAAGCATCAAAATTTAAGCACACACAAATCCGAATTACTGTCAAAAACAAGATACAGTGCTATTGTGTAACAGCAAGAACCAAGGTAGGGAAAATATGTGTCTGCATAGCTCCCAATAAACAAGTATCTAGCACAAGTCCCCTGGATTTCATTGTAGGAAAATATTTCATGTAGGACTCCCTGATAAAGTGGTTTCACTGGCCCCTTACTCTGGATTATCAATTTGGCATTATAACCCCATTCAAATTTTTCACGAGTCCTGAAATTTTATCAGCTTACAGCTTGATCACTATGTGGATTTTAGTTTCGAGCAGAAGAGAACAACCCAACATATCCAAACTAAGTGAGTTCGGATGCTCTGATAAGTGATATCCTTCAATTTCTACATAGTTCCTTTTCAAAGTTTAAAGTTTGAACTAAGCTTAAAGTTCAGTTTTTTCTTGTGAAAGGCTTGCATTGCGCATATCACTTTTGCCGGGATTGCACGTGATAAATCCCCCACACTTCATCCCCTACATTTGGCATCAGATTCACTACGTTTTGATTATGCCCGTTTTACTTTGCTGAAGTATAATGCAGCTCTGGCTTCGTTGAGGCCACAGCTACAGCCTACAGTAGAGCAATAGCAATTCTACCAACACTATGGGTACAGCACATAAGGTATAAGTTTTCAGGACGAGCTCACCTGCGGCGGCCACGACTCTCCTCCTGAAAGCGGTCATCGTGCATGTAGAAGGCGCCGGACGTGGGTACAGCAAACGGCTCGTGCTCCTTCTTCTCTTCCCCATCCCCTTCCGCCTCCTCTCCCTCCACCTCGCCCTTCTCTCCCTCCTCCCCCTGGGCACCGGAGACCTCCTTGGGCGGCTCCGCGCGGCCGTCGTACTCCTCCTCAAACCCCTCGCCGACCTCCTCCTCCGCCAAATCATCGTAGTACTCCTCGTCATCATCCTCATAGGCCTCGTCCTCGTACACCTCGGCTGCGCCCTGCCCGTCATCGTCGTCGTCGCGGTCGGACCCGATCCGCGCCATGGGAGGGCGCCTCCCCTCCTCGGACCCCTCGTCGTCGCTGGCCTCTCGGCGCCGCATCTCCGGGAGCGGCGCGTCGTCGGGGTCGCTCACGTACTCCTCCTCCTCCTCCTCGTCATCCACGGTCCCCGCCGTCTCCGCCTCCGCCTCCTCCGGCGTCAGCGGCGCCGCGGGGGGCTTCTCGGCGGCGGGGGCCTGCTCCGGCTGCGCGTCCGCCGGAGTCGTCGGGTCGGCCATGGGCGGGAGAGCGAAGCAACCCTAGATTTGGCTGCGGCGGTGTGGTGAGATTTTCTTTTTTCCTCTCTACGTGGGTTTGGTTTGGTAATTTGGTTTTGCGTGGGGAAGCGAGACGAGAGAGTTCGAATCGAAGGGGGGGAGAGGAGGGGGAGAGGCGTGGAACGGGACGGGACGGAACGGAACGGCACGGGATTACGGTTTACGGACGGCCGACGGCCGGACGGTGCAGGGTGAGAGCGAGGCGGACGGGGCGTCGAACGGCTACGGCACGGGAGGGCAAAGGCGAGTTCTCGGCGGTTTTTCAGATGTCGTTCTCTCGTGGAAATTTATAAATCGGTATCGCTACGCTATGTGTTAGTTTCGGTGTTGAAATATATCGGTGATGACGTTACAGTAGCATTTTTCTTACAAACCATTAATCAAATACTAGCTATTCTTATACTGTCACATTCCGATTTTTGTTTGAAATTAAAAATCGCTTAATAATATATTTTTAGAAATTATATTGAAAGTTAAACTAAATTATCAAGTAAAACTAACGTGGAAAATAAAAATTTTTAAAAAAATTATGGCTGAAAATATTTTGTAATATTTTTCATGCCCTAAAATATTCTTTGAAATTTTTCGTAAATTTTTGAAACTCAAAAAATAATTTTAATAATACAGAGTTTATTTAATCAATCAAATAAATTTAAAAACAAATTAAAAATCATTTGCATGTTCCTCAGCATCAGCCTCATGCCTCTTCCCTTCTCCCCTTCCTCAGCCTTCCTCAGCCTCGGGCCTCTTCCCTTCTCCCCTCTCAGCCCAGCCTCCCTCGCAAAGGTCCTCTTCTTTTCTGAAATGATGTAACACGTACACATTGAGAAGTATGCCACAATCATCGGTTGCAGCAAATACGTGAGAGCAAGGCAGGTGTCAAAGCTTAGACTTCATGTTGCAACTGCATCCACCATCCACCTTTAGGACACATTCATGCATGGCTTGTTTACGGTAGATACCATGCATGTTTCTATCAACACACATTACTTCGTATTGATGAACTTTGGTGCCTTGAGGAACAACTCTATGCATTTGGGCCTTAGCTATTTTAGCTTTCATGTACTTAGTCACTATGTCAGTGATATGGACCCGGGGGTATGTTGGAGATACAATATTTAAAAAAAGAGGGTGCCTTCGCCCGCTAAGGCGCGCCAGAGATATGCCCTGGACGGCTCAAGCGGGTCCCGGCCACGGGCAGCCACGTGGCCACCCCAAGAGGGGCTAGCCCGGGGGCTGCCCGGAGGCCACCGTATTCCCAGGCGGCAGGGTCCGGGATCACCCGCACCTCCCGTCCCTCACCCCGCACCTCTCTGAGAGAGGAGCGAGTCCAACTGCCAACTACCTCATTTAATGCCCAAAGAGAGAGAGGTTGGGCGCCTGTCCCGCCGCATTCAATGCGATGTGAGGCGCGCCTGTCATCCGCTCTCATCATCACCCCTTTTTGCCCGTCACGAGGCAAAGAGGGCATAAAGTCTTTGACTGCGACCGCAGTATGGCACCGCATCCACTCCGCACACACCTCCCTCACGCCCCGTCTAGTCGCGTTAAATGCGTTGGACGGCCGCGTGGGAGAGAGAGCGTGAGCGCAGGGAGTGTTGCGTCAGCACCTACCCAGGAGCTGGGCCACTGACCATTAGGCCCTACTGGAGTAGGTAGGTCGGCCCATCCCCGTGTCAGCAACATGGCTGCCACGACGCCCGCTTTTTTCCGCCAACTCCGTGACGCGGCCACAGGGACAAAGATGAGGGTAGCTTCTCCGACAAGACAAGGCAAAAACCGCCCCCTCACGTGGAGCGGAGTAGAGAAAATCAGGACTATTGTGGTGTTCCTCTTGCACTATAAAAGGAGGCCCAAGTTCATCATAAAAGGGGTGTTGGCGGTTCATTGGTCGACTCGGTTCATCAGTCTCCTGAGCAACAGCTAGTTCTTAGCAACTCCTTGTCCACCTCCGGCATCCCTAGGGAGAATACCATCACTGTCCCTGTAACCCATCCCTAATATTACACAAAGAACAGGAGTAGGGTATTACACCTCATAGGTGGCATGAACCTGTATAAATCCTTTGCGTCCTTGCTATCTAGATTTTTTTTCGGGTTTACTGGCTTCACCTCATCCTTACCGAGAGTTTAGGCCTAGATTCACCGCTCCCCTGTGCCGAACCGAAAAAGGGGTCCCTCGGATTCCCGCGTGTCGATCTCCGACATCGACACACTACGATCCTAAAAATTATATTGTTCTCTGTCATTGAGCGACAATTTTTTTATCGATCCTTGAAGTATGTCCATGTGCCATGAAGAATAAATTCAAGAATACCAACCAATAGGAGTCCTTGCACTCCTTGTATTACTCAGTTGTAAACCTTGGCCAGATTGGTTATCATTATATCATATCGAGAACCATCAGTGTCGAACAAGAGAGCCAACTTCTCATTTAGTTCATTCTTAATCCAATGCAAGACCTTCTTAATGTGGGTGGGTCGTCATGTAGTGAACTTAAAGGTACTGGAGGCTCATCACCTTTAGCTTGTGCCCAGCGAGATTGCTAGTCTATTTGCTTCGTTGTCAACTCATCCAACATTTTCCATAGCTCGTTGAATTTATTCTCTTGATTCTGTGCACAAAGTCTCTTGAAAGGATCCATCAAATATTTGTTCTTCAATTGCTTGTAGAAATTAGTACCGATGTGACGTATGCACCATCTATTTCAAAGATCACGCCACCTAGCTGAAAGTTCCTTCTCATCCCAACCATTCTGCAAGTAGTCAATAAACAGCAACATGCCCGCATGACGATCATATATAAGACAAACATCGGGCCTCATACGTACGACTTCACGATGCACTCTCTCCATGAACCAGTACTAACTTTCAGTGTTCTCACTCTCTACAAATGCAAAAGCCATAGACAACACCTGATTGTTCCCATCAGCTTTGATCGCCGTCAATATCTGACCTCTGTGTTTACCGGTGAAAAAATATCATCTATGCACAGTATAGGACGACAGTGCACAGAAGCGTTAATACAAGCACTCAATGAGAAAAAATCTCTTTGCAGCACATTCTTGGTCGGATCATCAGATGATTGGAATATATGAATGTCGAAGTAAGTATTACTATTCCTTTGGGCAATGATGGCTAACAGACAAAGCAATTTATCATAGGATGCTTTAAATGTGCCATACCTCATATCTAAAATCTTCTATTTGGCCCTCTAGGCCTTGGCATAGCTTATGATGTACTTGAATTTTGTCTTCAATGTGACTGATAATTGATCTTGGTTCAAACCCATTATTACCGACAACACTGTATACATCTCGGTTGCAATAAAAGCCAAAGTCATGTTGCGGTGATACTTCACCACCCATTGTAAACAAGGACACTGATGCTCGGTAATAATGCTAATCATTCCCTTATATGCATGAACACGCCACAAACACTCTTCCTTCATACACCTCACTTCGTACACATAATTGGTTGACTTGACCACCCTAAACTCTTTTTCAATGAGACCGCCCAATGCTTCACCGCCTCCTTTAGATCCTCCGTATGAGCATACTTAGCACCCTGAATTACCTCGTTTTCTTTGTTGGACGATAACAAGCTTCGAGAAGTCCTCGTTTGTCCAATTAGTAGGCATTACATCATCTTCATCGTCGGACGATACATTGCCCTCCACTTGCTCGTTATCTGAATCTTCCCTCTCCATTCATCAACAATTATACTGACTCTCTCCCCTTAGAGATAACAGGCCCCGAGAAGTCCTCGTTTGTCCAATCAGCGGGCATTACATCATCTTCATCGTCGGATGATACATTGCCCTCCACTTGCTCGTTATCTGAATCTTCCCTCTCCATTTCATCAACAATTATACGAGTCTCTCCCCCTCGTCCGCCACACCCATGGTATATACCACCTCTATTTGATTTCTCTTGTTTTTCTTTGATGTTCCAACAAAATCCCCCACATGGCTTGGACCCTCAACATCTTCTCTTTTCATTGCAACATGCTATCCTTTTTATGCATCGACACAAAAATAACAAGGGGTCATGACCGTTCAAAAGCTATCTCCACATACCATTTCCAGGGGACAATGCTATTCATCGGCATTAGTTCCTAGAAATAACATTTTGTTGCACAACTCACTACGACAAATACGAACATCATGTTGATTTCTGGGTCAACTCTGAATCCTCGTAGCAACCAACTATAAATTGACTGAAAGGCTCTCTCCGCAAGCCTGTCGATGTCCTTCGATGTCATGCTAAAATCCGACAGATTAACATCATCTGGAGCAAATCTAAGATTGTCTTGATCATGAACTAACTAAAATATGACCTTACTTGACATTGTGCCTGATGAAAAAAAAGGTAGGTTAACTAAGTTCATATCATACTAACCAAAACTAATGTCGCATTCATCAATATATAATATGCCATAAGTCTTAAATTTTAGAAATATGTTATATGTCCTAGGTCTCAAAATTTACAAATAGGATGTGTGCTACAGATCTACCGTCTAACTAAAACATATGGTACAATTTGCACTATATGGCAAGGGGGGCGCCTGCAAAAGTAGCCCTCCCTCGATCGATCATTAGGCGGGGATCAACGGTCATTTGCCACGTCACAAAAATCGTTCTTTGGGAGGGCGTTTTCAAAAAACGTCCTTTCAGAGAGGTCGTCAGACGAGTAATTTTGTAAAAATTTTCAAACAAAATATTTTTTAATATGTTAATAAATAAAATAAAAAATAAAAAATTTGTAGTTCAACGACCGTTACAGGCCCCTGTTTGGGCCGCTCGGCCCACTTCCCAAATGAAGCGCACACGCCCCCAATGGAATTTTTAGCATTTTTAATTTTTTTAAAGTTTTGCAAAACTAATTTTTGGTTTCAAAGAATGGTAAAAATAGTCTCCCAACCCTCCGGAGGGCGCGATTTAAAAATCGCCCCCAGGAGGGCGATTTTGGTGACGTGGTGTCGAGGCTTTTTGCGGAAAAACCCCTTGCCATCCTCGGCAAAGGCGTTTTTCTGTTGAAATAGGGGCCACCTGCAAAGGGCGGACGTCCTGGCAATTTTGCAGGCGGCCCCCTTGCCGCCCTCCCAAAGGGTGATTTTTGCCTGTTGACCAAGGGGCCGCCTACAAAAGGGCGGCCGTCCTGGCATTTTTGCATTGGGGCCCCTCGCCGCCCTTGCAGAGGGCGATTTTTGCCCTAATCTCGCCCGCTGCAAGGGTGATTTTTGGGCGCCACCCCCATAAAATCCCAATCCATTCAGGAGGAGTTCATTTGTGTCACGCGAGATTCTAGAAAAGAAAAAACAGAGAGAGGTGAGGAAGAAGGAGGAGAGCGGCAAAGCCATGTCGGTGTGCCTATTCGATCCCAGGTAAATACAATATCCCGATATATGTTTATATTATTTATTTTGTGTAGAATACTAGTCCAAATAGAACTTTTTTTGTAATATTTAAATAGATGTGTACCACTCAGATCTAGATTTATAAATTAGGGCATGATTTATTGTAGGGAATTTGACCTAGGACAAACTGATTTAGATGAACATATGTAGAATATATCCTGGTCTATGTCTATATTATTTGAATAGATGTGTAGCACTCTGATCTAGATTTGTAATTTAGGGAATGATTTATTTTAGGGAATTTGACCTAGAACAAACCGATTTAGATGAACATATGTAGAATATATCCTGATCTATGTCTATATTATTGTGTGTGGATTTTATTTGTAATGTTTGAAGAGATGTGTAACACTCAGATCTAGATTTAAAAATTAGGGCATGATTTATTTTAGAGAATTTGACCTAGGACAAACCGATTGAGATGAACATATGCAGAATATCTATATGATGGACGACAGATCAAGATGAACAAACCGATTTGGTAGATTTCAAAATCTAGAGCAGAGAACATATTTTTATAGACTTTAACTTAGCCACAAATCGATCTAGGCAACATATTGGTAGTATGAAATAAACTCAGTTTCAATATGTTTATCAGACATAATGGCAAGTAATGTCATATTTCAGATAGTACACGGTCAAGGAAACATTAGATTTGATCCAGATGGTGTTGATCTGTCTGAATTTAGGATAAAATCAAAGGGAATCGATAGGCCTGCCGAGAAAATATTTTAGTCAGTTTATAGTTGGTTGATATTTTAGTCAGTTTATAGTTGGTTGCTACGTGATTTAAAGTGGATACAAGAGTGGACACAATGTCCCTGTCCGTTGTAGTGAGTCGTGCAACAGAAGGATATTATTGGGAACTAATGCCTATAGATAACACTGATTCCTGGAGACGTTATGTGGAGATGGCTTTTGAAAGGTCTTGGCCCCTTGTTATTTTTGTGACATTGCATGAAATCGATAGCAGTGTTACAGAGGATGGTCAGGTTCCTAGCAATGTGGTGGAGAATGCTGGACCATCGGTGCGAACTGGGGGTAATTGTTAACAACCAAATTTGGTAACCAGATCCTCGAGTTCAGGGCCAAGATTGAAGCGGAATCGGATTAGGAACACAGTTTGTGGAGAAACAGAGGCTGTGTCAGCTGAGTTCGAATCGGTTGTGGAGCACGTCGGCTAAGTCCAAATCGGATCAAGTTAGCCGATAGCCGATTCCGAGTTGGGATAGAAGTGGAGCCAGTCCCAAAAAGGAAACTTGAAGATAAAGTATTGGATTCGGTCTTCAAATTGTGCGTTAAAGATATTGTTATCTATGGATAAGGTCCTGTAACGGCAATTATATCTGTAAATTAGGAAGTTGTATATATTTTCCTTTTGTAAGACGGCATGGGACTGCGTTCCGAGATATTGTCGTACTGTAAATAGTAGATAAGGTAGAAACCGTGTCCTACACGGATATTGTTATGCCTGGGTATAAATAAGACCCGAGGGCTTTTTGTAATATAGGAACCAATACACAATCAATCAATTTCAGCGCATCGCCACCCTTTTTCATTTTCGATGAGTTCTTGCTCTTGTTCGGGCTGCATCGGCTCTAATCTCCGAACAAGATAATTATTTGTCATTAGTGGTTTGTATCATAGGGACTAGTGCTTCCATCGTCATGATACTCTAGTTTCGATGGTATGAACTGCACAATTTATCATACGTGGCCTATAATCTAGAGCAATCTCTAGATCTATCCTACAATCGGCTGGTTTCTCTTTGAAGACCGCAGCCGGTAAGGATAGATCTAGGGGTTGAATTAGATTATATGTCGTGTCTATCGTCTCGAGGGATCCACATTGACTCATACAGATCTGATTTTTTTTGTACTTAATGCTGCATCTAACCGACTTATTAAGTCGCTCTTAGAACTATTAAGATCTGTTTAGTTTAATGTTTATCATTAGAGACAGCGTTGGAGTTTCAGCCAACCTTATCTGTTTTAGTTATTTTTAGTTTTAATTGCTATTAGATATATTAAAACGGCCTTTTATATTAAGATCTTAATCTATCTAAGTGCCCTAAACCAATATCAATCTGTCAAGCTATGCTGACAGCTGATTGATCTAGGTTTATCACATTTAGATCAGATTAATATCTTTTTATAAAATGTATCGGAGTATTAGTCGATTCACATTAGATCTGCAGTATCGGCTAGGTTATCAATGCAGATAATTATTATCGTAATGCGCTTTTAGCCTAAGTGATTTATACTGTCTCGGCATAGCCAATCTATCCCAATCACTTGGTTTAAATGTGCTTTGGGATAACAATTATGCGTAAATTGATGTCTTCAGCCGATCCGGTAGGATCTAATTTCAACTTAATGCCTATTTCTTGTTTCTTGTTGGTTGTAGGATCAAACCAACTGGCACGCCCTCAATTCACCAGAGGCGACCAATTTGGACCTGCACTAGAGTAAAGCAAATTTGTCAGGCCAGTGCGTGAGAATCGAATTTCTCATCAACAGTAATGAAGCAAGGATGGAGGAGGCGATGGGCGTGGCGGACGAGGGAGAGAGAATCGAAGCAATTGTTGTGGAAATGGAGAGGGAAGATTCTGAAGATGAGCAGGCGGAGGACAATGAATCATCCGACGAGGAAGAAGATGTAATGCCCGTTGATTGGACAAAAGCAGATTTCTCTGGACTTGTTATGTCACAGGGACAACAAGTATCCTTTGAATACAAGGATAACGAGGTAATCCAGGGTGCCAGGTATGCTCATAAGGAAGACATGAAAGAGGCGATGAAACATTGGGCGGTCTCCTTGCATAGAGAGTTTAGGGTGGTGAAGTCAACCAACTGTGTGTATGAAGTGAAGTGCATGAAGGAGGATTGTCTGTGGCGTGTTAATGCATATAAGGACAAATGGAATGACTATTGGAAAGTGAGCATTGTGACCGAGCATAGATGTTGGTTGCCAGTGGTGGATAGGTATCACCGTAACATCAACTCAACTTTTGTAGCTAGTGAAATGTATAGCGATGTTGTTTGTAACACGGATTTTGAACCAGGCTCTATTATTAGACACATTGAAAACAAATTTAAGTATACTATAAGTTATTCTAAGGATTGGAGGGCGAAACAAAAGATTTTAGAGATGAGGTATGGCACATTTGAAGCATCCTATGACAATTTGCCTCGTCTGTTAGCCACCATTGTTGAGAAAAACCCCAATACCTACTATGACATTCAGATATTTCCGTCATCTACTGACTTGAGTAAGAGTGTGTTGCAAAGAGTTTTTTTTCTCGCTTGGTGCTTGCATCAACGCATTTGTGCACTGTCGCCCTATGTTGTGCATAGATGGAACCTTTTTGACAGGCAAATACAGAGGTCAGATACTGACGGCGATTGGAGCCGATGGGAACAACCAGGTGTTACCTATGACATTTGCATTTGTCGAGAGCGAGAACACCGAAAGCTGGTATTGGTTCTTGGAGAGAGTTCGATGCCAAGTCATGCGTATGAGGCCCAATGTTTGCCTCATACATGATCGTCATGCGGGCATGTTGAAGGTAATTGACTACCTGCAGAATGGTTTGCCAGAGAGAGGACTTCCAGCTAGGTGACACGATGTTCGGAGTAGATGATGCATGCGTCATATGGGAGCAAATTTCTACAAGCAATTCAAGAACAAGCACCTGATGGAACTCTTTAAGAGGCTATGTGGTCAGAATTAAGAGAAAAAATTCAATGAGTTGTGGAGGAGGTTGGATGAGCTGACAACGAAGCAAACCGATGAGCAATCTCGTTGGCCACAGGATGACGATCCTCCAGTACCTCTTGGTCCACTACATGATGACCCGTCCACGATGAGAAGGAGGTACACATCATTAATCCATAATTTCTCGCACTGGATAGAGAATAAACCGAAAGAAAAGTGGTCTCTTTTGTATGACACTGACGGGTCTCGATATGGTATAATAACAACCAACCTGGCCGAGGTGTACAACTGGGTAATACGAGGAGTGCGAGGACTCCCACTGGTCAGTATTGTCGAATTTATCCTTCATGGCACACAGGCATACTTCAAGGACAAATACAAGAAAATTGCTTCATTGATGGTTGATAACAACATTGTATTTGGGAATGTGGTGACAAAGTATATGCAAGACAAAATAGCAAAGGCTATGAAGCACAGAGTTATTCCCGAAGGTACCCAAGTTCATAGGTACGATATAATGTGTGTCGACAGGATAAGGCGTGGCATCAACCGCGTCTAAGCTGTGCAGGAATGTGTGCTGCATGCAGGTGGCAGTTATAGTTGTAGTTGCATGAAGCCCAAGCTTAGACATCTACCTTGCTCACACGTACTTGCGGCAGCTGGGGATTGTAGCATAATTCCCGATATCTATGTTTCACCCTACTACAAGAAAGAAGCAATATTTCATAAATGGAGGGAGGAGATATATGGGTTCGAGATATCTGGATCTTACAAAACTCTAAGGCCACAAGTGTTCTACATTCCAGATCCATTGAAGTTAAGGATGAAAAAAAGGGACGGCGTCAGTCGAGACGCATTAGAAACGACATGGACGAGTCAGAGGCAGGTGGAAGGACTCTACGGTGCATCAAATGCAATGAGCGCGACCATACTTACAAGAAATGCCCGAAGAATGCTGAAGCTCCAAGCGTCCCAGGTGCGGGTCCATCTAGACAGGCAACCGATGGCAGCCGTCCATTGAGAGAAGGAACAACAACGAGACGACCACGTCCGAGGCGTTCTCGTGCGGCGACTATGTCCTTGGCTGGCGATGCAATGGCCTGATTATGTTTGTGAGCCATGTAGTCTTATGGTGCTGCAATTGATGTAATTGTGTGTGTAATATTTATCCTTGAGAAATATGAAATGTTGTAATGTTGTTGTCATTTCTGTAATGTGTCTTTTAGCAATTTGAAATACCATTGTAATGAACATTTTGTGTAATATTTTAACAATTCTAAAATTTGTAGTTTATGTTGTAATTTTTATATAATGTCTTTTATTCATCTCTCTTAATTTTATGTTGCACATAATTTTGATTCAGTCATATGTTGCTTATTTGTAATCACTCTTATGTATGCAGGTATGGCGCACGACGCACCAGAGCTCTTCAGCAGGGGACTAGATAGGAACCACTGGTCCTACCTGTCGGCAGTGCAGGGTGCATAGCTTAGCACCTTCCGTCCACGCCCGTCGCGTGAGTTGTTGCGTGTCGATCCACAACACGTTCCGTGGTATGTTTGAACTCATTTACTTGACGACAATTTTAGCTTCACGGGAACTATGTGGTACTAATGTTCGACTTGACGGTACGCAGGTTGCGTGAGTCAGGCCTGATTGCGATATGCAGGCTTGTTGAGGCGCGGGCGGACAAGAAGGACCCAGCGAAGCGCTGGGATACGGACCGGTCTCTGCTGGCTGCTTTAGCAGATCGGTGGCGGCCGGAGACGCACACCTTCCATCTACCCTGTGGGGAGATGGCGCCCATGCTGCAGGACGTGTTGTACCTGCTAGGGCTTCCGCTAGCTGAAGAGGCTGTCGGCCCAGTGGACGGTGCGGGCGGGTGGAGGGACGATATCACGGAGTGATTCGTGCCCGTGATGAGGCTACCTGGGATCCCGCCTGTTGCTCCCTTGCACACGTACATCACTGTCGGGCCTACGAAGGCTTGGCTGTTGCAGTTCACAGTAAGTTTACTTGAAATCTTTGTTATTTTCTTGAAATCTTCTTAGTTGTAACATCATTTGTTTTTTCTTGTAGACCGATAAGCTCCACCCTGAACGTCGACGAGTACTCTGTGAGACGCTCCCTAGAGGTGTACCTCCTGTGTATGTTCGCTGGGTGATGTTCACCAGCACCACAGGCCACGCGGTGGACAAGGGCCTGATCCACTATGCGCGGGCGATCGCGGATGCTGAGCTAGGGTGCGTGCCGCAGTGGAGCTGGGGATCGGCAATCCTCGCAGCCACATACCGTGCGCTGTGCGACCTGCTGCAAGACGGATGCGGGGGCGATATTCACTGGTTGCCCCCTCGTTATTCAGCTCTGGGCAGCTAAGCGGTTTGCGATCGGCCAACCGATCATGGACACCGCTTTGTACGAGTCAGGACCCGCAGCCGACGCCCCAAAAGATGGGCTGACGATGGGCACTTACTGGTGTCGCTACAACGTAAGTAAAATTTGTCTTGATTTAAAATTCCAAATTGTTTATGACTTTGTTCTCAACAATTGGTTCTCTGTGTGTCTCAGTGCCGTTACGCCCACATCCAGGTCAGACGGAGCTACCCGGAGTTCGTCTTTGAGTTAGACCGTCTGCAGGCTTCAGACGTTGTCTGGAGCCCTACACGGAGCAGGCCGTTGCTTCTTCCTTTCATTATGTTTGATTGATTATTAATGTCTTTCATAAGCCGATGTCGCACGAGCCTTGCACGTCGATGTCAGCACGTTGACACAGAGGCTGGACACGGGACTATACCTCACCGACGTCGAGCAGAGGGCCCTTGCGGACCGACTGAACAACAAGGTTCATGCTATAATGTGCGTCTTCTCCCGTCATTCAGCTGTGGACGTGATACCTCCACCGGTCCCTGCAGTTCCCCGTCCACACGCCCCGACCCCAGGATCGACTTTGCACGGTGCTGAAACATCCACAGGTTAGTTCCTTACCAAATTATTTACTATGCAAACCTTGTCCACGTTTTCACAAACTGCATGGCTCGTAGGTCCGAGTCTGCCCACAGGGGCCTTTGTTGGAGCGAGTGGTTCGTCGATCCCTCGTCCATTCACGACTCTGCCCAGCACAGCGACCTTTGCTAGAGCGAGCGGTTTGTCGATCCCGCGTCCCTTCAGTCAGTCACGAGGTGAGCAAGCATGTTCGTTGCGTAATACAACTGTACTAGTTGTCATGACTATTGCTTAACATTGCAAAACTCTAGCAGGTTTCTCGGCGGGGATTTTCTGTTCGGGCGCATCTTCGTCGTAGGCAGGTGGGTCAAGTGCTGGCGATGCAGGCGGGTCAGATGGTGCCTCTGCTTTCTCCACTATATATTGCACCACCCGAATACAAGCTCTTCATATCTTCGTTCTGTTTCCTACACTTCTAGCTAGAATGGATCATCCCTTTATTGAGCGTCTGGACTAGCGACTTCATCCTTTGGGCGGTTGGATTCCACTATGGTGTGACCATCTGTTGTGCCATTATGGGGATGCATGTAAACTTACGTTGTCCCTGAACTCAGAAACTCGGGGGAGGCGATTCTTCCAATGCGCCAACATGGATCATGTATGACTACCGTGCTTTGATTTGTAATACGTATTCTTAATACGCAATACATTAACTTGTTCCTACATCATGGTAACATCTTACGTAGGCATATCATCGGATGTGCAACTTCATTCAGTGGATAGATTCGGAGAACCCACGAATCGACAAAACACGTTCCTACCCACTTAGCAAAACAAGGTCGGACTACCTTCGGCGGAAGGCTGAGTACCAACGTCGAATTGCTGCGGAAGCTTTGAATTGGCCTCTAGATCCGCTCGCACTACCCACATGGCAGGAACGTCCAGAATGTCACTGTTTTCTCCGTTGCTAGGTGATAAGGTCCATTAGACATGCAACTCGAGGACAAAGATGCTTTGTGTGTCCTGAGATTGTCGACGACGATTTTGTCGTGAGTACCAATTTTTCCCTGTAAAGTTAATCACTTGTTTTATTGTCTAACCTCTGTTGTCACAAATGTACAACCAGGAGGATGTACGGCAGTGTCGATTCAAACAGTGGATCGATACGGTGATACCTGCTTCCATCGGTCTGATGGTAATGCAGCCTAAGTCAACCGAACAATTCATGCAAGCATGGATGAAGTACGTATGTCGGACGGAAATCGCAAGCTTAGATTGGAAGAACAATCCATTAGGTTACCCTGAATGGTCAGGCGTCCTAGGTGTGGTTGTAGGGATCATTACAAGATGACTACCTCCTTTGAACCACGAACATATGACAGGAGATATTTTATTTGTCCCAACTTAGATGACGATTTCGTTGTACGTCTTACGTTTTTTCAATTCTGCTAATGTCTAAATAGTATTGCCACCTAACTGACTACCTACGTTTCTTTATCAGGGCATTCAAAGGAGGTGCGGATTCACTATATGGATCGACAATGTCATTCCCCAATATAACGGCCTAAAGATAACTGAATGTGAAACACAAACAGAGTACAAGGCCGAGAAGGACTGGGAAAATGCAGGACACGTTGAACGTCGTAGAAGGGGTCCGTAGGACTGAGGCTCGACCCGTCGGGTCCGATTAATTTGTATCATGTGTCCATGGCATATGTTTCGCGGTTTACATGCAATACTTGTTATGAAACATATGTCATGTATTGTATCATCAATATATGCTGAGTTATGCTTGTATTACTAAAAAAAGTTGTTCACCGTGTCAACTGCGAAACATCCTACTTTCAAAGTATAGTACGCCTAGGGCTTCTTTATAACAAAGGATTTTGTACGAAATTCTGTAGTAATTTAATCCTATTAAAAATTTTCCTATGTAGTTATTAACAATTTCTTATAAACTTCATGTGGATTTACTTTACTAAACTTTTTTGATTGAGTAAAAACAATAAATATTAGGAAAAATATTATTCACTTTGTATTTACTTTACCAAACTTCCTCCGGAGGAATTCTACCATGAGCTTAAACTTATTGGAAAAAATTATTTACTTCAATTCAAACAACGATATAGGCTGTTTAGGCTTTAGGGTTTTCGTGAACTCACCACCAAAAACACGCTTGCAAAGGGCGAGATTAACAAAATTCGCCTTCTGCAAGGGCGACGAGGGGGCCGCCTACAAAATTATCGGGCGGCTGTCTTTTGCAGGTGGCCCTATTTCAACAGTGAAAAACGCCCTTGTCGAGGGCGGTAAGGGTTTTCCCGCAAAAATACCGCGGCACGGCCGACGACGCTCAACGGTCGTCTGCCGCGTCAAAAATCGCTCTTTAGGAGGGTGATTTTTAAATCTCGTCTTTCTAAAGAGCGATGAAGACTATTTTTGCCATTCTTTGAAACCAAAAATAGTTTTGCAAAACTTCAAAAAATAAAAATACTAAAAATTCTCCCAAATATGTATTGTCGTGGGCCGTGACACCAACCGGATCAGAGAAGCGTGATGCGGTCAGCGTCACACCGAATCCATGACCTACACGCGCGCTCGCACAGTCGCACGCCTCCGCTTTTGTTTCATAGCTTCGTCCATCCATGGCGCAGCCGTATCATCCCTCCGCACTACCCACCTCCTCACCTCAGCTAGCTAGCTGCCTCCATGCCTGTTAAAAGGGAGATCGTCGGCGGAGCCGGAGCCAGAGCGGCGGCGGCGGCGGCCGCGGCTGTACTGGTGTTGCTGGTCGCGGCCGCCGGCGGTGGCGAGGCGGCGGTGGAGGGTCGCAGCAGCATCAGGCCGCCGTGCTTCCACGCGTGCTTCGACCAGTGCGTCCAGCGCGAGGAGTACTGGTTCTGCCAGTTCTCCTGCTACCGCCGGTGCGGCGCCGACAGCGCCCGCGGCGTTTCCGCCGGCGACTGCGAACACGCGTGCGCGCTGTCCATGTGCGGCCAGATCGATCCGGGCAGCAAGATGATGGCGGTGTGCCGCGACACGTGCGGCAAGAGCTACGCCGCCGCCGGGTGCCGCCGGCCGACCAGCCTTATGGCGGCAGTGTGATTCAATTCACTGTGTAGATAATACGGTTTGTTGCTATATATCGCGTCGACAGCTACAAACGAGAGCAGCAGAGAAACTAATAGTCACAATTAAGGGCAAGATTAGCTTAAACACAAATTCATGTATATTTAACATCGTATACAGTGATCGATCATAAACTTACTTATTTATAGTCAAAGGTAGGGATGATATATACTGTAATATACTTGAGATGGCCAAATTATTGTTGGAGTTGTGTGCTCCAATTTGTAACGCAACACACACACACACACACATATATCGAATCGAATCGAATTAACTAACTAATTGCTAGCTATCTGCCATACAAATTACCGTACGGCTGATGTAACAACGGATCGATCAACGTTGTGGAAACTAATTAAGTGCCCACTTCAGTCACTTGAACACGGATGCCTTATCCATCCATATATTGATTGAGCTGGCTTCCTTGCATCCTACTTCTGTCAGATCGAATTACCATAAAATGTTAATGACTATGCGTGTGCTGCTTGGTGGTGCTTGCTAGTGTTCTATCATCATGACAGATCAAAACAAACTGGACTCATGGATTCGAACTGAGCTGACACGAAGAGATCTCACACCCCGCGCGACGCACGCGAATCTGTTGCCGCGCGCGCGACGCGAACAAAAGCGTGAATTCGCCAGCTAGCTGCACTACTCGCGGATCGCTGTCGTCTCTCTCTCCGATCGCTCGAACGAATTCAGTTTTCGAACATTCCGTGCACGGCGTCGAATCCCGGAGCCCTCGCCCTCGCCCTCGCGCGCACCCGGAACGCGTGACCCCTTCTCGCCGCCGGCGCGCGCGTACATGCATGTACATGCGCTATATAACACCGCGCCCTCCTCCTCACCGAACCAAGCCACCCGTTCACACCTCACCGAAGCAGGGGGCTAGCAGCTAGCTAGCTAGCTGCAACAATGGCCTCCAGAGCGGCGGCGGTCGCCGTCCTCCTCCTCGCCGTGGCGGCGCTCTTCGCCGCCGCGAGCGCGCATGGTCGCGGGTACCTTGGGGCCAAGGTACCCACCCCCGGCCTATAATTGCGTAGAATTAAGAATTTAAGACAAATCTCTTGACTAATTGTACCACTGATTCTTGTGTGTGTCGATTAGTCCTGGCCACCTCACAGCAGACTGAGCACAACCTCCGGCGTGGCTGCGACGGCGGACGACGACCACACGGACTGGAAGTGCTACTCCTCCTGCATGAGCAAGTGCTGCCACCACGACGACGACGACAAGGCCAAGGCCAACGCCAGCACCGCCGGTG
Source organism: Oryza australiensis (assembly GCA_019925245.2). NCBI lineage: Eukaryota > Viridiplantae > Streptophyta > Magnoliopsida > Poales > Poaceae > Oryza > Oryza australiensis. The sequence continues at coordinate 4,632,277 of JAIFGZ020000044.1, forward strand.
CCGCCGTCGTCGGGGGCGACGACGATGACTACAAGTGCAAGAAGCAGTGCCTCGGCAACTGCTTCAAGGACGTGCCAGCCGTCTGCTACCACAAGTGCGTCGGCGACTCCTGCATGAAGCTGCCTCCGTGTACGTAATTAACACTATCCACCCAGTAATTAACCAGCGATAATACAGCCTTAATCTCACCTAAACTCTGTAATTAACTAAGTTCATATGCTGCTTTTACTTGTGTGCATCCGCAGATAGCTCCGCGAGGATGGAGTGCTTCAAGAAGTGCGGCGACAAATGCTTCCACCACGACGACGGCCCGAAGCCCGGGCCAAAACCCAAGCCGAGCCCACCAAAGCCTGGGCCCAAGCCTACCCCGCCAAAGCCTCCCAAGCCTGGGCCCAAGCCGAAGCCTCCCAAGCCTGGGCCCAAGCCGAAGCCGCCAAAGCCTGGGCCGAAGCCGAAGCCGAAGCCGCCAAAGCCCGGGCCGAAGCCAAAGCCCGGGCCAAAGCCGAAGCCTGGCCCGCCACAGCCGTGGTGGCCTGTACCGATCCCGAAGCCGCCGTGTCCTCCCGGCGCCGCCGGGTCGTCGGCGCCGGTCGACGACAAGAACTGATCAGACGTCATACCAAAATAATACATATGATTAACTGAAGATCATAAAATTTACAGACTAAATACAGCCAGGGCGACGTCTAATTACTGCAGATTAACTACTATAAGATGGCATACTATACGCACTGTAATTGTCAAGTGATCTATCTGTAAACCTGGCATATGTATGCCTAGTAGTCCTATGGATGAATTCTATATGTACTGAATTGGGGATAGTGCATACAAACACTATGTATAAAAACATTCAGTTTGAATTTGTTCGTCTTTTGATTACTGATGACTTCTGTTATTACTGCAGCCTTAGTTGATTACCGAATAGTGATCATGTTCTTATTTTTCCCCAGGATTAGTAATCTTGGTTTTTTGTTTCTCGTTAATATATGTCACCAATTTTTTTTCAAAAAAAAGGCACGATAGTGCCTTTTCATTGCATATAGGAGGAAAAAATACACCTCGAGAGGAAAAGGAAGAAACAAAAAAATGAAAAAAAAGCTTTCTATATAGGCAAAGGCAAAATCTCCTTCAAATGCTTAGCACCCGCTAGGCTCAAGAGCTTCGCTTCTTCTTTGATTGAGGCCAGGATTGTTCCCGTTGGCAACTCTTTGTGGTCAAAAATTCTTCGATTTCGCTCGTTCCAAAGTTCCTATTCGACCAGCATGATGAGGAAGCGCAATCCCTTTTTTGGAACGCCTGGCATACATGCTAAGTTCTCCCACCACTGTTGGACTGTGTGGGCCTTCTTCCAGTGCATCGGTTGAATATGCTGGATTCCTATCCAAGTGGCGACCAGGCTCCAAATTTTGACCGAGAATCTGCACGTGGCTACTAAGTGTAAGGCCGTCTCGTGGGAGGTACGACAGAGAGGGCATAGTTTGTTGTTTCTCCACCCCCTAACCGCCAGATGGTCAGAAGTCCAAACTCTGTTCTGGATGACAATCCATACATGATGGGTGCCCAAGCTTTTCAAATTAGTTGTTTGTACGTAGTATTGGTTGCACCCCAACATTGTGCCTCATAGGCCGATACAGATGTGTAGCAACCGTGGTTGGTGAACTTCTAAGCGATCTGATCCTCTACTGTGTCAATCAGTTGGATCGTTCTCACTGCTCCCCACAAAGCTACCAGCTGTTCGATAAGGTTCACAGTCCATGAGTTGTGCCCGCTGAAGTTTAGATCCTGAAGCCAAACATCATTTTCTTTGTCTTGCCGTAGAGACTTCCCTCTTTTTTGGAGATTTTATAGACAAGTGGCATTAGGTCTCTAGGCCTTTGCCCATCTAACCAGGCGCGTTGTATTGCTGTTACCAATTGTTATTTTTGTCACTGCTGCGAAGAGGATGTGATCTCCCTTATCACAAGGCGTCTCCAGCCCTGCCCAAGGTTTGTCTGGGTCTTTCCATTCCTATCACAGTCAACGCAATCGCAAGGCTCTCGTGAACTTTTCTAGGTTCAAGATTCCTAACCCCCCTTGGGCTAAAGGTAGGCGCGTCTTTTGCCAGTTGACTTTACATTTGCCGTCCGTGATATCTCCTGTGCCTGCCCAAAGGAATTTTTGCCTTTGCTTATCCAACTGTTCCAGGGAGCCCTTCGTGACTCGCAAGGCCATCAGGACATAAATTGGTTGCACTGAGATTACTGACTTAACCATAGTGGATCTGCCAGCTAACCCCATATTTTTCCCCCTCCATCCTAAAACCCGCCCTGTGATTTTATCAAAAACGGGTTGCAAGTCTCTCCTTCGTAGTCTCCTAGGACCAGGGGCAGCCCTAGATATTTTAGGGGGAACGAGGCCCTCCTTGTCAGGACCCTTTCGAGAATTTCCTCCAGACAGACGTTGTCACATCGGATGGCCACAACTTGAGACTTTTGGAGGTTGGTGAAAGAATTTTGTGTTTGTCACCCTTTCTTAAGAACGCAACGCGAGAAGCCTGCTTTTTCCTCGAGCGCTCCAAGGAAGCTAGGGCTAAGATCTTGCGCTTTAGTCCAGATCTTAGGTTTATCTCTTGCGGGGAAAGGTCTCTCAATTCCTGAGCCACATCCAGCCTATGGATTACTTCCAGCGCCATGTGGAACTAGATCTTAGCCTCCGAGAAGATATTCCGAGCCCAAGCTCTAAGATCAAAGGTTGCATGCCTAAGCTTGTGGTTTAACCGATGCATAGGCTCAGTGTGCATAGAATGCTGACTCCAACTAGCTTTTACCACGTCTTTGCAGCCCGGTAGCCTTATCCAAAAGTTTTCAAATTTAAAAGTTCTGGGTCTACGCGACCCTTGCGGATTGGAGAGGAGTAAAGGGCAATGATCTGACGACGCAATGGGTAGTGCATGCAAGGAGTGATATGGGAAAGCGAGGTCCATTGCCTCATTGCAGAAGAAGCGGTCTAGTTTCACCAGAGTTGTCGCTCTCCTTTCGTTGCTCCACGTGAACCTCCTATTTTGGAGTGGCAGTTCGTGCAATTCCGCATTTTCTATCGTCGCCCGAAAGCGTCTCATTCTTGCAGGGTTGATGTTAGAGTTGTTTTTATCTCTTGCTCTGTATATCATGTTGAAATCGCCCAGAATGAGCCAACTACCCCCATTTCTGGGCTTTAATCTTCTGATATGCCTGAGGAAGGCTTCCTTGTGGTGCCCCTTTTGTTGGTCCGTATACCCCTGTTAGCCAAAAGGTATCTCCGGACATCAAAACTTTAACATTTGCCGAGATTGAGAATCAGCCAACCCTGATTTCGTCCACCTCGTAGATAGATGTGTTCCATAGGAGGAGGATTCCACCTCTCGTACCCCTAGCTGGCTTGAAGGCGAAAGCATCCAGCTTGTACCCCCTAAGGAATCTCGCCAGGCCGTCATCAATGTTTTGCAACTTTGTTTCTTGAAGGCAGGCCAAGCTACAGCAAGTGGAGGACATGAATTCATGAAGTGTGTTGCAACGTGCCGGCGAGTTAAGTCCCCTCACGTTCCAAGACATTATATCAAGGCTTTGTCTCATGTTAAAAAGAATTGACTCTTTTATTTGAGCGTGTATAACACTCGAGGGAACATCGAAAGGCTTGCACCAGGAGCACTTTAGTTTACGCATGTTATATTCATGGCATTTTCCTTGGCCCAAAACCCCCTCAGCAAGGCCCGCTTGGCCCAAAGCCCTCTTAACAGGGCCGGCTTGGCCTAGATTCTTTTGGCCCGAAGAAATAAGTTGGGGGTTTTGTTGTGCATGCCCAACGGCCCAATGCAGAAGCCTTCAGTCCAAACAGTGTAAAAAACCAACCAGGCCAAGGCCCCATTCCGAAAATCGCCAGTGCCAGCCCAAGAAAGGCTTAAGGCCTTTTGTGTCCTGTTAAACAGCCCATCGAGGATCCTAGCCCACACCTTTGCCGGCACCAACTGGAAAGTCTGAGGGACCTCCTCTCCCCTGTTCACGCACCCTCAGGTGTTTGATGCCGCAGCTGGATGCCGGCACAGGAACAAGGCGAGGCGGCAGCAAACGACTCATCATCAACGACCATGGAGCGAAAGAAGCATGAAGATATCACAACACAAAATGAGTCCTTAGGAAGACACACAACATACGACGTTATAATAACACATTGGAGGTCCAACAAAGTTTGATCGCCGTAGCGTCGGCCATCGGCTATAACCAACGCCGCCACGGTAGCACAGTCGATGACGGCGTCAACTAATAGAGCAAAAGGAAGGCAATACATGGAGTTTGGGGTACTCCTAACCCAGGTGACCAAAAGTAGCAAGGACATTAGCCGTCGGCTTCCGCTGCCGCGCCCGCCGCTTCACGAGCGACCTCCTCTGTTTCGGCCGTCGTGTCACCGATTCCTTCCCCGACCAAAGCCAACAGTGCCTCGTCCACGGCCTCACGCTTCTCGTCTCCAATGCCAAAGATTGAGGTGAGTGCTGCAATGGCTTGCTGCGGCAACAGCCCTTGGAACATTGCCAAATATTGGCCGAGCACATTGTCTAGTGTGTCGCCTTCATCTTCACGGAGGAGGCCAAGGCGTTTGCAAAGGACACATTGGCAGCGCTCAAGCATAGGCCTCGCTGGTTGCCTTGCAATATGAGCACTATGACGCGGAGCGTGCACAACAATTGTCTTCAACTTGGTCCTTCGATGGCGCGCAGGCTTGGCGGGTGGGCTCGGCGGCGCGGGCAAGATCCCTTGTCTTGGGGGCGGCGAAGGGACTCGACCACGAATCGGCCGTGTGAGGCCGGCATCGGTGAGGCCGGTGCTGCAACGCCAGCGATTAGAGCCGCCATCATCTGCGAGTTGGCCCCCAGTGGCACCTCCCCCACGGATCACTCGTCCATGGTCATCACAGGGGGGAGGGCAGCTGCTCGTCAATGGAGTGGTCGCCACGAGCCTGGCCTTGAGTAGCACACGTTGGGGGAGTTTGTGCCATACTCTCAACCCCGAGGTGTGCTTGGGCGGCCAACAGCGCGGGCGCAGGGGATATCGTCGGAGCCGCCTTCTCAGATTGGACAAGAAAAACTCCTTTGCCCTGGTAGGTGTCCGGCCCCGATGGCATGAACAACCCTTCTTTGATTCGCTGAAAAACACGCTCCACTAGGATGGACCATGCTTCACTCCTGTGCTCCGCTGCGGGTGCGGTTGGGTGGCACATTGGCAGGACTTTGTCGACCGTGAGCGCCATCCTCCAAAAATTTTCCTCAATCGGCGGCGGGGCCTGCGACGCAAAGGGTGAGGTGTGCAGAGCATGGAGGAGACGGAACTCACTCACCTTCATCGAGTCTGCATCAATGGTTGGGAGAGAGAAAGAGGCGGGATTTTTGTGTGTTCGCTCATTGGGGTGACCTCATGGCGCCTGCCCCCTCCCCTGCTCTGGCCTCCCCTGTCTCTGCGCCGCGGCAAGCGTGTACGCTCCCTGTGATAACTGTCATCAGTAGCCCGGTGCTCGCCCCGGCCACGGCTGTAGTCGCGGCCGCCTTCGTCGTCGCGGTCTCCATCTCTCCCTTTGCAACGCCAGGATTGCTTGTGGCTATAATGGTCATCGCCGCGACAGGTTCATCTTCCACGCGAAGTCCCACCACGGCCCTCACAGCCGTCGTGCTCCGTTCGGCCGCCACGGCCGCCGAGCTCCTATGAGCGGCCTTGTGCACGACGCGGCGTGCGTCGTTCCCTTCCTCGTCGTGCACCATCATCTTCCTCTTCAGTGGTTGGGCGGTCTTCCTCCTCCTCATGGTCCTCTTCATCCCCGCGGTCGTCGCCATCCCGCTCCCGCCCCCTAGGTGTTCGTGCATTGGGCGGGCGGTGGGGATGGTGAGGGAAATCTTCAAAGGCTTGGCCCGACACTTGCTCACCGTCGGGGACCCCAAGCTCTAAGATGGGAGGTGGCGGATTGTGAGATGGAAGTTGCCCTGGTAGTCAAGATCCACGGGGGCCGCCGAGTAGTCGTGGATTTCTTCGAGGTGAAAGAGAACCGGATGTTGAACACCTCTCTGCCAGTGTTCCGGCGGTGTCTCGGTGGCGAGGAGAGGCCCCAAATCCGCATCCCGCGCCTTGTTGGTGAAGCTTAGCCACACGCGCTTGTGTATCAAGCTCGGATTCGCTGTCCACGCCCAAACATTGATGGAACACGTGTTACCGGCCTCGACGGGATGCGCCATGTCGGACTCGATTCTCTCCAGGGCACACGAGCGACCGAGGATGCGCTCTGTGATGTCGGCCGCCCACGCATGCATCGGGACCCCGTCAAGGCTGAGACGAACTCGGAATAGGAGCGCTACACCGAAGGCACTGCTCAGGCTCCGCCATTTCACGAAGTGCACCTCGACACCGCGCCGACGAACGTAGCCCTTTGCCATGGCCTCCTCGCAATGACGTCGCTGCTAGAACTTGATTAGATAGGCCTGGGGATGGTGCAAGGACACGGAGACCTCCCCGCGGCGCAAGCCAAACTCTTCCTGGAAGGCCTTCTCCACGTTGCGCGGCTCGGTGTTTGGGGGGACACACGCTGCCCAGGAAACCACGACCGTCTCGCTCCACTCTTTGAGCTCTGCATCGACCGCGTAGGAGGTGGGAATGTAACAGAAATCTTCGTCTGGCCGCGTCGCCGGATCGCCCAGTTGAGACATGCTTGGTCGGAGCGCGGCGGCGTGCGTTGACGCTCTGGGAGAAGCTTAGCGCCACGACTCGAGCTACCTGTTGAGTGGCGCAAGCGAAGGCAAAGGTGCAACTCTGGGGGTGGCCGGGCGGTGGAAAACGGTAGCTGACTTGAAGGTGAAAGCGACAGTGCTTAGCTCAATGGCCGGAGCGACGAGCAAGCATCTCACCGGGTCCCCGCAATGCGAGGCGAAATGGTCTCTGGTGAAGCAATTGTAGCAACGGCCATCCGCTGTCGCCCGGAGCAAGCTGGAGGGGAGTGAATCTTGTCGCTTTGAATTCGCTGGCCGGTGGGCGACTCCACTTGAAATCGGTGGCCGGTGGCCGCATGAATGCGAATCCCTTTTCCTCGAATTATTACTCTGCACTTGAATCCAGCCGGCCTCCTTGTCCTTCTTCTCGTCGTCGATGCGATGCGCCGCGAAGCTAGTGCCATAGGCGCCATAGGCCTCCCGCGGCGACAAGACTGAGTGAGGTGGGAGGTTGCTGGGCCGGACGATGGTAGTAAATGGCGCGGGGAGCGGGGCTCGGACCGGGAGAGGTTGCGGTGTCTCCTTGACCACCTCTGCGAACGATCTAGGCTGGCCTCTGATCGCTTGAGCTGGAAGCTGGTGGACGGGCGCGGGAATGCCGCAGACGGGCAGGACAGGACGGCCGGCTTCCGCGTCGGGGCGCTGCATGAAGACTCGAGGGATGAGCGCGGTACCTGCGCTGGCCATGCAGCCGCGGAGAAAGGCATGGATCTAAGTCGACGGACGCAGATGAGGGCCGCCAGCGTCTGCGGGGAGGGGGCTGCAGCGAACCGTTGGGGGCTTGCTTAACGTTGGAGAAGCCATCTTGCGGGCTTGTGCCTTGTTGTGTATATGTCACCAAATTAAGCTTATACATATCGATTGTATGTGCAAGTCGAAGAATCGTGCGCATTTGTGCCCTTCTTTAAAAAAAATCTTTGGGTGAACACCCAGTTTCATCCTCAAAGTTTTGTGCACATTCTAATTTCTAAGAATACACAAGGATAAGGGATGCCAAAAGTCTCCTACAACACAAAGGGGAAATGTCTCATGCTTGGTTGTTCTAGCTTGTGTTGTCCATGGCACCCGTCCATCTTACAGATGAGGGGATGAGCTCGCGTTCTTCTCCACCGTGCTCATTCTCTTCCCCTGTCCCGTGTCACCATTTTATCTCGGATCGGCTGCCGTTCGTGCAGGGAGGGTATGAGATAGACTGCGAGGTGGAGCCACGGCTCACCCAACATGGAGTCACGAGCCGTGGTTTCACGAAGTGCACAGGGACACGCAAACCCTTGTAAAAAGTCGTGCTCCCTTGTAGGGCCATGGTCCCGGTTTGAGAAGGGCTCCTACATGGCTACCTAAGACACACTATGCTTTAAGTAGAGTGTTGGTCATGGCTACCGAAGACACATTATACAACGAAGAATAATTTAAACTAACTAGCCAAATACTTCTTCGTTTACAATGGATTATTGTGGAGATTATGATAATCGGGTATCTACATGGCAAGCTTATCCGACTGGAGGTAGGGATAGATTGCGCCTGCCATATCTGTAAATCAAACATGACTTGGGTGTTACGATTACCGATAGAGATAAGGCAATCGGCCTATAGTCACGGTTTGGTAAGATTGGGGAAACCGACTTAGAGTAAGATAGGGTTTCCAATCTGTATGCCTACCTCCCAAGACTATATAAGGGGGGTAAGGGGCGTCCCTTGAGGGATATGATATGCTTTTACAAGCCTTTAGCTTTCAGCTTTAGATTTTGAGATCAATAAAGACACTCGGTGGATCAAATCCACCGAAACAGGAGTAGGGTATTACCTCACGAGAGGGCATGAACCTGTCTAAATCTTCTTTTCCTTCTAACCCATTGTGCTTGGCGATCTTGACTGCGACCCCAGAAATTATATTGCCGAAACCAAGTTTCGACAGTTGGCGCGCCAGGTAGGGGACCATGCGTCGAGACTTCTTCAACAATCTCGCCGACAAGCGTGATGGGATCTCCTTCAGGATTCGGCGACTTCGCCGCCAACTTCTTCGACGACTCCTCCTTCGACTCGGATTCAAACCAGTCAGAAGGAAAGACCCACTCGGCACCGTTCGGACTCCCCAATAGCGCCGAGATCTTCGACGACATCCTCAAGATCAAGATGCAATCTGCTCGCTCCAACGAAGGACTTCACTCGGCACCGTTCGGATTGCCGAACACCGCCGAAATCTGCACCAATCTTCTCGTCTCCCGACGGAGATGATCTACTCGGAAGAAGACCTCTCGGTGGGCCGTTCGGGTTACCAAACGTCGCCGAGATCTATGGCAAACTCCTCTCCCCCGAGTTGAGCTTGACTCACTCGGAGGAGCCCGCATCCCAAGCTCGACTCGGGACGAACGATCCGGACCGGGCTACCCGGGATCAAGGAGGTTGCCGTCATCCTCCCGTCATTCGGCTCATGCTCATCTTCGGAGCTCAACGAATATCTCGGCTCCGCCGGCTTTGACGACCTCTATGGCATCCCCTCGGACGAAGCCGACGACTCCGCGCCACAAGGACTACGAGCCGAAGTGCTTCGATGTCCTCATGGGCGAGCCGGCCGAGTCCGACTCAACCATGGCCCGCAGGCTTGCGGAGGAAGAGCGAGCCAAGATCAAGCAAGAGCGCAAGCTGGCGGAGGAGGAGAAGAAACGCAGGGAAGAGGCCGACAAGAGAAAGCAAGATCTACAGGCAGCCGGACGATCCGCCCAGGAGGCTATCCTTCAAACGCGGGTCCGCAATACCAACATCTTCCAGACGCCACAACAGAACGCTGTTGTCGCACTCACGCTCTTGGACACCGTCATGGAGACGGCACCCGCCGACGTGACTCCAATATTTGACAAAATCAAGACCATCGTCGCAGCCACCAACGGTCATCCCTCCACCTCGGCACGAAGGCCGACCGAGTCCGTGGCTGAAACGCCGACAAAGCCGACTCCCGCCTCTAAAGTCAGGAGACTATAAGAGGCCCGAGCCAGATCGGTCGATGACAAGGCCAAGAGGCCCACGCCGCGAGTCCACACGAAGTACCGGGATCAAGCGGCCAGACTCCGCGACAAACGACACGGACGTTCGCCCGTCCACCACCGCGTCATGCAACAACGGCTCCGGCTACCCAACCGCCAGCGAAGACCCCGCCGAGTGATGCGGGAAGTCCTCGATCGCCACTACCGGGAGCGAGACCGACACACCGGGAAGATCGGAGGGGATCACCCAGATAGCGGCGACGACGAAATGCCGGCTTTCACTCGGGAGCTTCGCCGAGTGCACTGGCCGAGTGGATTCAAGCCCACGGGAATAGAAAGGTACGATGGCAAGACCGACCCCGAGTCATGGCTCACCGTATATACTCTCGCCATCCGCGCGCAGTGGCGGCGACAACAAGGCTATGGCCAATTATCTTCCAGTGGCCCTCGCTAACTCAGCCCGAAGCGGCTCACGAGCTGCCAAGAGGCTCAATCGGCTCGTGGAGCGAGCTAAGGGACCACTTCATCGCCAACTTCCGGGGTACCTTCGAGAGGCCGGCACACACTTCGATCTATACAACGTCATCCGGAGCGGACGAGCCTCGAAGGATTACATCCGTCGTTTCTCCGAGAAGCGCAACAAGATCCCCAACATCACCGATGACATCATCATCGCCGCCTTCCGGAAGGGAGTCGTGATGAGCTTGTCACGGGAAGTTCGGCGCAAGCCACCGAAGACGGTAAAACAGATGTTCGAGACGGCGAACTCCTACGCAAAATCCAACGACGCCATCAAGGCTGCCCGTCAAGACCGGCCCGACAAGAGGGAAGACAAGCGGGCGGGAGGAAGCCGGAATCCTAAGAAGGATAACGACAACGGCAACAACCGGGGCCAAAAAGACCGCAAGCGCCGATTTGAGGACCTAGTGGCCGCAACCTCCAACACTCAACGCCGCCCCGAGTCGCCGCCTACGACGCCATCATGAACGCCCAATGCACTCATCATCCCAATCATAAGCACGCGGCTAAGGACTACTTCATCTACAAACAGTTCGCGAGCGTGACACGGCGCACTCAACAAGAAGCCGTGATGAGGCGTCCATCGGGCGCCAAGAAAAACAACGCGGCGAGAATGCCGAACATTTCCAAGATCCTATGGGAGAGCTCAATCACATCTTCGGAGGGCCGCTAGCCTATGAATCCAAGAGGAAACAGAAGCTAACCGACCGAGAGGTCAACGCGGCTCAACCCGAAGTCCCTCGCACTGCGATGGTCGGAAGTGGCCATCACTTTTGATCGCTCGGATCACCACGACCGAGTGGTTCACCGGGCGCTATCCACTCGTCCCGGATCCCGTGGTCCGCAACATCGAGCTCAAGCGTGTCTTCATCAATGGGGCGGCGTCCTCAACATCTGTTCGCCAAGACCATGGATGAGATGCGATCCCGAGGGCCGGTGAAGGCAAGCTCGGCCCCTTCCACGGAGTCATCCCGGGGCTATCATCTACATCACTCGGGCACATCGCCCTCCCGGTCACCTTCGGGGCTCGAGAGAACTTCCGAACGGAGAACGTCACTTTTGAGGTGGCCGACTTCGAAACAGTATACCATGCCATCATCGGAAGGCCTGCGCTTGCCAAATTTATGGCGATCCCACATTACACCTACCTCCGCATGAAGATGCCGGGTCCCAACGGCGTCATCACTCTTCGCAGCGATGTGAAGCAAGCCTTCACTGCGACAAGGAGAGCTGCGACATGGCCCAATCTCGCGAGAGATTGTGCGGCGCAAGAAGTCGATTGGCTGCATCGACTTCGGCGAGAAGGCGAAGTCCCCGCAAAGAAGATAGCCAAATCGGGATCCGGTGACGCCAAGACCAAGAAGATCTCCCTTGATCCGTCGGATCCCTCAAAAGCTCTTGCCGTAATGGCGCTGAACAAGATCCCAAATAGGAAAGCGCGCTCGTCATCTTCCTCCAAAATAATAAAGATGTTTTTGCTTGGAAACCGTCGATATGCCCGGAATTCTTAGGGAGGTGATCGAGCACTCTTTGCACGTCAAAGATGACGTCAAACCGATAAAACAACGATTACGCAGATTTGCACGGGACCGAAAAGACGCTATCAAGGAAGAGCTCGCAAAGCTCTTGGTTGCGGCTTCATCAAAGAAGTCCTTCATCCCGATGGTTAGCCAACCCAGTCCGGTCCGCAAGAAGACGGGGCAATGGCGCATGTGCGTTGACTATATCGACCTCAACAAAGCCCTGTCCCAAAGATCCATTCGGGCCGCTCGCATCGACCAAGTCGTAGACTCAACGCATTGCCAACTCCCGAGTTTCTTGGATTGTTACTCGGGCTATCACCAGATCAACTTAAAAGAATCCGACTGCTTGAAGACATCGTTCATCACGCCGTTTGGGGCCTACTGCTACATCACCATGCCTTTCAGCCTGAAGAACGTCGGCGCCACATACCAACGCATAATCCAGAGATGTTTCTAGACGCAGATCGGCAAGAACGTAGAAGCTTATGTCGACGACGTTGTCATCAAGACCAAGCGAGAAAGAAGACCACGATCGGCGACCTAGAAGAAACCTTTGCAAACATCCGGCCTTCGAATGAAGTTGAACCGGAGAAGTGCACTTTGGCGTTCCATCGGGCAAGCGCTTGGCTTCATGGTGTCACATCGCGGCATTGAAGCCAATCCGAGAGAAGATCAACGCCATCTTGAGCATGAAGCCCCCGAGTAACCGGAAGGACGTCCGTAAGCTCACCGGCTACATGGCGGCGCTAAGCCGCTTCATCTCTCGACTCGGCGAACGAGGCATGCCCTTCTTTAGATTATTAAAGAAAACAGACGATTTCCAGTGGACCACGGAAGCCGACAAGGCCTTTGAAGATTTCAAAGAGTTCCTTACAACGCCGCCTGTCCTGGCCTCGCCTTAGCCCCAGGAACCTCTGCTGTTATACGTTTCAGCCACTCACCAAGTGGTTAGTACGGTCCTCGTGGTCGAACGCGAAGAAGAAGGATGGGCTCAGACGATTCAGAGGCCGATCTACTTTGTTAGCGAAGTGTTGGCAGGAGCCAAAATTCGCTACCCTCAGGTACAAAAATTGCTCTATGGTGTTCTGATAACCGCGAGAAAATTGGCACACTATTTTCAGTGTCACTCGGTCACCGTCGTCACTTCCTTTCCACTCGGCGATGTCATCCACAACCGGGAGGCGACTGGGTGCACCGCTAAGTGGGCCCTAGAGCTGATGCCATTGGACTTAACTTTTAAGGCGAGGACGTCCATAAAGTCACAAGCCCCGGCGGATTTCTGGCCGAGTGGGTGAGCAACAAGAGAACATACCTCGGGAAGACCTCAACACTTGGACCATGCACTTCGACGGATCCAAGAGGATCACCGGCTTGGGAGCAGGAGTTGTGCTGATCTCCCCGACTGGGGAAAGGCTAAGATACGTCCTTCACCTCCACTTCTTCGCCTCACACAACGTTGCCGAGTACGAAGCCCTGCTACATGGACTGCGCCTCGCAGTTTCACTCGGAATACGTCGGCTCATTGTGAAAGGCGACTCCCAGCTGGTCGTCAACCAAGTAATGAAGGACTGGTCCTGTCTAAACGACACCATGGAGGCCTACCGACAAGAGGTCCGCAAACTTGAAGACAAGTTTGACGGGCTCGAACTCTCACATGTCTTGAGACACAACAACGAAGCGGCCGATGAGTTGGCACGGTTCGGGTCCAAGCGCGAAGCCGCCCCAACGAGACGTTTTTGTTGAGCACCTCTATGAACCAACCATCACGGCAAAGACAACTTTCAACGAACAAGCTACAAACGAAGTCGCCACGACTGATGCCAACTGGAGGACGCCGCTCATCAAATTCTTAACTCAGCAAGAGCTGCCGGAAGACCGGGATGAGGCAGAACGCGTCCGACGTCGTTGCCAAGCATATGTCATGGTTGACTCCGACTTATACAAGAGAAGCCCCTCTGGAATCCTAATGAGATGCATCACACCCGAGGAAGGGAGGCAGCTACTCCAAGACATCCACTCGGGCATATGCGGAAGCCACGCGGCAGCACGCACTCTGGTGGGCAAAGCTTACAGACAAGGTTTCTTCTGGCTTACCGCGGTCTCCGACGCGGACAAAGTCGTACGAACCTATGAAGGCTGCCAATTTTTCGCCCGACAGAGCCATGTCCCGGCCCAGGAGCTACAAACAATCTCACTATCCTGGCCGTTCGCGGTATGGGGCTTGGACATGGTCGGCCCTTTCAAGAAAGCTCCAGGAGGATTTACACACCTTTTCGTCGCAATCGACAAGTTCTCCAAGTGGATTCAAGCCAAGCCGATCGCCACAATTGCGCCGACAAGGCACGGGATTTCTTCCTCAACATCGTGCACCGCTTCGGCGTCCCAAACAGAATCATAACCGACAATGGGACTCAGTTCACAGGAGGCATCTTCAAGGAATTCTGCGAAGACTTCGGAATCAAGATTTGCTATGTGTCAGTTGCCCATCCCAAAAGCAATGGACAAGTCAAACGGGCCAACGGCATGGTCCTTCAAGGCATCAAGGCCCGCGTGTTCGATCGTCTAAACCCTTACGCAGGCAAGTGGGTCCAAGAGCTTCCCTCGGTCCTATGGTCTCTGCGGACCACACCCAGTCGGGCTACCGGCCAAACCCCCTTCTTTTTGGTCTACGACGCAGAAGCCATGTTGCCAAACGAGACGGAGTATGAATCCCTCCGAGTCCGTAGCTTCAACGATGAACGCTACGACCCCGACCGAGTGGACGACCTCACCCGGCTGGAAGAGGCCCGAGAGGCAGCCCTCATCCAGTCGGCCAAATATCTTCAAGGGCTCAGACGATACCACAGTCGCAACGTTCGAGCACGAGCTTTCATCGTTGGCGACTTGGTTCTACGCAAGATTCAAACCACCAAAGACCGTCACAAGTTATCCCCCTTATGGGAAGGACCATACATAATCGCTGAGGTAAGTTTCATGTTTTCCTTGACTGCCAACCTCAAGTAAGATGACTTCTTGAGTTAGCATGGGGTGTACATATGTCAATAAAGTATAAGTTTTCCTCATCAACCTCGTGCATGATTTGGTTTATCATTGTTTAATGTTCCTTGATTCGAGTTCGTGTTTAAGGACCGAGAGTTTTTCGATGACCTAATCGAGCCTAGGCTTGGTGACAAGACGAAAATTACTTAAGAAATTTCACACAAAAACTCGGATCAAGGCATTAACATAAATAAACTAAATATATCACAAGTCTCAAGTCGAGCATCACGATCATATGACATTTACAAGACAATGTTCATAAGACAAATCAAATCCGGAAGTTAGTCACTACATCAACAGAGATCTTCTTCGCTGACTCCTGTGCTTCGCTCAGCATGTCCAAGGCTTGCTCATCTGAGGTCCCGTCAGCGAAGCCCTCTCCCACCGAGTTGATATCCACTCGGGGTAGAGAGACTTGGTACGTGCAAGAGCGGACTGCTCCCATATTGGCGACCTCGGTGATATTCGCCAAATGCGGTCGGGGCCCTCCGCAGCTTGTCAAAGATTTCCAGTGGCTCTAGCGAACTGGCCCCGACTCCCTGATGAAATAGGGACAACAAGATCGGCGTTGCTGCGTTGGCAACCTCTTCCCGGACTTCTCCGGCTCGTTTGACCCGCTCGAGCAAGACATCGTATTGAGCTCGGGTCTTGACTTTGTAAGCTGCCAAAAGAATCCGATCACGCAGAGCACTCGGAAATAAAGCAACACAAAGAATGTTACTTCGAAGAAGCTTACCTTCAAACTCGGCCTCCAATTCGGCCTTGTCAAGGCTGACTGCCTCCAGCTGAACCTGGAGTGAGTGGACCTCCGACGAATTTTCTACAAGCCAAGAAGGTCATCAGCAACCGGGATCAACATGAGAATCATAAAGAAACTCGGAGAGATGAGCTTACTCCCGACTAATCCTCGGAGGTCGAGGTTCTCCTCCCGGAGCTCCGCTATCTCCCTCCTTAGGGCTGCCTCCCTCGACGCGGCCTCCTCCCGAGTGGTCTTCAGCTTCATCTGGATATCCTCCAGGGAGTTTAAGTGCGGGACCAGCTTCTCCAGCGCCTCCGACTTGGCCATGGAGCGGCAATACTCCTTCTGCACGCAAAATCCAAGGATTGATTGACTGAAGAAAAATGATGATACAAGACGAAGAGAAGATCTGGGCTTACATTGAGCAGGCGAGTCGCCTCATTTAGGCTGTTGACGAGGGCATCCCATTCTTCGCTTTTGGCTTGCCTGTCCAAGACGATGCCCTGCCTCTGGCCTTCCGAGTCTCGCCACTCGATCTTGATTGGGGAACCGTGTTTCGAAGCGTAACACGGGATTTCCTCCACTGTGGTGCGGATAGGAAGAACAAATGAAGACATGAAAGATTCAAACTAAAGAGCAAAGACAAGACTCTGATTCAAGACTTACTGGCTTCAGTGGCTGCGCTCTTGGATGGGACAGCCCGGCTGGCCTCTTTCTTCTGGCTTTTTGCCGATTGATCCTTAATCGGGGCTGACCGAGCCGCAGCTTGTGGTTTCCCCGCTGCCGACTGGCTCCCAGTCGGGACGTCCCGGCTGGCGGTCAGGGGCTCTTTCCTCGGGACATCCTTCTTGGGAGACGAGGGTTTTTGCCCGAGCACTCTCGCTCGGAAGCGGGCCCGGGGTCTTGGCTCCGTAGGCTTGGATGCCTCGGGAGCGGCGGTGGAGTAGGCTCCTCACCCTTCCCGGCAGGATCTATGTCCTGGGGCCTCCTGCAACAACGGATGCAGTCAGAATGAAGACAAAGGGAATTTTCAACAAAAAAGGACTTGAGTCATGAAGCATACGGACGACCGGCGGATCTTTGGTGCCGCCTTCGGTGATGGCTTTGGAGGGCGTCTCGCGGAGGAGCCGGGATGTCGTCATCCGAATCGTCAATAACGAGCCTCCTCTTGCTCGCCCGCTTGTTGGTGTCCCCACTCGGGGTCGCCCACTTCCCGACCGGATCGCTTTGGATTTTTATCCCGCCAGTCGACTTCTTGGCAGGGCGATGTGGCACGTCATCATGAGGCACCTTGTATGGTTTTGAAGTAACAGAAGCATTTTCCTACAAGAGAAGTTCTCACAATACTAAGAGACATGACGTCAAGGTTGCACAACAATACGAAGAAGTCAGTCGGCTTATCAGAGGAGGAGGCCGGTGGATGCTGAAGGGAAGAACTGGCAGTATGAGGGCGTGCTCGACTGCAATTCCAGTCGAGAAGATCTTGTACATCCGGATCTTCAGGATCTCGTAACTGAGTGGATCTTGATCTTCCCAATTGGGGTCCTTCCCGCCTTCGTACTCGAAGGCCGGCTTCGACCGCTCTTTAATTGAAGCCAGTCGGCACCGGATGAAGTGCCGAGTGATCTGCTCGCTGCGAAGACCCTTCTGCTTCATTGCTAGGATCTTTGCAAGCAGTTTGTTAGCCTCGTCCCAATCTTGAGCCACTGGAACAGTGCTCCAAGTTTGCCTGGGTACAGGGGGAAGCCCGACAAAGGTTGGCAGGCTGGGTTCAAGATTGCTGATGTAGAACCAGCCCGCGTGCCATCCCTTGTCGGAAGATTTCAAGGGAAGGGAAAAGTACTCCTTGCGGAGAGATCCGAGCCCCGCCAACGACGCATGGGTGGTCCTTATTCGGATGCGGTTTGAGGTAAAACATGCGCCGGAAGAGTTGGAAGTAGGGGAGGATGCCA
This sequence comes from Oryza australiensis, assembly GCA_019925245.2. Lineage (NCBI taxonomy): Eukaryota > Viridiplantae > Streptophyta > Magnoliopsida > Poales > Poaceae > Oryza > Oryza australiensis. The sequence continues at coordinate 4,649,790 of JAIFGZ020000044.1, forward strand.
AGGAATGCTTCACATACATGAATAAAAAGAGCGATGTGAAGCATGGAGTTGGGGTTCAGATGGTAGAGTTGAAGCCCGTAATAATCCAAAAGCCCCCGGAAGAACTCGGAGGTGGGAAGGCTGAATCCGCAATAGAAAAAAGAGGTGAATACAACGAGCTCACCGGTGTTCGGGGTTGGGAAGTCTTCGCCCGCCGCCGGACGCCAGCCCACGATCTCCTTGGGGGAAGCACGTCGTGCTTCACCATCTCCTTGAGGGTAGATTATCTCACATCCGATGTGGCCCATTGGTCAAAGGGGATTCTCTTTTTCCTCCGCCATGAGTGTGGTTTGGATGGAAAGTGGATGCGGTCGTAAAGGATGGAGATTTGAGCAGGGGGTCTTGGAAGATTGGCTGCGGAAGCTGGTTTGTGGCAAGAAGCGAGCTCCTGGATGGATGGATTTGGGTGTGCGCGAGTCTAGGGTTCTTCGCAGGGAACTGATGAACAGTGCTGCGAAAAGAGGAATTTTTTGGAAGACGAAGAGGCGGGGACGACCTCGAGGCTTTATAGAAAGATTTGAGGGTTGCGCTAGGTTTTCTCGTGATTGGGCCGAGCCCATGAGAGAATCTACGGCCCAGTTAAGGTGTGGCCCGATGCGTGTCCTTAGGGACTTAAGCGGATGAGCTTAAGCAGATTTGCTTTGGCAATATGCGTGTGTCCGAATGTCCTATACCTTTGGAAATCCTTTCATACCGCGGTTTGCTTGACTTCATGAGAAGCTGGCACGATGCAACTTGAAAGGTGACCAACAGTTAAGCTTTTTATAGCTGCCTTGATGACAAGGGTTGTTTGGTTTTTTAGCATTTGATTAAGTGATTATATCAATGCTATTTTCCACCTTGGTGAAGATCTTTAATGATTTAGACCAGTATTATGGCAAGAGCTATTTAATAATTTGGTCATATTTTTCATATGATTGAAAAACTCGTTTTCCCATGAGGGACGATTAAAATATTTGTTCCAAAGATGACTCGGGCAGACCCACTCGGATAAGAATGAGCTTGCCGAGTGCTTTTCTACCCATGAGGGTTGGTTGAATTATTTGTTCTGAGATGACTCGGACAAATTCACTCGGATGAGTGAACTTGTCGGGTAATGAGATTTTTATGATTGCTTTAGCATGAGCTAAGTATTCATATGAGAATGATTTTTTATAGTTCTTGACTATGTGCTTAGTCTGTTTTTGACTAACCACATAGTCGGGGGCTACACCTAATTAGGTGCATCAGGAGATGCACCTAGATATTTATTTTTGAGAATTTTTTAGATATTTTCCAGCCCTTCACAGTCTTTGGAGCCACTCGAGAAGATTCAGGCAGAGATGATGGAATCACTCGGCGCCAGAAGCACTCGGCCAAAGAGATTTTTGGTCGTGTACTGTTTTGGTTTGAAGCTGAGCTGTCTCGTCGACTGAAAAGGACTCGGGGGCTACTGTGGAGATTATGGTAATCGGTATCTACATGGCAAGCTTATCCGATTGGAAGTAGGGATAGATTGCGCCTGCCATATCTGTAAACCAAACATGACTTGGGTGTTACGATTACCGATAGAGATAAGGCAATCGGTCCTATAGTCACGGTTTGGTAAGATTGGGGAAACCGACTTAGAGTAAGATAGGGTTTCCGATCTGTATGCCCACCTCCCAAGACTATATAAGGGGGGTAAGGGGCGTCCCTTGAGGGATATGATATGTTTTTACAAGCCTTTAGCTTTCAGCTTTAGATTTTGAGATCAATAAAGACACTCGGCGGATCGAATCCACCGAAACAGGAGTAGTGTATTACCTCACGAGAGGGCCTGAACCTGTCTAAATCTTCTTTTTCTTCTAACACATTGTGCTTGGCGATCTTGACTGCGACCCCAGAAATTATATTGCCGAAACCAAGTTTCGACAATTATAAAAAAATATTTACTTCTACTTTATGTAGAAACAAGATTCTTCATCTTAATAAAACAAAAGCAAACATGTCATGATTATGATTGTAGTTCTCAATAGATTCTTGAATAGATCGATAACCCAATCTAAGTTAATGAAATAAAGTTCATTAAGCACTTTGAGGTAAGAAAGAAGGTCCATTAAGCCCTTTGATTTTACACCTTGGTACGTAGCTTCTGCTGGGTCGAAATTACAATGGCGCGGACCAGGCCTTTACTTCATAATTTCGAGTTCAATTTTACTCGATCTCCATTGTTAAACTTCAACCATTAATATCCTTTATATGTATCATCGACATCTACAAAATTAACACTTACAAAATATTTTCAAATAAAATTCATCGGTTCCACTCGTGTGGCACTATATATATATATATATATATATATATATATATATATATATATATATATATATATATATATATATATATATACATTGACATTTTCAAATACATGCACACCTTAGTTTTTAGGAGGAAGTATAAAGTTTTCTCGAACATAAAGCCATTAAATGTTGATAAGTAAAGATTAAAATCCAAGCTCATACTTGCGGAAAAACATGTACACAAGCCTTCGTACACACAATGCACACCAACTAATAAATATCATTAAAAATTTTAAAATATATATATATACTTTCACTAGTATTATATCTATATGAAAAAGACAAAATTCAAACAGACTTATAGTTTTGAAACTATTAAAATTTTTTAGTCTAAAGTATAATAAATTTTAGATTAAGATTTTATAAGTACGTATAATACTATTAAAAATATATGCATATATTTTTCTATATTTTTCGGTGATATTAGTTGTTGTGTACAGAGTATGCACGTGAAGTTTATGTGCAAAGGATATCTTCTTTACGTGCGAAAGTATCAAAAGTTATGATAGTACCACATCACTTAACTTTTTTTCCCAAGGCCAAACTTAAGATCGCATCAAATAAATTGCTAGCTGATGAGAAAGCATCAAAAAATATGATGATGAAGTGGTGGGTGCATGCATGACTGTAGGCTTACGTGAGGCGTAATAGAAAAAAAAAACCTGCGGCCAAACAACCCCCTCTCAGTTGATTACTGAGTTTGATGTGTACCGTGTACATATCGAGTTTCTTTTGAGTTTGTTGTGTTTTCACCGGTAAATCTCCCCGTTCCTTTTCGAAATGCAAGATTTCAATCCCTTCAACGGCTAAATTTTGACGTTATACACCGGAACGCCAGCCCATCGATCACGCCTTCCGCCCCTGCAACTGCACCCGCGGCGCCGCTCCCTCCCCGAAACCACGCAACGGCACACCAACCCCGACATCAACCGCCCGCAACAACAAACGCGCTGCCCGTTGCCCGCAAGCGTCACACTACTTACGCCCACGCACACCGCCCCCGCGCGGCGCCGCCCTCTCGAAGCACCGCCTCGCTCGCTCGCTCGCTCGCTCGCTCGCTTGCACCCTCACGCACGCGCGCGCGTCCCCGCCCACGCGCCCGGCGTGAGCGCAGCCGCCCGCGCCGCGCGCTACAAAATCCGCCGCGCCCGTAGCGTCCGGTCATCGATCGTGGCAAGCAGTCCGGACTCCGGAGTGGAAGCGATATTGGCGATGGCGGCTACTACGGGACGAGTTAATGTTGCCCTCGGTGCGGTGCCGGTGGTGGCGGCGGCTGCCGTGGTGATGCTTCTCCTCGCCGGCGGCGCGGACGCCGACTGCTTCGACTACTGCTTCAAGGATTGCATGGCCAGGGAGAACAACATGGTCGACTACTGCAACTACGCCTGTGACAAGACGTGCCAGCCGGACAAGCCCGTGGTGTCGTCGCGCCCCTTGGCCGCCGCCGGCGACATGGAGTGCCAACTCTCCTGCGCATTGGACTCCTGCCACCGCCTCCGTCCGGGTAAAGCACGCAAGACCATACATACATACACGCGCGACGTGCTTGAAAGCTTCGATCGCGACATCATCAACTAATTATTAACTGTGTGCACGTTAATTCTTGGACGCGTTCTTGGTTGGTTTTGCAGACGGTAAGGGCGCCGTGGAGGCCTGCTTCGGGCAGTGCTACGACGGCTGCAAGACCACGGGGGCCCAGCTGCCGAGGTCTCTCCGCGCCGGCGGCGCCGCCGGCGTGCATACCGCGGTCTGGCCGGCCAGGTCGCCGGAGGTGGTCGTCGTCGCTCTCCCCGATGATCCGGACCACCACGTATTCGCTAGTCCCCCTGATGATGTAGACGCTGCTCCTCCTCATGATCCGGACCCTGCGTTCGCTACTCCACCTGATGATATAGACCACGCGTTCGCTGCTCCTCCTGATGATCCGGACCACGCGTGACAAACTGCGGCGAATGAATAAGCTAGCGCTGCAGCAGCAGCATGCGCGCGCGCGCGCGCACACACACACACGAGCACATCAATTACATGTCATCATCACATTGCGATTCTATGTATGTACTCTAAGCCGCAACATGGGTACTCCATGTAAAACTAGGTAAGAGTAGCGTGAGGGACTGTATGCGTGCAGAAGGATTGGTCCACTACTACACTTCTTGCTATCTATGTGTAAGCGAAGTTAGAAATATAGGGCCCGTTTGGTAAGCTCCCGATTCTCTCGATTCAGATTCGAATCGGATTGAAAAGAATCATAATCGATATAATAAAGTAATCATTAGAACAATTAGAACAATATTTTAGATGACTTTCAGATAATTTCAGATAATTCTTGGGAAAAACTGATTTCAGATGATTCTAGGAAGAAACTGTTTTTTAGGTGATTCTCACTCCCTATGTAAAACTGCTGTCTCAGAATCAGTTACAAAATATTCTGTTTGGCAGAGATTCTATTGATTTTGTTGAGAATCAGAGAGAAGAATCCCTACCAAACGAGACCATAATTTTGCATTGAGAATCATTTTTGTTTCTGAACGAGGCCAATGGGGGATGGTCCTCTGTTCGGACAATGGATAGGAACAAGCTATTTCTGTTTCGATGAGCAGATTTACCCCTGTGAGGAGCTAAGTAACATAACTAGCGTAATCGTCTGCAAGAGATTCATATTGGACATATATACTGTTAGAATGCGTTTAGTACTAGTTGGGCTCTCAAATATCGTTAGAAGAGGTACTAATTAATTATAAAGTAGCGCCACATACGGCCCACATCGGCCAGGAACCAACGAACTGAGCCAAGATTATGGGCCAGGAGAAAATGTGGCCCATATTTGATTGACAGAATGCAATCCAGTCACACAGCAATAAAGATCCGACATGAGGCAACCGAGAATATGAACAAGTCCTAAAGCACACAACCGCACATCTAGCACACAAGTACATAATACTAGTGGCATATGAATAACTAGCATGGAGACTTGCATAAATTACGCCACTAGCATCATTATATTTTTTCATATAATAGCATATATATAAATATATTCATATTTTCATATTTTATTATTAAAATATTAAAATGACAATATAAGTTTATATTAACTAAGCAATGTGTAATGTTCATATTCCATTGTTTATACTTGATAGTTATTAATTATTTTTAAATTTTGAATTTTAGCTATTTTTAATATTTATTATTTTTAATTCTGAAATTCCACTATTTATAAATTGTATTTCTATATGGATCCTAAACCCATCTTTCAATATTTCTTATTTTCTTAATTTCTAATTTCAGTCATTTTAGTCCTATACAGAATCTAGACTCCAATTCCAATATTTTTTATTTTAATTTCAAATTTTAGTTATTTTAAAATTGTATTCCTCTATGGACTATACTCTCTTCTGGTAACGCCCTGATTTTCGCGTGGCATTAAAAAGCTAATTTAACAAAATCTTAGTTGTGAAAATTTCGTTGCGTGTAGAGTTTAAGTTGTGCCATCCATCTTCATTATGTCAAAAATCAACCCCTTAAAATTCTCGTTCCACATAATCTCGGAAGTTCGAATTTTCGTATTCAGATTTCACTCCTGAAAACATATATGCTTATTTAGTCGAAAATGCGAATTCAAATTCAGTCCAAGCATACGCCTCCAAATCCTAAATTCTTCCCTTGGTACCCTTACCTATCTTTGAATCCTTTCCCGAATATTCCTCCAATTCCCAAATGCAAATCCAATCAAATTTGCTTTGAACTTCAACCTCCCAAGATTTTTCTTTCCCCCTCTCTTTCGAAATTCCATCTAAATAATCCTATAAGTCCCCCAAATACAAATCTATTATCAAAATTACCAAACTCCCAATTTGATCCCCTACTGCTAACACCAAAATTTGGTATGGTATGGTTCTTTAGTGGATTCGACTAAGGAAAGAAGTTGATCAACCGATGAAAGTTTATCCGAAGAGACCGAGTTCAAAAAAATCGTGAAGACCACGACGTGACAATTTAATTCTATCTATTAATTAGACTTGATTTAATAACTTTTCTTTTATTTTAGAAAGATTTATCTAGTGTCTAATCAAGACTTATATTTTTTCTTTTATCTTTAGAAAACATATGTCGTGTCTGATCAAGACTTGTATAAATCCAAGGATATAAATATGTACACCTGGAGTCTTTATAAGATATCTTCACATATCAATACAATTATTTTCAATGCATCGCCACCCTTTTATTCCGACGAGTTCTTAGTTTCAAGTTAGATTGCATTGGTTTCGATCTCCGGCAAGGAATTAAGTTCCGTCAATTTTGCTTGTACCGACATGGCTAAAACTTTCTTGATTAAGTCTAATATTCTATCCAGGTTGACGCAAACATTGCCTATCTAATGTATTGATTCTATATTTAACTGCATCGCTATTTAGAGTCGCATCGACTAAGTTAGGACTTTCTCAGTTAGGTCCGATATTCTGACTAAGTTGATGTTTCTCTAATCATACTGTTGTTTTAGATAGATTTGTTAAATCCATCACGTTTGTATAGATCTATCGGCTAAATAGTTTTTTTATTATCTCAGATCTTATACTGTCTCGATTAGGTCCAATCTATCATATTGCTATTAATAAGTTTATTTCTACAAAGTCGTTAAGTTTTATGCAATGTTTCATCGGAGTTTTAGCCGATGAGTTATCTCGTTATAATTTCTAAGTATTGTATCGGCTCATATTCAAATTTGTATATTCACTAGTTAAATCTCTCTTTATCAACTTCAATCTTATATTGTCTCGGTTTGATCCAATCTACCAAGATTATCTTTGATAAAGAATAATTTGTTGATGATTATACATAATTTAGTTCTAGCCGATGATAGCATGAACCTCATTGTTTATCTATTTATCTGTTTATCTAAATCTACCCTCGAACCTAGAGTCGATTAATCAGCTCCATTAACATCGGTTGGCCTCGCTACACCACATCGATTTATTCGTCGATCGACTCCTTGATTAACAATTTATTTCCATCTTGTAGTTGCAGAATCAAACTAACTAGCATGCCTTGAACCCAATTGATAGGATCTCCATTGGAGCTAAGTGGATCACCGAGACCTTCGTGTGTCACGATGCACTTCACTTCAACACCTACCTTGACTCATCCCTATTTTTCTGAGTTCAAATATACAATTTGAATTCAAATCCCGACTCCAATACACAAAATATTCCTTCAAGAATTTCCTGGGAAAAGATCAAGTCATTTCAATCAGTTTGGGCCGCCTCTCCTCCTTTTCTCTCAGCCCAACCTAACCTCCCCCTCCTCCTCCTTCCTCCCTCCTGCTGCTTGGGCCGCCTCCACTCCCTCGGCCCAGTCCAACCTCGCCACCTGCACCCTCGCTCGCAGGCCCTTTTGATTGGGCAAGAGGCAGAAGTCACCAGGCCGTCAGCCTGCTGCATCCGCTGCTCGCTCCCGTCCCGTGCGGTGCACATGCCAAGCGGGGACACACTAGTGCCACGCCCCTGTTCTCGCCAGTGCCGAAATCGCTTTGTTGTCGTGCCCAAATTGTCCGTCCTCGCGTTCGGTTTTCTCTCCCACTCGCCGTTCTCACGCGCTCGCATGTTGTGGTCGACTCGCCAGGATGCCGGTGTCACCTCGTCTGCCACAGCGACTGCTTTGTAGCCGCTCACCGCCAACCGCGCATCCCCGTCTTTTGCTCTCCTCCGCCCGCGTCACCGTGGCCCCGTCGCCCCACTCCGTTAGCCGCCAACTCGGCGACGCCACTCCTGCGTGCCGCCTCTGCGCCTCGCCACCCCACCTAGACCCCGTGCTAGCTCGCCGAGCTGCCCCTCGTGCTCCATTGATTCAATTTTCGCCGCTGTGCCCGTGCGCGTGCTATGGCCTATCGGCCAAGACGCGCCGGCATCATCCCCTCTTTGGCCTTCACGGCTCCACCTGCCACGGCGATCGCATTTGCCATCGCTTGCTGCCAAACCGCCTCGCTTGCTATTGCCAACAGTCGTCGTCGTCATCTGTGGCCTGCCGCTCCACACCACAAGCAGCTAAGGCACGGAAGCCGTTCTTGCTCGCCTTGCCAGCCAAGCCGCCCCAAACAGGGAGGCAAAGCTCCCTTTCCTCCTCCTTTCTCTTTTTTCTCTCCTGGGCAAAGCCGTCTCGCTCTCCCCATTGTCCTGCTACGGGAACGGATGCAGGGCCGCTTGACCAGCCATGCGACCGCGTTGGCTCGGCATCCACTCCTCGTGGCTTCCTTCCCCTCCAAGCCCCAGTTCAATTCCCCTATAAAGCCTCACCATCTCCCATCTATCTCTCCTTCTTCGTCTGCCCTGACATAGGCCGAGCCCAAGCCATCGCCGGCCGTCGCGCGGCCAACGTCGGTGCCGCACTGCCACCGCCTGACCATCTTGGTGTCTCCCATGTCGAACCAAGCCACCGCCGTGATTACGATGCTTCACCGACCTCCAATCACCTCCTACTCGATTCCAATTCGTGCCTGACTCAAAACACCGAAGTCTCCTCGCATGCCTTCATCTCCTTCCCCGGCCGTGTTGTCTCAGCGCCGTGCCACCTCGGCGTCTTGTTCGCGTCGACACCACCGTGCTCCGCTGTCCGCGCCATCACCACCACCGTGCTCCTGGCGCGAAGCCGGACTCGGAACTCCTTCCTCGAAACCCGGCTGCCCCGCAACCGTCTTCCTCTGTTCGCCGGCAACCGCCGACCCTACCTCCTCGTCACCGGTGAGCACCCCATTCCAATTCCCTATGTCTATGCCCTCTGGAGGCCCTCGGATAGCTCTCGAGCATGTTCCCTCGGTCGCTCGCTCATCGACTAGAGTCCTCGCCATTGTTCTGTTTCCATCGCCACCGTGCACGGTCGTGCGCCGCCGTGGCCTCCCACTCGACGAATTACTTCACCACCATACTCCATGGTGCCTCTCCGTACTTTCCCAAAATGGCGCCAAGGACGCCGTTCTCTTTTTCTTCCATCCTGTCGCCATCCGGCTTCCGTCGCAGTCGCACCCGGTTGCGCGCCGCCGCCGGCCGGTGTCTCGTCGAACCCACTCGCCATCACCCTCCTGGAGATCCTTTTCTTCTCCCCAAGCCTTTTTGCTGGCTGTCGTCCTACTCTCTTGCTCCTGCGTCGTGTCGCCTCCCGCCACCGCATACAGCCGTGCACCATCGTCGGCTCCCCGTTCATCGATTCCTCTCGCGGTCACCCGCCTTGAGTTCCCGTGAACCTTCCCGGAGAGCCGCCACAGCCGCTCGCCCCTTTTTCCCTCTCTAGCGGCGCCACCCTCGTCGCCGTCGCTTAGCGCCACCATGTGAGCATCTCCGCCGACCATTGGATCATGTGCCACCGCGTGCACGTCGCGACCGTGTACCGGTTCGACCAAGCCCGAGCTCGCGCTCCATTAGCCCTTCTCGTGCGTGGCCACGTCGGCCTCCCAGCGAGATTCGCCGCCGCCGGCCGCCATCATGCAACTTCTTCCCGATCCGAGCCGTTGAATGGTTCCCCTTACCCTCCTCTACTCGCCGGTGCCAACCACTCTCCTGTTCGCCGCCGTTCGCCGGAATGCGTCGCTCGTCGCCGTCTGTCCGATGCAGCGCCCGGCCTCCCCAAAACCCCAACCCCCTCAATCCAACATGGCAGTCCTCGCGGGTCAAGAGGACGCCCTGTCAGCCGCCTCCCTTCTCGCCGCTCGTGGGCAAAACGTGGGCTTTGCCCACTAGCCGGCCTCCTTCTTCGGCCTCTCTCTCGCGTGCATCGTCCGTATGGGCCACCTTACCACTTCGGCCCACCTCCTTGCTCCCGCCCCCTCTCTCTCTCTCTCTTGCGCGCACCAGCCTGTTGGGCCGCAGCACCGCCTCGTCAGCCCATGGACCAAAAAGTCCATCTGTACTCCCTCAGCCTTGCTCGAGCCGGCCGGCCTTGTGAGCTGCCGAGCCGAGCCTTGCTCCCTCGGCCTGTTGTACTAAAGTCCATTTCCCATCCCTTCTAATGGTTCGCAATTCACCCTTAAAGCCCATGGCCAAAGCCCATCTTTCCTCCCTCGCACCGAACAAGTGGCCCGTGGACTGAGTCCACGATGCACCCATTGCAAACCTCCCAGACACGCATACCCCACCTGCAGGTGATCCTAGGGGAATATTCTTTTCCGGAAATTACATAAATCATTTCCTTTGATTTAAAAATCAATTAATCTTCCAAAAATCATAACTCCTGATCCGTAATTCCGTTTGACCCCGTTCCACTTCCAATAATTCTGTAAAATTATGATCTATTTAATGACATTATTAATTAGTCTAAATAGGATCTTTTCGTAGTCTTTTGTCTTGGTTTTCGTTTGTTTACGCGTAGGTGTACTTCCCGGATTTTCTTCTAAGCGTTGTTTTCTCGAAGATTTGTGAAGCTCAAGACCTTAATCAACGCAAGTAACCTTTGAATATATTGAGTCCATATTTGAACTAATTATGTTGCTTGCCAAATATTTATGCATTACGAGGTGTGCACTTTAATTTTTTTGCCCCGTGCACTTTAATTTTTTTGCCCCGTGTGCAGGGTAGATCGATGGGTCTACCTAACCTGTTGCATCGATCCTTTCCGTGACAATTGTTATATCATGTTCCCTTAACCATCTTTGTTGGGTCCCCGTATTCGTGCACTCTGTGCGAGTATCGACGGTGGCCTCAAACTTAAAATTTGAGAACATCTTCGGTAAAAACTTGGTTTACAAAAGTTTTGGAAAATCCAACGCCTGGGTCGGTGCCTTATGAAACAAAATGAGTTTTAAAAATAAAACTCACGACACAAGGCCATTTCTACCCGGGATGCTTGTGTGATCGCTTTTAAGGACTGATTTCTTTGGAATTACATCCGAGCATACATCCGAGCATATAACAAATGCGACCACATGGGTGAAGTGGCACACCCGTGGCAGAGTAACTAGCTAGGCCAGGGTAGCCTTGATGCCGAGGAACAAGTGGATTTGTCGGGGTGGTGTCGGCGAGGACCCCTAATCTTTCTGGCACAACATGGTCTAGGACTTAACCTCTTGTTGGTCCATGAGACCCCTCCCGTTGGCATAAGGTGACCCTGAGTCGTCTTTGGAAATGCCTTGTCGCAAAAGCCTCAAAGTCATCATTCGTTGCTGTCGCACTCCGAGTTTTACCCCTAAATCATTTAAATAGTTCACCATGAAACAACTCAAATTTCTAGAATTTATCTCGAGTCAACAAGTAATTATAAAATACAATTAATAAGTGAAAAGGGTATGGTTGGATTTTTCTTAAATTCTACATGTCAAAAATACATCAACATGATTTTTTACCAGAATTTTTAGAGCACTAGAACTATTTTTAATCAATTAAATAAATAATCAACAATTAAATTAAGTCCCTTTCTATTTTTCCTAAATTTTCCCTTAATTTTCCTATTCATTTTTCTTTTTTCCCCCTAACCCTCTCGGGCCGGCGGTCCAAACCGCCCTCCTCGCCGCCCGCTCCCTCTTTTGGCCAGTGCCTACCCGGCCCATTTCCCCTTCGGCCCAAGCCTCCTCTCCCGGGCGTGGGCCACGCGACCCATGTGCCAAGCCATCCCGCGTGAGGTCCGCACCCACGGCCACCGACAGTGGGCCTCACTGTCGGGGCCGCCTCTCCGCACCGGCGGCCCAAGCCGCCGTCGCCATGCGCGTCGCCGTGCCCCGCCTCCTCTGCGCCACCCTGTGCCACGCCGGGCCCAGGCCGCCGTCCTCGCGTCCTGCTCCGTCTTCCCCCCTCTCCGCAACAACCGACGCCAGCCCAAAACGGCCACCGAATCTTTTTCTCTCTCTCCAATTCGGTTACGCCAGCGAGAAACTCTCGGCCCATCCGTGCCCAATCTGGACTCCCGAGCCTCCTATAAAATCCCTCGCGAGCTCTGCCATGCCCTCCTATTTGTGCTGCCTCAAATCAAGCCCTAATTCGTCGTCGCCCAAATTTTTCGCGTCGGCCGCCGCCCTCTTCCACGTCTTCGTTGAGCACTTGTCGCCCCTTTTTCTTCTTTTTTGTACGCGTCGCGTGCCGCCCCGAGGCCTCCCGAGCCGCCGCCGTGCGCGCCGCCACTTGCCATGCCGCCTTTGCGACGTCGGCGAGTCGACCGGCCGCCGTGCGGCCATGGCCGACGAGCTAGCGCCATCGCCGCCACGCCAAACCCTAACCCTAGCCCGGCCGCCGCCGCAGCTGTCCGATCTCTCGGATCAGGCGCATCTGGGCCGCCCGTCCCGTGCCGTCCGATCCGACCGCCGTCCCGCCGGATGGTCGCCACGTGTCCCACTCGACCGCTGCTTCCGTCAATCGCCGCGCGCCCCGTGGCAGTCGCCGTCGCCTCGCTGTGGACTTGGTCCACTGTGGACCGAGGTGTCGTGTCGCTTGCGTCAGCCCTACTGACGTCATCCCTGACTGCGTCACGCGTGCTGACGTCGGCATGATGTCATGCCGATGTCAGCCCTACCTGATCCCGCACGCGCTTGCGTCGCATGGGACTTAATTGCGCAATAATTAATTTTTAGTTTTCTGTTTAGTTTAAAAATCATAATCAAACTTCTAAAATTCATATCTTTTTAATCCGAGCTCCGTTTTAATCCATTCAAAATTTCATTAAATTCAAAAAAATGTCAAGAATCCATTAAAAATAGTTTCTTGTGTTATTTCAGTAGACCTTTAGCATGTTTTGTTGAAGTGCTTTGTTTATCGTGTAGATTCCTATAACTCCGACGATCCCGTTTACTTCGAAGTAGTCGCCGAGGTTCCCCAATCTTCAGAGCAAGGCAAGTCATACTTTACATTGATTATGTTGTACCAATTTTTTAAATACTTCTTTTCTCTCAAATACTTCATATGTTTTAGAATGTTATTTCATGGGACTATTATACCTATTGTACTCAGCTATAGGAATTGAATATCTTATATCATTGATAACTTGGGTTCAATATGACTAGATATTGGTTTAGGACATGCTTAGCCGGGCTTAGATCAACTAGCTCACCTAAGGAAATCACATTAATCAAATATTTCAGTGGAGGCTAATACTCAGATGATGTCAAGTATGTGATCCTATTCTATTAATACTGAAATATGATAATAGTGGGTTATGATCACATGGTTGGATATTGGTTAGAGTGCTCATGACAATTAAGGACCGGTTCTCGGGAAACCTGAAAGAATTACCGTGCATACCACAAGCCAACATGAGTAATGGCTGGATATGTAGTGTAGCTGTCTCTAGCCGACGTACCCTAGTGAGGGTGGGCGTGATGGAGTTGGGTCGGCCCCGATTTTAAGGGTTGATCAGCTACCGGATTCACCGTGGCACGGGAGGGGGTTGCACATTACCCCGATGGGAGTGGGAGCGAATCCTTGGTGTGGTACGATGGGTTAGAGGGGGTTCTGTGAAGGGTCCTGTCACAGTTTCTTCCTGGGGTATCGTGGTGGTACACCGGCACACGGTAACGTGTCATGGGATTGTGTCTTGTGGGTACAGTTGTACACCTATGATCAGAGTAAAACTATTCGAATAACCGTGCCCACGGTTACGGGCAATCAACCAGATTCACCGTGATTAGTCTCATCTAAGTAATGGTTTGACCAATGAAACTTGAATAGTATAGATGGATGGTTGGGCTTGTTGCAACGTGGGTTTAACGTTGAACAATGTTGATTTGATATTGCTTAATTATTATTACCGTTTTACTACTTTTAACTATTGCTATTTCTGAAATGCTATTTATGCAAATAAGACTATATTCTTTCCTTGTGAATTATCCGGCATCATACCTTCTCTTCCGGTATAAATTGTTGAGTACGGTGGGAGTACTCAGTCTTGCTTAATTTTCCCCCTCCAGAGCCATAGGTTGCAGAAGAAGAAAGTTTCGACGAGGTTTAGGCTTGCGTCCGCCGTCAAGGTTGCCTGTGGTGTTTTGAAGTTCCGTCGTAGTGTTAGAGTTTCAGTTCAGTCAGTTTTCCTTTTCTGCTGCATTTATGTAATCTTTTATGTTGTTTCTAAGACGTGGATTCTGTAATATCAATAATTATCGATTTGTGTACCTCGGCTGATGCCTGGATGAGGAATGAATGCACAAATTAGCTGCGAAAAATCTGGTTTGAATTTCTGGGCGTGACAGTAGCTGTTGTGCACGGGCTGGGTGACTCGGGTTAGTAGCGTCGTATGAGTAAAGTGTACCCCTTTACAGAGGTTAACAAACTGTTCAAACAACCATCCTTATGGTCATGGGCGGATACGAGGTGATTCCTTAGCATACTTTTGTTTTTCCCTGCTTTGTGAAAAGGTGTTGTGGTTTGGGAAAACCAGATGTTTGGGAAAGCAAATTTCAAGGAGACAACGAGACAGGGAGTCCGTGAAAGTAATTGGTTGTTTGGGACAACAAAATTATGGAAGTTCAGAAAAATGCTTTGGTTTGGGAAACCAGCTTTGAGGCCAACTCTCATAGTTGTGCAAATCCTGAAAATAAAATTTGTCACTTCTTACCCTCGATAGAGCTGAGGCTTTGTCTCGCTTAGGTTGTGGGCAAGCACACTTAGGTTGTTCAAAACTTGAAAACAAAATTATTTGCAAAATACACGACCTCCCTTGCAGCTTACATTAACCACCTAAGTTCCCTGTCATGCTGAGTACGTAAGAACTCACCCTTGCTCTATGTATAGTTCTGCCAGTTTTGAAGGTGAAGTTGAAATGAAGTCAAGATTAGGGTTTTGTCCTGGTTCTTAGCTGTTGCCTGTGGTAGGACTCGGTGTTCGGGTTTACCCGAAATTTCGAGTCGGATAGTTCGGGTTTTTTAAATTTTGGGTTTTCAAAAAGATACCCGAAATATTACCCGATCACCTATTTACCCAAAATTTTTGGTACCCGTTATTTCGGGTTTCGATTTTGGGTTACCCGAGCTACGCCGACGCAAGGGAAAAGTGAGCGAGCAAGCGAGAAGCAAGCGACGCGCGGGCAAGCGGCGCGGCGTGCGGGCGAGCTGCGCCGGCATGTGGGCGAGCAACGCGGCGCGCGTGCGGCGTGCGGCACGCGGGCGAGCTGCGCCGGCTCGAGGGCGAGCGGCGCGGCTCCGACGCGAGGGCGAGGCTAGCGGCGACGGCGGCGTGGGAGGGGTAGGATTAGGGTTAGGGTTACGGGCGGGTGGGCGGGCGCACGAGGTAATGGGTTGCGGGTGCACGGGTTGGTTGGGTTATCGGGTACCGCAAGTTACAACCCGATTAACCCAAAATAATATCGGGTTTTCAAGTTATCTACCCGATATCAGTTTTCGGGTTTCGAGTTTCGGGTAGTTCGGGTTCGGATTCGGGTTTTTTCGGGTTCGGGCCTTCGGGTTCGGATTTTATGCCCACTCCTAGCCTGTGGTGTTGGGAGTTGGTTCGTTGGTTTCCGCTGCCTCTGCTTCTGTTGTTGCTTCCGTGTCGTCGGTTGCATTCTTGGGTTTCTCCCAAGGGTTGCAACTTAAGTTAAGGTAAATAAGTCCTCTATTTAATTTAAAGATTGCAATGATAGCTGTCATCGTGGGTATCAGCACTAAGTCCTAGGACTGGTACCGATATCGCGGTCTCGTAGGAAGTTGTTCATGCCATTTTTCCTATGACACGCTCGTTTCAGGTGTCGTTGTATGGCGCTATCGGATTGGGGTGTGACACTTCTTATAATATTCTTTATTTTTAGTTCTAAATTTTAGTTATTTCTAAATTGTATTCCTATATGGACACTAGACACTTCTTTCAATTTTCCTTATTTTTTAAATTTTGTTTTTATTTATTTCTAAATGGTATTTCTATATGGACTATAAACTCTACTTTTATTTTTTTTATTTTTTCATTCCAACTTTCAGTTACTTCTAAATTATATGAACTCTAGACTCTTCTTTCAATATTCTTTTTTTTAATTGAATTTTAATTATTTCTAATTATATTTTTATATGGACTCAAAACTCATCTTTTAATATTCTTTATTTTTTAAGTTCGAATCTCGTTATTTCCAAATTATATTCATACGTTGACTCTTATACTCTTTTTTCAATATTTCTTATTTTTAAATTTTAAATTTTAGTTATTTCTAAGTTGTATTTCTATATGGACTCTACCTCTACTTCTAATTTTCTTGTTTGTAATTTAGAATTTCAATTATCTATATCTGTATGGACTCTAGTCTCTTCTTCCAAAATTTCTTATTTTTAATTTATAATTTAAGCTATTTTTAAATTATATTTCTATATGCACTCTATTTTTTTCTTCGATTAATATGAGAATTTCTTGATGTGAGAGCAAACATGGAGGCTCTTTTTTATTACTTTAATAAGTTAATAGATTTACCTTCTGTGAGGTCCAATACTCACATGGATGGCAGTTGTTAGTTGCGCCCGACCGAGCAAACGACGAATTTTTTTATTTTTATTTTTTATTAAAATATTTACAAAACTAAATTTCCTAATTCAAATTTTACAAAAATATACTCGATTGCTCTCCCGTAGGGCGAGGAATATAAATTGCCCTAGGGGAGGGCAAGGAAAGTGTGTGGCGGTCGGCTAGAGGGGCATGCCACAACAATTTTGCAGGTGGCTCCTTCTCGCCCTACGCTAGGGCAATTTAACATCGGGAGGGGGGTGCCTTCAAAATTTGCATGGCGCGCCCCTCTCGGACCGGGGGTCGCCTGAAAAAAAGCCATTTCACGCCGTAGGGGAAGGCGATTTATTTGCCATTCATCGTAAGTATCGTCCATTTTTCACTCACATCGACCACTACTTTAATGCACTTAGTTGTGTCAATGGTCTAATAAAAATGTGCAAACAAGAAGACGTAAGGAAACATGGCTTCATAAAGTGGATAGATACGATAAGAGTTACTTCCACCGGTACAAGGATAATGTAACCTGAAACAACCACACAATTCATTTAGGCATGAATGGAGTATGAATGTCGGGTACAGTCTGCTAGCTTAGACTAAAAAAACAATCAATTAAGTTTACCCGAATTGTCCGAGCGCCCAAAATGTGGTTATAGAGATCGCTGTCAGGTGACTACATCTTTTGCAGAAGAGATATTTTGTCTGTTCCAACATAGATTTCAACTTTGTTGTACGTCAAAGTTTTACATTTTTAAAATTGCGTCGACATTTGCATAACATACCTACCCTCATTGACTAATTAGATTATTTCTTAGGCCAATCCAAGAAAGTATGGATTCATTTTATGGTTCGACAATGTCATTCCGATATATGATGACGACAAAGTAATTGAGGCTGAAACACAAATAGAGTGCATGTGGATGAAGGAGCATGAAATTGTAATACACGATAAACGACATAGAAGAGGTCGGTAGACAAGCTCAAACTCGATTCGTCAAGACGAACAAATCGTATTGTTCATCTATGAGACTTTGTTAGTATATGTGTCATGAATAGTTTGTGTTGGTCTGTGTGTCACGAATGGTTTCTTTTCATTAATAAAGTTTCTTCTTCCGCTGCAATATCTTTCTTCTCCTTGCACTCTTTCTCCTCCACCTTCTTATGATCTTTCTCCTAGCCACGTTCGATTGCTCTTCGTATGATGTCATGTGTAACAAGGGATTTAGCCATTTTATCCGTCAAAACTGCAGCAAAGTCACAAAACCAACAATGATAATGAAAATAATAAAAAAACAATTCTTACAATATTGATCTTCCATCAAAAAGATGTATTCAATTTGTACCCCATTTTTTCAAACATTTTAATAAACAAATCCACATAGCTTTTAAAAAAAATCTAAAGGAAAAAATTTACCTTAGATGATGATTTATATAACGTGGCACCGTCCGGGAGGGACGCGTCGTGCAAATTTCATAGGTGGCCCCCTCCAGACAATAGATCTCCTAATGTAGGACGAGAAGCGCTCACCTACAAAATTGTCATGGCGCATCTCTGTCGTCGACCGTCATGTCACTTTTTCCGTCTTTCATAGGATAATTTATATTTCTTATCGATGGACATAGTATAGTTTTGTAATTTTTTAATAAAAAAATTCCAAAGGACGTACTGCCGCTACCCAATATATGTCGTGGCAGTACTAAAATCTTGGCGCGCACATGTGAAACACCGACCTGTCGACGGAGCCATATAGAGAAAGCCGAGAGGGAGGGCAGCAACAACGAGCAACGAGCAACGAGCCCCCAATGATGGAATCGCCCCGGGCGCGGCCGCCGCCGCCGCCGCCGCGTGTGCAACAAGTCAGACCGAAGAACTTACTAGGATAGTACTAAACACCAGGCGACGCGATTATGCGAACCCAACCTCCCCGCGCACATGCACGCCGGCGCTCTTGCTGGTTGGTTGGAAGGTTGGTTTGCTGGTCATCGCTACTTACTACTCCTAACCATTTCGTCTCCTCCTCGGCCATGATCGCCGGTACTACTCCTTCCTCTCGTTTTATAACGTAATATAATGTAAGTCATTTTTATGTTTCTAATTAAAGTTTTAACATAAAACAAATATATTAACGATCTATATTTAATATTATATTTAATAAAATTAGTTTGATGTTATGGATGTTACTGTTTTTTATAAACTTAATTAAATTTTAAAAGATTGACTTAAACAGTTATAAAAAAAGGAGAGAGTACTTTTCTTAAAACTATGATCGCCAGTACTACCTAATAAGATGATTCTTCATTCACGAGCCCGGCCAAATTGTTTGCCTTTTGCCCCGCAAGGCAAGAGACATATCTATCATCTATTCTCTCCTCTGTTTATCGTTTGGTATCATGCATTGCATGCGTACCTCCCCTGCTCGATCCCCTGATTTTAATTTGATTTGCCCCCGTTCTTTTTGGTTTGTTTGGAAGGGCAGTTTTGATTCGATCTTCATTTTGATTGGTCAAGGAAATCAAGAACTGGTGGACTCTGATTTCTGCAGATCATCGTTTGTGCAGTGAGGGATTGATTAGCCTCACAATATGCATGTCTGCTGCAGAGCCAAGAGCGTTTACGCATTGTACACTCGTATATATTCATATACAGCAAGATGGTTTTTTTCCCAATTTGTTACGTGCAGCGCATACTCTGGTCTGCATCTGGCTGCAGCGACGAAAGTTCTATGCACGTTGTTGTTCGTGTAGGCGATTATCTATCAAGTTCTTTTAGAATCATCCAGCTAGTTTGTTTAATTAGTCCGCGCCAAGCGCAAGACGTGGGTTAAGTCAAAATCAACGGTTTAAAGTCTCCACTAAACAAACCAACCGAGTTTGAATTCAGTGACACCCTTTGCATAGCAGTGCTGCAATTAAACAAGAATGTATTCTAGTACAATAGCTCCATGTTTTTTTTACTGTGTTACATTATAACCTACATCAACCATGGATATCAATGCAGATACTAGAATTTCGTCTCTGAGCTGGTCCTGAAAATATTCCATACAACAACCTGAATGCCTGGCCAGGCAAATGTTTTTCCTGCTCTCATCTCATTCTCTGATGAATTCTTCTTATTCTATATATCCTATACATTATCCTGTGATGTCAACTTCTCATGTCCCAATGAAACAAAACAATATGCTTCTATCTTACTAGAGAGATCATGCAGATGAATGTTCTGATGCGATGACTTCTAGCAATTTGGCCTGACAGATTACATGGTCCCCGGTGCTTCCCTTGCTATGCTAACTTTTGCTGACTTTCTTGCTTAGAACATCGCGTAGCTGCTGGCAACCTTTGAAGAGGACGAAGTTGGCGATTCTTCAGTGTGTTCAAATTGCTAGTTGTACTTTTTTCTGGAACCTTCAGAATCTTAGCTGTTCCAGTTAGCAGAATCCAATGCTTATTTAGTTGTCATTATTAGTATATACTTAACTTTTCTAGGATAATATTGCCAACTCATAGACACCATCATAATGCAAATGAGTATACAATCTCTCCTTCTTTTCTTCTTCATTTCTGTCTATGTATATCAGTATATGGCCATTTCTTCA
This sequence comes from Oryza australiensis, assembly GCA_019925245.2. Taxonomy (NCBI): domain Eukaryota; kingdom Viridiplantae; phylum Streptophyta; class Magnoliopsida; order Poales; family Poaceae; genus Oryza; species Oryza australiensis. The sequence continues at coordinate 4,670,124 of JAIFGZ020000044.1, forward strand.
CAATGGATCATCTGTAAATCAAGCAAATTAATGGGGGAAAAGCAGATTTCCTGCTATTCATTCAAAGGAGGAGAAAAATAAAAGAAGAAAAATACATACAGTACAAGCAAAAGAAAAAATAGGAAGGAGGCAGTAACAGAAAAGATTTAGCATCCCTTTTTACTCAACATCCAACAAATTAATAATATGTATGATCATAGTGTGTGAAAAAAAATCCCGAAAAGAATCAATTTTTTTATGGCTTCCATGTTGCTGCCGGCGGTGGCGGCGATGAGTACTCGTACACCGGCAGCTTCCACATCACCGGTGATGGAGGTGGCGGCGACAGGTACCTGTCCTCAGGTGACACCTCGTACTGCGGCGGCGGCGGCGGCGTTTCTTGGTAGGCTGGAGGTGGCCGGCGACAGGTACCTGTCCTCCGGTGACACCTCGTAGTAGGGCGGCGGTGGTGCCTCATTGTACGCCGGAGGTGGCGGCGGCGAAAGGTATCGGTCCTCCGGTGACACCTCGTAGTACGGCGGCGGTGGCGAGCTGTAGTACACTGGAGATGGCGGAGGAGGAGATGGAGGCGGGGGAGATGGTGGAGGCGGCGATGGCGATGGTGGTGGAGGAGACGGCGGTGGGGGAGAAGGCGGAGGAGGAGATGGAGATGGTGGTGGGGGAGATGGAGGAGGAGGTGAAGGTGGCGGAGGAGAGGGTGAGGGCGGAGGAGGAGACGGCGGCGGCGGCGGAGGAGACGGGAGGACGAACTTCTTGCACCTGAACGCGTCGCAGTTGACGTGGTGGGTGTTGTAGAATTGGCACTGATCCGCCGGCCTCTGGTCGGGGCGGCCGGGGATGCAGTTCCGGCGGTCGTCGAACGCCTTGACGTGCATGCACACCGGCGGCTCACCGGTGATGAAATTGTAGGAGTAGGTGAAGTTCTGGAGGTGCGGCAGGTGGCAGATGCCCTCCGGCACGTCGCCGGTGAGGCGGTTGTGTCCGAGGTCGAGCTGCTCGATGTTCTCGAGCCTGGCGAGCTCGCCGGGGATGGCGCCCATGAGGCTGTTGTGGCTGACGTCGAGCACGGTGAGGCCGGTGAGCATCCCGAGCTCCGGCGGGATGCAGGACTTGAGCCCCGTGTTCATGAGGATGATCTCGTCGAGCGTGCCGGACATGTTGGCGACGGATGCCGGGAGGCAGCCGCCGAAGTCGTTGTTGGCGAGCACGAGCACGGACGCCGGCGAGTTGCCGACGTTGTCAGGGATCTGGAAGCGGAGGCGGTTGGAGTTGAGGAAGATGGCGTCGAGCGGGCGGTCGAAGAGCTCGGCCGGGACGGGGCCCTCGAAGTCGTTGAACCGGAGGTCGAGGTAACGGAGGCTGGGCAGCCGGAGCACGACGTAGGGGAACGCGCCGACGAGGCGGTTGTTGCTGAGGTCGAGCTCGTGGAGGAGGTGGAGCCTCTCGAGGGAGCTCGGCACGGCGCCGCAGAAGCGGTTGGAGTTGACGTGGAACACGGCGAGGTCGGTGAGCAGGCCGAGCTCGTCGGGGAGGTGTCCGGCGAGGTCGGCGTGGTTGAGGTCGACGGAGGCGACGACGACGAGGTGCGGGTCGTCCTGCGCCGGCGCGCAGAAGACGCCCTCGTAGGCGCACACGTCGGGCCCGTTCCACGTCCCCGTCACGTTGTGCGGGTCCGATAGGATGGCGCGCTTCCACGCCTGCATCGCCACGTACGCGTCGCGGAGACGCGGGTTGGGGAACGAGTACGACGGGTCCACGTACACGTCGCCGCCGTCGCCGCCATGGCCGCCGCCGCCGTGGTAGTCGAGCAGCTGGCGGCGCTGGCTGATCAGCGCATCTCCCGACGCCGATGCGGCGACGAGGTGCGGCACGAGGAGGAGCGCGAGGAAGAGGATGCCCTTGGCGCTGTGGTTCGTCGTCGTCGTCATTGGCGTCTACGCATCGCCGGCGGCGAGACGGGGGTTTGTGTTGTGGAGGAGAGGTTGATGCGGGGAAGGAGGGGAGGGGAGGTGGCTATATGGTCGCAGTCGCAGGGCGGGAATAGAATATTGCGGGGAATGGACGGCTGGGATCGCGGGGATTGGTTGGTCGCGTGTCCGTCTGATCGACCCGAGGCTGGACGAATGAATGATGAACTGGCCATGTCCAACGGGAAAAGAGAACTGAGTTGCCTTCCATTACGGGTTTCAGGGGAGGAACAAATGGATTCATTCGACCTTGACAATCAAAAAAAAATTCTCGGAATTCTCCTTTAGAATGCAAATTCTTTTTAGTAAGTTTTCTCATTAATCAGTTTATGTTCTACTGAAATCGAAAAGAAACCATGTTTGAAAGGTAGACTAATGCCGAGCTGCATTTTTAACGGATGATCTTGATGGTCATTTTTCATGAACTAGCTGGCTATAATCCCTGCAGATTCTCCCTTATTTGGTATTTGAATAGGCTTATCACAAGATGCATTTTCCGCTTTTCCTACACATTGCATATACTTTGTTAAGCTTAAAACGAGTTACATTATAAGCATAGTGTATATTTTCAAACATGAGAAGTATTAATGGGTAAAGTTTCATTATAAACATAGTATATATTTTCAAACATGAGAAGTATTAATTAGTAAACCCAAATAATTTTTTTGGGTCTTTCGAGTTATCATAAACAAAGCTGTCCTGAATCTGTGAGAGTTATCAGTAGTGAGGGCCCCGTCGCAACGTGCATACATCGAACCATACCGACGCGCTTAGTGGGTGTCCTCTCCTCACCTAGTTTACTTCGCTCATTTCTCGTCTCTCCATAATCTTTCTTATGATTTCGCACAAATTGAGATACACGTATTATCCTTTTTTTCATTTTCGTCGACCGGCCAATCATGATTATATATATATATATATACATATACATATATATATATATATATAGACACACATATATATGTATATATGTGAGGCATCTCTTTGTGATTCGTAATTAGGTTCGGCTGCTTTTGAAACTGTATCAGCCGTTTGTTAGTTCGATGATTAGGGCATTAATAAAGTAATCGGGCAAGTAATCTTTGTCTCAAAGTAATGGAGTGAGTAGCTAGCTCTTAGACGCGTCGAGCCCATTAGCAAAGCATATGTCTCGCCTTGAAACACGGGAGGCGTACACAAGCTGTGATCCTGTGGCTAGCAGCTGGAGTTCCTCCTTTTCTTTTTCTCCGTTTATTTTAAGCCAAACTAGCCCCTTAATCTTGGCCCAAACAGTAGTACTTAACGTGGGCCATTGAGAAAAAAACATGTTTAACGGCTCATAATCTCGTACGTCTGTCTGTATCAGGCAGTCATGGGCATGTTGATGGAATCAGAGATTTGGTGATCGATTAAAGCAATAAGCTTAGGACAATGGTTATATAGCGAGGTGCTTATTAGATTTACTACTCTTTTATTGCTCTTTTATTAATCATAAGAATATATTTTAAAATATTAAACGATATGTTTTTAAAATATTTTCTATATAGAAAATTTTAAAATCAAATAAATCAGATGATTAAGTTTATAATACATAATAGTCAATTAATTATATGTTAATAGCTTATTCAGTTTCACGTGTTGCTGGTGATTTAAGCCGATCAGCTCTGCTAAGTATAGTTTATTAAGCAAGCATTTGTGTGTGTTCCTGTTTGAAATCTCTCAGACTTGTATATCAACGGAAGGGTGTTAGCATTGCGGTTGCGGTTGCTGTTGATGGATGATTAAGCAACAGTAACATGGATTACGAGTCGGTTTAAGGTTGCTGACCGGGTGAGGTCAGATACTCAGATGGGCCCCACCATTCCACAAGGCGGGAGAGCAGCATGTGAGGGTGGGGCCCATGCACTGTCATCGACGACGAGTCCGTATGTACGTGTATACCGTAGGCGCGCGAATAGGCGGGTCGAACCGAACGATGCGATGGTCATGATGGCCTGAAATATTTAGGTGCGGGCCCGGTGGGCTCCACACCAGCGACCACCAATCACAACGAACTTAACATTCCTTCACTGCCACGCTGCGTCTCAGGAGGATGTAGGATGCACTATGCAGATGATTGGTTGGCAGGGCTGCATGATTTTAAAATGTTTAAATGGTATATTTTATAAAAAAATCTACATATAAATTAATTCAAAATATTAGATAAATTTATTTTTAAAATTCATAACGACTAAAACTTAATTAACGTAATTAAAACTTAATTAACTATGCATTAATTTCCCGAACGGCGCCTTAAAATTATAGCATCACCTGCTCCTTGCAAAGACAGCAGAGGTCAACAATATTCACAATGAACGAGGCCCTAGTTAATAGTTATACCTGGATTTTTCCTCTTGGCTTGGGGTGACATCTGCTTGGTTGCGCATTTGAACAGCGCCAGCCGCCAGCTCAGCACTAGTCCAAGTTTTTGTCCTTTGGGTACGATCAGAGAAGAAAACGACACCATGGGGTACTAGTCCTTTCGTATACAGTTGGACCGGGCCTATCTGAATTGGTTGGATACATGGGCCTAGCGTCTAGGCCTGTAACGGTGGATGGGCTACTTTTCGGCCTATTTATAGGCCCAGGTCTAGTCTTTATGGGCCTTACACTTGGGGCCTAAAACTTATACGAGTATAATACTAGTAGTAGTATTCGTACAAATGTACAAACTACAATGTGTTAGTAATACGTACTGTACCTCGTACGTACGTAGACGTACATACGCATGTGTGATGTACATAGTGACGCGCGTACTGATCCACCGGCCTCGAGATCTACACCGGAGGGACGCCGCCGTGCTTGGAGCCCTGGAGCGTGTACCGGCACGCGGCGACGGCGCCGCCGTTAGAGAGGAACATCCAGCTCTCGCCGACGAGCTCGGCGAACCCGGACAGCACCAGCTTCTCCGCCACGGCCATCCTCGGGTTCGTCACCGCCATCTTCATCCCCTTCCTCTCCAGCTCTCCGTGCACCTCACGCAGCATCTCGATCCCGGGGCTGTCTATCGCCGTCACGCCGCAGATGTCGTGGACGACGTAGAGCAGATCCTCGCCGGCGACCTTCTCCTCGTCCTCCACCCACCGCGCGATCCTCTCCCGGAGGTACTCGGTGTTGGCGAAGCAGATCGGCGAGCCGACCTGGAGGACGAGGACGCCGGGCACGGTCACCGCGCCGGGGTACTGCGCGACGTCGCGGAAGGTGTCGTCGTCGGCGCCGGCGCCGGAGGACACGCGGCCGAGCTTGCTCGTCGTCGGGCGCGCCACGTGCAGGAGCGCCCTGAGCACGGAGATGGACACGGCGACGCCGAGGCCGGTGATCATGGTGGAGAAGACGACGCCCAGGAGCGCCGCGGCGCAGACGGTGAAGTCGGCCTTGTCCACCGCGTACAGGCGCCGGATCTCCCGGTGCTTGACCAGCCCGAGCATGGAGCTGGTGATGATGGCCGCCAGCGCCACCAGCGGCGTGTACCTGAACAGCGGCGCCAGCGCAACCAGCACCAGCGCCATGCACACCGACATCACAGCGTTCGACATCGCCGTCCGGCACCCGGCGTGGTAGTTCACCGCCGTCTTCGAGAACGCCCCTGCATCGTAACACATGCGGCGCCGCCGTGAGCTAGCTGCCGACGAGGCGGACGACGACGAACGCACGAGACATGGATGAGTGGGTTACCGGTGGTGATGTAGCAGGAGGTGAAGGAGCCGATGAGGTTCATGAGGCCGAAGGCCACCATCTCCTTGTTGCCGTCGATGCGCTCGTTCTTCATCGCCGCGAAGCTCCTCCCAACGGCGACGCCTTCCTGCACGCCAAGATCATCAAGATCAGCCATTTCGATCGCCAAACAAAATTCAGACACACCATGCTATGATTCAGAGCAAACGGGAAACTCTATTCATCCCACCCTCGTTTTTGCATATCGCTTAAAAAGTCACAAAAAATTAAAAATTTTAGTAAAATAGATTAATATGTGATATACTATTTCAGAAATATGTATGTTCAAATTAAAAAAATCACGTAAATCACGATCAAATTTATGGTTTTGTTTCGAATTTTATAAGTCAAATCTCAATTTACATATTTGTGGGAAAATATATCTATCTTAACAATTTTTTTAAAATTTTTAAATGGCTTTTCAAACACTATGCATAAAACGAAGGGATGTCCCTCTAGAACAAAAATCCACTCCCATAGCAAACAAAACAAATTAATCAAGGCATTCTTGCATACGCACAGCTAAAGCGAGCATCCCTGACACAAACCCAGCCTTCATGGCGACGCCGACGTACTCCGGTTGAAACCTGAGCTGTGATATCGAGCTTGGATTGATGCCACGCTTCAGAGTACCAACCTGAACAAAAAAAAAGAACAGATTAAACACACGATTTTCAGGTGATAAATTTTCGTACAAACTAGCCCACGCAGCAGCTAGTACTTACTATAGGGATGCCATGCTTGTGGCCTTTGATCAGAAACGAGAAGACGCATCCTACGATGACAACCAGCAGAGGAGACATCGCTGAAACCCAGAACAGCTTCGGCCGCCGTTGCCTCTGCGCCGACACGTTTGAATTGAGTTAGCGCGGGATTATCAGGTAGAGGATTTAAGCTGCAAATGGCGATTGCAAATCAAAGCAGTGGATACGACTAGTAGTGTCTCACAACTTGCTCGGTGGAGACGAGGAAGATGAGGAAGCAGACACCAAGAACGGTGCTCTGCCACTGCCACTGCAATTACAAACGTGGAGTTAGAAGAAAAAGTGTTTTCGTTTCTTGAGAAAATATCCTTTTATTGTACATCAATTTAAATTCTATAAGTTATAAAAAAACAAATACAACCATAAATATATGTTATTTTTAGTTTAATTTTTTTAAGCTCGTAGAAGTTAAATTTAGACTTAGATATATTTTATATTAATTTATGTTGCTAATTTTTTAATAATTAATATCTCCTCTCTCTCATAGGATAAAAATCCATCTATGAGTTAGAATCAAAGAACCAGCAATTAGCTAGACATGGCTTTGTAACAAGGTTTGTTACCTGGTGCGTGTTGTGGAAGACGTAGGGGAGGACGGAGACGATGTCGGTCTTGGTGGTGAAGTGCGTCATGCCGAGGAAGCCCTTGAGCTGCTGCAGCATGATCACGATCGCCGTGCCGCCCATGAACCCGGTGATCGCCGGCCGCGACATGAAATCCACCAGGATCCCCAGTCTGCGGCAAATTTACCCAGTTGCTTATCAGGAAGGATCAGGATTCAGAAACATGTACACACACAGATCAGAGAGATCATCTCTGCTGGGTACCTGAGGAATCCAAGTGCCGCTTGCAGGACGCCGGTGAAGAAGGCCGACGTGAACACGAGCTGCGTGTAGAGCCCCGGGTCGTCGGAGGCCCTCACCTTGCCGCCGACGATGGACGCCACCAGCAGCGACGACGTGGCCACCGGCCCCACCCCCAGATTCCTCGAGCTCCCCATCACCGCGTACACCAGCGGCGGCACGAAGCACGAGTCTGTAACAATCAATCAACAACGCATCCATTGATCGATCAAGAAATTCCTCAAAACTGTTCATCAGCGAGATGAGGCCGGATTAATTCGGCGTAATCTTACAGAGGCCGATGACCGGCGGGATGCCGGCGAGGGTGGCGTAGCTGATGCCCTGCGGGATGGAGAGGCTGGCGATGGTGACGCCGGCGAGGAGGTCGTACCAGAAGCTCCCTGCGGAGTACCCGGGCCCCCAGTCCAGCGCCGGCACGAAGTACCTCGCCACCCGCCACGCGCACCGCCCGGGCGGCATCCCGCCGAGCCCACGGAACGGATCGTCGGGGAAGAACGTGTCCTTCAGCCCCGCCCCGCACCGCCGCGCCGAACGGCCGCGGCGCCGCCGGCAGGTTCACCCTGGCCCTGCAGTGGCCGTCCTGCCGCTCGTGCTCGTGTCCCGGCGCCACCGCCGCCATGGGAGATGCGTACAGTATTGGTGTTCGAGGGAAAAGCGCGAGCTAGCTGCTGCTACGTGGTTGGTATGTACGTTTGAAATTTTGATTTCTTTTGGAAATGATTTTTGTAGCCGTGTAGGGGATGTATATATATACGCGTAGAAAATACGGTGGGCCACGGTGTTTGCCGACTTCAACTTGCCGTGTTGGGTGTATCCGTTTATGCGTGCGTATTTCGGTCCGGATGCACACGGCCGCCAAGCTGTCAAATCCTTGTTGATGAGCATGGGGATGGAACTGCATTGGGCCGTTTGGGGCCGTTTGGTTACCCGAAAGTCAGTGCTTTTTTCCTCTATAGGGATTGTCTAGTTTTTTTAAAAAATAATTTTTTTATAAAAACATATTCTATGCTCATTATCCTCTTTGTGCACACGTCATATATACGAACTAACAAATATCACTAAAAAATATACATGTACTTAGACATCTAATGTCTTATCTTATAGGGAGCAACCAAAAAATCTGACTCTTAAATCGGTTAGAATTTTTATTTTATAAGAAAAAGCAAAGTAAAGAGTTGTCTGGTGGTCACACTTTGTGTCGACTAAAAAAACTCAAAACGATAACGCTATAGCATAGTCGTATATATTGTATGGATAAAAACCTACATAAGAAAAAAGATTAAACAAAGTGATGTTTATTCGTCTAGATGATATTTTTTTGACCTCGATCCAAATTCAAATAATGGTCACGTTCTCTATCATGGCTAGGAAAGATGATTTGCCAAGAATTCCATGTCTACTCGATATTTTGAGAATGGCTAGGTGATTCTGACAACTACAGATCTTTGGGCTACACGATCGAGAACGTTAGTCCGATCATTTGTATTAAGGTCGGGGGCTACTGTTAGTGTTATATATAAGACATACCCAATACTTTTGTGTTAAGCTCGACGGAGTCCACCATATACTAAGTCTTATATGGAATCTTGTCTCGTATATGAAAGGTATTCTGGATAAAGAATAAGAAAAAGAGTCATACTCGAATGCTATAAAGACTACTCACAAATTGTATTTATACTTTGTTCTCTAGTTTTACTTGGACAAGAGAATAATCGAAGGTATAAATAAAAGACCCTCTATGAGGAGATAAGACAAATCAACACAAGTTAATACAAATTTAGACAAACCCATTATGGAGCCACAAAGACCAACATGAGGGATCTAGAGTTACCTTCAATTTCGATAAGTTAATATTCGAGGAAGCAACAAGATCAAATCATTCTAAATATTATACTCGTGTGATATTGATATATAAAGGTAACACCAGCTTCGGTAACAGGAGTAGGGATATTACCTACCAGTTAAGGGCTTGAACCTATATAAAAATCATTGTCTCTCGTATCTTTTACCTCAAACTCACATATATCCTGGTTCCAACGATTCCTATATCCTTCAAATATCGTCTTCGGGTATATCACGTCGACAATTAGAAGTACATATCTATTTTTTTAGATTTTTTGGTGATATTAGTTAGTTGGTGTGTACGATGTATACACAAAAACTTATCTTCATAGAATATGTTCCTTTTTGAGTAAATTTCATCGACGATCCTTAAACTTGTACGGAGGTTTCACCTAGATCCACGAACTTATAAAGCACGTATCGAGGTCTCTAAACTTAGTTTATTGTATCATCTCGGTCCAAAAGCCTTGTTTGGCCATGATTTTGTCTACATGACATGCCAAGTAGATGATGACATGACAAAATTTCTATTTCCCCCTCTTTTTCTCCGCTTCTTCTTTTTTTCTTTCTCCATTGTTAGATGCACTGGCGACGACAACAGGCAACAATGGCATCAACAGCAGGCCAGAGGAAGAAGGGAGAAACAAACGGAAAAAGAGAAAAAAATTGTGCCACATGTCGCATAGGCAAGACAATGGTCAAATGAGGTTTTGGACTGAGGTTTTATAATAAAACAAATTTAGAGACCTCGATGCACACGAAGCTAGGTAAATATTAAGGATCACGGGTGTAATTTACTTTCTTAAGACAGTGTGTAAGTAACAGGTAACAACAGCCGTTTCGTCTAAGGCTTGTTATTTTCAGTTTATTAATCGAATTATTGAAATAGATAGCCTAGTAATTCGTTGAGTAAATGCAATCTCAATTTTTTTCCTCGACGAAAAGGCTCAATCTGCTGAATTGTTCTGGCATGAACGTAAAATAAATTAACAATTGATAAACATTTTAAAAAACATATTATCTGATATATTTTGGGATGAAGGTAGTATAAAATATTCAAAATATAGATAAAAATGAGATTTGTTTGGAGAGATGTTCTTCCAAATACTTTTTTTAAAAAATTGTAAGTGTGTAAAAAATTAAACACGAGATGTTGAAACCACACCCCTCTTGTCACTTACACCTATCAAAGTGTGAGTGATGCGTGCTTTATTTTTCATACATAAAAACCAGATGTATATATATGTATGAAGGTTTTCAGGATGTGACTAGCTGGCTTTGCCTTTTGCTGTGCCACTCATTATTGTATCACGAAGAGAAAAATGAAACGCCTCTGCTTCAGCCTTCAGGGTGGCCTTGATCTGTTCAAGTGATTACTATTGTAAAGAAGAAATGTAGCTAAAGCAAACGTCCGGTTAAAAATACAACCTCCGAATTCCAGATGCGGCCCATGCGCTCGTGGTGGCGTAATGCCGAACATGGGCCGGCCTTGATCTCCTGGAAGAAAACCAATTCTGACCAACTCTGAACTCTTCTTTATCTGAAAAAAGAAAAACCAAACCCTGACACGCCGTGAAGGTTAGTGAAAAAAATAATTACCCGTAGATATGATACGAAACACCCATGGTGATAGGTTTACAATCAGGTTTACAAAACCACATGATTACCATATTTTTTAAAACTCTATATGGTTTTCCTCGGTAACCTTATGGTTTTTTTAGTAATCACACTGTCACTATAAAAACCATATACAGTTGGGTAGCGTAGCGGTAACCCTACCAAAACAGCAGGATTAAATCCTGCCCGTCACAAGAAATCTGACTAGTTGGGTTATACTCACCTCATGTCTCGAGATGATGATGGCCAGCCCCTTAGTTTATGCTGTAAAAATTATTCCCATTTTCAACTAACTGAGAACGAAACCATTCATTCTTATATTTTAACCTCTTGTATTTTTCAAAAAATAAGTATACAAATGAGGTTGCGTTAGGGTGTAGGAATATGCGGGAGAGATGGCTATCTTTGCATTAGGAATTTAGGATAGGAAGATCCCAATTTTTACTCGTCAAACTTTGGGCCTTTGGCTATATGTATGACTATTCCTCCGGCCTGCCATCCTCCGGCGAAATCACAACCTGAAAAAACTGAGGCACCGGAAACGCCGAAACCTGGTGTTTAATTAATAACCAGTTGACCGGCGATCCACCAAAATGAATACAGTTTATAGAAATGCACGGGAAAGAGATCTAGAGGTGATGTCAACGCGAGCTTAATTAATTTTAGGTGAGAAAAACGTGAGATTGTAGAGCTTAGACATCTGATCAGATCAGATCAGGATGGAAAATACTAGTGGCTCAAAGCATACCAGAGCTATAACATATTACTATCATTATGCAATCTACCTGCCAATGATTAGCACATAGTACTGTTAATGAACAAAACACACAAGCAACAGCCTGGCTTGCAAGGTTCAGAGGGCACCATGTTTTGAAAGTTCATAAGATCAGCCATGTCCCTCTTTCAAGGCATTCAGATAATTCAGTTGTTTAACACGAACTAGAACAGAAAAAAAAACTAGCCTACACAAAGTTTGCACTTTACTTCAGGTCCGGGCCAAATCCACTGATTGGCGTCGTTGCAGAAAATTGTCAATTCTCGGCGATGTTCAATGAACACTGCCGTCATCCGGATAACCAAATACCGAGCCATACGAGCACCAGAAATGCTGGTATGACAACCGGTTGACATCTAAAAACCAAGGTATACTGAGAAAACTTCCCCAGGAAAGAAAATGTCAACGTATATTTAATCTCATCAAGGAGATGAGATAGAAGTGATTTTGGGTTTTGACACCTGAGGTTACAGGCGTTTCTGTAGTACTGATAATACCAAAGCAAGAACAAAACAAACTACTATAAACTTGCTACCCGTATCACATAGATAGTAGTAGGGAACAAAAATGTGGGCACCCACAAGGGATTTTAAAATTTTAGCCAGAGCTCACCTGCATTGAAATTACAATCCGGATCAAACATGTATTTATCCAACTCATGTCAACACCTTTGACGCAATACACAGAGGGCACACATATTAACATACATGACCTTACGGCATTCAGAAGGGCAGTATGCTTTAGATGTTCGATTAATCATGTGCTGTGGCCAAACTGCACTCTGTTGGAATGAGCTGAAGAGCAAGCACTGGAAACTGGATATATTATCTGCAGGATTAAGCTACGGAAAAATCGAATGGTGCGATAGAGAATCTCACTAAAGAACACATGTTTCAAGGTGTTGGTATCTAGCCATACAAATTGTCAAGTAGCCTCTTTTTTGTCAATTGAACGAGACTATCCATAGAGTAGAGAAGACTTGAATAAGTTGAGTACATGCTTTAAAATTGAGTTGGCATTCCTATGCTTGGTCTCAGAAGCCTTGATTTGCACTGTCAGTCTCTATCTGGTGGCTTTACTAGGAGATCATGCATCAGTTTGCAGGTTTGAAGAGTATTGGTCGTAAACCATAGAGGAAAGCATGTATCACGGGTCTTTGTATTCCTAAAGAAACATATGAACAAGCATCTCTTGGGGGTAACAACAATTGAAAGCCATCTATACTCCTTTAGTCTGTAAGATTAAACACCTGAAAGATAGGAGAAAATAATTAAGCAGGCTAATAAGTTGGAAGTCACCGGAGAAGATTATCATAAAAAGTGACTCAGGAAGATAGGCAAAATAATTAAGCAGGCTAATTAGTAGCAATGCTCATGTAGTACAGCCAATCCCAAATACCACAAAAGGAAAAAGAAACAACCAACCACATGAACTGAAAGTACATAATTTCGTTACAACAGTTTGATTTTGTTGTTCTTGCTCCAGCATCTAAAAGGTGAATGCATCTTATTTATCGGTAATGCTTGTAACATACAGTAACAAACAACACGCTAAATCTTTTTACTGAGGTAAATCTTGAAGCCACTCTGAAAAGGCATGTAAACAATTAAGTGCTTGACCAGGTAATATCAAAGTGTATTTTGTATGCTTCTAAGGTCACATGTTCCCAAACTATTTCACAATTTCAAGTTCATAAAATGCCGAGCCAGGAGCCAGCAGTGCATCCCTGTAGTTGTTCCCAGTGGTTCTTGGCCCAGAAATCTTTTAAGCCTAAATTCCAGTAGAACATTTGGGGCCAGTTAATCACTGTAATACTAACTGCAAGCCTAATTCAGAGTCTGCCCCTCACTGGAAACAATTTCATGGAAGGCCCAGCCCAAGCTAGAATTATATTAGGCTTTTCATTAGCCAAACACTATTGGGCCTTATTTGGCATGAGACTAATCCGTGTCAGAAAGGCTACTAATGCACCTTAGTCAGAAATGTTAGAAAAGGACAACTGTGAATGCTGTAACTAAGATCAACACAATATGATGGGAACTTCAAATTTCAGAAATTCCCAGGGAATTCCATATGATGCTAGGTAAACTTGTCACTGTGCTTTATAAAAAGGACAACAAGCATCACACATGTGGGAGACAAAAGCAGCAGTCTAACAACTAAGCACCTTAACCCTGCTAAAGTTGATTTCACATATTAAATGCCAGAATTGGACTAGCTAGATGCTCACAATCAGTAACTGAACAAAGCTTGGTACAGATTTTCAGAAAGCACTCACCAAATTGCAAAGAATATCAAGTCCCTGAAGAGTATCTCTACTCCACACTGAGCTTACGTACTTTATAGATGACATCAGGTGAGAAGAGACATGATTTTTTGGCAACTACACCACTGTGATTGAAAGATACATAGAAAAGCATTTGCGCACACTCTTTATACATTACTAGTTGAACTTTTGTACTCTCCCTTTCCTATAGTCCCCCATCAGTCAATAGCCTAAATACACCTGATTTTTTTCTTCAAAATGTGGGCATTTGTGATGGAACAACGTGGTCTTAGTTACAGGGGCAATGAAACAGCTAGGTGGCAAGCAGAACAATTAAGTAATAGAAAATTAAAGTCATTTGGAAGATTTACTGTACCATACTACCATGCCACTGCTCCATAGTTCATTAGCGAAGTAGTGTAATATTCTAGCTAGCACAAGACTATTGTGTCAACAATACACAGACTTCAGTACAAAAGGCTTAAAAAGCAATAAATCATACAGGGCCTTTTACACATATTGAAGACAAGAATTAATAGAGGAAAAAACATAAAAACAAGCCAGATTGAGTAGGACTTAATTGCTTACTTGCACGAAGCCGTGATATTGGAATTTCTTTCAATTCCCGCCTTATACATAGGAATTCACCAAGAAGAGACATAATTGCCAAACCAGCAATATTAACAACCCACCATGTAACTGAAGCTGGCCATCCACCATAAACAATGCAAATAAACAGATGAATGATGTAGAGGGTGGCTGCAAAGTCCAGGCACTTCTTAGCTCTCTCAATCACATAAAGCATGAAAGCAGCACTGCACAAGCGAAAGCATGAAAGTAAGGTTAACATTCAACCATATTTTTACCAAAAGAAAGTTACACCAAAGGTTAAGAACAGGCTTATCCTTGATAATTAAAAGCATAGTTTTGGTTTCTGCAATTATCCATGACAAACATAGTTTGCATGATTAAGATAAGTTGGCTGTTGGTACCCTATTAAAATGCATGAAGAAATTAGCGGGAGAAAGGGAGTTGTTTTCCACAGGGCCTCTTTGCTTGCAGTAATCATCAAATGTGTAATAGTGTGCAATATGTGGGTGGTAAATTTTGCATTCTGTAATGAATGCTGGTAGAATGTCGAGGCATAGTTCCTGTTCTCTGTTATAAGCTGTCAAACTGAAATCAACTAGAAAGATTTAGCCAATTGATGAAAAGGCGAAGAATATGCTACATTAAAATGCTAACTCCCATACATACGATCCATGGCAAGAAGGATACCATACTAAGAAGCATCATGAGTTCAAGTCATAACAAATGATACTATACCGAGAAACATTTTACCCTCGTGCTCATAATGTACACATCGACTAGTAAAATTATACCATCTTGGCTGTCATATTACATGGGAGATTTGGGTGTAAAATTTCAGCAGGTACCAAACTGATACACCTAGCAAAAAGGGGAATTCCTAGCCAGTTTCACAATTTAAAGGTACCAAATTGATATACTACCTCTCCTAAGCGCACGGATCTGGAAGCATACACTCAGTTCAACTTGTTAATTACTGGCATTACTCTTACAACTTCTAGTCCAGTAGCACCACCAATCGCAGTGGAATCCAATTCCTTCGAGAAGAATCCATCTCAGTCCGTACTAGTACGAGACTAGGAGAAACGAGCAGCAGTGAACGACGTACCCGGCGGCGGCGGCGAGGAGGAAGGCGGCGATGACGCACCAGCCGGTGGTGGTGCGCGGGGTGAGCGTGGCGAAGTCGAAGAGGTAGAGGAGGGTGAGGCGCGGGACGCGGGTGCCGACGAGGAGCGCCATGAGGAGGCCCAGCGCGAGGTAGTAGAGGCACTGCAGGCACACGATCTGCGACACGATCAGCCACGGATCCCACACCATCGCCCCATAGAACATCTTCTCCGCCTCCTTCCTCCTCCTCCTCCTCCTCCTCTCCCCCTCTCTTCCTCCTCCGCCTCCTCCGCCGCCGCAGCCGAGATCCAAGGTCGCCGGTGGTGGTTGGGGGCGGCGAGGCGGTGGGGTTGGGTGGTTAGCGAGTCGCTGGGGAGAGGAGAGGAGATGTTAGGTTTGCTTGCTGCTGCGCCGTTGGAACAAGCAGGCCAGGAATATGCTTTTCTTTCTTTCCTTTTTTTTTTTGTTTTTCTTGATATGGAAATTAGGCCAAAGGAAAATATGGGGGAGTGTGGTTTCTGTCACTGGATTGTGGGTCCAGGGGGGGCTTTGTTTGTATTAGTCCATGTGACGCTGTCACTCAGATTGAGCGGCTACTAAGTATTGATTAGTGGTTGCAAAGTTGCAGCCTGATTGATCATGGATTCCCTGGTGCTTCGTATGCAAAAGTGTTCCTGGCATTAGCTAGGTTTTTTAGCCATCTTGTGGCTGGCATGATTATTGTGTTTTCCGGAATTAGTTAGTTAAAGAATATTAATAATTTAAGTAAGTTTTTCCCTATAGCACTAACTTAAATCGTTATAGCTAACTCTATGATTGAAAAATAGATGTAAGTGCTTTCGAAAGGTAACCATAATGTAAACTAATTGTGGTGCCTACTTTACATGAGAATTCTAGTATATATACGGTGCACATTATTTACAAAATTATCATAGATTCTCACGATTTAGTTGGGTTATTAGTTGCGACAAAATAAATAAATTAAAAACATTATTTTGAAAGTTGATTTTTGGTTTTATTTTTCTCGTATTTTTAAATATTAGCTTTTAAACTACATATATAAGCTTCGAATATTTCATCCGTTTTTCTATGGCTTATCATTTGTAGCTCAGATTATCAGAGCTCAGATAAATGGGTAACAAGGCCTATAATTGAGTTTGTGGTCAACCCACTAGCGCCCTTATTCATGACCGTACTCAATCATTTTTTTTAAATGCCAACTATTTAACCATCTGTTTTGTTTGTAGAGAAACAAACATTCGCATGCCAAATATTGTAGTTTGATTGAATTTACGAGAACTTGTAAAAATGACTCTTCAGGCCCAATTGGACCGTTATCATTTCCAGCCCATGAAACCTTTTCAGGCCCAAGCAATGTCAGCCCATCACACCCAAAACCCTGGAGGCCCACAGCCCACGGCCCACTCACCTCCTCTTCCCCACCCCACCACTCCACTCTCCTCCGGCCAGCCCAGCCACCACTCCTCCCACCTCCCCCAAAAACCCTACACCCACGCCACGCCACCGGCGGAGGCGGACGGCCGCCATGGCCATGCTGCTCCGGCGACCCCTCCAGACCCTCCCTATCCTGCCCCTCCTCGGCCGCTACCTCTCCGCTGCCGCCGCCGCCACGGAGGCGGTCACCGCGGACCACCACCACCACCACCCGGACCTCCTGTCGCCGCCGTTCGACTACCTCCCGGGCCACCCGCGGCCGGACGCGAAGCACGACGAGCTCATCCTAGCCGTGCCGCGGGCCTCCTCGGGGAGGCACGTGGCGGCGAAGGAGCGGAAGGCCGGGCGGGTGCCGGCCATCGTGTTCGAGCAGGAGAACGGGCAGGAGGGCGGGAACAAGCGGCTCGTGTCCGTGCAGTCCAAGCAGATCCGCAAGCTCGTCGACCACCTCGGCCGGTCCTTCTTCCTCTCCCGCCTCTTCCGCCTCCAGGTCTGGTCCGAGCACGCCGGGCAGGGTGAGCTCATCGAGAGCGTCCGCGTCCTTCCGCGCAAGGTTGGTGATAGGCATACTTGGTTCTTTCTCCTTGAGTACAATATTGCGTGTGATAGTATGTTGCTATTGCTGGAAGAGTAATTTGGAGACTTCAGCTTTGCATATCTTAGTTTATTCAACAGAACATTTTCTAGTTATTATTCTGTGGTGATGTTTCTTTAGTCTGGGCTATGACTTTGATTTGGTCTGTACAATTCTGGAAGATGATTTAGTGTATACGAGAAATGCACTTTAGTAGGTAGTGCTCAATGAACAGAAAATGTATGCACCACAAAAACTCTGAGATGCGGCAGCATGAAAACTGATGCTCGGTGCCTTTGTCTTAGGGAAATATCGTCAATTTCTTGTTTTAGGGTATTCAGGAGCATCCATATCCGGTTCGATAGCTCTCGAGGGAAGTAACATGAGCTTTCTGCCTACAAATGGCTTTCTGAGACCAACCTCTGAAACTCAAATATGCATTTCCTTTGAAGTTGGCCAATATCCACTTCGGTATCCTTTCGTCTGGCTAAATTGATACGTCAGAGACTGTTATGCCAAAAGAAAAAAGTGAAAGACTTGCATCATACTGCGCAGTTTGGGGCTGTGGGGTCTTGAACTTGTATGCCCCATCAATTGATCTATAGGAATGCTTGTTTGCTCATACATTCTTCAATCAATCTGCACAATGCGACATCATTTACATGTTCTACTTAGCTGCTGTTTTTTTACTAACAATGTGTTGGTGTGTTGGTTCCCTAAATAATTTCTGTCAATTTGTCTAGTGTCAACAATGGCCGCATAATGAGATAAACAGTAGTGTGTTGTTACTGTTATGACCAGTATTAGCTGCTAATTGCAGACATGGTTCCTTGAACAATGAAGTATAAATGATGTGCTTCTTCTAGCTCATAATGCAAGAAATAAATCAGACACAATGCCTTCTGCCTTACAATATCAGTTGCAAACTGCCCTGTATATCTCCAAAAATATCTCTATGCAAAGGTGAATGCTATAATGAGTTGTTCAGTTGTGGGCCTGTAGCAATTAATGTAATGGATTTTCAGGAAACCTTCCTCGTCACACTCTTGTTATATGTGATTTTTTTTTGTGGTGACTTATGTGAACATGCATATTTTCAGGTACACTTACATGCAGGAACTGATGAGCCTCTGAATGTGACATTCATGAGAGCCCCTTCTTCAGCCCTACTCAAGATAGATGTTCCTTTGATGTTCATTGGAGAGGATGCATCACCTGGTCTTAGGAAAGGTACGTAGCATGCATTCCACATTTGATTTGGTGCATCTATGTTACTTAAAATTTATATTGGATGCCAAACAAAAATGTTCTCCTGGTTTTTTCCATATAAAAATTGTGCTTAGACCTTAGGTGTTAACTTGGCATAATTTCTTCAGTAAATCTGATGTACTTCCTCGGTTTCTTTTTGTATGGCGTGGGATGGAGGGAGTATTACATAGAACAATATTACAAAGCATTTGCTATTTAAGTTGGTTGGAAACTTGGAATGATCTTTGTTGTACAATGCTAATGAAAATGCCTCATTTCTCTTGAACAACAATCTGGTATCATTTAGTGTACCCTTCCTATCCCTTTGGAAGGGGGGTTCGGGGGAAACTTTGATTCCCCCGGACTGGGTCAAATTTCACATTTTGAAAAATCATGAATTGCAAAGTGAAGAAATCATTCCGAAAACTATGGCTACACAATCAGTGTTGACCTGCATTGCAGATGTATACAGTTTGTTCCTGCACTTTATTCCAAGTCCTTATTCATGCGTGATCCTTTTTTTTTCATTCACCAAGGTTCTGTTAAAAAGCAGGCTAATGTGATTATCTTTGAAACTACAGGAGCTTACTTCAACACCATAAAACGAACAGTCAAGTATCTTTGCCCTGCTGACATAGTGCCACCATACATTGAGGTGGATTTAAGCGAGCTGGATGTCGGACAGAAATTGTTGATGCGTGATCTTAAAGTCCACCCAGCACTGAAGTTGCTTCAGTCACCAGAACAACCCATCTGTAGCATTATAGGATCGAGAGCACCCGAACAGAAGAAATCAAAATAACTTTGTTCCATTGTATCAACTGTTTTCAACATAATAATCCTTTTTTCCCCATTATGCTTGAGATATTCAGGTCTTGAATGCCCTCCTAGAGGTAGAGATCACTAAGATTACTTGTAGCCAGAAACCACTATTTTACCTGAGGGATGAATGTTCTTAAGTAGCCAGATGCTACGGCTAGAATCACGACTGAAATGTCAAAATTTGGATTTGTGCCGTTGGATAGAAACTTCCATGTGTTCTTGAGTAGCCAGATGCTACGACTAGAATCACGACTGAAATGTCAAAATTTGGATTTGTGCCGTTGGATTGAAACTTCCATGTGATGCATTTTTGTTGGGACAAAATGAACTTATGCTCGTTGACATCCAAAGTTGCTTGATGGTGTTCTAGCGTAACATTTACATAATCCAGATAACATACGTGACTAGAAATGGCAGCAAGAAGGTGGTTCTTATCTTTCACCACTATGCAGTGAATCTGCTTCTGGTTATTCTTGTACCTGCACTAGGTTCATCGGTTCATCCTTGTAAACAACATAAAATCAGGAGAAAGAATCAAACAGTAAACATTTGCACGAACAATCTAAGTGAACACAAAGCATCATCATCTCTCATATACAACACAACCATTGAAAAGGAACATGCAGGCTGAACGATGAATGTACCGCCACTATATCAGAACCATCACAAAATCTATCCTGATTTCGTCCTAAAATTTCATCTGTTCCCTACCACTTTTCAGTAAGAGACGACTACTGTTGGATGTGTCGCTCCAGTGAGGTTATCATGGCTTTGGATGCGGCCTGATGACTTATCACGTCAGCAGTGTTAGCAACTGAATTCTCACTGGAATCCGCATTCTCAGAGGATAGCACTCAAGAAGTCAGGAATTTTTTGGTTTACTTCTACTTAAATGTCATGCCTTCTAAGGCATGTTAGGGTTACATATATAGGGTTGGCTGCACACTACCAGCCAGCAAGCATTATTGACTGTCCTAGCTAGTCTAAGATACCAAAGAAACAAAGGACTAACCGCCTAAAAGGGCTGCAACATCTTTGACACATCTGTAGCCAATAAGGCGAAAAACCACCACTGCGGCCGAGCACATGGACCTCAAAGGACCATGTCTTTGTAGCAAAGTGCGGGGAACCACTCGACTAGTACAGGGACTTATCCAACAATTCTCCCCCTAAGTCTTGTACGTCGTCTTGTGGGAAGGTTGGACCATCCTGGTCCTGGAGCAAAGTTCGACGAACTTGATCCTCCCAAGGGGCTTGGTGAGCAGGTCCGCAAGCTGGTCCTTGGTGTTGATGTAGCTCGTCTGGATGCTTCCCTCCTCCAAGCAATCCCGGATGAAGTGGTACCTCACCTGGATGTGCTTGCTCCTTTCGTGGAAAACAGGGTTTTGTGCCAGGGCCAGGGCGGAAGCGCTATCCACCCTGAGCTCCACTGCTCCAGTGTCTCTGCCGAGCAGATCACTGAGCAGTCAAGAGAGTCAGGGCGCCTGAGTAGAAGCAGTGGAGGCTGCTATGTACTCGGGCTCACAGCTGGACAAGACCACCACTTGCTTCTTGATCGACTGCCAGCTCACAAGGCACTTGCTGAGGAAGAAGAGCACACCGCTAGTGCTCTTGCCGGTGTCGATGTGGCCGGCGTGGGCGCTGTCGCTATACCCGACGAAGTGCGCCCCCTCGGGGCACCTCGAGTAAAAGAGGCTGTAGTCGAGAGTACCCGCAATGTAGCAGATAATCCTCTTTACGGCCTGCTGGTGCTTCGTCGTCGGTCGCTGCATGAACCAACTGACATAGCCAACGGAGAACGCCAAGTCCGGCTGTGTGTGGGCGAGATAGCGGAGACTCCCCACAAGGCGTCGGTACTGCGTGGCATCCACCTCCTCCGTCGTGCTGTCACGGCTGAGCTTCAGTCTCTCTTCCATCGGAGTGAGGGCTGGGTTGCAGTCGGTGAGCCCAGCTAGCTCAACGACACGCTTGGCATAGGCGGTCTGCCGAAGCGCGATGCCAGAGTCGTCTTGGCGGATCTCGATCCCCAAGTAGAAGGAGAGAAGCCCCAGATCGCTCATCTGGAAAGTGGCCTTCATCTCCTCCTTGAACGCCGCGACCTCCGCGTCCTTGGAGCCGGTGATCACCAAGTCGTCCACGTAGACTCCCACCAGCAGGACATTTGCACCATTGCCCCGCCGGTAGATGGCCGCCTCGTGCGGGCTTTGCCTAAAGCCCATCCTCTTGAGCGTGGAATCCAACTTGGAGTTCCATGCCCTCGGCGCCTGTCGCAAGTTATAGAGGGCCTTGCGCAGACGCAGCACCTTGCCCTCCTTGTCGGGGATCGCAAACCCTAGCGGCTGGTGCACGTAAACCTCCTCCTTCAAGTCGCCATTGAGGAACACCGACTTGACGTCCATGTGGTGGACGTGTCAGCCCTCTTGGGTAGCCAGCGCAAGGAGGAGTTGCACGGACTCCATCCATGCCACGGGAGCGAAGGCATCGTCGAAATCAATGCCCTCCTACTGAACGAACCCGCGCGCCACCAAGCGAGCCTTGTGCTTGACAATGACGCCGGCCTCATCCCTCTTCAGTTTGAACACCCACTTAAGGGTGATCGCACGATGACCCCGAGGGAGGTCAGCCAACTCCTAGGTGTGGTTCTTCTCGACCACATCCATCTCCTGTTGCATCATGACACGCCATGCCACGTGACCATCGGCCTCTGCAAAAGACCGAGGCTCGCCGTCTTCGCACGCAAGGTGCAGCTTTGCCTCCATGTCGCAAGGCATCAGTCCCAGCACCGGCTGGTCGCCGAGAATGTCCTCCATCGTACGTTACCGTAACGGCTCGCCCGTCGTAGTATGCGTCGTTGCACTCCTCGTCGTGAGGGAGTGGAGTAGCAAACTCCATCGGGCTGTGCTCGGCATGAGCAGGTGCTGGTGTAGGCGTGCCTGGAGGAGTGGCTGTCGGTGCTGGAGAGTGTGGTGTGGCTGACTGTGGTGGTGGCGGTGGAGAGCTCGTCGCAGCCGGCGTCACAGTCGCCGGAGTCGGTGGAGGCTCGTGGACTGGGGTGGGCACGCTTGGCGAAGAGGAGCTGCACACTCCCCTAGCTTCCTCGAAGTGGACGTACTCGACGGTGAAGTCGTCGTACGTCGGAGTCGAGCCGTCGACCACCGCCTTCTCCCATGCCCATCCATGCCTCTCGTCGAACACAACGTCGTGCGTCGTGCGCACACGCTGTGTCTCTGGGTCGAGGATGCAGTAGGCCTTCAAACCCTCCGTGTAGCCAATGAACACTCCCGGAGTGCTCCTGTCGTCGAGCTTGCCGACATGGCCAAGCTCCTTGGCGAACACGAGGCAGCCGAAGACCCGCAGGTGGGAGACCACTCGCTTCCGCCCATACCAAGCCTCATATGGCGTCATGCCGTCGAGCGCCTTGGTGGGCGAGCGGTTGAGGATGTAGACGACGGTCACCACCACCTCACCCCAGAAGATGGTCGGCATCCCTCTCTGCTTGAGGAGAGCCCGGGCCATCCCCACAACCGTCTGGTTGCACTGCTCGACGACACCGTTCTGCTACGGGGAATACGACACGGAGTAGTGGCGCTGGATGCCCTCATCCGTGCAGTACGACGCGAACTCAGCCGTCGTTGTCGGTGCGTAGCACGCGCAGCTTGTGGCCATACTCTGCCTCCGTAGCGGCCTGCGAACGCCTGATGGCATCCGCAGCCTCTCCCTTGCTGCCTAAGATCAAACCCACATGTAGCGGGTGAGGTCGTCGACGAGTAGCAGGAAGTAGCGCCGACCTCCAGGTGTGGCCGGTGTCACGGGACCGCAAAGGTCGCCGTGCACCAGCTCCAGCTTCTTCTTGGCGCGAAAGCTCACCTGACGAGGGAATGGGAGTCGCCGCTGCTTGGTGAAGACGCATGTGTCGTAGAGCTACTCCACATGCTCGACCCGTGGCATGCCCTGCACCATCTCCTTGTCGCCAAGTTGCTTCAGGGCCTCAAAGTTGAGGTGCCCAAAGCGCTCGTGCCACAGCCAGACGTTGTCATCGCGGCGGGCTGCGAGACATACGGGCCGCGCCACCTGCACATTGAGGACGTAGAGATGATTGATGCCTCTGTTTACCTTGGTAAGAAGGCGACGATGGCGGTCCCAAATCCTCGTGATTCCATCCTCAATTAGGATGCGCAAGCCATTCCCATCCAGCTGGCCCAGGCTGATGATGGAGTTCCTCAGCGCGGGGATGAAGTAGACTCCAGTGAGGAGTCGGTGCTCGCCATTCTTGGCGACAAGGACAACAGAGCCAATGCCCTGTATGTCCACAGCCGAAGAGTCGTCGAACTTGACGGAGCCGCGTACGTCGATGTTCAGGTTGGAGAAGAACACCCTACAACCCGTCATGTGGTGAGTGGCACCACTGTCGAGGAGCCAGCCGTCGATCTTGTCGTCGCTGGAACCGTCACCGAGGAAGGCGTGTGCCCTCGGTTCGTCGAGGTGGAGAGTCGTTGCAGCCGATGCCGCTGGAGATAGCTCGATGCTCCCATGTGCTAGGAACAGAGCTGGCTCCTCCTCCTTAGCCTGTGCGACGTGAGCCTGGCCGCGCCTCGGCTGTCGACAATCCTTGGCCCAATGGCCAGGCTTGCCACAATTGCGGCATATGTCGTCTCGTGCCGGCCTGCGCTCGCTGGCGGCGCTACCCTGGGCGCCTCCGCGGGCGTCACCCTTGGTACGTCCTCGCGCCTCGTCCTGCGCGCCAAAGCGCTCCTTGTGCGGCTTGCCGGGATTGCGGCTGCCTGTCGAGGATGAATGCTCCCCCTTCTTCCGATTACCCTGGTGGGCCTCCCACTGCTCCTGAGTGAAATGGAGCTTCCCACCGATGATGACAGGCCCTGAGGAAGGTTGTGGCTCGTCGTTGTCAACAACCTTGAGGCGACCTATCGCCTCCTCGATCGACATCTTGGAGAGGTCCAGTAGAGACTCGATTGAGCGAGCGATCTGCTTGTACTTCTCGGGAACGCAGCGAAGGAGCTTCTCGACAGCTCTCTCATCGTCGATGGTATCGTCATCGTACTGCACCGACTTCTGCAGCAGGGTGTTGAGACGGAGAACAAAGTAATCAATGTCCTCATCTGGCTTGAAAGT
This sequence comes from Oryza australiensis, assembly GCA_019925245.2. NCBI lineage: Eukaryota > Viridiplantae > Streptophyta > Magnoliopsida > Poales > Poaceae > Oryza > Oryza australiensis. The sequence continues at coordinate 4,694,874 of JAIFGZ020000044.1, forward strand.
CAAGCTCTCCCACTCCCTGCGTAGTGCCTGCAACGTGGACCTGCGGGCGCGATCGCTACCGATACGCGCCACAGCGATGACGTCCCAGGCCTCCTTGGCAGTCCGCTTGCAAGCAAGCGAAGACTGCAACTCAAGCGGAACCGCAGCAAGGAGGGCCTCCAGCGCCCGTCGATCCTCGTCATAGTCGACGTCGCCGTACTGGACCGCCTCCCACATGTGCCGCACCTGGAGCTTCACCCTCATCACCATGGACCACTCGGCGTAGTTGGTCTTGGTGAGGAGGGGCCAACCACCACCGGCGCCGGCGTCCCTGATGACGGTCTGGAAGCCGGGGTGACCATGGCGCTGGCACGGGGAAAGAGAGCCCCGCCGCCTGTGAAGGTTGCGCTCGTTGTCGTCCCCTCCGCCGAGCTGACGGTTGAACTCCAACTTCGCCTCGAGCTGGGTGGCCCTCTCCCGCAGCCGCTGGATCTCCTCCAGCGCTGGGTCGACGCGAGGGTCGCGCCTGAGGTCACGCTCATCACGTCCGTCAGGGGCAAGGCCGGCGTGCACGCCCATCTGGGCTGCCGCCACCACGCCCGCGGGGCTGCGCGACCACCCACCGCGCCGCCCGCTCTCGTGTCGCCTCCCTGTCGGCCAAGTCCTGCGCCCCCCTGGCCAACTCGAGGTTCGGGTCGGTGACGCTGACGGTGGAGCCCCTGCTGCTACCACCGCGCAGAACCTCGACCTCCGCTGCCGTCGTAGCTGCTGCCTCCGTCGCTGCCGTTGCCGCCTCCTCTGCCCTCGCCGTCGCCAACTTCGCCGCCGCCAGCCTCGCTGTCCGGGCAGTTGCCGCAGCGAGCTCTGTTGCTGCCCGCTCACGCTCCTTCGCCGCGGCGAGCTCGGCCTCTTGCCAGTGCCACACACTCGAGCCGAGCGAGTGCTGAGACGCTCCTGCGGACATGAGAGACCGCTGGACTGTGGGGAAGAGAAGGCTTCCGACGAGTTCTTGCGCACTTGTACGTGCGGGAGAGGATAGATAAACGAGGGTCTTGAGACAGCATTGCTACTGTTGCGGAGTTGAGAGGTTAATTGGGTTGAAGAGGGGGATGAGCAGGAGATGTTCAGGCTGCAAGAAAGTGAGGTTCTGATACCACTTCTTAGCAACTAAATTCTCACTGGAATCCGCACTCTCATTGAGAGAGGGTAACACTCAAGAAGTCGAGAATTTTCTGTTTTTTTAAGGCAGGTTGGGGTTACATATATAAGGGTGGCTGCACACTACCAGTCAGCAAGCATTACTGACTGTCCTAGCTAGTCTAAGATATCAAAGGAACAAAGGACTAACCATCTAAAAGGGCTGCAACATCTTTGACCCTGTACTACAGCCAACAAACTGAAAAACCATCACTGCAGCCAGCAAGCAACACATGGACCTCAAAGGACCATATGTTGTAGCAAAGAGAGTGCAGAGAACCACTAGACTAGTACAGGGATTTATCCAACAAGCAGCGCCACTCTCTTTCTCTGCTTCTGTTGTTGTGCCTCGGAACACTACTATTGCCAGTATCTTGCAACTTTGATCTGTAACTGCCAGTGGATTCTGAGCCTTGTTTAGAAGAAGCATTGTGTTTGTCTGCATTTGATGGCAGCCATCAGTAGCTTGCACAACACAGATCACAGTAGTAACAACGATAACAGATAAGTAATTACTAATTACAGTGAGTAGCAATTCAAAATTTAGAATTTAGGATTACGTTTTGAGCTAGAGAAGCAGGTGCTCTAATGTCCTCGGCAGTCATCAGAGTTGCAGCCTAACAAAAAGGAACAATAATATTAATAGTATTAGTGTTTCTCAGACAGACCATTAAATTTTATTTCAAGGGTCAACTCTTTTATTTTTGACAGCAAAGTGTAGAGTGGTTGGTACCTCAGAGCTGCCTTCAGTTTTTGTTCCTTTGGCAGTGATCTCTTCCTTGACAAGAATTACTTCAGCATCACCTGACGTTAAGAAGGGCAAGCCTAAGTGGTTATAACTTTTCTTGACAAAACGAGCAAATACCGTAGGGTTTTACATAGCAGAGCAGTGAAAAAACTAGTCGCAAGATTGAGCAGTTTCAATTCCCTACCATAAGCGTAATCCTGGATCTGAAACCTGGTATAATTTTGTACTGTTTTCGTTTTTAATATATGATATCGTTGACTTTTTTGACTATCCATCAATTTTAATAAATATTTTTCTTTTGTTGTGGCTTGATTTATAAAAAGCTTTAATCAATACTTATATTAAAATATACATAAAATTTTTAAACATAAAATTTTTAAATAAGACGAATAATCAAAGATTTAAGGATGTCATGCGTCAAAAGAGGCAGGATTTCGGAAGCACCGATGGCCTTACCGTCCAGAGCTTCATTTTGAGCAGCAGTTCCAGCGACATTTGCAGACACGTTATCCTGTAAAAAGAGAAGTTGGTTTATTGAAAACACACAATTTACAACTTCAAGTTGGCATGTAAATAGTTATCACTCATGCTGTAAGATTATTGATCATGCTGTAATTTGGCATATGAATAGTTGCAAAGGTAAGGTTACTAGTAAATTTAATTGTAAACGAAGTCGCATGCAAAGCCTCTGTGCATTTCAACGAGTAGTCAATTTGGAGTGAACATTTGAAACTACAAATTGCAGAAAATACTATACCATATACAGAATATATATTTTTCTTTTGGCTAGACATACCAAAGAACCTGATGGTCTTTCCCCTCCCGTTCAATTACTTCTTGAGAGAATGTGATATAGAAAAAAAAAAGTAGTCTACTCAGGAGAACGTGATAGATGCTCATAACATCTAATAACCGACCACAATCGTAAACAACTTGGCATTAATGAGAACTATAAAAAGAACACAGTTGAGACAATCTTTAGAGTAAAGAGGGTGAAAACTTAACCTTGTTCTCAGTTTCACATGCCACATCAGGTAGCTGTAAGCCTGTAACCCCGATTGAAGAAGGCCCAGTACCCATTCTCCAACAAACCAGGGTTGGGTAAGGCACTCTGGTTCATCCAGCACCAGCAGTTAACCAGTTTTTCACACTGCTCTCTAGTGGCATCCTTTTCAACAGAGCATGGAGGGTCAAGTGACATATCATTTCCTGTCCATGGTGTTCTGGGCCTCAGAAGAAGCACTAAGACTAGACATGTCAGCTCCAGTTCCATACATGATGAGTTCAATCTGAAGGGTATTTTGAGGCTGTCTTCTTAGGAAATGTACAATAACAATTAATAGTAGGCTCTTAGAGTTATTAATAAGATAAATTTGCTTACATGAAAAAGAGAAGAGGAAGGAGAGAGAAAGATGGTTGTTATGTATGACAACGGCTTGACATCGACTCTTAACATTTATGAAAAAAACATTTACTGCATGAGGATGAAGAAAAGGAAATGAAGATAATAAAAAATGTTTTGGTACAATAATTATTAGAGTCTTTCGTCGTCTCAACTATTGTATGAGGATAATATCTAAGTAGAGTAAGAGGCCATATCAAACTCGGTTTCAAACACCACTCAGAACATCAACCTGTATATTTAGCAAGCCTAGATTTACACTAGTGTATAAGGAAATCATGGAAGTCTTATGGAGTATGTTATTACCTGCATTGCTCTCAGTTATGGTGGGCCTCACATCTCCGTCTTGTGGCCCTTGTTCAAATGGCCAGAAATGTTCTGCAAGAAAACCAGGATCTTGAAAAGTGTTTTGATCTTGAGGGCCTTGATCAACGTCCCCTTGATCTCCTTCTGCTTCTCACGGCAGCTCCACCTTGGTCATTGTTGCCAGCAGGCCCTCCAGCATCTGCATCATTCATCTTCATCTTCATCTTCATTCGAAAAAATAGGTTCATCCGGGGCAAGCTGAATGGGCATTTTGTCCAGCGTAAAAGAACCCATGTCCTGAATTCTCTTGCCCTTCTTTATTGTCGTCTCGTTGAGGTGTTGTTTGAAACCGATGAATAAAGATTAAGTTAACGCACGAAAAAAACATTAACATATAATTAATTAGTTTTTAATTATTACAAACTTAATAAATGAATATATTTGATATTTTAAAGCAACTTTTATACCGAAAATTTTTCACAAGAAAACCGTTGCACGTCAGACTGTTTGATTGACAAATCTCTAGAGTATATGTCGAAGGACCATCTCAGAGCTTCAGCAACAACCCTCAAGGTCAAGGAGTGAGCCTGGGTGCTGTACCTCCCCTGCCAAGCAAGAGGCTTGGAGTGCTCCATGAATTTCACATCCCCTAAGGTATTTTCCCGCACTTGTAGGTCAGGTTCTTAGCTGTCCAGGTACATGCTTGCACCATCCAGCACTGAGCACATCCATCTTCCGGACAGATGGGTGTAAAAACAGAAATGCCCTTTCCCTGGGGCCATGCAAGACTGCCTCAATCCATCTGTGCCAGAATTCGTAGCATTTTGTCACTGGTGTTGAATGTCCACATCCCTACAACCACGAACACATAGTTTCCAGTTCTCGTGAAGCTTCTCAGGATCGTCAAACCCCAGATCCAAAAATCGTGTAGTCCTGCTAGAAAAAATGTCCGTCTTATTTCCAAGCAAGAAGAGAGAACTGGTAATTTTGAGGCTAACAGAAGTAAATGTTGGTCAAGTATCACCAAATATGTTTGTAAAGAGAGAACAACACGTTAACAAACACACAACCAAGGCAAATTCGTAATGACACACAAGTACACAACCTCTAATCATTAAGTATATAATGTGCCATTGCAACGCAATTAAACCAATGAAAAGTTTTGCAACAACAAGACGCAAACTTGTAATTATTTGAGTGTACATACACATATATAGGCTAGTTGGCTAGTTGCAACGGATATTCAGAAAAAAAAGAGTTTATAAGCAGATTGTTTGTTATCCATATTTGTGATTGAAGCAATGTCAAGATCTTTATCACATATTTATTGAAGAAACAATTGAATAGTTATAAAATTGTTGAGCACTCCTTACATAGCATTGAATTTGAAAGGTGAATCTACTAAACGAACACAAATTTAATGTGTTTGCACCCCAACCTGCCACTTCCCTCACACTATATCTTCATTCTAACATTTCCACATTATTGAATCTTCCAAAATGTAGTGCCACTCTACCACAAGCACTACCCCCAACTATGTAGAGTTGCAAGTCCTCCACAACTTCAAATCACGCTCCGAGTTGCCTTCAGTTCAGGTAGAGAAAAGAAAAAAAACAGTCCAGGTCTTTTAACCTGTGCGTTCTACACTCTTCTGTGCTTGTTAATTGCAAGTTTGAGATGAACAACCACTTTGTGAATCCGTATTCTACACTAGTACACTGTGTATATGACTATCAGGAAAGAGAAGCCCTCTGCAATCGATCGTTGTAGAACATATATAAAGCAATGCATGCAAGAAGTAAGAACCGAATAAGAGTTAATGCTCCAAAAATCCCAGTTCAAGATCGGTTGATCAACTAGCTACTAGTTGCAAACCAAGATTAACCTTCTCTTTGGAGCTTTAATTTAATTATGCTGAACCGGTCGTCCTCATTTGGCATCTCATCAAAAGGAATAATTAACAATGAACCACGTTGTATCTACAAATCTACCATTAATTTGATTTGGAGAGAGAAATTAAGTATCGATCTAGCATTAGATTTGGAAGGTGGAATTATTCATTTAAGAGATCTAAGCGCTCTACCTAGCGTGTGGCTTCATCGCGTACGTATACAGATCCACAACCACGTCGATCCTGACACCCTCCCGGCGGCAGGAAAAGGCACGGAAAACCCGGCCGCTGGTCGGAAAATATACGACGACGACGATCGATCATTTCGGATTTGATCAACAACGAACTCCTCGAGAAATTGAAGAAGAGAAGCGAAGAAAAGCTGAGCCACATGCATCAAGGCCGTGCAGAAGATAACAGAGAAAGCTAGACGACGACAACACGCGTTTTCTTCAAAATCAAAACGAAGAGAAAAACGAAGAGAAAGCTAGACGAGGACGACTCGCTTATTTGGAAAGCCTGGGCGTCGGAAAAGTGTAAGGTGCACGCTTGGCTGATTATTCATAATCGAGTCTGGACGACGGACAGGCTGGAAGCTAGAGGATGACGAAACAATAGTGTATGTCCTCTACGCAAGACAGTCCAGGAAATAGCCCTTCATCTCGTAGCAGAGTGCCGCTACTCAAAAAGAATATGGTCCACTATTGCTAGTTGGATGGGGAGTCCACAACTGCAGCCGCCTGCACATTGGGAGATGGCGCAAACAGTGCTGGATTGATGGGGAGGTAGGGCAAACGCACCGGGAGTACCAAGGAAGGGGTTGCGCACTCTCATCCTCCTTGTGGTGTGGGAAATTTGAAAAGAAAGATTTTTGAGCATAGGACTCCACGATGAATTTTCTCCTGTCCAAAATCAAATCTGAGGCAAAATTTTGGATGTTGGCCGGTGCCAAAGGGTTGCGTGAGCTGCTACCAAATTTTGTATAGTCCATAATGTAAAAACTTTGTCCCCCGCCCCTAGGGTTGTATTTCATTCTGCTTTATCTAATAAAAAGACATAGCCTCGTATCGTTTTCTTTTAAAAAACGAAGAGAAAACTAATAGCCGCAACAAGTAGCTATAGACAAATGACTCGACTCGACTCGATCGATCGACGGAAGGACGAACCGGGACACGAACACCGAGACGAGAGGGACGGCGTGCTGTACGGGATCATCCTTGCTTGCTGCAATGCTGCTCGCGCGATCGATCTTTGGACTCGATCCGGCCACGCCGCGACGCTCTCCTTTCCTTGCCCGGAAGATGGGAAGAGGGTTTTGGGAAATGGAGGCGGTTGGGGTTTGGGCGAGTGATCGAGTTGTGTTCGGTGTGATTTGAGCTGAGCTGAGCTGGTCGTCGTGTTGAGCTCCACCGCGGCACGGGCCCCATCGACGGAGTCGAGGGAGCTAATCGATCTACTTGTCGACGCAGTATTGCTGCTTTTTACCTCCATTTCCATGGGGGTAATATTGTCTTTTTGTTCGGTGCCATGTCGGGTATACTAAGAAGTTATTCTCTCGTCTTCTTTTCATTTCTAAATAGCCTATTTAAATCTAGGAGTATAAAAGTTTTACTTATAATGTGTTGGATAAATATCAGACATTTATCTATAAGATCGTATGATAGTTTTTAAGTGTGCACTGTATGGCCCTGTTTAGTTTCTCATTTTAGGTATAAACTTTACAACCCAAAACTTTTGGGTATAAACTTTACACAAGAGAAGGTGTTTAATTTTCTGTATAAAGTTTTTGGGCTGTTGTAATAAAGATAAATTTATCCCTATTAAATGCTTGATTTGGTTTATTTATTATGATCCATGCAAATGCATGCATAAGCACATGCTGCCATTTTTTCTCATGTTTACTAACCGACTTTTTTTAGACATAATAGTGTGTTTGGTTGGATTCAAAGCACATCAGTAGTTTTTCACGGTTCGTGCAAACAATATGCTTGCAAACAACAAAGTTCTCACCTTCACCTGCAAACAACAAAATCAAAGTTCTCACCTTCACCTGCAAACAACAAAGTCTAATTGAACTCTTTTTTGATGCAAAATTTCTCTTGTTCAGCATATTACAACACTCACAAATTACAACATTGTTCAGCACACACATTGTTAGCATGCAAATAAATCAGAAAACAAGCACACACATTGTTCAGCATATTACAACACTCACAAATTTTACAAGTTGTTTCTTTCTTTATCATGAACCAAATTGGTAGCCAAATAATACCTTTCTACTATCTCCTTTCACCCCTGCTTGTTTATGGTACCCCTCATATAATTTTCTTTCTCAATTTGATCGCACCAAATTTCACAAAAACTGCAAGTGTTATCATCTGACCACTGTGCCCTGTCGTTCCTAGCCTAAACAATGCATCACAATATAATGAATTAAGAAATAAATTGAGAACATCTAGCCTAAACGATGCATCATAATATAATGAATTAAGAAATAAATTGAGAACATGTAAAATCAGTCAATAAAAAATAGAGTTGATATTACTCTAAGAAATAAAATGAGCAAATATGCTTGATCATGCACAAAAGTCAAGTTTGGTATACAAACTTTGTGTCCTTTGCTCTGTAATTGAATTACAGAGAGAAAATAAAAGTCAAATGTTTTCTATTATAAGGGCATACCAGGATCCAAATCATAGCAGATCATCATAATCTGGATCTCATAATCTGGCTTCCTCCAAAATTCAGAAACTGAATAAAAATTTGACAGTTTACTATCCATTTGCCTGGTTAAAAGATTGTACTAGTACCAAGAATCAGCTTTAGATCAACAGATATCATGTCATCAGCATGGCTGATCACAGAAAAAAGTTTCTCTGAAAAAAAGTTTTGGTAGTGCCTGCCATAGGATAGGTAAAAATGCGTAGTACTATTTGTCATAGCAGTAATAAAAATTTATTCTTTATGATTAAACCTTGAGTCCTTGAGAAACACAGCTGTGCATTCCCATGAAGTAGAATGGACTGGGCTTTCAGCTCATTTCATGAACTAGGCAGATAAAATATATAGAGGCCAAAACACTGCAAATTTGATAAAATTTGAAGAGCATAAAAATGACAAGATTTGTTTTTAGACCTTTTTAGTTTGTTTGAAGTTGTTCGACTACTTCATTGTTAATATATGGTTTCTAACCACCACAACCATCAAACTTAGGACATGCTTGATTATGAGAACTAAGTACTCAAAAAGTTACAAATGATCACTTGACATCATCAGTGAGCGTTAGTAAATCTTGCAGGTCAGGCTGTACAATCAATTGTTTCAGTTATATTCTGAACAATTCAGAACATGACATCACAGACTGATATTTCAGGAGCTAAATCTAATTACATTGAACTAATATTCCAGGTTCCACATGGCCTGTTCTTCAAGTGCATTGCTATCTAGAATCAGAGTTTATACCAAAACAAAGAGATGCACACCATGTTTTTTGATTCAATGCAATGAAAGGGGAATGAAATTTTAATGGAACTTGAGCGTCGGTGACGCTGTCGTCATTTGCCGTACCAAAGGCGAAGTTGTCTGAAGCCAGAGATCGACATGCAGCGCATCCCCGGGATCCTGCCGGCGCACTGGATGCAGATCCACGCATCACTCGACCTTTGGCTTGGCCTCGAGCCAGTTGAGGGTCTCCTCCAACTGCGCTGCGAGCCCCGCGCAATCCGAGGGTACGACCCTGCTCCGGTAAAGGACACAAACATGAGGAGGATGAATGCTGGTGTCGCTGCCTCCATCTTCACGACCGGAGTGAATAATGCCCTCGTACGTCCCCATTCCAGGCCACCCTTCATCACTGTTGAGGTCGAGCGCCTCCATCCCCGACCATGGAGCTCCTTGAACGCGGCTACCGCGACGTACTCGTACCCGCCGACGATGGAATATGGATTTGGCTGCGATAGGAAATCCCTGGTGCGCTCGCTATCGACGTAGCCATCCTCGTTACCGTTCCCGGAGTCGTAGCCGTACTGGTCGTCATTGCCGAAGCTAGACATCCTCCACGCCGCAGATCTGGAAAGGAGAGGAAGGGGATGGGGATGGGTAGCGGCTGCACTGTAGAACAGGATGTGGACTCCGAGCGGCGACTAGCAGGAAGGGGATGGCTGGTGCCCACAGGGATCTCGGTGGCTGGTCGGCAGCATAAGTTGAGACCGGGATGGGGATGGAGATGGCTGGCCGACGACGAATCTTGAGAATGAGAAGGCGATGGGGATGGCTGGTGGCGTTTGAGGGATGGATATGGCTGCCGGTGCACTTAACAACAAGATGGCAATGGTGCGCGGCGGATGAGGAATCCGGCTTGCACGGCGGATGCGGAAGGAAAAACAAGCTTGTGTGGGATACGAATGCGGATGAGGGAGTGGACGTCTGGGTGACGCAGGGTAAGGGATGGGATGCACTTCTACTAATACAAAATTTCACCTTTTTGACCAAAACATTTCCAAATTCCAAATCTTTACATGCCAAGTTTACACATACAATCCAAAAAAATGTACAAAATCCTAAATTTGTATATTATTCTATAGCAACTAATCAGGGCCTATATATGATTTGCACCATTTATTATCCTATTATCCTATGCTACTTCATACTCCTCTCGTGTGGTTGAGGTGATGCTACAGTGTGTTGGCTGATTTTGGCTAACGAACCTATAGTCGCATGGGCATACAAGCCATCCTGTTCTAAACGTGCACGTTGACGTTGCTAATGACATATGTTGTGGTCAGAGCCGTTCTAATTTTCCGTTTCGAACCACCGGCCTTCAGTTCCCAAACCTTTATAAAAACAAGAGTGCTGTACACTGACGGTACTTAAACCGGTATGAATGTGTCATCTAGATTCCTAAATTATCAAAATATATTTTCGGATCTCTGAACTTTATCATGATATTAGGTTGGCTTTAACCCGCTTCATACGTTTACGTGGCATTGTCACGATGACACCAACGTATCAATAGGACCACATGTGAGGCACATAAATAATAACAACAACAACAACAACAACAATAATAATAATAATAATAATAATAATAATAATAATATCTTTTCTCCTTTCTCTCATTCTGAAGATTATGGAGGGAGAAGAAAATATGTTTTTCAATTTATTATTTTTTATGTGAATGATATGTGGGTTCTATCGATCTGTACATTCAGAGACTAAAAATACATTTTAAGCGTTCACCTGTACAAGTTCAGAGATTACCCATATACTCCACTCTAAAAACAACTAAAAACAAGTAGTTCAGCTCCTATGAAGCGATGATTTCATGCACAAATGGATCATTTCAATAAACCCCCATAAACCGCCGAAGCTTTCCTCGATTAAAAGAGGTGTTGGAAGGGACTAGAAGGGCTGTTTTCACGCTAGTGCAGTTGGCACACAAAGGGGCAGCGATAAATAGAGAAACTATTTTAAACTTTTAAGGGGATACCCTTTCTTATTTTTTCATATTATTTATATCTATATTTATATTTATTAAAAATTTTTATCAGCCTGGCTATTTTATACAAAACCTCTTGAGTGTTTATAAAATTAACGAGTCCGCGACTATTTTGCGAAAACCCATTGAGTGTTTATAAAATTAATCTGATCTCAATCTTTGAAATAGGCCTCAGATGAAGACATTAAAAAATATAAATTGAAATTACATGAGACTTTAACTTTGGAATAATTATGATAAAATAAAATGACACCCGTTGTAATGTACGGGCATATTTACTAGTCTATAACTATCTATAAAACAAGTAGTGTTTCCATCCAAAATTTTCGTTCGCCTGGCTATTTTACAGAAAACCCCTTGAGCGTTTATAAAATTAACCCATAATCCACTGTCTATTTTGCACAAAACCCATTGAGTTCATGTGCCCCTCCCTACCTGTGTCCCTCTCTCCCGTCCCCATCCGTGTCGTGCCCCGCGCCGCGTCGCGCCTATACCCTTCCCTCCCGTCGCTGCTCGGAGCTCCCGCGCGGCACCCCGCGCTACGCCTGCGCCCCTCCCTCCCGTCCTCATCCGCGCCGCGCTCCTCCCTTCCGTCGTCGCTCGAAGCTCCCGCGCCGCCGCCTGGACCTTCGCCCTCCGCCTGCTTTCCTCCCTACGTCGTCGTCCCTACTGTCGACTCGTCGCTCGGTCGACACAGAGACGGACGCCCAGGGCCAAGTGAAGGCATAAAGAAAAAAATATAAATTAGAATTACATGAGACTTTAACTTTAGAATAATTATGATAAAATAAAATGACGCTCGTTGCAACGCATGTACATATTTACTAGTCTATATAACTATCTATAAAACAAGTAGTGTTTCCACCCAAAATTTTCGTTCGCCTGGCTATTTTGTAGAAAACCCCTTGAGTGTTTATAAAATTAACCCACGATCACTTTGACTATTTTACGAAAACCCTTGAGTGTTTATAAAATTAACACGTAGTCCCAATCTTGAAAAGAAAGGAGAGCTTGGATGAAAAAAGACCTCATGCGTCCTTCCTCCCTACGTCCCTCCCTCCCGTCCCCATTCGTGCCGCGCCCGCGCCACGCCGCGCTGCGCCCCTTCCTCCCGTCGCGCTCGGAGCTCGCGTTGCGCTGCGCCTCTCCCTCCCATCCCCATCCATGTTGCGCCCCTCCCTCCTGTCGTCGCTTGGAGCTCCCATGCCGTTGCCTGGACCTTCACCCTCCACTTGCTTTTCTCCCTGCATCGTCGTCCTTGCTGTCGGCTCGTCGCTCGGTCGACCCAGAGGCGGACGCCCGGGACCAGATGAAAACATAAAGAAAAAAATATAAATTAAAATTATATGAGACTTCAACTTTAGAATAATTATGATAAAATAAAATGATATCCGTTGCAACGCACTGATATATTTACCCAAAATATTCATCTGTCCGACTATTTTGCAGAAAACCCCTTGGGTGTCTATAGAATTAACCGTAGTCCGCCTGACTATTTTACAGAAAACCCCTTGAATATTTATAAAATTAACCCGCAGTCCCAATGCTGAAATAAAAAAGAAGGCTTAGATGGAAAAAAATTATGATAAAATAAAATGACGCTCGTTGCAACGCACGGGCATATTTACTAGTGGTTATAAAAATATTAAAAAATTTAAACATATTTAAATTTATCTAAGTAGTGATGCAGAATATACAGTAATTACCATATGTCAAGCTACTTTACTTCAGCTTTGCGATATTCCAACAACTAGTTCCGCTTCTACATATTTTCTTAATGATGTTATCAGAAGTAGACTTTATAATTCCTCTGTTCATGAAGTTGTATCCCCTCTGTTGTAAAAGACCCAAGAGCCGTATGCATGCTGCTGACCTGTAAAGCACAAAATTTAGTATCTAAGATCGCTTTGCTATCAAAGCACTGGCCATACAGTACACCCATTTGGATGATATTTGCAAAAGAACATAATGAAAGTGCATCAATAAAATAGTGTTGTATAGAACAATAGCAGGAATTTCAATATGTTTACTCACTGTCTCAATTGTGAAAGCATTATCTCTTGAACGATTGAAAACATAAATCCTAAGTGGCTCCATCTCATCACGAACAGCAAAATATCCATAGATGGTGATAGGATGAGTTTGGATCTTTGATAACTTCAATGAGAATATCTGCATCATCTTTTCAGGTTCACGGTATCGAAGGTTTATTGCAACTGAAAAAACAAAGAAAAATAAGAGCGTCGCCAAATTAATTAATTAAGTACCCATTGTTAAGTTTGATCATTAGTTTAAAGAATTAAAATACTTACTCTCAGATTCCTCATGTTGCGAAAACAGTTGCCACTCTTTTGAATGCATCGAGTACTTGTTACTGGAAAAGCTTCCAGAGGAGAAACCGGAAACTCTTGGCTATCATCCTCAGTATAAAGCTCATACAATTCACAGTATTTCCCAAAATAATCGCAGTACTGTTCCATCCTTCGTTCACCGATTCCCTTCACTTGTTCTAGGCTCATACTAGATCCTGATGAATATTTTTTTAAAAGAAGATTTTAATTATATAGTTATGGAACAAAAAGCTTTTCAGTAATATACCGAAGTGCCCACTTAGTTAGCTAGCCATCAGCTATCTAGCACTGACACACCATGCCTTAATGCCCATGTCACATAGCATGTCAGACACCGGTAGAACTTTGATAGAGGCAACTCACATTATTTACGGTGCCACAAGATTTGTTTTTATTCCTAAAAACACAGCCATTACATGCTTGGACAAGCTTAGCCCAAAAGAGTACTTGGTTGTGTCATTAACTTTGTCTTGCTAGCCATCCGCGATATGCCTCTGTACAGATGATACTTGAAATTATACAAATAAGGAACTACTATTGTTCTTCAATTGGTTTACTGCATAAACATAGTTTCTTTATTCCCTTCATGAGAATATTTCAGATTAAGACATATTGATACTCTGCACACAGTGATCGCCATAGACTGTTCATGGTCAATTCTTGAGGTAAAAATTTCCAGAAAACAATCTATACTAGACGCACTAAAGTGGTAAAATAAGATCCATTGACATATACCCTAATTTATCACAACAAGTTACAAACCTGACCAAAGAATTAGTAAGATACCATGCAATGTATCCATGAAAAAAATTGTTTCGCTCTATCTGCGCAGCTTACTGAAGCTAAAAATTACAGACCTTCGCGGTCCTACTATCCTTGGAGGTCATATTAGTATGTCCATAACTCCATGTTGTGTGATACCACGTGATCTCAGTGTTTAAACAATACCAAATTGATAATCCAGAAGGCCAGAACCCAAAAAGATCCCCAAGTTCAAATGTTATTTTTAGCAATCAAGTTCAAATAGTGATAATGTAAGATTTTGCGGCTGCATTGTTGGTGATCACCTGAGCAATCATGATCGGTCTCATTATCGCTTTCATCCTGTTCATCCAAGCAAGAGGGATCTGAAACTGTCAATTGATGCAAAGAGAAAGAGATTAGTAGCATACAGAGGAGGAGATGATATGTCCAGAGGAGATGAGAGAATCGCATGGTGCACGCACCTGCACCGGGATCATCCGGCTGGGAATCGAAGAGCCAACAATGGCAGGCCAAACTTGGAGAGGAGCTTAGCCCGCTTGTTCCTGGCGCGAAGCTTCCTCTTCTCGCACCTCTCCTGGTACAGCTTCTCCTCCCGCTCGTCGTAGCGCACGAGCAAGTCCATGACTTCGATGATGCAAGGGCGGCGGCGCTCGTGGTACTCGATGTCCAACCGGAGCTGCTCCAGCTCGGCCATGCCGGTGTCGTCACTGGGGCCGCGGCCGTCGACGAAGAGGAACGGGTTTTCCCTCGCGAAGTCCTGGCCTCGGCGGCGGACGCGCGCGCGCGAGAGAGAGCGAGCGAGCAAGAGCGAGAACGAGAGAGAGAGAGAGAGAGAGAGAGAGAGAAAGAGAGAGCCGCCGACGACGAGGAGGAGAAGCTTGCGGCGGTGGTCGGCTGGCGGCGAGGCTCGCGCGAAGGCGAAGGGAAAGAGAAGCGGCGGTGGAGTTGGGCCGGATTTTTCTCTATCGGCCCATACAAAGATGGCCCGCTGATACGGGTAGGCAAAGTGGAATTTTTGCTATTTTTAATTTTTTTATTAAAAGATTTAAAAAGCGATTTTTTAAAAAACGTCCTTCTAAAAAGTGGAGTGGCGGACGACTAGTTTTACTAAACTTCAAAAGAAAAAATATTTTTACAAATCTTTTAATAAAAAATTAAAAATAGCAAAAATTCAGGCAAAGTGT
The DNA here is from genome assembly GCA_019925245.2 of Oryza australiensis. Taxonomy (NCBI): domain Eukaryota; kingdom Viridiplantae; phylum Streptophyta; class Magnoliopsida; order Poales; family Poaceae; genus Oryza; species Oryza australiensis. The sequence continues at coordinate 4,710,194 of JAIFGZ020000044.1, forward strand.
GCATTGCGTTGAGCAATTTACGAACGCTTTTATTATCCTCTCAATCAAAAAGAAAGAAAGAGAGATTCAGTTATGAACGCTTCAGATCTGTTTCTTTCCGATTCGATGTCTGCCTGTCAGCCAGTTTGGACGTAATTTAGAATTTGAAATCAAGAAGAAAGAAAGAGATTCAATTCGGTTATGAAAACTCTCTCTCTCTCTCTCTCTCTCTCTCTCTCTCGTCTTAGACTCAAATCCGTTTCGGGAGGTTTTGGAATTTGAAACGAGTGGTTTCACAAATTTTGCAATCATCATCAGGGAGGATCCTAAAGAAGCAAATTTTAACAGTTTACAGAAGCAAATCTGGCAGTTCTGGGCAAATGGACGAACAAAACTGACTTCAAAGCCTGAAACGAAACTAACATCCAACTCTGAAGTTTTCAAGGGACAGGTCCTCCTGAACTGATGAAAACAGCGACCCAGCCTTTAACATTGGTAACCCCTTAACCAATCACATGAATCACATCATTTGACATTGGTAAGTAGCGTGAAATGGTTTCATAGCAACCACCTGAAAACTACTGCTAACATTTCCTGATTGACATGCACATCATGATGCAAGAATTTTTTTTTTATTTTTGACAGAAAATCATCATGAAGATTGCAGAAAAATGCGTTGTTGCAAACGGATTCTTACATCCTGCCAACAATCTGGGAGTGATTGCCACATACGAATCGAGCATCATGGATTTTATGAGAATCAAACATCATCATCATGACAGATCCATGATGATTAGCATTTATTAGTAAACTTGAAGATTAGCACTTCCTTTCTGCCAAAAAAGAGCAGAGGCGCATACATTCAGATACATGATAGTGATCAATGGTGTCAACATGACAGCCGATTGAAAATGAGGTTCAAAGCAAACACAAATTCAGACTCAAACGCACGCCCTCTCCGATCAAAATAATAATATGACCGGAAGCAAAGTCACCGTTCAGGCTCCTCCAAAAATTCGAGGATCCAGGTAAGTAAAATTAAGAAAATTAAGAAATCAATAGGTAAATTCATCAGTGCCGCAGCAGACAAAATCTTCAGGCAACAACTCAGGAAATATGATCACATCCATGGCTGCAACTTATTAACCTCGGACAGCACTTCAGATAAGACCATATCAAGTTGTTTACTGATGCTCGTTCACTGGATCAGTTGGAAAATACAACCATCGTTGGCGGGTGAGCTGCTAGGAGGTGCAGAGTGGTCGGGTTCGCCTTCTTCCATCTCATCTTCCATGAAATTCTCCCGGCACTCCATGCTGCAAAAGGCTTTGTCACCCCTATGATTGAAAGATAGAATACCAGACATAAAAAGAAGGATCGAAACAACTACAGGTTTCTTGAATAAAACAACAAAAATATCCACAACAACAATGTGTCTACTATACTGGATCACTTACTGATACATGTAGATGTCTTTCCCTTCTTTGAGTTTCTCACCGCAAAAATAACAGAAGCTCATCATATCCTCTTCCAGACGAGGGGGCAAACTCTCCTCACTCTTACTCTCATTGGGCATCAGCTGCTCGCCTTCAAACTCTAAAACATGATCTCCAAAGAAGTGGGTTGTTCTAGGGTTAGGACCACGACAAACAACACGGGTGTAATCCTCTGAATTGACAATGTCATCCAGAGACATGAAACTACCCTTCAGTTCATCACACATACTCTCATCCTTCTGATCAACCACCCCAGCTTCGACAGGGGCAGTGAAGCTGTTCTTGGAAGTTACATTATCAGTAATCCTCATCTCAGATCCAAGAAGAACCTTCCTGCTGCCCAAAGGAGTGGAGCTGTCATCAGTAAGTGAATCCACCAGGCCAAGCCCAACCCTGTCGCCGAGGAAAGACGACCTCGGTGATTTGGCACCGAGGCCTGGGAAGAATATGAGGTCTAGAGGCGATGTTGGACTGCGGACTGCATCCAGCTCAATCAAACATTTGCTGCTCAGTTTGACAAGAAGGTCAGGGACCCTGAAGAAGCCCATCTTCTGTGCAATCGACTCAGCGGAGGTTTGTGGAACCGCAGAGAACTCAGCTGCCATTTGATTTTGATCTTTCTCTAGCTTTCTTCCAACTGCAGATTTTATTGTGTTAATAACTTGAATTCTATAATTCCACCCTTTCTTTAACACTACGACGACTTCGGAAGTGGGTTTATTCTAGTGTCAGTATTAAGAAACTCCATAGAGTCAAGAACAGAACAATCAGATGGAGTATATAAATTCATCAAGAACTAAAATAGAAGCGTTCTAAAGATTAAGTGCAAGGCAACATGTGATCTTTTTATAGATTCCTTAGCTTGTACGCCTAGATATATTGAGAGGTGATTAAAACATAATAAAAGCAACCCCATACAGAGAATCTAAACAAAACAAGAAAAAGATATGCCTTCACTGATTAATCAATTATCACCCCCCCATTCTCACCTCTTCACAACTGTTCTTGCCTCACGAGAAGCAGCTCCCTCATCAACAAGGCCAAAATTTCCTGAAAAAGCCAACAACAACGCGAAGGTCAGTGATGACGAAAAAGAAATAATCGAGGAATTTTCCTCCCCTCAAGAACACAGAAACGAGCGGGGAGATTAAACCCCATAAATCACAGAAACCCCGCAAAACGAGAGAAAAAATCGAAAACGAAATCGAAAAGAAAAACCCAGATAGAATCGATCAGAAAACTCAAACCAGAACAAAAGAAAAAAATCCAAGAACCAACACACGGATTAAAACCCCAATCAAGAACTCCCCCTTCCAATCTATCCCTCCCTCCTATGGAATGCAGGTCAAAAAAATCCTCAACGAAAACAAAATCAATCACCAGGATGCGGAAGGATCGAGAAGCAGCCTACCCTTCTCAGCCTTCTCGGCCCGCAGCACCGGCCGCCAGCAAGTGGAGGGGTGGAAGAGGAGACTTGAGGCCGGCAGCGCCGCGGAAAGATAAAGGGGAGGAAGAAATAGTGGAGGAGAGAGAGAGGAGAAGGTTTATGGGAGAGAGAACTCTTTTTTCTCTCTCTACTGGTAGTTGTTGGACCCTACTAGTAGGTCCAGGAGTACACACACTTTTCTCCTCCTCTCTCTCTCTCTATTTTCTCTCTCTAGGAGTACACACTTTTATCCATCTCTCTACTTTCTCTCTCTAGGAGGTATACGCTGATTTGATTGAGAATAATGGGGTAGATTTTGCAGGTGCAGGACAAGTGGCAGCTGGTGCTGATTTGTTTTCTTTTGATGGCTGATTAAAATATTAAATACAAATAGTTTTTTTTGGAAAAAGGTTGTAGGGTTTGGAAGGATGCCAAGATTATGACGTCATGTTGGGGTGTTCTTTGATGTGGAGATCTGCTTTGTCAGCATGTGTAGAGAGAGATGGAGAGATAAGAAGTGTTTGAAAAAAAAGAAAAGGGAAAGTGCATATTATTTGTGACTTTTTGTTGTGACATGAAAATTTTTTAATTTGTTTTTATCTTTAGCTGGAGGAAAAAAATTATCATGCAGGCGGTGGAGGCACCAAAGGAGTATGCTGTCAAATCTGCTTTTTTTTACCTGGTTTGGGTTTTGGAATTATTTTTTTCTACTGGTGCAGAGTGTGCTAGCCAGTCCACTTGCTGGAGAAATTTTCGTCCACTCCCACGGTTTGCAAGGGCATATCCGTATAATCTATTTTCTTCTTTTCATTTTTGTTGACAAGTTAAAGGAATTCTTGTGGGGTTAAAAGAGAATTTGTTAGGAAGTCATTTAGAGTTTTCCTAACAAAAGATGCAAGTTAATACAAGAAAGAAATTATTGCCAACTTTAGAAAACATGTATATCTCCACCCAAAAAAGAATAGGACGCATATGTTTAAATATGATTATAAAATAAAAATGTGCTAACACTAGAAAGCTTGCACTACCTCCATACTAAAAAAACAATTCTGGGTATATATGCACCTTGACGTTATTCAGGGTGTCTAGGTGCATAGTTACAATTATATTCTTTTTGATAGAATTAGTATATCCCTAGAAAGGAAACAAAAGAAGAAAATGCGTACACTTATAAACATGAAGTTAAGACTAATATATTCCTGTTAATTGAAAGAGTTCTTTTAGTGCTTATCAAAATATCAAATTCTTGTACTCCCACGTTTCAAATTATTTGTCCTTCTAGGTTTGTACTAAGTCAAACGTTTATATCTTTGTTTATCAATCTAAAAATTTATATACTTTAACATCATAAGATTTATGTTTTAGATCAACCATGAAAAATATTTTCATATATATAATTCACATGTGGTTGACCTACATGAATTTCTTTAAAAAATAATGTTAAAGATAGAACTGTTTGATTTAGAATAAAGCTAGAACCACAAATAATTTGAGACATGGAGTACATGATAACATAATATATAAATCACATGTTGTTGACCTACATGAATTTATTTGAAAAAATAATGGTCAAAGATATAATTGTTTGATTAGAATAAAGCTAGAACCACAAGTTTGAGACGGGGAGTATATGATATTCAAACTTTCAAAAGTCTGGTACATTGAGAACCCCAAATTTCTTTTCTTGAGAGAGATACTTAAAACTCTGGTAAATATGCTTATTGGTCCTAGTTAAATACTACTCCTATGATGAAAATTAGCAGAGACATTTTTAAGGTTTTCAAAATCACCTTGTGTTTCACATGCTTTTGAATTACTGGCCGGTTTCCTGAGGTCATAAAGGAACTTGTTACCAAAGACAAAATTTTTGACTGGTAAAAAAAGCATCCTGTGTTGAAAATCAGTGGAGTACTCGTATCAGTGGTAGTAAATCAGTGGTAGCAAATGATGGTGTATTCAATGATACTTGCATGGAACCATGCACCACAAAAATCTAAGATGATCTGGCATGTACAACTCACTGTTCCGTCTATAAGCTACAATGCAATACAGATATCATACAAACCATAGACAAAGGTTAATCTATAATCATTAAATTTTGTTGTCATATCTCCGCTCTGACTTCTTCCGGAATAATCCAACGTCTTCCTCTCTCACCACGTCGCTGGGGCGACAAAGCTTGTGTGATGCTGAGAGCAGCAGATCCACCACCACAGATCTCTGAGCGCGCAGCCGCCAGCCATCGACCTTCTTTTCTCTCTCTCTTTCTTGCCTCTCTTTCTCGGTTTCGTTTCTCCTTCTGCTCTCCATTGCGGCGAGTCGGCTGGCGGCGGCCACGGAAAAGAGGGGCGGGGCGGCGAGGGAGGGCGTCGGGTCCATCGCGCCTCTTCGACGACACCATCACGTCGGTGGTGGCAGAGCCGGATCCATTTGACCGCTACAGTCGTTCGGCAAGCGGCGGCGATGCGCGAAGAGGTCGCGGCCCTTCCAAGGGACGGAGGCAACAGCGAAGCAGTGAGAGAGCAGTGAGAGGGCGAACAGTGAGAAGCCTGCCGTTGCCGCCTCAAGCCCCCATGCGCCGTCCTCGCGCCCGCCACTGCCTCCAGGGCTGGCCTGTGTGTGTAAGATGCCGGTGCCACCGCAGCGGGCCTTGAATTCTTGAGGGCCTCAAAAATTCGGACTTATATGTGGCCCACCACACCGTTGGTCCTGGGTCCTGGGCCAAGGCTTGTGTTGAATATTACATTTTAGTTGATATATATATACACACACACTAGCAATTGTGCCCGTGCGTTGCAACGGGTGAAGTCAAGGCGCGACGCGGATGGGGACGGCACGGAGGGCGCGGGAGCTCCGAGCAGCGATGGGAGGAGGAGCGCGAGCGCGACGCGGGCGCGGCGCGGATGGGGATGGGAGGGAGGGGCGTAGGGAGGGAGGGGCGAAGGAGGTTTTTTTCATCCAAGCTCTTCCTTTCTTTTCACATGGGGACTGTGGGGTGAGCAACGAAATACTCGTGGCTCGTGGTTGGCTCGGCTCGTTGAGAAATGCTAACGAGCCGTGTCAAGGGTTTAGCTCGTTAGCTATAACGAGCCGTTAGAGTCGGCTCGAGCCGCTCGTGAGCTCAACGAGCCGGATGCAATGGACAAAGCGGGCCTAATGTTTTGCTTGTTTTGCTATTCTTTTACTTATTTTGTTGTTGATGTGACAATAAATCAATAATTTTTATGATTTTATTATGGTCAATATGGATCTAATGCTTTAGATTATAATAGTAATAATATCTAATCTAGTTGTATCATTACATTTGCATGGATAATTGTTGATGGACAAGTGTTATTACGTTAATTATGGACTTAATATATCACTTTTTACTTTTTTCAATGTATATTTGCATGTTTAATAAACTCCGAAAATGAAATGCAATTTGTACATAAATTGCACTGTATTAAAGTGGCTCGCGAGATAAACGAGCTGGCTTGAGTCGGCTCACGAGCCGAGCCGAGCCGGCCTCCTAGCTCGGCTCTCTACCGAGCCGAGCTGAGCCGGCTCGGTATCCACCCTAACTGCGGGTCAATTTTGGAAAACTCAAGGGATTTTCTGCAAAATAGTCAGGCAGAACACAATTTTGGGTAGAAACACTACTTGCTTTATAGATAGTTATAGATATATAGCAAAATGCCCGTACGTTGCAACGGGACGACGATGCAGGGAGGGAAGCAGGCGGAGGACGAAGGTCCAGGCGGCGACGCGGGAGCTCCGAGCGGCGACGGGAGGGAGGGGCTCAGGCGCGGCATGGATGGGGGCGAGAAGAGAGGGACGTAGGAGGTCTTTTTTCCATCCAAGCTCTCTCTTTCTTTTCAACATTAGGATTGCATGTTAATTTTATAAATAGTCAAGAGGTTTTCTGCAGAATAACCCTTTTTCTTCTTTAATTGGGTCTTTTTAAATAGCCAGACGAACTGTGGGTTAATTTTGAAAAAACTCAAAGGGTTTTCTGCAAAATAGCCAGGCAAAACAAATTTTGGGTGGAAACACTACTTGCTTTATAGATAGTTATAGAGTTATAGATTATAGATTATAGATATATTAATAGGGCCTTGGTCAGACCTCGGTATAGCTTTACGTTACGAGCCAAAAAAAAACTATGGACCGGCCCTGGCTGCCTCCCACCTCCGCGGGGCTCCTTTGCCCGCCATTGCCTCCCATCTCCGCGGCGCTCCTTCGCCGCCACTCCTCGCTCCTCCGCTGTCGTTTCCTCCTCTTCCTTGCGCGCCTCACCCGCGCATCCCATCGCCGGGGATGGCTCCGTAGCTGTTTCCATGCCGCACACCCTCGTGGACGCTGACAAGGAGCGCATGCCGCTTCGCCACCGAATCGTGCGGAATACGAGGGTTGCTGGGGGCCAGGAGAAGCGGCGACGGCCGGCGTCGATGGCCGGTGGATTTGGCGTGCAAAATCCATCTCTCACGCCTTCAACTTCCTCCGTATGTGCACCGTCGTGGATCTGTTGTGTCGAGCCTTGAGGAGTCGGGCTCCATACAACGTGTTTTTTTGCTGTCGCTTGGCCTGGGAGCACGAGCTTTGGTCATCGACTGATGAGATGACAAGCGGGGCCGTCTGCAGTGTTGGCGAAGGGTTTTTCGTAAAAAAACAACTCAGAGACAGGGCTGAGTCGACGTACTGTAGATGCCCTAAGGCTGACTCATATGAGCTACGATTTTTCCTAGTTTTTTAGCACGGTTACCAAACTGTTAACAAAGTATATTTTGTGTAAATCATTTCTATATAAAAGTTTGTTTCAAGATTCAAATTAATTTATTTTTAAGTTTACAATAGTTAATATTAAAATGTTAGTAGTGATGTTGTTCGAGTCGTACATCATCTCTATCACTAACATTTATGTTTCACAATCTCTACTATTATATTATCCTCTCCTCGAATAAGAAAAACTATCACTTAAAAACTAAATATATGTTTAATTGGCACAATAAATTAGAAACTCAAATTATTCTCCGATACTGTTTGCTACTCATGAGTTAATGATTTGTCTCGTTTTATGATCCATGATAATCTTCAGCTAGAAGCTCAATCTTTAGTCAAGTGATAATCTTCATCTAGAAGCTCAATCTTTAGTCAAGGAGAGTGTAGTGAATTTAATTGCTAGTAGTAATAATATGATTTATTGTTGGTATAGTGGTATTTTGTGGGTTCATCATGGCTTCATGCTTCCCTGTTAGGTAGCTGAGGTAGTTATGAGTCATGACCTCAATTTACTCGGGGCAGCTCCGCATTAACTTGCAGGTCACGAGACTTGATTAATTGCAATCTACAACATGTACCGTATCTTGAAAATATTCGCGATAAGGAACTACTCGTTCACATGTTGAGTTTTTTTACGAAGAAAGGAAGTACTCTTCTTCTCGTCTTAAAATATAAAAATTTTAAAATTAAACATGCTTATTAAAAATATATGAAATTAAATAGAAACATGTTGTGATTAGTTGAGAAGTGAAGGTATGTGAAAAAAATGAATGATAAATGTTTATAGTTGATTAGGAAGAAAATGTCGATGAATAAGTTATTACATTTTGGAATAAATTCTGAGTACTATAAATTTGTTATTTTTTAAGACGGAGTGTGTGAAGGGGTATCACCCTGGTAGCCCGTGGAGCAGAATTAAGGACAACTGAAGTCGGACCGGTAATCCTCGGGGGAGATCAGATGCCCGACCTTTTCCTAGGGTCGGGAGCCCCGACCTCCTTGACTGTCCCGATTCAGTGTCTCGTCCCGACTACGGCTCATCTGCTCGACCTCTGATCCCCTCGAAGTAGGCCGCTTGCATCGTAAGGATCACAGAAAAGATAAGAAGGAGATACCCCGACAGAAGATGATGTCATCCGATAAGACTGCGTATGAGGTACTTGTGGAGAGCGGATCCCAAGACAAGGTGGAGCGCATAGTACCCACAGATCATAAGACCTGGGGATCTTTATGTACTTTTCAAATATTATTTGTACTTGCTTTTGAGCTTTTAGTCTTAGCTTTTTTGGCCCCCAAATCCGCTTGTAATTGCCCTCTTGATCTATAAAAGGGAGGGCAGGACCGCGGGGAAGGGGATCGATTCTTTGGAGGTTAGGTCTAATCTCTAGAACCCAAAGAACTCACACCCATTGTATTTTGTTTTAGACATTACCCCAGCAAAAAAACACATGACGTAGGCTTATTATCCTTTGAAAAAGCCGAACCTATCTAAAAATCTATTTAGCTCATTTTCTTTCTTGAGCGGACCATTACACCCTTTTGATAGACGATTTCTGACCACTCTTTCACTTTCTTAGATAGCTCTCTCGGAAGACTGCCGATCCATCCGTCGACAGAGTGAATATTATTAATACTCTTTGCATAATGTTACTGTGCATATAGTATGGGTAATTTGTTGTGTTGAAATGTTGCGGATATACTATGCATGTATAAAGAATGCACTATTGTGACAAAATCAGGAAAAAAGTTTAGGCGTGTCAAATTGTTACAGGAACGAAGTTTAGACATACAACACAGACATATTATTCACTGGATTTCTCACGGATTATCTACTTATAAAAATGAATTAAATATTTAAGAAATAAAATTTAAAATACTTTAGAACAAGTGACTAAAAACGTGTCTTTAGAAGCATGAAACAAATTGTGGAGATTGTGGCAATCGGGTATCCACATGGCAAGCTTATCCGACTGGAGGTAGGGATAGGTTGCGCCTGCTATATCTGTAAGCCGAACTTGACTTAGGTGTTACGGTTGCCGATAGAGATAAGGCAATCGGCCTATAGTCACGGTTTGGTAAGATTGAGGAGACCTACTTAGAGTAAGATAGGGTTTCCGACTTGTAAACCCTTCCTCCCAAGACTATATAAGGGGGTAAGGGCGTCCTTGAGGATATTCCGATAGGATATCGATTCTAGATCGGAGATTCCAATAGGAGTTCACTTTTAGCTCTCGGCTTTAGATCACGAGATCAATAAAGACACTCGGCGGATTGAATCCACCGAAACGGAGTAGGGTATTACCTCACGAGAGGGCCTGAACTGTCTAAATCTTCTTCTTCTCCTAACCCATCGTGCTTGGCGATCTCGATGCGACCCCATAAAATATATTGCCGAAACCAAGTTTCGACGGTTGGCGCGCCAGTAGGGGCCGCGCGTCGAGACTTCTTCAACAATCTCGCCGACAAGCGTGATGGGATCTCCTTCAAGACTCGGCGACTTCGCCGCCAACCGTCGGCGACTCCTCCTCGACTCGGATTCGAACCGGTCGGAGGGAACAACCCACTCGGCGCCGTTCGGGCTCTCCAACGCGCCGAGATCTTCGACAACATCTTGAAGACCAAGATGCGATCCACCTTCTCCGACGACGGACTTCACTCGGCGCCATTCGGATTACCGAATGCCGCCGAGATCCGCGCCAATCTTCTTGCCTCCCGACGGAAGCAATCTACTCGGTGAAGACCTTTCTGCACCGTTTGGGTTACCAAATGTCGCCAAGATCTACGATCAAGCGCTCTCCCCGAGTTGGCGAGATCCACTAGAGCCCGATCCCCAACCTCCGACTCGGACTGGAACGATCCAGATCCGGTTACCCAGATCAAGGGAGGTCAGTGTCATCCTCCCGTCCTTTGGCTCCCTGTCCATCTTCGAGCTCAACGGATACCTCGGCTCCGCCGCTTCGACAATCTCTACGGCATCCCTTCGACGAAGCCGACAACTCCGACCGCCATATGGACTCGTGAGCCGAAGTGCTTCGACGTCCTCATGGCCGAGCCGGATGAGTCCGACTCGCCTTGGCCGAAGGCTTGCCAAGAAGAGCGAGCGAGTGGAGCTCGAACGCAAGACAGCCGAAGAAGACAAACAACGCAAAGACGAGGCTGATAAAAGGAAGCAGGATCTGCGTGCAGCTGGACGATCTGCCCAGGAGGCCATCCTCCAAACACGGGTTCGCAACACCAATGTCTTCCGGACGCCACGAAGACGCGCGCCGCACTCACGCTCTTGGATACCGTCATGGAGACGGCTCCGCCAACGTAACTCCTATACTTGGATAAGATCAAGACCATCGTTGCTGCCACGGCTAACGGCCCTCCCACCACTTCGGCAAGAAGGCCGACTGAATCCGTGGCCGAAACGCCTGACAAAAGCCGGCTCCCACCCCTAAGGTCAGGAGACTACAGGAGGCCCGAGCCGGCTCGATCGTCAACTAGGCCAAGAGGCCCGCCTCCCGAGTCCATGCCGAGGCACCAAGAGCAGACGGTCGACTCCCGCCGCAAACGACATGGACGTCCACCCGTCCACCACCGAGTCCACCGCAACGTTCCGGCTACCCAACCAGCCACGTAAGACCCCGCCGAGTGATGCGGGAAGTCCTCGACCGCCGCTACCAAGAGCGCGACCGTCGCACTCGGGAAGATCGGAGGATCACCCGATAGCGGCGACGATGGAGTACGGCCTTCACTGGGAACTCCGCCGAGTGCATTGGCCGAGTGGCTTTAAGCCCACCGGGATAGAAAGGTACGATGGCAAAACCGACCGAATCTTGGTTAACGTGTATACCCTTGCCATCCGAGCCGCAGTGGTGACAACAAAGCCATGGCGAACTACCTACCGTGGCCCTCGCAAACTCGGCCGGAAATTGGCTCACCACCGCCTGCAAGAGGCTCAATCGGCTCGTGGAGCGAGCCGAGGACCACTTCATCTCCAACTTCCAAGGCACCTTCGAGAGGCCCAGACGCACTTCCGACCTTTACAATGTCATCCGAGCGGACGAGCCTCCGAAGGATTACATTCGTCGCTTCTCAGAAGCGCAACAAGATCCCGAACATCACCGATGACATCATCATCGCCGCCTTCCGAAGGGAGTCCGTGATGAGCTATCGGCAAGTTCGGACGCAAGCCACCGAAGATGGTGAAGCGATGTTTGAGACGGCGAATTCATACGCCAAATCAAACGACGCCATCAAGGCCGCCCGTCAAGATCGGCCGACGAAGAGAGGACAAGCAAGCGGGAGGAAGCCGAAATCCTAAGAAGGATGGCGGCAACAACGCAACCGGGGCCCGAAAGATCGCAAGCGCCGATCCAGAAGACCAGTGGCCGCAACCTCCAATACTCAACGCCGTCCCCAGTCGCCGCCTACGACGCCATCATGAACGCCCGGTGCACCCACCATCCGAATCACAAGCACGCGGCAAAGGGCGCTTTATCTACAAGCGTTCATTGAAGCAGTGCGCGGCGCGGCTCAACAAGAAGCCGATCGACGAGGCGGCCCGCCGCGCCAAGAAGAACAATGCGGTGAGAATGCCGAACCTTTTCAAGATCCAGTGGGGAGCTCAACCACATCTTCGGGGCCCGTTAGCTTATGAATCCAAGAGGAAACGAAGCTAGCGGACCGGGAGGTCAACGCGGCTCAACCCGAAGTCCCTCAATATCTGCGATGGTCGGAGGTGGCCATCACCTTTGACCGCTCGGATCATCCCGACCGAGTGGTCCATCCGGGACGCTATCCACTCGCCCTGGACCCCGTAGTCCGCAATATCGAGCTTAAGCGCGTCCTCATCGACGGGGCAGCGCCTCAACATCTGTTTGCCAAGACTATGGACGAAATGCGAGATCCCGAGGGTCGAACTCAAAGCAAGCTCGGCCCCTTCCACGGAGTTATCCCGGGCTATCTTCAACACCACTCGGGCATATCTCTCTCCAGTCACTTTCGGAGCCCGAGAGAATTTCCGAACGGAGAACGTCACCTTCGAGGTGGCCGACTTGAAACGGCATATCATGCCATCATCTAAGGCTGCGCTTGCCAAGTTCATGGCGATCCCACACTACACTTATCTTTGCATGAAGATGCCGGGCCCAACAGGCGTCATCACTCTTCGCAGCGATGTGAAGCAAGCCTTCACACTCGCGACAAAGAGAGCTGTGACATGGCCCAATCTCGAGAGAGATTACGTGGCCAACAAGAAGTCCGATTGGCTGCATCTACTTGGCAGAGGGCGAAGTCCCCGCGAAGAAGATAGCCAAATCGGGATCCGGCGACGCCAAGACCAAAAAGATCTCCTTGATTCGTCCGATCCCTCCAAAACCGCCGCAATCGGCGCCAACCTAGATCCTAAATAGGAAAGCGCGCTCGTCACCTTCCTCCAAAATAATAAAGATGTTTTTGCTTGGAAACCATCCGATATGCCCGGAATTCCTAGGGAGGTGATCGAGCACTCTCGAACGTCAAAGATGACGCCAAACCAATTAAACAACGATTACGCGGGTTCGCACGGATCGAAAAGACGCGATCAAAGAAGAACTCGCAAAGCTCTTAGGCCGGCTTCATTAAAGAAGTCCTTCATCCCGACCGCTAGCCAATCCAGTCTTGGTCCGCAAGAAGACGGGGCAATGGCGCATGTGCGTCGATTACACCGACCTCAACAAAGCCCGCCCCAAAGATCCATTCGGGCTACCTCGCATCGATCAAGTTGTCGACTCAACGGCATGCCGCGAACTTCGAGCTTCTTGGATTGTTACTCGGGCTATCACGATCAGTTTGAAAGAATCCACCGCTTGAAGACATCTTTCATCACGCCGTTCGGGGCCTACGCTACATCACCATGCCTTTCGGCTTGAAGAACGCGGAGCTACATACCAACGCATGATCCAAAGATGCTTCCAGACGCAGATCGGCAAAAACGTTGAAGCTTATGTCGACGATGTTGTCATCAAGACCAAGCGAAAGAAGACCGATCGCCGACTTAGAAGAAACCTTTGCAAACATCCGGGCCTTCGAATGAAGTTGAACCGGAGAAGTGCACCTTCGGCGTCCGTCAGCAACCGCTCGGCTTCATGGTATCACATCGCGGCATCGAAGCAAACCCGAAAAGATCAACGCCATCTTAAACATGAAGCCCCGAGTAATCGAAAGACGTCCAAAAGCTCACTGGCTGCATGGCGGCGCTAAGCCGTTTCATATCCCGACTCGGCGAGCGAGGCATGCCCTTCTTGATTGAAGAAGACAGACGACTTCCAGTGGACCACAGAGCGACAAGGCCTTTGAAGACTTCAAAGAGTTCCTTACCACGCCACCCGTCCTAGCTTCACCTCGGCCCGGGAACCCCTCTTGTGACGTTTCAGCCACTCACCAAGTGGTCGGCACGGTCCTTGTGGTAGAACGAGAAGAAGAAGGACGGGCCCGAAGATTCAAAGACCAATTTACTTTGTCGGCGAAGTTTTGGCGGAGCCAAAATCCGATACCCCTGTACAAAAATTGCTTTATGGTGTTCTAATAACCGCGAGGAAATTGGCACACTACTTTCGGGGTCACTCGGTCACCGTCATCACCTCTTTTCCACTCGGCGACGTCATCCACAACCGCGAGGCAACCGGGCGCATCGCCAAGTGGGCCCGGAACCGATGCCGCTGGACTTAACCTTTAAGCCCGGGACGTCCATTAAGTCACAAGCCTTAGCGGACTTCCCGGCCGAGTGGATCGAAGCAAGAGCACGTACCTCGGGAAGACCTCCAACACCGGACCATGCACTTCGACGGATCCAAGAGGATCACCGGCTTGGGAGCGGGAGTTGTGCTGATCTCCCGACCGGGAAAGGCTAAGATATGCCCTTCACCTCCACTTCTCCGCCTCACACAACGTCGCCGAATACGAAGCTCTCTTACATGGATCGCGCCTTGCGCCTCACTCGAATTCGTCGGCTTATTGTGAAAGGCGACTCCCAGTGGTTGTCAATCAAGTGATGAAAGACTGGTCTTGCTTAAACGACACTATGGAGGCCTACCGACAAGAGGTCCGCAAGCTTGAGGACAAGTTTGATGGGCTAGAACTCTCACATGTCCCGAGACATAACAACGAAGCGCCGATGAGCTAGCGCAGTTCGGATCTAAGCGCGAAGTGCTCCAACAGATGTCTTTGTCGAACATCTTTACGAGCCAACCGTCACCGCAAAGACAGCTCCCAACGAGCAAACCACGAACGAAGTCACCATGGTCGATACCGACCGGAGGACGCCGCTCATCAAATTCTTAACTCAAGAGAGCCGCCGGATGACCGGGATGAAGCGAACGCGTCCGGCGTCGTTGCCAAGCGTACGTCATGGTCGACTCCGATCTATACAAGAGAAGCCCCTCCGGAATTCTAATGAGGTGCATCACACCCGAAGAAGGGAAACAATTACTCCAAGATATCCACTCGGGCATATGCGGAAGCCACGCGGCTGCACGCACTCTAGTCGGCAAAGCTTACAGCAAGGATTCTTCGGCTTACCGCGGTCTCCGACGCGGAAAAAGTCGTAAGAACCCTGCGAAGGCGTTTTCGCCGACAAACCCATGTCCCGCCCAGAGCTTCAAACAATCCCACTTTCCGGCCGTTCGCGGTATGGGGGCTGGACATGGTTGGCCCCTTCAAAAGGCTCCAGGAGGTTTCACACACCTCTTCGTCGCAATCGACAAGTTCTCCAAGTGGATTGAAGCCAAGCCGGTTGCCACAATCACCGCCGACAAAGCACGGGATTTTTTCCTCAACATCGTGCACCGCTTCGGCGTCCCAAACAGAATCATAACCGATAATGGGACTCAATTCACAGGGAGGCATCTTCAAGGAATTCTGCGAAGACTTCGGAATCAAGATCGCTACGCATCGCAGCTCACCCCAAAAGCAATGGGCAAGTCGAGCGAGCAAACGGCATGGTTCTTCAAGGCATCAAGGCTCGCGTCTTCGACCGGCTAAGCCCTTACGCCGGCAAGTGGGTCCAAGAACTTCCCTCGGTTCTATGGTCGCGCGAACTACACCCGGTCGGCCACCGCCAAACTCCTTTCTTTCGGTCTATGGCGCAGAAGCCATGTTGCCAAATGAGATGGAGTTTGAGTCCCTCCGGTCCGCAGCCTTCAACGATGAACGCTACGACATCGACCGAGTGGATGACCTCACCCGATTGGAAGAGGCCCGCGAGGCGGCCCTCATCCGGTCGGCCAAATACCTTCAAGGGCTCGAAGATACCACAGTCACAACGTGCGAGCACGAGCTTTCATTGTTGGCGACTGGTCCTACGTAAGATCCAGACCACCAAAGACCGACACAAGTTATCTCCTTATGGGAAGGACCCTATATAATCGCCGGCGACTCGGCTGGTGCCTACCGGCTAAAGCGCGAGGACGGGTCTATGGTGGAGAACTCCCGGAACATTGAACATCTTCGGCGGTTTTACGCCTAATCTGGCTAAGGCCTCATGTTTTTCCGCCAACCTCAAGCAAGATGACTTCTTGAGCTAGCATGGGGCTGATACACATATCAATAAAGCTCGAATTTTCCTCGCCAAATTTTTGTGCACAATTTGGTTTATCATTGTTTAATGTCCTTCGACTCGAGCTCGTGTCTAAGGACCGAGAGTTTTCCGATGACCTAATCAAGCCTAGGCTTGGTGACAATGACGAAAACTACTTAAGAAATTTCACGCAAAGGCTCGAATCAAGGCATTGACATAAATAAACTAAAAATAGGCACAGAGATTTCATGACAAGAGTGTTACGATTACATGACATTCACAAAGCGAAGTCGAATATAAGTTCAAAGCTTGAAATTGTTTACTACATCCAAAGAGATCTTTTCGCCGCCTCTTGCGCCTCGCCGAGCATATCTAAGGCTGCTCATCGTTGTCCCTCGGCGAAGCCCTCCCCGATTGAATGAATATCCACTCGGGGTAGAGGACTTGGTCTCAGTGCAAGAGCCGACCAGCCCCCATGTTGGCCGCTTCGGTGATGTTCTTCGATATCGCTGGGAGCGCCGGAGCTTGTCGAAGATCTCGATTGGCTCTAGCGAGCCGGCCCCAACCCCTTGATCAAACAAGGCTGCCAAGATTGGTGCGGCGGCATTGGCGACCTCTTCCCGTATCTCGTCGCTGGATTTGATCCGCCCGAGTAAGACGTCATACTTGGGCTCGGGTCTTTATCTTATAAGCTGCAAGGAGTCCTAGATCATCAAGGCACTCGGGAATGAAGCAGCACATGAAATTCAACTTCAAAGAAGGTTACCTTCAAATTCGGCCTCCATCTCGGCCTTGTCGAGGTTGACCGCTTCCAGTTGGACTTGAAGCGAGTGGACCTCCGAAGAATTTTCTACAACAAAAGAGGATTATCAATAAACAAGATCAACAAAAGAATCATGATGAAGCTGAGAGAGGCAGGCTTACTTCCGATTGATCCGCGGAGGTCGAGGTTCGCTTCTCGAAGCTCCGAGATCTCCCTCCTTAAAGCGGCCTCCCTTGAAGCGGCCTCCTCCCGAGTGACCTTTAGCTGTCGCTGAACGTCCTCCAAGGAGTTTAAGTGAGGCACCAGCTTTTCCAGCACCTCGGATTTTGCCATTGAGCGGCAATATTCTTTCTGCATGAGAAAGCAGAAGAATGATCGACTGAAGGATAACGAAGATATAATCAAAAAGAAAGACGAAGGCTTACGTTGAGCAGTCGGGTCGCCTCATTCAGGCTCTCGACGAGGGCATCCCTTTCGTCCTTTTCAGCTTGCCGATCGAGGATGATGCCCTGTCTCTCGCCCTCCGAGTCCCGCCACTCGATTCTGATCGGAGGGACCCAGTCTCGAAGCTCGTAACCTGGGATCTCTTCTACCGTGGTGGCAAATAAGAAAGACCAATGAAGACATGAAAGATTCAAAATTGAAAGAACAAAGGAAAGTTCAAGCAAATCTCACGGTTTGGTGGCGGCCCCCTAGGTGGGGCGCCGGCCCTTCTTCTTCTTCGGGCTCGTGTCGAGTGACCCTCGGGGGCGCTCGGGCGCGATCGTGGGCTTCCCGACACTGACGGTTTCCGGTCGGGATATCCCTACGGCGATCGGGGCTCTTCCCTGGGGCGCTCTCCTTCGAGGAGAAGGGTGCTTCTCGAACGCTCGCACTTGGTTGCGGGCTCCGGGTTTTGGCTCGACGGCCTTGGCGCTTCGGGAGCAGCGGCGGGGTCGGCCCTTCATCCCTCCGACAGGATCTATATCCCGGGGCTTCCCGCACAAGTAAATACAGCGAAGATAAAGAAAAGTTTTCTATGAAAAAGCTCGGACTTTGGTTTCGAGCTTACTCGGTTGATCGGCGGATCTTCGGTGCGATCCGCGGCGATCGCCTTAGGCGGAGTCTCGACGGAGGAGCCGGGACGTCGTCATCCGAGTCCTCGATGATCGCCCGCCTTTTGCTTGCGCGCTTGTTCGAGTCCTCACTGGCGCCGCCCGCTTCCGACCGGATCGGCTTGGATTTTTATCCCGCCGCCGGCTTCTAGCGGGCGATCTCGTCATCATGAGCCATCTTATATGGCTTGGAAATGATAGAGGCGTTCTCGCGAAGAAGGAAGGCGCAACGTTAAGCGACAAGACATCAAGATCGAAAGATACTATAAAGCAATCAATCGACACGGAGGAGGAGGTCGATGTATGCTGAATGGAAGGACCGGTAGTATGAGGGCTCGCTCGACCGAGATCCGGATGAGAAGAGCTTGTACATCCGGATCTTCGTGGATCTCGTATGTGAGCGGATCCGGTCCTCCCGATGGGGTCCTGTTCCGCCTTCGTACTCGAAGGCCGGCTTCGATCGCTCCCGATTGGCGCCGTCGGCACCGATGAAGTGCCGAGTGATTTGTTCCCCCGCGAAGGTTCCTCTTCTTCATCGCCAGGATCTTCGCGAGCGGATCGTTGGCCTCATCCCATTCTTGGGCTACGGGACGGTGCTTCAAGATGGTTTGGGGACAGGAGGAAGACCGACAAAGGAAGGGAGGCGGGTTCAAGATTGCGATGTAGAACCGGTTCGAGTGCCGCCTTTGTTCGAGGATTTCAAGGGGAGAGAGAAGTAGTCTTTGCGGAGAGATCCGCGAAGCCGGAAGCCTGCCCGCCAACGACACAAGGATGGTCCTTGTTCGGATGGGGTTTCGTGTAGAACATACGACGACAGATTGAAGTGAGGAAGAATGCCAAGGAAGGCTTCACATACATGAATGAAGAGTGCTATGTGAAGCATCGAGTTGGGGTTCGAGATGGTATATTTGAAGACCATAATAGTCCAAAAGCCCCGAAAGAATTCGGAGGTGGGAAGACTGAATCCGCAATAGAAAAAGGAGGTAAAGACAACGAGCTCACGGTGTTTGGGGTCGGGAAGTCCTCCCCGCCGCCGGGCGCCATCCCACAAGTTCCTTGGGCGGAAGCACGCCGTGCTTCACCATCTCCTTGAGGGTGTACTCCTCACGTCCGAGGTGGCCCATTGGTCGAACGGAATCCTCTTTTCTTTCGCCATGAGAGCGAGGTTGTTGAGGAGCGGATCCGGTGAGAAAGGTTGGATCTTGGGCGATAGATGTGGGAGTTTTGGCTGCAGGAGCTAGTTGTCGCGGCGAGCAAGCTTCTTGGCGGATAGGCGAGGAGCGCGCAAGCCTAGGGTTCTCCGCGATGAACCGATGAGCAGATTGTGAGAAGGGAATTTTTGGAAGATGAAGAGGCGGGGACGACCTCGTGTCTTTATAAAGAAAGATTTGAGGGTTGCGCTAGGTTTTCTCGGTGAGTGGGCCGAGCCCATAAGGAAATCTACGGCCCAACTAAGGTGTGGTCCGATACGTGTCCTTAGGGACTTAAGCGGATGAGCTTAAGCGATTTGCCCCGGCAATATGCGCGTGTCCGAGTGCCCAATACCTTTAAAGATCCTTCCATACCGCGGTTTGTCGACTTCATGAGAAGCGACACGATGCAATTTGGAAGGTGACCAACAAGCAGAGTTTTTATAGCCACCTTGGTGAACAAGGGCCGTTTGGTTTTTTGGCATTTGGTCGGTAATCTTACCGATCTTGTTTGTTTTCCACCTTGGTGAAGATCTTTATAAGATTGAGACCAGTATTATGGCAAAAGCTGTTTAATAACTTGGTCATATTTTTCATATGATTGAAAGAATTTATTTTCCCATGAGGGATGATTAAAATATTTGTTCCGAGATGACTTGGGCAGATCTACTCGGATAAGCATGAGCTTACCGAGTGCTTTTTACCCGCTAGGGTTGATTGAGTTATTATTCCGGGATTACTCGGGCGAATCCACTCGGTTGAGCAAGAGTTTACCGAGTGTTTTTTTACCCATGAGGGATGATTGAATTATTTGTTCTGAGATGACTCGGGCAAATTCACTCAGTTGAGTATGAACTTGATGAGTAATGAGATTTCTATGATTGCTTTAGCATGAGCTAGGCATCTACATGAGAATAATTTTTTATAGTTCTTGACTACATGCTTAGTCTATTTTTGACTAACCACATAGTCGGGGGCTACACCTATAATTAGGTGCATCGGGAGATGCACCTAGATATTTATTTTTGAGAATTTTTGAGATATTTTCCAGCCCTTCACGTCTTTGGAGCCACTCGGGAAGATTCAGGCAGAGATGATGGAATCACTGGCGCCAAAAGCACTCGGTCAAAGAGATTTTTTGGTTGAGTCCGCTTTGGTCTGAAGCCGAGTTGTCTCGTCGACCGAAAAGGACTCGGGGCTACTGTGGAGATTGTGGCAATCGGGTATCCACATGGCAAGCTTATCCGACCTGGAGGTAGGGATAGGTTGCGCCGCTATATCTGTAGTCGAACTTGACTTAGGTGTTACGGTTGCCGATAGAGATAAGGCAATCGGCCTATAGTCACGGTTTGGTAAGATT
This sequence comes from Oryza australiensis, assembly GCA_019925245.2. Taxonomy (NCBI): domain Eukaryota; kingdom Viridiplantae; phylum Streptophyta; class Magnoliopsida; order Poales; family Poaceae; genus Oryza; species Oryza australiensis. Next base: position 4,730,805 of record JAIFGZ020000044.1, read on the forward strand.
GAGGAGACCTACTTAGAGTAAGATAGGGTTTCCGACTTGTAAACCCTTCCTCCCAAGACTATATAAGGGGGGTAAGGGGCGTCCCTTGAGGGATATTCCGATAGGATATCGATTCTAGATCGAGATTCCAATAGGAGTTCAGCTTTTAGCTCTCACTTTAGATCACGAGATCAATAAAGACACTCGGCGGATTGAATCCACCCAAACAGGAGTAGGGTATTACCTCACGAGAGGGCCTGAACCTGTCTAAATCTTCTTCTTCTCCTAACCCATCGTGCTTGGCGATCTCGACTGCGACCCCATAAAATATATTGCCGAAACCAAGTTTCGACACAAATATTACGCAACAATAATCTGATGAATAAGTTGAAAAAAACCAAACAAATATGAAACATTCTCATATAGACATAGATGTCGATTATGGAAAGGAGGGTTCTTAATTATGAGTTGCCAAGTATCAAAATAAAAAGAAACAATATTTATGCACACATGAATACGTTTTTAATGAAATCTTAGTGATATCAGGGATTTAGCATATGTTAGGAGGGTAGGGTATTTGTGGACATATGAGTGTGATATACATATCCGTCATATACGTCTTTTGTGTAATAAGTACTACTAACAAATGACCATGGATGGAAACACAACCTTGGAAACATGTTTCAAATAGAGAAAACACCTCATAGGATTTTGAGCGAAAAATTCAGCAACAAACTTTCAAGATAAATACACAGCAAAGAAAAGAACAAAGAACAAAGTTTATACCTGGTGCACAAGTACTAGTACTAACCTGTAGTACAAAATTGGTCCCAAAGTTTAGACTTGCAATATAAGCAACAAGATCAGAATAGCTAGTAGGAGTACTACAAAATGTCTAAAAGTTTTACTGCTGCGGCTAAAAACCAGCTTTTCTCCTTTCAGGGTGCAGCACCGCGGGGTGGAAACCTAAAAAAAGTTGGCGTGGAACAGCGACCGCCCCGCCCCAAAAAACCGATGGATTTGTCCAAATCGAGAGGGTTTTTTCCCCCATCCCGGGTTGGGGGGAGGAAGAAGTGAGCTCCAATCCACGAATCCGCCTCTGCTTTCGGCCTCCCCTGCGCGGAATCAGGCCTGCCTTTTGCTTACCTTCCAGTACTAGCAGTGTAGTGCCAATGTGCCATGATGGCTACTACTACTACTACTACCAATGCTTGATGATTATTTTATCGAAGAAAGCAATATTTTTTGTCTAGTAATAAATTTATTTTTAGCTTTATATATTTATCTTAAAATACATTTATTTTTAGAGTAATCGTTATATCAAAGTTTTTAAAATAAAAAATAATTATATTAGAAATAGATAAAGTAAAAATAGTTATATTATGATTTAATAAAGTAGAAGTATTTGGTTTTTTTAATTTTAATTTTATATTGGTATATGTGGGATGTATAAAAAATAAATTTATTTTAAAACGAACTTCAGTAACTTTGATTGATAAACAAAATTGAGGTCTTGTTTGCCTTGTGAGCTATCACTGTTTGATACGATCCCAACCGAAGCATCTGGCATCATCATCATCACCGTCATCATCTGTTGGACAAAAAAGAAAGCAGAAGGAACAAGGGAGAGACAATCAATCCAACTGGTTTATCGCGTTGTTCGATCAATCAACCAATCAGCTTTTGTATTTTCATGGCTGGACCTGTAAATTTGTTCGCGGTGACAACGAACCAGGAACGATGTGTTAAACTATGCTCCCGGTGACTAAGGTGTCATGTTTTTTTTTTCTGCTTCTACTTCTATAGAAGTCTTTAAAGTTGTAAGTATAAAAGTATGTTTCACAAATAAATTTTAAAATATCAAAAAACAAAATTCAAAATATCCGACAGAAGCTAAACAAGTTGTGGTGTATTATATGGCAGTGGATAAGTTTTCTTCTCGAAGCAAGCCAAATAACTTTTAAGAAATTAAATATAAAAACAAGATGCTACTATACTAAAAAGCGAAACTGATGTAAGATACTCCTTCATTTTATTTTATATTACAAGTTATTTTTATTTTTTTCTTAATTAAATATTTTAAAGGTTAACTAAGTTTATAAAAAAATATAACAAAATTTATGACATAAAACAAACATATTATTAAATTTAATAAAACTAATTTAGATGTTAATAATTTTCCTATAAACTTGATTAGACATATATTAAACATAAAAAATTTGATAAAAAATTGAAATAATTTATAATATAAAATGAACGAAGTATTATTATTAGCGGCGTGGATTAAGAGAAAAATGGAAGAGACAAGAGTGGTGGTCGTTGGAGTGGAGGCTGACCTCTACATCTGTACAGTACTACTACTGCTACTCCTGAGAGTGCATACGAGAAGCGAAGGCGGAGAAAACGAGATCGTTCGGTGGACGCGACGCGAAGTCGTGACAGATTTTTCCGCGATGGCGACCGGTGGCCTCCGCGTCCGCCCGAGCTCGCTCGCTAGGTGCGGTGCTTGCAGGCGTGCAGCCGCGAACCCGTGACGCGGCCCGTCCACCCGTCGTACAACCAACGGCGCCGCGCGCGTACGTCGGCGTGTCGCTCTCGCTCATGCGCGGTGGCTCGGGGCGCTCGGCGTTTGGTTGGGAACCTAAACAAATAGGCTTCTTTAGCCGGACGAGGCCTGGAGACGCGATGGATTGAGATCCTCTCACGCCGGTCACTAACACCTACATCCTCTTCTTAGCGGATTGACATACGAGTAACTCGAAATTAGAGAAAAATAAATCAAAGAATCCTCCTTCGAGAGACGATATCGTAACCAGAAGATTAACCGGCCGTGTTCGATAGTTTGAGTTAGACACTAATTCCTCACGTACTTAAAACGAAATAATTCATTGACATATAATTAATTAATGATTAGCTACTTTTTAAATAATATAATGTTTCAAGTAATTTTTTATAACTTTTTAAAAAATATATCGTTAGCAGCATCTTCAACATATATTGTTTATTAATCTCAATAATACATAATTTTATATAAAAATTAATCTTTAATAAATTTTATATAGATCTTTTTGTTTTTAATTTTTTATCCCAAGTTACTTGCTAGCTTTTTATAATGCACACGAGTCGTTATTTTTAATAAAAAATTATTTTTATATAGACACTTGAGATTATACATAAAGTGCACACAGAGTCGTTACTTTTAATAAAATATTATTTTTTTTATATAGACACTTTGAGATTATACATAACTTTTATACAGCATCAGAGTCTTTAGAGATGCTATGCTAAACTACGTACACGGAAAAAAACGAGAGGAGAGCTGAGAAATTGAACTCCCGAACATAGCCGAAGTGGCGTCGCGTCGCGTCTGCAGCTGCACCCGCACGGCACCGCACACGCGGCGGCCCGTGCCTGTCGGTGGCCGTTCTTTTACGATCAATGGAGGACTAGTACGCTACAGGAGTCAGAGGACTGAACTAGTAGGTTGGTAATGATACTCTACGCCTACTTTACCATATGTACACTACTCCCTAGCAGTAGCAGCAAAGCAGGTAACGTGTCTGCGTCTGTACTCGCTGCCTGCTAACTCAAAAGTTTGATCTTTTTATGGTACAGAGAGAGAGAGAGAGAGAGAGAGAGAGAGTAGCATGTGTGTTGCCGTGGTGACAAAAATAAAATTGATGGGATTCGTGGTCCACCGACGGTCTCGTCTCGTCTCGGGACGAAACATACGGTACTCGACAAGATATACACCAACCACAACCACCAGGTAGTACGCTCGCTGTCCCAACCAAGCTTCACACGACATCCGTGAGATGCAGCATTTTTGCAGCTGGGCATCGGATGGCCACGAACCACCACCAGCCACCGGCCCAGAGATGAAAACGGTAGGAAAGGATCGAAAACGTTATCATTATTTTATTATTTTATAGAAATAGTAAAAAATATCAGAAATTTTTATATTTATGAATTTAATTATTTAGTGTCAACTTTAAAAAGCAACGAGGACAATTTTTATACCGTTTTCACACCCTCCCCCGCCGTGGAAACTCGAAGCTGCTCGGTCGGTGCTACTCCGGCTGGACCCAAGCTTTGACTGGTTCATCTGTCCACGGAGATGGCACAAAAAAAAAAGCATCCAAAAACGAACGTTTTTCTTACAGGAAGGGTAAAGAAAGTGGCTTTGAGAGGTACGTGAGGTGCACCGTGCCATCATTCGGTGAGGCCACCACCGCCGGTCTAATGCTCACCAAGGTGGCGCACTGCATGCGCTGCGCCAAAATTCTCCCCAACAAAAAAACCGCGCTTTTCTCCGCGCACGCAACGCGGAAATTTGCACTGCTCACGTGTTTTAATAGAGGGATTAAATTTTAATCAGTGTCATATCGAATGTTGGATATTAATTTGAAGGATTAAATATGAATTAATTATAAAAATAATTACAGAATCGATGACTAATTCACGAGATAAATTTATTAAACCTAATTAATTCACAATTAGCAAATGTTTACGGTAAAATCACATCATCAAATCATGACGTAACTAGGCTTATTAAATTCGTCTCGTGAATTAACCATCGATTATGAATGAGTTTTGTAAATAGTTTATATTTAATACTTCAAAATAACATTTAAACATTTGATGCGACAGAAAAAAATTTAGTCCATCCAATGTAATCTAAAGCCGGCTCTTTTGCTTGCTTTTGATTGATCCACGTAGCGCCCCTTTCTTTAAAAAAATTAATCATGGATTGTGTGACCTATTGATGAAGCGTGTTAACCTCCACAATGGAGGCCGCCTAGTATATATTGCCTTACTAGAGAAAAAAGAATACATAAGAACCATCGTGAGAGAAAAACCTAGAAAAATATCATTTATGAATTTTAGAGGCTTCCAAAACTCTCTTTCCCTTCCCCTTCCAAATGACCAAATCACACGAACTTTCATTCCTTTACCTTCTTCGAATATACTACACTTTCTTGGTATTACCCCTTAAACTCCAAAATATATAATATACCCAAAATTATTAAGCAAGAAAAAAAGCAAAACAAAGAGAGTAAAAAAAGACAACCTCACTTTCCTATACAACACAATAGGATCAGTAATACCTCAGCCAAAAAAATGATTGTGTTTTTTATGGTACGTAGTCTGTCAGTGTCAAAAATAAGACATACTTACAACAATACCATATACCTAATACGACAGATATAGAAAAAAATTATCTTTTCAGAATAGAAGGTGTTAGAATCCTATTCTGATTCTGAGTTTTACTTGAAAAAAGAGTTGATCTATGCTATAAATACAAGGTTCTCTCGTGGAGGGGGGACATCGAATCGTAAGCCCTAGCTAATAGCCACATCAAAAAGCACGCCGGAGGAAGCCAAGACCATATTTGCCGATTAGATCTCATTGGGCCATTCTCGGCAGATCCTAATTGACAAGTTAGTTTAGCCATCTTACTTCTCTTTTTTAATTCGTGTGGTATTTTTTCATATATCCATATAAACTGGAGTAGGGCTATTATTCATCTTGAGGGCCCGAACCAATATAAATCTTTGTCCTATGTTTTCTCGTTATAGTCTCGCGTATACCTTGTTTCAACATACCTATAGTCTTATAGTCTTGTGTATACCTTGTTCCAACGATACCTATAGTCTCCAGATACCATTTTTGGGTATAGCCCGTCGATAGAGATCCCATGACAGTTGTTTCTTTCGAGAACTGAGGGTGAGGAGCATGCTTCCCTAAGCTTTTGGCGACTACATCTAGATGACCGTAGTTCTCGTGCAAGCCTTGTCGGAGGGAGGCCAGGTTATCTCTCGAGTTGGACACCACCTTCTTGATTGTGCCGGTTCTCCTCCCCATGATCACGTCCTACAACCTCTGGTTGTTCGCGTGCTCTATCTTCAGCTGAGCCTCCAGAGCGATGATACGCTCGTTGGCGGAGGAGACAGCCTTCGCAAGACGGCTGATCTTTGTGACGACGTCTTGGGAATAGGCCTCTACTGAATGACAAGCTTGGAGGAGCTTGTCGGTCACCGAGGATGGTCCAGGGGTGATAATCGCACCGACGGTAGAAGGTGGCGATGGGGAAGGATGGGCATAGCTGCCATAGGAGACTTCGAGCTCACCTTCTCGTGGGACCCCACACTTTGCTTGGATGTAGAGGAAGACGAGCTGAAAGCAAACACAAATAGACAATTGTCAGATAACAAGGAGGCACCCAGGAGAGCGACAACGGCAAAGGCTAGGCAAAGGACTCACCTGATCTTAGTCCGCTTCAACAGCTTGCCCCTCCCAAAGGAAGCGGGTTTTCGCACTTGAGGTGGTCTATAAAAAGGCAAAATGAGGTTAGTATTGATATCACAAATGTCAGACGACTGTGAGTCGAGATCTTACCATGGAATCGTCGCTTTGTCAGCGTTCGGACTCCGATCAACTTCGCCAATGTCAGCCAGTGTTTCCTTTTGGAACCGCTGCCTTCTGGCGCAGAGGCCGTTGCTTCCTGCTCGACCCTGGCCTGTTCCTTCAGAGAGGCAGAAGCCTGGTGGTCAATCAAGGGACCGATGACATCCGTGAGAGGCCATTCCTACAATAGTTTGGATTACTGTTCCTACGAGCAAAAATACGATTGACAAGGAAAGTAGTAAGAATACTTACGTTCACGATGACGTCCTGCTCCGATTGTGGGAGGTCACATATCGGTGAAGGGATGTCGGTGGCCATGGATGGTGGATCGATTACCACTTGCGCCACATGATCCTTCACCGTCGCTGCGTCGAGGACTGCAAAAAACAAAGATTTCACAAGACCATTAGAAGGAAGCAACTTAAGTCTTTAAGCTACAAGCGAAAGACTACAAGTTGTATACCCCAGTGCAATAACTGTGTCACGTCTTGTTCCCTTGAGTAGTCGTACGCAGGGTGAGAATGAGCTTGGAGAGGTTGGATCCGACGATGGACGAAGTCTTGAACGACTTCGTATCCGGTCAGACCACGTTCTCGAAGATCATGGATTTTTCTACAAAGCTTGCTGAGGCAGGAGTCAGAGAAGGCTTAGATGTCCACGACTCCGAGCGCAATGGCTTTTCATTGGGAACAATAAGACAAGGGGCGTTGTTGGTAACATGAGATAGAAACATTTTTTCCTCCAGTCCTTCCCATTTTTTCCTCCAAATCCTTCCTTGAGGATGGGCGTTGAAAGAGATGTATTCATCTTTCATCCCATTCCGAAAACGGAGACCACAACACCCAGAAATCCTAGAGGCCTCCATCCATCTAAGCTCATAAAAGTATCTAAACAAGTCTAGAAAAAGGTTATACCCCAAGATACGCCTCGCATAGATGAGTGAAGATACTCAGGATCAAGAAGGTAATGAAGCTGGGGTTCATGTGAAGAAGATGGGTATATTAGAAATCAAGAAGAAGAGAAAGGAATTTGGAAGGAAGGGGCAGGAAGCCGCATTAAACAAATGACACAAGTGTGATAATTTCCCAGGGTAGTCTAAGGAATATGTATCTCCTTCCGACCATCCCAACACCTTGTCACTTGGCAAGGAGCCATCCTTCTACAACTCCCTCAGTTCTTCCTGATCAACGGCGGACTTTGGGAGATATGAGGTTACTGATGGAGATTGATGGAGTTTGAGGTTTAGGGTTTGCGGAGGCTAGGGTGACAAGTTGGGAGTGCAAGAGGAAAGCGAAGACTTTGTTTGGGCAAGTGGAACCCAAACAGATCTCAAAAGTGGAATTAATAGGTCACATCTGGCGTTTCAAATTTCGAGGAAGAAAGAGAGATTGCCGGTGGAATTTTTGTTTATTTGTTTATGACATTTTAAGTTTTTGACTTCAATCAAATTCAACCAATGGACATGTTCTTGGTCAAGGCTGTGAGGGAACTTAGTCGCATACTCCACACCTTCTCGGTCGTCCGAGAATAGTTAGGTGAGTTTGACATCTATTGTTCTAAGGTCTTTTGTCGAGAACATCAATTTGTTCATTTGCATTGAAGTTGGAGGCTACTCAGTGTCAAGGATAAAACATACCTCCTATACTTGGGTTCATGGTATACGATAATACCATATACCTAATGATATATGGGAATATATACTTTAATTAAGAAAATACGACAGATATAGAAGGAAATTATCTTCTTGAAATAGAAGGTGTCAGTCCTATTCGGAGAAGACAAGGTCTCCTTAAGCCTATATCCTATTCTGGTTCTCTGAGTTTTACTTGGAGAAGGAGTTGATCTATGCTATAAATATATGGTTCTCTCGTGGAGGGGGACATCGAATCATAAGCCCTAGCTACCGGCCACATCGGGAAGCAAGTCGGAGGAAGCCAGAGCCATATTCGTCGATTAGATCTTGTTGGGCCGTTCTCGACGGATCCTAATCGACGAGTTAGTTAAGCCATCTTACTCCCTCTTTATAATCCGTGTGGTATTTTTTGTATATCCATATAAATTAGATTAGGGTTATTACTCATTTTGAGGGCCCGAACCAGTATAAATTTTTGTCTTGTATTTTTTTGTTATAGTATCGCATATATCTTGTTCCAACGATCCTTATACCCTTCGGATACCGTCTTCGGATATAGCTCATCGGCACAACCCATGTTGCAAAAGAAAATAACTCTAAATATTACTAATTGATCATTGAAATATTAAAATCCATGAGCAAATATGTTTGAACCAATTACTTTTGATGAATCTTAAATTTTACTTTACTTGCTTGGATTTTCTCAAAATTGATGTTTACTACAGCATGACATATTAAATTCTATACTTTTGTTGACATGGTATACAAGTTCTATATTTTTTATGACAAAGATGTTTTTCACTTCTATACATAATAAATAAATCATTTATACGTACACACGTAAATGTTTTTAAATGTCATATGTGCCCATTTGTCAAAACTAAAATAGCGGTTCACAATTTCCTTTATAAAATATTTTATGAAAAATCTAAAATTCCAAAGGAAGTATACACAGGTTTCAAATTAGTGAGCGCACCAAGTTTATTTTACAAAAAAAATAACACCATCACCTATTTTATCATGTAGTATTTTTGAGTGATAGGATCATCTTGGATTCTTGATTCAATTATGGTTTTACACCAAAAAGGCATACTAGGATTCTGTGTGTCTAAGATAAACAAATTTCACTATAACATATTACATGCTACACTAAAAATTAAAATGTCATTAAGAGGCTATATAAAAATAAAATGTATATTTTAAAGGTATTAAATGTGGGACTTTTACGTTACATATATATGCTAACTAGCAAGCGTGCCAATGGCACACTGATTTTCTAGTGACTGACTACTACCAGTAGTATACCTTACTAGCTTCCTCCGTTTTAAGTTATATAAAAGTTTCTAGCATTTAAATTTATATCAAAAGTATAAACACTCCATAATACTATCTCCCTCACCAATCATCCCTCATCTCATTTTTACTTTGTTTTACCTTCAGCCTCCCTCCCACTCTTTAACCAACATCCTAATATTCCGTGTAAAAAACATAGCCTTTAGCCCTTTACTAAAAAAAAAACTAAAAACGTTTATATTTTGGAACGGTATACTATGAGTACATTTTTATTTTCGAAATATATCCCTTTCGCTTGATGAACGTTGATCACAATTCGCTTCGGGCCACTTCTTCTGGACGATTTATGGGGAGCGTACCGCAGGAAGAAAATCTTGAGAATTCACAGAAATAGCCCAAACTCCAAAACCATAGGCTGCAGATAGTAGTATCACAACCAATCGTGATACCTAACGCCTACTCGTCATTTTCTGTCTATATTATCCATCGGTATTTGTATTGCTGGTTCCTCCGGTGGCAGCACATCTTGCAAAATGGCCATATCGTTCAAAGTATTCTCATCAAAGGGAAAAGGAGTATCACCCCGCCGCCCGGCCAGTGAAATATGACAGGTTGAGAATCGATTCTCACCCAGCCCGGCTTGCAAGGAAAACAAAACATTTGAGGCAGTGATGTATCCGTGTAGTACTCCCCTCTCTCTAAAAAAGAAGAAGTGTATCCGTGTAGTACTCGATACAACTTCTTTTAATCGCCACTAAAACACAAAAAGGATGACCGCAGAATGGACCAGGAAAAAAGGCACATTATGCGCAGGACCTTTTCCGTAGGCTATATGAATGCGACCTCAAATTGTAGTACATACATACAGGCGATACAACGGGTACGCCAAAAAAAAAAATCCACAAGACGCCCTGTTAGAAAAGAGGGCGATATCCGCGATGAGGGGATATACGATGGACGCCGCCTTTGTACGTAGTATGTAGTCTATATCAAGGTTTACCAAACCGAAATTATCATCATCCCACGATAAAACAGTTATCTTGATATACAGTTACCACATGGTTTACCATAATTTCAAAAACTGAAACCGCACAATGACTATAAGGTTTTGTAAACCCTGGTCTGTACATGATGAACAGTGGCCCAATTCTCGGCCAATGCAACGCTTGTTGGAAAAACTCGAAAGATGGATTTTAATCCAAGTCCAACCGCGTGTATAGGCCGGAGAAATTAAACTGAGGACATATGATGGGCTAAGATTAAGATCAATCTCAGGAGAGTAGCAGGATCCATATTTTCGTGCAATAAAGATGTGAATCAGGAGCTCACTGAGTTATGGCTCATACTTAGATTGGCTGTAGCACAGGAAACCGAGATACATCAGAAATACATATGGCTGTGTTCTTGTAATGACAAAAAAACCCATTATTTTCATTATACAAAAAACGCCACAAAATTTCCAACTCAAGGAGCCGATGGAACTAGTTAACTACAAAATTTAAGCCACAAGAGGAAGCACGCAAGCACCTCCCTTCGCGAATGCACCAAAAAAAACGCCATTGGCAAGAATAAATATGTACACAGATGCATCGGTGTGCACATAAAGGTAGAGCACACATCACAACATGCTTACATGAGGCAGGAGAACTGTACACCATGGTATTTGATCTTGCTCTCAGCATTCTCAGGGTAGTTGTGCCCAAGGAACTGTGGAGTGTGGACCGTTCCCTGATGTTGTCACTCTTTTGTCTTCGTTTAGGACACTCCCTCAGCATTTACCGGGGGGACAGCACATGGAATTACATGTACTGAGCCAGCCATTGCTTGCACATATCAAGAACGGGTAATGCATTTGCATGTAATGCCTAGCAAACATGAACAACAGTTAGAACAAAATACGGTGAAAAGGGGAGGCGGTGATATTCAGCTTGTATGTATATCGTCTTTTATTTACTTGTATCTTTCCCCTAAAACATTACAAGTGGGAAAATTCTTCCTTTTCAAGTCCCCAAGTATGTTGTCCGATTTGCCCTAACATTTTGAACCATGCTATTGCCTACCGGAGTCCTGAGAAGTGAGAACAGGTCTAAAATTCAAAACAACGACAAAGGGGCTAACTGATAGGTTGGCTCTTGTTAATAACTTGGAAATGCAATGAACTCCACCATTTCCTAACGTGGCTGTGGTAATACGCTTAATACAAACGGGCCAAATAAGTAACCTCAAAGTTCAGGGCCTAAAATAGACCTGAATAATCATTAATATTAGACTTCCAGTTCGGTTTTCCTACCATTTATCCATAAAAGCAGTATAGACTTGATCTTAAAATTAAGGGATCAAACTGGCAGATGCCCAGCCCCATTATTTATCACACCAGATTTTGGCCCATGGGGCTTTAACTGATCTCTGGTTATAGTGAACACTTGCAACCTATTCAACCATTAAGCAACATTTGAAGATCTGTGAAGGTGGCTGACCTGGTGAGCAACATATTGAACATCAGCAACACTTCCACTTCGGGAGGCTATCTGGAATGCACTTTTTAGACGGCCACACACAACGCAAGCAAGTACTTTCCTGAATAGTTCAGAAGCAGGTTAGAAAGGGTGGAAAAGAGGTGCTTAAAGTCATAGTTAATAAACATGTTTGATTCCTGAACAATTGTTGACAGGCAGTCAAAATAATGAAGTGTAAAAGTCCATATTGGGCTGATTTTTGGTTAGTACTATATAATTTTGGGGGTTGGTTTGTACCCCAAATAAAAAATGTTAGCTAGAATTATTGAGGGTTGCTATAGTGGCAAAGGTGTGTGAAGTGATTCATGCGAGAGAAAGCGTGTGGTCTCATACAAACTCCTATGATTAAATCCCTACTGGTCTGCATAGTAGGCTGTTGGTGTCTAATGATTTTGGGGATCATTATGGTACCAAAACAAATTACTATTTGGGTGATTATAACACTAGCCTGTAACTACAGATAACATAATAGTTTAAAATACCACATCAGCAGAGCCATAAAATAATTTTAGTAGTAAAGGAGGCAACGCAGGAGGAAATTAAGGTTAAGTTCCATCACGACAACAAAGTGGAACTTTTCCTATGTAGTGAACAACTGATACCTGTGATTGCTGATTAACATGTCAATAAGGCGATCTGGTCTTTCTTTGTGCTTATTAGCGTAAACATTTATAGCAGCCCCCAGAACCTATTAAAAGCAAGTGAACAAATAGATCAGCAGAGCAATCAAATACACTATCCTCACACACGAATAGATCTACAAAACAACGGGCATCACATACTGGGCTAATAATAAAGCACATTTGTTCTATCAAGGAACATAAGTATGCAAAGCATGTTTAAGGCTTTAAGCATATGTTGACTTCACATCAGTAACATATTAAATAGTTGAACGCCTGATGAAACAAATTCATGCTGCAATATAGGAAATAGAATTCAATAGGAAGAGTAAGCATTCATATACTACTCTTTTTTTTAGGAAGCATATATATAGCATTCTATCAAATCTGTGAACCCTAGACAATAATTTCATATGAACAACGTGAAATTCGATATAGGGCTAAAAACTAGCCAGCATCTAGCAAGCTGATTAACAAGAACACATAATTCAAAAGATTCTATCATGGCCAATATATTCTGCTCCAAGAATATCCTTTACAAGTCTTGGCATGCAAACAAAGCTGAAGGCTGCAGAAAAAGACTAAATGTTACCTGATCCCATTCATCATCATCTATGGTTCCTCTTATGTTCTTCAAAAACTCAGTAAGTTGCCCACCTTTTTTTCTTTCTGCAAGGGATGCTGCCACACCAGCATATATATCAACAGCTGAAAAGAATTGGGAAGTATTTGAGTATATAGATATCCGTGTCCAAGGTAAGCGTATCTTGGAATATTAATTCCACAATATTAGGAGCAAATATTGAATTCAATAAGTACCAGGGAGATCAAACTCATGAAGCATCCGAAAAGCTAAATCAAAATGCTTCTCAGCCAGCGTTTCAACAACCATGCACCTCCGCCTGTAATATAAGAATTGAGTATATCTAAAAATCTAGGCTCATTAGCCAACAAGGTGAAACAACAAGCCAACAGGTGGAAAATCTAACTAGATGTATTCATAAAGATAACACAAAGCAGTTTAGTCCCAGCAAGTTCTACAGAAATCTGATACAAAAAACAAATAAGTAATGAAAAGAACAAACTGAGCAGAATCACTTTTACTGCCTTTCACTCGGTTGAAGCATTAACAGGGAAACTATGTTGACGGTTATGCTATTACACTTAAAATAGCTCAATAATAGCATGGTAGAACCAAATCATGACGTGAAAAATGTAAATTCAACTTTATCATGTGATAGTAGGGATAGTCCAAGAGGCACATATCTTTTAGATAGTAATGTGTTGATGATTTGACCTCCTCCAAGAGCAGTTAAAAGGGAATCAACCTTAACAAGCAAAGAAGTGATACAAACCTCTTTACAAAAAAAAAAGTGAAACAAACCTTAGAGTTTCAGCATCAGTTGGATTCCCAAAAAGGGAAGTTTTCCACTGTGGACCATCTATACTATTGAGGGCCTTCACTACATCCATCTACAATCGATCATGTAAAAATATCTTAGCTGATTTAGATCTAAAATTGCAGATATAAAATTAGTACAGAGCTACTCCCTCCGTCCTAAAATATAGCTATCTTTGTCGTTCAAATTTGAACTAGAAAAGTAGCTATATTTTGGGATGGAGGGAGTAAAAAATAATAGGCATGCTGGTTTTGTTAAAAAAAATGATCTGGGTTATGAAACATGCACACATGTATTGATATACAACTAATAATGAATGCTTGACAAAGAAATTTATCTGTTTCAATATTTTCCTCACCTGATAGGACACCCTAGTAGAAAACTTCATTATCGTTTCTCGAGTCATTTTTTCTGATGCACTCTTATTGCGAGCAGTTCTTGATACCAGTTTTGTAGCCTCAATTGTTCTATCTCGCACGGATAAGGCTTCCTCAAAATGTGTCTGCATTCATAAGAATGCCCAACATAAGAAAACACAGCTAAATCATCCTCTGTTTATTTTACAACATAATAGAACTCCAAGTAAAATGAACCCAGGTCCATATTTAACAAAAGTCGTTTTTATTTACAGCAGCTATCTGTATCACTGTGTGATGAGCAAGTTGCATCAACACAGAAAATTATGGGAACATAACTATTGTATTATGGTACCACAATCTACCCACAAAGCATGTTGTGCAAACAGATATTGACCATTATTTGTTACAGTAAATTTCAAACCACTTGTTTTATGGCGTATTATGGTACCACAATCTACCCAACAAAGTATGTTATGCAAACAGATGTTCACCATTATTTGTTACAGTAAATTTCAAATCACTTGTTTTATGGCTGTAGCTGCCAAGAAAACTAGGTTTCTTGGTTAGTGTCACTTAACCCAGGTTTTATGGTCATAAGGTGTTACAGAACCCCACCAAAACAATTTTACTCTTCAGAGTGCCTTTGCTACCTCTGATGAATCTATACGAGTAAATTAGTCAGAGTTTCATATATCGTGCATTTTGATGGCAACAAGTTGAAATTTGGTCAAGGGTTGTTAAAATAAGTGCATGGAAGCCAAAAAGCTAAAAACAGGTAGTTCTGGCTTACTAAATCCCAAGGCGCAAGACAAATGTTTTAGTTGAAGCATAAATGAATTGGGTAAGTACCATTCACCAAGAAACATGGGTTTTTCTGCAACTATGACCATAAAACAAATGATTTCTTAGTCAGTTCCAAAACAACACAAAATGAAGCGCTTGGCATCAATATTCAGGTACATGGACTATGCTACCTATCCAAAGTGCTTCAAGTCTTGTGCAAGGGCATTGGGATGAATGGAATAGGGGTTGTTTGGTTCAGAAGTTGGAAGTTTGCAGCAATATTGGCTATCAAGATATTTAGGTGGTGATAGCATATGTACCCACAACTGTATGTACATGTGGAGAGATCATTCTCATAAATGAAGCTTATTCTGTTATTAAATTTCAGCTAGAACAATGACCCTCATAAACAAACTGGCAATTGTGTGATACAATAGAGTTAGAAACAGAGATTAGGCCAATTAAATCCAAGCATATCCATATTTTCCATGAGCACGGGCCACGAGGCCAACAATAGCACAAGCCAAGTGGTCAGCTGGCAGGTCAGAACTAATGATGCCCATGTGCACATGGGCAGCAGCATCTAATAATTTAAAGAATGTCAAAATTGGTTAATATAATTCATAACTAGTAAATACTACTAGTATCATTGGGTACTATTAATCTTTTACTAATGCTGGTTTACGAAGATCCTGCTTCCCTGAGTAGGCTAGACAAGATACATGCTCCAGACCTCTAGCAATAACAATGCAAGGATTGCACAACTCACAATTGTGCAATCATTCATAGATACCACAAGCATGTTATACTATAAAGATATGATAGAAGTGTACCTTGGCATGTCCCAAATGCTTCAAGGCCTCCTCTTGAGACATTGAATTAACGTACAATTGAATGCAGCATAGGCCAGAAGCAACATGATCACCTTTTAGAACCTGATACACCATATATCAGTGTAACTAACACTTGGCACAAAATCAGTGTATTTCACATGAATGATCTGAAGAGGAATTTGCTAGCAGTACCAGAAAGCTGTAGAGGTAATTAAAATGCCGATGTGTTTCACAATAGTTGCAAATGCGAGTGAGGATAGCATTCATGTACTGAGTCAAAGCTGAGCCCTGATATGTGGGTGACTGAGTAATTGTCAAGATTGTCTTCTCCAAAACAGTCATAGCACCATATCCAAGACACAGATCACACAAATCATCTATTGTCCCAT
Source organism: Oryza australiensis (assembly GCA_019925245.2). Classification (NCBI taxonomy): domain Eukaryota; kingdom Viridiplantae; phylum Streptophyta; class Magnoliopsida; order Poales; family Poaceae; genus Oryza; species Oryza australiensis. The sequence goes on from JAIFGZ020000044.1 coordinate 4,747,018, forward strand.
AATCAGTTGTCAAAGGATCATTTCGTGGAATTGAAGACAAAGATGTTTCCCCTTCATCAGTAGGTTGATTAGATGGGAAGAACAGGGAGCATGCTTCCACATAATGACCATGCCTGAACATGAAAGCAAGCATTTCTGGTCGAGCATACTGCAAAAATCCCCAAAAAAATCATTAATTGCTATAAATTGACAAAATATTAAATCAGATGATCCAATTCTAAAATACATCTAAAAGGAGCTGTGCCAATTGCGAACCAAAACTTGAAAATAGTTCAGGATTGTGGCTTTAGCTGCTGAGATCTTGTACGAATTTGATCACCCCAGTAGTGAACAGGACATGAGGAATATAATTCAGGTGCACACAGTAACAGCTACTACAACTTTTAAGCAGCTGAGCTACGATAGTCCAGTAAACTAGGATACAATTCAGGTTTGTTTGAGAGAAGGGGAAAGGAGAAGATTGAGAAAGATACGCAAAATGAGGTGACCTATTAGCGTATGATATAATTGAATATCAATTATTTCAAACTTGAAAATAGATTAATATGATTTTTAAAGCAACCTATCTATAAAAAAATTTAGTCATTAGCATATGATATAATTGAATATCAATTATTTCATACTTGAAAAATTGATTAATATGATTTTTTAAAGCAACTTATCTATAGAAATTTTTTGCAAAAAACATACCATTTAGTAGTTGGGAAGCGTACGCGCTGAGAACGAGAACGCAGCCTAAAGGAGTTGTGGTGATGGTATGCCCACACCCCTACCTTCTCAATTCAAAAGATCTCGTCTGTGTGTTATTTGTAAGATCACTGATGTAATGTTGTGTAAAGATTTGGGGTTTGGATTTTTTTTCTTTTGCACTTTTTAAGAATTACAGCATATTTATTTGAGATCTATTGCACCATGTAGGCAGTATACTAGCAAAAGAAGAATAGGAACACAATTGGGGGTATAAATACTTACTTCTTGCAAGTAATGAATACACTCGGCATATCGGATTCCATCAAGGTTGCTGCGAGGACCATCTTCTAGGTATGAACTAGCAGATTCAAACTGGCTGTCCATAGGATCTTTCGTTTGCCTGGACCTCTCAGATCGTGGGAATGTGGATGGCATATATAGAACATTGAGATAAGCATCAGCAGAAAGGGAATCATCAAAAATGGTAGCTGCACTTTTTGCTAAATGTTCGTACCTGCAATGCAAGGTTAACAGCAGAGTTACTGAAAAGAAGGAAAACAAATTTCTTCTAGTTCCCAAAAATGCTAGAAATTGGCATAGATTATTTCGGTGAATTAGATCAGCCAGTAACCAGTTTTTTGCCTCAAGCTTAAATAAAGATAATGTCAAATGAGATCAGAGAAAGAAGCACTAAATTTAGCATATAAGGTCTATTGCTGAGTTATCAAGGCAGCATCCTCAATATGACTATGGAGTACAGTGTGTTTAATGCAATCATCATTGGTGTTTTTGTCTGTCAAAGGACAATGTTTTACTGCAAGTTCAGCAAAATATGAAAAAAAAATCTTGAAGCTAATCACTTACATAGAACGGACAGAAGAAACGTCGACAGGAGGCCCTCCTTCAATTGTGCTGATGATTTCAAGGACAAAATGAGTTGCATCGCCTTTGTATTGTTGAAGAGCTTGCCTGGAAAGGGAGTATAACAGAAGGTTAAACAACAAAAGATAAAAAGTATCACTTCCACTGGCAAATTAAAAGATAATGAGCTAACACAGTGCAGAAACTAAGAATGCTTTAGATCAGCATTAGCAACGTCTCCTCTCTCACACTCTGGACATAAGAAAGAGTGTTTCAATATTCCATTTATATTGCGACTCTTTTAACTCACTTGTCTCAGCAACGAATTTAATAAAGGAAACACATTTCATCATCCTTCTGGTGATAAAGTAAAGGATAGAAGAAAATAGACACACAATGTTAAACATCTTTTAACAATTGGGCCTCACGTATAAAATTATTCATGCTAGAGGGCAAAACCACTTCCATCTAATAAAGAAAAAACATAACAAAATGAAGCTAGTAATAAAGAAACCCTCTTCGTCATAAGCAACCAAAGTTTGGAACTTACTAGAACCTAAATGGTCAGAAAAGGTTATTATTTCATTTATCCTCTTTTGTCTTATTTTCTGAAGGTAGACATATTCTTGTGTTCCCCTGATGCTATTTCCTTTTGGAAAAACCTACAAGCAGAGGTTTCCCTTACTTGAACTTTACACGCGCTTGAGAGTAATGTTCCATTCGAAGTAGAGCATGGCCCCATGCAACCCAAACTGGAAAAGCGTCAATCTGAAATTGATCACACCATTAAGCCTGATGTCTGTGTCATAGCAAGTGTGAAGTATAAACCAGAAATAAGTTGTAACACTTTGTACCTTGCATTTTTTACAAGTATATACAGCCATACTATACCGTTCATCCCTGACCAATCTGTCACGCAGATTAGTTGAAGATTCTTTGTCAGCAAAGTCATCTAGTGAGGCAATAATCCCTGACCCCAGAAGGCTTTGAAGAAGTTCTGCACGCCCTAGCCACAAATCAGCTAGAGGTAGGAGATCAGACAGCCCATCTATATTTTGGCTCCCAGTGCTTGAACTGCCAGTGTCCACAGAAATATCATCAACGTCTCTACTTCTTTCAGAGCTGCTTGACAAATCACTAGTCCCCACTAGTTTTTTCAATAGATTTTTCGCATAAGAGAGTGCCTGAACATATGGAATACTGTTAATTTAGCAAGTTGTGCCACTCAAAAGTTCCATCTTGTTAGCCATTTCATGTACCTGTACATAAGTTTCTGTCGCATGATAAGCCCGAGCTATGTTGTCCATAGATGCATTGAGGGGCAACTGTAGGGAACTTAGCACATCCCTCATCTGAGTTATACAGATTTCAAGTGCACCTTTCCCAGCTATTGAATCACTGGTGCACAATGAAAGCAATGCCTACAAAAGAATTGTTGGAGAATTAGAGCAAATGGATAACAGGAACTTGAAACAATGAAAGCACCACTTAACTCCAATTCATAAATTAAAAAGTTTACAAGATCTGCTAGTAAAAGAAGTAGCAAAACACATCCATTTTCTAAGATTATTAATATATTAGAAAATTGAATTACAGGAGTGATTGCTCAATTATCTTGTCCAAATAACTCAAGTAACATTGTAAACCAGACATGAAAAGTTGAAAACTAAGCAGACCAACAGGAGTATCATTACAAAAATTAACTAATGTCTCTGAAAATACTAGCATGCTGTCAATATGTTGCCCTATTTAGAAATCCCTTGGTCCAAGAACATAAGCACATCTGAAGTTTGAACTTTGTCCAAGAATATAAGCATTTCCCCACCTACTTCATCTAAACCAATCACAACCATCCCTCGTTTAATTTCCCAGCTTATTTCCCCATCTCAACCAATCACATCGTCCCAAAAAACTCCAGATATGCTTATATTCTTGGACGGAGGGGGTGGTACTGTTTAGTCATTTAGTATAATCTAACAGATGAAGTGTAAATTCCAATTGCATTTTACATAACAACTCAGTAAGACTATTGGGCCCAAGATTCATCTCAACTGTATCCTCTTTCGTCACAAACCTGTGCATTGCATGTCCTGGATAATTTGGAAGTCCCTTCCAGGGCACACGGTTGCAAACAATATGTGCTCCAATATATAAATTTTGTTTATGTTTTTTCTAACACAGTATTACTCATGATCCTACCAAATTCACAGTTCTGCACACCATCAAACTCTAAGGCAACTAAAACAGACATCAAGGTTCAAATTTTTTTATACAAAGAACATAACTAAAAGCTACAACTCAAAACCATACAGGTACAACAGGCTACCAGCAAGTTAGTCCACGTCAATGCATAACATATTACATGGAAAAACACAGGAACCAATTCAGACTATGGAGGATAAAAATGTAAAGATCAGCAGCATTGCCAGAAAGACAAAGCCTGATAAATTTGGCATACCTTAAATAACGTAATATCAGGGGAGGATTCGTATCTATGGCATGCACGAGTTGCGTTATCCTTATCAGGGTCTCCAGTAAGCACCCATTCCTCAGGAGCAGAGACAAAAGGAAGTCTTTCTTGCCCCTCAGAAGGGTATTCAGGTGCCCGCTCCTCCTGTACACCAGGCGTTGCTTCCCAAGGGGATCTTTCACCTCCTGAACCTGAACTCTTTCTTTTCCGAAGAATATCTTTTGGGGGTGTTCTGGTGCCACTATCACGAGGGACCCATGAGAATGCTTTGCGTGCTTCTCTCTGGAAGTTACCAAAGCTCTGCACAAAATTTGTTTTGGCTGGTGCAGCAACCTTTTTTTGCTTTGCTCTTGAGCCAGAGATGGTTAATCGAGGTTCCCTAGGAGTAGAATTAACATTAATAGAGATTGCTTTCTTAGCATAAGAAATAATTAACTTATCATCCCTCAGGGACGGAAATTCTTTCAAAATCTGCAGTCAAAAATAAGAAATCTTCCATTAATACAACAGGTGCAACAAGTATAATGGCAGCTGTAAGGAGCTTCATTATTATTCTTCTAGGGTCTTCAAGATTGTGAGTCAAGAAGTACAAAAATCAATTGAGATGCAATGCAATACCAAAGAAGCAGACTGGAGTTGCTTCATCATCAATAATATTTCCAGGATCAACTGAGGATGTTCATGCAGAGAAGAGCAACGCTGTTGTGATGGCAATGGCAATAAGGACAGAACACGGAGACCTAAGGCCCATGAATTAAGTCGTGCAACATCATCATCTGACAGATGCCCAACTGTACGCTTAAGAAAAAAGTGTACCTGAAAGCAAATTAATTGATTTCAATTTAATCACTGACAGGAAAGTTTTACCACACTTGACTTATGTGTCACATCTGCCAACATACAAGAAGCTGCTTTGAGCGCAGGTCGGGTAAAAGCTTCATGGCACCAATGGCAACAGGGAGAGCATCATTGGAATCTCGCAAGGTTGACAGAAACCGTGAAGCTGCAGCTGGCCCTCCACCATTCAGCGGATCAGTGGTTAGAAGTTTGACCAATTGCCGGCCTTGCAGTTCCCTCCGCAAATCAATTGATAAAGAGGCACTTTCAGCAACCTCTAAAGCAGCAGAAACAGCTCCTTTGGCAGCAAGTCGAAGTGCTAAGCCTTCTGGATCATCTTCACAATCCACTTCGACCTAATAATTTCAGCAATGGTCAGAAATTTTATGATGAACACACTTCAAATTGAGGAGAAAAAAGCTGAAGCCTATGCTCGTTGCATTTGCATAATTTAAAAAAATGGGAGGAGGGTTGGCCTTAGTCAGTATTTTGTGCACATTTGATTGGGTTACCTCTTGCCATCTGGTGTAATGGTCATCTGCAGTCATAATATGACCATACCGATGCAAAGATTGCTTCATGTGTAGCACCTGTACAAATAAAAAAGCAGATATTTAACAAGCAAACAATGCCAAACAAGATCTATAAAGCTCAAAACTCAGATAAATTTGGGCAGTTGTCATTGAAACATTTGCCCACAAAAATTAATCATTCAAGTGCATATTGTACATGAAATGCTAGGCAGTTTGGCAAGAAGCCAGTAAGCCATTCATAGTGTAAGCTTGGGTAGGCATATGTCATAGGTGGCAATGTGCCGTGCATATTTAAAATCATGGTTTTCTTAGACAAAATAAATCACGGTTTGAGCAGTCACGAGATACAGTATGACCTTTGAAGATAATGTACACACTTAAAATGCAATTAGATGCAAATCTGGCTACCTCACTCCACATTGGATCATTCTCAGGTAAGTGGCAGATGCAGAGAGTTAAAACATTTGCTGCGGCATCAAGATCCCAATTGTGCAGGTACCTGCCAGTGTTCATATGCAGTAAATAACTCAATAAGCACATCTGGATAACAGAAATATGGTAGCATGATAATGCACACAAATTGCATGTGTATCAGAGATACTAAAACTCAACATATGCCTATAAATCAGAAGTTCCATCGCAACAATGAAAGGTTCAAACTAAAATGTCTTATCATACTTCAGAGCAAGCTGAGCTGCCAGTTTTTTATCTCTCAGCCTCAAGCAATACTGCCAGGTATCACTCCCAAAATTATGAGATCCATATGCACGGAACTGTCTGGCCCCTAAACTTATTTCTTCCCTTTGTTCAATGAGCAGTTGAAGCAATTTATCAGAAGCTCCATTGCGCAAACAGCGGTCAGATAAAGCAAGAGCATCAGTCAGTTTTCCTTCATTAATTAGCCTGCAAAAACAAAGTAACCACAGTATCAAATTCAGATTACTCAAACAATCTTTCCGACTAGCAAAAGGAATGGCATACAAATGATGTGTTACCTTTCAACTGCTTTCTCATATGGTCCTTCATTATCCCAGTCAAATGAAATAAAAGTTGTTGGCTCTAGTTTAGCCTCATCACACTTAGGAGATTCTAGTGAATTTGAAGTGGCTTTCCCGCTTATGACAATATCTTCAATCTCCGATTCGGCATCACTGTCAGGTTCACGGGCTCGCTTCAAGGAAAACTTTCCCTTGGGCTTATGCAAGGTGACTTCATTGTCAGTTTCAGCTGCTACAGCAGATTCAGATACTCGATGAAGGTTACACTGCATCTGTATCCAGCGGTTCAATGTTGGGTACCTGTAAAGAACTTAGTCAATTACAAAAGTAAAGGTAAGTATAATCATTTAAATGACTAATCAGTACTTCAGTACCTTTCTGATTGCTCAAGAGCAAATTCATAGAATGACCTCTTGATTTCAGGGGCTTGTGTTGCATCTTTTACATTGGAACATAATTCACTGTCACCAGACAGTATGCTACTTCCGAACACACATGCCAAAACTGCTCTAACTGATGATAACTGGGCCAAATGTTTAACTAAATTTAATTGAAGAGGATAAAGGGGCTCCTGACAAGAAGACAATGATGAATCGTGCACACTCCATCCTTGAGCACGTTGTGATCTGTTTTCTGAACTAATATTAGAAAGGTTAGGTAAAAAACGAATGCAAGCCCATCCTTGTCCTGTGCGTGGAGGCAAAACAGGTGGCACGCAAGCAGATATGATCTCATGCACAAAGTCTACACCCATTGTATCAGCTACTTCTGCAGCTGCATCAGTGCTTCCACGCTCAAAAACAAGACGAGTTAAAAGCTGCATGCCAAAACAAACGTTATATGACTAAAAGCTGCACGCTGAAACAAATGTTATATGGCTCCTAAGTTTTTGAGCCACATAGAAATTAACACACTAGAAATAAAAAGTGTTTGGTGATGTCAGAATGCTGCCAAAAGAGCAGAAATTGAGTTCATACAAATCATTACCAGGTTTCACATCAGAATAATGAAATAGGCCCGCAGTGAACATTAGTTATCCTCTGTTTCTAAAAAGGGTTCACTTCATAGACAAATATACCATGTCCTTAATGTTTTCATCAACATATTCTCGTGTGGGCATGATTTCTTACAAGTTTTATCCTCAATTTTTAAGGTGAAACTATAAAGGATGTTGGAATAAATCAAATATAAACCATCATGGTTGAAGCACTTTGCATAAAAATTCAGGTCAGACACAAAATCATATTTAACAGAATTGGACACTGCTATGTTCAACTAAATGTATTACCTCCGTCTCAAAATATAACAACTTCTTACAGAAGTAGCTATATGTGGCATGGAGATAGTATTTAGGCATTTCATCACATAAACTTGTAAAAGATATTCCAGGGACACCTACTAATATCTATTTACATTAACATTATGAATTTCAGGTTCCACATTAGCTATGAGGTCAAAGAGATTGCAAAACAAAATACAAGAAAACACAGAAATTTATGGACGGTCTTGAGAGCAAGATTTTCTATCACAAAATATTGTCAGTTAAAGAAAATAGAAGGCAGAAGCCCAATGAGTTAAGCATGTATTGATACGGGAACAGAATAAAACAGGCCTAATAAAATTGCCATCCTAGTAAACATAATTCTAAATGGAAAACTTTTGGTAAGGACTATCATTTCAAGTTTCCAGTACAAGGAAGGAAAAATTAAAAGTGAAAGTGTATAGATTTGATCTGACTGCAGAACAAGATATGTAAAATTGTAAATGGCTTACATCTTTGGGCCTTTCATAGACTAAGGAGAAGTAGTTGAAATCATGAGTCGTATCAGTTCCATCAACTATGTCACCAATGGTTGCAATATATATTATGAAGTTTGATAAATATGTTGATGGCTTAGTGGATACAGGACCCAGGTATCTGCTAGTAGATCCTTTGTGCTCTGCATTGCTGTCGACAACAGTTGACGTTGTTGAGTCAGTCCTAGATGCTTGCTTTAGGATTCTAAGTCCATGACCAAGGATTATTCCTTTTTCAGAGCTCAAAATATCTTTCTTTTCTAACTTGATACTCTCCTTTGAATAAGTACTATCAGAGTCCTCATCAACAATAGCTCTTGCAACATTGTGAAGCTTACCTGAAAGATATGTTCACAAATTATATTAGAAAAATCACAAAAAACAGAGACTTACCGCTCAACTGAATAAAGTAGAAAAATACCATTTAAGAATTGCCGCTTTCCTTTGAAAGCATCATCAATCATTTGGTGCAGGAGCCCAAGAGGACGTTGCTTTTGTCCAACTCTGCTAGATTCAGTTGATGAAGAGGAATTCATCTCGGTAAAAACTAATTGAAGATATGGATAACCCTCCTAGATGAGACCAAAACATATGTCATTCTTATTTTTGTTAAAAAAAATGCATAGTTGTTTCGCTTTATTAAGCATGTAACAGTAGGAATATCACATCTGCTTTGGTGCAACCACCAAAATAAAAGTTGCGGACATAATCGATGCATAGTATTCTTATAAAGAAACAGCTTGACATTGACTGTGCTAATAAGCACGGAAAAAGCTGAGGGAAGCCCTCATTACAGTGATGCATTTGTACTCCTAGCAGTGTAATACTTCACCCAGGAAATAACTGAGGAAGCTAAACAAGGAGAAGTCCTAGACATTGATTCAAAAACCATGAGATCAGCACATAATGGTGGTACTCATCCTAGGACGGTTTGATTTTAAACAACCCACTAATGTCTACAAGTGGTTACAAACAAAACAAAAGCTCACCAGATCCAAGATGTCACGTAGACGCTGAAGGATGTGTTTTATCACTGATATGAGAGCAACTTCTTGAATCTGATCCCAATAATTTGGACCTACTTTTGGGGAGCTTCCTGGAAATATTTCAGATAACAAACTTGTAGCCTGCATATGTGAAAAAGAATTTCCGCTTAAAGCCTTCAATTATCTAAAAAAGTATTATATACCATAAGCTAAAAGTTATCCAAGAGAACTTGTGCAGCCTGTACAACTTGAACCAACATAACATAACAGTGTAAACATTGTCTGCAGAACAGGAATTCCAATGTCAAATTAAACAGTGCAAAACATGCAGAGCCAACGTATTTGCTGTCTAATGGTTCCTTTTTTTTTTTTTGGGGGGTTCTCAGGATTAATGAAGTTGCATCATTCAGTGAAATGTGCTTTACATAGATAAACATCATTTACTGGCCTTCACTGAAATATGGATAATTGGTTCTGTACTTCAATTATTGAAGTAAAAGCATTTGCCAAGTACTGTTTATAAATTGTGCACATGGTGCTACTGAAAGGTAACTCCTTTTGCATTTACTACATGACATTTTCCATTCGCTGCCTTCTTCACCAATGTGACATGGCCTGGCTAGGACAGCAATTGTGCGGCAAGCACTGGTCATCATGTGGCCACTGGCCACTGCCAGGGTCAACATGATAGTACTGCAGTGCTTTCATCAAATTATGACCAGGTGACAGTGAGCGCCAATGATCAGCAATGGTGTGGTCGAGATCCTCGACCGGTGATGAATGCAGTCAAGCAGCTGCATGGTCAAGGCCATTGCCTGTGGCCAGGAAATGGCAGTACTTGATCAGATCTAACAACTGAAAGGGCACTTAGTATGGCTCATGTCCAGCAGCGGCCAGACCCAATAGCTCATGGATATGCTTGATGGTGAAAGCAGATGGGCATGTGTCCAAAGAGGTGAGATTTATTTCTAAAGTCATGAAGGCAGTGAGGGTAAGCAAAAGGTGGTAGCTTGCTCAGGGAGCTGTAGCAGCAGAGACCCCTCTCTGGACACAAGCAAAAGAACAGAATATCTGAATGCAGCGGCAGCCCTGTTACGCTAGGCCAAGTTTCAGTCCTAAATAATGAAACCACTTCTGCCATGGTACTGGTGCTTCAACTACTGCCAACGGTGGTCAGGGACTCAGCGATTGAAGAAAGCTGGAGGGAGTACATGTTATGGGCGTTGGTACTGTAGCAAGAAGGGTGCTGCCTACGCTAGCAGTATGACTAAGGAAGAGTCTACCTTCCACAATAATAACATCTAATTATCTAGTGCCTAAATAACTAGTTTGGTTCCTAAGACGTTAGTCATTTGGTACCATTAGTTAGGAAGGTAATGGTTTAGTTATGAAATTAGATAAATGGTTTGTTAGGATGGCAAGGATCCTACTCTTGAGGGTAAGCTATTATTCAAGGTTACTGGTTCACGTGAATAGTATCAGTAGTACTGTAGAAGGGAACCATCCCTATAAAAGTGACCCATGTAACTTCCCAGTATTTGGAGTTTTGGGGCCTTATCTTATCTTCATGAATCAATGTCCATAAGAATAAGAATATGAAGACATAGAAATGCATAACCATCAAAGCCTACCTCGTCAAGAAGAAATCGGCACATATCTCCTGACCTAGCAGAAGTTGCAGCTACATCAATGCAGAGCAGAATCTGAAAATTCACAGTGTTTTCAGGTCAAAAATGCATGACGATGATCATGAAAAAATATTTGATGCAGACCATAATCAGAGATTCTCACAGTAGTTAAAGGACCAAGCTGAGCACGAAATGACAAGATATCCAATTCCTGTGTGGCATTTGAGTTGTCTGTGGCACGATTTACAGCATCTTCAACCTGGAAAAGCCGTAAGTATTTGTTAATCTTCAGGCAGCATAAAAATGAACTAAGAACAACTAAGTTCAATACAAGTTCACAATATTTTCTAGCACTGGTCAACATTCAGTTGTTTTGCAGAATGCACATATGCAGCATAGAACCCTTTGCCTTTGCTAATGCAACTATTAGCATCCAACAAAGGGAGACTGAAGACAAATCATAAGGTTATCTGCCACTCCAGAATATGCAAACCATGTCTATGACACTGCAAAACGCTTTACTCTGTGTGCTCTCACCAGTCAAAGAAAAGGTGAGATTATAAACAGATGCAGTCAAATCATTTCATTGCCCATATGAAAGTTATAAGAGTACCTGGGGTTGGGTAGATTTGTTCCCAAGATCCTTCATCATGACATGATTATATTATGTTTTACAAATATAGTGCTGTGGATTACACGGTACCCGGGTATGTAACCTTGGGCCTCCATAGTCAGGCCCAAGGGGTAGGATAAGCCCATGGCCTATCCGGCTAACTTGAGATATAAGAAAGGGATTAAAGATAAGGATATAAATTTTATCCCATGAAAATAGATGGTAGGCACTCGGATATCTAGGGATCTGAATACCCATCCACAGCCGGTTCCCTACCATTACATAAAGAGAACTGGGAACCCTAGATCGGTACGATCGCTATGTGCTACTCTCAACGCCGTATCGTGAAACCCTACATAGATCTAATATACTCAACTGGACTAGGTATTACCTCTTGCCAAGGGCCTGAATCAGTATAACCTTGATGTCAGTATCTTTCTCCGTGATCTTGTGCATGCCATAAATATTATTGCCGATCCAAAGAATCGACAAGTGCAATAGAAATTAGTGGTCAATTATTCATGTTGGGTATCATGCCAATGTCGGGCATCCACAATGTAGGACACATAAGATGGACCTTAAGCCCTAAAATCAACCATATACATTGTGGGAAAGTTTGCAGGTGACATTAAGCTTGAGTCTTGGTCATATGGAAAAAACAAATCACTAATAATTGTCTCTCTTCCATCCAACTCTCTTTTCCCTAACTCACCAGCAAAAGGTAGTACTAGTTGTTATGCATAGTACGATTTTTTTAAATTGCGTGGAACCCAGCTTAATGCTTTTCTTTTGCCACATACATTGTAACAATTGCATATAGCTAAAGTTGGGCCCACATACCTAATGACTCCCCCAAATCCTAAGTTTCTGACAATTTGGACCATACCCCCTCCCTCCGTTGTGAAAGGGAGAAAAGGCGTAGTAATGCTAAATTTTGGGCACCCTCAATGTAATACCCCTTGCGTCATAAGGCGGGCCCAGGCATTAGATAATGTAGTTCCTGCAATGTACGGGAGGAGTATATGGCAAGAGAAGACATTAAGGTGGGCCCCTTAATTTCTGACAATTTGGACCATACCCCCGTCAATGTAATACCCTTTGGGTCATAAGGCAGGCTCACAGCCTGTCCAAATTCATTATAATAAATTATGCCACATCCTCTCCTAGGTTGGTTTATTTTGGGACGGAGGAAGTATATGGCAAGAGAAGACATTAACCTGGGTTCCACTGGTCCACTCAATTACCAGCCATCTGAGGGAGGAGAGGGGAGAGGAGAGAAAAAATATTGTTATTTTTTTCCTTAAAGCTAGGCCTTGTGCATATGGATAGCTCATCATAAAGATTGCTAAATGGACCACTCTCACAATGGTAAGGCAGGCCATATAGAGCTATATGGACCACTTTTTCCACACGTTGTGGATGCCTATGAGTTAAAAGTGCATGGATATAAAAGGGACCCAAACAATTCATATCTATAAGCCAATAATAAAGAAAAATAGCAAGAGTAAGCATACCAGTGCTATTCTATACGCACCAGCTACCCATTCGGCTAGTTCAAGAGAAGCTTTATCCTCAGCAGGCAAAGAAAACCGCTGTACAGCCTCTTCTCCTATATCATAATTTGCCCTTTGCATACATCTATCAAGAATTTCAATAATGTACAGCCGATCACAATCATGTGTGAATAAAAGTAGTAAATAACGAATAAAAGAGAGAAATACAATGAAATTAACAAATAAGACGAAGTAGTGTACTAAATCTTAAAATATCATAAAAGTAGAAGAAACAAAAGAAAATAACGAATAAAGATTAGAGGCTATAAAAGGCAGAAATTCTAAATCAGTTACTACATACAAAATAAAACTTTCACAAAGATTATGGTGGGAAATTCTACATATTTCCAGCATTTTGTAATAGATTATATTTTTATTTGAGATTAGTTCTTGAGCTTGGTTTTGGTAAGCTCAAAAATCTACAGCATCACACGCTGGAGTGTAAGCTACTTAGTGAGATGCATGCCCATGGGGCATGCTTCAGATGGCAAACATGCACAGATTAGTTGTTTGATGTGATCTTAGCAGTGTAAATAAAGATGCAAGATGATATGCACATACAAACAAATCAATCTAACTATAGTGAATAATGCTAATACACTGCATCAGAGCATGATGATCATTCAGATGTATAAACAATTGAGCACAATAATAGACAGCAAGAAATTGATGTACAGCAACAAGGAACTCACACGTTCAGTAATTTTGAAGGAGCGGCACGTAAAAGAACTAATGCCTCCTTCCAACTCCATTGCCGTTCAGACTGAGGTGGAAGGCGTTGTAGAACAGATAGGCGCCAATCCAAATCTTCAATGGAATGTTTGGCATGTTTGAATCTCCATTCTAGTGCTTGTCTACCAGCAGGTGATAGCCCCATACTTGACTGATTATCCATATCTAACACAAGATTATGACGAAGTATGTCAAGAAGAAGCCCGACAAAGGATGCCACCATGTTCTTCTCTTCAGATTCGACCCTACTATCGAAGCACTCATGACTAACAGAACATTCGGAAGGGGGTACTTCTGACAGCTTTATACTGTCATCCATATGTAACAACGATAATACAATGCTGACCATGTAAATCTGCATAGAAAGATAGCAAAAGAAGCTTTAACTGCTTAAGCAAATCCTGCGTGTGTAAAGCACGATTAATAGGTTCAATGTGAGCTCTAAGCAGATGGATATCAAGGTAATGGTATCATGGTTCATCCTCTAAAAGTCAAAACAAACATCACCTTTTAAAGATTTTACAGGGAAATATCAGCATGAAATGCACAAGATCATAGAGGACAGTAAGGCATGCAATTCTCTTACATAAAAACTGTCAGTGATTCCCTTTAATCCCTTTGTCTTTTAAAATGTAAGGTTGACTGCAGCAGAAGAAGGATCTAGACTTGGTATTCATCAATTTGGAGATAGGATATTACAGAAACCAAAAATGGTCATTGTGGTAGGCACTGAAAAATCATAAAGTTTCAAAAAGTAGGTTATCCTCAGTTCCTCACCAAGGATATTTACAATGACATTGGCGCTCACATACATGTGAGCAAAGATGCTGACTTCCCCATTAAGATAGGACTACATCACAGGTCACCCCTGAGCCCTAATGATTTTTTGCCTTTGTGATGGATGAAATCACAGGGGACATACAAGGGGCTATTCTCTGGTGTATGTTATTTTCAAATGATGTGGTGCTAATAGACAAAAGTAGGTACGTGTTGATAGGAATCTGGTGCTGTGAAAAGTGGAGAAAGAATCTAGAATCAGGTCATTGTTTTGTTGACTTGCTTTCCCTTTATGAATTACCCTCATCAAAATAAGTGCATATAACAAAAAAAAGAAGTTTATATAAATAACATGATGTAACTGAGGACTTTTACATCAACAAGCAAAGAGGTGTAAAATTAGTAATATACATGTATTCAGATAACTAAAAAATTTGGTAGAATTTACGATCCCATGATTTTTCTATATTTATATTTCAGAAACAACGCTTAGGCTTAGCACAGTAGTATTGCATGCTTCACATAAACGATCACTTCGTTTAAGGAGGGTATTCAGGGACAAAAGGGCCAAACAAAAAAGATGTGCAGAAAAGCTAACCTTTCGTGGAGTATTTTTGATAGCCTCCATAAAATTTTGCATCTCCCTCAAATATGACAAGGCTATCTGATAATGGTGTTCATTCCCATCAATTGCGCTCTTTTCCATCTCTCCTAGAGAAAGAGCAACTGACTGAAGAGCATATCGCATGTGCATCAGCTCAATGTCATGCATCCTGCCCATTTATGAGTGAACAACACATAAATAATATAAGTTCCTCCTTCTTTGCATAGTAATATTAAGAAATCTTATAAACAAGTTAAGGCGTTATCGAGGTAAGCAATAGGCAGGTCAGAGTCACAGAGATGGTGAGATCTTTATGGACCAAAACACAATAAGCAAGAAGTCAAGAATGCAATATTGATGATGTAAATCAAAAGGATAAATAGTAGTTGGTGAAATGCCATTACAGAGATGGTTATGAACCTCTTCCAAATTGCAGTTGTTGAAGAAAGTGGCTGCATACCAACAAGCTCAATTGCATCTTGAAACTTTATTCCTGGGACAACGTCAAACAGCACCTATATGGAAGTTACAAGAAGAAAAGGTTTCACAAGAATATTGAGCCATCAACTGCAAAACCAAAGGCTCTGCACTCAACACGAAATGAATAAGACAAAAGAGAAAACGTAAAATATGGAAAGGGGTAGTAAAAATGTGGCCATGTGAATGCTTGGTGGAGAAATGATACCAGAGTAATTGGATTTAAGAAAAATTAGAACTCACCCTAATGGGGGTCTGCACGGCTAACCGTTCAAGTATCAAATTCTCAACAAAAGGGTCTGATATTTCTGTACTGTTAACATCTAAATCTTGCTCTTGTTGGGAAAACAACAGTGAATTCCTTAAATTCCATTGGCGCCCAGAATTAACACTGGAAACGAAGCATGCAACATCCAGATGAAAGCATAGAAGATCACACAAGTACTCCTCGCAGGATGTCTGCCAATAGAAGCTGTCACAATCATTCACAAGTTTTTTATGCATTCTACCTGAGAAACGAAGAGCGCCAAGAAGCACAGGAGTACCTCATCTGTCTCTGTACGGTAATGTGGATATTCTTGTAGTCGTAGGGCTTGGGATTTGCTTGTCCAAAATAACTGCATTAGCTTTCTCCGCAGTGCTGTCTTACCCTTCAGGATATCCCACCCCAAGACAGCAACCAGTGGTTGGAGTAGGGGGAACATTGAAATGGCCTGCAGAAAGCCACTTGCCAGAAGGTATCAGTGAGGCATATAATTAGTGGAAATTGCCCTGCAATGCTCATTAGCAAAAAGAAGGCAGTATCCCATTAAAAAATGCATACATTAGCTGCTTCTTGAAGCTGTTCCCTCTTAATCAAAGAAAGAACAGTTTCCATAACGACTTCAAGGACATGTTTTCCAGAAATTCGGGAATAATGATACAGATCTTTCTTGCAGGATGTTATAGCCCTATTCAACATGGTCTTGTCATCCAAATAAGCACCCCTCTCCAAGGACAATGTTTCCATAAACTTTTTAAAAGGAAGGGGCATCCAATTAGCATCAGAGACACCATGGTCTTCGATTTCTTCAGAAAGAATGTCATCCAAGATGAGCTAGAACCAAAGAACAAAGAACAAAAAATTAGCACCATCTAGCTATAAATCAGCAAGAGTACATTCCAAAAAACGATAAATTAACATTAGTATATTAAATAGAGTGGAGAGGGAAACAGTGGTGGGATCATGAGGAACATGGAATTTCAAGGACCTACAATGTTTTCTTTTACCTGAAACGCAAGAAAATCTGTAGCAATGAGATAATATTAAGAAGAACTAAATGTTCAATGACCTAGAATTTTTATTAGAATAGTTAGGTCAGATTCCTTGCAGGAAAGAAAAGGAACGTTAATATATAACATGACAGTTTTAGGTTATTATAACAAAAGAAAAGGCTGGTTGAAAATGAAAAGGATGAGTTGCATTTGCTAGTCTAGTGTCAGGGGTGAGTGGTTTCAACCCCATGGTCGCGTGTTTGATTCTCAACATGCTCACACTTTCTTCTTAATTATTTGACACCAAGGTCCCCCTTAGTTGTCCAGCAAAAATTAAAGGATAACATGGGAAAGCAAATAGAAGCATGCCAGAAGAAATGATAAAAAAATTTATGTTGCTACCTGAATCAGTTGAACAAGCTGGGGAGTGCTAGACTGAAGAGCTGATCCAAACATTTTAATTATTCTATCGTGCGACTCAAACCATGTTTCACCATAATTCGATGATTTTGGCCAACCCCTTCTGACAAGCTCTCCTAGTACAACCCTGTATAAAGAAACTAAAAATTTATGGAAGGTATCCATATTTACCACCAAACTGTGACCAATGTACATAGTATACAACTACTTGAACACATGTAATCTGAAACCACTTAAACAGGTTCTATGTCTAACCTTAAACTGCAAACATGAACATGATGGCGTTAAGACCAAATATTAAAAACGAATTGCAGAACTTTTTTGCCATAAGTAAATAGCACCTGGTAATTGCAGTTTTAGTAAGCCACACTGCAAAATTATGTGATCTCACTCATATTATCTAATTCCCCATGTCCATTACAATGGCATGGCAGCAGTGACTAGAAAGCAGCCGTCAATAGTGTACTTGCAATACAAACATAGGCTACAACCAGAGTTAAAGGGCAGGTGTTCGGTGGGAGTTTACAAACCCAACTGGAATAACGTAGCAAGATCATTGAATTAGACAGAGATTACACATATAACTCCCAAACAGCTCACTGTCAACATGAAGTATAGTCCCAACTCAATCTTTTAATATACTAACTACCATGCTAAAAATGTTTATATCTCCACTTTCACTCCAGCAAGTCATTTACATGCAAATGTTTAGATGTGCACTAAGAAACATGCATTTCCTAATCGAGCTGTAAGATATGGAATGGAGTTAACCAAACATGTTACATCGTTCATATGTTAGTGTTAAGCAAATGATCACATGTTACATCTTCCAATAAATGCTGATTGTAACTAAAACTACCACTGATCCTACGATTTCACGCATGCTGAGAACTTACAATGTCCACTAAATTCTCAATTTGCACCTCAAGCTAATTTTTTGCTCCTATCAGATGATGAGATGTTCCATAATAAATATCAACTTGATTTATATTTAGATTCCAACTATATGCAATAGAGCTTACTTATACTCATCCTCCTCCACACCATGATCGAGGCAAAGGAACCGAAGATGCCCGGTAGCACCCTCGAGATCTCCTGCCGCAACAAGTGATTTCATTGCGTCCAGGTGCGCAAGCTGCACGCTCCGCCGCAGCCATAGGAGCACATCCGTGCCTAAACCACTGTCCAATGCGACCTGCCTCGAGACGCCCGCACACAGCGCGTCAAACAGCTCGGCTTTGCTTAGGAACACCTCCCAGAGCCCTGTCAGATCTTCCTGGGAGACCGCGACCTCATCCACACCGACACCCACCTCCCCTCCACCCTCCACCTCACGCTTGAGCCTCGACACACCCAAATCAAGCAGCCTAGAGAGGGTCCCCCGTGCCTCGGCGCCGGTGGCGGGGTCGTCCGCGATGGGCTGGAGGAGGACGAGGAATTCGGCCTTGAGGCGGAGCGCCTCGGGGTTGGGGGTGGACGGGAGGGCGGCGAGCTCGAGCGCGGCCAGCCAGGCGAGGTGGGATGGGGAGGGGCAGGCGGGTGGAGCGGACCAGAGCACCCCCGGGACGCGGCCGCCCGCGGCGACGACGGCGCGGAGGAAGCCCGCAGCGAGCCCCGGGTCGGCGCGGCGGCGGAGGCTGAGGAGCGCCGCCCGCAGGGCCTCGAACTGGCCGAGGTAGAGGTGGTTCGCGGCCACGCGGGCCAGGAGCGCGGCCTCCCGCTCCGATGCCGCCATGGCCGAATTCCTCCCCGAGGGGGAGTGGCTGCGGAACCCTTCGGGATCACGAGGCGGCGGCGAGCATGGCGGTGCGCGCGCAAGCCGGAGCTGAGGCGCGGTGCGCGCGCAAGCCGGAGCTGAGGCGCGGCGACGGCTTCGCGCCTTCGCGGCGGATGGGCGGTGGGGTGTGGGGGTGGGGTGGGGGAGCTCGGGTTTTGGCTTGCTCGTGTTCGCGACTCGCGCGGCTTGGGAATAGGAGGAAGAAGGCGAGTCTGGGAGTCTGGACTTCTCGAGAGATGCGGCCGCGGTGGGCGTTTCGTGTAATCGTTTTTCCCTTTCAGGGAAACGTAATCGACGGATCTCTGTCGTTGGATCTGATACTAGATGCCAGCTGGGGCAATCACAACCGTTTGACTTTTGATCGGATTGAGAAAAGCACGTGTCGGAGCTCTCCTAAATTTAGGGGGCGGGGCAGTGGAGAGTATTGCCAAACGCTTCAGCTTTAAACAAATCTAGATAAAGACTTAAAAAAATAAATCAGTAAGGCCGGAGCTATCTTTCACCACCCAAACTCTAACTCCAACCAAGTTCAAGCTTCGAAGTTGAAACTCTATCAAACACCTCCTTAGCCGCAACATGTGATCTAATTGCTCCTCTTTTTGGAATCCAAAGTTATTTTTTAAGTTTGATTTTAAAAAGTAATATTATGTGTCAAACACCTCCTTAGCCGCAACATGTGATCTAATTGCTCCTCTTTTTGGAATCAAAGTTATTTTTTAAGTTTGATTTTAAAAAGTAATATTATGTGTCCTTTAACAAGCAGAAAAAAAAGACAAGGAAACTCTCCAAAAATAACCATAAAATCAAAATCTAAAATTGAAATCAGCTTGGGATTATAATTTATGGTTGAACCAAGCTATGGGATTTGCAGGTTTTTATTCTAGCTTGTTGTCCTTGTTTTGTTTAATTAGTCTCATATATTGTGTTGCAGTATATAATTTACATGTTTAACCCACAAGTCAAAGATAGGTGACACGTCGTAAGCACTCTCGTATGACACTCCTTCAGTCCCCCTCATCTTGTACTTGGGCGTTCTCGCTGGTGGTGAGAGAGGAACTCTCTCTCATATATGGGTTTATTATTAACAAAGTGTTAAGAGGTTTATATCTATTAGACTTTGTCTTTCAAAATATCCATGGAGATCGTTCTAAAGTCTTTTTACCTTTTCTACCTCTTTGTTGTTGGCTTTACTACAAATTTATAATGATAGATCATCGATGAACTAGGAATGTTTAGCTGTCAGGTCATCGATGATCCAATTGACAGGTGTGGGTTTTCAATTTGTCTGGTAATGCAAGACTGTAAATATGTAAAAAAAAGATGATGGATGATAAACGTTCAAATATCTTTACACGTGCCGGAGTTGGTTAACATAATGGCTATACTGGTTTGCTCGAATTTTCCTTGGTATTATAAGATATGGAATTCTTAGTTTGGAGGACTCAATAAGGTATCACATGTTTTAAAATATATGGGAATAAACATGATTTTTTTTAAAAAAAACCAAATTGACCTTTGCGCTCATCATCTCAGAGATTTGAACCGATTATGATTCCAGTTTTAGACTTTGATTTAGGATTAGGCGCTTTTGATGGTAGATTCATTTCGGCTGTGTTCGGTGTCATGGTTGGGAAGTGATCCCTCGCACACTCATTAACGTATGATTAATTAATTATTAATTTTTAAAAATAAATTAATATGTTTTTTCTTAAAACTTGTATATTTTTTTAAAAAAACATCATTTTAAGCATGTGCATGAGGAAGTAGAAGATGGGAAAAGTAACTAACTAACACAACCTTCATGATAGCTAAGAAGTCAAGCAGAAAAATCTACTAACATTTGCCCATAAAAATCAGACTTTAAAAATTCAAAACTACTTTGAACTACTGCTCCTCTTTATTTTTTTAATATTTATTTTTTAATAGATGATGTCGTTGATTTTTATATGATGTTCACCTGACCTCGGTATTATATGATCTAAGATACTCTGAAACAATAGGATTTTGGCACATGTCACATAATTATTTAGGACCATAGAGTTTCACAAAACCACACCACTGATTATTTTGACTTTGATCTATCACACTTTTAAAATTTACAATCACACCTTAAATTTCTAAGTTACTTGTCCATCATATAAATGTTAATCCATTTAAGTAAAACTTTTTAAAACTAAATTGACATACTCCCATATTAAAATTTGGTTAATGGTGCGATTTTGTAAAATTTTTGAACCATAATACTATAGTATCTAAAGTTATACATCACGTGTCAAAATCTTAGCTTGGACCGTACTTTTATGAAATTTACTCAAAAATTTATATAATATCATTTGTTTTATTTCAGAAGTTTTACTATTAAAAAAACTTTAAGGATGACTTATATTTTAACATATTTATATTAATTTTTTAAATAAGATAAAATGGTCTAACGTTATTTTAAAAATTAACAATCTATTAAAAAACTATAATCCAAGGAGTGCCAAGTAAGTTGTAAATCTGAACCTGCCCTCGTTGCCAGCTCAACAGACTAGCCAGTGCTCACTACTCTACCCAGAGATGGCAATGGGTAAATACCCATCGGGTATGGACTTCCCAGACCCATACCCACGACAACAACACGAGACCCATGAGTATACCCATACCCGACTACGGGTGGGGGAAATTCTTCATACCCATACCCAGCCGGGTAAATCATACCCATCGAGTCACCAATACCCACCAAAATTCTTTCGCAGACATATAAATAGTCAAAGCTCGAGAAGCAAGATTGTCACCGTTCGTTGACGCTACCATGCTCGGTCTTGGTCACCACCATGCGCGCGGCCGAGCGGCTTGCGGCGTCGCGCGGCGTGG
Organism: Oryza australiensis; assembly: GCA_019925245.2. Lineage (NCBI taxonomy): Eukaryota > Viridiplantae > Streptophyta > Magnoliopsida > Poales > Poaceae > Oryza > Oryza australiensis. The sequence continues at coordinate 4,768,881 of JAIFGZ020000044.1, forward strand.
GCCGGGCGGCGACCGGGATTCTAAGCGGTCCGCCGCGCACCGTGACTCGATCAGACAAGGCGAATGGGCGACAAGAAGGGGTGGCCGACGGCTGGCCGGTTGAGGTGAGGGGGTTAAGTACCTAGGGTTTTCACTAATAGGTTGATGGTGAGTGTGTGGTTTGGTGGGCTTCTTTGAGTTTAGGCCGATTTTTTTACCATGGGTTAACGGGTATGAAGACTGCTAAAATATACTCATATACATGTACTCAATGGATAAAAGATTTTTTCCGTTTAAATCCTAATGAATAATAATTCTTTCCTACATAGATATCCTAATAGAATACCATGAAGTTTCGGGTCACAAGTGCCCATCTTGAGCTTAGCCGCCAGCCGGCCCGGTCGCCCGGAGCACTACAGAAAGAAATCGCAGATCTACTGGCATAACCCAACATGAAATCAGCCGCTCGATAGCCCTAACGGGCCTGACCTAAACAGATTCTCGGCCCAACTAGGCTGACTCTTCCTTCGGACCGGCCCATACTCATCCAGCCGAAAGCATCCCTCGCGGCCCAAAGCGTCGTTCAGCCCAACAGCCCAACTAACTCTCTCCTACTCTCTTTTTCGTTTTTTTCAGGGCGCCGCCGCCTCCTTCCCTCGCAAGCTTCCCCATTCCCGCCCACTCCGTCCCTTCCCCCTCCGCCTCCGGCCGCCACCGCCGCCGCCGCCGCAATGCCGGTGTACAGGATCCGCGGCGTCGACGTCGACTTCCCCTTCGACGCCTACGACTGCCAGATCACCTACATGGACCGCGTCCTCGAATCCCTCCAGCAGGTAACCCCAATCCCATCCGATTCCCCCCAAATCCCGCGACGCGGAAACCCTACCGCCCCGCTGTTCGCGCGGTTCCTTCGATTTGATTCGAGTGATGGGGCGAGCTCGGCGGATCGATCCACAGGGCAAAAACGCGCTGCTGGAGAGTCCCACGGGGACGGGGAAGACGCTGTGCCTCCTCTGCTCGGCGCTCGCGTGGCGCCGCACCTTTGGGGAGTTTCTGCGTGGAGGCGGCGGCGGCGGGAGCCAGAGCCAGCAGCCGCCGTATGGGAGCCAGCCTTCTGGGAGCCAGCACTCGGGGGATTCGGTGTCACAGTCGTCGCGGTACCCCGTGATCATCTACGCCTCCCGGACTCACAGCCAGCTCCGGCAGGTCATCAAGGAGCTCAAGGCCACCAGTTACAGGTCAATCCCGATGGCGAGCAATTACACTTAATTGTCAATTGTTTTTATCTAGCTAACCGCGCCGGATGTATGCTGTTCTGTAACTCCACATGAATGTCTTTGTCTTGAAGGTCTGGAGTAATGGAGTTAGTGCCCTCGTACTAGTAAATCGTTCAGTTTTTGAGAGAAAACTATTTTGTAGGCCAAAAATGGCAGTACTGGGCTCCCGCGAGCAGATGTGCATCCACGAGGAAGTGAGCAAACTCCGTGGAAGGCAACAAAACAATGCCTGCCACTACCTCTGCAAGAAACGGTGGTGCCGCCATCACAACTCTGTCACTGGTAATTGCAACTGGATACTTCCTCGTTACACTTAACCTTAAAAATTTTATCTGCACATAAAATTAAGTCCATGGTAAATCCATGAATGCCCCACATGCATTAGGCATTCCTGTATTGTAAGCCCATTTGATTTGTACAAGAAGTTTCTTGTCAATGCTACAATCAATAACTTGAATACTTGAGTCATATAAGTTATCCTTCAAGTCGGATGTTACTACTGTGTTGATGCTTCTGTAGTACTACCCATGATGACAAAAACATATCACCCTTGAATTTATTTTGACAAGAACTGCTTTCTAAATCTATAAAATATAGTTTGATATTGGAAAATGGTATGAGTAAATTTGATGTGGAAGCACTACCATGATATTTTATTACGTTTTCGAATAGACAATGGTAAAGTTTAGTGGTTAAAGGCACATCTTGTTTTCTCTTCATAAAAGGGACATCTTGTTCATTTTGAAAATTTAAAACAACCTATTTTTGTTGCCAGAGGAAGTATCTTCCTATGTTCCCATATCGGCATGTCCACGTTAGGTTTTTTGTTGTAGTTTCTTTTAAAGAGTTATTTTATAGATTAACCACATGTTGCACATCCTGTAGAGTTCATGAGGAACAACAGTGAACTTGGGAGTGAGGCTTGCGACATTGAAGACTTGGTTAACATTGGGAGAACTAAGGGCCCGTAAGTTTCATATTTTATCTGCCCTACTTGCATACCACATGCACACAACAGGACGCTTACAGATTTTGCTGACTAAAATTGTTTTATTTTCCATTTTAGGTGTCCATATTACATCTCCCGGGAACTTTCCAAGTCGGTTGATATTCTTTTTGCTCCTTACAACTATCTTATTGATCCAGGAAATCGACGTTCTTTAAATGGAATACCATGGGATAATGCAGTACTTATATTTGATGAAGCACACAACTTGGTATGGAAATACATGCTCCAGTCCTTTGTTCAATCTACAACTATCTGAATATCTGTTTGCTTTAGTATTAAAAATCTCTTTATGCTTAAGACTTGCGTTTAAATGAACCAATCACAACATTATCTATACATAAGTTTCATTTTGAGCCAATTTATGTCTGGTTATAATTCTTTCTGTTTCGAATTTACTATTACCCTTTTATGCAGGAGAGTATATGTGCAGATGCTGCATCTTTTGACTTGCTTCCCAATAACCTCTCTTCTTGCATAGCGGAAGCTCAGGAATGCATCCAATTGTGTTCAGCAAAGAGGTCCATCGAAAATTCTGCTGATAAACAATTTGACCCTGAAAATTATGCTATCCTCAAAGGTGAACCATATTTCTTCTTACAGCCGCAAATCATACTTATATCCATATTCTTAGGTAGAAAGCGTTTACCTATGTTAGTGATTTGGGCTGTGAGATTTCCTAATTTAATAGTTGCACTTTTCCCCAGCCCTTTTAATGGCACTTGAAAAGAAAATTAGTGAGCTGGTGATTGATTCCAAGGAGCTGGGCTATACAAAACCTGGGAATTATATATATGAGTTCCTCTCTGAACTGAATATTACTTCTGAAACATCCAAAAAGCTAATTGACACAATTGATGGTGCTTCTCTATTACTTGAGGAAGGTAATTGATTTTTCCAGGGTCCTCCTTTCCACTGAAATGTATTCCATTTTCTCGATGTGAATAGTTACTTTAAGCTTTCAATATTTTTCTAGTTCCAAGTGTTACCTTAGTTGAACATATTTAATTTCTGATAACTATTGAGAATTGTTTGGCGGTTCATGCAAAACAGTTGAGTGCCTGTATTTTTCCTGCACACTTAGGAAATTCTGCTGAAACTGGATCTGGGATGAAGGCAAAGGCTACTGTCTGTAGATTGGAAACAATCAGGGACATTCTTGACATAATTTTTAGGGGTGGTGGTCAAAGCCACTCAAAGTATTATCGTGTAAGTTTCTCTACCTCAGATAAGTTGTGCTGATTTCTTCTGTCATTTTATGTTTGCAGCAACCATGCACAATACATTATGTATACATCTCTCTCCCTCCCTCTCTCTCTCTGATTTCCCTCTTAGTCCATGTTTAGAAGACGGGAATTTTTCCTAACTTCTTGAACTGTTGCCTCCGAAATTCCTGTGTTCCAAGTAGAGGTTGTCTTTTCATCTACCTCTTTTTACACTTTGCTGTATAAGCTTGCATACTCTGCTGGAATTTTATACTTTAAAAATTGCACTCATTCTTTTCATTCCAGTTTCATGTGAATGATTGTCAACAAACTTCTGGAGATGTACTGAAAGTTTTGGGTAAGTTCACTCGTATTATGGGCACTCCTTATTTAAATCTGGTTCAATGTTAGCATGGCTCTGTAGCTGATACCCGTATCTTCTTTTGGTACTAATAATTTATACTTATCTAATAATATTCATCCAAATGTTCTCATACTGTCACCTGACAATGCCTTTTTTAATATATATTTCATATCTGTAGCGTAAGCATAAATTCTATAGATTTGTATCCAATTAATGATGGTAGAAGCTGCAAGATCTGCCTTCAGGACTTGTGTCCAAGCTGGCCTAATTTAGTTGCATCAATATTGCATATATTAATGGTGGAATTCACAAGATCTGCTTTTAAGATTTGTCTCCAAGTTTGCAGCATTTAGTTGCATACTTGCACCGATATTATATGTATAATCCATGAGCCAGAGTTAATTGCTCTTTAACTTCTATTATTTGTATTCGTTCTTCTCTATTTCCATACACTTTAAGAGCATATATAACTTTACTTGACTCCTGATACAATTCCTGTAACCATCAAAATATTTACAAGTTAACATTTGAATTGTAGTAGAGTTGACTTCATTTTCGTCAGTAATTGTTTAATTATATATTTAATTCTCTAGATTTTCTTATACTTCAGGTAAGGTATCAAGGACTCTTAGTTGGTGGTGTTTTAACCCAGGGCTTGCTATGGAAGAGTTTCTCAAATTGGGTGTGCGCTCGATTATATTAACATCTGGCACTTTATCTCCCTTGGATTCACTTGCCATGGAACTAAACCTGTAAGAACTAAGAAGTCCAAAATTTACTTCTATTTTTACTTGATTATCTTCTTTGATCACTTAGATTTTATGTGTACCCCCTCCGCTCCAAAATATAAACATCTCTAGGTTTTTTAGCAAAAACTAAGGTAGAGGGAAAAAAATCTCTTTTAGTCACTTCAGTGGTCAAATTTTGAATTGCTTAGATTCTATAGAGTTCCATGCATTGGAATCAGTGTCCCAGAAAATGCTTATATTGTGGTACAAAATTTGAATAATAGAAATGCTTATATTTTGGAACAGAGGGAGTATTTGACTATTGAATGTTGAGGTAATATGTTTTCATGAATCCAGTGAATTTCCAGTTAGGCTAGAGAACCCACATGTCATTGCTTCAGATCAAATCTGGGTTGGAGTTGTGCCTGTGGGCCCATCAGGACATCCACTTAATTCTTCTTACCGGACACGTGAGACTCTGAAATACAAACAAGAATTGGGTATAACTATTGGTAGGCAGTTGACAACACCTAACAGTCTGCAGCTGTTTGTATTTTGAAATACCTCTACTGTATGCCTCTGATTTGGATACTTGTTTTGCAGTAAATTTTGCCCGCATTGTACCAGATGGTCTGCTTGTTTTCTTTCCGTCATATTCTATGATGGACAAGTGTATCAACTGCTGGAAAGATAGGGTATGTGGAATTTCAATGAGTTATTCCAATTTGTTGAGGTATTTGGCCTTGAGGAAATGAGGATTGAAATTTTACAGAACCATGAAAATTCAAGTGATGAGCACACAATTTGGCAACGAATCTGCAAGCACAAGCAGCCAGTTATAGAGCCTAGGCAGTCATCGAACTTTCCAAATGCAATCGAGGTTGTGAGATATTTTAGAAGTCACGGTTTGAACTTTAAACTCTCTATTTTCTCATAGAATGGCATACCATTGGATTTGCAGGATTATGCAGCCAAGCTACGTGATTCTTCTACTACTGGGGCAATATTTTTTGCAGTTTGTCGGGGCAAAGTTTGTTCCTGTCCATCTAATATTCTCATATCTCCTTTTACTTTCTATTTTAACTTCTGGTGAAGTTCAATGTTAATTTTCTTCTTTTTGTTAAAGCTTCGATACCCTTGAGTTTAAATTCTTCTATGACTGGTTGTGTCGTTGGATCTATATAATTAATTTGCTCTGATGTTTAGTCCTTCCTTTTGTGTTAAAACATGTTCGAGAACATTCAATGACTCTATAAAGAGCATTGTAATGCTAATAAAGAGAACACACTGCTAAAAGCAGGACTGAACATAGAATGCTAATAGACATAGTAGCCATTCAACTTTAGTGCTATAATCGAACAAAGTATAATAATCACATATTATTGGAAGGATAGATGCCTTGACTATTAACAAGGTAGGCTTTTCATTTTCAGATTGTTGCATTCTGACTGACCTCAAATATTAGTTCAACTACTTATGCATTTTATACTTTTGCAGGTTAGTGAGGGTCTTGATTTTGCTGACCGTGCTGGAAGAGCTGTAATAGTTACTGGAATGCCCTTCGCTACCCCGACTGATCCTAAGGTCTTCCTTATTTTCTTGCTCACCCTTTTCTCCTAATATAGTTAACGGGATCTATTTGGTTGGGAAAAAATGTAATTCTGGTTGCATGACATTAATAATGTCCCCTGCCCCTTTGCTAGCTTACTGCTTTGATTCACAAGTCAGCTTAGGTGGGATTGAATTTCGGCAAGCTTGAGTAAAAGAAAAAGCTTTCAACCTCCTTGCACATTCAAAGCTTATGAATTTTGACCTCCTTGTGTGACTTCCAGCTGCTCAGCTCCATTCGTACAAAGCACAAATACCCTGTGATGTTAGAATATTCATTATTGTATGACATAAAGTACAAACTAGCAACTATCAAGCCTCATAATGATTATTTGCTCCATTTTCGTTCAATAAAAATTGCAATATCCTCTATGTGGTTGTTCCAGGTTCGGCTCAAGCGTGATTATTTGGATAAGCTGGGTTCAGCATCTAACAAGAACTCAAAGGTTAAGTTGTTTTCCATACTTCATTGTTCAATGATCCTTTATATTAAGCTTGAACTTATCATAACTCATTAAGTAAAGTACATCAATTTTCCTCTAATTACATGGTGCAAGTCCAAAAATATTATGACATGATAAATTACCATGCTATGTCATATCAATTTTCTGCACCATTATAGCTCGGATGGTGAAGTATCAAATGACAGTTTGTTTGGACAAATTACATTGTAAAACAAATTAATACTGCAGTTACACAGATGGAGTCAAAAGCTTAAAGCCTCTCTAGATTGCAGTAAAATTTTAAGATTTGAACTGAAGCTGTTTGGAAGACATTTGGTTTTATACAGAGTTCATGAAGCCTTTGGCCTCTCAACATTGTATTGGTAGTGAGTGCAAGCAATAGGCTCAATACATTAACTAACAGCCTTATGACAGATCATACTTTTTAGTGCAAGTTTAATGCGCACAGAAAAAGTAAGTCTTAGTCAGATTTCTGTTCTTATTAACTTCAAGTAGTTATATCGGGAACTAGAAACAAAAATATTGTATGCACATAGTGTAATCCCATTCATATGCTTTTCCTGATAGTTATTTAGCAACAAGTTTGTGATCTTTTTGTAGGCTTTGACAGGAGAGGAATGGTATGTACAACAAGCGGCAAGAGCTGTCAATCAGGCTGTTGGACGTGTCATTAGACATCGCCATGACTATGGAGCAATTATTTACTGTGATGAAAGGTTCAAAACTAATCATAACCTTCTAAGCAGGGAATCAAATTATCATTAGTTTTCTGCTTCAACTGGACTAGCTGCAGAATGAATGCTTTTAACATTTACGTCTTCTGTTTTACATGTGTGCTGATTTAGCCTTTCTTAGTCGATCTCTTTGTATTTGCATTCCATATCATATTTCATCGAAGCACTTAAGAAGAAAATCACTTTGAAAACCTCAAGATATTTTTTGCGGTTTTGTGCTATATCAATCTAACATATAAGATTTTAAGGATCACGTGGTTACCTCCAATTGCTTGTTGATGTCAAACCTCATGTGGTTAGAAAAGCTACAAGTCATTATTTTTTTCTGAATCTTGGCCTTTTAATAAAAAAAAGCTTCTTGACATCTCATATGGCTTACAGGTTTGTTTGGCAAAATTATCAATCTCAGATGTCATATTGGCTGCGACCTTACATAAAGGTAGGTTTGTTGATTTAATTCTTCAGTGCTGGTCAAAGTCATCTTTACTGTACTTATATCTTCCCCTGCAGTGCTATAAAAAGTATGGGGAAGTAGTCCAAGGGTTAACAAGATTTTTCCGAGATAAACTGTCTATAGATTCTTCAAAGCCAAATGAGACAGATTTTAATGGTGAGAACCCCTTTTTGACTCTTCAGATGAAGCCCTTTATATAATGAATTATTGCAGTAACCTCTGGATTGACTTCTTGAATATAAATCTGACTGTCAATTAGATCAGAGTGATCCCCGCACATAAGTTTAAGAACCTGGTGTGATTACCCCTTCATACGGCAAACACTGTCTGCTGAAAAATATTTTGTTGCTTGTTTTGGTTGATGGTTTGGAACTTCCTGTGAATATGGGTCTCGTTATCTTACTTATTTGCTGGTGCATTTGTATTGATTATTCGTGTTAATTCTTTTGTTTGCAACTATCTAATTAACTATAGTATGTAAATTGATGGGAAGTTTTCCTCCAGAAACGCATCAATAAAGTTCTATGCTATTTAACTACCCTATTAACTTTAGCTTGCATTCCATATTTGTATGTCAGAATTCAACCTGTAACTATCAAAACTAGAAGAGCAAAAAAAAAAAGCTCATGCACCTTCACATTAAAATTGGTTCAAATTTTGTGCACTCCAGTACATTTTCTAATTTCTGATGCGTGAAGCCCATATGTCCTTTTTTCTATATGAATTTGTACATTACATGTCATGTGCTGCATTGGAGCGGTAAAATCAACACCTTCATGTAGCAACATGAGAGTCTTCAATTTTTTTCTACTATTAAGTCTTAAGATATTTATGGATTATTGGGCCAAGATACAGCTGCTGAATGTTAAATCCTCTTTAAAATACCCATTTCACCTAGCTGGTGAGTGCTGTATATAATTCTACAACATGTGTTGCTGTCCTGAAGCCCTGAACATTTTTTAATTGTTCAGTGCAACCATTGGCTGGACAGCCAGACATTTCTTGTGGCTCTGGTTGCTGTGAGTTGCTAAATTTAATTACTATATTGTGTTTCTACTGATCTGCTATTCTCTTGATTTACATTTTTGTGAAAATGCTGTTACATGCAGATAGTATTGTACTGCTTGCAGACAAACATAAACCTCAGGAGACTATATCTGCTTTGGTAAGTTTGTTTCACTCACATAGATGATCAGTATTCACTTTTAATGCTTCTGGTACTTATAGGTGGTATTCTTTCTTCTGCTAGGCTGCCACCACAGCAAATGAGAACCAGAGAACTGCATTATCCATGAATCCAACCGCCAAAAGAAGTAACTATGTCAAGTTTGCCCAGATCACTCCTGCCAATCGCTCTACCCTTTCTATGAAACATGGCTGTTCATCTACTTCGCAGCTCTTATCCTCAGGAGACAAATTGTCTACAGATGCTCAGGTTATAGATTTGACTGCTGATATGGCAACAAGTGGACATCTTGCAGGATATAGATTCAAGTCCTTAGGACCTAAAAAGGCTAAAGTAATGGTTGGATCCAAAGATGCTGTTTGTTTTGATGATGGATCTCCAAAATTGCAACATAATGTTGAGTCGAGAGCTTTGGCTGGGTGCTTAGGTGAGCGACCTACAGCTTCATCAAAGAAGAGTAATATTACACAAGCACCTGGAAACAGTGGGGCTATTCATGAGAAATCTGGAGGCCAGGAATCTAATGCAGGGCCAGCCTTCTTGAAGCTGGTATGCTCTTATCCCCTGTAATTTAATTTTGTTCTTGAGGTTTTTGCAGATTAAGTGCTACATTGCTAGTATGTTCATCTTTGAGTTGCGTGCATGAGATTATTGTAATAACTTTATAGGCATATTTTTACTAGGCTCGAGAAAAGCTCAGTACTGCAGAGTACAGAGATTTTGTTGAATATATGAAGGCCTTAAAATTGAAAACCATGCACATCAAGGACTCACTTGATGCAATAGCAAAACTGTTTTCATCTCCAGAGCGACTCCCACTTCTTGAAGGGTAAACCTACATCTGTTTCTCTACTAAGCTGAAAGTAAACTTTCACTCCTGATTTATGGTTTTGTGCGTACAGGTTCAGGGTTTTTATTCCTAAGAATCATCTTTCATTATATGAGCAGCTTGTTCAAAGCTATACTGTGCCTAATACATGATCTGCTGCACTATTTGAAGGTATCACTCATTCTAATTACATGAACATTAGGCTATACTATGCCAAATACTTCACTGTTTAAAGTTTCTATACATGGAGTATATTTTTATTACATGATAATGTCACTACTAATTATCATCGATATGGAATTATTTCATCATTTGTCAATTGAATGTTCTTATTATCATTATTGAGGTGCACGTCATCGTATTTTTGAATGTGATATTATTTTTGACTTCCAAGGAGAAGTGGATATCGTGAGAACATTAAGCTTGAGCAAAAAGATTCATTGACCTTCCAAATGCAAAAGGACCTTGAATGGTTTTGGGGCTGTCCATAATTACTGGTCTTTTATGTGTTTTGTTACACTATGTATGCTTACATGTCATTATGTCAACATTCAGAATGGTTCTGCACACTTGATTCATGGTTCGGAGCCAACCTGAATAAATTTCAGGTTTTATTTGGGCTGATTTGCAAGCTTTGTATTATTTATTCAAGGGTATCATTTATTGACTTTAATATCTGCTACTTATCCAGTGATATTATGTTGACTATGTAGTACAACAGATCTTCAGAATTTGTATTTGTTTGGTTCATATATTCCTTATCTGTGCGATGCAAACTATATCTTTTAACATGTGGAGCAAGAAAGAGTAGGATAGTATATCTTTACACATTCTTATTAAGCCAGGAATAGGATGAGCTTCAGTATTGATGCCCTACAAATGTGTAAGATAAATTGGCTAGATTTCCTTTTATCTCCCGTATGTACTTCAATGGTATATATATAATCTGAATGGCCCCTTTCATTATTGATCATCTTCATTAGGATGGTAGGATTATTTGAGTTTCTGACCACCATTTGCATTTGCAGATCAATTTCTTGAAACTTCCGTGGTAAAATGCAACCTGTGCTTCTCATTTCATAATTGTGCCCTTGAGCCTCTAATAGTCAATTCAAATAGTTCTGTTGAATTTGTTCCCATCATCTGGGACAAGGGGGCATTGAAGAAGAAATGTAAGCCTTTAAAGTTATCTGATGCCATATTTTTCTAAGTGACTAATGTCCTGGCAGTTTTGTTAACTAATGTACATTATCCGACTCCACTAGGTTTCATGCCAGCCAGTGCGTTGCAGATAGTGGAGTATGTGTACCCTACTAGCCTAGGGTTGGAGTGACCGAGTGAGTCCGCATATGGGTACCTTGTTGACCCACTAGGTTAACTAAAAATGTACTTTCTTCATCACGAGTGAAACTGCATTATTAGCTAAACTAGGGTGGGTCGACGGGTAATCATGGATTGCCCTCGCGTATCTCTATATTTAGGTCCCTCAACTGTAAATTATTCCTAATCAATAACTTGAATGTAATTATCTTTTGTTATTTTTATGGGAAACCTGAGCTTAATACACATTTGGAATACTTCGTTATGGCAGAAATTGATTCAATAAACATTCCCAACCTAGCTGATGGTTTCTGTTGAGATGATGTGTTTCAGGTTATTCTGAGTTTCTGACAGTGTTTTACCAGCATTTCGATCATATACTCCCTCTATTTTTTAAAATCTGACACCGCTGGCTTTTATACATAGCCATCCGTTTTATTAAAAAATATAATTATTAATTATTTTGCTGTAGTTATTTATCATTAAAGTTACTTTAAACATGACTTATGTTTTTTATATTTGTACAATTTTTTTTGATTAAGATGAATGTCTATACCTATGTTTAAAAGTCATTGGCATCACATATTTAAAAATGTTGGGAGTTGTAAACTAATTTTATGTGCAGTGTACTTTACATCATGAGTTTACATGGCTTGGCACGATATGAATTTGTATTTTGTACATTATTCTCAGTACTTTCGAGTGAAACAAAATTTAAGCAATACATTACAATCTTGTGCCCTAATAGTCTTTCCTACTCCTGACACTCTTATCAGCACATTGCGATTTCCCACGGGCTGGGCAGCTGACATGGGCTCCAGCAGTGAGGTCGGCAAAGGCCTTCAGAATGTACTTGTGCACACTTTGTTCATTGAGATGCAGGTAGTAAAAGAGTAGCTCCTCCAAGAAGTCCCAGTCCAATGGCAGAGGTTTCTCGCCATGGTGCAACTCTATTATGTTCTGCATGGATCTCCGGAAGTCCGTGTAAGGATCCATGGAGAACAGCATTATGGCCGTACTGCTGTTGTTGTCTTCATCACCTGAGCTTGTTTCTCTTGTGTCTTCTGCACCTGACTCTGACCTTGATGATGTCTCTGCTGCTGCTGGCTGTGTGAATTTCCCCGGAGATGATCGGCGGCTCGTGTTGCTGTCGCCGTCGTGGATGTAGAGGGACCGGAAATTGTCGAAGAGGAAGCGGTCGACGTCGGAGAGCGTCGCTGCCTGGTCTCTGCCGTTGCTGTCGTCGTCGGTGGTGTGGTGGTCGCCGGCGCAGCCGCCACCACCGTGCAGCGACGGGGTTCTGGGGAACCTGCAGGTGGAGAGGAGGCGGTTGCTGGTGATCTTCGCTGGGATGGTTGAGCCGGGGATGTGAATCGGTGGGATCTTCTTGAGGTTTCTTGAGAGGAAGAGCTGTATGGATTTGCGCAGTTTGGCTCTCTTCCTGTTATCTTCTTCCATGTCTCGGTGAAATGTGAGCTAGGGGTATCAGCAAATGGAAGAATGTGGAAACTGAACGAGAGGAGTGAATGGTGTTCTTGTTTTTATTGTGGAAATGGGAGTTACTGGGCAGGGGATTCATGGAGGATTTAAATGGAAAAGGAGTTGACCTGGGGGCATTAACTAAAGGCTGTTTTTGAAGTACTCCCTCCACTTCACGTTGGAAAACCACATCATCGTAACTTATCTAGATTTATTACCATCCACACGAATTTTGACACATGAATCCATGGTTTGCAAATTAAGGCCTATGCAACTGGAATCAAGGTCTCATTGGGAACAAGAGAAATATTGGAGGATTCAGATTCTAGACTTTGGAAAAATTTTCCCTACAAGAGATGTTTGGAATATGAGGACGCAGTTGTTAAAAGGCAAAATGATTTTATATCCAAAGTTTTGGTAAACTTTCGGTGCACTATAAAATCCACAACGAAAACTTTGGATGTTATAAAACCAATTTTGTCTTGTTAAGACTATTATGGTACATCGGAAATGTTTAATGGGCTGAAGTTTGGACCGTCAGAGGAAAATGATAGGTGGATTAAGTTTCCTAAGTCACAAAACCAGATAAAACAAATCCCTTAACCTTTATGATCAGTGCAAATAGTTCTAATACTGAAGATGATTTTGGGTGACGTGACGTGTGGTACAATAAGCAAAAATAAAAACAATCAATCTTCCTTGTTATCCCCCTCTCACTCTGTCTGGTCTACCGAGCAGAGCAGATCGTCAGCTGCAAACAACAAGAGCAGCTTCGGTGAGCTTCAGTGTCAACAACTTAATGCATACGCGTCTCTGCGTTTACGTGTCGACATACGTTCTTCATCTTTTGCAGCGCCGAGAAGTCCAACACTCGGTCGCCGCAGCCACCACCGTAGTACGCCGCCTGGTCTTGCAACTTCGGGTGAAGCATTAGCAGCATAATGCACCATGCAGCGGTGACCGCCGCGCTCTCATACCCGGCGAAGTAGATGTTCTTGCAGTTGTCCTCGGCCGCGGTGGTGACCTCGCCGTTGCCTCTCGCACTGGCGCTGTGGAGCATCGTGCTGAGAAGGTTTGTCACCGTTGTCCTCGCCGTTCTCCCCGACCAGGCCGCCTATGTAGCTGCCACGCCGCCGAGAGCCCGAGAAGAAGCTGAGCCCGCTCATCTCGATGAGTAGGTTTTGCTTCTTGCTAGACACCGTCTTCTGCTCTGCTCGACAGAATGCCATGTGGGTCCGGTCCTGTCCTACCTACCGTCGCTCTGGTCCGCTGCTCCTTTCTCGGAACGTGGCTTTGCCCGCCTCCACCAGATAGAGTGAAAGAAGGAATAAGAAAGAAGATTGTCATTTCACTTACATATGGATCCCACGTGCTTATTTAATTTTTTATATTTGTTTATTGTACCACGTCAGCATCACATCATCTAAAAATCGGCTTCAATACTGCCTTTGAACTAGATTTACACTGGTTTTAAAAGATGAGGAATATGTTCTTCCTGGTTTTGTGGTTCAGGGGTGTGATTTAAACTCGATATCAAGATAAGGGATATAAAGTGAACTTACTCCTTAGTCCTTGATAGGTCATGTATGGCAGTAAAATTTGGCCCACATAAAATGTTTGCCGGTGCAAAATTTGGCCCGCAAGAAAATTTTAGCAGGCCGAACTCGGCCAGTGCGAAATATTTAGGCACTTCAATTCGGCATGCGAGAAAGTTCAACAGGCCTGAATTTATCCCACGGAACGTTAATTGGAAATTAATTCGGCCCACCAGGAACTTTAAAACACCGAAAGTTTGCCCGCGAGATGTTTAATGGGCTAAGAATCATACTTTTCATGGAACTTCAACGCGGTAGACATTTTGTTCTGATTTTTTTCTGAGCAAACCGCCGACCCAATGACAATGATTTTTTTCTATTCACAAAGAAAAAAAAGATTAGGAATCACAATACTACTATACGCATATTTCCAAAGAGTATACTCTTATATAATTCATTTTTGTGCGAAGTCTTACTAACATAACTTCGTTGCACGAGAGAGGAATTCGTCGAAAAGCTAATGTCATCTGGTATTTTCATATCCTTATGGAATTTGGGATGGTATGTCGGGCTTAAAGTCACTCATAAGGTTATGTTCGGTTGGGCCGAGAATGGCCGGGATCATGGCCCAACCCTCGTGGATCAACCCGGTGTGGGAAATATCCCGACCCACAAAAAATGTTGTGTTCGGTTAAGTCCGGTCGGAGATTTCAACTCGGCCCACCCCACGTTTTCTCTCTTTACTAGTCCCGGGAAAAAACCCAGCTACTACTGTGGCGTGGAAAAAACCCTCGAGGTGGGTGTGCGACACTGCGGCGGTGCGACTCAAGGTGGCACTGAGGCGGGGGCGGCGCGACTCGGAGGCGACGACGACGGTGACGACATGCTCTCTCCTTCGACGGTTGTCTCCTCCGATGACCACCTTCTCTCCGGTGAGTTTCTTCCTTTTCCCTCTCCGCTCCTCTTCCATGTCCAGGGTTAGGGTTTCTCGTGTGCGCTGCGGTGGCAGGCGTGGCGGGGGGCGCCACCGCATCACACCCCCTCACCATGGCACCGTTGAAGCTCCGCTGCTGTGGCAAGGAGAAGCAGGAGGACACGGACACGACAGCAACTTGAAGTGTTCTTTCTTCCACTGGCTTCTTGATCTGTTCTTCTTTCTCCCCATTGATCTGTCACCTAGATCTCCTCCTCCCTTGGTTCTTGGAGGTCCTTACATATGATTGTGTGATTCTCAGTATGGCATACATTTACTATTATTTGTTTTGGGATAACTTTTATTTATATAGGCATACTCAATGATTAATAGGAAAAGAATCACTAGTAAGTAAGATAACTATCGGCCTTGCATTTGAGTAACATTTTGTATACTAAAAATCATGTAATTGTTTATTTGACTGGTATGGAATTTTGGAACTGCTCGATCGGTAGATCAGTACTAGTAGATGGTTGGACTTTCAGTTTGATTTTGCTTACAGTCCTAGAGTGCTTTTAGCTGTTACAGTGAACAACAACTAGGCATTCCTTGTTGTGAGATAGTGCGGTCAACTTCTGCTTTAAATACCATAAGATCTGAGGGTGCTTCTATTTTGGATTTGTTTGCACCTTGTTTGTGGATCTCTTTGTGAGTCTTTTGTCAGGGAGCTCTGGTTCCAGACCTAGCTTTGCGCATGTATTAATTTTTTTTGTTTTTAGCTGTGTAAATGTCCTAAGCAAAATAAAGCTATGTTTTTTAATTTATGCAACTTTCAGAGTTTGTTTTTCAAATGTCGTGAACTTATGTGTACTAAAACTAGAGTTATAAACATATAATTGATTACTTTATGCTGCTCTAGTCATGGAATAATTAAACTTATTTGCACTAAAACTTATAATTGAACTTATTTGCATTAAAACTTATACTGCTCTTGTCATGGAATCAAATTCTACTTAAGTTGACGAAATATTTATTGCATAACTATGAGTTTTCACCAAGTTTTTCTTCTTTAGATACCCAAAAATCACATGTATATACCCTACACTGATGCTGATAATCCTACTAATGCACTAATTTTACTCATATGTGTACTTTTGTATATGTATATCACTTTGTAGATTGTCCTTGCACCAGTTAGAGTAGGAGAAGATCAACCCGGCTGTCCTGGGACCCTATACCCTCTCTAACTGATAGTTGATCAATTTTATTTCCATTACTTGAAATTGTTTACTGCATAGTGTTATTTTTGAAGCTAATAGTTCTGAAATTAACATAGCTTAAATTTTCACTCACAAAAGGCTTCAGTTCTTTTATCTGTTTCTTTCTATGTGCAGAGCATGTTGTCTTCCTTTTCTGATTTTTATTTCTTTGAATTCACAAACTTGAATGTGTTTAGTGATTGACTAAGTTAACAACTGCAACTAGTTATCCTACTGCAACTAACTTGTCATCTTTCTTTCTTTTTTTTGAAAGAAAGACTTATTCTTAAGTCCGGTCAGCATAAAAATTACTTATTCTGAATTCCTTTTTAGTTTTGCAATTTATATGAGAATAAGGGATCGTATTAGAAAGAGTGAGGAGGAGGAAGACGATGATATGATGATGTTTATTTTCTCTACACTACATCTGTCGAGTTCTAGTGAAGGGAGGGAAAATAAAAAGCGACATACATCAACACTAATAGGCGAGGAACGTGTTCGGAAGCTACTTGAAGGGCATGTCAAGAACTGTCGGGTAACATTCAAAATGGAACCTGAAATATTCAAATCCTTGGCCAATTACCTTAGAAGTGAAGGGTTGGTCCATGATACTAGAATTAAGGTTGAGGAGAAGTTGGGGTTCTTCCTGTACATGCTTAACCACAACGCTACATATGAGGATCTCCAAGAAAAAAATTGGGCATAGTAATGATACTTTTCATCGTTACATGAAGTATTTTTTCAAGTCAGTTGTTCCTATCCTCTCTAGGCGGTTTCTAAAATCTTCTAATCCTAATTAAGTACCTTGAAAATTTGAAAGAGATCCTAGATTCTATCCCTACTTTAAGGTGCTCATATTAACACTTTTGTCTTATCAATATGTGCTTTTTAAAATTCAGAAAATCACATGTAGCTTTTTTTTTGCAGAATTGCCTTGTGCAATTGATGGCACCCATATACCCATATCTATATCATCTGACAAAGCTGCTCCATTTAAAAATTGGAAAAATACTCTTAGCCAAAATGCAATGATAGCTTGTGATTTTGATCTGAATATCACTTTCATGTCTACTAGATAGGAGGGGTCGGCTACGAATACCAGGGTTCTTACATCTATAGTGAACAAGGGTTTCCAAGTACCTCCGAGGAAGTTCTATTTGGTTGATGGTGGGTATGCCAACACCCCTTCTTTCCTTGTACCATATCGTAAAGTCAGGTACCATCTGAAGGAGTATGGGGTAGGTCGGCGTAGACCAAAGAGTTATTTAACCATTGCCATGCGGTATTGAGGAATCATGTCGAAAGGACTTTGGAGGTTCTAAAAGCGCTTCCCCATCCTCAAAGTTGCCACTTTCCACAAAATCAATAACCAAGTGAAGATACCTATAACTGCTGTAGTATTCCACAATATTATTCGATCACTCAAGGGGATGAGCAATGGTTAAATAACCAACCACATAATATTCATCCAAGAAATTATGTCGACCTGCCAGATGGTGATCAAGGCAATGATCAAAGCACTGATCAGGGGAACCTCCTAAGGGGCATGATAGCACATCAAATGTGGAATGACTATTGGCAACATAGGAATTAGTGGGTTGTAATAAGTAGTACATTTAAATATTTTCTTGATGTTTTGTGGTCTATAATAACTAGAACATATTACAAATATTATGTTATGAATAAACTATAATGGTTTCATCTTACATACATTTGCTACGATGCTTTTGTTATGAATATTGTGTTATTAGCACTAGGCATTCGGGTTAACCCAAAATTATTGGGTCGGGTATTTCGGGTTTTCCAAAATTTGGGTTTTCAGAAATGAAACCTGAAATTTAACCCGAATCCCCTATTACCCGAAATTTCGAGTACCCGAAAATTCGGGTTGGGTATTTCGGGTAACCCAAAATTACTAAATGGGTGCAAGTGGCGGCGAGCCGGTGACGGCGACGGTCGGGTCGGGTCGAGGCGCGACGGTTGGGCGGGCGGCGAGCCGATGACAGCGCCGCGCGCCGCATGGTGGCGCACTGGCGCCTGGCGGCTGGCGGGTTGGCGGCGACGGGCACAATGACGCGCGACGCCGCGATGGTGCCGACGGGCACAATGAGGCGCGACACCGCGACGATGCCGACGGGCCGAGGGTCGAGGGGGCGAGGGGAGTGCCGGGCCGGGCGTCACCTGATCCGGCGGTGGCGGGCGGGGCGATGACGCAAGGCGACGACTGGTCACAAGGGGGAGTAGGGGTAGGGTTCCTCATTTTTCCTTTTGACTGGATGGAGACTGCACGAGTGCCGCGGGATAGAGCTAGGGAGTTCGGGTATTCGGGTTTTTTCAGGTACCGGGCGTTGTAACCCGATTGTACCTGAATTAGAGTCGGGTTTTCAGGTTCACTACCCGAAAATATTTTTTGGGCTTCGGGTTTTGGGTTTTTCGGGTTCGGTTTCGGGTTGTTTTGGGTTCGGGTTTCGGGTTCGGGTTTTATGCCCACTCCTATGTGTTATGCATCCTTTGACAGTTAATATGCTTGGAAGAGGTTCTCCAAGGTTGAATACCATGCTCTTGCCAAAAGCTACACAAAAGAAGAACTTTCCCAATGGTCGTCCTACAAAAAGCATAGAGGTCCTCCAATAGGTATGTAACCGTAGAATATGTGAACCTCATGTTTGACAATTATTAGATATAGATTATGCATCAATTCTTATCTTGTGTAGAAAAATCAAGAGCCTCTTGAAACCCAGCCCTAGAGAAGATACTCGTTGAGTTATTGCATGAGCACAATACTCCTGAGTATATGGGTCAGAATGGATGGACTTCTGAGGCTTGGAACAAGATCGTGAAGGAATTCCATGAAAAGGATAGATACGTGTGCTTCATAAAGGCCCAAATCCAAGAAAAAGAGAAATAGTTAAAAAGAGAGTATATGATGCTGAAAGAGGCTAGAAAACAAAGTGGAGCTTCATGGAACAACCAGAGATGCATGATTGAGGCTGAACCAATCATATGGAACAACATAATCATTGTAAGATTATTTCTTGACCATTACTCAATTCTGTTGTTAATTATATTATGCATCAATTCAACGTTTTAGTTTTATTGTGTAGTCATTTCCTAAAGCTAAGAAGTTTAACACCAAATCTTTTCCTCTGTTTGAGGCCTTGGGGAACTTTACGATGGTTAGTTCTATCACAAGCTATAATTCTTTATTTCAGTATCCATGCTTTCTTGCTTACCCTTCTTGTACTCAATTTTTTTTGTGTAGGACATACTGCAGAAGGAACCTATAATTTCACCTCAACTCAGCCATCACAACACCCAATGATTACATAAGTTGAGAGTGATCAAGATGAGCTCGGTAACACCGAGATTATCTTTCCAGATTATGAGGACACCTTGGCTTATCAAGGACAAGATGATATAGATGCAATTGAAGATGATAATGCAAATGTTAAAAGGCTTAAAGAGATGCCACAAAGAAGGTTGTACTAAGAAACAAAGAAGAAAAAGAACCCAAGATACAAAAGAAGAGTGTTGGCGTAGAAGGATTTATGGAAAGGTACCTTGATATGAGAACCAAACAAGCTGAAGATGAGGCTGCATAATTAGCAAGAGAAAAGGATGCTCATTTAGCAAGAGACAAGGAAAGTAATGATTTTTTAATCAAGAGGTGCATATCTATTCTCAAATCAATGGAAGTGACAAAGGCAAAAAAGGCCAAACATATACTGTCTTCAAGAATGCAGAGAACTGAGAAATTTTTGTGAGTGCTTGTGATAAGGATTCGGAATCTGCCTTGATTTGGTTACGAAGTGAGATGGCTCGGTACCTCTTCTCTTTCATCAGTTTTGGTTTGTAGAACAAATATAGTATGTTAACTATACATGTATAATTGTATATTTAGGTCTCTTTATAATGTACCCATGATTTAACAGTAACCTGTTATAGCCATTTGTGATCATAGTAACTTGCTATGCTGCAACTATTTTGTCTTCTTTAAACTGAAGTTAATCATGTATATTATGTCTACTTTGTAGATTGTCCTTGCAACTTTGTAGATTCTTTAAATTGAAGTTAGTCATGTACATTTTGCCATCTCTGCTTGTCGTTATTCCCGATCATATTTTTTACTGTAAAATTAAGTATGAAAACACTATAGGACAAATTCTAATGCAGTTCTAATGCAGTGTTGAACTGTTGACTTCTGAAGATGGGCAGGTAGTATTTCTTGATGTGGCAGCAAAAATAGTTGGCTGCCCATACTTTTTTCTTTCACACATTCTAATTTCCGGAGAGAGAAACTAGAAGAAGGTTAGGTGGTCATCCTTTTCTACATTCGCCATGTATCTATCTATCCACTATACATGATTTCTATATCTTCTTAAAATTCAAGTAACTTAAGATTCACATCTATTCTACACTTGAGTCGGCTCGTAGAGGGAAAAAAATAATTGGATGGTAGTAGTTAAAAATATAAATTGTTAGAGCATGTTCAATGGTGTCTCTAAATAAATCTCTAAATCTGTTTGTGAGAATTTCTCTAGAAAAAATGGCTCCAACAAAGACTCTATATGGATCTCTAAAATTATAAATTCTCTAAAATACAGATCTCGTTCTCAAAACTGAGAATAGAAACTTGGTTCTCTAAAATTGCTCCCGCCAGCATGAGGATATATTTTGGCGCGATATCCTGGCGCACGCGACCGCGTGAAAATTCCGATATGTTCCTGGCGGCACGAACGGGTGCGGCGGAGTGGCGTAGATGGACACGACGGAAAGGCGCGACGGAAGGACGTGGCGGAGTGGCACGGATGGGTGCGGTGGCGGACGACGCTGTTCCGGGCGACGTGGCGGTCGGGTGTGCCGGCGTCCGATGCTGCTCTGGGCTTCGCGACGGATGGGCTCTCGGTGCCTGATGCGCCACACGACGGCGGATGGGTGACGTGACGACGGGTGGGTGACGTGGCGGACGGGCGACGCAGCTAACGATCGTTCCTACTCTGCTGCCGGACACCCTTGCCGCGCCCCTGGCACAGCTCGGCGCCAATGCCCCTGCCACGGGACGACACAGTGCCACGCCGCGCCCTTGGAAAAAAAAGACGTGAGATTGATACCCTAGCGGTTGATGAGACACAGTTAGTTATAAAATAGAGAATTCGTTTTGAGAATATGTCGTATCAATTTTTGATTTCATACTCTAAATTTTTTTAGAAATTCTTTATATGGTCTTTTTGAGAATTGGTTCTTGAGAACCTGTTGGACATGCTGTTAGTTTTGCGTGCAAACACATTCACCAAAGTTTTGTTTTCTTCTTTGTTTCTGGGATAGATAAACTGATGTCTACCCATTGATTTTCCTTGCAGGCTCCCTTAAATTGACTGGTAGGGATGTTCCACAGAATTTCTTTGATGGTAGCAGTTTACTGATGGTGGCATTTAGACTAATTAACCATCCAATGAATGGTCCACTGATGTGTCATTTTGGGGATGTTGGCAGAAGTTTAGGTTTGGTTGTGCATGTAGACTAATTAATCATCGAAGTCGCCGGCAGATGGATTCAACATGCTGAGTGTCAGGGTCTACAGAGGTGTGTGTTAATGAAACCAGTTGCGACTAATTAATCATCGAATGAATGAATAATTTTGGATAACAACACTATGTCTCCAATTGAAAATAGCTTAATTCTTGATCAGGTGTAACTGCTGACATTTTGACATGTCAGATCTTCAACAATGCCTGAATGCAGTTCATTCAGCCATCACTTGTTGGGGAACATAATAGCCTTTCAAGCAGTGAAATGAAATCAAAACAATCTGTTTATTATATCATATAATTGGAATGTTACAAACATTTCCTGTACTTTTGGATGGCACTGCATTTGCATCAATTTTCTTGATCCAGAAAGTTGTAACATGTCTGTGTTTACTAATTTCCTCTTAAATGGACTCTAAAATGGACTGATGCTACTTTTGATCTTGCACCTACTTAGCACTACTATTTTTAAGTGAAACAGTGATAACCAAATATACTAATAGTAGTAATACTAGTCCAGATCATAAAGAGAGCTAGCAATACGTTGCTATATTCCCTGCCAATATGCTGCTAACGAACATGAGTTTCTAAGAGAGAGATTGGAAAAAAACAAGGGATTTAATCCCCATCAGGTTTAAGTGACATTGGAGGAATTCACTTAATCTCCTCTATTTGCTTTCTCTTGAGAATTTAATCCCTAGTAACTGAACAAGCCCTAAACGGTATCTTCCAAGCCCTAAACGGTATCTTCAGATTTCGTGCAATCCATAGATAAAGGTACAAGAGCCGACAAAATCTAGAAATATTATCAAAAATTTAAAATTCAGTTTGATTTTTTTAACTTGAAAAGAATCGAGTGGTTTGTACTTTCGATCCGGTCAAAAAAGTCCAGATTTTGATTAGGATTATAAACCACTTGACTTCGGGCTATATATATATATATAAAAGCTATATATATAAGTTTAAGATAAAATTCGGTAAGCTTTTCAAACTTTATAATCAATTTTATGTTAAAATAACTTTATAACTTTCAATAAGCTTATAATATTGTGATACAGAGTAGCAGTTTTTAAGAAAAACCTATGGATAATAGTTTTCTAACTAAATATTTAAAAAATTATTGATGGACAGTGAAGTGAGCGTAGCTCACCTGGTTAGGTTCCAGTTCACCAGGATAATCCTAGACTTAACACGGGTGCTTGCTAATTATTCATTCGATGCTATGCGACATACGTGTCAACAATGAGGTGCCCGTGGTGACTTCATCAATCTCAAGATATGCCAGCCTAGTTTTTCGAAAGTGCTCATAGGGGAGGGTGGTGGTGCTAGGTGACGTATCCGTCAACAACGAGGTGCCCGTGATGACTTTGTTAATCTCAAGATATATGGACGTAGTCTTTGGAGGTGCTTATATGGGTAGGATGATGGTGCTAGGCGACATACCAGTCGACAGCGAGATGTCCGTGATGATTTTGTCAATCTTAAAATATGTCGGCTTAGTTTTTCGAAATGCTCATAGCGATAGAATGATGTGCTTTTATAGGGATATGTATGCGCGCGTTGCGAATGTTTGCTGTGTTTAAAAAATTATTGATGATTTAATTTTAAAATTTTTAAAAGTTTGATAAAATATTATTCTAAACATCAAATATGATCGTACTACTGTTTAGCTCACAAGGAGTAATTCAACGGTCCATCTAGCCCCCCACCAAAGAAAATTCGCTTAAGCCCTTTTTTCTTTATTCAATCTAAAATGAATAAGTGTAACAGTGCAGTGGCTTAAATCAAATATGATTCGATATATACCTACTTCTCAAGGCTTTTGCACTTTGCAAGTTTGCAGTGAATCTTTTTCATCCACATTCCCATGCAGCCGGCCAACCGATTCGTTTTCCAAATTAACCGCACTATATATACCGTTCTAGTCGGTCAACATTGTCGTGCAGTTTTCTAACGCCGTCCCTTCATCAGTTATTTCTTCAAAACCGTGCAATTGCCAGTCACCAATCACGACTTCCATGCATGTCATCCAACACAGAAAAGAAAAAAAAAACAATTTCTCATCTCACTAGAAATTAATCACACGACAGTACGGCACCAACTCTAATTCTGACTAGTGATAATGATGAAAACGGCAAAAAGGTGATTCTGTTCTTCCAGCCCATCGAAGTTGAAACTGAACACCAAATCATCCACTCACTCGTCCTGCCAAGATCGAGCCGGCCCAGATAACGCAGCGATGACACGTCAAGAACTCAAAACTAAATGTCACATGCAACGTATTTATCTTGTAGTATGACAGAGAGGTCTCGACTCCAAGTCAATCCTGACGATCCAGACGGGCAGAACAAACAGATTGACCGATTCACCATGCATCTCTGCAGAATCCCTGAATCTCAAGTCATGATCAAACAAAGCACACTGGCAGAGTGGTACCAGTTCATCAAATTCTCTGCTTCTTCTGCAGCTATATATACGCACCAATTGTTCAGTTCCATTGCATCGCCAACGAAACATCAGAAAGGTTCGTAGCAATCCAGCCTCATTTCTACTTCCAAAGATCTCAAAAACTGAGAAAGTTTCAGGCTTTCAGCAGCCGCGGCAGCAGTAACAAAGATGGCCACCCTGAAGGTGTCCCTGCTGCTGTTCACCGCCTTCTTCCTCTCCGGCCTCATGCAGCTGTCCATGGCGGCGGAGACGCAGACGCCGGCGGCGCCGGTGGCGCGGGTGATCGACGCCAAGGCCATTGATCAGGCGATCGCCTACCTGCTCATGTTCGCGGCGCTGTTCGTCACCTACTTTTCGCACTGAAGCTAGCTTTTCCCGGTAGCACTACTGTTGATGGTCTGAAAAAAAACGAGATTGTCGCTAAGAGAACGAGAGTGCCATGGTTTTGGTCTCTGTTCTTCAAGTATGGATATTTTTTTAGCGCTTTGTAACTTTGTTGTCGATTTGTTTGGGTGTTGTAAGAATGCATAATTGCATATGATCAAGTCTAGATAAAAGTCTATCTTTTCTTTAGAAGCATGTCTCTAACTCTCAAGTGAAGTGAGTTAAAGAGGGCCATGGTTCCGTATCTGTTCATGTAGCAGTAGCAGATATTTCTTATAATTTAAGTTTCATTGTAAATTTGTTTGAATACTACTATATGTGTATTTACTTTAAGATGGTAAATCGAAACATTTTCTTTCTAAACGGGAACAGATATCTGGTCATGTAAGCAGATATTTCATATAGTTTAAGTTTATTTGTAAATCTGTTTGTATGTGCATATACTGTATGCTGGAAAGCCTGAAACATTTTCTTTTTTGCATAGAGAAACATCTCTTGAGTATATTTCATAATATGGGTGGAAACTCATAAATCTGCTTATGATCTAGGGTTGGATGCTGGAAATGTTGTACAAAGCAAAAACTACAATCCGAAATACTGAAAACGATCTATGCTAGCAGTGTTTTTACGTACTAAAATGTGACATGTATTTAAATTAAGAGTGTTTTTATGGTCCTCAACGAGAGGTACAAATTGTACTATAAATACCTCCCAACGAAAGTATCCTATACATTAACACTATAAAACGTGGTAACTCTCCATACTTCTCATGCAAGGAAACTTTTTTGTTAAATTTCATGTATTCATTTTCTCTAGTAAGGTTAAGTCATGTACGCTTAAGGAGGATAGTACCTTCAGAGTTAGGCTTAAGGCTTTGTTCTATTGTATATGTTGGGAACTTATCCCTTTAGCATAGTAAACATGGTGACTTATTATAGCATGCTTAATTAAGTATTAGCTAAAAAAACTTTAAAAACCAGATTAATATAATTTTTTCAAGCAATTTTTTCATATAATTTTTTTGACAAAAAACACACCATTTAGCAACACGAGAAGTATGTACGTGAAAAACAAAAAAGTAGAAGTTGAAAAAGTGAAAACATGTCGATGGACTATGCTCGCCTAAGGTATTTATAGAGTACGAGGATCGTTGATGGTCAGGGTATACGCGAGGTTGAGATAAAAGAGACAGGAGATAAGGATTTTTATACAGGTTCGGACCCCTTAACTAATAGATAATAGATATATTTCTGTTGGCCGAAGCCAATGTTATCTTTATATATCAGTATCACACGAGTACAATATTTGGGATGCCCTAATGTTGGCTTGGCTTTCACAGGCAATTGATGGCTGTGTAGTTTTTTTCTTGAATATGAATTTAGCGAGATAGGGGATAGCTCTAGGTCCCTCGTGTTGGCCTTAATGGTATTAGATTGGATTTATCTAGTCTTGTTTCGGTGTATGTTGGCTTGTCTGTATCTATACTTTTTTGTGGTTATTTGTGTTGGCATGTTCCCTCTTCTCCTGGAGTCTTGTATTTATATCTTTGGTTGTCTTTTTGTTTAAGTAGAACTAGAGAACCACAAATATGATACGATTTGAGTACTCCTTGTCTTGTCAAGTAGGACTCTACTTTTTTTTCCTTGTCCAAAACACTTTTATATGTAAGCTTTGATTTCATATAAGTCTTTGTATATGTTGAGTCTCGTTGAGACAAAACGAACTCAGACTTTTAGGATGTTTATGAGTCAATTACACTAACGTATCTATATAAATCTTATACAAGTATCATCACTAGTTTGCCTTTGATTTAGCCATGATTATTAACAAATGCTAAGCCGCTAGATTAGATCTAGCCATGCCTGTTCGATTAATCCATTGGAAGCTTTTGTTCGTAACATTCCAACGATGTAAAGCCTCCACATGTAACGTCCGGTTGGCCCAGCTCGACCAGCCCATTAGAAAAGATGAAAAGAAAACATATCGACTCAGTCGTTCCAGCTCGCCGCCACTCCCCCACTCGCTCCTCGACGTCCTCGTGCATCGGCTCATGGCAGAGATGTTCTCGTGCCGACGTACGTGCCAATCTCTGCTGACCCTGCCCCACTCACTCTTTGCACACGTCAAAGCCAGGGTTCACAAAATTGATCAGTTTTCGTAAAAAACTAGTCGGTTCTCGTGAAACCGCTTGGCGTCAGCCAGTTTTCATACATTGTTGATCAAAAGTCATAGGTTTTTATTGGTTTTTGGTCGGTTTCTGATAAACCGAAGAGACGATTTTTATGTTAGGTTGAAAACAGAAAGGTAAACCTGTTTGGAGCAACGGCTCAGTGGTAGGCCATCCATGAGGGCTTCGACTCTTTAGTCCTCCTAGTCTCCTGGCGGCTGTGGAAAGAGCGAAACTCCAAGGTTTTTGATTACTCTCTCGTTGGTCTCAGCGGTTCTGGAGTCCATCCTACAGGAAGACTGTCTATGGTCTTCTATTGGCATCACTGCTTTTATAGGCTTGTTGGGAGTGCAGTGGGGCTCCGCCACCACCCTTCCTCAATATAGGAGCAACTTATTTTTCATAGTCTTTTACCTTAGGAGTCTTCTATTTCTTTCTTTTTTCTGTGTTACCAGGTAATGATATTCGGACCGATTGTGTTGTGTAACAAAAACTCTATTTTTTTAATATACCGACGTGCAATTCTTTTGTATATTCGTAAAAAAACTAATGTCTTCACTTTGGACCAGATAATCTTGTCTTTTTTCACTTTGGACCATCCCAACTCTCTTCTCAAGCATATGAACGACCTCGAGTACGTCAGCTCCTATTCGTCAATAATCTCCCTTAGCTATATATAGATCGTTTTCTTTGACATATGACAAATTGGATATAGATGGATAAAAGAGTTGAGGGTGGTTTAAAGTGACACAATGATAAAATTACCCGATAAAAAATATTGGTTGAAGGGTGGCCCAAAGCGAAACACCAACAATAAAAGATGACTCAAAGTGAAATTTACTCTATAAGTTATCTGTCCAAGAGCTTTCATTATAGCTGCTGGTGCAGTGCTGCTTTGCCTCATGTAACTCATCGTCAATCGGAACAACCGCTGTGTCTACAGTGAATTGGCGCCAATGCTGGATGGCAGTCTCTGTCATATCTCACAATAGGTAGCCAATTTTTCACCTTTCAATTTCTATTCGGTAGCTGGCTCAGCTTATGTTTTCGTCTTCTTCTTCTTTTCCACTCATTCTAACAGGTAGCCACGCAATTGGCTTATCGGTAAGATTCAGCATTTTAATAGATAGAAAACAGAACTCGCAGCAACTCTTGAATGGATTTTCAGCGCACTACCTGTTTACCCTAATGGCAAGGCAATTTATGATCCTTTTGTTTCTACCTTCAAATTCATCCATATTTCGCTAATGAGCATACAATTTGTCCTTCTCCTAATAAAAATTGTGATTTCAGAACATTTGAAAGCTGATGCACTCCGTGCTTTCATCATTTTCACCGCAACATCATGTCTTTTCTTTCTAATAATGTATATAGTTGCATCCTCTGATCCGATCAAGCTCGATGTATTTGTAAAGGTGCAAGTGATCGCCATTCGCAGCCGGTGCACATGTATTTGTCTATTTTGACTTTTGGCCTCTTCGGAAATTTTATTTAAAAAATATTTTCCCATGTTCTCCAAATTGACCTAACCAGTCCGTACGTGCAGAAGCACCTCAAAATTGACCTTCTATATTTATATCGGTTGCTAATTTGTTATAAGAGTTAATACAATTTTCATTGAACAAATATTGGAGGCAACTTTTACAAGTCGATGTTTGCATATGTATAGTAAACACCTTGAGTCAGGAAAAAGAAACCAATGACATGGCTTGCAATTTTTCATCTATTTTTTCCCACCATTATATAAGCTGCAATTGTCCGCGCTTATGTTTTATAAACACTTGCTCTTACCTAAGATACTGCCAGTTGATTTTCTTTTCATATTGTGTTATGACATTTTTGTATTATATTAAGCTTGAAAATTCAACCTTTTATTAACCCCATTTCATCACATACGATATATCATTATTTATTCTTGCAAACCATCACACCAAGCAAGTTGTAGTATATGACTTAGAATTTCCGTAGCATGCAACCCGTGAGGTATATATCATTTAGCATTTATAACAGACCAAACATTCACAACAGTCAACAGAAAATTAGTGCAAAAAATGCAATTAATCCACCCAGCCTTTCAGCTTGTCATGATTCTTCACCTCCTTTATCATTTTAACTAGGGCCGCCATGTCCATGGTACGCATGAACTGTACATCATCTATTCTGAAACATCGTAAGAAAATAAAATACAAGCGAACCGATTTTATGTTAATTGGCTCGCCTCCTCATGGTGGAATGTAACCCACCTCTGATCCTGATGTGTAAAATGTTAAAAGGATTTGAGTGATTTTATGTTTCTTGAAGAGATATTTTAGGAGGTACCACATTTTTGTTTTTTTAAAATGACATCCTTAATTAGTAGCATAGTATTTGAGGAACTAAATTTTACATAAAAAATATATGTGCTACCTCGTAAAATTCCTTAAAGGATTTACAATGTTGATGAGTCTACGATGGTGGCTCTTGCAATGCTCATCCTGACAAAGCGCGCGATAACGCATTTAAGTCGTGTCAAATGACATCGTAACCAATGATTACTCAACGTGCTCAACCCGTTCAGGACGGCAAAATGGCTACACACATACAATGGCTTGGTCAGCATTGCTCTGCTCAACTTCTGCTCTCAAACAACCACTATAACTTCATCGTGTGAATAGTACATTACGGACGGATCGATCGATCTTGCCGGTAAGTAAACCGAGCATATAAATATAGATTTTTGCCAACTAATACATACCAAGAACGTCTTTAAGGTCATATAGATTTTTATCAACTTTGAATGAAAATTTACAAATAAACTTAAATAAATGTATTGTCTCGTTTAGTGTCGAAGTATTAGTGTTTGCATCGTGAGTTTCTAGATTGTATGCGTTCTATGTTGAGCAAATTGTGTAATAAGTCAGGGACAGATACAGGAGTAGGGCAGCTAGGGCTACAGTTCTACTCATGACCCTAAATATCTATTGAAATTGCACTATAAATATTTAAAAATTAGAAGATAAAAGCATAATGTGTAAATTATACTAATTTGAGCCTTAGGCTTGAAAAGATTTTAATTCCTTCTTTGAAGCAAAGACTAGGATCTATCCTATTATCTTAAAAAAACATTACCTTAAAAAAATTGTAAACCAGCCGGCAAGCATGTACGTAGCTCCAAAGTTCAGAACACAGAAAAAACACCTCCTCAACAACACTCTAGTCAATCTCGGCCGACCCAAACAGACAGACAAACAGATTGACCGATTCACCATGCATCTCTGCAGAATTCCTGAATCTCAAGGTCCTGATCAAACAAAGCACACCGGGAGATCGATCAGAACGGCGATAGTTCATCGTTCCCTGCTTCTTCTGCAGCTATATATGCCTACCAACCCGTCTGCATTTGCCACAAACAAACACATCAGAAGAAAAGTGTTAGCAATCCAGCCTGATCATCTCTACTTCCAAGATCTCAAGAACTCAGACAGTTTCAGGCTTTCAGTTAGCTTTGAAGTAACACATCAAGATGGCCACCCTGAAGGTGTACCTGCTGCTGTTCACCGCCTTCTTCCTCTCCGGCCTCATGCAGCTGTCCATGGCGACGCAGACGGCGGCGGCGCCGGCGCCGGCGGCGCGGGTGATCGACGCCAAGGCCATTGATCAGGCGATCGCCTACCTGCTCATGTTCGCGGCGCTGTTCGTCACCTACTTTTCGCACTGAAGCTTTTCTCGGGTACTGTGAACGGTCTGGAAAAAAAACGAGATTGTCGCTAAGAGAACGAGAGTGTCGTGGTTCTGATCTCTGTTCAAGTACGTTTTTTTAAAAAAATAGCGTTTTGTAATTTTGTTGTCGATTTGTTTGGGTGTTGTAAGAATGCATAATTGCATATGATCTAGTCTAGCCTAGGTAAAGGTGTAAATGATATCTTTTCTTTGGAAGCATGCCTCAACTCTCAAGTGAGTTAAAGAGGGCCATGGTTCTGTATCTGTTCATGTAAGCAGATATTTCATATAGTTTTGTATATCTGTTTGAATAATGTATGTGCATATACTGTATGCTGGAAAGCCTGAAACATTTTCTTTTTTTGCATAGAAAAACACCTCTTGAGTATATTTCATAATATGGGTGGAAATTACTAAAAAAATCTACTTATGATGTAAGGTTGGATACTGAAAATGTTGTACAAGGCAAGAACTGCAATCCGAAATATTAAAAATGATCTATGCTACTAGTGTTTGTACATACTAAAATTTTGTTACATATGTTAAATTAAGAGTATTTTCATGGTCATACAAAACACTACTGGAGAAAGCCACACTAGTCCCGGTTCGTAACCTTCAGTAGTATCGGTTGTCAAACCGGGACTACGAATCCGGGACTAGAGATGATCTATCTCTAGTCCCGGTTAAATAACCAGGACTAGAGATGCACATTTAGTCCCGGTTGAAGCCACCAACCGGGACTAAAGGTGGCGGAGCCACGTGGCCGCTCCGCAATCTTTAGTCCCGGTTGGTGGCTTCAACCGGACTAAAGATTAATTTTTTAATTTGTCATTTCTACAAATAGCTTGCTATATATATATTACACATAAATTATAATACACATAAATATATAATTTACACACATTTAAACGAACTTAATAAAGGAAATATACATATATTATCAAAATATGTACAATATTCATACATGTTTCCTAGCTAGCTTATAAAAAATTGTCTCTAATCTACTTTGTTGTGGTTTAGCTACTAAAACTAATGAAGAACTCCCCGCGGGATCAACGACCGCTCGTTAATAAATCCCATCAAATCTTCTGAGCGGCTTGTATGAAAGTCTCGTGGGGGAGGTCGTCTCTTACTCGCATAAGTGTCATTAATTACAATAAATGAGAAATAAATATATGAAGTGAATAAAAAATCGAGACGTAATGTATGAATTGGTGTTATACGTACATCTAGATCATCGACAGTTTTAACTTCGGTCACAAAGCGGTGAATGTAGTCGAAGACGTAATATCCACATAGGTTGGTGCCCTGCGACTGTTTTGCACACTAAAAGAGAAACGACGACATATTTAATATGCATATCATATTTTCGAACATAATAATGATTCAACTCAAATTAGGAGGAGGCATGTTACTCACTAGAAACTTCATCCGCACAGAGAGCTTATCTTTCCAATTTCCACGAACATTACCCCGGAACCGTTCCCATGCCCTACGCAGTTGAAAGTTAGCACGTAATTATCCAAGAACCGCATATATGCAATAGAAAGTAAGATGATATTACCTGTTAAACAGTTCAAATATATGGGAGTACGTGGACTCTGGTTTATCCATTGAGTCAAAGACATGGATCTTTGACTGACCCATGTCAAGTACTAATAGAATCTAGTGAAATCTGTAAATTGGTTTAGATGACACATATGAAACTTTATGTATGCACGGGATTGAAATTGGTTCGGAAAGAAAGAAAAAACTTATGCAGTATTATAGGGCAGAAGGATGAAGGACCGGAAGGGTTGCTTTACAAGCGCGTTGTATATGTTGTCCACTGTGTCATTAGGAAATTGATCAACCAATGGGCCGTTGATTTTCCGTGGATCCATGATTCCATGCTTGGTGCATTCGTGCTTGTTGCAGTATTGGATCGCCATTCTACAACGGTTAAAAAGAATTTTAGTCAGCTAAATTCAAGGAGGTAAGAAACGAAATAACCGGGCGATACTTACAAAACCCGCGCGGTTAGAAGTGAGACGTCAAGGGCATCACGTTGGTACAGGTCGAATATATCTTCGAATCGGATATAAAGGTAGTCATCTCCATCGAAGAAGTAGTCAGTTGAATATTTGCATGTTATCATGTCTTCACCCTTGCTGGATTGTTGCATGTACCACTGATGGAAGCGGTACCTCTGAGTTGGAAGCCTTTTCACGAGATCCGGCTTGACGAGAGGCTTTCCAAGGTTGAACTTGTATTTAAGCGGAGCCTTCGCCAGGGGTGCACGCCCGTGTAATTGATCCATATTAATTCCAGCTTCTTGCATGAATTGTCGTAAATCAGGTCTAATATTTGGGATCATGCTGAACTCCATAGGCTTCTGTGGCTGCATGCCAAGCTGGGGTACATATTTGCCCACTTTCTTCCCCCTGCTGGAGGCCGACCGCTTTGGTGCGGGTGGCGGCGTCTTCTCAATTCTCTGAGTTTTTCTTGGATGACCGCTTGATATTGACGGCGCGCTCTTGGATGATGACCGTTTAGGAGTCGGTGCTCGTTGTGGCGATAGTACCCATCGATCACGGCAGGCGGATAGAGGTAGTCCGTCGTCGTGCGCGTCACCGACGGCTTCCATGGCGCCGCCGAGGCATTGAGATGGGAACAGGGGAGGCAAGCCATCATTGCCATATACAGCCGCACTATCCAATCATTGCCATATCTCTCGCTATTCAAAGTTTGATAGAGATACACGAGTATTGCTACATCGTACTCGAATAAATAGCAAGACAGAAAGATCATGAAGCAAAGGGAGAAAAGCAAGAAAAAAGACTGTGATCCGGATCATTAAATATTGAACAGACCAAGACGGTGAAGAAGGCTACTACGATTGATCATGACATGTTGAAAGAGACCAAGATCGGTGAAGAAGACAGAAAAAAACGTCGGGGCCTCTTCACGGATCAACAGGAGGAACTGGATACGGATGTGGACAAGACGACTAAGATAAGCTATTTCATTGATCCCGAGTCATTGGAGTGTGAGATTTGATTCATGTCTCTCGAAATAATGGAGCCCAGCCAAAAACATAGGTAAATGCAGTTTTGCCTTGCATCATTCATATGGTTAACCATGCTCATCGCTGAGAAAATTTTATAGCAGTAGCTTCTTTTGGCTGTAAGACTGTCTTTGTTTATCTGTTTATGTGTTATTGATCTAACCTTTTTTCATGAACTAGCTGGTGGCCTTATTGCACTAGCCTTTGGACTGATAGTTACCTGCTTGAGGAGGAAGCTCTCTTTTCCAGTATCTCCTTCCCGAGCTTCCATCCCCAGCCATTCTGCTCTACTGTCATGCAAAGCAACATTTTACAAGGTATGATTCTTTTCTTTCTACTCGGATCAACACAAGAATGATGCTCTCTTTTTTCTAATCGAAAAGGAATGATGCTTTCTGGATTTGTGTTGGTTAGACACTTGTTTCTTGCCATGCAGACGAGCTTGGTGTCATCTTTGAAGATGATGTGCTGAAGTATTGGGATGAGATGAAGCAATCGGAGAACTAGGTAGAACAAAGTGAGAAGAGATTGCCACTGCTCTATTACACTGATGAGAATGGAGCAGCCTCCAAGAGCATGAGAGACGATGTTAGATCAGAGGAGAAGGCATTGACGTTCCAGCTCGTATCGCAATCCTTCTACATGCCAATCACGCAGGCCGCACGAGGGTTTAGGGTTTAGGGTTTAAAATAGGGTTTAGGGTTTAGGTTGAGGGTTAATGGTAAAAGGGTTTAGGTTTAAGGTTTAGGATTTATGGTTTAAAATAGTTTTAAATACGACAAATGTTAATTATATGTTTTATTTTAATTTAATTTTTTTCAAATAGGCCATATGTTAAATATATATTATTATTTAACTTTTAAATAGTTTGGAATATGACATATGTTAATTATATGTTATTATTTTAATTTATAATATTTTATGTTAATTATATTACATATCTTAATTATATATGAATATATGAACACATGTTAATTATATTATATATGAATATAACACAATATAATTGGGCACGGTAATAATTAGTCCCGGTTTTTGAAACCACCCGGGACTAGAGGTGAATTTCAGCGGGCGGGAAAACATCTTCTCATGTTTGCAAACAAATCTAGAGATGAAAATGTATATAAAATAACCGCAAAATACGAAATGCTAAGAATGTTAGAAGTTATACAAGTAGATAGCAAAATGTATAAAAACATCCGCAAATAAGAGTAAGAAGTTGCTAACCTTATAGAGCAAATATATTATCACCAAAGAAGGTGCTAACCTCGGCAGCACCGGACCTCAAGCTGAGAAAAATTTTGAAGATGTACAAGTGTGGCTGGCTCGGGATGGAGGAGAAAGGGATATATAAAGAAAATCTCTAGTCCCGGTTGGTAACACCAACCGGGACTAGAGATGCCATCTCTAGTCCCGAGGCAACGGTATAAAAAATTTCAACGGCTCTCTAGGACATTTAGTTCCGGTTCATTTCAAGAACCGGGACTAGAGATGACGGTTCAAATGTTGTCTGCGCGTGTCAGAGCGTCGAGGACCTTTAGTCCCGGTTGGTAACACGAACCGGGACTAGAGGTAGCATGTCTAGTCCCGGTTGGTGTTACCAACCGGGACTAAAGGTCCCCGGTGCTCTGACACGCGCTGACAACATTTGAACCGGGACTAGAGGTGATATTTAGTCCCGGTTCGTGATACGATCCGGGACTACTGTTCCTAGAGGGCCGTTGAATTTTTTAACCGGGACTAGAGATTATCTCTAGTCTCGAGTGCAACTCAAACCGGGACTACTGTGCTTTTTGCCACTTCAACCAATGATGATTTCTCCAGTAGTAAAATATACTATAAATAGCTCGCAAGAAAAGTCCTATACATTATACATTAACACTAGGAAACGTGGTAACTCCTTGTACTCCTCGTGGATGGGAAATTCTTTTAAATTTTATGTAGTCATTTTATTTAGAAAGAGTTAAGTTATGTATACGCTTAAGGAGGACACTACCTTCAGAGGTAGGCTTAGATGTTTATAAGTCTAGTACACTGGCGCAAATATATAACAGACAAAACCATTCACAACAGTTGTCAGCAGCAACGGAGAGAAGTAGTGCAAAGAATGCAATTAATTCACACCCAGCATTTCAGCTTGTCATTGTTCTTCCAACTCCTTTTTCATTTTAATTAGGGCTTCCAAGTCTAATTATTCAGTCATGGTACCGCGGTGCACATGAACTGTACATCATCTATCCCGAAACATCTTGTAACAAACAAACTGACCTTCATGACTTCATCAAATTGGCTGGTGTCAATCTGTCCATCTGAATATAAAATGTTACTCTATACCATCATAAATATTTGACATAGTTAACTTTTACATAATGTTTGAAAATTCATTTTATTTTAAAAAATATTACAAACATGCTAAATATAAATCATACTTAAAGTAGTTTTAATAATAAAATAAGTCATAAAAAAAGT
The DNA here is from genome assembly GCA_019925245.2 of Oryza australiensis. Classification (NCBI taxonomy): domain Eukaryota; kingdom Viridiplantae; phylum Streptophyta; class Magnoliopsida; order Poales; family Poaceae; genus Oryza; species Oryza australiensis. The sequence goes on from JAIFGZ020000044.1 coordinate 4,804,962, forward strand.
AATTACATAGTGCTCAAACATCATTCCAAAATCAATCACATCAAATATTCATGACAGAAGGGAGTAAAAGTATTTAAGTGATTTTTATTTTTAGTTAAGAGACACTAGGAGGTACCAATAAAAAAATAATATCCTCATGATACCTATAATATCTAAGTTATTAATTTTATACTTAGAAAATATACTCTCTTTGAATACCGTAAAATTTCTCAAAGGATTCACAATGTCGATTAGTCTACGATGGTGGGCTGGTGGGCTGGCTGCAATGCTCATCCTGATAAAGCGTAAAGCGTGCGATAACGCATTTGAGACGTATCAAATGGCATTGTAACCAATGCTTGCTTAACGTGCTCAACCCGTACAGGACGGCAATGGCCAGAATGGCTTGGTCAGCATTGCTCTGCTCGACTTGTGCTCTCAAGCGACCCAGGCCAAAGACGCCTACTATAACTTCAGCTGATGTGAATCATATATTCGTACGGATATCTATGCTCGGTAAGTAAACTGAACGAAATTTATTGACAACGGTTATGTAGATCTACGTCAATTATAAATGAAGATTCAGTACGAGGATTTTCTTTTGATTAATTATATGTTATATCTCTTTTCGCAAGTTGGAATGTCTATGGTTATCTTGTTTTTTTAGTATTGTTGTTAGACTATATGTAATAATTGGTTATAGTTTTTATTTGAAAATAACTTGATTCTGTCGTCGTTGTCGTCGTTATTATTATTATTAAAAGTAAACTCGTCTGGCAAGCATGTACGGACTGTACGTTGTTCCAAAGTTCAGAATAGAAATCGAACACAGGTAGTCAATCTCGGCCGACCCAAAGCAGACAGGCAGATTGACCGATTCATCGGTTTCTCTCTTCTAACAAGTCCTGACCAAACTAATTAAGCACACTGACGATAGATTTATCACTGCATGCTGAATTACATTAACTTCTAGATCGATCAGTTCTCGCCGTTTGCCACACTGCGTGTACATACATACGTACATGTATCACTAACAGAATCCCAATGTTTGTCTAGTGCCTAAAAGTTTGCCGAGTGTATAATTTCGGACACTCGATAAATAAGATGTTTGTCAAGTGCCATTTGGCAAAGCCTGGCACTCGACAAAACTCATTGGTTGTCGAGTGTCACACTCGGCAAAAGAGGGCACTAGACAAACTTCTGTTTTGTATAGTTCTCGGCAAAGAGAGGCACTCGGCAAAACTTAAAATTTACCGAGTATCACAAAGCGGCACTCGGCAAACCATGGTATTTGCCGAGTGCCTCGCTAAGACACTCGGCAAAGATTGGAGTTTACCGAGTGCTTCGCCGAGGCACTCAGCAAAATTTTAAAATTTTGTTGCATAACACCTTTCAAACTTTTTCTCCCCATATACAACATGAATTATTACATGTTAAAATTTGATGTATTTTTCTAACTATTCGTTATATTTAAATAATTTATTGTATTTTATAGGAGTTTATTAAGTCCATTTTGAGGTCATATCTAGAAAATAGAAAGTAATTTCAAAGATCTTATTCAGGAAGCACGTTTATGACCATGAGTCAAATAAAATTCGGTCGGTTTTTAAATTATTTAAAAAACAAACGAAGTCTGAAAACTAGATTTGTCAGAGTATCATGAAATCAGACATTGAGGCTGTGGTAAAGAATTGATAAGGTTTCATACATTTTGTCACGTATGACGCTTATAAACCGAAGCATCTCCGAATAAGAACACTAGAGTTTATACTGATCTTCCACATTTAGAGCCATAATGATGGTCGAATTTAGAATTTGGCTTCAAAACTTTTTGTGGACATAATTTTGGACCCCCGTTTTCGGAACGGGAATCTTTCGTGTTCGTAGTACCATTTTTCTGGATCGAGTAGTTTGGTACCCACAAAATACAGTACTGAATTTTTTAGGTGCAAATGCACGAATAGTCTTACACCAAAAGTATTACAATATAGGCCCGAAGGCAATACCTAACATATAGGACCTCATGATCCAGATACAACCAAAAGCAGAAATTAGGTAAGACAGCGGAATGGAAGACAGCGGCTTGTCGATTGCCACAGGCAACGACCAGAGACTAAGACCTAGCAGGCGTCATCGTCTTCTTCGCCCTCCTGGCAGTAGACATATGGATCATCCAAGTCTTCATTCCCACCATCTGAAGGTTTGTATGTATAGCAAGGGTGAGTACCAACCGTACCCACTAAGCCAACACGGAAAGATGCACATGATAGGGGATTCTCAAGGAATGGCCGTGGTTTATTTGCACAAAGCCAACTTTGCAAATCTTTTCACAAACCTAGCATCTAGCCAAGTCAAATTTTAGTTCCATAGTTTATTAAGTCGGCGACGGTTCTGTCTACCATCCATAGTGATTCCAAGGATGGCTTCCCGCCTCCAGATCGTCATGGTTTTCTGGGGAGTCTACCTCTTCTCGCCTTTTGAGAAGTTAATCCACCAGTGCATAAAAATCATCATGCAAACCCATCCCATCATTTTAAAATTTAGAGTCTAGCCAAGCGAAAGTCTTGTCACAATGCTCTATATCCGCGAGCACGGCTATTCGAATAGATTGATTCATTCACACTTCAGTGGATGTACACTTTACCCGTACTCCGCGACTGCCCAACAAATGTGCCTATGTCCCAACACATGAGACATGTAACGGCAAAGCCTTTCAATAACCTCACTTTGGCAGTACCCGCTCCATGAACTTAAATCCTCTTGCACTCTAGCCGTCCTTTCCTAGCAGTATGAGGAGTTCTGGCGCTCCCGGGGTAAGGAAAAACCTCATTCTTCAAGTTATAATTAATTTCGATTTTCAATCATCCATTCTCAGTCTCATCTCATACATAAGAACCACTATGCAGGGGTACCGCCTCCGCTCGGCTATTTACTCCGCTAGGTCTATACCCATTCGAGAAGTACGGTTGTACTGGCTCGTTTCCCGGCTATCTCATGGCTCAGTCCTTAATTGACCAGGGTCGGCACTTGCCTTTTCCGGAGTCCACCCAAATCATCCAACCGCCCCAGTCTAAAACATTTGTTTGGTGTTTTTAGTTTTCATCAAAACTCATTTGATCATTCTCATGGCAATGTGGCGCTCATGTCTCCACATGCCGTATCTCAACTACCTTTCCCAAAGGTAGTTGCCCAAACATATAGCTCTTTGCAAAAGCATGAGTATGCATGAATCTAATAATAGCATGGCTAAGCATTTTACCGAAGATTTCTTTTGGTTACATCATATCGAGGGTTACAAAGAATATAACTAAAGGTAATCAACATCAAGGCATGGCATAACAAGAATATGTATTCTTTTTGTGTATAGCATGCACATTTTAGTTTTAGAATCAACACAAGTTCGCAAATAGGATCAATATGTTCAAAGGGAGTGATGACTTGCCTTGCTTGTGACCTTGTTGGCTTGAGTCTTCGACGTTCTCAACGGTTCCCTCGGGCTCTATTATATGTGAGAGAAAATCCAATTGAATTCGATTAGAATTCAAATAAGAATCATCAAAAGCCAAATAAATTGCAAAAGCGGCTTCTAACACTAGGCTACGATTTTAAGTGAATTTAGGTTCGAGTTTCGATAGAATCCGAGTTAGAACGAGCGAGTTATGATAATTTGAAGTTTCACTTTGAACCGATTTAATTAACTATGATGTGTGACATTATTTCAAGTTAATACCTTTTAAATTTGAGAAACATTATGATCGATGACTCAAAAATATTATACCAAAAATAATTGTCTTAATTTATCGGGCCGACAAGCCCTATGGTTAAAATAACCGAATCCGAAAACAACTAACCCTAAAGCTTGACACTATTTAGAATTTTAAGCTTTTGAAAATTCATATGCTAAAATTAATATTTAATAACAAACTAAATTATAATAAAATTTCTAGAGTGATAATTGAATAAATCAATTTACGCGATAATTAATACTTTAGCTTTTAATTAATTTCAAAATTAAAAGTTTTATCTCAAGAAAAGAGAACATAAATTTTTACTCAAAATTCTCAAATATTTTTCCAAAAATTATTTTCTTATTTTATTTTATTTGCTTTCCTTTCTTTCCTTTTTCTTTTCTCTTTTTTCTTTTCTTTTATTCTTCTCTTTTCTTTTCTTTTATTTTTTCTTTTTTTTCTTTTTTTTCCCCTTTTCTTCCTTCTTGTTCATCTTCCTGCTTCCTCTATTTCTTTCCTTCTTCTCTCTCCTACCTTTCTTCCCTTCCCTCTCTCTTTCTCTTCCTTGCATGCTTGGCCACGCCAAGGGTGGGCGGCGCACGAGGGGCGGCGGCATGTGGCGAAGGGGATAGGGGCGAGAGGGAGGCTTACCGGCGGCGGAGGCGGCGACAGAGGCAACGGCTTGCGACGCGTGGCACGATGGTGCGCGGCGACGCATGAAGAATGGAAATGGAGGAGGAATAGGGGAAGATGTGGGGTGAGCGAGGGCGAGGCTGCACCTCCTTTTATAGGCGCGTCGGTGGGGAGGGGACGGGCGGCGCGGGCGGTGACAAGCGCGCGCGGCGCACGGGGCTCGGCGGCCGATGGGGCCGCAGCGGCGGCACGAGGCGCAAGGGTCGGCGCGAGGGACGGCGTCGCGCGGCGATGGGATGGCGAGGACGACGCGCGGCATGGCGATGGCGCGCGTCGCGCGCGCGGCGCTGGGCTCGGAGCGGCGCGCGCGACGGGCGGGCGGTGCGGCGATGGCGATGGCCAACGGCGTGGCAGGAGGCGCGGGCTCGACGCGGGGATGGGACGGGAGCGCGGCGGCACGGGGCTCGGCGGCGACGGACGGGCGGCCGAGCTGCGCGGCGACGCGCGAGCGGGACACGAGGCCGGGGTCGAACGGGCGCGGCTAATGAACAGTAGATTTTCTTATTTTTCTGTTTTTTCTTTTTTATTCTATTTATTTATTACTATCCATTCCTTTTTTATTTCACATATAAACTAAATAGAATCTTTGGCCCAATTGTAATTTAATTAGATTTTAAGTTTTTTGCCTACTTTATTATATACATATATATATTATTTTAATTATATATTTATTATTTTTTATACTTTTTCTTCTTATTTATAACTTAGTAAATTTTTTTATTGTACCCAAAAATTCAATATCCTTTTGTTCAAAAGTAAATTTTTATTAAATCTTAACCCTTCCCTAAATCTTTATTTTTATAATTTTATTTCGATATTTGCAATTTCCTTTCTTTTAGAATTTTAAAACCCTATCGACTTTCCCTTTCAAAATAAATATTCATTCATTTAACTCGGCATTGAAGATTTGTAATTAAGAGGCAAATAAATTCGACAAGATGCAATCAATCAAAGAGTTTTGTAAGTTCCAATTTTTATATTTCGATTTTTAAAACTTTGGATTTTTAGAGTGTTACAAAGATAACATACATGGCACCATGCCAAGTTTTAGAATTTTCTTGCATCAATTTAAAATTTTTTAATTATTTTTCTGCATTTAGTAGGGAATTATTTTGTCTAGCGCATCACTCGGCAAACACGAAAGGTCGCAGGTTCGACTCCCTCGAGGGGTAATTTTTCGGACAAATTTCCATGTGGCCAGCTTGGGCCGGCTGTGTTGGGCTTTGGCCAGTTGCTTGCTTGGGTTTGCTTTCAATTATTTTGGCTTTATTTTAAAAAAATTAGATTATAGATTTTGCCGAGTGCAAGGCACTAGACAAAGTAATAAATGTTTGCCTAGTGCCTGACACTCAGCAAAATAATAAATGTTTGTCGAGTACCTGGCACTAGGCAAACAGAAAATACTTTGCCGAGTGTCTAGCACTAGGCAAACAGGAAACACTTTGTCGAATGCCCGACACTAGACAAACAAGACATACTTTGCCGAGTGTCTGGAGCTGAGCACTTGGCAAATAGCCTTTTGCCGACCCTAGCTTTGCCGAGAGAGGTTTGCCGAGTGCCGCCCTCGGCAAAGCCTTTACCAAGTATAATATTGACTTTGCCTAATATCCTGAATACTAGGCAAACAGCAGGATTCCGATAGTGTATATGTATCTATATATATACATGTATGTACATATATATATATATATATACACATGTATATATATATATATATATACACATGTACACATATATACATATATATATATATATATATATGTATATCACATACACACACATGTACGTACGTACGTAGGTATGTGCATGTATCCCTTCCCTTTCCAATGTCACACATTCACCAGTAGTACACTCAAGAAAAAGAATAGCTAATTAAGCTACCTTGTACTGATCATCCGTTGATCACTTGAAATTAAGCTGCCACCTTTTGATCATCATCAGCTGTGGTAACTTAAGATCGACGATAATGGCGAGCTTGAAGCTTAGGGCGTGCGTGCTTCTGTCCATGCTGTTCTTCTTCTCCGGGCTCATGCAGCTGTCCACGGCGCAAGGCTCGCCGGCGGCGACTGGGACGGCGGCGCTGGTGTGGTGATCGATGTGAAGGCGGTGGATCAGGCGGTCGCCTACTTGCTCATGCTCGCCGCGCTGTTCGTCACCTACCTCGTGCACTAGATTAAATTAGTTTAAGTTCAATGTAAGCATATATGATTATTGCACTGTAAGCTTGCATAATTGCACATGGCTTGTATGAAGAATTTAAGTTTTCAAGTTGTTCGGGTTTTTTCAGTAATAAAATAAATTTTGGTCTTTGTTTTAAAAAAGTTTGTTTTAAAACAGTACAGCCGCTTATTACATCTTATTACATTGTATCCTTAAAATAGAGCAAACATGTCTCAAGTCGTTGTTTTATTTGAGTTAGAAAAAATGTCTCAAGCAGGTATGTTTGGCAGTTCGAGCTGCCGAAACTTGTAAAATGAGTTAAAAAGCGAGAGTTATGGTTCTAACTCCGTTTCATGCGGGTTTACCTGTTTCTTTCTGAATGTTCGTATGCTCATCAGTCACAAGTTTCAAGTGCATTTTCCCTTGGAGAAAATTCTCTTTGCATGTTTCAAAACATGGGTAACATGAATATTATACAACATATTCTGCTTATGATCTAGAGTTGAATGTTGAATGTTGCGACATGCAGGAATTGCAACCCAAAAGAATAAAGACCATACCCTATTCTTCATCTCGTCCAAAGATGCATGTGGTTTTGTCAGAAACTTGGAAGAATTGATTCTGGTCAAGGATTGCAACACAAAAGAACTGAGGAAGACCATGCATACATTCCGAGTCAACCTTCAAGGCACTAAAAATTGACGTTAATTCATAACGGGCCAACTATTCTGACCTCACCTGGTCTATCAATTCAATAAAAAAGAGGACAGAAATGCAGCCCAAGTTACCCAACCAAGGTACCTTTCTTGCTTTGTACATCAGAGTAAAATCTACTCCATCTCTTCTTAAACATATGAATTTTAGAGGGCATGCAATTGAGAAGAGGACATCTGTCCTTGAGAAAGTACTTTCAAGTAATTTTTAGAAATTTAATTAGTATCTGGAGGTAGCTATAGAGATATCAAATTTTATATAGCCTTTTTATGTATAACGCGGTTGACTTTTCGTATATCTTTTAACCATTGTCCTATTAAAAAATTTAGTATAAATATGTAAAACTATAAGTTAAGTTATTCTATAATAAAATAAGTCATATCAAAATAAATGACATTTATATATTTTTTAATAAGACGACAATCAAACATCATGTCAAAAAGTCAACGGCATCGTATGTTAAAAACCGAGAAAATACTAGAAAACATGGTAACTCTTGGTATCTTCTCAAGGATGATAAAATTACCTGTTAAACCTTAAAAAAGTAAGTCCATAAAGTATTCCATTAATTAAAAAATATTGTTAAATCTTAAAATCTAAAACCACTGGTACAGTTTAACCTTAAAATAGACTAGAAAGGCAGATCCAAAATACAGAGATTTATGTATAAATGGTTGCTATTTTGGAGTTATAATCAGACATGTGGCCTAATCGAAGAAAAATAATTTCAGGGTAAAACTATTATACTTCTATTTTTTAGCGATCCAAAAGTCAAAACTTGAAATTAGAAATAAAAACTATGGAGGATACCTCCCGGGGTAGCCCACGCTAAGAAAAGGAGGTCGGGTAGGTCGAACTGGGAGTTCTTGGGCTGGGGTCGAAAGCCAGATCTCAGAAAAGGACGGCTAGCCCAACCTCTGCCCTTTAGCCCGACCTCAGCCCCTTAGCTCGACCTCCACGCGTGGCTCCGACCTGAAAAGGGCAGGCCTTCCCTCTCGGGAAGGAGGCTTTCTTGACAAGCCTCGCAAATAAGACAAGGAGGGACAAGCCGACAGAGGATGATGTCACCCAGCAAGACTGTGCACAAGATACCTGCAGCGAGTGGATCCTGATGCAAGACTACGCGCAAGATGCCCACGGCGAGTGGATCAAGGTTGTTTCTATTTCGGCAAACCCAGAAGAACTTTTTCCATCGCATAACCTCGTCGTTTCTGAGTCGGACTCCCTCTCCCCGACGTTTATATAGTTTGCCTGAGGTCTCCTCTCCAGTTTTCAACCCTAGCTCGAGCTCATCCCGTGCCCTAGCCGCCTCCCCACGAGCTCCCTCTCTCTTCGTCGCCATCCATTGCTCCAGCCACCCCTAGCAGCTTTCTCGGTCACTGTCGCTCTGTGCCACCACCTCCTTCGGCACCGCAACAGCCGTAAGACGCTTGGCCTCCTCTTTCCCGAAGCTGAAACCCATTGGAAGGTCCCTGTCACTATGAACTCAGGTGCCACCACCTTTCGTCACACTCTAGCAGAGCCGTGCTACTCTTCCCGTCATCGTCGGACATCGTTGAAGCCACCGTCCGCAGACCTCTTCTTCACTTGGACATCGCCGAAGTACCGACACTGACCTGACCTCCCTGTCGCTCGGAGCATGACGTCGGTCGCCGTTCTTTGCCGCTCGTTGTCATTGTCGTGTTGGTAAGGATCGTCGTGTCCTCATCTTTCGGTGCCCTCTGTTTCCACCGTCGTGCCACCGCTCGTCATCATCGTCGCTGTCCCGAGCCGGCCAGCCGATGATCCTGCTTGGTGTATCCATGTCATCGTCATGTCAGTGCCACGTCAGTCCCGTCCTTTGTGGTCACCAACCAGATGCCACGTGGTGTCCATCTTAACCCTTGATCGGATCGATATGAGCCGTTGGATCTCGGGCAACTTTGGTCAAACAAATTTACCCGTTGATTCTCGTGGTCCACCGTGGACTCTCTCGGTGACTAAGTTTATGGTGAACCCGAGCTCTCCTCTCTCTATGACAAGTGGATATCGTTTATCAGTGACCTTGGCCTTCTCTCCAGGGCTAACGTCATAAATGTTCTTTTCCTTTAGTAAAATAATTAAATATGATGTAATAAATCTATTTACTCGTTTTAATTGGATTAAATCTTGTAAAATTCATAACTAATTCATATGTACTCGGATTGAGGCCGATCAAGTCTCATAATTCGTTTAAAATCAAGATCTACATGTTTGTTTACTTTAATTGTACTGTGTATCTAGAGTTTATTAGTCTTTTTTACTTGTTTTGCGTGTTAGTTTGTCATTTCTGTCATTTCGGAGGTTCGTGAGTGCGTCGGAAATGTTTCAGAAGACAAATTGAAGACCGGTAATTGCAAGGCAAGTCACACAAATCCCAAAACAATCTCTTTGAGCATGTTGATCCTATATTTAAGTTCTCTATTTATTTTAAATGTGTATTTATTTTCGAATGTCATTAGATGGTGTGAACTTATTCCTTTAATGGCCACTTTGCATTTATTACCTTACTCCTTGATACCTTGGGTAATAATTGGACTAGCTTGGGCCTTATATATTGGTTCGGCTAGATATTTAGTGTAATTGCTTAGCCATTCTTAGAAACATTAGTATAATTTTATATGGGATAACTAATGATTCACTATGATTAATGATGGTTAATTAAGGATAGCTCACGATGGTTGATCATGATTGGTTAATAGTATTTGAACTAAAACTTGACTAATAGTGGGTTGTGAGCACATGGTTGTGTTGGTCGTGCTCAAGACAATTAAGGACCGGTTCACGAGCTACTGTTGTAACGCATTAACCGTACTAACCACAAGCCAACATGGGCAACGGTTGGATCTGTAGTATAACATGTTCAGTAGAAGACACCAAAGTATGTTGTTTTTATCGTGGTAGACAGTAAGTCCACACGTGGCAGGCAATTAAGTCGACAGTTGTTTAGGCACTAAGTAGTCTCCCTGTCAAGGTAACTGGCCGTCCCTAATAGAGACAGATGCTTAGTGGGTGTCATTCTGTTGGGCATGTTATGAGAAGGGTCTTGTCACGATTTCCCCCTTTACAGTACTGTGGTAGTATTTCGGGGCATGGTAACATGTGTGAAATCATTTCTTATAAAGGTCTTATAAAGGTCTTGTGAAACTTCTATTGTTGCAGTTCTCAACGCGGAAACCGTGAAGGATCATGTGGCGCAGGTGGTGATTGATCCACCGTCCTCTGCCGCCAACATCCCTGCACCAATATGGGACCTTCCACAAACAGAGCGGGACACCATCGTGAACGTATGTATTCAAACCACTTTTCTCGTCAATCATATCCTTCCCCATAGGAATAGTAATCCGAATTATTCTAGGCATGACCTCCCATGGGTCCCTGTTAACACCAGAATTTGGTAAACCCCAGTGCCCAAATCGGCTAAGGTGTCCATCGGCTAATACCGAATCGGACAAGGCAAGCCGATGTAGCCGATTCCGGTATGACAACGTTGGAGACACCGTCGGATCAAGATGATGTGCTTCATGAGAATTGCCATATAAGGATAGAGTCCTAAAAAGACAATTGTATCTATTAATTAGGAAGAGTTTGTTAGTTTCATATTTTATCTTTAGGAAAGTGTGTTAGTATCCGGTAAGGATTCGGTTTGTTTCCTTTTATCTTTAGGAAAGTTTGGATTTGTAATCTGTTAGGATCTCTGTTAGACCATGGCTATAAATATGTAAGCCCGGGGTTCATGTAATCTATCTCTCGATCAATACAACCTCGGCACATCGCCACCTTTTACTTTTCTACTTTGTTCATCATCCGGCGATACTTGGCACCCGACGCGGGGCTGCATTGGCTTCGATCTCCGGCGAAGGGGTAAGTCCAAGGTCCCGTCGGCCCAGGTATATCGTATCGATCTTTAGTTTTATTATCGTTCATAGATACATCGGCTTAGTTAGGACTTTTCGGTTAGGTTCGATATTCTGATCAAGTCGATGTTTCTGTAAACGTAATATCACTTTAGGTAGATTTGTTATATCCATCACATTAGACAGATCTATCGGTTCATCGAGTATTAGATTATCATATATAATCTCGTGTTGCATCGGTTAGGTCCGACCTACTAGATTGTTATCGATAATCTAAGTCTTGTTAAGCCGATAGGTTCATGCTAATGTTTCGTCGGAGGGTTAGCCGGTCTTATCATATGTCTCTGTTAATCTAGTCCTAGTATATCAATTTAGCTCTATCGGCTGTTTCTCGCTTTAGGGTTTCTGTCGATACCGGCTAAATCGTTATATTAGATTAGATTAGCTTAGGCATCTACCACCCTGAAAATCAATCAAGGACTTGATTGTCTAGATGTTAAGTTTTTTTCATACTTAGTGTTGCATCAGTTCAGTTTGATCTAATAAGTCATGATTAGAACCGTAATCTCTAGCTTGCCTGTTGGCTGCCACTAAGGGTTCCGTCGGGGTTTCAGCCGATGAGTTATTTGGACATCGGTATCGGCTGGGATCACACAATCAGCTATCAATAGATCGACTGTTTTGATTATCGGCCTATCGGCCGATATAATTTACTTCTCGCTATTTTGCATATCTTGTCAGTGGCAGGATCAAACTGACTGGCACGCCTGCGCTTCATCGATTCTAGGACCTGCACTGGAGCTAAGCAGATCTTCGAGGCCGGCATGTTAATTTTTCTCGTCAACAGTCCTTTGATCATCCACAGGCTTCAGCCCCTCTAAAGGAGCAAGCCGGGGCTGAGTAAGGAGCAGCGGCCTTTGCACCAGAAGGCAGCGGTTCAAAAAGGAAGCATTGGCTGACATTGGCGAAGTCGGCCGGAGCCGGAACATTGACAAAGATCAGCGGCTCTAAGGCAAGATCTTGATTCATAGTTGTTTGACATTTATGATATCGATACCAACCTCATTTTGCCCCTTCTATAGACCACCTCCAACGCGTAGCCTAGCTCCTATGGGAGGGACAAGCTGCTAAAGCGGACTAAGATTAGGTGAGTTTTTTTGTCTAACCTTTGCCATTGTCGCTCTCCTCGATGCCACGTTATCTTACCATTATACTGTTGTTTTCAATTGTAGTATGTCCCCCTCCGTGTCCGAGCAGAGTGTAGGGCCCACAAGGAGGTGACCTTGAAATCTTCTCCATGTTATACCCATCCTTCTCTCACCACCACCTTCTACTGTCGGCATCGTTGCCGCCTCGTGTCCTACTTGGTGACTGACAAGCTTATCCAAGCTTGTCATTCAATAGAGTCTTCTTCCCACGTCGTCATGGAGATCAGCCATCTAGCAAAGGCTGCCTCTTTAGCCAACGACCGTGTCGCCGCCCTTGAAGCCTAGTTGAAGATAGAGCGCGCGGACAACCAAAAGCTGCGGAGGTGATCATGGGAGAGGAGAACCGATGCAAGGGGCTCAAGAAGGCGTTGTCCAACTCGAGGGATAACCTGGCCTCCCTCCAACAAGGCTTGCACGAGAACTACAGTCATGTAGACGTAGTCGCCAAAATCTTAGGGAAGCATGCCCCTCACCTTCAATTCCTGGACAAGACAACTATCTTGGGATCTCTGGGGACCATGATAACCGAGCTAGAGACCGTGGTGAGTTCCAAGGAGAATCAGGTGGTGGAGGCTATGCAAACCGCTAAAGACTGGCGCGCATCACATTGTCACGTGCCTCAAGCTCACACACCCCGAGATCAACATCGAAGAGATGATGACCAAGGGAGGAGCCGACGAGTGTCACGAAGATGTCATGTCGGAGCTGGAGGAGGTCAGGGTTCCGTATTCCCCTATTTTGAAGAGTAATTTCCTTCTTTTTGTTTCTATATAACCTAAGAACAATTTTCAGTCTTATGTTCTCGTGAACACTTTTGGTTTGTTTGTTTTTAAATCCATAGGCCGCTTTTGTAATGTACATCATGGTCGTCCAATAGCGTGGACAACCTATTGATCCTGTCGATGTCCCTACTTCGCCTCATGTTTCGTGGACTCCTAGCGTCGACGATCGTCCTTTGGTCATCGTCACCCCTGACATCGAGTTGTCTTCTCGTGAAGCTCAACTCGTGCTCCTTCATGAACAATACCAGAGTAAAGAAGATTATTATTGTAGCATTTTGCCCTTGTTCTCGGAACAGTGATGCTAACGTTAACAATGTCCTTGTCAGGTCTGGAGAGTTCCTTCGAGGGGATGAAGCGTAAAATTGAGTATTAGCGAACAATGTTGGAGAAGGAACAAATGGAATGAGCAGCCAACAACATCAAGAAAGATCAAGGCACGGAGCTTCCCAAGGTCGAGAAGTTTGGATGAAAGCCTATCTTGAGGGGTGTTGTGCCTCGCTTAGCTGGCTATGCCAGGAGCTGCAAGTAGTTCGTCCTCCTCCTGAGAAGTCCATGTTAGGTTATCTGAGCTGGCTACGGATTACATGCGACGACCTCGTCGGCACCGCTCAAAGGATCGACAACAGCCTTAAACAAGAATGGCATCGAGCTAGTCAGTATGGTGGTGGTCATGTACTCGCCTGTATCCATGACTTGCGGCCTTAGATGAACCTAAGTTTTCTTCAGGAGGGGTTTACACATTCTTGGTGGATGGCCGTTGAGATTGACCAGCTAGCTCAGTCTCTGGCTCCACTTGCCGAGGATGTGTTCACCTCAATGTAGTGGATCTGGCCATCTGGGTAAATGTAATAATTAGAGAACCCTGCATAAAACACTTCCAAGACATTAGTAAATCTTTTTGCGCAGTTTGATTTGTAATATTCTGAGTAATTGATAAGAAAATGTAAAATATATGAGTTGGTGATTGAGTACTCTCACAAGTGTTGGATTCAGCAGAACGGAGTTAGATACCCTTCCTAGCCTATCATGCCCAGAAATTCCTGTCCGGAATTTTCGAAGGTGAATGTGCATTAAATCCCTGTCTAGGACCGGCCAGGGTACACAAACGATAAATTGTATATATAGAATCCATGTCTTAGAAACATCATAAAAAGTCTTACGTAAATACAACGAAAAATTAAATGAGCTAAACTACATCTTAGCGCTCGCAGCGTGACGACTCCACTCCACGGGCATCCTCGACGGTAGCGACAAGCCTACTCATCTGCATAGCCAACGTCTGAACCAAACTCCAACTCTGAGGTGGGGGAAATGAAGCAAGGCTGAGTACTACCTACAGTACTACCAAGAGGAGGTATGATGCAAGTATTTCCAAAGGAAGGCTAGGGGTTATTTGCATAAGGCAAGCATTTTAAAAACAATAGTTGAAAGCAGTAAAAATGGTTAAGTTTAATTTAAACATGATTAATCATCACTGTCCAACGTTACACCACATTGAGACAGACCCAACCCATCCATCTAGTCTATGCTAGTTCAATTAAGCCAAATTATTAAATATGGGACTAATCACGGTGAATCTGATCGATCACCCATAACCACGGGCACGGCTATTCAAATAGTTCTACTTTGATCAGAGGTGTATATCTGTACCCAGAAGACACAGCCCCACAACAAGTTTCTGTGCGCCAATGTTCCACCACGACATATCAAAAATGAAACTGTGACAGGACCATTCGCATAACCCTGACCAAGCGATACTACACTTCAGGTTTCGCCCCTACCTTTAAATCCAAGGTAGGCAGCCCCCTCTTGTGCCTAGGTGAATCTGGAAGTCGCATAGGCCTTTCTCGGCCAATCCAAACTCCATCACGCCCACCCTTGCCTAGGTACGTCGGCCAGGGACACTACAAGCCCAGTCGTTGCCCATGTTGGCCTGTGGTATGCACGATAATTCTTTCAGGCTTTTTCGTGAACCAGTCCTTAACTTCCATGGGTGTGTCTATCAAAATCATGCACCCACAACCCACCATTAATCATATTTTAGTTGCACTTGTATTATAGTGTCACATGTCCATGACCATCATCATTAATATCATCATAAGCTAGTAGTGATATTTTCCCATAGTGAGCTAGTTCCAACGTCTAGTCATATTGAATCCAAATTTATCAATGATATAGGGTAATCAAACTAAGCTACACACTATAGATCCCATCCCACATGACATTACAAAATAATACAATTTAATAGAAAAGCAAGATACATTGCAATTAGGTACAATATGATCAATATGGAATACATGACTTACCTTGTTCTTGCTCTTGAGGGACTTCTGTGACTACATCAAAGTACACGGGAACATCGAAAACACCGGAATCTAAGCGACAAATAAAGCATGACAAAAACATGATATAAGTCTACTGAAACAAGCATTGAAACTATTTTTAATGTATTCTAGGTATTTTTATGAGTCATCTTTTGAACAGACTCAAACGGAGTTAGGGTGAATTTTCTATGAATTTTAGAAGTTTCTTTGATTTTTACAAATAAAACAAAAGAAATTAGTGATTTATTGCGCAATCAGCCTTAGGGCTGACGTCACCGGAGCCGGACCGGCGCCCACAGGCGGGGTGCACCTGGCAGTGGTGTGTGGCAGGACGGCACATGGTGGACAGGGTCCATGGGTCGGGGTGCACGCTCGCACCAGATGGCGCACACGTGGCCCCGACGTGACAGCCACGCGGCGAACACGCGAGCAGCCGACGCTAACGCGGCGCCAAGGTGACGCCGACACGTGGACGGCCCGGATTCACCCTTGGGTGAATCCGACGGCATGGAAAAGGGAGTGGCGCGGCTCACCAGCGGGCGGGACGTGGCGGCGGGTTGTGGGGGTGCACGGGACCAAATGGTCTTTGGCGTCGTGCGGGAGCGGTGCACGGAGGCACGGACGCGTGTGGACAGCGGCGGCGCGCTTGGGAGAGCGGCGGGCGAGGAGGAGGGAAATGAGGAGGGGGCTCACCACGGCGGCAACCGACCGGTGTTGAGGAAGGAGACGCCTGGGCGGCAAATGCGGCGATGAACCAAGGCAAGGATGGGCGGCCGAGGTCCTACGAGGTCTGTCGATCGTGAGGAAGGGATTGCGGGGGCGGGAAATGCTGGCCAGAGAGGAGAGAAATGGGGGACTCACCGGCGTGCGAGGGGAAAGGGTTATTGGTGGCGTGGGACGGAATCCGAGCGTAGTCGGGGTTCTCCGGGAGCTGGCAAAGCCGGTGGCGGCGGCGGGACGGCCTGGCGACGGTCGGAGCAGCGGAATTGAGCGGCATAAGGGGATGAACAGCGGTGGCGCTAGGGTTTGGCGCCGGCGTGATTCGGGGCACGGCAGTCAATGACGAGTTGGGGGAAAGGCGAGGCAGAGCGCGGGGGTGCTTTTTATATGCATTAGCGGCCTGGTCGTGGCCTGAGAGCGGCGGGAATGGCAACGGCGTGTGGAGAGAGAGAGACAAGCGGTCGGGTCCTTGGATCCGTCCATTTCGGCTCTACGCGCATGAGGTTGAGAGGGGAAAGTGGGTGCACGGCTCGTGGGGCGGCACGGAGTGGCGCAGGAGGTGTGGGGAAGGCGGCGGCATGGGGCGCGTCGGCCGCGTCGCCGACCGAAGGTCGGGGACGAATCGATAGGTGGGACCCACTGTTAGTGTCTCGAGCCGACGAGGAGGGGAAGCGGACTTGCGCGCGCAGCTAGGCCGCGGCCTCGGGCCGACCCAACAAGGGGGAGAGGGGCGCGCACGGGGAGAGAGGCCGAGAGGAGTGGACCGCCAGCCCGTAGCATGGGAAAAAAGGAAAAAGAGAAAAAGAAAAGGAAAAAGGATTCCAGATTTAATTCAATTCCGATAATCCTATTTTAATTTTTAAAATTATTTTCTCTGCTCTGAAAATTCCACCAAAAGTCCTGTTAGTGTATTTTAACATGGGGAATTTAAGAAAAATTTCACCAAGCCCATTCCATTTGTTAAATGGATTTAGTTAATAGAGGTTCTCTCTGGGTTAATTTACGACATTTTCTTTGTGCAATTTCATAAATTAAATTTAGAACTAAGGAGAGAATTGTGGGGTGTGACATAGCCCCTTGTTGTTTTTATGGAAGAAACGTCCGCAAAAGTAGCTTAAATCTTACAACAGGACTATGCTTGAGCTACGAGTTCTTAGCCCCCAGCGATGAGGTTGGGAAAACAAATTCCCGATTACACAGTCAGTTAATACGTTACAGTAGATACTCTGACATGACCATCCTGACGTGGTCGTGTACCCTTGGAATCTGACTAATCCAATAGTACTAGGCGTCTCTAGCCATGGTCTATGAGACTAGGCGATTAGTCAGATTTAACATAAAAGATCGATAAGAAACGACTTCGAGATGTAGTGATATAAGAACAGGGGATCAATGGACAAACGTTATGAAATTTAAACAGAAAAGGTTTGCATATATTAACTTAAATGAATCAACTTATAGACTTGTGATCAATCTCATACATAGAATCTACATAATTGATCAATGTTCTAGGAATTTGATAACACGCGGTCTTTGTTGTTAGCTATTTTGTACGCACCTGGTCGTAAGACTTCAACTACCATGTATGATCCCTCCCATTTGGGTGAAAGCTTGTTGTACCATGCCTGATTTTGAATTCTGCGGAGGACGTAATTGCCGATGTCAAGCATAGAGGCTCGGATGCACTTCTGGTGATAGCAATGTAAAGCTTGCTGATATCTGGCTGCTCGAACGACAACTCGCTCCTAGTGTTCTTTTAATAGGTTGACATCCTCTGCTCGTCGGTCGTCCTGGTCCTTGCCTGAGTACTCCTGAACCTATGTAGATCGATATCACAACTCGGTTGGGAGCATAGCCTCGAATCCATACACTAGAAAGAAAGGAGTATCTTTTGTAGGTGTTGTCGGAGTAGTACAGATGGCCCATAGATCAGAAGGGAATTCCTCAACCCATCATGAGTCATAGGCCATGAGCCTATTGTAAACAAGTGTTTTGATCCCTTGTAGTGTGATTCTGTTTGCCCGCTCGACTTGCCCATTGCTCTGAGGATGTGAGACCGAAGCGAAGCAGATCTTGACTCCGAATTTGATGCAGTAATCCTAGAAGGCACCACTTATGAATGGAGAGCCATTGTCGGTTATTATCCTATTCAGTAATCCATATCGGTAGAATATCCCTTTGATGAACTTGATGGTGTGTTCGGCTTTTATCTCTCTTGTTGGCTCCGCTTCAATCCACTTAGTGAACTTGTCGATAGCCACGAACAAGAATTTGTAGCCACCTTGTTCGCGCAGAAAAGGTCCGAGGATGTCAAGCCCCCAACACGAGAACAACCAGGATAGAGGGATGGTTTGGAGTGCTTGGGCTGGTAACTTTGTGTGTTTGATTTGGAATTGGCATGCCTCACACCGTTGTACCATATCACAAGCATCTTGAAGGGTTGTTGGCTAGTAGAAGCCTTGTCGACTAGTGTTCGCCCGCCGACATGTGATCTGCAGATTCCTTCGTGGATGTTGAGCAGCAGGTCTTTCCCGTCATCGGAGGAGACACATTTGAGCAAGACTTTGTTTGTAGCCTTTTTGTAAAGATCATCCCCGATCATACAATAGGACTTTGCCTGACGGGAAAGTTTCTCTACGGCTGTGTCATCTTCTGGCAATACGTCCAATGTGAGGAATTCAATGAGTGGAGTACGTCAGTCTTGGATCGTCTTCCCCCGAGCCAACATTGGTGGTGCTGTCGGTGTAGTCGTCGGGCAAATTCTTGACGGAAGGAGTTGTCGGCACCTCCAGGAACGTACCCAGCACAACCTGTTTTTATCTAGAGGCCTGTCTAGCGAGATTGTCAGCATCGATGTTGTCCTTGCGATAGACGTGGAGCACTTCGAAGCCGTCAAACCTTCGCTCCATTTCCTGACTTTTGCGAGGTACTTGGATAACTCTGAGTTGGAGCACTTGTAAATCCTTGTGCACTTGGTTAGCGACTAATTCTGAGTCCCCTTTCACAATCAACCATTTGACGCCAAGTGTTGCGGCTGCTCTCAATCATGTGAGAAGTCCTTCATACTCGGCGACAGTGTTTGTTGCTCGGAAATCGATGTAGATCGCACGTCTGAACTGGCTTCTGGTCGGTGATGTTAGGATGAATCCGGCTCCTGCTCCTTGGCTGTTGAATGCTCCATCGAAGGCCATTGTCCATTGCTCGTTGTCCGCATGACCGACTTTGTCGTCCTCGGGGACGGTCCAGTCGGCAACGAAATCGACGAGCACTTGAGACTTGATGGACGCGCATGGAATGAAGTGGACATTAATTTGGCTGAGCTCGACGACCCATTTGGCAATGCGTCCTGTGACCTCTTCGCTACGAACAATCTCTCCCAAGGGATATGACGAGACGACCGTGACCTTGTGGGCCTGGAAGTAGTGGCGTAGCTTTCAGGATGTCATGACAAAAGCGTAGAGCAATTTTTGGACCCGTGGGGGCGGCATGGCTCAAGCACAGCTCACGGGAGGCCTCATCCAAGGAAAAACTAACAGATGTGTCCCGAGCATAGCCCACGGGGGCCGCTTCCAGGGGTGGGTGTGCCCCAAACATAACCCACGGGGGCGTGCCAGAGGACGATGTGCCCCGAGCACAGCCCACGGAGGGTCGCGCCCTGGTCGGTTGTGCCTCGGGCACCGCCTGTGGGCGCGACACCCAAGGGCTATGCTCGGGTAGATATGCCCCGAGTAGTCATTCTCGGGGGTCGATCCCGGGGGCCGATGTGCCCCGAGCACAGCCAACGGGGGGCCATGTCCGTGTCGGGGGTGCCCCGAGCACCGCCGCGGGGACGGCACCGGGGGACTGTGCCCGGGTAGATATGCCCCGACCACAGCCCACAGGAGGTCATGCTCAGGAATTGGTGGCAGGAATGCTATGTGTAGCCAGTAATGAGGACCCTGGTTCTCATTTCTCCGATAGATACAGTGTCCCTCGAAAGGTTAAATGGTTTGAAAACTTTATGTATGAAAGAAATTATTAAATGAAATTGATGTTGGTACCCTCATCAATGATTTCACATCCAGAAACATTCAAAGAAATTTTTAAGATGATATATACGTTGTTTTTTATATAAATATTATTTTTAAATGCAATTTAAGTGTTTGTAAGTAACAACTCATATTTATTGATTATCGGCAATAATTTAAGTAGTTAGATAGTATACTAAGGGCTCTTATGTTTAGTTTCGCACCGGGCCGTTATAAAGTCAGGACCAGCCCTGAGTGGAACCAATCTAGACAATTTTTTTTCTAATCCAATGATTATATCTATTTATTGTACCACATCAACTACTAATCATTATCTTAAAAAAGATAAATCAGCTACTGGTAATAGAATATTATTTTACTAGTGGTAAAACTCATGAATCAACGTTGTGGCGATAATACTGACGGTAGAGTAATATCAGTAGAGGGCACAGTAAAGGTATTCCCTAACTATTACGGTGAGATCACTTCTACTGACGATAATAAATTAATAATACTGATGGTAAAAAGTAATATCAGTAGAGAGCGCAGTAAATAAAGATATTCCGTAACCATTTATCAGAAAGCGACTAAAACAACTGCAGTTATACTGTTAAAGAATGCTCTACCAGGATACAGTACACCAACACCCGTTTGAATAATCCAACCTGCTTCCAAGCACATTTTTCTATGGCGTGAAAGGATGGAACATGAGTTTTACACATCCACTCTCAACAGTTTCAAACAAGGATCAGATCATCAGAACACCCTGCACACCATCACATCTCAGTATCTCACCCCCAAACGAAACCACACAACCACATCCCAAACGCCTACACATATGGCAGAGCTAGATTGCAAGCATGGTACACTGTAGCTGCTGCTGGGTGCTGGGTGGCATCTTAGTACCAGGGCGAGTCAGGGATGGCGGTGATGACGGTCTTGACCTGCAGGTACTTGTCCATGGCGACCATCCCCTGGTCCCGGCCAAAGCCGCTCATCTTGTACCCGCCGAACGGCGCGTCGGGGTCGAAGGCGAAGTAGCAGTTCACCCACACCGTGCCGGCCTGCACCGACCTCGACACCCGGTTCGCCACGTCCAGGCTCTTGGTCACGATCCCGGCCGCCAGCCCGTACTTGGTGCAGTTCGCCTTCTCGATCGCCTCCTCCACCGTCCTGCGGCGCGACTTATAATATGAAACGGAGACGGAGACGGAGGGAGCAATAATTGTTATTTGTCATCGTGAACGTCGCGAGGTTTTTGACTGACCTGAACTTCATCAGGGACATCACCGGGCCGAAGATCTCTTCTTGGGCAATCGTCATGTCCTCCTGGAGGATTAATTAGTCCGTATATGAGCATAGTTTGTTAATCAGTGCCTTTTCTGACTTAATTGTGATTGTTTGATTTGACTGTGATCGATTTGTGATTGTTAGTTACCTTGACATCGACAAATATGGTAGGCTCAATGTAGTACCCTTTGTCACCAGTGGGTTTGCCACCTGTGAGTAGAGTTGCTCCCTCGTTCTTGCCGATCTCAATGTACTTGAGAACCCTCTCGAATTGGACCTTGTCGACCTACCAAGTGAAATAAAATGTTCATGTTTTAGTTCTGATATATGCCATATTCCATTTTATTCTTCTCGATATTTTTTTCAATTGCTTGCATTTCGACAGAGAATTTCTCTGAACAATCAGTAGGATCATATATACCTGAGGACCCATATTGGTGGCAGCATCAAAAGGGTCTCCAACTTTCCAGTTCTTGGCAGCCTCCACGACCTTCTTCACAAACTCATCGTAGATCCCTTCTTGAACATAGATGCGTGACCCAGCCACGCAAATCTCTCCCTGAACATCATAGGTCAGTTTTTTTGCTCTCAAATTCAGAGTCTGAACTGAACCCTCCTAACCTGAACATTTCTAAAACCTCGGTCCGGTGCATTTACCTTGTTGAAGAAAACTGCAAGGGTTGACAGACTGACAGCCATGTCGACATCGGCGTCGTCAAAGACTATCATTGGAGACTTGCCGCCGAGCTCAAGAGACACATTCTTCAGGTTACTCCGTGCCGCCGACTCCATGATGGTACGGCCAATTTCAGTAGAGCCAGTGAAAGCAACCTGATATGCACAGAAGCATTTCGGTCAGAAACTCATCCGGACAAAAGCTGAAAACGCTACAGTACCAGATGGTGATCGGAGTGCTCACACTGTCGACGTCCATGTGGGAGGAGAGGGCCGCACCGGCGGTCGGCCCGAATCCCGGGACGACGTTGATCACCCCATCCGGAACTCCGGCCTGCATGATGATATCAAAGGTGCGCTGAATTATCATCCAGATTCTATAAAAATCAACTCAGGAACAGAAGGGTGGAATTGGTTTGAAAATTGGTTACCAGCTTGGCGAGGTGAGCGTAGTAGAGGGCAGAGAGGGGCGTCTGCTCGGCGGGCTTGACGACGACGGTGCAGCCGGCGGCGAGAGCGGGGCTGACCTTGAGGAAGAACATCATGGTGGGGAAGTTCCAGGGGATGATGACACCGACGACGCCGATGGGCTCCTTGAGGGTGTACCCCTGGTACTTGCCGGCCACCCGCAAGGACTCGCCGTGGATCTTGTCGGCCGCGCCGGCGTAGTACCGCAGCATCTGCGCCGCGGCGGGCATGTCGATGATCTTGCCCAGCGTCAGCAGCTTCCCGGCGTCGGCGCCGTCTAGCGCCGCCAGCTCGTCGGCGTGCTGCTCCACCAGATCAGCCAGCTTGTTCATCACCTTGCTCCTCTCCTGAGTGACGACAACATTGTTGTGGATTTTGTCGGATGAGCTACAGTGAAACTTTGGCTTCGAAGATCACGGGAGTGGAGACACGTACATAGCCTGACATGCGGGGCCACTTGCCGTGCTGGAAGGCCTCTCTCGCGGCCTTGACGGCGAGGTCCACATCAGCCTTGTCTGCCTCTGCGATGTGGGCCAGGACATCGCCTGTTCGTGGGTCCCTTGTCTCGAATGTCTTGCCTGTAAATATCAAATCCACATAGAAACAATTACATTCGTCCATTTCGTTCTTGGAACAAGATTTAAGGAGATAGAGAATTAACATTTTGAGTTTTTCCATGATCCTTCGGGTGATGCTTAATTACCCCTCTATGTCTTTTAATTTTTACCTTTGCACCATCATTTTTTCCTTAGTAGTAATATACAGTGATCGAATGAGTAGGTGGATTGAGAATAAAGAACAAGCTAAGCCTATATAATTGGAGATTGGCTAGATGGATGAATTGAGAACAAAATACCGAATCCTATCGCTGTTACACGCACACGAAGGAGCGGACGACCTCCTATGTTCGGTAGATAGATAACGAAAGGACTACTGTGTTGTGTTTTTAAAGTAGCAGAGATAATTATTTTCAGTTGAAAAAGTATGACTTGGTTTATCATGAGGGTGAAGCATCCACTTCATACAAGCAAAAAAAGGAAAAGAAAGGTCTGGTGGCATATATTTTTAGAAAAGTTGAAAAACTCAAACACCTTCATAGCGTGAACGTTGTATCCATTCTTGTAATCCCTAATTTTCATACAAGGGTACAAGACACTGATCAAAATTTTCAACTTTATGTTCGGTTGCAATGGCCAATCCAAATAGACGAACAATTTGAAATATTTCAAAGTTTTGTACCGACAGGAGCTTCTAGGTCTATCTTTGTTAGTGGAACTAGGGTTTCTAATTCCGCGAAAGCCGGCCTGAAATTCGTGGCTTTTGCCAGTGCCGCCAGGAAGCGAAACGAAAGCACCGCGGTATGATTTAAAAAATTTCGGGAGAATTCAAAATTTTTGAAGACTTTTATTAAAAAAATGCATCAAGTAGATCTCGATTTTACAAGAATTATGGTATTTTTTGTACATGAAAATACACATGTCTTTGGCCCTTAAAAAATCGTTTTCTGTTTTGGGAAAAAGAAAAATAAAACTGTTTGCGCTGTACTGTTCATGGAGGCCCAATGAAGCCCATAACCTTCCCCATCCAGATATAATCCTCTTCCCAGGGTTTCAAGCCGCAGCAGAATGTTTTTCCCCATTCCCTTGCGCATGTGAACGGCGGCGGCAGCAGATCAGCGCGGACCGCGGCCAGCGAGGAATTTTTCGCGTGGCAAACGACTGTTTTCGCGGCGACACAGTCGAAAGCCGCGGAAGAAGGTACGAAGTTTCATTTCGTTTTTGGACCACGGCTTTCGTCGATTTTTGTCAAAATTCGTCTGGATCTGTCTCCTTTTCGTGCACGGCAGGGACGGCTTTCGCGAGGGAAGAGGCGAAAGCCGCGGTTGTTGCGCAGACATACCGCACGAAAGTGATAGAAAACCGCCGTGTATATGATGCGTTTATATGATGTTGTGTATTATGCATGTGTGAAATTAAGCAACCCTACGGATGTTACAAACGACAATATGTTAGCTCATACATTCTATTATATATGTTAGCTCTAATTTATAGCTAATATATTATACATGTTAGCTCTAATTTAAGTATGATTAGCTCTGTTATTAAATTAGTTGTGATGATATTAGTTGTGATGATATGTTATGCTTAAATATGTTTGCTAGTAATTTGTTAAGATGTTTTACATGTTTATTTGTGAATTGTAGGTTCAAAGTGGCAGACCAAGACATCGTGTGGGAACATGGAGCAAGGCATGGTGGTGGTTTCCATTGCAAATATTGTGGTGTTAAGAGGAATGGGGGTGGAGCCACAAGATTTAAGTTCCATTTGGCTCATCGGGGCGAAGGAGTGAAGTATTGCACCGCCGTTCCACCCGATGTTAGGGATTTCTTTAGGCAGCACCTGGATAGAAAGGTTCAGGCTTCTGATGAACGAAAACTTGAGAAAGCAAGAAAAGAGGATGCAGCTGCAAGAAGATATACTCATTTAACTGCAGATGCTGACGAGGAAGAGCAGATGGAGGCAGCGCTGGCAGCATCGTGCCACGAGGCAGAATACAGAAGGGGTGTAGAAGAAAGAGGTGGTGTGTACGAACATGGAGGTGGAAGTGAAAGTGCAAGTGGGCGAGCCGCACCTTTCCGATCAAAAAGGCAGTCATCTAGGGGTGGAAGTGACCCCATAACTGATTTTATGAGGCGATCAACTTCGACTAGAGAAGTGCCTTCGCAGCATGTGGGAGATTATAACATCGCTGCTGTGAGATCAACGGTGCAGCCTAGGATTGACACAAGTTGGTGGTCAAAGAAGGGAAAGTTAGCTAAGGACGTAATTGGAACGGCGTGGGCAAAGTTTTATTACACTGCCGGCATTGCTCCATGGCAAGCGGATAATCCGTACTTTGTCAGTGTCGTTAAGGAAACACAGAAGTGGGGTGAGTAAATGTTTCCTACATGTCATTTTTACATACATTTACTTATTGTACGTGCGATGAAGTATTAAATCATCTATGCAATGCAGGAGAAGGGATCACGTCGCCAACTGGACGTGATATCGATGGCAAGTACCTTGATGCAACTGTGGCAGACGTGAAAAAGCAATTTGAAAAGTTCAAGGAGTACTGGCCAACATATGGTGTGACCCTAATGTGTGATTCGTGGACTGGACCTACTGGAATGGCAGTGATCAATTTTTTGATCTATTGTAATGGCACGATGTTTTTTCATAAGTCCGTGGATGCTACGTCATTCAGCCAGGACGCCGTCAACTTACAAACCGTAAGAACCACATTACATCTACTAATGTTATGTCATAAAAATTGAAGAGTGCCTACTTTACTATATTTATTGATGTAGGAGATAAGGAAGGTAGTTCGCGACATTGGCTCCGAGCATATTGTTCAAATTATTACGGACAACGGAGCAAACTACAAGAAGGCCTGCAAATTGGTAAAGCAAGAATATCCTCATATTGTTTGGCAACCTTGTGTGGCACACACTTTAAATCTTGCATTAAAAGATATTAGAAAAATTTTTGAGCATACATCGGTAATTGAAAGTGCAAGAAAGATATGTCGGTGGTTGTATAACCACACTAAACTACACGCTATGATGAAAGAGGCCATCGGTGGAGAGCTTGTCAGGTGGAACATCACCCGATTCGGAACGAATTACATGTTCCTCGACAGCTTCCGAAAGAAAAAACTAGTTCATGCAATGAGTTGCCTCAACAAGTTTTTTGAATAGTAAATTCGTTGCGACTGCGGAAGGCCGATATGCCCATGGGTGCCTCTCTAGCATGCAGTGGTGAGAAGGTTTGGAGTATGTGGTTGGAGCTGTGCAACCACTCTATTCATTGCTTCGATTTGCTGATCAAGATGAAATACCCAACATGAGTGAGTTCTTAATGCGATTTGAAATTTTGAAAGGTGAATGGGAAAGCTTATTTGCAAACGACAAGTCGAAGTACACTTTGTATAGCTCTATTGTCAAGCGACGTCTGCAAGACATCGTGGATGACACTCTTATGTGGGCAGGTACGTGGTTACTACCTTTTTATTTTTCTACTAGGAATACAAACTCATATACACTTCCATGTCGTTTGAATTTTGCAGCTTCCGCCTTGAGTCCAAGGATACACTATGGATTCATGACGACGGATCAATGCTTTATTGGCCTACGCAAGGCCTTCGAGTGGATGACCAATGTGAATACAGCAGCATCGGCCTTGTATGAGGTGGAATATTATCGTCGAAAGTTGGGGGAATTTAGCAAACCCCTAGCAGAGACGATGGCTTTAGATGGAAGGACATCACCTTGTAAGTCAAACTCACTATTGAATTCTGTAAATGTGTAATGTGTATTTTCTTTCCCATAACGTGTAACTAACGATACTTTTGTCAATTTGCAGCACAATGGTGGCTAATGTTTGGATCGGATACGCCAAACTTACGGCAGCTTGCGCTACGGATTGTTTCACACTGCTGCTCATCTAGTGGATGTGAACGTAACTGGAGTACGTTCGCACTCATCCATACCAAGGTCCGTAATAGGCTAACTCACAAAAAGTTGAACAAGCTAGTATACGTGAACTACAACCTCCGGCTGAGGATTAAGCAGGCTGGAGGCTACTTAAGACCTGACGACGACAACCCGCTTCAGAAACTTACGGATCTTTCATTCTATGAGACCAAAAACAACATCAAGGCATGGATGGATGGTGGTAGATAAAATGCTGACCCTGTGCTTGACGAGGACTCCGACGAAGGTGAGACCCCACTTCCATCTCTGCTTGTGGTGGATCAAATAGACAAGGATGATTTGCAGAAGGCCACAGGGGATTCGTCCATTCGCAAATGGGCGGATAGGAATGTGGGTGCCACACACCTTGGCAAAAGAAAGACAATGAAGGGTCCTTCAACGAGAAAAGGCAAAAAATCAAAAACAGTCCTCAGCGACGACTCAACAAAAAGCAGTCCTTCCTCAAAGGATGATTCGAACGATGATGAAGGAGACGATGGGGACGATGGAGGCAACGCTGGTGGACAAGCTGACACTACCGCACCTAGGACAGAACAATCATCTCCACAGGGCAGTGAAACTCCTATGGCTCCGATCCACTTCACAGGTACTCCACAAAATTCACAATTGTTAATAAATTTATCTGAACACATCATTTCTTTCTAATCGTTCATGTGTACCACTCAACAGGTGAGACTGACTTCACCCACGCAACTCAGGACACTGATCATGGCGCTTATGAACCTCCGACAGCTTCACGTCACACTACAATGAGTCATGGGGGGCAATATCCGACATACGGTATATGGCCAGAGTATCTGTCACAATCGAGCTACACAGACTACAGCTCCTCTAGTGTCGACAATGCTTATCCTACTTACAGCTACCCTAAACCGAGTGCGGCTGACAATCCTCCTATCACTTGGGTGTACAAGTGGCAAGAGCCACAGTGGTACGCTCAACTCTACAACCAGTGGCAAACCACCGCTGCTTAGACTAGACAGACTTGGAATGAGTACAAGGCGGAGTTGCTCCGAACTAATGGGCTAATGATAATGTCCACCGAAGAATATTCGTCGGCGTGCAGACAATGGAATAAATAGAATGCACATCTACAGTCATTCAGGTATCCTCTCCTAGGTTTCTACATTATATGTTAATTGCATTGTGACTATGTGATATCTTCGTATCCTATGGGAATCTAAATGTATCATATGTTGGTGAATAATGAGGTTGTGGCTTTATGAAATGTTGTCTGGGGAATGTATAATCATTGTACATCTGTCCTATAGGCAAATATTAGCAAAGGTCATGCCGAAATTTTCAAAAAATTTCATACTTAGCCAAATTCATTGAGTAGTTCTAATTTGTGCCAAAAATTGTTATTGCTGCTGACATATCTTTATTTATGTGCCGGACTCGGGCGAAATGTGCGCGCGCTCAGCCGCTCACCTCTTTGGTCATGAAGACTGCAACATCTGATGGCGAAATATATGGATGCTTATTATCATTTTTATTTCCAATAATGTTGTGGGACCTATTTGCAACTTTGTAACATATGCTAAGACTCATATTTCGTTCTCGTTTCGTAATCTAATTATTTCGTGAAGTTGGTCAAACCAAGTTTATTATATCTCGTTGCACAAAAGGTTTTTATCAATCAAAATATACATAGTTATCATTATTTTTTGATTTTTTACTACATTTTAAACATCACATTAATTATCCCCTAATTCATACAACCATACTTATATCAATATTGTATATATTAGTATAAATTTTTTTTCACACAAATATATTAGTGCAAATATAATATTTATGTATTCAATAATTTTAGTATTTATTCCTAATTTTTTGGATAATATTTACACATTTTTCACGACAGTTTCGCAATTTTTCGCACCATTCGTCATGATTTTCGCGCGGAATAAACGAAATCCGCGGCACGAACAAAATTCTTAAATTCATCGGCTTTCGTAAATTTCGGCTAAAATTCGCCGTTAACCCGTCGGATCAGTAAGCTGAGTGAAAGAATGAGGGAATGGAGAGGATTATGCACAGAATCTTCCACGAGAATGGAAGATATTTATGACAAGTCAAAGATGTTCTCTCATCATGACGTCATGCTACGTATGGAGCCACATGTCGACGCCCTTTTCCTTTTTTAGGGTGGATAATTTTTCTGAGGGCAGAATGAATGTTGGATATTTTTTTCTCTTGTAAATAAAGCTCTTCTCCCTATAAACAAAACAAAATAGTTTTAACTGCCTTTGCAATCGTAATGCATGCCATGTTTGGCCGCTTGACTTCATGGTGCTCCATGGTGCTTCATGGTGCTCCATAGGCCAACCAACTCCACTTTGTTTCAGAAGGATATTTTTGACCTTTATATCTAATCCTTAATCTCTCCAAAAAAAATCTTCTGGTACCTATATTTTGAGACGGAGGGAGTACCTAATACGCTCTCTGCTTCGTTGGCATATATACAGAGAGAGAATGGGATGTGTTAAAACATATCTTGGATACCTAATCTCATATAGGTGCTATATGATACCCGATAATAAAAATTTTACTGTTAGATTTAATCTGAAAATTTATGATGATTACACTTTTAATAAAAAATTTACTAACATATATATATATACACACACGCACCCATATATATATATATATAAACATATAAACATACATACATACACATACATATATACGTACGTATGTAGGTGTTTATGTGTATATATATATATATATATGATCATGCATCTTATTATAAAAATCACATAATTGTTATTATTTATTTTATTATTAAAGATTTTTTAAATATTTATATAAAATTTTTATTTTGACAATTGATCTGTATGTCACAAAAGTTAACTGTGAGATATATTAAAAATCGGAGAGAGAGTAGCTTGTCCTATATGCTGTGCTGGCCGGCTGCTAGTGCTAGCTTAGGAGATAATTAAACAAACATATCTTCTATATTTATATTTATATATAACTGTATAGCTGGGAGATAGCACGTACACAACCGTTTTGACTTGGCTTCGATCTGGCCTCCTGGTTCGACGGATGCAACCACGTCTAAGAGTCAATATCATGTCCATTACATAATGCCACAGTACATGACTCATGCATGACGCAAAACTTTGTTTCATTTATGCTTAAACCTTTTCTCATGAATGATGTAAAAGAAAATATATAATAAACATCGAATTAAAACCCTATAGGCATTTATGCTTTAATTAAGTACTTCTCATAAATAATATATATGATGAAAAAAGAAAAAAGAGAGAAAGAAATAACATATAAAACACTATAGGCTATATTATTGTCATAAGTTAGTCATAAACATGACTATATACCTTACATACATATATAGTAGTGATAGAAATGTACGATGTACCGTCAATACAAAGGTTCATGGACATTGGATGGCCATTTAATGTTTGACGGAGACGGCAACAATTTTTTTAACAATTCAGACAATCACTAATTTTATTAAATAGAAAAAAGATATACAACATGAAAAGAAAAATATAGCACAGCGGTTGGGGCTAGCACCTCAGGTAGCCAAGCATTTAGATTCCTTGCCTCACAAGGGTTTAAGTTTTAAACTTTTTTTATGTGAGGTCGGTCACCAAGAGTTTCTTTGGTTTCTTTCTTTTCTTTGTAAAGAGACCATAAGAATTGAAGAAAAAGCTAGCTAGCTGCGTAGCGCCGGCGATTTTCAAAACAAACAAAAACGTCTCAGTTCTATAGCACATACAGGACATCATATTCATACGTACCTATATATTTGTACAATATTCCTCTAATTTTCATGCAAGAAATTGAACATGAGTTAATTAATTACAATAAATTAGTTCGTCAACAGAGTACCATCATATCGTTGCATTCCATGCTCGATGTTAAGCCGTTAGCTTCCTTTGGGAGAGATTTTCAGTTGGCTGACGACAACGACGTGCGTATACGGTATATATGCTTGTAAAATACTAATATACGTGACAAATTGTTCATAACTATTTGAACCGTACGTATGCAAGAAATGATGGTATTTGGCTATGTACATCCGGTTGGATGTACAGATCGATTTTATCCTGTTTTTCAAAAAAAAATACAAAAAATGATGGCATGAGTCATTGAGAGCTTAAATAGTTTCCCATAAATGTAAAAGAGTGATTTTATATATAGTTCTTGATTAATAAGATGTACTGGTATATAATTTTTTATATAAAATTTGCTACTACTTTTGATTTCTCATAACAGATAGCTAGAGAGAGAATGGATAGAAGCACACAAGGATGAAATTATAATCAAAGACGACGAAACGTGTAGCAGGACGCCTATCTTGTAAAGAAACCATGCTAATCAATTAATTAGAGAGTTAATCAACGATGAGGTATATACCCGAGACGGCGTCGACGAACTCGCCGTTGATGAATAGCTTGGTGAATTTGATCTCCGGCACCACCAACCCGCCGCCGCCGGCCGCCTTTCCATTGCCGCAGTCGCCGGTGCTCCCCATGGACGTAGGCTCTTGATCTCTGTTTGGCTCTAAGCTTCGAGATGCCTCCTACTTGGGCGTCGTCTGGATCTTCCTCTTTCTATCAATCTAGCTGGCTGGCTGGCTTCCTCTCGACCAAGGAGAAGAGTCTCTTGGACACACCACGGACGACTGGCTTGATCTTTATATAGATGATGATGACCCATCCCAGCTATATAGGTAACCTAGGAAAAGCACCTCATTGGTTGGACTTGGCTAATTCTTCTATTTTCTTACTATCTCCGTTCCTTAATATATAAATTTTTTTACTTCGGTATGATCTTCGAAATGTTACTTTAACCAATAATATTTATAAAAACAACTTATTGAAATGAAAAGAGTCATATTACAATAGTTTGTATAATGCTAAATCAAGTAAATATCATATTTTTACCTAATCGATCGTGTTTTTCCTATTAATAGCAAAAGTTAAAAATATTCAAGTTAAAACTATTCTGAAAATACTTATATTTTAAGATAAAAAGAGCATTTGATATCTTTTATTGATATCTTTTATGGCTGTAACTATCTGTTGGTGTTACATCATGCATCATAATACTATGTGTAACAGTTTTAATCATTAATAGATCATTGTACTTAACATCAAACATCTATCGTTCCTGTTATAAGTTAAATTTCTCTAATCAAATTTATAAAAAATAGCTAACATCTATGACATCAAATTAGGTTCTCATTTGAACTGTAGATATGCTACTTACTTTTTTATAAAATTGATTGAAGATAAAGAACTTCTAACTATAAAAAACTAAATAAATATTACAGTATGGAACTGAGCGGTATTTTCTAACACTTCTTTCATGTGCAGATTAGTTAACTATATGGTCAACGGCCTCACCTTAATTCCTGTGCCGGTCGACGTGTCTTCTCCTGCTTCATATGTTTCCGCCGGTTGATTGATGTACTTTCTTCTAGAGACACCGTACTTCTATATTTATATCGTGATGTAAGTTCTATTTAATACTAAAACATAATATCTTTTATTTTTATTTTTATTTTAAATATAATACTTTCTCTCCATCAATATTTTTTAATTACTCATCATAACACTTCACTATTTGTTTTTACCTATATTTATTTTTAATCAATCATAATTTATTTTCATTTAATTCTACATATTCTTTTAATACTATGTCTAATTTTATACATTCTTATATTTATTTTTTGATGAAGGTAGTAAGTAACTAGCCGGATTTTCCTAAGAAAATTGCATGGGGCTAGGTCTAATTTAGAATATATACAAAATATTGTATATATTAACCGCTTGTTTCTATATTTTGTACATAGGTTTGTATTTTATGGGTAATTCTATTTACGGAATATAGAAATAAATAGAAACAAGGTATTATATTTTTATGTAAAACTTAATATCTTGAGATACCTATAAGTATTTTATCAAGTATCATAAAATTTGTTATATTTTATATATTTTATATATATGTAGAGTGGTCGACCTGAACGGTATAAAAATTTTCTCCTTTTCTTTGTTAACATATTTTTTTATATTTTAGAAGTAACTGTACTTTTGGTTTTTTAAACGAGAAAGTAAAACTTTTGGACTCTCCACATAATAGGGTTAACAAAAGGAATCAATAAGTTCATTTTACAATCTTCAACTCTGGTGAAGCGTGGAAAATTAAATTTGAACTTTAAACCTCGGACTATTCAATCTTTGAAAATTTCAATCCAGAAAAAACAATAAAAATGACTGAGATCTCAAAATTCTGAAATGGGTTGACGGACCCACTTACACCTATCACTTCACTTATGTTTTCGTTCTCGTTTCATGTAAAAGAGTTAACCTAAGAGCAATATGTTTTGTGTAAAAGGGTTAACCTGGGGAGTGATATGGTTAGAGAGACACTCTTATAAGTTGATTCCACCCTTGCTAAACTAGCAAGGTGGTGCTAATAAGCGCACATAGCTCCCCTTATAAGTTGGTTTCACCCTTGCTCAATTATCAAGGTGGTACTAAACATGCGCACACAGTTCTCATGGGCCTTACCTGTATAGCCACATCCCTTTTAGGGGCACAAACATATACCACCCTCAAAGGACTCGATGTCCCTATCAGCGTCAGTCCAACTTATCGGCATAGCCACACAGACATATAAGTCGTCCTCTCTTAAGGACACAGACATATATAGGCAATAATAAACATGTGCACACAACTCTCATGGGTCTTACCCGATAGCCACACAGACATAGACATATGTCTACATAGACATATAGGCAATACTAAAAGTACGCACACAGTTTTCATGGGTCTTAACCGCATAGCCACACAGACATATAGGTAAATATGGTCCAACTTACCCACATAGCTACACAGACATATAGGCAAATGTCTAGGACATCGACGTCAGTCCAACTTACCTGCATAGCCTCACAAACATATAGGCCAACGCACGTGTCTAGGATGTCTGCGTGGGTCCAACTTACCCGCATAGTCACACATACATATAGGCCAGCGCATGTCCATACCGCGTAGTCTAGCTCATTTGACGGACGAACTCACTTACACATACCACTCCACTTATAATTTTATATTCGATTCATGTAATAGGGTTAACCCGAAAGTGATATTTATTGAAGAGATAATTCCTTATAAGTTGGTTTCGTCCTTGCTAAACTAGTAAAGTGATATTAAACATGCGCGAATAGCTCTCATGGACCACACATGTCATATCCTAATTAAGCCAGGATGTCACCTCTAGAAAACTTAAAAATCTTTCACTTATGTACAGAACCTTTTTCCAGTTCAAAACTTCCATGACACACACATAAACTTTTCAGGTGGTCATCTTATGGCCTTTTTAATTCTTAAGCCATATCAAGAGATTTACCTTCTAGAAAGCGCTTATGAGAAGAAACGGAAGGGGCATTACAACTTGAACCCCTTACTACTGGAGAAACCATCTTCGGTTGAAGCGTTAAAATCTACAATAGTCCCGGTTCTAATAGGAACCGAGACTAAAAATATTTTAAATCCCGGTTCTAAAGCGTAATAGAATCCTATAATTTTTAATCCCACTTGATGTTACCAACCGGGACAAAAGACTATTTTTAGTCCCGGTTCAAAAAAATATTCGTACTGTTGTGAGGTCCCATTATTTTTAGTTCCGGTTGGTGCCACCAACCGGGACTAAAAATTCATATTTATTCTAGTTTTTTACCCAAACCGGGACCAAAAATCGTCTTGCTTCCTTGTCCCCCGTGCCACGCGCGTACTGATCCTCTCCCTTATCTTCTCCTCCTCTTCTTCTCTCCCTTATCTTCTCCTCTTCTTCTATCCTTATCCTCTCCCTCTCAGATCTCTCTCCCTCTCCCTCTCTCCCTCCCTCAGTCCGGTGGCAGGCGGCGGCGCCACATGGGCGCGGGCGGGCGGCCGGGGTCGGTGGCAGCCCTGCCGGGACGGTCGGGGTCGGCGGCGGCCCCACGCGCGATGACCGGCGGCGGGCGCGGCGGCGGAGGTGGCCGCAGCGGCGGCGCCGGACAATCTGAAATTTTTTGTATTTTTTATGTTTGATGATACATGATTTGGATCTGTGATGTGATAGTATTTGATCTGTGATTTTGTGGATTTTGAAGATATATTTGATATGTGGAGCAAAGAAAAATAAAAAAAGCATCTGTGATATGTGTTGTTCATTGCTAGATATGAATTTATGATGTTTGATTTTAATATCTGTGATGATTTGGAGATTTTGGCAAGAAAAAAAAATCTGAGGGTAGTGGGATGTCGGGAGGGCACCTATTTTTAGTCTCGGTTGGTAACTCCAACCGAGATTAAAGATGAATGTTTAGTCCCGGTTATTTCACCCGGGACTAAAGAAGATGATTTTTAGTCCCACTTTCGTAGTTTCGGTTTGATAACCGGGATTAAAGGGGGTTATGAACCGGGATAGATGAGGCTTTCTCTAGTAGTGCTTGGATCAAAGTTCATCACAGCAAATTAAGTGCAACCAGTAGACAAGTTTGTTACAAGATGCAACCTGTTGAATGCACCATGAACATCAAGGTTCAAGCATGCATGGAGGATGCTCGGCTTTGGCCTTTTGGCTACTTGACATCATGTTTATCTGTTCTGAGAAACCTCCTCTTGTTTTAATTAAGTACGTGGACGTACAATACCATGGGAAACACTGGACCACTGGTAATATGAACTAAGCACTCACAAACATATTTTTAAAGTTTAAATTAGGGAATTTCACATTTTCACCCTATAAAATATCAATAAAGAAATGAGAAATCATGGCCACTAAACTTTTCTTAGTAAGTGCACGGAAATGCTAGTTAAGGTTCTCTAAGAAAATGTTATGTTAGGTACTGCTCTTTCCATTTTTTATATTGATGTTGTTAACATTTTTACATGTGTTTATCTATTCGTCTTTTATACAAATATAAAAAGATATAAGTCTTGTTTAAAAATCTTTAATAATAAATCAAATCACAATAACATAAACAATAATTACCTTAGTTTTTTTATTACACCATATATAATAAGTGCAAGTTAATTAATGGCAGCATATGGCATTTTCGCTTCACATAATAACATCCCAAGACAACGATCGATTTGCCATCGTCACCACTACTCAATAATAAGACGGTCTTTAATTCTTTAATTATATTATCTCCATTGATCGATCGAATTATACACTATTAAAGAAACCATCATTGGTTGAAGTGAAAAAAACCACAGTAGTCTCGGTTTGAGTTGCACCCAGGATTAGAGATGATCTCTAGTCCCAGTTTAAAAATTCAACTCCTCTCTAGAAACTTTAGTCCCGGTTCGTGTCACGAACCGGGACTAAAGATCATCTCTAGTCTCGGTTCAAATGTTGTCAGCGTGTCAGAGTGTCGGGCACCTTTAGTCTCGGTTCAAATGCATCTCTAGCCCCGATTATTTAACCGGGACTAGAGGTCGCTCATCTCTAGTCCCGGATTCGTAGTTTCGGTTTGACAACCGGGACTAATGAGGGTTACCAACCAAGACTAGTGTGGCTTTCTCCAATAGAGCCTTCTGCTTTGGAATACATATATTCTAAACAATTCCACTAACATGACTGCATAAACCGTCTAATTTAATTTAAATTAGCGATCCTTATATAATCAAGACAGCACTTGCTTGATGCACAGCCCTACAATTAATTAATATACATAGTTCCTGGACGAACCTGCAACCAATCAATTACTTCCTCCATCTCAAAATATAAACATTTTTATAATTATACTAAGTCAAATATTTTTAACTTTACCTATTAATAATGAGAATATAAAAAATCAATCATATAAGAATGAGGTTAGTAGATTTATCATTAAATAAACTGTAAAGATTTATCATTAAATAAACTATAAAGATTTATTATTAAATAAACTATCATTAAATAAACTATGATAGTATGTAAGTCTTTTTTTAACTTTTTGTTTTTATAAATATTATTAATCAAAGTGATATCATCACGTCAAAATTTTAAAATACTATATTTTAGAACGAATGGAACGAATGGAGTTGTAAGCTATAAGCAATGCGATTTGTACAGGTCACGCTTATGGAATCATCATGAGAGCTACGTTCTAGCTTGTTTCGTCTAAATTATCGCGTAATCAGAGTTGACTTGGGGCATAATTATAGCCCAAAGGATGCAATTAGCTTACCTGGGCACGGCATTATCTCAGCATTTGATAGTACTAATCACTTTAGAGTTTAGAAGTACTTCTCCTATTACAATACAAAAAGTAAGAGTGTCTCCAACTGTGCCTCATAGAATTTAGGAAAAAAGAGAAAAACTCCTCTCCAAGAGTTTCCCATATCTCTTTCCCCACCTTTCCGCACTTGGCAAATTCACCCTGACCGTGCGCAAAAATACGCGCTGCTCTGTCACGCGCATCTCTCCTTCTCGCGCCACGGAGGTCGCGGTCAATGCAATGAAGCTGGCCGCGCTTTGCGACACGCCGTGCCTGCAGGGAGCTCGCCGCCGTCCGGGCATCCGAGGGCTGGCGCTTCGCCGCCCGCCACGACGCCGCACTCCGGGCGGACTTGCTCCAGCTTCTTCGCGACGCCGACAGAGGAAGGAGAGGTGGGAGAGGGAGAGGGATTCCTAGGACGTGTACCTCTAGCTCAGCGACGCCATGGCCGTCCTGGAACTCGCGAGGCACTTTGCCGGCTATGGCAAGAACGGCGTCGGAGGCTAGCCACCACCCAGGTCCCAGCGACGCCACCGCCCCTCCGCCTCCTCCTCCCTCCCAGTCCCGGCGCGACACCACCCCTCCGCGTCCCTCCCCTCCCGGGTCTCGGCGCGCCATCGCCCCTCCGCCTCCTCCTTCCTCCCTGTCCCGGCGCGCCGCCGCCGTCCCTCCGCCTCCTCCTCCTTCCTAGTCCCGCAGCGATGCCATCCCTCCGCCTCCTCCTCCCTCCCGGGTCTCGAGTCCCGACGCGCCACCGCCCTCCGCCTCCTCCTTCCTCCCTGTCCCGCGGCGCCGCCGCCTCCGCCTCCGCCTCCTCCTCCTCCCGGTCTCGGGTCCCAACGCGCCACCGCCCCTCCGCCTCCTCCTCTCCTCTCGGTCCCGGCGCACCGCTGCCCCTCCGCCTCCTCTCCATCCCGGGTATAGGCGCACCTTCACTCCAATCGAAGAGATGAGAGAGTAGTTGCGACCCGTCAATTCCCGCGAGAAAATTTGTTTTTGAAAGTTATTTATGAGAAACACTTGGAGATGGCCTTTTTTTCCCCTCCCAATACCTTTTGGGAAGTTGCTAAACTATAAAATTTGGAAGAAAAAAATAAGGTACTGTTGAAGATGCTCGCCCCTAATTAGTTTTGGACAAGCATCTAATCAAAGCTTTTAAAGGTAGAATATCAATTTATTTTAAATATGTAGATTGATTATATGAAAATCATACAAGATGCTTTGCCTCAAAAGGTACTTTCATTAACTATAATTTAAATGGATTTTATAAATACTTTACAACAAGAATCAGTAGCCCCACCGGTCATAAAAATATGTCGTTTTGGATGTCTTAAGTAAAATTTTAAAACTTTAAACATCAATGCATTTCTAAATATTGACACCGCATGCATAAATATCATATATGTTGATTTGTCTTAAAAAAATCCATATACAGTATTATATGTTTTTCTTTCTTTATAAATAATTTTTTTGCTATAGGGCATCCAAAGATCATGGTTTTTGCTGTTGATATCAGTAAAACATTGCCCTGTCTGACCGCACCCTAAAAATATGATAATTTAATTGCTAGAGGACACCACAGATATTAAACTACAATCCACTCAACTCAGGAGAGAAGGCAAAAAAATATCTATGTTGCCCTTCAGATCTTCCTCGCCATCCTAGCCACCACCACCCCACCTGCTAGGGTTTGAGGGTGAGAGAGCATAGAGACTAGCTATGAGATAGAGTATAGGTGACCAAACGGACGGCTCGGCCTGGCACGGCACGGGCACGGGTGCGGTACGGTCCGTTAGGCACGGTTGCTGTAACGGGCCGTGTCGTGCCGGCCCACGTGCCTCACTTCCGGCCCAAGCACGGCCCACGTGGTCGGGCCGTGCCATCGCCCGGCACGCTTAAGGCCCACGTGCCGAAAACCGGCCCACGTGCCAAAACCACGGCGACAAGAGAGGAGACTATAAAATGAAAAAAAAAAAAACCTAACCCTAGACCCGGACGGACCCGCCGCCTCTCCTCTCCCTTTCCCAGGCGACACCGCGCCGATGCCGCCCGCCCTTCGCACCGCCGCCGCCGCTCCGACCTCCATGTCGGCGCGCGAGGACCGTCGCGCCCGCCACCGACCTCCACACGGCCGCGCCGGCGCTCCGCCACCGACTCCGCGCGACCGCGCGGCGCCGCTCCGCCACCGACCTCCGCGCGCCGCCACCGACCTCCACGCCCCACCACCGACTCCGCGCGCAGCGCGCGGCGCGCCGCCTCCGTCTCCGCGCCGCGCCCCCTCTCCCCGTCGCCCCCCGCCGGCCACCGGCCACCGCCGTCTCCGCCTAAACCCTAACCCTAGCCACGCGCCACGCCTTGCCGTGTCGGCCCGTGGGTCGTGCCATGCCCGGGCCGGCACGCTACAGGATCCGTGTCGTGCCATGCCGGCCCACGGGCTCGGCCGGTAGCCCAAGCATGACACGCCCAATCGTGTCGTGCCGGCCTGGCCCGTTTGCATCCGTGTCGTGTCATCCCGTTGACATGAATAGTATATGTGTGCCCATGCCGGTCCACTACGACCCGTCCATCTGGCCACCTATAGAGATACATTTTAGTTCGAACCAAACGTACTGCCTCGTTCATACAGATGAGAGGGGCATTATAGTCATTTTAAAATATCTCTCTGCCCAAACATGTTGAAAATGGTAAATTAACCGACACGGTGTTCTCCAACAAAGTATCATGTTTCTAAGGTGTCCTCAAGACAAACCACGTTTTGACAATATCCATTAGCAAACGCCACAATCTTTGAGTTTCTTCTAGTAAATTTTGCCTTACAAATATATGCAATAGAAATTAGTAGTAGTCTTGTTTTGTGAGGGTAAATTAGTAGTGAAAGTTGTGTTTTGAACATATTGTCATGGTAACGAAATGTTTCCATGACCGTAGTAAATAGTTAAAGTTGTTATGTTATATATTGTCCAAAATATTGATCTGCGCCTTCAATTTGTTAGTCCAGCTTCAGCAGACTTTTAATTGGACAATGACAGATCTCTGGATCACTGTATCGTTGACAATTTCTCCAAGGGTGGCCTTCTGTTAATCAGTCACGATCAGAAAGTAGCTTTTTGGGATGCTATATATATTCCAATTCTTCAAAGAAAATTTGTAATGTCTTACTCCAATTTGCAACTGTCTTCTTGAGTATCATAATCCTAGCTAGCTTGTTTCTAGCGAATTTGTCAACGAGGCCGATGCGCCTTTGAGCTGTTTGGCTACAAGGATTTTAGTATCCGTCATATCAAATATTTAGATGGTATTTTGAAGTACTACTATTTACGAAACTCATTCATAATCAATAGATAATTTGCGAGACAAATCTAGTGAGCCAAATTACGTCATGATTTGACGATGTGATGCTACAGTAAACATTTGTTAGTTATGAATTAATTAGGTTTAATAGATTCGTCTCGTGAATTATCCTTCGATTCTACAATTATTTTTATAATCAGTTCACGTTTAATCAAACACAAAAGTCCCTTCATCCAAACACCCCCTTTATCAACTAAAAAAAGACTTGTCAAGATTTCATATTACTGCCGAATAATAGAAAAAGTCAACGCAAAAAGGTCAATGTGTCGGTGTCGGTTAGTGTTTGATGTTACTATACTGTTATTAACCTTTTCTTACGGGTTTACGTCAGGTCAGACGAAGAAGAACACACCGAGAAACTGAAATATACTGTCATTATTCTGGACAAAAGGGCCATGCCAAATTGATACAAGAAACCACAAATATTAACCCAAACTTTCAGCTGTATATATAGAAATGATATTTTTTTCACTATAATTAATTTTTCTGTGCTGTTCATCATCAGATCATAGCCAAGGGGTGTTGTAGAGAGGGGTGACCACCGCCTTGGTGTGGAGGTACTTTTCAAGGGCGTCCATGCCCATGTCCTTGCCAAATCCGCTCATCTTGAACCCTCCGAATGGCGCGTCGGGATCGAAGGCGAAGTAGCAGTTGATCCAGATTGCCCCTGCCCGGATCGACCGCGACACCGTGTTCGCGATGTCGATGTTCTTGGTGACTATGCCAGCAGCCAGGCCATACCTGGTGCTGTTCGCCTTCTGGATCGCCTCCTCAACCGTCCTGAAAAGAAATGTTCAGGATCCGGTGGTTTCAGGCTTTCAGTTAGATGTTCATGTCAGGCTGAAAATGTTCAGAAAAGATGCCTACTTGAATTTCATGAGGGCCATCACTGGTCCGAAGATTTCCTCTTGCGCGATCGACATTTCTTCCTGCGCAAAAGAGTCTATTAGTTTTGGCACAATTTGGAAATGTGAATTCTTCTCTTTGATCATTGGTATAATGGTAACCAGCTGAAAATGCTGCTGGTCATATTTAGCACTGAGAAGTGAAGAGCACTGATCATGTTCATGCCTTGACGTCCGTGAAGATGGTAGGCTCGATGTAATACCCGTTGTCGCCGCAGGGCTTCCCTCCGGTGACCAACGTGGCGCCTTCGCGCTTACCGATGTCGATGTACTTGAGGATCTTCTCGTATTGATCCTTGTCAACCTTCGTTGAAATTGCGGACAAGTGGTTATTACAGCTTGCTGAACATTTTTGTTCTCTGAAGATTGTACTGTTGAAAAATCAGAGCATGATCGCTGGTCTAGTATACCTGAGGGCCTTGGTGGACTCGTGGATTGAACGGATCTCCGACCACCGATTTCTTGGCCATCTCGGTCGCCTTCTTCACGAACGCATCGTAGATCCCCTCCTGGACATAGATGCGCGAGCCCGCGACGCAGATCTCCCCCTGTAACATAGCAGAATTGTTGTGGAGAGCTGATGAGAATTTTGAGAATAAGTTGTGCTTGTGCTAGATGGTTTCTGAATTCTGATGACATGGCCGGTGATAAACCGATCGACCTTGTTGGTGTAGGAGGCGAAGTGGACCAGGTTCACGGCCGTGTCGAGGTCGGCATCGTCGAACACGATGACCGGGGACTTGCCGCCCAGCTCGAGCGAGACAGGCTTCAGGTTGCTCTTGGCAGCCGCCTCCATGACCAGCCGGCCGACCTCCGTCGAGCCGGTGAAGCTCACCTGAAACCGTCACAAGAATTTGAAGACGCGCCAGCTGCTGCTACTCCCTTTCAGAATCCAGAATGGTAAGTAATTGATCAGAGACCTTGTCAATGTCCATGTGAGAGGAGATGGCGGCGCCGGCGGTGGGGCCGAAGCCGGGGACGACGTTGAGCACTCCGTCAGGGATGCCAGCCTCTTTGGCGAGGTGGGCGTAGAAGAGAGCGGAGAGAGGGGTCTGCTCGGCGGGCTTGACGACCATGGTGCAGCCGGCGGCGAGCGCCGGGCTGACCTTGAAGAAGAACATGGTGGTCGGGTAGTTCCATGGCACGATGTGGCCGACGACGCCGACGGGCTCCTTGAGCGTGTACCCGTGGCACGGCCGCGACATCTTGAGCGTCTCGCCGTGGATCTTGTCGGCCGCGCCGGCGTAGTACCGCAGCAGGTTGGCGCCGCCGGGGATGTCGATCAGCTTGCCCATCACGAACAGCTTGCCGGCGTCCACCGTGTCCAGCGCCGCCAGCTCCTCCACGTGCTGGTCCACCAAGTCGGCGAACTTGTGCAGGATCCGGCCCCTCTCCTGCCCGTCGCGTCATTGGCGCCAAAATTCCAAACACCCAACATTTAATTTCAAAGTTAAGCCGGTTTAGGCCCAATTAGAGCAGTAGAACTAAATGTGCTGCCCAGTATTAACGGGTTTGGATCCAACCCGCTAGAGTAACATTTTGCGGGTTGCGGGTTGCGGGTTGCGGGCTGCGGGTGATGGTAGAGGTGTGCTTACAAAGCCGGACATTCTTGGCCAGGGGCCATGGTCGAAGGCCTCCCTGGCGGCCTTCACGGCGAGGTCGACGTCGGCCTTGTCTCCTTCGGCGATCTTGGCGGTGACCTCGCCGGTGCGCGGGTCGCGGGTCTCGAATGTCTTGCCTGCAAAGAAAAGGAAAAGATCCGTTAACCGGTATGATTGAATATAACCTCTTATTCTATATAAAATAATTAAGAAAAAAATCTGTCAATTCATATGCTCGTATATAATCTATTATTGTACTTTTAAAGGGAAAAAGTACTACGTAGCCAGCTTAAATTGATATTCTAAACACAATTTGTAAGAATAGTACTAGTAGCCATATGAAATGAATTGCAAAAGAAGGTTTTGACTAGAGGGAGAGGGACAAAAATGTTCACAG
Organism: Oryza australiensis; assembly: GCA_019925245.2. Taxonomy (NCBI): domain Eukaryota; kingdom Viridiplantae; phylum Streptophyta; class Magnoliopsida; order Poales; family Poaceae; genus Oryza; species Oryza australiensis. The sequence goes on from JAIFGZ020000044.1 coordinate 4,848,601, forward strand.
ATTCTCACTCACGTATACACTTGTGCGTACTTCAACGTAGTCCTACTACCCAAGTGGATAATGTGGATCGATAATGCATCTAGCTAGTTTATTTATACTTAATTGCACATGCAACAAGCATGGGAAATAATTTATATATACTCTAGTTGCAATTAAAAATCAAAAGCGTTGACGTCTAAGCATATGCTACTACTACTCAGTTTTCAAGAAAATACAGAAATTTTTTTACCAAAAGTCACATGACAATGACAATATCGTAGCTTAAAATACTAAACTATTTGCACGCTTGCACGACAGCTACCACATGGCTATCCTGAATCAACTAGCTAGACAGATATTTGCATGTTACATTTGGCTCCTAGCTAAGATCAGCAACTTGCAATTGCTTCTAATAAGACACAAAGAACCAATTGCTGCGTTTGTAACTAAAAAAACATGGAAGAAGACACTGTCAAGATACTTTGAAGGAAAAAAATTCGATTACACGGTACATATATCACTACATGTAACATCACACTCATACGTACATGAATACAATTTTGGACAATGTCCAGTGTGAATTACAGGATTTGATCTGTGAGCTGTGAATTATTAGGAGCCATACAATATTCGCTGCCATAATCAGATTATTGTCTGACCTCTGATGACATATATACGAGGTGTTTTTTTACTGACATAGTTAATTAGTGCTTGAGAGCCAGCAGACCTAGACCTGAAAAATTTTAAGTATTGATGCAATTGACAGTCACTGACGTACGGGAGAGGCTGTCACCATCTCAAGTTTACATATAGTCACAATCTCTCCTATACATAACCATCCAGGCTAGCTAGAGCTTTCTCGTAAGATCAGATAAAAATTATCTCTTCATTTTTTTTAACATTTACATGTCTTTTTTTAAGTGTTAACTGGATGGATCAGTTAGCCTCCAGCTTTTTTATGTAGGTCCAAGTAGATTTTCCACAGCATAACAAATTTGCATTGTTTATTCACCATCCACTTGTCTGGTTTTGTCGCTATAATGGTGAATTTAGTCTAATCCCACCTTTTGAGTGTCATTACCAATTTAATAGGGTGTATAATTGATGCTTAATTAATTACTTGGCGACAAGATAGTAAAGTGGAAGTGCGGCACGCCATACCTTTTTCTTAGTGCTATTTAACACGTGAACTTATTACATTATTTGAGCCAATATATTACTCTAGGGGTATCATTGTTAGACGTATCTCTTGCGAGATAAAAATTTTAAAAAAAAACTATAAAAGATATTGTATTTCAAAGCACTTTCAACCTGTATTTAACAACATATTGTACGATCGAGGCATTATTAATGATAATAAATACCTATAATTTTGAACACGGCGCATAAAGAAAAGAAATCGAGCAGAGTATCAATTATAAATTAGACGGATGGAGTACGAATGCTGATCAAGCATCCTATTCATCATTTATATATCCAAATCATTACTTGAGTAGCAAGAAAAATAATATTATTATGGAGGATGGATGGTCAATGTTGAAGCACTCCAATTTGAGATATGATCAGAAATATATGTACTTCATTCGTACTCCTGTATAATTTATGTTCAGAAAAAACAACACGTACGAGTGAATCTTGAGCCCGATCAGGGCCCAATCTTTGCATGTTTCGTCCCCTAGCTAGCACAATAATGCCATTTTCTAAAAAAACTAGGACAATAATGGGAAAAGTATATTTGTCCTCGAGTGACTTTGTATGACGCCTAAAAATTCATTAAACAATTTAAAAATATTTGACAAGAATAATTTGATTAACAGTATGCAACATTTGTAGTTGAATTCGGTTTTGTTTTATATATGTTGAATTTAAACTTCCATGCATATAGAATGATATATCATGAATTGATTTATCTTGTTAAAAACTGTAAAACATTGTAACAACTTTTTTAAACGATGTAGACAAAACTAGGGACGTCCACTCACGGACGAAAATTCACTTCCACGATAATACCAGTTTTTTCGCCTCAGATCTCCATTATATTGGCGACGTTGGAAGCTCAGTTCAGCTGGCATGCTTGGACTAACAGGGTCGATCGGACGGCCTGGCCGGGTCTAATCTATTAAAAAGAAAAGAAAGAAAATATGCTACAGATACTTTATGAAAGTAAACCTAATTAAGCCCTGAAAATGCTATATAACCTAACGGCTAACTCAACACGGTCAACAGGATTCATCACTCGTATATGTATGCATTGATCGTTGCACATACATTGAACTTAGACATTGCCTGGTATAACTGTCCCAACAAATAGAATAAGACCTTGTAAATCAACGGCACATATTTGCTACGAATAGAAATCACTGTAAAAGTAATCTCCCTATTCTCGAACAATTGATGCTGGCACTATTCAAGTTTAAATTTTGATCGCTCATCTTTTTTCCGAAAAATTTATAAGTACTTTAAAATATATTATGTAGTGTGTAGCTTTATAAATATAACCATGCAACTTCTATTCATCATATAGAATTATTTGAAAGTAACGGGTGCTCAAAGTAAGATATTTGTAGTGAACGGTGTCAGTTGTTCGAAAATGAAAGAAAAACTTAGTTTTAACTAAGCTGCGTGCTGTTTTAACTTTTGACCTAACTAAAACCATATATGTTACTGTCAAAATTGCTGTGTTTCCATGTGTCCCATTAAGGTAGCATAGCATCCCATGTCTTTCTCCCGGACACTGATGTATACATGACATAGCTCTTGTAATATTACCATAGTACCATATGGGATGTGGCCTTCTGTAATATTGTTGCACAATGCATCATATCATATTCATATATATGGATATATCTCGCCATTTGTGTGGATCTGTCTTTCTCAAGCTTTGTCTCATCCTTCGTTTTCTTCCCACAGTGCCAGTGCCTATCTCGCAACGCTCACCGCCACTAGCTAGCTATAGCTCGGACGAACTACACACGTCAGTCCCAGAAAAAGAAGAATTCATTTCATCTTAAAAATTAATTGAAGCTACAGGCGTCACTGCCTGGAAATTCGACTGTGACAACTGCAAACTTCTCCTAAGTTCAGTTCAGAGTTCACACTCTGTTTTCTTCAGGCTCTACCTACAGTTGCAGTCTTTCAGACGTAATTCAGACGTAATGGCAATTGTAAGTAGACATGTATATGCACTAGTGTTGTCGATCTCTTGGAAGTACATCATCAGCTTTCAGCTCTGGCCATAACATGCGTTTTTTTCTCGAGCAATATCTTCTTGAAAAGGAAGAAGTTGGGTTTCAATGATGTGTGTTTTCTACACTTCTACACCCATCCGCTCGAGATCTTTTCTGACGGTATTATGTAGAAATTTGTGTGCTTTGTTTGATCATCTTCTTGCATTTATTAAAAGAAAAACTAGATCTTGGTCAAAAAGATGCTTACGTACTTTCTACTGTTCTGATCACTATAGAGTGATGGATGTTTCAAAAAGAAAGAAAATAAACTGTAGAGTGATGACACGGCATCTGTTTGGAAGTACCTAACATGTAAGCTGATTGACCTTGTTTCTCACAACAACACAATTATACAAAACAATATCAGTTAAGTGTTAAATTTTCTGATATATCCCAAAGACATGCCCGTGTCCAAAGTTGTCTTTTGCATTGGCACAATCCTCGAATATTTGGCTTGATCCTCATATCGACCAAGTTGTCCAGTAATTTATTAGGTCTCAGCGACATGTATATAAATATATTTGATAGTACTTCCTCTGAGTTTTAATATATCACGTCGTGACTTAAGCATACATTAGACTATTCGTCTTATTTAACTAATTTTATAAGAATTATCTCCTGTTTGTTTGGCAATTCGGTGAAGCTCTTGTGTTTCAAAAGGATTCTCCGAAGCGGTGCTTAGCTTATATCGGCAGTGGATGCTTCTACCTTGATACTACAAGCTACCACATTTATCTAAGGTGTTAAAAGTGCGGAGCGTCGCAAGTATTACTTGTGACTAGGACCAATATAAAAATGTTGAAAAAAAAGAAAGAAAAAGAAAGAGAAGTACTAAGAGATGCTTCCTGTTGCTAAAGATTTGGGGGGTCAAAAAAGCATTCAGGAAAAAAAGAAAGTGAAAGATGCAAGCCAAAGGAAGGGAGGACTAATTAGGAAGCAGCGATGTACCGGAGATGGCGTCGACGAAGTGGCCATTGATGAAGAGCTTGGTGAACTTGATCTCCAGCTTCGGGACCTCGAACCCCTTGTCGCCGTTGGCCGCCGCATCCGCCGCCGCCGCCATCGCCGGAAGAGAGAGAGAGAGAGAGACGTGGAGGAAGAGATGGATAGGAAAGACGAATATGTGTCGAGTTTGAGAGCTCTGGAGGAGGATACGCCCTTTTTAAAAGGGAAGAAGAGAGAGCCAAGGCGAGACGCAGATCTAATCTGTCGCGCGCGCTGCGAAGATAGCGGCTTCTCCTCCAAGTGTCGTCTTTGATCTCTTTTCATTTTCTTTATTTTATTGTACTTATTTATTCTAATTTGTATACTAAATACTCCTTGGATACGAGTATTAAAAAATAAAAATAATTGAATAAAGGTTATTATTGTTTGAGAATAAAAAATAGATGAATAAAAATAGTTATGATTGATTTAAGAAAAAATATAGATAAAAAATAATGTTATATGAAATAATTATATTTTAAGACGAAGAAGACTTTCCATTTCCTGTGTGTGGCCTGCGACTTGGTGATGTCCCAACATCGCTTTGATTGGTCAGCCAACATCAATAACCTATAAAAAATAAACAAAACAAAAATAGAAAAAAATAGAGGTAAAATTTTTATATCAAAAGTTAATAGTGGATAATACATAACGATGAAAATCCTAAAATCAAATAAATTAAATTAAATTTTAAGATTTAAATTTTGATTCCGGTCGATAAACCACCCGGTAACAGACATAACTTAAGGGTGAGCAGTAGCTGTTAGCTTTTTACTTATACATAACACGAAATAAGTCATTAGCATAAAATCAATACTAAAATTAATACTTTAATTAAGTATTAACTATTACAAAGATTTATTTAATTTGCTAAAAAATTCTATATAAAAAATTTTACAAATACATATTATTTAGCGGGTCCAAAAACTTGCTAAAGGCGGTTCGTTTGTTGGAGTTGAAGGAAAATTTTTCAAAAAATATAATTTAATAATTTAAAAACGTGCTAATGAAAAATGATAATGTTGAAGTTTGAAGACGAAGAAGATAAAAAACATAAAATTTAATAAATTAAAAAAAGTGTTAAAGAAAGATGAAAATGTTGAAGTTTGTAGGGATGAAAACGGTTGGAAAAAGACCTTAACTATTCCCGTTTTCGTATTTTTTTGCGGGAATGGAAACGAAACGGAAAAGGCGGACGGAAAAACAAATTCGGTTAATACGGGACATCGGAAAGCTGTCGAGAACGGTCGGAAGCATATCAATTATGATCGGGAATCGGTTAAAAAAACAAGAACGTTGACATACATATAACCACATCAAGCGACTAGATGTTACAATTGCTACCATGCATAATCCCATGACATTACATCACCAAGTCCAAATTTTAAAACAACACATCACAACTCACGGCATAAAAAATTGACATCCAACAATTAAAAATCCAAATCCAGAAATAACCCACGACTAAAATTGACATCTCACAATTAAATTTTCAATTTTATTGACGATTTAAATTTCCATCTCAAATTTTGACATCAAAGCGCACTTCCACAACTAATTAAATTTTGACGTCTAGAAATTAATCCACAATTACAACTCACATCCAACAATTAAATTTTCAATTTAATTCACATCTCAAAATTCCATCTCACATTTCTCACAAAATGGAGGGGTAGGGACTTACATCCGTGGAGGAGGTGGTCCGCAGGGAGGATGTGGCGTGGGAACGAGGCCGGCGGCGAGGGAGCGTGGGGATGAGGGCATGGCGACGACGAGTAGGGAAAGGTGGCTAGCGGCGACGGCGTGACGGATGAGGTTGGCGACGATGGAACAGTGGGGAGATCCGGCGGCGGCGGCGAACGGGGACAAGGAGGAGGTAGCTAGCACGAAGGTGGCGGTACACGGGAGGGTGGCCGGCGGGAAGATGGAGTCGGCCGAGCGTCGGGCGAGAGAAGAGACGTGCGGCGAGGCCCGAGGAAGGTCCGGCGCGAGTGGAAGGCCAGGCGGCGGGGAAAGGTGCGGTGACAGGTGGGAGGCCAGGGCGGCGGGGAGGTGTGGCACGGTCGGAGTCGGCGAGGGGTTGGGGTGTGCGGCCGCCTTGACGCGGTGTCGGGGCTAGGCGCGACGGCACGGCGGCATGGCTCGGGGGCGGCTGTGAGGCGCGGCCAGAGCTAGGGTTAGGAGGAGGTGTTGTTACTTGTTAGGCCACAGAGTGTCGGGACGGGAGGGGGTTGGGCCGGGTGGCTGGGTGGTGGCCGGCCCGGATGGAGTGGATTGGTGGGTCAAAATTGGTTTAGATGGTCCGATAAACAGGAATTTCTCGCGAGAATTTTGTCGGACAAATACGAGATTCGCGAATACGATCGAAAAAACATCCCAACTGTTCTCGTTCCCGTTTTCTGTTTTTTTTTTTCGTTTTTATTTTTCTCACTGATACGGTATTCGATCGAGATTTTTGATATTCGATGTTGGTCGGTATGGAATTTTTTCGTTTAGAAGTTTGAAGGCGAAGAAGAGAACAGTGTCTAAGACGATGAAGTTGTCACTAGCTAGTCTGGAACGCTAAGCGAGATATGCTAAGCTGGCGGTGATGTACCTTGTCGGTCTGTGATGTGCCGGGTCGCCACGTCAGAAAAAGGAAGGACAAGTCCTGCCGCGTACAGCCGTACGCGCGTGAGGGCGACGGACACGATGCAGCCGCCCACAAAAGGCCTGGACGACTCTCCTGATCTCCTCTCGATCTGCCGGTCTCTCTCGTCGTCATCGACTTGTGTTTCTCATCGACTTGGCACAAAGCCGTTGTTCGCTTCCTCCACCCTCGAGATGCCCCAGCATTATCACTCCCATCATTTCCGATCGCCTAAAATATAAAACCATCTTGGTTGAATAAAACACAATTTAATACTATAAATTTGAGGGGGGAAAAAAGCTCGCATCGTGTCACTGCCAAACTGACGCCGGCGATGCCACGGGCTCGCCAGCGGCGGCGAGAGGGACGTCGACGTCCGTGCCCCACGCTCGCTGGATACGACAGTGGCTTCGCTTGCAGGGAAGCTGGCATGGCGGCATGGCGCGCGCGTCGTGTGCGTCCCCTGACCAAAAGAAGAGACCAAGCAGCGACCTTGCAGCAGCGGGTGGGAACACCGGGCCAATGAGTGCGACGTGACGCTGGGAGAAAGGGTTGGGGTTGTTTCCACATGTGAACCTGAAAAAAAAAAAAGGGGCCCTGGCCCAGCAACATGTGTCACCAGTCACCAGCAAGCGAGAGGCACAGATTTCCAAACCGCGATATGATGCCCCAGATCGGCTTTGGCTTCCAAGGCCAAAGTGAAGAAAAGCGTTGGACCATTGCAGCAACGAGAAACCTAGTTTACTGATCAGCAGCAGATGTTCTCACACTCACAGCATGCAGTTTCTTTGTGGAATAAAAAAAACCCTCTCGCTCTGCAGCCTGCACACGGCATTTCGGGGAATAATTTCAACAGTGTACGCACCGTATTTAAAAGGAGAGCATGTGGATGAAGCAACCCGTGTCACATTGAATGTTTTAACATTAAAAAATTAAACATAAACTAATTATAAAAATAATTACAAAATCAATGACTAATTTATAAGACAAATCTATTAAACCTAATTAATCTTAAATTAATAAATGTTTCTCTAACACCACATCGTCAAATCATGACGTAATTAGACTTATTAGATTTGTCTCGCGAATTAATCATCAATTATAAATAAATTTTATAAATAATACTTTACAGCATTTAAACACGTGACAAACACTAAACAAACTGACATTGAAAATCTTCAGTCCACACCACATTCAGGATTGATTTCTGATTGGACAAACGATGGCAAGTCGCAAACCGATGACACCCATTATGTACGTTTCAGCTTTCAACGGAACATCAACATACAGAGATGCCTTTAAATAAAATGAACCACCCAGCAAAGATACAAGCATTTGGAAGGGCATACATGGCTGCTTTGGTCATTGTTGTGTCACTGCGACATGAGTCGCAATTCAATTCCTCGTGTATCACACAACTCACAATGCACAAGTTCCATCTGCTATATCAACCTTCCCTACATGAAATGCTATTGTACATTACATTTGGGTGACCGGAACAGTTATGCCATATCACCACCACAAGCATTATAGCTCAGATTACAGAAGATTTATGGTACAGATGAACTGAAGGCATTCTGCTTTATATGGGAATGGCCTCGCTCCCGCTTTCTCCAGGACTGGGTTCTTCACGTACATATTGGGAGGGGTAGAGTCAGCATGATCATGTATTCATGTTGTATTTCTGAAAAATGGATGGTCTAGCGCTTCTTGGGCAGTAAGACGCTCTGATGGCTCAAATTTTAGAAGACCATACAGCAAGTCTGCCAGCGCTGCCCTTGAATGGTCAGCCTTCCTCGCAACTAAGTCCTGAAGTTTTCAGTCCATAATGTTTGAGGTGTGTAAGTTGTAACAGATATTTGAGAATATGTTTTTAATACTGGATTTATTCTCATTTTCTCTTAGTGGCAATTTGAAGCAATAATTTTACTAACCAGCACAATAATACTCTGAATTACTATAACTAAAAAACCGACATAGTAAATCCTTGAATGGAACAGATACTACACTACAAGGGTAGGACCAGTCCCACAAAGACAAATGGGACATTATTTTTTCTATCTGCACACTGACAAGCTGAAATAAACTTTATTACAAGCATAATAAGCCTTCAGCCAGAGGAATCATTAACTACAGATGTGTAGTTACATTAAAAAAACAACTTATGCTTCTATTTTTGTTTTTTTACATTTCTATGCTTGGTATTTCTTTAACTAGTAGCAGACAGGAGATATACTGAAGAACAGGAAAATGCATAATTTTATTTTGAAATTTAGAGATATAATTTAGATTGAGGATAAGCATAGCAAAAAAAAAAGGCCATAATTGAGGGAACCGAAACCTTTAGCCGGTCTAGTTTTTTGACTGCCCTGATGCTCTCTCTTGAAACAGCACCTTCAGGCCAATTTAGCCGCGCCCCTCGCCTAAAGTATTTTTGAGCTGATGAACTGCATATTCCAGTTGACATACACGATGCAATTATGGAAATCAGTATAAAATTAAGAAGACAACAGATCATTGCAAGACAATATATGGTAGCATATCATAAACGTAAATGCATTAAGAAAATCAACACCAGACCCATATGATGTACTCAGAAAAGGCATTCTGGTGCATGAGTTGCATCTACTATTACTTTTATATGAGAACTATGGATAAATCAATGCAAAAGAAATACAAGACTGTTAGTGAGTATTAACGAACTATAAACTGTTAAAAAAAACCCTGGATTTAAGGTGGGAATTACACATGAGATAGTATAGGAAACAAACTATTGTTAAATTACAAGCTAAGAAAACAGACATGATGAGAGGTTCAACTTGGCAGAATAACATACCACTTACAACCTCTATAAAAAGGAAAACCCAGAAAATATAAAAAAAAGGGTACAATTGAAACTTTACTTGTCAAATGCTAAATTAATCAGTAAACGTAGATTCATTTACTACTTGCTATATTGGGGATAGCACAAAAAGGTAAAAGAAAACGATCATCAAGGTTGTGCACACTGCCACAATGTACCTGGCTTTCCGTATCATGTGTTCTGGCAGTGGACCCAAAACCCTCTCCATCATTGCTAAGTGCTCAAGGTTCTCATGTGTTTGAAACAATGCTTCCCCCTAAAGTTCTTTTCATGGTTAGGAACATAGGCTTAGGCAAAGGTAAAAGAGGAAAAATATGCATGACGAGAAATCAAACCGAGCATAGCTCAACAAGGATGCAACCGACACTCCAAAGGTCACAAGGGAAACTCCACCCTAAACCTGTCATAGGAACATATTCAAGAATATGAGAATTCACGGCTCCTCTAGGGGAGAATATCTATTAGCAATTACCAAAGCAGTTGGGCAGCCATCAAAGAAACAGGAGAAAAGATCAAGTCCTATACAACTCAGCATACAAAGAACAGGGTAAGTCGAATTAATTTAGTGTAATAGCATTGTGCAGGTTTCACGCTCGCTCGCCCGCATGCACACACACACACACACGCATATATGTACACACACACATACATATATATATATACATACATACATGTGTGTGTATCACACGTATACATGTATATACACACATACGTATGTATGTATATACGCGTATATATACGCGTATATATACGCGTATATATACGCGTGTATACGCGTGTATACGCGTGTATACGCGTGTATACGCGTGTATACGCGTATATACGTGTATATATACGTATATATATACGTATATATATACGTGTATATATACGTATATATATACGTATATATATATACGTATATATATATACGTATATATATATACGTATATATATATATATATCATTGCGCACTTTAGAACCACAAATACCCCCCCAAAATGTAATCATTATTTCTCATGCTGCCGACAATCTTGCCAGGGCCACATCCCATCAATTAAAAAAGAACTAAATATGTTCTCAGACAGACCATCGCGAAGAGGGTAAAGATGGATCAAATATATCTTCTAAAGTTGTAGTACATCAATTCAATTTAATCTTCAAGATCATATGTTACAGACTAAGGGGCATGTCCAATCTAGACTCCAAAAAACAAAGTGTTAATATATGAAATAAGAGGCACTAGATATACTCATGTTATAAAGTTTTTATTCTCTTGGAAGGAAGATACATGGTCCATCTCTAAAATCTTACCGAGCTAATAAAAACATTCTTCACAATCAAATGCCTATGGCCTACCACTTCATTATAAAGCATAATCAGATAGTACACTGAAAAAATAACCAATAAGTAGACCAAGTGTTATTTCTTGTGTCAATGCTAACACGGTTATAGTGATGGCAAGAAGTTTTCATTGTTTTAATGAGTACCAACGGCATTCGTCGATTATTGGATCCAAGGATTTTGATTTGCACCTTTGTTGTGCTTCATTGGAGCATACTCAAGGCCACATGAAAAACCTTCATTGTAAGGATATTCCAAACGCAAGCAAGATAAAATAAAAGCAAACCTTCAGAATTAACCAATTTACCTAAGATTATTTCAGGTGCTCTGTAATGCCTTGTAGAAACAATCGAGCTATGTTCCTGATTATCAAAGGCGGTACTACCAAAATCTATCAGCTTTATGGCACTGGACTTCGGTAAGCACTTGAAATGCATCTCATCTTGTGAATTCTTCTGTACAACCCCAAGCGATCATTCAACATAACTGCTAATACCGTATGCCTAGTTTCAGAATAGTAGATGATCACTACAAAACTGATTGCAATTACCTTCGAACCTGGCACCCTTATATACTCCGAAGACACAAGGAGTATGTTTTCTGGCTTCAGATCAGTGTGAATAAGGCGTAATTCATGCATATCTATTTTAGAAGAAAGAAAGGAAAAGATGGTCAAGCATGCTCCTTTTCAGCAACAGAAGAATATGAATCAGCAGCTACCGAATTTGTTAAGAATTGATATGCAGAATCAAACAATCACACACATGCTACAGATTCCAACAGTTGCCGTCCAAACTCCCGCACAAGTTCCACAGGGAAAGGTTGGTATCTATTTCTCTTTAGAAAATCATACAAGCTTGGCCCAAGCTTCTCAAAAACCTGACAAAACCATCGATATCCATTGAAGAAAAATTATCTTTGATTTGCCATATCGGCAAACCTTTATGAGCAAAGAACGACAACTGTTTTATAAGCATGGAAATCCTATTCAAGCACATTACCATATCGTACACAGCAGCATGTTTCACTGCCTACGAGCAAAAAGGTATTCGGAGGGCCAACAAAGTAAATTGACAACAAACAGAACTTTGAAACTAACAGGTATGCGGTGGAATATGGAATATTGGAACTGTAAGTGCACATATCAACAACTGACATTTGGTATAATTTTTTTAGAACTAGCATAAATGAATGAAATTGAGACTTACAATGCATATATGATTGCGATAGTCAAACCATCCTTGAATCTGGACACAGCTGGCCAGTAAGTGAGAATGGTCAGGTGAGAAACAGAAAAGACCAACACTTTAGGGATCAAGCACTTTAAGATACTCACAGTGATCTGTATCTCTCATTTTCTGCAAGGCGGTTGAGCACATCGATCTCAATCATTGCAGCATCCCTGTACTTGCGGATGCTACGAACAACTTTTATTGCGACATATTCACGTGTTTCACGGTCCCAGCATTCCAAAACACGCCCAAATGTACCTATTATAATGACTCCCGTTGCTTTTCATTACAATAATAGCAAAGACACTAAGTACTAGGGAACAGATTGCAGAAAATCCAACCTTCTCCCATTTTGCTCAAGATTTTATCTGCATGGCCATAAAGAAAAGAATGTCAACAAACAATACCACAGAACCTAAATAGCTACAAAGACCTACAGTTATTGCAATTTCAACTAAACCTAGCATCAATAAATACTGGGAACAAAAGCAGGGTAAATGGGTATGTATAGTTTATTAACGTAACATATAGTTGCTAATACAAATGGGCGCCTTGATTCATTCACTTCCTTGGTTCTAGGACACAGATACAATATTACAGTAGGGGATTAATTAATGTCTAAATTACTCATGCCATTGTGGCGGCGAACTTTCACGTAGGATCCTACAGCACCACATAGAACTGAACAAAATCACTGCAGTTTCCAAGCAGGCAGGATCTACGAACACAAAATCCTAACATAACTTGAGCCAAGCAAGAGACAGGAACGGGTGCTGGCGCTCACATCGTCGGTTCAAGTTCTCGCCGAGGTCGAACACGTAGTGCCCGTCGCGGTCGTCGTCCCTCCACGGCGGCGACGCGCAGCCCCTCGCCACCTGCAAGCACCGACGCGGGCGCGGGCACGCCCAAATCCAACGTCAGCACAGCAGCCCCCACACTGAACCCTAGGAACCGAGCACCCCATCGAGCAAAGCAGACAGAGGGACGGACGGATGGACGGACGTACCACCGACCGCTCCGCCGCCGGCGGCGCGCCGGCGCCGTCCCAGTCCTGGCGGGCCCGCTTCCGCGACCGCGACGACTCCATGGATTCCGAATCGATGGGAGAGAGAGAGAGAGAGAGAGAGAGTGAGAGAAACCCTAGGCGGAATGGAAGCGGGGAGGTGAGAGACGATGGGGTCCAGAGGGCGAGGTTGGGGAGGCCAAGCGGGCCAGGGCCCAGGTGTCAGTAGCTAAGTGGGCCTGCTTGACGATGAGATGGGTTTGGGCTTTTTGGGCTTCAACTTTTGCGACATTCTCGAGAATCTCCTGGTGAATGTTTTTGAGTTGGAAAAAAGTCTAATTTAAGTAGTCTAATTCGGATCCCTTAATTTCGATACCGGGTATAACTGTAAGATTAATAAATCTTTATGACCTAATAATTATCTATATTACACCACCATTTTATACAAGAGGCAGCAGTGCAGCACCTACACATACCTCCTAAATCCACTTCTCTACAATCAATTAGCACCTACATGCAGTACTATAAGATAACTGCAGAATCAATAGTAGTAGCCGAAATTTGCCTCATCTCAACTGTGTGACAACAAATAAAAAAAATTAATGAACACATACCAGCTATGTCCTCTTCCTCCTTTGAGTAGTACTTTCTACCCTTAGCATCAACAGCAGCTTCTGGAGAGGCAGTCACACGGTGCCGGCGTGCAGTTCTGGAGTTTGATGGCTTAGCCTTAGCTTACTACTATAAAAACCCTCGTAGAAACTGGCTTATAGGTATCGATTTATTTAAAATTGATATCTATTGATGTTTTATCACCTCCCGTAGGCTAAATTCTAAAGAAAACTCGGTATCTATACTATTGAGGCCGGTTTTATATGAAAACCAGCACCTATACTTATATTGTATTATATGTGTTGATTTTATATAAAAACCGGCACATATAATATTGGTATCAGTTTTTTAAAAAACAACATCCCTAACATATTATAGGTGCTGGTTTTCTTTAAAAAAAGGCACCTAAAAACCAAGTAGCAAGTGAGCCGAGCCGACGACGCCCACGAGGAGATAAGGTTGCGTCTCTCTCGCTCTCCCGCTCTCGGTCCTCTCTCCCTCTCTCGTTCTCACATCTCTCCATCTCTCCCTATCGGCTCGCTCGGCAATGGTGGCCCGAGGAGCGACGACGCCCGAGGAGATAAGGTCGCGTCTCTCTCGCTCTCCCACTTTGAGTCCTCTCTCCCTCTCTCTCTATGGTTCTCCCGTCTCTCCTTCTCGGCTCGCTCGGCGACGACGGCCCGAGGAGCAGCGACGGGTGGTGGGAGGCAGGCGGCACCTCCCCTCCGTCAGATCCGCAAGGAGGGGCGGAAAGGCGATGCCTGAGGAGAGGTGGCGGGTGGCAGGCGACGGCGCCCGAGGAACGGCGACAGGTGGCAGGCGGCGCCTCCCTTCCGTCAAATCCGGCGGGAAGGGAGGTAGGGGGCTTCGATGGTGGGAGGGGAGGTGGCATCCTTCGGCGAGCGGCGGCGCGCAGCGGCGGGAGGAAGACGACGGTGGCTGCAGCGAGCATGTGTCACGCCCAGAAATTTAGCCAAATTTCCAGACTATTTTGTGTATTAAATCCTTGTCCAGGAATCAGCCAGGGTACACAAAATAACAAATCAATAAACATATCCAAGACATAAAAATAAAGCGTAAAATACTTACAGAAGAGACACTTAGTCCTCACACTCGAAAGAAAAGCAGCAGCAACAGAAAAAGTGATCCTAGCTGGGCTTCAGCTCCACTCCACAGGCAAACTCAACTAGGGTCTGAGTCTTGGTCTTCTAACTCCGTCTTCAACTCAGAAGCACTACACTTCTGGGAAAAGAGGGAAATAGCACGGCTTAGTACAACCACCGTACTCAACAAGCCACACGGGGAAATGCAGACGTGCAAGGGAAGACAAGAATGGCTTGCGCTATTTTGCATAAATGCGGTTGTAAAACCTTTCTAGTTTAAAATAGTAAAACAGTTGATTATTTAATCAAGATTAATTCTTCCACTGCACAACGCTATCTCCACGTTGCACAGGCCCAACCAAACCACTTGAACTAGTCCAGTTTCATTAAGTCAATTTATTAAGATGGGACTAATCATGGTGAATCTGGTCGATCGCTCATAACTGCGGGCACGACTATTCGAATAGTTTTACTCTGGCCAGAGGTGTACAACTGTACTCATATGACACGATTCCACACATATTGTCATGCCCCGAAGTATAGCCAGGATACTACAAGGGAGAAATCGTCACAAGACCCTTTGCATAACTCCCCCTGACCAAGCGACATCACACTGAG
Organism: Oryza australiensis; assembly: GCA_019925245.2. NCBI lineage: Eukaryota > Viridiplantae > Streptophyta > Magnoliopsida > Poales > Poaceae > Oryza > Oryza australiensis. The sequence goes on from JAIFGZ020000044.1 coordinate 4,864,174, forward strand.
GTTTCTCCCCTACCTTTATGTCCAAGGTAGGCAGCCCCCTTTTGACTTGATGAATCCGACAGCCGCATAGACCTTGTCTGGTCCATCCAAACTCTATCACGCCCATCCTTGCGTGGATGCGTCGGCCAGGAAAAAGCTACACTACAAGTCTAGCCGTTGCCTATGCTAGCTTGTGGTAAGTACTGTAAGTCTTTCAAGGTTTCTCATAAACCGGTCCTTAATTGTCATGGATACGACAAGCAAAACTATGCACCCACAGCCCATCATTTAGTCACATTTTAGTTCAACCTTTATTCCAAGGTAATATTGGTCCGCGACCATCATTTCATATGACTATCAGCTAGTAGTATAGTTCTCCCATTAGGTGGGCTAGTGTAATTAAGCATGGCTAAGCATTAATAATTTTAGAAAGATCACGTAAGTGATGCGAGCTAGTAAAATTAATCATCCAGGTTGACAATGAACGGGTAACAATTAAACATGGCACAAGCGATCAGATAGGTTGTCTCGATCCCCGTGTAATTAGCAATACATGCAATTTTATTTGCAAAAATAAAATATTTATAAATTGGAATCAATATGCGTCAAGGAGGAATGTGACTTGCCTTGCTTCTTCGGTTGATCCTCTCTTCTTCGCGAGCGTGAACTCCCGAAACGACGAAGTCTACACGCTGGAACACAAAACGAGGAAAACTCTAATAAAAATCAAATAAATAGTATATTGAAAGTAAACAAACATGTACAACTTAATTTTAGATGAACTTTGTAATTTGAATGGCCCAATTTAAAGTTCGTATGGATTATATATGAATTTTAGAAGTTTTGGGCCATTTAATTGAATTCTGAAATTAAAATAGAATTATTGCATAATATTTAATTAATTTCTCAAAGAAATAGGTATCCGCTGACATCAACAAAGGGTTGGTGCCGACACGCGGGCCCCATGAGCCAGCGGCACAGAGAGACGACCCACCGTGGACCAAGTCCAAGGAGGTAAGGTCATAAATGGGAAGGGGAGGTGGACCAGACTTTTCAGGGTTAGGCCAAGGAGGAGAAGTGGACTTAGAGGTGGAGAAAGCCTATGAACTGCGGCCTAGAGGGGAAAATGAGTGAGAGGGAGGAGACTGACTGCTGAGACCCACGCGTCGGTGAGAGAGAGACCGGCTGAGGTGCTAAAACAGACTTTGCGCAAGGAGCGGCCGACGAGCTAGGCCGAATCGGGGACGTCATTTAGACTTTTGGAGAACGGGCCGAAAGCGGCTCAAGAACAGGAACAAGATTTAAATTTGTTTTCCTTTTATTTAATCAGATAAACGATCTTTCTATTTCTATAAATACTTACAATGCTCAATTAATTCCAGGAAAAATCTTGAAAATATATGAACATTCAAAGTATTTTACAAAAATATAAAACACCCATTTACTGATTAAATAATTTATTTAAGTATTTACTTAAATGCTTTTTTATTGTTAAAATTATTTCGAAGCTCCAAAATTTCACGAAAAATTTCAGAGAGTATTTTAGGGCATGGAGAATATTTCAAAAGTATTTCCATCTTGACTTTCAAAGGAAAATTTAATTTTCTTAATTAATTCACTTGATAAATTACTTTTTTATTTAATTTATAGGAAATGTATTATTTAATAATTTTTAATCCCGATCGAAAATCGGGCGTGACAGCATGTTTGTTCATCCCTCCTCCTCTCCTCTCCGTCGTAGCGACAGGGGGTGTTCATGTTAATGTTCATGTTTGTTCTTGGATGTTCATGTGTTTTTTTATCTCGTCAGGTTGAAGTCGAGCCATTTTTTTGCTCGTGGAACCTTAAAGGTGTTGGTTCCTAAACCGATACCTTTAAAAAAAGTACAAACGTGCCGACTAATAAGTGTCGTTTGGAAAATCGACACCTATGAGGGTTTTTCAACCGACACCTATAGTTTTTTCTGTAGCAGTGGCTGTGCTTGGAGCCCACTGAGGTAGTGCTGGCGGGGCCGGCGACTCCATACAGAAGGGGGGAAACGCTGCAGCTGGGACATAATCGGTAGATACTATTTTAGTCCCTGTCACATCAAATGTTTAGATATTATTTTGAAGTATTAAATATAAACTATTCACAAAACTCATCGGTGGATTATTCATGAGACGAATCTAATGAGCCTAGTTACACCATGATTTGACGATGTGATGCTATAGTAAACATTTGCTAATCATGGATTAATTAGGCTTAATAGATTTGTCTCACTAATTATTCTCCAATTCTGTAATTATTTTTATAATTAGTTTATATTTACTCCTTCAAATTGATGCCTAACTATCCGATGTGACACGAACGTTTTCATGAAACCAAACACCACCTGAAGCTTCATGTGCCAGCTAAAAACTCCAGTTTTCAGCACTCTGATGAGTCCTGTCATTCTAGATGATGTTGATGTTGTACCTGAAGAAATGTTGATCGGCGTCTTGTCAAGAAGGGTAATGTTGCACTGATCAAGTGGTCGTTGTTGTCGGCGGATCACGCTACTTGGGAGGACTATGACTTTGTTTGTTTCAGGGACCTTGTGACATCAAATGTTTAGATGTAATTTTAAAGTATTAAACATAAACTATTTATAAAACCCATTTATAATTGATGACTAATTCGTGAGACGAATCTAATGAACCTAATTACGCCATGATTTGACGATGTGATGCTACAAGAAACATTTGCTAACCGAGGATTAATTAGGCTTAATAGATTCGTCTCGTGAATTAGCCATTACTTCTGTAATTGTTTTTATAATTAGTTTACCTTTAGTCCTTTAAATTAATATCCAAACATCCGATGTAACACAAACTAAAATTTAGTCCCTGGATTCAAATACCACCTATGATGTGCTCAAGGAGTGGTTTCCAACAGCAGCAGCTTGGGGGACGAGCTGTTTCTTCGGCGGGAGCAACTGTCACGGCTGTATGATGTGTAAGTGTGTGGGTTGCTGGGCCTGCAAACCCAAGAGCATTTCAGCCTGCGAGCCATCGAGAAGGGGAGCTATATGTATTCATACATGGGCAAACTGTAGACGTCACGAAAACAGAAGTAAGAAATCCGTCTCCTCCCCAACAACTCTGTTTCCTGTCTCCTATTCCTTCTTCCTCTCGGTCTCTGTGTTCCTCCTCACCTACTCTTCTTCTTTCTCATCTCCAATCTCATCTGAACGGTGCTGGCGATGATTTGGCGGCGGGGTAGTGTTACACTAGGGTTCCTTTCGCTTTGCGTTGATCTGTTTGATTAATGCAGTGGTCACCAGTAGATCTAACTAGGTAGATCTGTGCTGAACTTTGCTGCATGTCCATATTGTTTTGGCAAAAGAAATATAAGCAATTATTTTGTGTTATTTCCAATTTTATACATTCTTTTTGTTAATAGTCGGCAAAATATACCTGAGTCATGTTTGTAACTTTTCTGAATGTCCATATTCACTGAAAAATTATGGTTAGCAGTGTAGTAATCAGTTTTTTTATCTTGTAATTTTACCTGCAACATGTTTATGCATCGATTTTTACAAGCATATAGTGCACAAATTATGATTTTCTCTTAGCCTGTTCAGCAAGCATTTAGACATATTCTCATTTTCTTTTTTTTTACTTTACATAACTGAACACAAAAGGAGAGAGAGATTTCAATGTTCTATTCTAGAGAAACAAACTTAATGCCTAGTATTCTTTCTTGCAATGTAAAGTTTACCCTGAGATGATATGTACAGCACAAAATAATATGCATTGTGTATCATTTATACTCCAGATAATTTTCAAAGCTTATTATCAGTTATACTTATGAGCCTACTTAACGAGTAAAAAAACACTATAGATGTTGCATTAGTATGCCATTGTAAGTCTTGCCCTAACTGTGAAAATGTATGATAAGATAACAAATAAGACCGAATTTTTTTGTCAGCGATTAATTGTTGGAATGTCTTCCATGAATCCAAAAGATCACATTGGTTACTTGTGAGAGGTAACTAAGAAAATTATCAAGGAAATCCATAATGTGGTTGATTAGCTCAACATCATGCAAATGGCTGGGAAGATTTGTCAAATAACATGCATGCAACATTATCAAGATCCAAGATGAAAGTTAAATCGGGTGTCACAGCCTCGACCGTTGTGTTGTTTAATATTTATGTTTTATAGATTATGTACAACGAGTAAGTATAAGACTTAGCTGAAAATTACAAGAGATATGTGAATTAAGAATATTTAGTTAATGGAAAAGATATTATACATGAATATTGCAAATACTGGCCCCTACAAACTATCGTTTGTGCTCTGTCACTGGTAAATGAGCATCACCTATTTTGTTGCTGATTTTTGTTTACATGGCATAGATCGAAGTACCCTGGACTTTATGATATATGAAAAATGATGGCATTTTGGTCATGCATCTTTTGTCTGGGTTGCATGTTGTTTTGTTGATAGTGCTGTACCTTAGGCTTTATGAAATATGAGAAATGATTGCATTTTGGCAATGTTGCTTCTTTGGTCTGGATTACAGGTTTGTTTTTGCCAAGTGCTACAAGTTGTTAGATATGTAGACCTATTTTAGTATATTTTAATTCTAAAATTAATCATGTAAATAAACAATATTTCTATGACTATAGTGAGTAAAATAAAATATGTGCACGTGTTCATGTTTACACAAATTTAATTATGAACAGTATGAAACAGTGTAGTTTCAGTGAGTACCCTATGACGTCGACACTAGGTGTGCTATTACCATCTGGATTAGACATGCTAATCGGATGGCCTCAGTCGATGTAGCCATACGAATTTGACGCAGTGCAGTCCCTCGAACGGCCTTCGTGAAGTAGTCGACGTAGACGTACAGCGGATGGCCATCGGGACGTAGACGACCAGGAAGCGTGAAGTCGACGATGTATATGTACAACGGATGGCCACCAAGACAGACGATCAGGGAGCGAGCAGTCGCGTTCAACACTCTCCAAAAATCTTATCGCTTGTTTATCCCGAGCAAGATCTCCAATGGCAGATGAGGTTCTGGAGGCTCTGCTCTCGCCAGCAGTGTGTGCGTAATGCTATCGATGGGTTGCAGGAAGCAACAGAGAACAGAGTGATAAGGGAGTGTGTCTGGTGCATCTTGAGGAGGAGGAGGGAGGCTGAGTAGGTGAGCAGGGGGAGTGCACCTTGAGGAGGAGGAGGGATGCTCCATATATAGTTGAGTAGATGAGCAGGGGTGAATCTAGAGGAGGGAGGGTGAGGCAGAGGATGAACCTGAGGGAGATTCCTATTACCGTTAAGAATATTTCAGGGATTATTCGCCCATTGATGACTGCCTTCAACGACAGGGATTGATTGTCCATCGCACCACATCCCGCACCACTTCGCGTTTGCGGGCTCGGCGAGGCGAGCGAGCGCGTGCGTGCGGCATGCCAATCTCCTCTATCAACTTCACAACGATGTGTACAGAGTCCTAAGTTGATTGAGATCCTCCTCAAGTTCTCATGTGAGACTAAACACGTAATTTCCTAGCAATTACTAATAAGCTTTTAATTTTTTTTAGTTAAACAGATGGGTCAAAGCCCATATATTCCAACACAAGTGCTGGAGGGATGCAGAATAGTCTGTCCGCAGAAAATGCATGCCTCTTTATTTTACCGGTATATTGGAGCAGTGAAGATGAAGGAACTACCTCTGTATACCTAGTTCTCTGTCCAAGTCATGCTGATGCGTAGTTCTCTGGCCTAGACTGAGTTGTTTAGAAGCGGAACTTAATTAAAGGCAATGTAGAAGTATAACTGTTGGCCATATGCTTTTAATTGTATAGACACACTATCAACTTTAAACTATGATTTTTGTACAGCTGGAGGTGCACCTGCTAGTTTTTTTTTCTTTTTTAACTGAAAAGTTACAGTTGGCTTGAGAACTGAGTATGTCTGATTGTGTGAATTGCACTGGTACATTGGAATTGGTTGAGAAGACAATAAGCTCGTGCATTGAGTTTGAGTTGGTGTTCTGAAGAGACTTCCTGTTTGTATTGATAGAACGACATGAAATGTTAAAAGAAATGCATGCACTGCTACTTGTTTGATTGGGTTCATGCTGTCAATATCATTGTTGTTATATCATTTTGATCTAGGTTCAACTTATTTTAATGCGGATGGTTGAATAAAGTTTTGTGAATATTGTGGGCTTTTATTTAGTTTTTTTGAAATTTTTGAGTGTTCTCTGAATTTTATGGAATTTTCTGTAAATTTTCGAAGTTTTTATCGTTCTCTTGAAATTTTTATGGTTTTTAAGGTTTATGTTTGAACTCTTATTTTTATACTCATTATAAATTTTTATTATTTTTAAACATATATGGTTTCTTTTTATTATCCTTTCGCTCATCCCAAAACCCTACCTCCCAACCCAAATGATATGTGAGTTTTTTTATAAGGGAGTATGTTTTTAGTGTGGAGACGTAAGGTGTCACACATAGAAAATTCTTTTGAGCATCTTGAGGTTTTTTTCTCGAGCTTTCACACTAGCCGCTCAATCACCTCCAATTTATGGGTATTAGCCGAATAAAATTTATAAAAATGTGGAAACTAAAATGACGTAGGAACGCGAGAATGAGACTGCCTGTGCATTAGCCTTTTGGCTTTGCTTCGATTATTTAGACATCTGCCCTATTTTGATTGGCTCAGATGATGCCACGTATTATGCTAACAAGCATCCATTCTCCGCTGTCGCGTGTCACTGGAGATAAAAAGGAAAAAAAGAAAATGGAAAATGGAAACGCCTTCGGGGAATACGCTTCCCTTTTCAATTCTGCGTTCTCTCCCCCGAAAACCCCATGCACCGCAAGCTCCCGCCATTACCTTCCCTCACACTCCGCCGCTCCTCCTCCTCCCCGCCTCGGCCTCTCCTCCTCCTCCGCCGCCACCTCGCCGTCTCCCTCCTCCGGTTCCGCTCCGGGACCTCCTCGCCCACCGCCTCCCGCCCCCGCCGGACCGGCCTCCCCTCTCGCGGTCGCCGCAGCTGCATCCTCACGCCGACGTCCTCCTCCACGACCGACGCCCCGGCTGCGACGCCTCGCCGGAGAGCCTCCACCTAGAGATCTTCAAGAGGGGCCTCACTCATGACCTCTTCCTCTCCAACCACCTCGTCAACTCGTACGCCAAGGGCGCGCGCCTGGACGCCGCGCGCCAGGTGTTCGACGGAATGCCGGAGCGGAACGCCGTTTCTTGGACCTGCCTGATCTCCGGGCACGTGCTGTCCGGTCTCCCCGAGGATGCCTTCACGCTGTTCCGCGCCATGCTGCGGGAGGGGCCAGAGTGCAGGCCTACGTCGTTCACCTTTGGCAGCGTGCTCCGGTCGTGCCAGGATGCGGGGCCGGACCTGCTGGGCTTCGCCGTGCAGGTCCATGGGTTGGTCTCTAAGACAGTGTTCACTTCAAACACCACGGTGTGCAATGCCCTGATCTCTATGTATGGCAGTTGCTCCATTGGTCCACCGATCCTGGCTCAGCGTGTGTTTGATACTACTCCAGTCAGGGACTTGATCACATGGAACGCCTTGATGTCTGTGTATGCTAAGAAAGGGGATGCAATTTGTACGTTTAATTTATTCAGGGCTATGCAATATGATGATTCGGGGATTGAGTTGAGGCCGACAGAGCATACTTTTGGGAGCTTAATCACCGTGACATATCTTTCCTCGTGCAGCTCGGGTCTGCTTGATCAATTGTTTGTGAGGGTGCTCAAATCTGGCTGCTCAAGTGACCTGTATGTGGGCAGTGCTCTAGTCAGTGCATTCACAAGACATGGCATGCTTGATGAAGCAAAGGACATTTTTCTCCGTCTGAAAGAGAGAAATGCAGTTACTTTGAATGGTCTGATAGCGGGTTTGGTCAAGCAGCAACATGGTGAAGCAGCAGCAGAGATTTTCATGGGAGCAAGGGGTTCCGCTGCTGTCAACGTGGATACATATGTTGTGTTGCTTAGTGCAATAGCTGAGTTTTCTACAGCAGAACAAGGGTTGAGGAAAGGTAGGGAAGTCCATGGGCATGTGTTCAGAGCTGGACATATTTATAGGAAAACTGCCATTAGTAATGGTCTAGTTAATATGTACGCCAAGTGTGGTGCCATTGATAAAGCTTGTGGAGTTTTTCAGCTGATGGAAGCAAGGGATCGGATTTCATGGAACACCCTAATCGCTGCTCTTGATCAAAATGGATACTGTGAAGCAGCAATGATGAATTACTGTTTAATGAGACAAAATTGTATAGGTCCATCAAACTTTGCAGCAATTAGTGGCTTAAGTTCCTGTGCTGGTTTGAGACTTTTAGCTGCAGGCCAACAATTGCATTGTGATGCTGTAAAATGGGGACTATATTTAGATACCTCTGTTTCAAATGCTCTGATTAAAATGTATGGAGAATGTGGAGCGATGTCAGAATGCTGGGAAATTTTCAACTCCATGTCTGCACATGATGTAGTTTCTTGGAACTCTATCATGGGTGTTATGGCGAGTTCACAAGCACCTTTTACTGAATCTGTACAAGTTTTCTCCAATATGATGAGAAGTGGTTTGGTCCCAAATAAAGTGACATTTGTTAACTTTCTGGCTGCTTTGACTCCATCATCTGTTCTTCAACTTGGAAAGCAGATTCATTCTGTCGTGCTGAAGCATGGAGTTACAGAAGATAATGCAGTAGATAATGCACTCATATCATGCTATGCAAAGTCAGGAGATGTGGATTCCTGTGAGCGGCTGTTCTCTAAAATGTCTGGCAGACGGGATGCTATCTCATGGAATTCAATGATTTCAGGGTACATCTACAATGGAAATCTGCAGGAGGCTATGGACTGTGTTTGGCTTATGATGCATAGTGAACAAATGATGGATCACTGCACCTTCTCCATTGTACTGAATGCATGTGCTTCTGTGGCAGCATTGGAGCGTGGAATGGAGATGCATGCTTTTGGTTTAAGGTCACACTTGGAATCAGATGTTGTGGTTGAGAGTGCTCTTGTTGATATGTACTCCAAGTGCGGAAGGGTAGACTACGCTTCAAAGGTATTCCATTCCATGAGTCAGAAAAATGAGTTCTCATGGAACTCCATGATTTCTGGTTATGCGAGACATGGTCTTGGAAGGAAAGCTTTGGAGATATTTGAGGAAATGCAAGAGAGTGGAGAAAGTCCAGACCATGTCACATTTGTGAGTGTTTTGTCTGCCTGTAGTCACGCTGGTTTGGTTGAAAGAGGTCTAAACTACTTTGAATTGATGAAGGATTATGGTATATTACCTCGGATTGAGCATTATTCTTGTGTTATAGACCTTCTTGGTCGAGCTGGGGAGCTTGATAAGATACAGGAGTACATGAAAAGAATGCCAATGAAACCAAATACTCTCATATGGAGGACAGTATTAGTTGCTTGTCAACAATCGAAACACAGGGCTAAGATAGATCTGGGGACAGAAGCTTCAAGGATGCTTTTGGAATTAGAACCTCAAAACCCTGTAAATTATGTTCTTGCATCCAAGTTTCATGCAGCAATAGGAAGGTGGGAAGACACAGCCAAAGCCCGGGCTGCAATGAAGGGAGCAGCAGTGAAAAAAGAGGCTGGTCGCAGTTGGGTCACCTTAACTGATGGAGTTCATACCTTCATTGCTGGTGATAGGTCACATCCGAACACCAAAGAAATCTATGAGAAGCTGAACTTTTTGATTCAGAAGATAAGGAATGCAGGTTACGTTCCACTGACAGAATATGTTTTACATGATCTTGAAGAAGAGAACAAAGAAGAGCTGCTAAGATATCATAGTGAAAAGCTTGCAGTTGCTTTTGTTCTGACTCGCTCCTCCTCAGGTGGCCCCATAAGGATCATGAAGAACCTTCGGGTTTGTGGAGATTGCCATACAGCTTTCAGATACATTTCTCAAATTGTTGGCCGGCAAATCATTTTAAGGGATTCAATCCGATTCCATCATTTCGAGGATGGGAAATGTTCTTGTGGGGACTACTGGTAACTTGTTTATACTGCCGGTACCAGGAACAGGCTTTTCCTAACTTCTCAAATTTGAGGTGTGGGTACCTGATTACTAGGTACATAGTTTTCCTGGACTCTTCATATTTGAGGTAAATATCACTTCTTACCAGGTACCCATCACCCCTTAACCATTGGGTACTAATAGTTCATTTCCATTTCTCCAAGTAAGTTGCAAATGGTTCTACCAGATGAATACTTAAACCTAATAATTTGTGTTTACTTGATTTCGATCTATACTGAGTGTCAGACATGAATATTGACTTTGTTGGTGTGGTTTACTGCTATATGAGACTCAGAGCTTTATAGGTCTAGTAATTATGCTAGAACATATGCTAGTCTAGAGTCACTACCTTTCCGTAGCAACCTAGAGAAGACTATATTTGTGATACATCCATAACCTGTGTGAATAGCTAGTTTTAGTTAGACTGCTCGTCACCAAGCCACCAATTTTTTAAGCATGATTATGTGTTTAGTACATTGTGGTTTGGATGGGTCAATTTTACTATTTTAATAATTCAACTTATCCTTCGTACTTTAGAAATGGCCATCTAACTTAATAATACTGGGCTCATGTCAGATAAAGCTGTAGTCACATGGGCAAAAGATATAGTTTAATTTGAACCTTTTACGCATTAGTGTAGACAAGCTTTTTAGAACTTATGTAGATCCTAATCAAATAACCAGTTTATACTTATTCATGAGAAAATTCAAGTGGATAAACAAAGAAGAAAAACTGAAAAGTGGATTTGACATTCATCAAAACTGACAGGCCAGCACCAAATGCAGTCAAGTATATAACAATGTGCAAGATTGATCTTTCTATATGTTGGATAAAAGAAGAAACATTGTACTTCATACTTATACAGAACAATAACGTCAAACATCCGTGATCAGTCCAAATCCACAATCCCAAAATTGGAGAGAAGGATCTTCACTTGTTGAACAAAATCCGAGCCGGTTGCGTACTCTGTTAGCATCCCTACTGCAAACCCAAACATAGCCCATCTGCGATATTTTGACTATCAGAATCACTATAGGTACAAGCACTCTTAGCTTATTCAACAAAACACTGAACAAGTCTATGTCACCCTGCTTTTATAATATTTTTGCGACATATGGTCAAGCTGGTACAGTCGACATGTTTTACCATGCTTCTTGTAGTTATGAGTGATTACACAAGGGAAAATTGTTATGAAAGTTTATTTTGCAGTAATCATACTAGGGACTAGTTCTTACCGACTTTGAAACATGTTGAAAACAAATCAAATTCAAGTCTTATGGCTATTTGAGCGCATGCTGTTTGTAACAACCTTACATCACGATCATTCTGTCTCACCGATTTGCAGGCTAAGTAGGTCAACAGATATTCCTGTTTCATGAACTGATTACTCGATTTAGTCGCCTAATTTCTAACAGCCATGTAGCTAATTCGGAGAATTTTCGTTTAAAATTTTGTTACTGAATCTTTCAGGAGGAGCAGGGCAACCGTACCTTCCATTGGCGATCTCATTCTTGCCCAAGAACCCAAAGAAAGGACCCTGGTCAGCCTCGTCCAGCTTCTTCTGCTTGAAGTAATCCTGCAGATCCTTGGCCACCTTCCTCTGGTACTCCAACGTCACAGACCCTGCCGCCGCCGGCGCCGCCACAGCCACCGGAGCCGCCGCCGGCTTTGGCTCAGGATCCTGCGATGGCGGCGGCGGCGACGACGACGAAGGTGCGGCCGGCTTCACCGGGGTGGGCGGCTGGGACAGCGTCGGAGGTGTGGACAGAGACGGCGTCTTGGGAGGCATGGGCGGCGGCGGCGACAGCGGCGGCGCGGCGGGTCTCCTGGGCGCCCCCTCCGCCTTGGAGCTCCTGATCACGGCGAACGACGACCGGCATGCCCGGTGGTGAGGAGGCGAGACGGCGACCGCGACGCCTCCCACCTTCACCTTGATGGAAGGGATGGAGGGAGCCAGAGACATTGCTACCGCGCCCAGGAGTTTCTTCTTCTTCTTCTTCTCTGCAAGGAGAGGCTCGAGGCTTCCCTTGCTTGGTTCTTGGAAGGAAGGAGGAGGGAGAGGAAATGGAGGGAAGGAAACGCGTGGAGAAGGTTTGGACACACGCACGCACCCCGCTGTGGATAAGAGTGTGTGGTGGTGCCAACTGCCAAGCGAAGTCGCTCACACCCTTCTCCAAACAGAGGTGCCAACGCTTCAGCTGAGCTGCAGGTTTGTGTATGATACGATGGCGAGTTTGTTTGGGTTGTCTCCCTGTCGGTTTTGTGAGGCTTTCAGGGACTCGACATGGGCGCAGCACGTTCAGACATTCTGCTCCATCCGATAGTACTCCCTCCTTCCCAAACTATAAGTCGTAACCATTTATTTTATACGATAGCATTTTATCATAGCATTTCTTTTATACTCCTTCGACTCCCATTTACCATTAATTACTGTTGTTTTATCTTTGACCAACAATAACTTATAAATTATCGGTACATATTTTGTTGAAAGAAAATCGTATGGTTATATTTTACATGCAGCATACTTCGGTAATATGTCATATTTCCGAATATATACAAATTTGTTGCCAAAAACTGGGGTTGGTCAAGATATAAAACATGAATAGTGTCCGGTGGAAAAGTGTCTGATAATGGAGGAAGTGTATGCCGGTCACCTGGTATGTGAGTGGAATTCAGTTTGGGCTCTAGCCGTTTTTGTAAGTGAAAATATTGCAGGGAGTATGTATGTTGAGAGAGACTGTCAATTTTGTCCTTTCTTTTGGCCAACTTTTTTTATGTTTATCTTCACTTGGTGTTGTGCACTTGTGTCTAGTGTAGAGCGTGCATGTTCTTTTCATCAAGTACTTCATATAAGTGGTTCTTGACTTATGTACTTAGTAAAAATGATTCGTTTAGTTTAGCCCGTTGGGGAACACCTCAATCTATTGTTGGAGCACAAATTTTATCCAAATTGGTAGAGACCAATGAAGAAATAATACCTATTCGCGTGGCACATAACGTAACCAAAAGTACATGATCCTTCTTTACAATGGCATCACTCAGCCTTCAAGGCATGAACATAACAATTTGAACAAAAAATGTCAACAAATCCATCAATTAACATGTGAGGAGAGAAGCAAAACAAGATAGCAGGGATCCAACATCCCTTACAACACTAACTGGACAGACTTGGTACGGAAACGGTACATTGGAGCTTGAGAGCACCAAAGGGAAGGAAAAGAAAAGCGAAAAAAAGGTGAACAAGAAACTGAGCAGTTAAGATCTTGATATGGTACAGTGGGGAATCAAAACTGTAACCCTAACGTGCGGATTAGCTAAACACAGCCACCAAATCACCAGCAAATAATTCAACAAGACATAAGATCAACCATGACTCCTTGTCTTGAATCCACTGGTATCTTGCCCTGATCGATGAGAAGTCACCAGCACAAGCATATCTAGCCAGCAAAACTTCAGCTACACAGGAAGCATCAATTCCATAGCCACAATTGTACAGACATGAAACCTACTGAATCACACACTCACATTTCCTGAAGCCCTCATTTTCCAAATCATCATCTGACATACCTTCATCGCTGTTGAAGTAATCACCAAAAGATCAGATAGTATTACAGCTACAAAAACCATGAATACAAAAACATAGTAATGAAGTAATATAGATTGAAGGTTAACTAACAAGCCAAAAGATGTTCCAGCAAAAAAAATAAGAAATCGTAAAACTACCCTTAAAGTTTCAATAAGCACATGAACTAACTATCAGCATTAATTAACATGGGGGGACTTTGATGTATGAAGTGAGTGCAAATCATGTCCCCGCAAAAAAAGAAAGTGGGCGCAATATTTTCTGGAATTACACCTGACATAGGGGCATAGGAGGAAGGGGATAGGATTTTCAGACTGTACCTAGCTTCAAATTCCCTTATCTCAAATAGCTCTTTTCCACACGTATCAGTCCATTGAACTTTTCTCCGTTCCATACCAGATTTCAAGGTTTGGACCTCTTCCAGTGACTCCCGTGGCTCTTCACCTTCACTTACCACTATACAATGCTCTAAGGAATCCCTTCTTGAGTTGCTCTTAAGGCAGCCTTTTTTCTCATTTCCGGTTAATGAACCATTAGTTCCTTCGTTTGCTGAAGCAGACGACTCTTCTGACGAACTCCCCGATGTGTTGCCTGAACTCAGTTTTGGAGGAGACACCCCCTCAAGCCCAGCAGCTGCACGGCCAAAGCAGATAAATGGAGCACATTTACCAGGAGCTTGGTCTTTCCTGGAAGCCAGATGATACACCTGCTCAGCTTCCCGGTCGACTAGTCGGTACTGATTCCATGGGGATACCTTGACAGGCTTCTCTTCATCTTTCCGCCCAAGAAGCAGAAGGGCAAGGCCATGGCTGTACCCTGAAGCTGACGATGAGAAAAAGCCCCCTCCTTCCACAGCAAGCAGCATTTTCACTGCTCATCAAGGAACCATAAGCTACAATATCGTGGTCTGTTTGAGGCAATTCTTATTCGTCATCTAGTTCACTACACAGCAAAGGAAAGCAAAGCAAAATCAGATTCATCCCCTCACAAAACTCACAAATTTACAATCAAGATATAGACAGGCTCCACTGTCCTATGGATTCATAGTAATTGACACTAGAGATAGATTAGCTCCACGGTTCTCTTTTGTCTAATAGCTAAATGTCATATACTACCATCTAATCTCGGTAGAGAACAATTAATTAAAGAAATGGCCTACATTTGTTCATAGACATCTTTACTGCAGTAGGTCTTCGCTCTCCAACCAAGGCCCTATCAATTATTGGCTGCTAGCACAGTCAACAAAAGGTTTCCAATCATATCTACAGTTTCCATCTTTAGTCGAACCAATAATTGGAGGCATGAAACTAGTTACTCCCTAAACAGCATCACTCGCCCAAAGTTTCCCCCAAATTGAATCAAAATCCGGAGACGCATCACGCATCAACGAAACCGGATGCGCTAATCGGAGGAAAGAAACCAGCCCAGGTCCGGACGGATCTCCAATCTACGGCGTGGTCACGAAGTGGCGGCGGGGAAGAGGAGGATGGGAAGGATACGAGAGAAGCATGCGTTACCTTCAGCTCGATCCGAGACGAGACGAGGATTGGGTGGGGGGAGGCAGGCCAAGTCGCCCCCTCCCAGACCAGCTCGCCGTCGCCGGCCGTGCGCGCGCGCGCGCGGTGCGGAGGGGGGAAGGAGAGGAGGCAGGATACACCGTGGCTCCGGGGCCTTCTCGCCGGTGTCCGGCGGCGCGCCGTGGGAGGCGAGGCGAGGGCGGCGGTGCGTGGCTCCGGCGGCGGGCTGTGCAGATCGGGAAGAGAAAGATGGCGAGAGTGTGGAGGTGTGGGAAAGGAGGAGAGAAAGGGGACGGGGGGCATTTTGGTCGTTCGCCATTTTCTCAGCCTTTTTAAAAATTCCTGACGCCACTGTACCGTGCACTCTGCTTTTCCGTCCAAAGCGGTGGCTGACCATAGACAAGGGTAAAACCGCCATTTCTTAGACACTCTTTTGTTTAGGCTCTTAAGCCAAGTTGGGAGTCCAAAAGTCAAAAAAACAAGTAGTTTTTTCGTTTTGGTTTTTAAAGTCATAAGTCACTCTTACACTGTTAAATCAAAAGTTAGCTGGAGAAGTTTTTTTTAACTTATGTGAGGTGTAGATATGACTTTATCATTAGACTTAGACTTTAAATCTACTTCCTCTATTTTATATTATAAGTTGTTTGTTAAGTTTATCTAAATTTATAAAAAAAATTAGCAACATCTAAAACATTTTCATTAAATCTAACATTAGATGTATTTTAATAATATATTTATTTTGTGTTAAAAATATTACTATATTTTTCTCTAAACTTAATCAAACTTTTAAACTTAAAAAAATCAAAGTGACTTATTTGAAACGAAGAAAGTATCAGGTTATAAATCTAACTTAAAAGACTAAGCTAATAAATTTAAACCTAAACAAAGAAAGCTTAAATTCTAACACAGAGGATTCATCTAAATTAAATTGAATCCATTGAATTGATATGGTTTGATTTAAACATTGGAGCGACTCAAATAAAATATCATGATTTCCTTGTTCGAAACAATTGAATAAAAAATTGTACAAATGCAATACGAGAAATAACAAACTAGTAGATCATTGACATTGTAGATGAAATGAAGAGCAACCTAACGAGAAAGACACCAAGGTTTGGGGATTGAGCGAGGAAGGGTACGAGAGAAATACATGTTGAGAGAAAGAGATAATGTTAAAATGATGTGTCGGAGATAAGTAAGATCAACTAGATGAATAGGTTGTTAAAGGAGGTAAAACTATTGTTTATTGTTTAATTTCTAGTGGGTCTCATAGAATGCTAGAGAAAAATGAACCGTCGATCCATCTCAGCCCATGACGAAGATGAGTTTTTTACCAATAAATAAATCATTTATAAATAAGTAAGAAATTTGATTTTTATTATACCTATGGCCTTTCTTTTTAACATAGAAATTTTCATTAAAAATAAGACAATGAGTTTAAATTTTCATTAAAAATAAGACAATGAGTTTGGGTTCGCAAAAACTCTATCAAATTTATTTGTTTGCTTAAAAAATATGCCTTGTTTCTCCATCTATTTTAAATGGAAGAAGCCAGGCAAAAACCATCCTAAACCTTAGAACTCTTTGACAAATAGGTTACGAAACGATAGCACACCACTAATCCTAGCCATCATTCTTTTGTGCTTTATTTCATCACTACCCTCCATTGATTTTTATATAATAATATGTCTCTCATAATCCATTTGTTAAAGAGAAATTCTAAGTTTTTCCATGAACAAGTATCTCTTTCACGTTTTGCTATGGACTAGCGTCAATTCCAATAAATGTTACAAGTCAATTTATCTATAAAATATCATCGTTGCTAGGATTCCATCAATTTAACTCTTTTAAGCCATGCAAAAACACCATCTATGATCTAAATTGTGAAAACATCGAGGTCCTTCTTTGTGAAAAAAACCACACTATATTGAGCTTCTCACGCCCTCCTCTCTCTCCTATGCGTGCCGCCAAGGTGCCGATGACGAGTAGACACGGCCAAATGGGCCGTGCTCCCGCGGGCTGGCCCGAGCACGTCGTGAACAGCACGAGACGGCCGCAGACACCTGACTAGAACCAGCAAACGGGTCGTGCAGCACGCCCGCCGCCCGTGCCGTGCTTGGGCCCGCCGTCGAGCCGCGGGCCGGCACGGCACGGCACGTGTCCTGTAGCGGCACGGCACGGCCCGCGGCACGGCACGGCCCGTTTCGCGTGCGGTCGAATAATGGCGCAACACGTGGCAGGGCGGGGAGAAAGCTGCGTAACGGCTCTTTGACGGTCCAATGGGAGCGCGCCACGTGCCACCAACGGCTCTATGGCTGTTCAAATTTCAAATTAGCCGTTGGAGACAAAAAAAATCATAAAAATTCAAAAAAATTGCAAAAAATCAGAAATTTCGCCCTATAAATAGGGCATGAACCCCAGCCATTTCCCCTCACCCCTCACTTCTCATTTTGTGCTCTCAAGTGCTCTCTTTGCTCTCAAGTGTCCGTTTTTTTGATTTTGACAAAATTTGCTCAAATTTTGTTAAAAATCAAAATTAGTTTCGTAGTTTAATAGTTTGATCGCAGAAGTTTGAAGTTCGCACAGTTGGAAAGATATAAGTAATATTCAAATTGTGTATTATTTGTATTGTGTTTATGAATTCAATAAATATTTTACAATTTGTTTATGTCGGTTTAAAATTTCAGAATGGATCCGAACTATCCATACGAGTCGCCGTCTTTCACTTTGGGTGATTTCGACCCCAACTATATGCCGGGGTTTGAAGATGCCTCCGGATCGGCTCCAACTCCACCATCTGTGGAGGAGGTACCGGTTCAGACGGCTGCGGTGGTTTCGGAAGGATTATCTTCCGGATCCGTGAGCGAAAGTGTTTCAACACGCACTGGTCCAAAAAGATCGAGAACTTCCGGTGTATGGCAACACTTCGACGAGATAAAGAAAACAACCCCGGATGGAAGGGAGGTATCAAAAGCTCGTTGTAGAATATGTAGGCAAATGTTATCTCGCTCGTGGTTCTGCGTGCGTCATCTCAAGCGCCATGCGGAGTCGTGTGCCAAAAGCAAGGAATACAACTCCGACAACAACAACTTATGCTAAACCCGGATGGTACGGTACGTAGTTGGGAGTACGATCCCATGATTGCTCGGGAATCTCTTGTCCGGTTAATCGCCAAGCAAGATTTACCCCTGAACATTGGAGAGACTCCTGATTTTGAACAATACATTCAGCAATCTCATAACCCTAGGTTTAAATCTGTAAGTAGGCAAACGACAACTAGAGATTTAGAGAATGTTTATCAGAAAGATTCAAATGCACTGAAAGAACTTTTTAGTACATGTACTTTCTCTGTTAGTGTAACTTCAGATATATGGAGTAGTAGAGCTAGGCAGGATTATCTTAGCGTTGTTGTTCACTTTATTGATGATGATTGGCAGTTACAAAAGAGAGTTTTAGGGCTTAGGTTAATAGATGGCTCACATACAGGAGAAAACATAGTTGAAAGAATTAGGGAAGTAATTAATGAATTTAATCTTGCTGATAAGATATTTGCTGTCACCCTAGATAATGCATCTCCTAATTCTCGTGCTATGGAAATATTGCAACCTTTATTTTGTGTTTATGCTCAATCGTTTCTACTACATCAGCGTTGTGCATGCCATATAATTAATTTGATTGTTAAGACTGGCATGAAAAGGGTTCATAACCATATTGATGCTGTTCGTCAAGCAATCGCGTGGTTAACTGCTTCGAACCCACGGATTGGTGCGTGGAAGAGGTTTTGTCATGCGGTCGGTAAGAGAGCTCGTAAGTTTGCCACCGATGCTGAGCATCGGTGGAATTCAACATATTTAATGTTAAAAGTTGTTTTTCCTTATAGTGAATTACTTACGGATTTTGTTCAATCACGTGGTGGCCCACGAAACAATGACGGGTCGCCAATACTGAATGAGCATGTTTGGGCAATTGTCCAAAAATATAATCAATTTTTAGAAACTTTTTATGATTGTACTCTTACTCTGTCACAAATTTATTATCCAACTTCTAATATAATTTTGCACAATATTCTTGAAATTGCTTCTCTATTTAAAGAATATGAAAATGATGATGTTCTAACTGAACCTGTCTTTCACATGAAACAAAAATATTTTAAATATTGGAAAAATATACCTATGTTGTATGCGTTTGCTTTTGCTTTGGATCCTAGGTATAAATTAAGAGGATTGTCTGCTATTTTATCACTTCTTGGTGATACTTTAGGTATAGATTATAGTTCTTTCTATACTGAGGTTAGAAGTAAATTATATGAAGTTTTTGGAAGATATGAACTAAAGTTTCAGGGAGTTTGACAGCAGAGACCCCCTCCTATCCCCACTACAGGTAAGAAGAAGATACAGTGGGGTCGTATTTAGGGTGTATCTTCTTCAAACCAAGGTGGTGGCAGTTCGTCAACTACAAGTGGAGACGGCTCTTCGCATGCTGTGGCCGAAGAGTTGTCCGGTTATTTGGACAGCGACGCCATCCACCACGAAGCACAAGACTTCAACGTTCTCGGGTGGTGGAATGACCACAAGATAGCATATCCCGTGCTTTCAAAACTAGCACGGGATGTGTTGATGCCGTCTCGACGGTGTCATCCGAATCGGCTTTCGCCTATGCGGCCGTATCATCGAAGACCGAAGGACGAATCGAGCAGTGACCACGTCGAAATGCTACTAAGTGTTA
Organism: Oryza australiensis; assembly: GCA_019925245.2. NCBI lineage: Eukaryota > Viridiplantae > Streptophyta > Magnoliopsida > Poales > Poaceae > Oryza > Oryza australiensis. The sequence continues at coordinate 4,884,030 of JAIFGZ020000044.1, forward strand.
AAGACTCGGGAGCTTGCTCGACAACATGCCCAATATACTACGGACAACCAAGAATTGGCCGCCCGTTCGAGCAGCTCTACGGATCCGGACCAACCCCAGTAGAATTTTGTTAGACGTAGTTCGACCTTTGAGCTGTACTCTTTTCTTTCTCATGGTTTTCTCGGTTTTCTCTACGAGTTTTTATATGACAAAGTTTTTAACGAGGCAGCATGTATCATTGTATCCTATAATGATATAAACATCAATAAAAGTCATTACTATTTTTAACAAATTTTGTTTCAATATTTTCGTAAATGTGGATTTATTTTTAACATTACTAAGTCATTATTTTTTTAAAACTTTGTTTTTTATTTTTATTTTTTTATTAAAAAAATTGAAAAAAAGGGCCCGTGGGCTCAGCCTGGGCCCGTGGGCCACCGGCGTGCCATGCCGGCACGGGCCCGGCCCGGCTCCCCACGTGCCGTGCTTGGGCCGGAGCCTAGGCACGTGGGCCGGCACGGCACGGCCCGTTTCATCAAGCGGGCCAAACGGGCCGTGCCGGCATGGCCCGTGCCGTGCCGGGCCGAGCCGCCCGTTTGGCCGTGACTAATGACGAGGGCTTATTCGCCTCCTTCCCCAATTAAAGAAGTATAAGAGCTTGTCGGTGATATGGGCCCGGGGGTATGTCAGAGGTATGACATATGAGAAAAAAAAGGCGCCCTTACCCATCAAGGCGCGTCAAAGGTATGTCCTGAATGGTCCAAGTGGGTCCCGGCCACGAGTGGCCACGTGGCCGCCCCAAGAGGGGCCTGGCCCGAAGGCTGCCCAGAGGTCGCCGTGCTCCCAAGCGGCAGGGTCCGGGATCATCCGGACCCCCGGACGGTGACCCCCCATCCCTCACCCCGCACCTCTCTGAGAGAGGGGCAAGTCCAACCGCCAACCATCCCATTTAATGCCTAAAAAAAGAGAGGCTGAGCGCCTGCCCCGCCGCATTTAATGCGATGTGAGGCGCGCCTGTCGGTCGCTCTCATCATCACCCCTTTTTGCCTATCACAAGGCAAAGGGGGCCTAAAGTCTTTGACTATGACCGCGGTATGGCAGCGCACCCACTCCGCGCACGCCTCCCTCACGCCCCGTTTATCGCCTTAAATGCGTTGGGCGGCCGCGTGGGAGAGAGAGTACGAGCACAGGAGGCGTTGCGTCAGTACCTACTCGCGAGATGGGCCGCTGACCAGTGGGTTCCATCGGAGTAGGTAGGCAGGCCATCACCGCGTCAGCGGCATGGCTACCACGACGACCACCTTTTTCCGCCTACCCCCATGACGCGGCAACAGGAACAAAGATGGGGTGGCTTCTCCGACAAGACAAGGACGAGCCGCTTCCTCACGTGGAGCGAAGTAGAAAAAATCAGGACTACTGTGGTGTCCCCTTGCACTATAAAAGGAGGCCCAAGTCCCTCATAAAGGAGGTTTCTGTTCCGGATTATGTGAGGTTCCCTCGGCTTGGTTCTTGAGTCCCCTGAGCGATAGCTAGTTCTTAGCAACTCCTTGTCCACCTCTGACTCCTCAAAAGTACATCCTCATTGCTCCCTATAATTCGTCCCTCATACTACATACAGAACAGGAGTAGGGTATTACACCTCATAGGTGCCCCGAACCTGTATAAACCCCCGCGTCTCTGCAGGCTTGATTTTTCCCGCTTCATTTGCATCATCTTATCCTCACCGCGAGTTTAAACCAAGATTCACCGCTCTCCGTGTCGAACCAAAAAGGGGGTCCCTCGGATTCCCGCGTGTCGATCTCTGACATCGACAGAGCTGCTTGAGGACGTCTTCGGCAAGTGTGGTGGCAGAGTCGCCATGGGCAACGGTAGTGGCCAAGACGGGGCTGCGCCAGGAATCCTTATATCGTCGTCGTGCTTGCATGCAAGCTCTTTCCAGTCCACCCACTTGGAAGCACGCTCGCCGTTGTCCTAGCTCGCAACCGTTGTGTTACCGCTATCCCTGCCTAAAGCGCCCTTCAGATCCAATCTAGTGAGGTGAGCTCGCGGCCACCACTTGGATGTGCGCTCGCAGTTATTTTTGTCTACAGTATGACTCATGATCTCCATTGTTTACACATACAGACTATACGGTATTATTGTTCAATCGATCCTTTCATTATATGACTTGATTGTGTTCCTCGTGCTGTTGGTATTTTTTACTACAACGAGTTGTTGGATGTTCGGCTGAAGAGCAAGGCCTCACTGGAGACATCATTTCTTTGACATCATTTGGTACCGGCTACCATGAATGAAGGAGGATATTGTAGCTGCATACTGAGCTAGCGAAGGGCATTGTGTGTTTTTAAGGAAATAAGATCGGACTAACGAGATTAAATTGACGAAACCGTACGACAATGGCATTTCTTAAATAAATTACCTTGTACAATGATATTTTTTCAGAACTATAGTTTGTCGATGATGAATGTAAAATTGGACGTTTGTCACAGAAATTAGATTTTTTTTTAGTTTGTTAAACATGCCATTGCGAATTTTGAACCAGTCCAAAAGACCTACAAAGTGCCATACAGCAGGACCATCGACTCCTAGCCCCCTTAATAACAAATCCAACGTGACACCATCAACACGCGTCACGTGGCTCACCACCTCCTCTACACCAAACCCAACTCAAAATCAAATCCAAAAAAAACTCCCAAACTCTTCCCGAATTGACCAAAAAACAGCCAAAAAAAACGCCACACGATTCATCATTTGAAAAGGGCACCACCCCACATATAAATAACCCCACCCGTGGAAAATGAGAGAGAGAGAGGGGAAGGAGACGAGAGGAAAAAATCAGAAGAGAGGGGGAAAAAAATTCGCAGCAAACCCTCTCCGCCACCCGCCGCCTCTCTCGTCGGTCCGGCTCCCCCCGATCTCCGACGCGGCGGCGATGGCCCGGAAGAGGAAGACGGACGCGGCGCCGCGGCTGGACGAGGCCGACCGGACGCTCTACTCCACCTTCTGCGGCGCCGCCAACTCCCTCTCCCAGCTCTACACCCAGGCCATGGCGCAGCAGAAGCTCTCCTTCCAGGCCGGCGAGCGCCACTCCCTCGTCCGTACACCTCCCTTCCCTTTCCTTCCTCCATCTTCCCCCTCGCGGTTCCGTGGCTCGTCGGGAATTCGATTGGTTCCTTCCGCCTCCGAGTAATGATTTTTTATTATATATATTATTGTTTCTACTGTATGGATGGTGGAGAGGTTGGAACTTTGACGATGGTGGTAGATAGATTTGATTCACCCATACGTTCATCATTCGCAATCTTAGTGGATAAGTTCGTCTGCAGTTCTATCACTGGTAAAGGATGCAATGTAGGAATCATTTGCGGATATGTCTAAGTGCCATTTTTTTGACCTGATGGAAATTAGGCAACTTTGGTTCGATGATATAAATAATAGTATACTACTCTATATGTTTTTTTTAGCATTGAACTCGGTAACAGTTTCTTGGGAGTATCCATTGTTCTTAGAACATGATAAGATTTCTCTGCCATTTACATGATGCTAGAACCAGTTAAAACATTATCAAATTCTTGTTTAATCGATCTTAAAGTTGTTATCATGGGATAAGTTGCATGAAAATGTACTTGTGTTGATTTCCTTTTTAATTGTGCAGGAAAAACTCCACCAGTGGATCTTGAGAAAGCATGAGGAAGAGTCGAGGCTCACTGTGGCTGATATAATGTCTCATATCCAGGTTCAGCCTTGAAAATTCTTACCTTTTGATTCTGCCTTGTTTTTTCAAAATATATATCTTAAGTTCTTAACTTGAAAATATATATTTCTCAGAAAAACATATAGAATTTGCAAGCACATATCCAACCAAAAAGGCCAAGTCACATCACAAAAGATATACTCCATTTATCCAACCTTAGAAGATCCCATCAACTCTAGGGGATGGCAGATTCACCCCCACCACCACTAGGTTCTTTTATATGGTAGGGATTAATAACTTGAATATGAACTAGCTTAGTAATGCAGATAACTTTACTAGATGTTTTTCTTTCTGGTGAAAAAATATTCTTCATTTATCTTATGCAAGCAAGTTTCAAGCAATTCCGAAACTAGAAACAGGTTTTTCTAATTTACAACCCACAGAATAAAATTTTATGAAATGAACCTCTCATTACCATGAGATGGGAGATATCAGAGTTTGATAGGAATCAAGTTGTGTTCCATCAAACTTTGTGAAGCATGAACTTGATAAAGAGAATGTTTTGATAGCTTCCCTTTCTAATATGTCTTACATCTGTTTCTAACTTTGTTTTAGTCACTTATCTTACACATTTTTTCATCTTTGACAGCATGAGTTGGATTATGGAGGTAATGATCCACATGTTTCCCCCCGAGTACATCAGCATAGTGCAAATCCGTTTGCAAACTCAAGCATCCAACCCTCAGCTGGTTCGTATGGTCAAGCAACAGTAGGATTTGCACCTAGACCCAGCCTCAGTGATCAGTCAAAGAATACAATTTTCTCAAATGCCTTGTCAAGCCCGGTCCGCAGGAGCCTCCAGAGCTATCATTTAACCCAAGGATCTGGCAATGGAGGGCGGAATGCAGAAACAAACTCTGCAGGGCAGAATAGGGAGACCAACTCTGGAGGCTCCAATGACACCTCTATGGACATGGTTTCGGACAGCGCTGGGAACGAATACTACTGAAGTGCATTGTGGTGAGATGAATACTGCTGAAGTGGATTGTGGTGAGATGCTGCATGCACAACCAGGCAGTAACACAATACCAGTGTTGTCTCCTGTTGCTGTCTGTTATGTATTTTCCTAAACCTTATCATCTGTGCGGCCTTGTAGTCACAGATGAGATGGTTCTCTTTAAGGCTTTTAAGCTATTGTATTTTCTATTTTTGTTGAAGCCTGATTGGAGAGAAATCAACTTGTTCGTGGGTTCCATCAGGAATACTTTATATCCAACTATGTGTTCGTCACTTCGTGTTAAAGATTTTGAATGTAAATGAAGATTGCGTTGTGGTATACCGATAGAGTTGTATTTTGTAAAGACTTGGAGAGAGGAAGCTGTGCTTGGCAATCATAGGCAAAAAGGGAAGGAAAAAGAGGAAGATATGACTCACCTTTGATAGGACCATGCTACCGGAGCACCAAAATATGTGGTGCCCCATCTTACTTTGAATTCGCAAGTCACTCAATTTTTTAACTGACCATATCATCCTTGTGGCCGACAATATTATCGCCATATTTTTCCGCCATGGTACACCACCCAAAGGATAGTTGTGGCAAACTTATGCGATAACCAAATGGCTCATAGCTTTTTTATTGTTTTAATAGTTATGTGAATTAAATACTCCTGATTAACCAGGTTCCAATTATATGATATGCATTTTTTCAATACGATGTTACGATATTAATCGAATAGTGACAATAACCTAATAATTTTGTAATTTAGGGTTTACATATGGGTGTAGGATTTATAGACGTATGAGGATAGGTTAGACCTGTCGACGAGGTGCCGAACAGTGCTTCAGGGGGCTATCCGAAGAGGTAAAAGAATGGTCGGGACGTCTATCAATAGGCTTGATGGTCGACTCGGGACAAGATGAGGCAAGAGTTTTTTAGACAGGTTCGACCATTTCAAAAGATAACAAGTTTACTCCTGTGTTCTGCGTTAAGATTATCCTAGATTATGGTTTGAGTACATGTATGGAAGAGAGTTCCTAGATTCCTCTCTTTGCCTGTGCGATCTGCCCTCCCTTTTATAGTCCAAATAGAACAGTTACAAGGGTTTGGGGCGCAAGAAAGCTAGTTGTAAAGTAAAAAAGTAAATACAAACTAAAGCTGAAAAGCAAAACGAAATCGTCTTAGGATCTGCTCGCTGCAGACATCTTGTGCACAGTCTTGCCTAGTGACATCTCCTCTGTCGGCTTGTCCCCCTTGTCTTATCTGTGAGGCTTGTCAAGGAAGTCTCCTTTTCGAGGAGAAAGGCCTGTCCTTTTTAGATCGAAGCCACGCGTAGAGGTCGAGCTAAGGGGCTAAAGTCAGGCCAGAGGGTAGAGGTCGGGCTAACCATCTTTGCACGAGGTGTGGTTTCCGACCTAAGCCCGATAACTCTCAGTACAACCTACCCGACCTCCTTTTCTTAACGTGGGCTACCTCGGAAAGACATTCTCCACAGGATATTGAATTGAACCTGATAATTACTATCACCAAAGAAGAGCATCACACATTTTGTGACGTGCATAATACGACTACTAGTAGTATATATTCTAGTGATACAATAGGGACTTGGGATAAATTATTGAGAATTATTCCGCAAACTTCGGATAAAAAAATTATTGCCATAAATTATATACTTTATTTAAAAAGTGGATTAAATATTTTGATAAATAAATTTAATAAATAGCTTAGATCAAGTTGTCTATACAAATAATCCGTAACAATAATCCGATAAGAAAATACCCTCGTTTGCGTAAAGTATGATACCTCGAGTGGCTTATATGTAAAATAACACACATGTCAATGTCGTCTCCCCAGTCCTCATCGCGGATGACACAGCCTCTCAAATCTTCTCCCCCTCGACCAGCAGGAGTGGCCAACACGCAGGAGCTCCTCGGCGGCGTCGTATGGCGTCGCGGCCGATCGCCAAGGCGGCCCACGAGTTGCCGTCGCTGTATCGTTTGGCCCTGAAAGCCCCGTTGTTCTTGGTTGGGGCGGGGAAATCCAGGGTGGCAGACAACAAGGCCCTCGACCTGTTCGACGGAATACCCACGAAGAGCCAGGTCGCGTGGAACGCGGCGCTGGGTATGCTCGTCGGCGCAGGCCGCACCGAGCGGGCGCTCTCCTTGTTCCACGAGATGCCCAGGAAGAACGCCGCCTCGTACACCACCATGATCGGGGGCCTCTCCCGCGCTGGGGCGGCCTCCATGGCGCGCCGCCTCTTCGACGAGCTGCCGCTGGGTCAGCACAACGTGTTCACCTGGACGGCCATGGTGTCCTGCCATGTCCGGAACGGGGAGCCCGGCAAGGCGGTCGAGCTGTTCGCGACGCTCTACGGCGAGCTCTACGAACGCGGGGTGCTGCCCAATGCACACACGCTCAGCTCGTTGCTCAAGGCCTGTGTGGCTCTCCAGTCGCTCGCCATGGCAACGCAGTTCCATGCGCTGGCACTCAAGATCCTGGAGGAGAGGAGTAAAGACAACACCTTTGTGTGGAATGGTTTGATCGACGTGCACGCCAAGGTTGGCGCATTGTCTGACGCCGAGAAGGTGTTCGACGGGATGCGCTGCAAGGATGCCAGTTCTTGGACCATCATGATGGATGGATACTCACGGCACAAGCTCATCGACAAGGCTCTATATCTCTTCAGATCGATGAAGAACAAGGATGCCTTCACATGGAACGTTATCATATCCTGTTTGTGGCAGAATCGCAGAGGAGAAGACGCGCTTCGTCTCTTCATTGATTTGCTGAGATTGGGTGATCGCAACAATGGCAGTGCCAAGCCGGACGCATCAATCTACACAACTGTTCTGCACATCTGCTCGGTGCTGTTCCTGCTCACACTCGGGAGGCAAGTCCACGCGCACACCGTCAAGAACGGCCTCTCTCGCAGCCATGTCTTCGTCGGCAATTCTCTGATGAACATGTACAGCTGTTCTGGTCCAACAGCTGATCTGGAGAAGGTGTTCAACGAAATGACTGTGCGCGACATTATCTCATGGAACACGGTGATACAGGGGCTCGGCCAGAACGGCCATGGGAGGCGAGCGCTGGCGTTCGCGGAGCGTGCACTGGAACTGGGACTCTACAACAGCAACACCTTCATCGCCATCCTGACGTCCTGCAGCCACGCGGAGCTGGTCACCGAGGGGATGGGCTACTTCGACGCCATGGAGGTCAAGTACGGTGTGGAACGCACGTTCGACCACTATGTCAGCGCCATTGATCTCCTTGGCCGTGCAGGGCGGCTGAAGGAGGCGCACAGCCTGCTCATCGGCATGCCGTTCACGGCGAACGCGCTGGCGTGGACGACGCTCCTGCACTGCTGCTTGGTTCACAAGAACTGTTCTCTCGGGATCATCGCGGCGAGGGAGCTCAGATCTCTGCAGCCCGACGGTGGAGGCTGGAACTACGAGAGATTGCTGCGAGGCTGCGGCGGCGGCGGGGAAGCAGGTGAGGGGCAGGGTGGGAAGAGCTCAGATCACTTACCAGGATGCAGCTGGGTCGTCTGAAACTCTGAATTCATCAGAAAGTTGAGAGTTAGCAGACATCCTGAGGTTAATGCGAGCTACAACTTGAGGTTGGATTCGCGATGCTGATCCAACAAGAGGACATGATTTGAAGGAACAGAAGTCGGTAAATATTCCATGGAAGGTGAATTCAGAACAGAAATGGCATTGAAGCATCAGCCTCATCACAAGCATTGGGCATTCGGGTTTACTGAAATTTCAGGTTTTCAAAAATGACATCCAAAATATTACTGGGACCTTTTATTCCCTAAAATTAAGGATACCTTTTATTTTGGATTTGAGTTTCGGGTTTGGGTTTCGGGTACCCGAATTACCCGAACTAGCACTGCCCAGCAGCCCAAGTGCCCAGTGGGGTGAAGTTATTTTTTTCTACTGAATCTCTCTGCAGTTTGCAATGAACAACTAATTGTCAATTACAAAACACGCAAGTACGCAACTAATAGTCTAATACCAAACTCTTTCTACTTGCTGGAATGGAATCGTGACGGACTGCTAAGATTCGCCAACCCTGTTCACCCTCCGGATTGGAGTCCTCGCCGATCCGTGGCGAATCTCCTCCTCTTCGAGCTCTGCCCGCCACTGCTCTCCGTATAGGCCTTAGTTGAAGGTTGGGGGCGGAGAAGGGAGAGGGGGGGTGATGGGGATCGGCCAGGCGCTGCTTGTCGGGCTCGCGGCGGCGGCCGTGGCGACGGAGCTTGCGGCCTTGCGGCAACGGCGCGTGGGAGATTGGCGGTTCGCTCGTGCTCGTGCAGACGGCTGGTTTCAAGGTCGGGAGCCGGCGGAGCGGCGCGGGCGTGGCGTTGCGCGTGAGTGGCGGCGGCGGCGGCGGCGGTGGCTCGGGAATAGGAGTCACGGTGGATCAGTTAGGGTTAGGCTGAGGGGCGCGACGCGGGCGAGTGAGGGGCGCCGCGCGCTGGTAATGGGCTCTGGGACCGCTGGTAATGGGCTGGCCGCGGGTAGTTCGGGTACCACGACTTTTCTATCCTATATCTCTGTTTGAATAATTAGTCTTTGGGCTAATTTGAAAGCTTGAGATGTTTGGATTTAGATAATTAGTCTTTGAGCTAATTTGACAGTTTGAGTTGTTTGGATTTAGGGTTAATTTGAGAGCTAATTTGTCTTTAATGTGTATGTCCTAATCATTGACTCCAACTACCTTATTTAATACATGTAATAAACAGAAATTAATCATGTGTATATATGATTTAAACATATAAATCTCATATAATTAATGTCTCATAGAAATAAAATGTCCATACAATTGAATGAAACATACAAATCTCATACAATTAATGTCTCAGAAATAAAATATCCGTACAATATATCCATAAAATTAAAGTCTCATACAAAATATACAAGTTAATTATGAATCAAAACATACACATTTTTTAATTCATAGAACAAAGGATTAACTAACTCATCACGGAAAATATTCATATTGGTATCTTCTACGAGAGGGTCATCTAATGGCCAGTTTTCTTGCGATGAATGTGGCATTGGAAAATAGTTTTGCATCCGTACCACATATATCAAATTCCCAATCCGCAATTCTGCTATCTCGAATGAAATTATGGAGAGCCATGCACACAACAATTATTCAATTATTCTTGTTTGCTTTTTAGCGGAAAATTTTGGCATATCCAACAACATCCTCCATTTCATTTTCAAAACTCCAAAAGACCGCTCTATGACATTTCTAACTTGGGAATGTGTATGGTTAAATATCTCTTTCATACCTTGTGGTGGTGAGCCGTTTTGCCAATAATTCACATGGTACCTTGTACATCTATACGGTGAAAGATAACCCGGACGGTTTGGGTACCCCGCATCAACGACGTAATACTTTTCTACAGTTTGAGGTACATAAAGTGACATATGTGACCAACGAAAATTACAAAAAGAACTTGTATGACAGAAAAAGTAGATTACCTGCAGGTGGATGTGGAAATTTGTCACCATATTTGGTAATTGCATCGTTGAACACTCTCATATCATGTACTGATCCAAAGCCATCCCGCAAGCACAAAGGTAAACCTCATGTCGAAATCACAAAACAAGCACATTCTGTGAGGTTTCGTTATGTTTGTTAATATGTTGAATCACGTTACTTTTTGGTACCATAACCTTTATATGTGTCTCATCTAATGCTCCTATACAGTCGTTGAAGTGTGGCCAAAAATCTGAATTTTCTAGGCATGGGTGTATCGTAGAAAATTCAAGGTCCTAGAACACTTGTCAAAACTCCATCAAATGTACGGCTTACTATCTCCAAGGATCAAATAAAACGATCCTCAGCCTGCCTAACTGACTGTGGTGCACCAACTATCCATAAAACATTGCTAAAGCCTTTACCGATGTCATTCTTGCTGTTGACTGCAAGCCATATGAGTGCACCAACGTATTATGTAGCCTATTAAATAAAGCTCTCTCAACCCTAAACATGTTGTAGCAAGATTTATCACGGGCAAGTGTCCTCTGAACCCATTGCAATTCGGATTCACCAGCTACCCTTCTTGGTTGTTTAACAAAGTAATTGTCGAAGTACATACCGAACATAGGGGTAATCTGCACAATCAGGTCCCGGTGCCTCTTTAAATTGTTGAGGGCCATCAACAGAAGCTCATCCTCACTTGATGTACTGCCTCCATCACCACTGGCATCATCACCTTCTGCTTCATTCATTTGTCCGATCCACCAAGGAATACTCCGCCGTCAGGGTCTCCGAACATGGACCCGCTGTGTCCTTCACGTCTGTCAGGCGCCGACGCCGAAGCGCCAAATTGCAGCTGCCTAACACAGCCTGCAGCCCGTGGGGCCCTGCCACCTCCTACTCCTCCAACATGCCTGTGGCGTACTCCCAGTGTTCGCTGCGCGCGAAGGTTTGGGAGACCGGATCCTCGAGCAATGCCTCCTCCTTGGTCGCTGCCGGACTAGAGGTAGTTCTCGTATTCCTCCATAAAAGGGAAATCCTCGGCCGCTTGTGAGTTGAGGTCGAGTCCATCAAGGCCCGCACGGGGAGCGTGGGCAGCGCCGCTCGATGAAGCCTGTGTGTTGAAGGTGAAGAAGTTGAAGCCGCCGTCACCCTCCATTTTGCACTGCATACATGGAGGAATTAAACCATATAAGAAATTTGAAGAATTACTGTGCAGACTATTACTCTGTTCACAAATGTTCAATAAAAACTATCACAAAAGAAGAAACTAACTTCCTTTATTGGATTGCCAGGCAGAGGAATCAGAGAATCTAATTTATGTTTGTATATCTCTGCAATTATTTATTTGTAGCAAGCCAAAAATTTTACTATGTACTTTTGAGCAATTATGAAACATTTACCTATAAGTAGCTGCTGCTGTTTTGAGCGCTATATTTTCTTCTTCTCCAACAATTTCCCGCTATTCTCCTAGAACAGTTCTTTCATAAACCAGTCCAAAGATGGGGGCTCAAGCAAAATCAATAGAAAAGAAACAAAAACAGTGAACATTCAATCGACACTAAATAAACAAAGGATTTGCCCTTCATATTAAGTACACGTGATAAATCTGAACCAAAATAACTCAAAGCATAACTTGTTTGTAAAGATAAATCAAACATGCTGTTCTAACTGCAATGCAAGCTTTTGTCAGAGAGGAGCACAAAAACTCACCTGAATCGGATCCGCTTGAGGTCGTTGCCACCCTCCGGCAGCGAGAGGAAGGTGATGAGCACGCCGGGCTCCACCTGGGCGACCCACTCCTTCGCCTCATCGTCCTCGCTGCCGCCCGCCGTCACCTTCACCTCCGGTGGCGAGGCGGATGGGGGGCGGCGGCACAGATGCTGGCGACGTCGGAGGATGGGAGGGGCGACAGCGAGGGGGATGAGGGATGGCAGCGAGGGTGGGAGGGGCGGCGGCGAGGATGGGAGGGACGGCGGCGAGGGGTGGCGGCGGCGAGGATGGGAGGCGCGGCGGTGCAGCTACTGGAGGCGGCGTGGGCGGAGGGTGCGATGCCCGGAATGGGTGTGGCGTTAGATGCGAGACGCCGCTAATCTTTCTCTACTGTTCATCCGTAGAAACACGTGTATTTGGTGGGACTCACACCAAATTAGCCTAAATAAGCCACCCTTGAAGAAACTAATTTTTTGGGGTGAGCTAATTCACTTTATCCCCAAATTAGCCTCCCTATTTAGATCCTTAAGGGCTAATTAGGGCTAAAAGAGAAAGGGCTAAAAATTAGCCCATGGATCCAAACAGGACCCTAGATCAGTGTTCGGCCGATGGATCCAAACAGGGCCCTAGATCAGTGTTCGGGTTTCGGTGGTTTGGGTTTGGGTTCAGTTTTTTGGCTCGGATTTTATGCCCCCAGCTACTCATGGGATTCCTTCCCTTCCTGTGGCATAAATACTAGATTTATTTATACCTTCAAAATGAACTGCTGGGCAGACAGGTAAAGAGTAATTTTTAGGCGTGAAGATGTACATGTGACATTGAGTGTATTTTGCTGTCAAATACTGACCAGTTCAAATGCTTATACCCAATGTTGGAATCCAACAAGAACAGAGAGTACAATGACTGCTGCATGTGCGAATTAGTTTTAATGTAATGCTAAAACACCACCACCAACTTGTCATATCAAAGCCATGTCGATAAATTAGCACAGCTCATACGACATGTCTTTCCAACTACAATTCTACTATTTCATGACATCGCTTGACCAAAGGGAAAAAGCTAATTACAAAAGCAATACAAAACGAGGGGAAATTCAGACTAAACTCTCATTCGCCCTTGTTATTGGAGTTGTTGATTGTCTTAACACAGCACAAACACCAGTCACGTGATATATGTATCTAATTGGATACCACTGGATGACATCAACTCAAATATGAGTAGTTAGGGTTCAGGACCAGAGCAAAATGTTGTAAAACCCCCCTCACTAAAGCATCTTGATCTATAAGGCTATACAAGAATCTCATCTATCAACAAAAGCTTTGTAGCAGAACACCAGCGTTGTCTTGACAAGTTTCACTGGCTGAAACCAAATTTGAATCCGTAGAGAAGATCAGCAAGCTCGAAGCATCTGCATTCATCAAGTGCAGTGAGCTGCATGATTAGCTGCAGGCAGTGTTCACCACAATTATGATGACAAAGAATGTGTTCAGTATACCGCAGAGGCATGATTTCTGTTTTGCATCGTCGTCACAACAGCATCAAGAAAAGCCTTTGCAGCGTCAGCCTCGGCTTCTGCAGCCTCTGCAGCCCTTGCTGCTTCTTCGGCTTCAGCAATGGCTGCTTCTGCCTCGGCAACTGCCCTAGCAGCAAATGCTGCTGCCTCTTCCTTAGTCATGCTTTTCATCTTATCCAGTTCAGCATCAACTTGAGGCTTACTCAGCTGTCTAACATTATTATTTTCTATGTTCGTTTCTCCAGTGGAATACACCTTGGTGCTCCTTCCACCTGAAGAATTTGAACTTGGTGCAATCCTGTACTTTTGATTCACCTGCAACCAAGAAACCACACTTAAAATAGTACCTAACTTAATGTGTCCTTTTTAGTACAAAGACAGCATGAGAGAAACCTTGATTAATTTTCCAGTAGCAACCAATGCCTTCAATTTTGTAGAAAGTAATCTTTGAAAATCTTCAGGTGGCCAGTATTGCTCCTGAGCATACACACGAATCTCTTTAGAATCATATGTGAAACCAGTAAAGAAGATTATATCTGTTCTAAAAAAATCATAGAAATGCCTCTGATCCTCATAGCAAGAATCAAATGAACAGAAAAAAAAATGACTCTCGAAGACAATTGATATGCGGCAAAATGATGAACAATATCGGTAAGGTAGTAATAAATAGATTATGTGATTATCATAGGAAACACCTCAATGTATGCAGAAATCGCTGTTCTATTAGACCCTGACGGCTCCTTAAGCTTCTTTATAGCTTCTAAAATGAGGTCATCAAGCCTGCAAAAGGATATTAATACAAAATCACTGGATGAAAAACATTTACAAAGCACTGATGAGCAGCAGTAGTGAAATACGATGAATAAAACAATGTGAGCCTAAATTTTTTGGAACAGATGTATTACTCAATTCTGTATCAAGAAAAACTCAGTCAGTCATAAATATACAAACAATTATGTAATTGCTGCAAAAATATCATGAATAAAACAAACAAAAATAATTAATGACTATACTTTTTTTAGAAAATTAAGAGGTTGGTTTCAAATCTAACTTCAGCATCATGCCAGCATATAAAGGACAAAAAAATGCCATGCAGTATTGAATTTGAATCTAAGATATGAGCATACATAAAGTTAAATAATGTCCTAAATATATGTTTCCTAAAACTACTCGACTGCGATATTGCAGTTATGTGAGTCATGCAGACACAGTAAAATTATATATCTTAGCTTATTTTAATCTACATTAACTCATTATTGCTTCCGCTAGAATTTAAAAACACAAAAGTCCAACACTACCAACTGCAATGCGAGGGATAATCCGACTACCATGCGAACATGGATTCATATTTGCATGGTATTTATGCTGACCATCTAGGTTTCCTTTCTTCACATGTAAGAATCATTCTTATAACTGCGCTACCATCAATTTGGTAACGATAGAAGAAAAATATGACTTTTTATAGATGCAACACAAAAGGATTTATATCAAGATTTGCCATGTTAGATCACATCTGAAACACTAAAGTAGTTTTCTGCAAAGCGCGTGAGCTACACTAGTATGATTTGAAACAATGTGAAATTAGAATGGCTAACAAATTCAGAATTGCCAGCAAATCACATTTATGGAGATCCTACCATGCAAATAACAGATAACATTCCATGATACTGGCATGAAAATATAATCCACAAACCAAACCTGGACACCAGGAAGCACACAGGTAAACAATAGAGTTGAATTGCAACTGTGGCACATTGCTACAAAGTCCACTAACCTAGCAACTGATTTCTCTTTCTCTGGACTACTCTCAAGTTGCATGGGCTCAACAACCACTGCCAACGGTTGTGCATCAATTATTGCATTATCATCAATGTCTGGGTTCTTTTCATCGGCATCCATTGGTTCAGCAATGGCCTTAGGCCCTCGTTTGCCTCCCTTCAACGCTATTCTTGCCCTCTCTCTTGACCCATATCCTCCAGCTGTGACACTCAAGTTGCGCCACTTATCCTACAAAAACCAAACCATAACAATCACAATAAGAATTATTTGTACTCAAAGTGACACATGGAAACAAAGTGTCTGGAACTCAATACAATGGTCTAAAACAATTAGCATCATAGCTCTAGAAAATTTAGAGCAATATCCCTCAGAAACATTTCAAGTTCATATCAGCACTCATAGTTATTTGTTTTCCAAAGAATATCATAAAGTTCTAATGGAAGAGACTTCCCAAGTAATCACCCCAAACCTAACAGAAGGTGGACAATATCTTGATATAGAGGAAATGCTTTTGTCTGCAACGATACTATTTCAAAACAAGTTAAATCACTCTCTCCTCCATTGAAGAGTAGAGAGATTACTCCTCTACTAGTCCTGTCTATCTGTAATCTGTCCAAAACAGTAAAAGAAATATCAACTAGTCCAATAATTTACCCAATATCATCGCAAACCCCTCTAAATTCTGACCTAAAACTACAAGGGGAAGCACGGCCAACCAGCTGATCGCCAAAAGAAAAAAAAGTTGCACTAGTTATCATCCTAGCATCAACCAAACCAGTTCACACAAAATTAGGGCCGATCCGATCGGCGGGCGAGTCCAAATGATCGCGCGAGCGGCGCACCCACCTTGAGATCAACATTGGATCTCAGCCGCAAGAGGGCAGTGAATTCCGGGTCGCGGAGGATGGTCCTCCACTTCCCGGTCCCGTGCTTCGCCACGCCGGCCTTGAGCGCGGCCTCCTCCTCGGCCGTCCACCTCTGCTTAGGCGCCCCCATCGCGCGCGCTCCCCAGCCGCACTAACCTCAAGAAGAATTACAACCAAAACCGCTCGAATAACCCGAGACCAACACGGGGGTGGTGGTCGGCGCGGCGCCGCCTCGATCGAGGCGGCCCCTGATCGGGGGAAGGGGAAATTCGACCGCGCCGCGAGATCGGGCGGGCAATCCGGGGGAAGATCCGGGCGGAGCGGGTGTCAGGCGAAGATCGGGGCGCGGGAATTCGAGGAGGATTGCCTCGGGGATCGGGAGGAGGGGGAGGGGTTCTAGGCAAGTGAGGCATGAGATGAGGAAGAGGAGGAGGAGGAAGAAGCCATGGGAGGCGGAGGTTATAAACGGAAGGGGATTAATTCGCAGACGCGTACGTACCTTTGTTACGGCCTTACGAGGCGGGCCCACCTTACGGGCTCTTTTGGGCTTTTATGGGCCCACATTTGTGTGATTATCTTGTGTACTTGGCCCAGGTTGAGTGGTAAACTTCAAGTTTGTCGAAACCCCTTTTTTTTTTGGGACCTGCAGCCTTTCGATTACGAATATGAGCAAGTAATGTTTAGAATTCTATTTTCTATGAACACGTCAATCCAATCCTTTGACCTGATATCTTCACATCTAACAAAATATATGGACTTTTTTCAGACAAAAAAAGACTTTATGCGGTCTTGCTTCCAGCAATAACGAACACGACTTAGTAGCCCAGTAATGTAAACTCACCTATTTTAAGCTAATAGCACATGTTTAGGTCTCTTAGCTCGCTATATTCAGATTATATAAAAAAATATACGCGCAACAATGATTCGTAAAAGCAAAATAACACAATTCAAACCATACTTAAACTTACATGCTCTGAACAAACCATCAAGTATGTTAAACATTATTACAATGTAAAATAACTTAATTCAAGAGCCTATCATTTTTTTATTGGACTGGTTCGATGAAACAACACCTGCATGTAAACGC